>CM057453.1:1421619000-1422964500 GCA_016271365.2 Neoceratodus forsteri | reverse complement strand
TATGAATTTGATCATCAGGATTAGGTTTTCTTCTGAAGTTGCCTCTATGCTCTGTGGTATGTACCACGGTGATAGGGTCTTGAGTACAAATCTGAAAAGCTGCTAAAGTATCAAGCAATAAAGTGCTGTAAAATGCTGAAGTGTTAGTAGCATGACACATACCAAATTCTTTCATAGTCCAGTAAGTCAAATTAAACAAAACAGGTATATGCATAAATTGTAAGTTGTTAATAAGTGTACCAGGTAAAGCAGTGGCTGTGATACCACTATGAGGACCGGGGTATGCTTTGGGCATACCAAAAGATGTTTCTTAGTAGGGGGTAACACAGAAAGATACATGGCAGCAGAGGCCATGTTGTATATGGCACAAAATTTCTAGCAGAGTCCTTAGACAAAGATTACAATATGAGGGATCAATTAAGGCAGTAATATTGTACAAACCAGAATGTCTAAGAGCAGTTTGAAGCAAGGACAGAGAACCATTAGGGGATAATGTAGCATTGGGCCAACCATGGAAAGTTCCCTTGGAGAGCTTGGCCACATGGAGAATTTGTCCTTGTGATGTGGTTTTTAATAACCTCACAAGAAAGTTAAAAATTAAATAAAAAAGTAAACTAGCACAGAGCTGCAGCAACTAGGAACAAATAGCCTGTTTTTGTGAGCACCCAACTGCACTGATCAGTGCAGTAGTGTTCGGTTGCTTAGCAACTGAGATCCACAGGTGTGATCAACAGGGTGTGACGTCATGGTTAGTCACACTATGGGATCTCACAAAAACAGGTGAGAGGTTATCAAGAAGTAGCTACCATTAAAATTTGTTGTGCTTCAGTGCTTACTTGCAGAGGAACTTAACCAAAAAGGAGAAACTTGAGCTAGAAGGAGTGAGGGTAAGCAGTTAAAATATTAAAGAATATTTAGAAGTTGGTATTAGAACCTTTAATTATAAAAGTAAAATGATGGCTATGAGCTCAATAAGGGAATACTGTGATTATGTTTTCACAGACTACAAAGAATGCTAATTCCACTCTAAGAAGCTCACAGCCTCCTTTAAGGTATGCTGTTAACAAAATAAGTAAATAGAAGCCACAATGTGGCCACATTATAATATTAAACAACATAATAACAGCAAAGCTTTACAATAAATTATGTTTATATCATTACAAGCCCAAAATTATTCTTTACAAGAAAGACAAGAAATTTTAAGTAATATATATAAGGTAAGCTGCAAACCAAGAAATATGGGGAAAAAGCCTTACAGGCAGTAGTTAAACCTTGTTCCAAATTGTTAGCAGTGCTGTGTTCACTAACATACTGTGCATGTCTTTTTAGGATGCAACTTAGGATCTAAACAAGTAAAAATAAATTAACCCTGTGAAAAATTAAGAATGTATAGAAGGGTGCACAAGCAATAATCTTTATTGAATGGCATGTGTATACACCAAAGAATTAAAAATGTAACAATATCATATTAAGAAAATGCTGATCAATGACATAAAATAAATGTATTTACAGATGTGTAACAAAGAATAAACCTTGTGAACAAGCTCCAAGTCGAGTGAAACGTGGGGGAAGAGAAATAAAAAGAAAGATTGAAGAACAATAACTTGAGCGAAAAGTGTTTACTTCAAAGGGCCCCCCAACATTTCTTATATTTTTTCCTGAATTTGAAAGCCTAGATTGGGGGCCGAAGAACCTAGAAGAGAACCATTACCCACTAAACAATATTTACTATGTGGTTTGCCACTCAATTAGTGGGGTAGATTTATCAGGAGCAACAACCGAGGCAGTGAGGTAGGCATCAGAACTTTCCTGGACAGTATTCAAATTGTCGGGTATATTGATGGAAACTCCCTCTGTGGCAGATGCTGGAGGATCAAGGTGAGGAAGGAGGGGCTTTACCGTGCCTTGGATGCAGGGGATAACTCCTGAGATGAGGAGAAAATGGAACAAGATAGTCATCTTGTCAGTGTATCTGAAAAGGAAAACCAAACATTAGCAGGTTAGTAATGTTCCACCCAATGGGGTGAGGGAAAAGTAATTACACTCCTTTATACAGTTTCAGTTGGTTTGCATGTAACCATTTGTCAGTCAGTTTGTTGTTGTGCAAGAGTCTAACCTGATAGACTGCTGGCCTGAGCATGTTGACAATGGTGTAGGGGCCTTCACACTTATCAGAGAAGGAGTGTGTGGAATGTGCAAATCTGAGAACCATTACCTGATCTCCAATTTGCCAATCCACCTCATGTGCATGTCTATCAAACTGAATTTTGGATTGTTGCTTGACCTTGCCCATGCAATTGGCAGCATACAAGTGTATGTGTATAAGATCTTGTCTGAGTTTTTCCACATATTGGTCTACAGACACACGGTCTGCAGTGGGGGTATGCAGGCCAAACAAGTGTTCAGGTAATCTCATCTGTCTTCCAGTCATCACCTCAAAGGGTGTCAACTGAGTGGTGGCTGAGGGTGTGCCCCTAATTACCATAAGGAGTAAAGGCAACAGGGAATCCCAGGTCTTGGGATTGTCCTCAATGAATTTGGAAAGCATTTGCTTAACCTATCTGTTGGCTCTCTCTACTTGACCTGAAGATTGTGGATGGTAGGGTATGTGGAACTTCTGGTGAACTCCAAGGAGTTTGAGTGCTTCTTTCATCAACTCACCTGTAAAACTGGTTCCTTTGTCAGAGTCTACCTTGAGAGGTAGGCCCCACCTGGAGAAAATCTGTTCCACCGGGATTTTGGCAGTGGTTTTAGCAGTACATGTTTTAGTGGGGAAAGCTTCAACCAACTTAGAGATCTGGTCAGTCACCACAAGAGCATACTTGTTATTTCTGCTGGTATTGATCAATGGACCAATAAAATCAATCTGTATGGCATGCCAAGGGCTAGAATGTCTTTGTGGTAGTAGTTTGACATTTCATTTGGTGGGGATGGGATTGTTTTGTGCATAAACAAGGCAATTATCTATGTACTATTTGACATCTTTGGTGACACCAGGCTACCAGCCAGTGGTCTTAAGCCGCTTGAGGGTATTTTCCACTCCCTTGTGTCCACCAGTGGGGGTGACATACACTTGGTGCAAAAATTCAGATCTCAGGTGTCTGGGAACCACCCAGAGCTTGGTGGTGGTGTCATCTACATAGAAACATAGAAACATAGAATTTGACGGCAGATAAGGACCGCTTGGCCCACCCAGTCTGCCCATTTCCCTACCTACTGGATAAGCTGCAGATCCTAGTTAACCAGCAGCCTACTTCTTCCTACCCCCATCCCCCAGAACTGCCTTATGACTATCCCATGCATGCTTGAATTCCACCACTGATTTTGACTCCACAACCTCCTTCGAAGGCTGCTCCATGCATCCACAACCCTCTGTAAAAATACTTCTCAAATTACCTCTGAGCCACCCCTCTATTTTCAAATCGTGCCCTCTTGTTCTTGCACACCTCTTTTTTGAAAGATGCTACCCTCTTGGACTTTGTTGATTCCTTGAGGTACTTGAGCGTTTCTATCATGTCCCCTCTCCCTTCTTTCCTCGAGGCTATACATATTAAGCTCCTTAAGTCTCTCTTCATATATCTCTGGTGCAGACCCTGCACCATTTTGATTACCCTCCTCTGGACAGCTTCCATCCTGTCTATGTCTTTGCGGAGATTGGGTCTCCAGAACTGCACACAATACTCCAGATGGGGTCTCACCAGCTGTCTGTACAGAGGATAATAACTTCCTGTTTTCTGTGATGCCTCTCTCTATGCATCCCAGTATCCCCAACCCTCCTTGCTGCCCTCTCACATTGCTTGCCCGTCTTTAGGTCATCTGATATGACTACCCCAGGTCCCTTTCCATTTTGTTGTTGTTAGTATCTCACCCCCATTGTGTACTCTTCCCTGGGTTTTTGTTTCCCAGGTGCATTACCTTGCACTTCTTAGCATTGAATCTAAGCTGCCATACATTTGACCATTCCTCTAACCTTGCCAAGTCCTTTCTCATCCTTTCCACCCCACCCTGTGCATCAACTCTGCTGCAGATCTTAGTGTCATCTGCAAAGAGACATACTTTTCCTTCCAGTCCTTCTGCAATGTCGCTTATAAAGACATTGAAGAGGACCGGTCCTAATACTGAACCCTGCGGTACCCTACTAGTAACCCTCCTTTCTTCTGAGTGGGCTCCATTTACTATTACTCTCTGTGTCCTATTCTCCAGCCAATTCTTTACCCAGGCTGTCATCTTGGGACCCACTCCCAGGCTGGCTAACTTGCATGTTAATCTTTTGTGTGGGACTGTGTCAAATGCCTTGCTAAAGTCTAGGTAGGCCATGTCCACAGCCCCTCCCTGATCTACTACTTTGGTCACCCAGTCAAAGAAATCTATCAGATTCGTCTGGCATGACCTTCCCGCTGTGAATCCATGCTGCCTTGGGTCCTGTGCCCCTCTGGCCTCTAGATACTCTACAGTTCTTTCCTTTAGAAGTGATTCCATCATTTTCCCTATCACTGAGGTTAAACTAACAGGTCTATAGTTTCCTGCTTCTGCCTTGCTCCCACTTTTGTGAAGGGAATCACATCTGCCCTCCTCCAGTCCTCGGGTACCACCCCATCCTCCCATGATTTGTTAAAAGGGTAGTCAGTGGTGTCACTAGTTCTACCCTTAGTTCTTTTAGAATTCTGGGATGAATCCCATCAGGCCCCATTGCTTTGTCCACCTTCAGTTTTAAGAGTTCTTTCAGAACCCTTTGTTCTGTAAATGGGCGGTATCAACTTCTGTATCCAAGTGTTACTACTGTTTGTTTTATGTACCTCCCCTCTTCCTTTGTAAATACTGAGCAAAAATATTTGTTTAGTATCTCTGCCTTTCACAGTCTCCCTCTGCCCACCCTCCCTCCCTTTATTAAGCCTCACTATCCCTCCCTTGGTCTTCCTTCGCTCCTGATGTACCTATAAAGGTTTTATCCCCTTCTTAACTGAGTTGGCTATCTTTCCTCGGTTTGGGCCTTTGCTGTTCTGACTGCCTTCCCAGCCTCCTTTTGCTTTAACTGATACAGTTCTCTGTCCTGCTCCTTCTGCGATTCCTTGTACTTCCTGAATGCTTTCTTTTTCTCTTGAACCTTCACTGCCACTTCCTTTGAGAACCATAGTGGTTTCTTACATCGTCTTGTTTTGTTTATTTGCTTCACACAAAGGCTCGTTACCTCTGTGATGGCAGTTTTTATTATTCCCCATTGTTCTTCCACCCCTCCTTCCTGCCCATTTGCTAGTGCGTTCCTTAGGCACTCACCCATTTTGGCAAAGTCAGCCTCCTAAAGTCCAGTACTTTTGTCTTTGTATGGCTTGACTCTATTGCTGTGTTTATTGTGAACCATACTGTTCGATGGTCGCTAGTTCCCAGATGGCTACCTCTTCATCTGTAATCCTCTCACCATCTCCATTTGAGAGAATCAAGTCTAATATTGCTCCCTCTCGAGTGGGCTCCAGTACTAGTTGTCTAAGGCATGCCCCTGTAGGGCATCTAGAATAACTGCACTCTTCAGTGGCAGCTGCAACTGCACTCCAGTTAACATCTGGCATATTCAGATCACCCATCAGCAATATCTCCCTTTTCTGCCATTCTAAGTATACTTTCTATCATTTCCCTGTCCATTTCCTCCCCTGAGAAGGGGTCTGTATACTAACCCCTGCGGCGTGTGTGGTGCCATTGCCTGTCTCCAAATTTACCCACAGTGCTTCTTCTCCTCCCTGTGTACCTTTTGTTCTGTTGCTTTTATTCCTTCCCTTATGTAAAGAACTACTCCTCCTCCTCTTTTACCCTCCCTGTCCCTCCTGTACACAGTGTATCCTGGTATGTTTATGTCCCAGTCATGGTTTTGTGTGTACCATGTTTCTGTGACTGCCACGATATCCAGATGTTCTTCCTCCATCAAGGCCACTAATTCAGGAAGCTTGTTACCCAGACTACGGGCATTAGTACTCATTGCTCTCCATTTTTGATGGCTTTACCTTCCAGTGCAGCATCCCCACTGACCGTTCTACCTCTGTCTTTTCTCATTTAGTACCCTGTTTTGTAGGGAGAGGCTGGGATTTTCCTGCTGCTTGTCAGTGCCTCCTTTGACTAGTTTAAAAGCTTGTCAATGAAGCATTTAAACCGATTGCTCAAAAGACTTGTTCCCTTCCTGGACAGATGCAGACCATCCTGCCAGTATAGGCTGGTGTCCCTCCAGGTGGAACCCCAGTCCCCAATGAAGCCAAACCCCTGTGCTCCACACCATTTTTTCAACCATTCATTAAACTGCATGGTGCCAATTACCCTCGCCTCCCCCATGCTTTTGACATCTGGTTGGTACCAGATGAGCTTGTCATCTGGGGACAAGCATAACTTACCTTCATGCCTCCAGTAGGGGCTATGGTTAAGTAGATTCTCTTCAGTGCTCTTGTCAAGGAATCTGACCACTTCTTTGAGTTCAGAATCAGCATGTTGGGCTGCTGACATGCCCAAGGAGGAAAATGGTTCAGGTATCTTCCTGACTGCTGCAACATGTACAGCTGCTCTGGCCTCTGGATGGACCATCATCCAGGTGTCTCCACTTTGGGCCCCTTCCTTGGCAAGGGTGTCTGCTGTGTCATTGAAGGTGTGATAAGGGTCATGTATAGAGTGAGCTTTAACCTTATGTACATAGAGTTTGTGTGCAAACCTTTGTGCCAATGAGTGTATGTATATTAGAAGTTCTTTGTGTTTCACTGGACTGCCATCAGAGGAGAGGAAGGAGTTCTTCTGCCAGAAAGGAAGGAATTCTGTTAGAGAGCAACAAACCCAATTAGAGTCTGTAAAGATGGTGGTATCCTCGGTCCCATGCTGGATGAACTTGAGAGCTCAGGCCACTGCTGCCATCTCGGTGTATTGTGATGATGCCATGCTGCAACGCTTAGAAATTATAAGTGTTACCATAAGGATAAATCACTAAGATGCCCATCCCTGCAATCTGTTCTCCCTGGTAATAGGAAGCTGAACAATCTGTGAAAATATGACACAATGAGGTGTTCTCAAGCATTTGTGGCGTGGCAGGGAGGAAAGGAACTAGATCTGGCAGATCAGGTGGTTGCAGTGTACAATCATGGGGTTCTCCTTGAAAAAGGAGTCTATGTGCTAGTATGGATGGCATTTTGGTTGGGTGGGCCTGTATGTCTCTATCCTGGAGAAGAAGTGACCAGTGTGTCAGCCTGGTGCTAAAGACTGACCCATCCTTCACTCTGTCTGATAGCAGAAAGATAGTTGGGGTGTGATTAGTGTTAATGATCAGAGGGGAGTACCCAATGATATACAAAAAGTGCTTGACAGCCCAGTAGGTAGCCAGAAGGTTTCTTTTACAAAGGCTGTACTTCTGATCCACTGGGGTTAACAGCTGTGATGCATATGCAGTGGGTCTCAGAGTACCATGAACCTTCTGGGCCAGCATTGCTGACATGGCTATGTCAGAGGTGGCACACTCCAGATGGAATGGCAATGCATGGTTGGGGTTGACCAGAGCTGGAGCCGAGGCTAAGGCCTGTTTTAGTGATGTCACAGCCTGGGTGTGAATGGAGCCCCAATTCCAGGGAATGTCCTTCTTTAGTAATTCATACAGAGGAGCAGCCTTCTGAGCAAAATCACAAATAAAATCTCTGGAATAATTTACCATACCTAGAAATCTCCTAAGAGTGGCCACACTGGTGGTCAATGGCAAGTCTTGCAATCCTTGTATCTTCTTCCAGGTAGGGCTTCGGCCTTGATCAGTTATTCTCAGGCCCAGAAAGAGCACCTCTTTCTGACATCATTGTGCTTTTGCTGGGTTACATTTGAGGCCTACTCTCTGGATGAGAGTCAGTAGTTCATCCAAGAGATCCAACTGTTGTTCCTGTGTGGCTGTTGCCAACAACAGGTCATCCACATACTGCAAGAGACACTGTGGGGGTAGAGAAACCTCAAGGCCATCCATCATGTGCAGATGGAACAGGAAAGGGCTGTTATGGAATCCCTGTGGTAAGCAGGTCCACGTGTACTGTCTTCCTTCAAAGGTGAAGGCAAATTTATATTGACTCTTAAGGGCCAATGGCAGTGACCAGAAACCATTGGAGATGTCCAGGGCACTGAACCATTTTTGTTCAGAGGTCAAAAGTCATAGCACGTCAGGTGTTGATGCCATAGTTGGAGCGCAACTGGGGGTGATCTGGTTCAGTCTCCTGTAGTCAATCGTAAGTCTCCAGGCACCTGTGGGTTTCTTCACAGGCCACACTGGGGAGTTGACAGTGGAGACACATGTCCTGATTACACCTTGTTTGAGGAGTGATCTTATTGTTTCCCTAAGAGAAGGCAAGGCCTCAGGTGGAAAAGGATATTGCCTTTGCCTCTCATGTGCTGGGCCTGGCACTTTGATGACAGTGTACATCTTGCCACAGTAGTGTTTGTTGGTGGCAAATGCCTCCAGATGTCTTTGTAGAATGGGGAGGAGCTTTGGGAAAAGCTCATGGTTCTTGAACAAATCTATGACATCATACTCTTTATTTTTGTCAGATATTGTTGCCATCACATGGGAGTCAGGGATCATGATGGTATGATATTGGCCCTGAATCTGTATCAATAGCATGCTAGCTAAGTCCACCACACAGCCGTGTGGTGCCAGGAAGTCAATTCCAATGATACTAGGATGATCATGCAAAACCATTAACTGGAAGGTGTGTGAGGCCTTCAGGTGTCCTAACTCTACAGGCAGTGGTAGAGAATGGTATGCAGGTAACCTAGTGCCATCTACTCCTGACATGTTGGTACTCCATCCAGTGAACCAAGGAGATGTATCTGGGTGGTCGTCATGTAATACAGACACAGCTGCACCTGTATCCATTAGTATTGTAAGTAGGCGGCACCCAACCTTGGCCTCAGTGCAGGGCCTTCCATCTGTATCCAAGACCAGCTTGTTTACAATATGGACTGGGGCCTGTAATTGTCAATCTGTGCTAGAGGAGGAATGGAGAGGTTGGGCCTGGCTACTGTGAACAACTTCACCATGCTGCACTGATGCAATGTAGGGAGGTGCTTCTGGGTTCAGGCCTGTGTGGGCCTGAGGGTCTGTACTTTTGGTATCTCCATGGCCTGTTGAGGCCTGTGTTCATAGTTGTATAGCTGCAAGGGCCTGAGCAGGAACAGTATCTGCTACAGAGCGCACGTGTCCCAGAAGCTCTCTGAACTTCCGATTTTCTTTGGCTATCTCCCTATATGAAAGGTCTGTTCTTTACTGTTGTTTACCCTTGTTTTTCTTAGGGTGTTTCTTATTCTTATAATAATTCCTGTTCCCACCCCATTGTTGCTGCTGTTGTTGCTGCTGCTGTGGTAGTTGGGCCTGCTTGGGGTGTTGGTTGTCTGTGGGGAGGGGCTGTTTGTGTTGGGCCTGCCCTTCCACCATGTAGTGCATTGTGGTCTCTGGGGTAGGCTCCACAGCAGCTAACTTTTTGGAACTGGAGCCCAGATCACGGATGTAGAGTTGGTAAACTCTCTTGGTTTTCTGAAGGATGTTGGCAAACCTTTCTGTGGTGAGATAGGTGGTTGACTCTACCTTTTCTCTTACTGCAGGAATCATGTTCCTAAGGAACAAGGTCTTATACTCGATAAGATCTACATCCACAGCTTCCTGTGTGAGGTGCTTTCCTGCTCGCTAAGCCATCCAGAGTCTGTGATGATAAGTTGCTGGACTTTTTTTTGCATTCTGTTATACAATGTATGCAAGAATCACTCCTACTACACCTGGGCTGTGTGCAAGGTGGCGTGGCCAACTTGGTGGATGGCATCAGGGAGTTTAGTCCACAGTCCAGGATCAATGGTCTGGCGTAGGATCTGGTAGTCTGCAGTGAGACTAAGCATCTCACATTTAGCACGCACCTTTTCCAAGTGACAGCTGAGGTTGCCAGATGGACTCATCCGTCAGAACAGAGCAGGCCATTTTTAGAGGATTATTGGGCCAATTAGGTGGAAGTAGGTTGCCTTGGGTGCCTCAGCTGTGGTATGAACCATGTCCTCCTGAATACCAGCCTCATGCAGAAGCTGCCTAATTTGGGTTTTAAGGACCAGTTTATTTCTCTCAGAGATAGGTACAGTACCTATCGCATGTTCAGTCATCATTTCTATCTCCTGCCTGTCTTCCACATTAATAACAGCCACTGGTGGTGCCATCGGGACTAGGCCTGGGCCTGCTCCCCCCCATCATGGGGGTCACCATGTTGACGTTGCCCATGATATGCGTCGTGACATCGGTGATGTATGACATGATGTGGGTGTAAAGGGGATCCGCCATGTTGTGGATGGTGGGGTGGGGTCTCTGGGCCATAGTAGGGGTATGACTGGGCATTGTACTGAGAGATGTCATCATCTGAGCCCTCCCCTTCAGATGATGTAGTTAAGGCAGGGGCTACGCCTCCCATCACCTTAACATGTCCAGCCAGAACCTCCTGCTGATGGCTCAGTTTCACCATCTTGGATTCACATAACTTATGACTCACATTTGCAACATTCACATCAACCTCATCTTGCATTTGTTTCTGCAACTCTCTAAGCAGTACTCAATTTGCGATTGTCCCTAGTAGCCACTTCTAAGTCATTACATACCTGGTTTATCTCATCCTCTATATCTCCCAACTCCTCACTCAACTGTTCATTCATTCTACTTAACAAGTCATTCATGTGCAAAGCCTGTCCCTTATCCTGTCTCAAACTTTCACTGTCCTGCTTCAAAACAGACATTTCCTGCTTGCCTGCCTGGGTAGAATGATGCAAAAGTGAACACTTCTCATTTCACAGTGTTTGAAGTTCAGACTCCAAATCCTGCTCACGTCTCACACATTCTATTTCCTGCAACCCCATCTCCTGCTTAAAAGATGAGATTTGCAGTTCAAGGGTTCAAAACCTCTCTTCAGAGGCTTCCAGAGCAGCATAGAGAGTGGTGACTAACAGCCCTTTAGCTTCTAGCTTTCTAGCTGTTTGTCTCGTCTCTGTGTACTGGGTTGAAATCCCCAGTATAGGGTTTTCGGATTGACTTGCATCCTGTGCGAAGTCAGCCCATCATCCATGGGAGGCAAGAAAGTTTGAGACATCGATTCTCAGTTCTGAGCAGATATTTGATATGGTGGCCAATGTGTGGGAGGGAACAAAAACTCAAACTGTGAAAAAGGTGCCGTGTTGTGTATCGATACACAGCAGGTGCACTTCATACACAGTCGGGCTACTGTGCACTTGCAAGCTTGCAATTCAAAACTGCCATGGAGTGGGTCAAATCAGCAGTGACCACACCCACAAAGCAGCCAGACTTTGCAAGTGATTACAAAGTGGTCATAGAATGGGAGAGGTGAAGCGGGAATGCACACCTACAATCCCCGTTGGGAAAGGAAAAGTTGAAAGCAACAAGCAAAACTTTGCAAACACCAAATATTGCCTGCACAAGGTTACCAATTGTCAGGAGGTCTAAACCTCACTCTCAGGTTCTTGGCAATATTGGGAATGCAAGGAATCACAGACATGTTGCATAAGAGTAATATACTTGTTTATTACTACCAAAAAAGGATAATTACAGTTGCCCAAAGCAGTTCTTACCAATATGAACTGGGAGCCAATGCTAAGTGTTCCCAATACTTCGAGGTGTTTCTGTGTCTCTTGTGGTCTCCGAGGTAGAAGATGTAATGTCTTACATTATATACCTATGATAATTACTATGGTTACTGTAAGATAGAAACATTTCTAGTTACAGAGATGAGCTCTATTGGCTTAATTAGAGGTGGCTTCACAGTCTAAGATAACATTATACCATTTTGTAGTAGCCATCACTTTGTGAAACAAAAGAGTACAGTTCTACATATATCAGTGTAGTAGTACAAATCACCAAAAGGTGGCAATGCCGACTTATATATCATAATCATTACAAGGACACAAATGTCCTAACAACTTATAAGGAAGAAATACATAAATGGATTAGAAAGTAAAGTGTATAATAATAATTTGCATACATATCATGACATCTACTCTAGTACAGTAAATGCCCTTAGCCCTATATGTTAGTATAACTTATGCCTAAATGCTAGCTGTCTACAGTGTACCTCTGGGGGTACTAATAAGGGTGCAGGGACCTCATGTAACAAATCTTTTCACCACATTTATAACAGAATATTTTGATTTTTGAATACCACAAATCAGAATGAGTGGGTCATTGGTTCTACTATGCTGTAGTTTGTCATAATAGCTTTTATTGGAACAGACTTCTCCCACAAGAAAGTTTTCTTTTGATTTCCCTATATGAGTGAATGTCAGAACCAGAAGTTCAATATGGTGCAATAATAGGGCTGATTTTCAAAGTTTGTATTTGTGAGTCTGGTATTTGTAGCTGTGCAGTTTTGTCTGCGTATTTATGACTGCAAGATATTTCCTTTTACTTTTCTGAATTGTTTCCATAAAAAAAGGGTAGTGTTTGTTTTTGACTCATACTGTTACATTGCTGGAAAATAAAAGTTGCTAAAAATTGTTAAAACAATCTGACTTCTCTGTTAATTGTTAGCATACTCTACGGTGGTTCAGAACAGTAACTGGGTGGTTACAAGAATGCAATCACTACCATGACTTAAAAATGGGGTAAGTAAATAATATGCCACAACAGGGTATGCATCATAGGATTTCAATGCATGCCCCAGGTGTGTAGTAAGGCATGAGAGATTATAGATTATAGATTTAATATGGCTATTGGCAGGCATACGCTCAGTACGACCGAGCGTACTATAAAAAATCAAGGGGGCAACAAAATGATGAGCATAGTTAGGGGCAACAAAACAAACTGGACTGTTGGGCTTTGACACTGAAAAAGCAAGGATTCAGATCTGTGAGTCATGTCAGCCTAGCAGCTTTAAGTCATGGGTTGGGGGGTGCAACACTTGCCAAAACCACGTGGTTATTGGTCTCTCTCAAACTCAATTTTTATAGAATCTGATCCAATTCCTGACCATCAAGAGGGAGGCTTGTATCTACACTGACAGCCTGGAGATCAGTCTTCAATTGGCTCTAGTTGCTGCTCACTGGTATGGGCCGGCTGGCCTTGAGGTTAAGCCCTGCATTTACTATTGGTCAGATTAGGAAAGGGCAGTCATGTCTTTGCTGATTGGTGCTTTGTGTGCAGTAAGCCAGTTAGAGGGATATTTTGATGACCGTCCCTTTCCCTATACAGCACCGTTTTACATCAGTTTCTTCCTGTTTTGTATTGGAAGGACTGTTGTCTGTGGAAGAAGACTGCAGTGTGCCGTGCCTACTGCCAAGTCCAACAGTGTGCAACTGTAGTGGGGAGAAGGAAGGAAGGAAGCAAGCTGCCCAGAAGTGAGCTGATGGAACAATGGAGTTGCTGAATCCCAGGTCAGGAGGATCATGGTGATCAGAGCAGTGGATGGAGCAGTGAGGAGCTAGGTGCAGCAGCAGAAGAGGACTACTGGGAGAAAGTGAGGGCTGGCAAGACAAGAGGTGTCCTGCAGGAGCAAGAGGTAGGCTTTCTGTTCCCCCACACACACCTGCCACCTTACCTGCCTTTGTTTTGCCACAAAATGCCATTTGCCAGGCCAGCCTCATAAGCCATAATGCCACCATCATTCAACCAGCAGTTTCCAACCAACTCACACTACTCTGAGACACTGCAGTAGAATCTTTTGTTCATTTCATTTTGTGAACTGAAGGGTGGGGTTGGTGTGGCAGTTGATAGATAGGGGCAATATGGCATCAGTGGCACCATCTGCGTACCTCCATGCAGGACTGTACTCATTTCATGAGGTATTAAATAGCTCGGCTAAAATAGTTTTACAGGTATATGACAGATCTGTGAGATGGATATGAACGGACACTATTATGCTTCAGGGGTTCTAGGAACCTGTACCCATGCTACCTATATTCATGACATTAAGTACACTATTTACAACAGTAGTGTACAATTACAAACTCATCAGAGTCCACAGAGTCTTGCAGAAAGATTTTCAGCAAGCTCTGGGATACCGATGTGGGTAAATCAGCAGTAAGACATGAAGGAATGGCTGCTATCTTGTAATCACCCCCCAACCCACCCCATGTGACAATGGAAGCTAAAGGGTATGTATTTATGAGCAAATATTTGCAAGCTTTGAGTGGGTTGTGTTTGAATGCTTTGACTGCCTCTAAATACACCCAGGAAGTGTTATTATTTCCCAATAATAACACACCCTGAAAGTGCCTTGTTGCGCTTTTAAAATGTATTTTAAAATAAAAAGTAGAAAAATGCATTTGAAAACCATTTTTTTAATGAAATGTTCTAGAGTAGGGTGTTCCACCCTTTGTAAGTGTCAGTGGCTCAGTAGGCTACATGCTTACTTCTGGGGCTAAAGGAGCAGAAGGTTGTGGGTTTTAGTCCCACACCAGAGACTTGGGATACTGCACATAGCTAACATTGTAGTGCAACATTGAGGGGTGCTGCACTATTCAGGTGCTGTCCTTCAGATGAGAAGTTGAAACAAGGTCCATACTGCTCATCTCAGGTAGCTGTCCACGTGGAAGAGGCTTTTACGATAAGAATAGGGGATTTCCCCTTGTGTCCTGGCCAACATTGCCCCATCAACAAAACAGGTTCCTATAACTACCACCCCATTCCCCGTCCCCAGATTCCATCTGGAAACAAGTTGTTACAGCTCAATGTGCATTTTTGTGACCAACAATTACAACTATTTAAATTAATTATAATGAGATAATTACATGGGTAGGAATATTCATTATCCAATCAAATTGTACTATCCTAAGCATTTTATAATTAAGGAGCAATATATGGCAGAATGTGGAATATCAAGGAATACTGTCACACCTTGCGATCTTTGTGAGTCTTGAGGCTGCAGGCTGAGTAACTGATGCACTGAAGAAATGGTAATACCTGATAATATTCCACACCATGAAGTGCATTATTCCTTTTATCCAAGGGTTTTGGTTTGTGTACATAGTAAGTAAAAAAAAGACTTTCAAAATATTTGCTTAATTTCATTTTTTACCATGCAGGTGTACAGTACATTTAAAAAAATAGTTCCCTTGCTTTGTGACATGGTAAGCAGGTGGTGCTGTTGCAGTTGGGGGTTTCATGGCAGAGTAGAGGATGAAGCAGTTCGGTGATATAGGGAGAAGCGTTGTGCTAAGGAAGAGGAGGAGTCACCAGATTTGCAGTTTAATTTACAGTTGCTGGTCTTCTCAATACTAATACAGTGGGGCATTTTTACTTTTTGAACTCCCCATGGTTTTCAGAAGGACACTGTTTTCCAGAAGTGGCATGGTTGCAGCAGGATGATGATGATGGTGGGAGCAAGGAAGTCATAAATGAAGAGGTGGAATTCTGATATGACTGAGTTAGGAAATGCAGCAGAAACCCAATGGCACTGTGAGAAGGAGTCAGGGACACCTTGGGACAGGACAGCTCTTAATTCAGATGAAAGTTGCCTCTCTTGTGTTTGCCATGAGGTAGTAGGCCAGTGTGTCAGAGTCCATGAGTGCAGCCTTAACAGGAAAGCTTTGTTGGGAACTTAGGAGTGAGGGTGATTTGAAATAGTGGTTGTTATAGTCAGATTGGGGCCTTTGTTAAATACTGCACTAAGGAAGGGACATTAGGGCAGCCAGAATAGTGCATGCATGGGCAAACTGAACAGAGGAGGGCAGAGCACTATTAAAGTGGAACAGACCACACTAAGAGCCCCACACTCAAGTGTAGGACTGGTCCAATTTGCACTTGTGTGTAATTTTTTTTAATTTATTTATGGTTTACTCTAATATAGTTCAATGTGCCTGTGCAACTGGTTTCATGCTTGTGTAATGTAAATAATCTTTGGCTGTTCACATCTCTATCTATGGGCTATACCACCTTCTATGGGTATGAAGGCAAGGAACTCTAGGGAAGGGTTCCACCCCTTGAGGTGCCATGGGAGTGATTCCCTTGGCTAAAAGTACCTTAGGAAGAAGCCCAAAAAGAGTGTTGAGCAAAGCATACAAGGTAGTGAACATTTATCAGGGTCAAAGACCTGTACGTAGGTCGGTTTGTAGTATGGGTTCAGTTGGTAGCATAGGTCAATGGTTGTATTGTTTGAGTAGAGTAGGCAGGATGCAACAAATGATTAGTGACACACTCGGAGGTCTGACTGTAAGGTGTGGAGGCCTGGCTTCCTAAGGGGAGAGAGAGAGAAAACAGCCAAAGAGAAATGACAATTATGGGGCTGCCACCCAACTCCATCCAATAGTGGAAACCTAACTAAGTGATCTAGGGACTGCAACTATGTCTATCTATTATTATAACCATTGGCACAGAGGAGAGGAAAAACTACCTTTAAGGAGGAAACTTCTGGGGTTCCAAGGCCTAGGTCACCTTCCCTCCAGGCTTTGGGACAGTTCTGTTTAGTGATGGCTCTGCTATTGCAGTTTAGTAGACCAATCCAGGGGAATTGTAATTTTGGGGAACACTCTCACTTTATCCCTGTAATAGGAATGCTGTGGAGGGGCATCTCAGTGCCAACCTTCAAGGTGGGAGGAGGAGAGCAATGACCGCAGAGGCGGTCAGCTGGTATACCAATCTAAGAACAAACCAGGTAAATCAGAGCTGGTTGTAGGGAGAAGAGCTTTAAAGGGTGCCTCCGAACCCACTCAGGCAGCTAAAGGGACCTTTCCGTAAGAGCCCCACCTTTTGCCATTGAAGTCTTCAATGCTACATCGAGAGGTGCCATTGGTACGATTGATGACTGAAGGTCCACTCAGAGCGAGGACATTCCCAACTATGGGACAGGTGAGAAGCACCCTGCTCCAAGTGTCACATGCTCAAGATGCAGACTTCGGAGTACAGAGAGAGAGAGAGAGAGAGACCTTCAGCCACAGGGCTAGCACTGAGTCCTGGAAGTAATGGATATGGTTGGCGTATTTCCAAAATGTGGAGGAGTGAGTTTTAATGAGCATGGGTCACACACGTGGGTCATGATGGATGATAGCAGACATGGGGAGACCTGTATGTAGGTCAGACTGAGCACTATAGACCCTATCGTGTATTGACTGGATGAGAGTTGACAAGGAGAGATCTGTGCATAGGTCAGACTGAGCAATATGGACCCCCTCATGGGTCTAGGTAAGGCAAATAGCATTTGTCAACCACAGGAATGCATGCTGACCAAGTCCGTTATGAAGCCAAAGTGGGAGTGAATGGAACTGTATGTTATGAGTAAGAGAATGGTGAGGCCGGGTGGAGCCCAGGACCAACAGTTGAAGAGGAGGAGGCTGTGAAGCAGGTTAGGTAGAAGGAGGCTTCAAAGCCAGTATGGGAGGAGGTATGGTTCAAAGCAAAAAAAACATGATATGCTGCCAGACTTGGAAGGGGATGAGCATCGCTGGTAGTGCAAGGGACAGGAAGGCTGGAATGACTGTGTAAACCAGATGCATAATATTAGGGAAGGGTTGGCAGAAGGTTGGGTAGAGCCAGAAGCCCTTAGGTAGAGAGTTGCCTGGAATCATTGGTTGCGTAGTGCCATAAAGGCTATACTGAGCAGCAGGAGGAGGCTGGGTGAGCCATGGGCTTATACAATACACAACAAATAGGAGCTGCTCCCGCTGCCTGGGGCCACGATGCCCACTGTGACTCCTCAGTCCCACACCATAGGAAAAACAAAGAAGCCACAAACATGGTGCCACGACACCAAGCAGCTAATGAAATAAGTTAAATATGTGCCAGCCATGAAAGCAGGATTCGGTTATCAGACACAGACTGCTATGGGTTTGGTAAAAGTAAGGTTTGGTAAAATTGGGGGTAGCAAAAAATGAGCAACAAATGAGCCTAAATAACACAAACATAGAAGTGAGGAGTAATGCAGTAGGGCAGGACACTGCTGAAGCAGACAAGAGAATGAATCTGAGTGATAGCTGCTAAGGGGAGCCAGTACTAAAGGCAGGTGCAAACAATTAAGGTGATGAGCACAGGGGCTACAGCATGGGAATAGCAATTGGAACTGAAAGCACACAGGCACCTAGTACAGAGAAAGAGAGATTGCTGAAATATGACAAATGAACTGAGAGCTTGATTAGCAATGCAGCTAAGTACAACACTGCAAACAGAGTGGCTATAGCATACCAGAAAAGCCCAAAAATCAAATGAAACAAACAGGACCACAGGAGCAGTAGGAAGAACAAACAACAGAGACAGAAGCACAGACTGCAGCCATAGGCAAAACACAGACCAACAAGCAGAAGGCAAAGGCAAAAGTACTGACCCAGAAGCAGGAGAAGTACAAACCAGGCAGGGAATCAAGCACAGCCAGCAGACTCCAACAGGAAGGAAGAGAAGTGGCAAAAACAGTGGGGGTGGAGTGGCAGGGCTCAGGGAAAGAGCGGGCCAAGAGAGGGGACAGACAGAGCCTTTGGCTGCAAGGAAAACTGCTTGTGTGTGGAGTGAGGAGAGCAGCCCTTAAAGAGGTTGAACAGGGATGTGGCCTGTTGCACTGTCCTCTTACACTACAGGCTGTAACCTTCCAGTAGATTGTACCAGGCTAATTTTGCTTATTTCCAGGTGGACATTTTCTGTAACTACATACTGTATCCCAGAACCCCCTGCAGTTGATAGAACAGGGCTGCATCACTGGGGGATTCAATAGCCTGCACTGCATTTTAGAGTTTCTATAAGAGCTGATCTTTTGTTTGCTGGGCCTGCTGTCCTCCCAGGGCTAAGTACAGTCGAAGGGAACTATACTTAGCCCTGGCAGAACAGTGGGACCAGAAAACATCTGATTGGAGCTTATAAAAACTCAAACATAGAAACATGCACTGCAGACTACTGAGTCTCCTACTGCTGTAGTCCTGCTCTGATGTCAACTTCTGGGGATTGTGGGACAAAATGAGTCTGATACAATCTACTATACTACAGTAAACAGTAAGTGAAAAAAATGTTTTTGCACACAAAGTGCAAATTGAGACCAACCCCACACTTGGGTGTGGGGCCCTTGGTAATGATTTTTCCCCTTCTCACACAAATATGGGAATTCAGGCACAGTCCAGTACACACACAAAACAGCACCAAATGAACTCAAAATGGTAAGACAGGAATGAATGTAGCTGGCACCACCATCCCCAAACAAGTGCTTTCACAGAAACACCTGCTCTCCCAACCTTATCCACATATTTTTGCACCTCTTTCAGCCCCAACCAGACCCATTACCAACCCATTAAACTGCACTGTATTGCTTATTGCCAATCTCAGCACCACAACCCTAGATCACCACAAATTGAAGCAATCTAGGGGCTCTTTGAAAATTTTGGTGTTTTTCTGTGTGTGTTTTGGGAGAGGGGGTGCACAACAACCTGTCACTGATCCGGCCTCTACTGTACCTAACCTGACACAGTAATTTACAAGCCAAATAGAGAACTATAACACCGAAAAAGTGTTCAAACTAGTTTTTCTTGCGTTTTGGTGTTTTCTGTGTTTGTTTGGGGAGGGGCATAGGAAAAAAAATGGATGCAGGAGGTGGCTCCCAGGTGTCATGGTGCTTAGTGTTTCAAATCTAGGCATGCACCAGTTAGCCAGGCACAAAACGTTTGTGCACCGGTACCGGATTGCATACACTGATTCTTACATATCAAAGGAGGATAAAATCTCTCCAGGTGCAGTAGCAGCAACAAAATGACTTCCCAGGGTCAAACTAGGTAGTGATAGGCCCACCTGTAAATGGAGCCATGGGGGCCCTGGTACCGACCACAGTACGCCCTAGTGTGCAAACTGTAGCCAAAATTCTACCAATAGTGTTATGCCCTGGCATACTGTAGTCCCAATTTTCAACTATAACAGCATGTATTCCATTTGGAAGAAAGCTATTCCATTACTAGTATTAGAGGTATAATAACTGACTATTTCAGAGGCTTCAGTCCCTTTGATTTAAGGTGACTCTCAGTTTTCCTGCAGAAATGTATTGGATATGCATTATGTTTGTAACCAGTTTTCACTTACATTATTTGATCGCAGATGAATGGTTAGATAGGTAAAGCAATCAGAGTAAGTAGGTTTCATAGCTTCTTGATACAAATCTCTATTGTTCTGTCTTTCTCCATGACTGTAAGGGTAGGACAGATAGACAATCTCCTAGTGAAGCTTGATAAAGTTCTTTGAATTAAATATATTATCTGTCATGCCTACCCTTCAATTATGCGTACCAAGTTGAATATGTTTTTTATACACTTTATTGTATGCTGTATTGTTTTGGACCACCCTAAATATAGGATTTTATTATGTCTTTTTGTCAGTTAGGTGAACTAAAAGTAAACCGTATTTCATATATCTTTTGTACATACTGTATATTCTTAACAGGACCATCTTGAAAATAGGACCTCGGTCCTAATGGTGTATAAGTGCCATCTTATTCCTGTATAAAAATAAAAAAATAAAGAGCAATACTACTATTACTACTACTAAATGCTGCAGGCCATGAACTTGGCTCCCCTCCCCTGCAGCAATGTTGAGGGAGTTTGTGGTTCCAATTTAGCAAAATGCATTCATTTTTATGGCTGTGGGAGGAGCCTACATCCATTTTGTTAATTGTAGCTTGAAAATGGAGTTTCATAGAACTCATTTTTGGGACATTTCAATGTAGTCTTCCACATCTACAAATCACTATGGCCCAGATATTTTTATTTTATTTATTTATTTAGCAAATTGGAAAGAACTTTGAGCCAAGGGCAGGGCCCCGTGTTTACTGTGGCAAAGTGGACCTATATTCTGAGGCAGGACCTCATACTTTCTGCGGCAGAACAACTGCTGATTCTGTGGCCATTCTACAGCAGATAAATTGTGGCTAAACAGCATACTTTCTAAGGGATTAAGTCTTAGTTAACCCTTTGACTGCCCTCATGCAACCATTCCACTACACTGAAAGTGGAACAGCAGGCCATTTAACAATATGTAGTCTTCTTATCACAAATATTAAACAGCAATAACCCAAACCTGGCACAGCCATGGGAATCAGTGTTCTCTTTTAATGAATTTCCCCTCCCACCCCAAATTTGAAGGCTCATCTGTTCTTTTTCTGGAAGTTGGTGGCCTTTGCTGTTCTCCTATGTTATAATCATACATACTTAGCTAAAACTGCACAGAAGGCAAAATCTGCTTGAATTTCTTCTGGTTTATATTTGCAGTTAGCAGATATAAAGAGAGACTCTAACTTGAAAGCCATTTGTTTTCTGATTTTGATCAATGTTTTTTTAGATTATTTTTTTAAACTAGAAATACCCTAACTGCCTTCCAACAAACATGTTGAGTGCAGTGTGCAAATCTGTGAGTTGGGGGTGGGAATTGTTTTCCTATAATAGTGAAGGAGGGTGTAACTTGCAGTGTCTGTAGGATTTGTTGACTCCTTATTTTTCTTTTGGGTGACACACTAAAAAATGCAAGCAAGTCATTCTTATTAAGCTGAAGTAGCCTTGGTTTGCATGTTCTCTTCTCGCAATTCATGGGGTTGTGGTGTTCTTCAGTCAGTGACCCTCATTTTACTTCTGTATAGCAGCAATCAAACTCTCCATTCTGATTGTTTTTCCATAACTGCTTGCTCCAGTTCTAGTATACCATGGTCCCCAACTCTGCTGCAGCTGGGCAACTTGACCCTTCTTAAGAATTGAGCTTGATGCCACCACTTAGGTTGCAGGTTCAAGTGTGCCAAGAAATTACTCTCACACTTGCAGATGCATAACTGCGGCCCACAAATCAAAACTGTTCTAGATGTCCACCAGTAGGGACCGAGTTCTCTACGCAGTCTGATGCCAGCCCTATGTTTCTGCAGTCTCCAACATCTGTCACCACACCGAGATTGATTCCACCTCCACGGGCACCTCTGAATCTTTTCACTTCTTGACTACAGCTCACCTTCCAGTTCTTCCTTCCAAATTTATCTTCCAAGGATTCAGCATGGCCCATGAGTAGCCTCACAATGAAAAATTAACATAGCTGAGCAGCTCACACCTACATAACAGCAAATCATAACTGCCATAGACCTAATCAAGCTCTGCTACTCTTGCATCAGTCCCCCACCTCCCACAATACTGGTTGGAAGGAGTTATGTAAAAAGAGCCAGCACAAGTCAAGATGCCATTCGGCCACTAGCTTTTCGACTTTGTAGTGGGCGGCATCAGTTTGCTCCCCTTTCTAATGAGCATGTATGCCATGGTATACGTAACATATCAATAGCTATGCTCTTACCTTGTGTGATTGCATAGCTAGCATTTCTGCGGCTGTATGGCTGGTTTTCCTGATTTCTGCGGCAAGCACTGATTTCTGCGGTCAGCCCTGATTTCTGCGGCCACAGCTGCAACCGCAGAATCGCAGAAAACACAGGGCCCTGGCCAAGGGTTCTTTTAGAGAGGTTCTACATCAAGTCACAAGAATGGCAAATTACAATGGTTTCAATAAGTAGTACAACATGAGAAAAGTAATTACATAAACAAATAATATGGCAAGATAAATATTGTATCAAGTGCAGCCAGTGGCCTTGCCTGAAGAGGGGTGAAAGGGCTTACAAGGAGAGAAAGTACAGGGGGTGAACTGGGGGGTGGAAGGAGCAAAATAAGTTCAAGGAGGGAGATTCCACAATGAAGCTTGAGCAGGAAAGACCCATAGAGCAGGGGGTAGAGGGAGAGAACAAGGTGAGGAAACAGAGGAGAGAGGGGAAAAGTGGGAATGGAGGGGTAAAGGAAGGGGGGAGGTAGGATGAAAAGAGGGGAGGAATGGGAAAGGGATAAGGGAGGAAGTGCTGTAAGTGGAATAGTGCAGCAACAGGATAGGGCAATACACGGGCATATGGTAAAAGAGGGAGCAGAGCATTTGCACATGGTGCAACTGAGGTGAGCCGGCGCAAGTGCAGAATTGCACCGAGGATTCATATCCAGCGGGAGCCAGTACACAGTACAAAATCCATTGCACCAATGTGCAACTATAATGTATGCAGTACAAGTGCAGGGGGCGTTCTCATGAATATCTAGCGCAATGGCATATTCAACCGTAAAACCATGGCGCAAGTGTGGAGCAAATCAAAGCTGCATGCAGCAAACTTGTTCCTATCAATACAGGGTGCAAACACACAGACAGCAGTTGTGCCAGATGAGAGAGTGAGAGGGAGAGATAGAGAGACAGACAGACAGACAGACAGAAGTGCTCACACAGAGGGAGTTGGACAGGTGGCGTGGGAGAGGGAGAGGGAGGCAGAGAGAGAGAGAGAGAGACACACACACACACACACAAAAAACCAGTGAACCAGGGTGGCACACAGCCAGCAGCCAACTGCCCAAGGGGACAAAGGAGAGCAAGGGCCATGGACAGTGTGCTCTTCTTGATGGAGGCAGTAATGAGGGGTGTGAGGGGGGCAGGAGGAACAGCGATGTGGCTGAGAAAGGGCCCATCGGTGGTATGCCTGACACAGGTGGTACCATGCCCGCATCACCTTTGAGAACTACAGTGACACTGAGATCATGGGCCAGTACCACCTGAACAGGACCTTTCTGAGGCAGCTCTGTGAGCTGTGCAGTGAGGAAATGCAGGCACCCACCAGATTGAGCCACGCCATGTCCATGGAGATGAAGGTGACCACTGTCATGTGCTTGCTCAGCACAGGCACCTTCCAAAGAACAACAGGGGACACCACAGGCATCACCCAGTCAGCCATGTCCCGCCGCCTCACACAGTTCCTCAATGCTCTGCTGCCACATGCTTCAAAATATGTCCATTTTCCCAGCACACAGGCAGAGCATACAGCAACTGTGCAGGACTTCCACAGGGTGGCACGCATGCCTGGCATGATTGGGGCCATTGACTGCATCTGCATGCCACCTGACCCAGAGGGTGTTGCATATATCAACAGGAAGGGGAGTCCAAGTATCAACTGCCAGGTGGTGTGTGATGCCACTAGGTGCATCACCAATATCTGCTCCACACACCCTGGGAGTGCACATGACGCGTTCATCTGGCACTGCTCTGCGCTGTGCCACAGGTTTGAACATGGAGACATCCCCATGGGCCACCTAGTGGGTGAGTATGGCACAGGCATGGGGTGATGGGCAGAGCAGATCTGGGGATGGGGGAGGGCAGGATGTGCATGGTGGTGTGGGCGCAGCACAGAATAGCAGAGGGCTAACCATGTCATTCTCCACACAGGTGACAGCGCATACCCACTGAGGCCCTGGTTGCTCATCTCCTACTGGTGCCAGTCATCCCCATCAGAGGAATGGTACAATGAGGCACACGCCAGCATGCTCAACATCATCGAGCATGTCTTTGGCATGCTGAAGGCATGGTTCCATTGTCTAGACAGGTCAGGTGGTGCCCTACAGTACAGCCCCTCGAAAGCCTATGGCCTATTCCTGGCCTGCTGCATACTGCACAACATGGCCATTGACCATGGGATAGCTGTTGAGGCTGATGAGGGCAACAGTAGTGGGGACGATGGAGGCAATGGGCTGGAGGGTGGTGGACAGCCACCCCCTGGGTGGAGGGACCCCCGGCTGCTCTAGCAGGCACTACGCCACCGGGACACCATCGCAGGAGTACTAAGATGAACACAGGTAGGTGGTGTGGTACACATGCATGGGCCACACAAACAGGAACAGCACACAGTCAGGGTCATGCATGGTAATGGGCATGCACACAAAAAGGCGTGATGCAGGGGTAGGGGAGTCATTGGCACACAACCATACACAGCAACAGGCTCACACACACAAGCACACACCACCCACCCACCCAGGCATTGGTATGTGGTGTGCTCAGATACATTGCACCGGTGCACAGGCACAAGCAGTGAGAGACTGCCCTCATCACACCCATGCCACATGGTCCAGCGGTTGGGTGAGCACACACTCACACAGGCAGTGTGCAGCATGACACATAGATGCTACACCAGTGGTAAGCATACACATGCACCACCCATGTGCGCACAGGGCAGCAGCTGCAGACTGCGGTCAGGGCAGCCCACAGATCAGGGCTGCTACATGATACCATGGCCACCATGGCCATGTGGGCAGCCATGCCAGGGCTGATCGGCAGCCACAGGCTGTGCATCAGCTGGGGGGTGTGTGCAACAGCATCCCAGGGGTGGAACTGTGGGACCGTGACCATCTCCTTGCAGGGGTGTGCAGGCACCCAAACAGTCTAGCCTCAAGCATACCTGGGATGCCTACATTAGAACCTGGTGTCAACTGTGTTAGGGTCACACAATGCCAGGTTTGTGGAGTGGAAATCACACTGTGGTGGGGGTCAGCTGTGCACGGCCACACCCTGTGGCAGCCAACAATGCAAAGCCATCCGTGATCACACTGGCAATGCGATCCAAGGATGCAGTCATAGCCTCCTGGTGTGTTGCACCCCCACCAGGATCTGCGCAGTGCCCCCCCTCTCCTGCTGCTCAGCTAATTGGCACACCTCCGCATGCAGTGCACACACCCCAGTGGCAAGCAGTACCTGTTACTAAAAGGACACCCGCAGCAGCCAGGTGTGCTAAGCCAGACGGTCGGCATCCAGAGGCTCCTGGGCAGGATGCCAATCCTGTTGTGGTGACCAGCCACGCTGCACAGCCCCCCTCTCCAGTGGATGCTTCACAGTGGGGTCTGCAGGTGGAATGGGCACAGCAGGTGCACCAGTGGCAGACCCTGTGTCTGGCTGCCTGTGGCACCTGCAGTCACTACCTTTGCCCATCTGGCCACTGTACGCCACCCTGCACCTGTGCAGCTGCGCCACCACCACTGCAGGGCACAGCCATGGCAGCATACACTGCTGCACCCACAGTGGTGGCAGGCAGCTGGTCCACCATTGGCAGAGCATTGGGCATGGTGCCTGTGTCAGATGCCAACAGTGGCAACACACCCACAATGTCACCCATGCTATCCAGGAGCCGAGAGTGGTCCTCATGGGAGTCAGACCTCGCCCTGATCTGTATCTCCACACACAGGACACCAAGGCTGGCATCCTGCAGGATCACATCCAGGGTCTCATCTGATCCCAGGTCCAGGACATCCATCTGCACCATGGTGATAAGCTGCAGCCTGTCAGGCCCCCGGATGCTGGTAGATGTGGACAGCTGGTCCTCTGGGGCCATACTGGTGTCCACTGTTGCTGCTGCTGCAGGTGACCCATCATCTGCACGGAGGTGTGCTGGTGCTGCAAGAGACAAATGTTGTGTCAGTGATGCAATACCCACATGTGCCCCCCTGTACACTGCCACTGCATGTGTTCTGCAGCATGGCATGCATGTGGGTGTGCACTCATGCACATGACATGCATGCTGGATGCATGTATGCCAGCATGCCCGTGTACGCACCCTCCGTGCCACCAGCTGTGTGTGTCTGACATACATATCATGCAGTGATGGGCTGCCACCTGTCTGGAATCCTTCTCCAGGCACACCCTCCACCGTGGTTCAGTGCATGGTAGCTGCCACAAACTTCTCCTACGTCATTAGTGTGGGTGCATCCACAGGCCCTCCTCCAGTGGCAGTTTGGGACACTCAGATGACTGCCACCTTCTCCTTAATCTGCTGCTTGTCTGTTCCCACCTTCTTTCAGCACTCCAGTGCCGACCGCTGGTGGCTGCCATGCTGGTTCACTTAGGTTGCTACCTCCTCCCATGCACCAACCCTGGCCAGTAGTGTGCCCGTGACACCACTCAACAGGGGCTCCCTGTCCAGATAGGCCTCCAACAGGGCATCGGTCTCAGCCTTTGTGAAATTGGGCCTGTGCTTCCATACAGGCCCCCACTCCTTGCCCTCCTCATGTGCTGACATGTTGCTGCCTGTGGACATGGACAGCACAGTGTGTCAGTGGCAGCATCTCCCTGGTCTGTCCCACCCTGCAGTGCTGTCTGCTCCCAGTGAGCTGTAGCGGCATGCACAACTTACCTATCAAGGTTGCAATACTAGTCCATGGCCTGTGCTGTTCTGTGGTGCTTACAAGGTGCAACGCATGCAAATGAGGTTGGGCACAACAGTAATGACATGCTAATGCACCCACTGCACCATGCATTGGCTGATGAGCTCATTTGCATGTGTTGTCTGAATATCGAGATATTGCACCATGTGCAATGACATTGCGACGAAGCAAGTTGCGGCAGCGCAATGTGCACACATGCGCAGGCCTGCAGTGCACATGTGCATCATGGTATCATGGTGTCAATCATGCACATGCATAGACAGTGTGATGCAGTGGCATCATGCATGATGCGCATGGTCACGCAAGGTCACACATGGTGTACTGTGCCCTATCATGCACATGCACACTGCACAATGGTGGGTGACTCCTGTCCCCTGGGTCAGACCTCTGACCCTATGATCCTGCTTAGCCATGCCCACTCTGTGCATCTCCGGCGCTGTGCAATGGGTGAGCACTATGCATGCCCCTGCACATCGTGCATCAGGTGTATGTTGTGGACACATTCACCTCCTCCCACCATTTTTGCCACTGAAATCACTATAGTGAACATGACACAGGGAAGAGGCAGACATGCCCCTAACTGGACACAGGTTGAGCTGGCCAACCTAGTGGCCTGTGTAGAGCCCCACACCCCCCAACACTTTGGGCAGGTGCCCCTGCAGCAGGCTGGGGAACTGTGTGGCAGGGGATTGCTGCCAGTCTAAAATGGAGGATCAGGGTGGCCAGGACTGGGGAGCAATGCTGGCACCGCTATGGTGACCTTATGTGGCAGGACCCGGACAAACTGAGGAAGCTTCAGGCATGCACCAGGCATGGGGCTGTGCCACAACCAGGTAAGTCATCCCATGTTGCATGTCTGCACTGGTGTACTGTGGTGTTGGCTTGGTTGCCTGGTATGCCCTGCAGAGGGGTACACTGTCATCATGTGCATCACAGAGTGGCATTGCCAGCTTCTGCTTGCATTGTGATGCAGTGTGCAGGTGATCGGGACATGTCGGGCAGGGGCACACCCTGTACATAGGGGTCGGGGCAGCTACTGTTGTTGGTTACTGATGTGCACCTGTCTTCTTTCCATTCCCAGGACTGGAGGACTGATGGTGGGCCAGGGCTGCAGCAGTGCAGCAGGGCGCAGTGGGCCATGATGGTGCTGGACTATCACCAGGAGGGCCGCATGGGGCATGTACTGTAAGCACTGTCATAGTCCTTTGCACTGTACATGGGGGGTGGCTGGGAGAGTGGGTGTGGGCATGGCCACCTGTGCCATGTGCCATGGCAGCTGTGTGGGTCACACTGTGCATGGTGCATGCCACTGTGGTGCATCCATTGGACATGTGTGTGGCTGTTGGTGGGGTGGGCATGTGCCCAGCTGCCACTGTTGTTGTTGTGATGCTGCCAGTGCACTAAGGAGGGCTGGGGGCATACTGGGATGTATATGGAGAGGCATCACCAGTAGAAAACAGGAAGTTATTATCCCTCTGTACAGACAGCTGGTCAGACCCCATCTGGAGTACTGCGTTCAGTTCTGGAGACCCAATCTCCGCAAAGACATAGACAGGATGGAAGCTATCCAGAGGAGGGCAACTAAAATGGTGCAGAGTCTGCACTGGAAGACATATGAAGAGAGACTTAAGGAGCTTAATATGTATAGCCTTGATGAAAGGAGGGAGGGGGGACATGATAGAAATGTTCCAGTACCTCAAGGGAATCAACAAAGTCCAAGAGGGTAGCAACTTTCAAAAAAAGAGGTGTGCAAGAACAAGGGGCACAATTTGAAGATAGAGGGGGTGGCTCAGAGGTAATTTAAGGAAGTATTTTTTCACAGAGAGGGTTGTGAATGCATGGAACGGCCTTCCGGAGGTAGGGGTAGGAAGAAGTAGGCTGCTGGTTAACTAGGATCTGCAGCTTATCCATTAGGTAGGGAAATTGGCAGACTGGGTGGGCCAAGTGGTCCTTATCTGCCATCAAATTCTATGTTTCTATGAGTTGCTGGCTGCCATTGGCCCACCCCCCCATGTGGATGGCCATTATGGGCCCTCCATGGGTGTGCGTTCCCACTGCCCATTGCGCACTGTGGGTGGGCATGGTTCCTTGGGACATTGCACTGATCACCTATCCTGTCCCTTGTCATAGGTATCTGGCAGTGAAGACCGCCAAGGGCAATGCTGAGCCAGCTGGTGCACAAGACACTACTTGTGGCTTCATCAATCCTGGAGGTGGTGATGCAGATCAAGAGGATGCTGCAAGCTGATAGGAGGGAGCATCAGCTCACCAGGGTGGCTGGACAGGGCCACCATTAGTTTTGCCCATTTTCCCTGTTTCCCCAATGCACCTTCCTCTACAGTCCCCCCTCCCACTGTACAGTCCCAGTTCCCTGTCCCCATTTCTCACTGTACCTACTCTTTCCCAGCCCCTGGTTTTATGTAAATAGATTGCTTCAAAATATATTTTTCTGACTTACCTGCCTGTATCTGTCTGCTTTGCTAGTGGTGTAAGGAGCCATGCTGCAGTGGCCCAGTGTCTGTCTGTGTGGTTGTGCATGAGAAGGGGTGCATGTTGTGCTTCCATGGTTCACTGCTGTGTGGTGTGTTCCATTGTGGTGGTGTCCATCCCCTGGGTCAGTGGCTGTGCCTTGGGGTGCCCATGGGGCAGCTGTCAGGGGTATGTGGTGGTTGTATATGTGGTTGTGGCACACAGCCATGGTCATTGGTCAGGTACTGTCTGTATGCTGTGCTGGCACCCCTGCTTGGTATTGTGCAGTCTGTCCCATGTGGTCTGCCACACTACCTGCCACCCAGCACATTCAGTGCCTACCATGTGGGCTTCCTGTGTGCCTGTGTGGCTGGCATGTGTGTGCTTGGCTGCATGGTCCTGGGTGTAGCCTTCTATGGTCTGGGAGGGGTAGCATGGCCAGAGGCCTGTGGGGGGCTCCCTTGGTGGCCCTCCATTAGTCATTGGCACCTCCTGTTGCCTATTATCTGTGCCACTGTTGTGGTCTGGGTTCAAGTGTTTGGGTGCCTGTGTGTGCGTCCTGCTGTGCCCTGCTGGTGGAGGCCTCCTGTGGCCTATCGCTGTGCTTCCACGGCTCTGTCCCTGGGTCTATTCTCTATGCAGTGCCCCCCTCTGTTGCTCTGCTCCCACAGCTGTGCTGTAGCATCTCTGTTTGTGCCATGATGCAACTCTGCCATATTCAGCCGGGTTGCGTTGGTGCAGTTCGGCATGCGCAACCTCTGAATATGGTTCCTGTTGCTCCATGGTACATGTCACATGGGATTTGCACTGTGCCAGACTTGTGCCGGCCTTTGGCACATTTCTGAATTTCCAGGTCTATGACAACTAAAATAAAATAATCCCTTCTTTCTGTTTAGAATTTGGAGACATAACTCCAAGCTGCTTATCTGATGGCAATTAGGAAACTGAAACAGCTTGTTAAATATTGGTTGCCTATTAAACTGGAGATTTGTTTACCCCCATTCGAAATGCAACAGCTTGCAGATTTAAATGATTAGCATTTAAGCATTATTTACTACTAATTCAGTTGGGGATGAATATATTTCAAGAAAGATTCATACCTCATAAATGTTACCCTTTCCCAGCAAATTTTGTAAAGATTTACACTGTTTTTAACTCTGAAGACCTAGCCGCTAAAATGCCAGATCTTCAGTGAACTACTCATAATAAATACATGCATTTCTTTTTGACATAAAGGGCTGTGGCCTGCTTCTCAAATATAACAGATTAGAGCTATTGGGATCTCTACAAACAATGGGTAATAACGTGTGCGTCTGCGTGTGTTTGTGTTTTCAGGGAGGGGTGGAGAGACAGTGAAACTCTAGGCAAGGGAGACCTCATCTAATGAATTAACTGCTGCTAAAACATGAGTGTTACAGAAGCAAATGATTTGATACCCTTTATTGGACCAACATAGATGTGACATAAATAACTTATACCATTTATAAAATTCCTGATCAAACAACTGTAAACAAAAGACAGTTTTTTGTCATTTTATAATATGATATACTGAGTGTGTATTTACTGAGTTGCTGGATCAGGGCCTTGATAAAATACTATACAATGGCAAGAAAATTTCCTGGACTTTGACTGGTCAGTCTGGGGCTGGACTCATGATGTTATCCCAGCATAACATCACGAGTGTGATGTTATCCAGCATAATATCACGGGTCTAGTCTCAGCACTATGAGCCTTCTGACTAACTGCATTGGATTTGTTCCACTTGTTCCAGATGTACCACTCATTCCTTCTTCTCTTAAAAAACAAAAATATTTTTTCACACTAACAAAAACATCTTTAAATCACTTTTTTTATTCTGTATAACAACAAGCCATTGTATCATAGGAATAATGTCCTCCAGGGCGTGTGTCTTGCTGGGATAACATCACTTTTGGGACGGTTGGTCACACTCAGCCTGCATCCTCATGCCCAATCACCCCAGGCATGATGTTATCCCAGCACAACACACACCCTGTCAGGCATTATTCCTTTAACATTTACTTAACTCATTCAAGATTCCATCAGGTGGGAAAAAAAAGTCTATGAGAATTTGATTGAAAATTAACAACTATAAGGTGCAAAAATAGCATTTGTGTGTGTGTGTGTGTGTATATATGTGTATGTATATTTATATATATATACAGTATATATGTTTGTATATATATTTATATATGTATATGTAAATGTATGTATATAGGTCTATATGTGAATGTGTCTATATGTGTGTATGTGTGTGTACGTGTGTGTATGTGTATATATGTATATATGCACAACAAAAAGGATTTCACACTGGGCTTGTGCTCAAGCTAAAATAAATCAACAAAAAACACAAAAGCTGAGCACTCACCACCTCAAATGAAATGGATACCGGAGATTTGAGCAAAATAAAGCCACTTTATTGTCTAAAAATGCCTGACGTGTTTTGGATTGTATAAATCCTTTGTCAAAGGCTAAAATCTTAATGACACCGTCCATTTAAATACCAGTATTACACCATGACATCATAATGATGTTCAAATTACATTCAAATCGATAGGTTAATTATTAACTTCTAAAATAGTTGCCAAACAACCAAGTGATTTCCCTATTCCTTAAAGTATTTTATTGTTTACTAGCTATACATAGTTCTAATAAAACCCACATATTTATAATGTCTACAATAACATGCACTATTGAAAAATATATATGCTGGAATAGAAAAGGGAAAGAGGGAAAAAGAAAAAGAGTGGAGAGGGAAGGAAAAATACAGGAATAGAGAGAAAAGGGGAGAAGGGGAAAGGAGAGAAAGAAACATGCCGAAAACTTACAACGAAAACATATAAAGGAATTGATATATTCACTTATTAAAACATCCAGTCAGACAACCAAAATCATGTATAAATATACACATCATAGCATTTTTTCATCATTTCTATTATCAATAATTTTAATTTATAACAATTCTATAAAAACACCACCAAATTTCATAATTTAATTTCTTTTTAAATAAGATTTGATGTCCAAGCCTGAGTTTAATCCTAGTTCTCTATTAGCACCTAGCTGTATAATCCAAACATTTTCCCCTTGTAGGACTAAATTATTGAAATTACCTCCTCTTGGTTTTGAGGTCACCTTCTCTATTGTTTAAAAACTGAAATAATGTTCAGTTTCAAATCTATGCTGCATTTCAACAGTATGTGCTGCAGTAGCATACGTACAATCCCTTTGTTGTATCGCACGTATGTGTTCCCCAACTCTTATGTTTAAGCTTTGTGTAGTTTTACCCACATAAAAAGACGAACAGGAGCATGTTGCAAGATAAATGACTCCCATAATATCACATGTCATAAGATGTTCTATTTCAAATCTTTTGGATGCATTTACACTTGAGAAATATTTACTGTTGGTGATATCTTTACAGTATATGCATCTTTTACAGGTGACACAGCCTCTAGCCCCTCTATTAAGCCAAGTTTGTGTTTGGGCCGAATCAGTATAATGGCTATATACAGTACTAGTAGATCTTTTAAGGTTTTAGCCCTTCTGAACGCCATTCTTGGGGGTAACTGCATTATATCCTTCAATCCTGGATCACTAGCCAAAATGGGCCAATGTTTTTTTTAAATATGTTCCAGCTCATTGGAATGTGCCGAAAAAGTCATTACAGCATTACATCTTTTATTTTGTTGCACATCTATTTCCATTCTATCCTGTAGCAACAGTTCCCTGTCTTGTTCCATAGCAAACCCCCTTGCTTGTGCTACTATTGTATTACTATAGCCCTTTTCATGAAATCTAGAGGTAATTTTTCCCATGTTTTTATTCATTTGCGTCAGTGTACTGCAATTTCTTCTTGCTCTCAAGAACTGCCCCGGTTTATTCTGAATTGTGTGTTTTGGGTGACAGCTTGAGGCAAGAAGTAAAGTATTTCCATCAGTGGATTTTCTATAAATCCCAGTTTCAATACTACCCTCAGATGTTAGACCAATATTCAAATAAAAAAAAATGTATCATAGAACGACCCATAGTATATGTAAATTTAAGATGCTCTGTAGTGCTATGTATATAATCTATGAAGTCTTTTTACCAGTTTTCTCCACCAATCCATATTAATAAAATATCATCAATACAACGTCTAAACATTAGGATATTATTGAAAAAAGGATTTTGTGCTGCATTCAAAATGAATTTAGTTTCCCATGAACCAACATACAAGTTAACAATGGTCAGGGCACAATTGGCTCCCATTGTCATCCCTTTCTTTTGTAAAAATATATTTTTATCAAATAGAAAGACATTACATTTTAGCACAAATTTCAGCAGTTTGACAACAAAGTCTGTGGGTGGAATAACTGTCTGATCTCGCTGGTTGAGGAATTCAGCTGCCACATCCAAAGCCCCTTCATGGGGAATATTTGTATAAAGGGCTTCAATGTCTAATGTGCATCGGATGGTATCTGCAGGAAATTGAATGTTATTCAAAACTCCTTAGTATCCTTTAAATATGTAGGTAGTTTTTGCACAAAGGGTTGTAAATGGAAGTCCACAAATTTAGAAAGAGATGCTGTAAGCGAACCCAGGCCACTAACTGTCAGTCGGCCTGGTGGATTTTCTAAAGTTTTGTGTATCTTAAGCAAAATATAAAAACTTGCTCTGACTGGATCATCTGTCATTAGAAATTCTTTTGTATTTTTATCAGTGTAGCCTGTTCAAAGGCACTCCACAGTGTTTCATCTATTGAAGTTTTGTATTCAAATGTTGGATCATGATTCAGTCAGGAATAAAAGTTAACATTATTCAGTTGTCTATAAACCTCTGTTATATAATCACCATGGTCCTGTAGCAGCACACAGACCCCTTTGTCCGCTTCATTAATAATTAAATTTACATCATTTTGTAATGATTTTATAGCAGCTCTTTCAGCATTACTTAGGTTTTGAAAATTAGGTTGTGATAGTGTTCTAAAAGATTTTAAATCTTGCTCCACCATTTCTTTAAAGACCTGTATAGTGGGTGGGGGGATGAAGTCCGATTTGAGTTGAAACAGTCAATCATCTTTCTTTATATTTTCATTATCCACATTTCTGCTATTTTGATTAAAGAATGACCTGAGACTCAAATTTCTACAGGTGACATTAATGTCCATAATCGTTTCATATTTGTTTAACACATTCGTGGGTGCAAATCCCAATCCTTTACTCAAAACGTTATTTTCATCTGTATTCAAGACATGTTTAGAAAGATTTATTACCTTCAATGTCGGAACTTTTTCCTGCCCCTGTAGTTGTTCCATCTCCTGTTGGTGTTGCCACTCCAGTTGTGTTGATAGCCGTTTCCTCTGTCTTCTTCTCTCACCCCATCGTGTTTTCTTCCATCTTCTATGTAATAGTTATGTCCTGTTTGTAGCTTGGGGCTGCATCTCAGTTGAAAAGGAGGATCTGAATTCAGCCTGGCCTGTTGAAAAGGAGGCAATACTCTGCTTTCTACTCCATGGTGATTAACTTCCATTTCATGTTTGGAATCACTAGCTTCTGTGCTGTATTCAAAGGAAACATGTCGTGCTCATCTTAAAAGTCCCCTTGGTTGCATTTGATTTCTTTTCCAGTTACAAACTCTATCATTCTCATAGTCCACAATATCTCTCCAAAATTTTGTCAGTTTAGCTGTTTTAAGCTCATTATCAAGTCTATTAATAGTAACTTTCAAGATAGCATTGAGAATATTGAATTCTGTTTGTTCTTTATATTTTGAAACTTCTATCTCCACAGCTTTCAAATCATTTTTAAGTTTGGTCTCTCTTTCCTTGCTAAATCAAATAATTAACTGCATAAGTTTAGTACTCGCTTCAGAGAGAATCTCCGCCAATGTTTCATAAACTCCATATTTTCTCCACCATAGGCAATATTTTTAATTAGTCTCAGTCCTCTTAGAACTCTGTTTACCTGAATGTAAGCTTCTAAATTCGTGGTGTTCCAGTAAATTCATCTAAGCTGTATCATAGTCTTTTCCAAGTTTTTAAATGCTTCAAAAAGTGAGCGAGCTTCAGGTAGCAAGTCATTAATTCGATGATGCTCCTGTAGAAAAGGATTACTCACTGTTGCCATTGCCAGAAGTTGATTGACATAGCTAAAAGGATCTTCAGAGGTCACCAATAGTTGTAAATTAGGTGTTGCTTCCAAAGACATTTCATATCTATAGATCTAAAGAAAGAGAAAAATCGGCCAATGCCTCTTTTGTAGTATTTCAATGGCAATGTTTTTTAAATTTGCCTCTCCATCAAAGTCTTCCATCTGAGGTTTTACATAAAAATACTATTATAGTAATGCTGTAACCCATGCGTATTGAACCAAATCACAAGTGCACAACAAAAAATTTTTGCACTGGGCTCGTGGTGCTCAAGCTAAAATAAATGAACAAAAACACAAAAGCTGAGCACTCACCACCTCAGATGAAATGGATACTGGAGATTTGAGCAAAAAAAAGCAACTTTATTGTCCAAAAATGCCTGACGTGTTTCAGATTGTATAAATCCTTTATCAAAGGCTGAAATCTTAATGACACCCTTCATTTAAATACCAGTATTACACCATGACATCATAATGATGTTCAAATTACATTCAAAGTGATAGGTTAATTATTAACTTCTAAAATAGTTGCCAAACAACCAAGTGATTTCCCTATTCCTTAAAGTATTTTATTGTTCACTAGCTATACTTGTGATATGCATGGGTTACAGCATTACTATAATAGAAGTTAATTATTTGATTTAGCAAGGAAAGAGACTAAACTTAAAAATGATTTGAAAGCTATGAAGACAGAAGTTTTAAAATATAAAGAACAAACAGAATTCAATGTTCTCAATGCTAAACTGAAAGATACTATTAAAAGACTTGATAATGAGCTTAAAACAGCTAAACTGACAACATTTCTGAGAGATATTGGGGACTATGAGAATGATTAAGTTTATAACTGGAAAAGAAGCCAACTGCAACCAAGAGGGATTTTAAGATGAGAATGACATGTTTCATTTGAATACAGCACAGAAGCTAGTGATTCCAAACATGAAATGGAAGTTAATCACCATGGAGTAGAAAGCAGAGTATTGCCCCATTTTCAACAGGCCAGGCTGAATTTGGATCCCCCTTTTCAACTGAGATGCAGCCCCAGACTACAAACAGGACACAACAATTACAGAGAAGATGGAAGAAAACACAACAGGGTGGGAGAAGAAGACAGAGGAAATGGCTATCAACACAACTGGAGGGGCAACACCAATAGGAGACAGAATAACTACAGGGGCAGGAGACAGTTCCGACATTGAAGGTAATAAATCTTTCTAAACATGTCTTGAATACAGATGAAAATAGCGTTTTGAGTAAAGGATTGGGATTTGCACCCACGAATGTGTTAAACAAATATGAAATGATTCTGGACATTAACGTCCTCTGTAGGAATTTGAGTCTCAGGTCATTCTTTAATCAAAATAGCAGAAATGTGGATAATGAAAATATAAAGAAAGATAATTGACTGTTTCGACCAAAATCAGATTTCAGCCCCCCCCCAACCCTCTATACAAGTCTTTAAAGAAATGGTGGAGCAAGATTTGGAAATTCTTTTTAGAACACTATCACAACCTAATTTTCAAAACCTAAGTAATGCTGAAAGAGCTGCTATAAAATTGTTACAAAATGATGTAAATTTAATTATTAAGGAAGTGGACAAAGGGGGCTGTGTGGTGTTACAGGACTGTGGTGATTATGTAACAGATGTTTATAGACAACTGAATAATGTTAACTTTTATTCCTGACTGAATCACGATCCAACATTTGAATTCAAAACTTCAATAGATGAAACACTGCCGAGTGCCTTTGAATAGGGATACATTGATAAAAATATGAAAGAATTTCTAATGACAGATGATCCAGTCAGAGCAAGTTTTTATAGTTTGCTTAAGATACACAAAACTTTAGAAAATACACCAGGCCAACTGATAGTTAGTGGCCTGGGTTCGCTTACAGCATCTCTTTCTAAATTTGTGGACTTCCATTTACAACCCTTTGTGCAAAAACTACCTACATATTTAAAGGATACTAAGGAGTTTGAATAACATTAAATTTCCTGCAGATACCATCTGATGTACATTAGACACTGAAGCCCTTTATACAAATATTCCCCATGAAGGGGCTTTGGATGTGGCAGCTGAATTCCTTAACCAGCGAGATCAGACAGTTATTCCATCCACAGACTTTGTTGTCAAACTGATGGAATTTGTGCTAAAATGTAATGTGTTTCTATTTGATAAAAATATATTTTTACAAAAGAAAGGGATGGCAATGGGAGCCACTTGTGTTCCGACCATTGTTAACTTGTATGTTGGTTCATGGGAAACTAAATTCATTCTGATTGCAGCACAAAATCCTTTTTTCAATAATATCCTAATGTTTAGATGTTGTATTGATGATATTTTATTAATATGGACTGGTGGAGAAAATCGGTTAAAAGACATCAAAGATTATATACATAGCACTACGGAGCATCTTAAATTTACATATACTATGAGTCGTTCTATGATACATTTTTTTAGATTTCAATATTGGTCTAACATCTGAGGGTAGTAATGAAACTGGGATTTACAGAAAATTCACTGATGGAAATACATTACTTCTTGCCTTGAGCTGCCACCCGTAACACACAATTCAGAATATACAGAGGGGGCAGTTCTTGAGAGCAAGAAGAAATTGCAGTACACTGATGCAAATGAATAAAAACATGGGAGAAATTACCTCTAGATTTCACGGAAGGGGCTATAGTAACACAATAGTAGCACAAGCAAGGGGGTTTGCTATGGAACAAGACAGGGGACTGTTGCTACAGGACAGAACGGAAATAGATGTACAACAAAATAAAAGATTTAATGTTGTAACTACTTTTTTGGCACATTCCAATAAGCTGGAACATATTTTGAAAAACACATTGAGCCATTTTGGCTAGTGATCCAGGATTGAAGGACATAATGCAGTTACCCCTGAGAATGGCATTCAGAAGGGCTAAAACCTTAAAAGATTTAGTAGTACATAGCCATTATACTGATTCGGCCCAAACACAAACTTGGCTTAATAGAGGGGCTAGAGGCTGTGTCACCTGTAAAAGATGCATGTACTGTAAAGATATCACCAACAGTAAAGATTTCTTGAGTACAAATGCATCCAAAAGATTTGAAGTAGAACACCTTATGGCATGTGATACTACGGGAGTCATTTTTCTTGCAACATGCTCCTGTTCTTCTTTTTATGTGGGTAAAACTACACGAAGCTTAAAGATAAGAGCTGGGGAACACATACGTGCGATACAACAAAGGGATTGTACATATGCTACTGCAGCACATATTATTGAAATGCAGCATAGATTTAAAACTGAACATTATTTCAGTTTTCAAGCAATAGAGAAGGTGACCTCAAAATCAAGAGGAGGTAATTTCAATAATTTAGTCCTACAAAGGGAAAACGTTTGGATAATACAGCTAGGTGCTAATAGAGAACCAGGATTAAACTCAGGCTTGGACATCAAATCTTATTTAAAAAGAAATTAAATTATGAAATTGAGTGGTGTATTTATAGAATTGTTATAAATTAAAATTATTGATAATAGAAATGATGAAAAAATGCTATGATGTGTATATTTATACATGATTTTGGTTGTCTGACTGGATGTTTTAATAAGTGAATATATCAATTCCTTTATATGTTTTCGTTGTAAGTTTTCGGCATGTTTCTTTCTCTCCTTTCCCCTTCCCCCTTTTTTCCCTCTATTCCTGTCTTTTTCCTTCCCTCTCCACACTTTTTCTTTTTCCCTCTTTCCCGTTGCTATTCCAGTATATATATATTTTAATAATGTATGTTATTGTAGACATTATAAATATAAGTGGGTTTTATTAGAACTATGTATAGCTAGTGAACAATAAAATACTTTAAGGAATAGGGAAATCACTTGGTTGTTTGGCAACTATTTTAGAAGTTAATAATTAACCTATCACTTTGAATGTAATTTGAACATCATTATGATGTCATGGTGTAATACTGGTATTTAAATGAATGGTGTCATTAAGATTTCAGCCATTGATAAAGGGTTTATACAATCCAAAATGCGTCAGGCATTTTTAGACAATAAAGTTGCTTTTTTTTTTTTTGCTCAGATCTCCGGTATCCATTTCATTTGAGGTGGTGAGTGCTCAGCTTTTGTGTTTTTTGTTTATATATGTATATATGTACATATATATATATATATATATATATGGAAATGTCTCTATCTGCAATAAATGTGTTCGCAGGCATTGCTAGTATCTTTTGAAAGATTACCTCACTTGTGATTACTATTTTGAGTACAGTTCATGAAATAATGAGCTTGAGATTTGTTATTTCGTATAGTCCCCCATTATGCCTTATGCATAGCATATAAATCTAAATAATTCCAAGGCCATCTTGACATATAACAATAATGCTGAGCAGCAAATCAGAGCTCTTTTCCTAGTAAAGGTTGCGGATATAATCAATAAAGAACAAAGTCATAAATAAAGAACCAGTGGCTTATGGAAAAATTTACAGGGATTTATACAGGGATTTGATTCTGCCTTTGTGGGAAAAACACAGGGAAAATGAGGGCTTCTTACAGAGTAGTGGTTATTTGGATCTGGGAGCACTGAATATTTCTTATACTATATTTTGTATCATGGATAGGGCAGGGGAAATGCTACATCTCATTGTCACAGGGATGTTCATTTACACATTTTTGCACTGTATTTACTCAGCCTGTCCCAGATTAGCTGCAATATCTTGTTTTCAGTGGGGTCATGATTTTACAATTTTTATAATGTATTCAGGCTACCTAGTCCAGGGCCCCGTATTCAAAGAAGATATGCAGCGTATCCCAGTGGAAAACAGAGAAGTTCTGCACAACACAAACAATGCGCAACAGCACAATATTCAAATGTGCAGGATGCACAGGCCACAAGGGAATGGACCAGGGCACACACAAATGGTATGCCATTCAAGTTGAGGGGGAAATCCCATGCATATGCCATGCTGCAGCATATTCAGGGGGAATGTGCCCCTCACAGTCCAGAGCACCGTGGCCCACAGTTAGGCCATGAATAGCTGGTCTAACCTGGTCAGCCACCCACAGACAGGCTGCAGGTGTGCACCTAGGTGCACAGCAGCCTGGCAGCCCTGGTGGACTAGAGGCACCCCCTTTCCATCCTCAATCTAGCCAACTCCATCCCTGAAGAGCTCCATAGTGTAGGGCCCCCTTCCCAATTGCACCAGAGGAAACCATGGTCCATATTCATAGCCTAGAGGACTCCCATTTACCATGCCTGTACATAGACAACCTCACTCAGTAGCCCAACATATAAGTGCTAGGGACTGGGCACCTATAATAGCAGTGACTCAATCCCTGGCGCATGTGTCTAGGGCTACCATAGGGTAGGGTGGCTGGATGGGGGGGTCGGTGAATATAGCAACAGGATGTCACTATAAATATGCATGTGGGGGGAGCATGCACAGTGAGGGGTAGGAGGGAATGTGAGGGGTGGTGCCACAGTGGATTGCTGAGCCGACTCTGTAGCGTGATGGGTGGGTTGGCTGTGCTACTCAGCAGGGAACTGGGTTCAGGTCTTGGTGCTGGTATGTTTTTATTGTACCCAGCACAAACCTTTTTTTTTGTTTTCATCCCCCCGACATGCACCCCCCTAGAGTTGAGTATCCTTAAGTAGGGGGATGCGGGGCATAGCCCCTGCATAAAACATTAAAAAAGTAAGTCCCTGGTACTGTTTTGCTGTGCGCTGGGGTGTCAGAGTGCCAAGAAAAACTGTCAGCACTCTTGACTTCTAGATAACAGTGATCGCCTTTAGGCTTTCACCATTATCACATAAACTCCCTCACTCCCCTATACCCAACCTGTTGCAATGACTGGCACTGCCCTCCACACCCTGCTATGGCCAGCCATTGACTGCACTGAACCTGGCTGGGGACCTGCACTCTGGAATGACCCAACTGTCTGTACCATGCATTGGGGCACCATGCCAGCTGTGTATCCACCAGTGTATGCAGCTGTGTGTACAGTACGTCCCTGGAAAATTGAAGAGGGAATTTACTTACTTCCAATGCATGCCTTGTCAATGCTGTATCTTACTGCTGTCATACACTGCTGCAAGTCCACACTGTCCCCTGTTCCCCTGTATAACATACCACACTCCGGACTTCTGAAGTATCCTGGGAGCCATGGGGTGCAGTATCCAGTAATGCCATTTGCAGTGTATGCTTCAGGCTATAGACAGTTCATCTGCAGTTCTCCAATTGTACAAATGAATGGGAGATCAACTGTAATATGCCTGTTATGGGACCTGTGTGAGTGGGAGCAGCATCAGCCGTCACCCACACTGAGCAGTGCAATGGCACCGGGATGATGGATACGCATGCAAGTGAGTACCTGAGGAGTATGGCCACTGGGTGTTGTCACCCACACACTGCTCATGCCTATGTGTAACACATTCCAGCATCCTACTGCAAGTGCTTTGCCACCCACCGATAGAGTGGTACCATCCCATTGCAGAGCCAGTCATCACAATGGGATGGGCTTTGGGGCAGGGAGGGGTCTTTCTGTGCACAGTTGAGGAGGAGCGGGGGCCACTACACTATGGACATGGACTGTGGGTGCATTTGGGTGCAATTAGGGATGGTATTGGGGTCCCTACAATATGGAACCAATAGATCCTGGACTCTGGATATGATCGGGGGCTGTTGGAATGGGTGGGGGGGGTGCCACTATACCACCAGAGACTTCAGGGCCTTTCCCACATAGGAGCGATCAGGGTCAAGGCTTGGAGCCGAGAGTTGCTCCGGTGCATTCATCCCCATGCCAACTTGCAAATTTTTTTTTTTTAATCATATAAGATTTTATTATGATGTTTCATATTTTGTTTTACAGCATGAAGGAAGTACATACGATGCAGTGGTTACATAATACATTGCAACAAGCCATGAAGGTCATATACCAAATAGTACACAGGTTTCCACTCATAAAAAGATACAAACATATACCTCTAGAGTAACATAACAGTATTCACATCAACCGCTGACACTTAAATAAACATGTAACGATTAGCTCAAGTCTCATCCTCTAGGCCCCTTAACTGGGAGGGTTCCCGGGGGGGAATTTACAGAGTGGAAAATGCAAGTAAGCTCCCCATTTCTTATGAAAATAGTCATTTTGACCCCGATGCGAGTAAGTTAACCTTTTCATCAGGGCTAAGCAGGCCAAAGTAGCATGCCATTGACTCATACCTGGAATGCTACTCTCACCAATGCATTAGCAGTTGCTTTTTGGCTTCCAGAAATGCTGACATGAGCCATTCTCTATGCACCTGGGGTAGAGAGGCTAGGCTAGTTAGATCACTCAAAAGCAGTTTAGGATCTGGGGGGGACAAAATAATGCCCAGAACCTGTGAACATTCATGAGAAATTGTCATCCAGTAAGTTGTTATTGAAGGGCAGGTCCACAAAATGTGGAACAAGTGTGCTTCAGGCTGTTGACATCTCCAACATTTAAAGTGGGGGAGAACTCCCGCTGCTTGGAGAAGGGTCAGGGTCCTATACCAGTGTAGGAGTATTTTAAGCTGCAAGAAACTGCTCTTGGCATCCTTGTATAGCTTATGAACATCTCTAAGACATTGGGACCACACTGCTGGTGAAAGAGTCACGCCCAGGTCAGACTCCCATTTGGCTTTACATGATTCAGTGGGGTCATTTTGGGAATCTCGAAGAATAGCATAGAAAGTACTTATTCGGCCTTTGGAGGAAGTGGAAGTATGTAGAGGCCAACCAACACCATTTCTTCTCAGATTTGGTCTGAGAGAGGAGAGAAGTAATAGTACTACGCATTTGGAGATATTTCCAGAAGTCAACAGTAAGGAGATGAAATTTCTGTTGAAATTGGTTAAAGGATAACATGATGTTTGAATCAGGAAACAAGAGATCCTGCACAAATGGAATTCCCTTTTCCTCCCACGACAGCCACTGGATAGGCTCGCCACCTACAGTTATATAGTTATTGTGCCACAGTGGCACATATTCTATGGGGGGACTCCAGGCTACTTTGGGGGTGCGTGAGATAGTCATGCATTGGCACCAAGCATATCTGGATTCACCAATGATAGGAGAAAGCCTAGATTCAAATGGTGTGCCTGGGGCCAACAGGAACCTGAGTGGAATGAGTGATGCTATACTGGATTCCAGTGTGACCCATAAGGGAACAGGTGATTCCATGGGAGTGAACCACTGGCCAGATGGTAACCGTGAAACCAAGGGACCCCAAGGTCTCCCCTGGCCCAGTGTGCTGGTAACTTGTGTTTCCCTCACCTATGTGGCTTACCTTCCCATAACAAAGAGGCTACTAACTTTTCAAGTGAAGAAAAAAGGTTTTGTGAGAGATATATTGGAAGATTATTAAACAAATAGGTCACTCTGGGAAGGAGAAGCATGTGTACAGCTGCCACCTTGCCTGGCAGGGTGAGGTGTAGCTTGTGCCAACGGTCTACTTCTGTAGTTAGCTGTTTTAGGAGAGGGGCAAAGTTAGAGGATTCAAGATCCAGCCATTTAGTGGGAGTAAACACTCCCAAGTAGGTAAACCCCTGGGCCGCCCAACTTAGTTTGGTGCCAGAAAGACAGTCCTGAGTGCATAGTGGGTTAAGGGGGATTAGAGTGGTTTTCTTCTGGTTTATTCATAGTCCAGAAAGAGATGAGAACTCTTACAGAACTGTAAGCACTATCGGAAGTGACTGGTGAGGGTGGGATAAGGTGAGCAATAAATCATGGGTGTAACAGCCACCACATGGGGGTACCATGTACTGTAATGCCCTTAATACCCTCAGTGCTGTATAGAGCTCTAATTAGGGTGTCTAAGCCAATCAGGAAAAGCAGGGGGGACAGGGGGCAGCCTTGTCGGGTGCTCCTGTGGAGTAGAAAAGAGGGGGACAATTTCTGAATTTGTTAGTATACGGGCCCTGGGAGAGTTATAGAGAGTCACCACCCAGGGGCGAAATTGAGGACCAAAACCATATTGCAACAGTACTTCATGTAAATAGTTACATTCAATAGAATTGAACACTTTAGTGAAGTCAACAGCCAAGGCAGCCATGGGGATTTTAGATTTAACCGCTAGCCACTTTAGATTTAGTAGCAGCCTAGTATTGTCAGAGCCCACTTTCCCAGGTAGGAAGCCACCTGTGAGGGATGTATTAAGGCTGCCAGACTATTATGCAGCCTGGTAGCCAGTATTTTGGCCAACATTTTTGTGTCCATGGGAATTAATGAAATGGGGTGAAAGTTGGCATAATTAAGAGGGTCGTTAGATTTCTTGGGTAGGAGAGTAATCAGGGCTTCATTCATCAATGGTGGAAGGGAGCCCAATGATTGGGTAGCCTGTAAAACTTGCAGCAATGGATGGGTAATTTCCTGTTCCTGGGCTTGGTACAGTTCAACAGTCATCTCGTCTGGGCCCGGAGCTTTACCTTTAGCCATGTGAGTCAGTGCTTGATGAAGTTCAAGGGCCGTAACTGGAGCCTCTAGTAAGCCCGCTTGTTCTGGGGATAAGGTAGGGATGTTGAATCTCTGGCCAAACTGTGAGAGACCTGCAGATATCTGGGAGGACATCATAGAGGACTGGGACTCATAGGGATTGATAGAAAGCCATCACGGTTCTATTGACACCAACAGGGTCGGTGATTAACAAGCCAGTCGAATGGCATGATTTTTAGTCGAGGCCTGCTGCTTACGCAGTTGGTAGGCCAGGAGCTTCCCTTCCTTATCTCCCCCTTCCCAGTAAGAATGCTTCGAGCGTATGAGGAGCCACTCTGCATTTTTATGCAGCAAGGTGTTAATCTGATACTTAAGGCCTGCAATACTGCGAACCAGGGATGCATCCCTAATGGCAGTAGGGGAGGCCTTAAAGTGTGCCTCCAGGGCCGCAAGTTCAGTTTGTAGCTTATCTAACTCTTTTCTCCTAGACTTGTTTCTGTGGGCCGCAAAAGAAATAATGTGACCCCTAAGAGTGGCCTTAAAGGCCTCCCAGATTGTACCCACTGAGTCCCCGCAATCCATGTTAAGGGCAAAATAGTCCTGAGCCGCCTTCCGCATGGTTCATTGAAAATCTGAATTTTTAATCAGGAGTGGGCTACATCTCCATCTTGTGCTTCTGGGGCGAGCCCCTGGGGGAATGTAAGTGGTGGCCACAGGTGCATGGTCAGATACAATAATATTACCTATAGAATTATTAGTTTGGGCACTAGATGCTGCCTTATTGGCAAGCCAATAACTGATCCAACTGTAAACCCCATGAGAGGCCGAGAAGTATGAATAATCTTGACCCGAGGGATTATCGCGCCTCCAAACATCCACCAGCCCCCATTCTTTCTGTAGTTCCTGAAGGGCAGAGTGGGACCTAGGGTGCATCTGAGGAGTGGGCTTGGACTTATCAAGAAAGATGTTGGACACCAGATTGAAATCACCTCCCAGTGATAGGGGAATAGAGGCACCAGGTTGATCCAGGGAAGAAATGGCTTGGCTCAAGCTAGGAAAAAAATTGTCCTGATCAGTATTGGGGGTGTACCCATTCCCCAAAATCAGTTTCCTGGCCGAAGAGGTTAGTCTGACCAATATCCAATGCCCCTGGTTATCAGGTTTAGAAACTTCTACAGCCCATGCACTGGAGCACCTGAGGAGAATAGCTACTCCCTTTGTCTTTGAGGTGGCTGAACTGGCATGTACCGCCCGCACCCATGATTTTTTAAGCCAGGAGGTGGATCTGCTAAGAAGATGAGTCTCTTGAAGCAGTGGCACATCCGTATGCAGACAGCGGAGATGTTGTTTTACTTTGGTGCATTTTATTGGGTGATTTAGGCCTTTCACATTCCAGGACACTAATCGCAGGCCGGAGATTTTATCATCCATAGTGACCATCCGGGGAGGGTGTTAAAGGGGAGAGTACCCGCGGGGCAATGAAAAGCATTCAGAATAATAAAAATGAAGTACTAGATCCTGTAGATTCCACAGAATAATATGGTGAGTACAATGAATATTCCTATGTTACCCTTAAGCTCAGTATTGTGGTTTTAAAGGGAAGGAGGCAGTCAGCAGGAGTCCTAGAGGTACTAAATATATTTAAGTGACAGTTGGCCGTATCTGGCACCTGTGTAACCTCATGAATCAACCAGGATAGGAATATTTTTGCAAGAGATGATGATTAACAACAACAACAAGCGTCACTACGCTAAGAGCAGTGGAGGTTTCAGCGAATGAAGGTACCTAAAGCGGGTACCCTCAGCACACAACCTTCTATGCTCAAGGTTGTGAGCTATAGGTAAACTCTGAGCATAGAAGGTTGTGTAGCTGAGGGCACACAACCTTCTATGCTCAAGGGCAAAAGGAGATAGGCAACCAACAGAAATGTGCCTCTCACGTCTGGTAACCAATCCTGGAGTGCTAGAATAACCCGGGGGGGAGGGGGGAGGTGGGAGGGGGAAGGAGGGGAGGAAGAGGAGGTGAGGGGGATAAGGAAAAAATAAACAAAATGGGGAGAGTTGGGTAACTCACCCCTATCATTCCCATAAGGGCCATTTAGTTGTGGTCATTTCAGGATCCAAACTTAGTGGGGAGTACCAAATTGGATCCGGCCCAAGTTGAGCCAGCCGAACAGCGTTAATCTGATGCACATAAGATGCAGCAACCTCAGTCTCCCCAAGGGTAATGCTACTTAGCCAATCAACAAAGGACCTATCTCATGTCACATAGACAAATGCATAGCATAATTATGTTAGGTGTGCAGTAACTGTAAAATTGCAAGTTATCAAGTTCACCCATTAGGTCCTTTGTTGCACACTGAGAATGCTTCAGCAGTTTGTTGGGAGTTTGGGAGACCCATTGTGAGATCCGGAGATGCTATAATGGTAGCAGCATATGTTTTTTTCACCCGGTCTGAGCTTCCCGGAGAGATCCACCACTTCCACTAGGGAGAAGTCCGGAAAGTCAGCCCATTCCATCGGAGGTTCCTTATGCAGTTCACGGCCAGAAGAGTAGTCCTCTATAGAAATCTGGGAGGGGGTCATCTCAAGGAATCTTAGCAGGAGGAATGAGTCCCATTTGTTCAACTGGAGGTAACTGACCACTTCTCGATCATTGTCTGGAATGAACGTGTGCTCCCACAGGTCTGGGGGGAAGCACTGCTTGATCGATGGTGGGGAGGGGGCTCGAGTTAGCCAGCGGAGTTGCACAAAATGAGCCATTAGCCCTGGGGGAATCCTTAGAGGAGGACACTGGTCCACTTGCATTGCAGTCCCCTGGAGGGTGTTTGACTGGAGAAGAGTTCCTAGGAGCTGCAGAATCACCAGGAGCCCAGAGCCTTCTGGGAGATGTAGTCTGCAAAGGCATATTAGGCCAGAGTTTAGCTATCCATCGCTCCACTTCTGCTGGGCCATCCACCAAGATTTCCCTTCCCTCCTTAAACACCAGAAGTTTTGTAAGTCCCTTGAATTAGTACTGGAAATTATGTACAGTTAGAAATTTTTTCAGAGGCCCGTAAGCTCGGGGTTTGCTGGCAGTCTGCTGAGCGAAATCCCTGTAAATGGATACTGTTGCTCCCTGCCATTGAACTTCTCCTAAGTCTCGAGCTGCCCAGAGTATGCACTCCTTGGTGGAGTATCTCAACAAATAAGCCACTATTGGCCTGGGGAATGCATTTAATCTATCCTTTCTCCCAGTAATGCGGTGAGCCCTTTCCACTTCCACTGGCCCCCTCCATCTTTCCCCTAGCATCGCAGGTATCACATCATTTAAAAATCACTCCATTGAGGTACCTTCTGGGATGCCAATAATAAGCAAATTATTGTGTCGCCCTTGGTTTTCTTGGTCCTCCACCCTCGCAGTCAGGATCTCTAGTTTCTCCGCTTGTAATAGGACTGTTTTCTGAAGTTTGGCTTGTTGTATTTCCAGGGACTCCGCTCGCTGTTCAGCCACATTTAGGTGGTCTTGGAGCCTATGCACATCAGCCATGATGCCTATCAGTGTGGCATTTATGTCATCCACCCTGGAAAGCACCATCTCCAGCATGCGGGTAATATAGTTGAGAGAGTCCCCTACCAATCCAGCATGCAGGTTTAGTATCGGTGGTGGTGTAGCTGAAGATGCAGCGCTGTTCGCCATTATAATTTAGAAGAAGGCAGATAGGGCAATACCCCGTAGTCAGTCTCAGGGCTGGTGGCACAAAGTTCAGTCTGGGTGAGCTAGTGCAGAGTCAAGGCCGTGGCCCTTGTGACCTAGTTAAGCGGGTGACTTGCTAGTGGCAGCGCCAGTATAACACAGAATCCGCCGTACTACCTCAAAATGATTGCACTGGATGATAGGAGTCGTTAACCCGAACAGTAAAACATACTTTTAACGAGCACAGTGCCCCGGGGTTAGGCCAGCTGGTCACAGATTGTGACCAGACATAGAGGAGATCAGATTTAGGCAGCCATTTCTTCCCAACATGCAAATGTACTGGTAATGAGCATGCATAAGGCCCCTTTGCATCCTGCATGCTTAATTAGTTCATTTGCATTCCTGGGCTGAATATTGCCCATAGGGGCTGTGGTGCATGCCAGTATGTGCCATGCATTCCCTCTGTAAGTTATTCAATTGGAGTCACCCTGGATTCACCTGACTTGGCGGCTGCCTGCACTGCGACTCCCGTCCAGGGTCACATTTTCAACAGGAATGATGAAGCCTGCCAGGATGAAGCGTAGTGTCACAGATTTACTGCATAACAAAAGGGATTAACTCTCTTTGAAATTGTATTGTTTGCTGCAGTAACTATACTGCAGAATTCTGCAGTGCTGCTCTTCATCCTGGTGGTCTTCACTGTACCGGTGGCGTATTCTCTTTGAGTGTTGTATCTGTGCCAACCAGCGCACCCTCTTCGTGCAATGCATCTTTCTGCTCGTTCATCGATCCGGCACTTAATATATCCTCCCAGATGTAAAATATTGTTTTTAATGCATTCTGATTATACACAATGCAACATAATATTGTGTAGATGTAGAGCCCCACTGAAAATAAGATGCCATTTCTTCTGTGAACTATCCAGACTAAATATATAGCAATCAGCAGGCATATTCTAGGAAAACACATTGCAATAATGTGTAAAAGGAAGACCACATTGAAACTGCCATACCACAGATCTGCACTGTGCAAATTCATTAGAAATAATGGTAAAGGCATCCCAAAAGAGCTTCACAGCCATATCGGCTCTGACCAGAGTGTGTTTAATTTAGTTATTCAAAGTAGTGTAGGTTGATGCAGTGATTTCCTACCTGCCAATATTACATTGTGTTTTGCTAAATCAGAACCTCACAGTCCTGAGGCATTGCAGCGAGGGAGCTGAGAGTTCCCCTTAATGATTAAGCTCAATGCTCTGGCAAGGTACCTCCAGAGGCTGAGACCTACGAGACACATATAGAATAATTCAGGCATAAGTGTGGTTTATGGGGATTTTATGCATCCCCTCAGTGTGTGATGTCGCCCTCGGGGTTTATATGGGCATCACACACTGAGGGGGTTCATAAAATCCCCAGAGAACCACACTTCTCCATGTTTTATTTGTTACATTTACTGTTTTTTGGTGTCTTTTGGTTTAAATTGTCTTTTTTGTCACTTTGCAAGGGTAACTTACCACCGACAAGCTTGACTCATGCTGAGTGACTAACTGTGTAGAGCTTGTAAATTTCCAGTGCGAGAGCAACTTATTCGGCTTTTTTTCAGGTTATGCTGCGGTACTGCTATGGTACGGTTAAGCTTTTGACACTGTTCCACATGGAAGATTGATAAATAAGCTGGGTAGGCTCGGGGTGGGTCAGAAGTTGGTCAACTGGGTGGCAAACTGGTTGACGGGCAGAAAACAGAGAGTGGTGGTAAATGGTATACAGTCAGAAGAGATGCAAGTCACAAGTGGGGTACCTCAGGGATCAGTCCTGGGGCCAGTCCTCTTCAACATCTTCATTAGTGACCTTGCAGATGGACTAGAGGGTAAGGCTTGCCTGTTTGCAGATGACACCAAGATCTGCAACAGGGTAGATGATCCAGATGGGGTGGGCAGAATGAGAAGAGATCTGGATAAACTAGCAAAATGGTCAGAAGAGTGGCAACTGGGATTTAATGCAAAGAAGTGCAAAATCATGCACATAGGGAAGAGAAACCCTGAAGCCACCTATAGGCTGGGAGGGGAGTTGCTAGCAGTCACAAAGGAAGAAAGAGACTTGGTCATCATCATCACTGATGACCTGAAATCATCAAGCAGACCTCTAAAGCAGTAGGTAAGGCTAGGGGGTGTTAGGGTGTATTAGTAGGGTATCACAAGTCATAAGAGGAGGTAATAATCCTCTTTACAAGACACTGATTAGGCCCCATCTGGAGTACTGCGTGCAGTTTTGGAGCCACACCTTCACAAGGACATTAACCAAATTGAGGCAGTCCAGAAGGGCAGCCAAAATGGTGCAGGGACTGCATCAGAAGACATATAAGAACAGATTAACAGAGCTCAATATGTATACCCTTGAGCAAAGGAGGAGAGAGGTGATATGATCGAGGCATTCAAACACCTTAAGGGCATTAACAAGGTGAAAGAGCCTAACATGTTTAAATATAAGAAAAATAGCAGGACAAGAGGACACAGCATGAGATTAGAGGGGCTGATTAAGAGGAATGTGAGAAATTATTTTTCACAGAAAGGGTGGTGGATGCATGGAATGGCTTACCACAAGAAGTGGTGGCTATGAATACAGTGCAGGGCTTCAAACAGGCATGGGATAGGGATAAGGGAGCAATACAAATGACTATGAATAGATAGGCCACTGACAGCGCAAAGGCCAATGGCACATTTGTAAGGTAGAAAAAGAAATGGGCAGACTGGATGGGCCTTGCAGTCCTTATCTGCTGTCAACTTCTATGTTTCTATGTTTCTACTGTTCTGCCTGTGATTTACGGAGCTCCATAAACCACATATGTGGTTTATGGAGCTGTTGGGCACTCGCTGGCAGTGGTTTACAACTACTATCCAGTAAATACAAGCTCATAACATGTAAAACTACTTCTTTTATATTTGCAAAGTTGTACGTTGTTTTCCTAGCTTCAGAGAGCATGGGATTTTGCCTTTAAAGTTTGAGTTTCCATTACAAGACAGATCCTTATCTGTTGAGCAGCACGTGTTCCATGTGGTGCAGAGTAATTATGGGTTAATGAGAGACATAGTGGAAGATATATGAACCCTAAGCTACACTAATTGCCATGGGCAGTCTGCAACAAATGGGATGGAATGGCCAGAACTATGAATAAACAATACATCACAAAACAAAACCATGTGGTGCTAAAATGTATCAATGTGAACTAGTGTAAACATGCAAAATCTTAATCCCACGCCCCAGACCACCAACTCATGCCATTCTTGCACATATGTTGCTCTAGGAACTGTTCCCATTCCCACCAGAATGGGATGAAATGAAAAGCACTTGTTTTGAAAGCAATAGCGTCTCTACCAATTCTAAAGGAAGTGTTCCCATCTTAGTTAGTCTGTTGAAATTTCATACCCTGCCCTGACTAGTTGTACAGCCATTGTTTCCCTGGAGTTTTGAGTAGTCACCTTTTATTTTTAATTTGCAGATGATCTCCATTTTATTATATCATTTTAGCAGCAGCTCCATTTCTTTATGATCTGAAGTGTCCTGTCACTATTGGACACCCTTCACCATTCCAGCATACCAACATACAGTAGATGTATATTTCAAATAAATACAAAATCATGCCCTGATCATCCTAAAGACATCCAGTATGTATGCAGGCTCTGTTGCTGACTCCATTAAAGGGACACTGTCAACCCCCTTAGGCCTCCTAGTGTCCCTAGTTTGAAAAACACATTTTATGATTGCCAACATTCTGTAAAAATTGCTGATGAAGCTCGTCGTTTGATTCTGATTCTTTGTTTCTTTTAAAAAGTGAAAAACAGACTGGCCACCATACTGGTGTTACCAAACAGAAACAGGTTTGTTTACATTCTTTGATCAACTCCTGCTGCATCTTTCCTGGACTTGGGAACATCCCTAACACAGTCTAGTTACTCATGATACAGTGGGAGTTTAGCAGGCTACTACCATTAGTGACTTCACAGTTTAGAGGTGTTTCTAATGTTCAGGAAGTATTCAATTAGAATAGTTACAGGATTTGAAACCAAACAAAGTTGTTTACAAATATGCATTAAACATGCCTTTCAGTTCTGCTAAACAAGCAGACAGACAAAACAAACAGTAAAATCAGTGAATTTTGGAGAGTATAAGCAATCATAAAATGTGAGATTTTAACTAGAAATAATATGATGCAAAACAGGTTGACAGTGTCCCTTTAATGTTGACTATGAGAGACTTACCAGCACTCCGCCCCCAGTCACTGCAGACAATCTGGACACTAACTGGAACCCCTAACATTGAGGCTATAATGACTGCTCACATTTACCTTGTTCACATGGCGAGAGATGTACATCAGTGCTGTGTAATTAATTTTAGCTATTCTTGCAGAACCGCTGTGGAGCAGCATTCTGACAGACAGCATGCCCTGGAACACTGGTGGGATGCTCTCTGAAGTTCCAGCATTTTGAGGAAGGTTCTGGCAGGGAGGGGGGCAGCCAAGTTGGGGTGATGGTGCCACATAGATTGCAGATGGGTTTTATGACCCTAGTTCAGCTATAGATTGTTTTTGGTAGTGTAAACATAACTGAACTCAGGGACATGGTTCTTTTTGTAAACTGAGGGATAAAAATTGGTAATAACACAGTCGCAGAGTCAAGCCCAGTGTCACGGCTCATCTCTGAGACCATGATTTTTTCCAATATTTAGCCCTTGATTTACAAAAACTGTCACTTCCCCAAGTTCAGTTGTGTTTACAGTACCAGAAACAACCTTTAGCTGAACTTAGAAGGAAAAAATTAGTGTGCCTGCAAGCAAAAGAAACACAACTGCAGGCTTGGAAAAGCATATCACAATAATGTGTGTGGTGCAGGCTGTTCAGATGGCCGAGTAAAATGTTGCAAAATGCCGGCACCACTACCTGATCCAAAGGAAGCAGGGCTCAGAGACAGAACAAAATGCAATCCACAAATGGCAAAACTGTGATGTTCAGACATGCACAGCAGCCACGATCTTGCTGCTGTGCAACACCAACAAAGCTGCAGATGTGTCTGTGTGAATGGGGCTACTGAGTCTTTTGCTGGTCCTCATCTTGCACTGCCAGGTAAGTGCACCTATTGAGAAGCTGTTAATCACATCAGGCCACGAGGAGCACTGAGGGAGATCAACAGGAAGACTACAGCCTGCTAAAGTAGGGAATTTGTTTTATTCTGAAAATGTAATGTCTTTACTGCATTTCTGAAGCATCTTGTGTTGGTTTATATGGTAATTTCATTAGTTGGGGTCAGTACTCCTGTGACCACCCCTCTCGATCCACCTATGTGCCCACTCCTAACCCTCTCTCCCTAACTTTTTCTGCAGTCTTCTGTATCGCACTAAATCAAAGGCATTGCTGAAATCCGAATATAGGATATGAATAGTCCAATTCTTGCCCATTACTCAAGTCACCATACAGAAGACATCAATGAGATTAGGCTGGCATGGCCTCCCCCTTTACAAAGGTTTAGTGCCTGTTGTGTAGGGTATTCTCATCTTGTAAGACCCCATCTGCTCTTTTATGATGGTCACTAGCATTTTGCCTACAACAGAGGTCAGGTGTACAGGCCTATAGTTATGAAGGTCACCCCTTGCCCCCATGGAAGGGTATCACATCTGCTCTCCATTAATCCATTGGGTTTAGTCATGTCTCTAGTGAACAGTTGAAAACATTTACCAAAGTGGTTGTTAGTACCATCCCACTTCTTTCAAAACAACCTGGTGTGCAGCTCATCCAGACCTGGAGACTTGCTGACCTTCGATGCTCTGAGCTCTATCAATACCCAGTCCACAGAGATTTGTCTTACTTCTAATTTGCTCCCTAGCCTTGGGATTTATTTAATTATTTTGCAGTCTGGTAGCAGCCCAGTCTATCCCTTTTTTAATGAAGACCAAACTAAAACTATCGTTTAACACATCTGCCTCACCTTAATTTACTACCACCCACTCTGACCTCTATGATAACATTTCTGTACCCTCTTATTTACTTATAAACCTGAAGAAGCCCTTGTTGTTGACCTTCACTGTTCACTCCCTTTGCTATCTTGAGCTCTGCCTCCTTGTTAGCCTTCCTTATGGATGTGCTGGCTGTGTTAAGCTTCCCAGATAACCCTCCCTGTTACAAACTTATTAATCCCTCTTGTATCTCCTGAAGATAACTAACACTTCTTTTTTCTGCTACTGTCATCCTCCCTTTCCTGAACAACAAAATTAGACTTTCACAGCTCTTGTTCCTATGGACCTGCTTCAGGCAGCACTTAAAGATGTCTAGTACTTCTCTTTTGGTAGTGCATCCCCTTCATCTGCCCTACTCTTAGAATCTGGTCTTTGGGATCTCCTCCATTTTGTTAAAATCTGACCTTCTGAAATCTAAAACCATCATGTTAGATTTTTGCCCACTGCTCTTAAGGGGGACTTTGAACCTCACAGAGAGAGTAAAAGAAGGGCATGCATGCATGCAAGGTGGCTCATGCTGGTCGCCAGAGCCCAGATGCTGACTCGCATGCCATGTGGCCCACGCCACCTCTGGCTCCGGTCCAGGAAATCCCTCCCATCTGCCCTGACTCTGTTCAGTTTTCCTTTTAAGCCAAATAAAAAGAAAGGCATGCATGGCTGCTCATTCTGGTTGCAACAGCCTCCAGACACTTGCCAACCCACATGCCATGTGGTCCATGCCACCACTGGGTCTGGACTGGGAAGCACTCCTGTCTGTCCCAACTCCAATTTTCCCTTTAGGCCAACCAAAAGAAGGGCATGCAGCAAGGTGGTTCATGCAGCACTGGTCACCAGCCAGAGCCACCCAGACAGACATACCACGACTCACATGCCACCACCAGGTCCATCCAGACTGGGAAGCCCTTCTGTCTGTCCCAACTCCAATTTTCCCTTTAGGCCAACCAAAAGAAGGGCATGCAGCAAGGCAGTTCATGCAGCGCTGGTCATTGGCCAGAGCCACCCAGACAGACATACCACTGACTCACATGCCACCACCAGGTCCATCCAGACTGGGAAAGCCTCCCATTTGTCTCAACTCCATTTTCCCTTTCCACCAGTACACACCTAGAATGAATTTAATGAACTCACCACTGTCAGATCTGTACCATTTCTGAGTTTTTGGGAGAGCCACCTTGGGATGAAATCTTCTCACAGTCAGCTGCAAGCTGTGGTGTGTAGATTCCTCCCTCCCATCTCTGACTGACAGTTGACCTCTCACTCAGTATCCATCCAGGCTAAAAAAAGCATAAGGAAGAAACTAATACTGCAGTTGGACCAGTGTTTGAAGTACCCATGCAGTGTCATGTCACAGACTGACTGACGATGTCGTGACGACATGCATTGCCAACCAATGGTAACGGTAGCCCATAGCCTCTGTCTCTCCTGTCTTGCTGTGCTGCACACCAGCCCCCCTCCCCAACACTGCAGCATGCCTGATTCCATGGCAACAACAAATTAAGTCAAATTTCAAGACTGGTTCTGTTCTTTGTTCAGACATTCTTCCCCCCTCATAAACTACCCAACCCATCTCATGTTACCACTGGTACCGTAAATGCAAGACAAAGGGGCCTGACCTGCAACCACAGACACTGCACTGCCTGGCTCAACTGAGATAGACTATAAACACATTTATTTATTGCCTGCTGCATAGGTAATCTAATAAATGTTGGCCCGAACTGCAGGTAGGCTAGTGCACATGCGTGAGAAGAGAGAGAGACAGACAGACAGACTTAATGGGTGGTGGAGTCAGTGCTCACAAGCCAGTGAGACAAGTCTCAAACAAAATACATAGACCCTAAGAGAGAGTACTTAATATTGCAGATGAAGGGGGACAACCCTGAAATTTCCAGGTATCCAGCCAGGCCAGTCCAACCCTGTGACTTCCCCAAGCATTCTGAGCTGCTGTTACACCTGGATAGATATTATCATATTGTTTGGGGAATCAGCACTTGCCTGCAAAAGTGATTTGTCCAGAAGTTGTCAGCTTACCTAACTGTGTACCTAATATACAGAACAGTCTGACTCTGCACTTGCTGTGGGGACACCGCTAAACCAGTGATAGACTGTCAGCTTGATGCATTGCTAAATTTGAATGTCTGTGAAATCTGAGATGACTGTAGTTTGCAGACTGTATACAGTGTGTAACCCCTAGGTGGCACTATCCCAAGGGATTCTACCCCTGCCTGCTTGGCTAGTAGCAGGTTAGGGGCCTGAGTTCTGAAATGGGTACCTCCACCCGGATGTCAGGGTTGGTAGTGGTCAAGCTATGCTTGGGCACAGCCCTCCGGGACACTGTAATCCCCCTCTTTCCTTACTAGTGGCCGGAACAATACACAATAATCACTTTCACAATACCCCTGATACACCACACAAGTACCCACACTGTTTGCACTTACCACCAGGGCTTTCCACTGGCCCGGCTCTGGGGACCCCCTGTAAAACAAGGTTATACACAGCAAATAACAGCAGTACAGTTCTCTTGCACAAATTGGGACCACAGTCAAGGTAAATGCAAAAAAGAGTTAGATCTGATTTATTTAAGGGGCTTGAACAAGGGAGGGGTGTAATCAGGTTAATTTGCTTAAAGGCTCTATCAATCAAACAATTATGCATGCACTTCAGGGTCCATAAACTGTCGCACGCTCTGTGTACCCAGATGGAGAATGGTGGGCTAGCCAGAAACGTTGCAGCTGGTTGGGGCCCTGTGATGGAAGAAAACAACATGCACAACACACACTATTTGCAATCTGGAGCCGGAGGGCTCAGTTCGTGAAAAGAAAACAATAAGACAATCAGATGACACACTTTTAGATTAGGCTGTCATTGCAGGGAGCTACCCTGATACCCAAGATTGGACACAGGCTGGACAAAAATCGAGACAGCAGGTGGTTAATCTGGAGTGCCAGGAGAAGCAGGGTCCACAAGATTCACTGAGGCATTGCTCCTGTTCAAGCGTGGAGCAGGAGGCTGATCCCCTGGCAGGTCTCTCGTCGGTGGCTTTCTCTGTGCAGTGGGGTAGTCTGGCAGGGCCAGTGTGGTATGGCCCAGGCTGAATGGAGATGAACACGGATTCAGTCCGATTAGGCTGGATAAAACTTCCAGCAAGCAGAACACAGTTCACACAGTGGGAAACCAAATCATGACCCACTTTCAATACACAGCACATTTACATGTAAAGGATTCTACAGTACCAGCAAGCAGAACACAGTTCACACAGTGGGGAACCAAATCATGACCCACTTTCAATACACAGCACATTTACATGTAAGGAAATTCTACTGTACCAGGAAAACCGCTCTCTGGTCACGACTGCAAAGTCTCTGCACAAACCGGGGATTCAAATGCAGCTGGAAATCCTGACAGGCCAATCGCATTCAGCAAATCTTTGGTCTCCTTCAGTTTAAAGCCTGGTCACAGTCCAGTGGCTTAAATAGTCCTCACAACTCGAATTCAGTCTGAATAAACTCTATTTTCCCTCTCAGGGACAGCAGGCAAACAGGCAGGCGACAGCTGAGCCCTTTCACAGTTCTCCCATGCAAAACTACACAGAACTGCTGCTCAAAATCACTTGAGCTGTTACTTCTTCACTTCTCAGCTCAAAAGCTGAAACTAGCTGCAGCAGCCTGGGAAAGTTCCCAAGATCCAAAAGGTATGGTTGGCTGATCCTCCTGTCACTCATAACGAAGGCTCCCCCGTCAGGTGCAAAAAGCCGCAAAAAGCCCAAAACTACAATTCCTACAGATTTTGACTCCAGACAGCTCATGTAGTCCAGCTCCATTTTAGGTCTCACCAGTACTGATTGGTCCAATTCACAGTCCAGGACCAAGATAGTGGAGATAAACAAAATAGTCCTTGCTGCAAAGAAAACAGGTTAGACATACTACATTATCATTATCACGTTGAATGATTTTCAGCAAATAGTTACATCTTTCAACAGAGCTCCGTCTCAGATAACTTATGACTGCAATCCAGGCAGCTCTTAAGGAGACAGTACACAGAGGCTATACAGGCACTCTCTGGCAATCACATTTAAACTGCTAAAGCGTAGGACACCAGCCTGGCAGTGAGCATTTAGGCAAGCTCAAGGAAGACTTTTTGGGAACCCCCATTTGTACAGGGGGGTTGCACCCTTCCCTACCTGGAGAAAACTTGGCGTCTGCATCAAGTCTGTACCGTCATGCCTCAGTTAACATAAACTTATTACTTTACTATACATATTCACTACACTTTATGATACTATATCCATTCTGACATCACATTGTGCATATTTCACACAGGTAAATTGAACATTACTATACTGAATCAGGTAATAACTTTTTGTACCTTAAACAAATGCAAGAGGGGGCCCTTCCCTGTCAGCTAACTTGGGGCTAGAGGGGGCAGGGGCACCAAGGTGAGAGGGAAAGACAAGTAACCTGGAATTGGCTGCCAAGCTCAATTTGGGCAGTGAGCTTGGTGAGACATAAACACCTTTGTGCACCACATTGAAAGGCAAATCCTCTGGCCTCCTGGGAGAATCATAACTGAGGCATACCACTGGCTTGACAGCTCAGCCAGTCTTTCTTAGGGGGACAACTACAGTCTCTGTACTCTCAGCACTGGTCTGGGGACTCTCGTCACTTGTGAGGGGTGCCTCTGCCTGGGTGGAAACATCCAAACTTGAGGCACTGTTGGCTCCTTGCTCTGCAGGCTCTGTTTCTACAATAACTGACTCATTTTGCAAAGGCACAGGTACAATCAAGCTTTGAGGCACTGAAGGGGGGGGTCAGCACTCTCATAGTGTTCTTCAAGTTCTGGTATGTCAACAGAAAGACTCAAACCCTCAGCCCCTTCTTCAGGCAAATCATACAGTTCCACAAATTATACACAGAGACTCAACATCTTCAGACAGGATACTTTACACTTCACTTTCTACGAGCATTGGCTCCAAGGACGAAGCTTGGGGGTAAGACAGTCCAGAAGGCCTAGCTTCATCCCCACAATTTATCGGGGGTTACCTCAAAACAGCTGATTCAGTTCATAAGAGGGATAATAGGCATGGTCGTATTCACTTTCGTCAGAAGTGGACTGACAGTCACTGTCATTCTGGGCCTGCTGAGGAGGAAACCTTAAATCTGTGACCACTGGGGTAGTTTGACTCTGTCTCTTTCTTGCAGCAGCATGAGTCACTGGCCCAGGGGACTCAATTTCTAGGGGTTCATCCTCAATCATGACTTGGCAGATTGGTAGAAAGTGGTTACAGTGCATGGTCTTGACAGCTTGGAGTTGTTCTCTGGGCACACCTCGTACACAGGTAAATCATCCAACTTTCCAACTACTACATGGGGAAGATGGTGCCACTGATCAGAAATTTTGTGTTTACCATGCAGTCCCAAATTGCATAACAACACACAGTCTCCAGGTCGAAGCTCTTAAGCCTTTACTTCATCATGCCTTTCTTTGTTGGCCATTGTCTGGGCCAGTTGATAGGCATGGTTCAATTGAGCTTTCAGTTTTTGTACATATTGCAAGTAGTTTTTGGCTCAGACCCCACCTGGCGAGACCCCAAAACAGGCATCAACTGTCAGCCGGGCCTCTCTCCCCAATATGAGGCAGTATGGGGAGAACCCAGTAGCATCATTTTTCCTGCAATTGTATGCATGTACCAAGGTGCTAATCTGCTGGCTCCATTTATGCTTGTCTTTTGGGTGGAGGGTGCCCAGCAAGTCTAGAAGGGTGTGGTTAAAACGTTCTGGTTGAGGGTCTCCCTGCGGGTGATAGGGGGTGGTTTTTGACTTTCTCACCCCCCCCATAGAGAGAGCATTTCTTTGATTAGCCGACTCTCAAAGTCTCTGCCTTGATCAGAATGAATCCGCTGGGGGGCACCATAGTGGACAAAGAAATATTCCACCAGCACCTTGGCACGGTAGATACCTTTTGATCTCTGGTGGGAAAAGCTTGTGCATACTGTGTGAAATGATCCGTAACCACTAACACATTTCCAATGTTCTGCTGATCAGATTCTAAACACAAAAAGTCTATGCAGACTAGTTCCATGGGGGCACTGGTAATAAAATTAACAAGGGGGGCAGCCCTCTAAGGCAGAGCTTTTCTTTGCAGGCAGTGACTACAAGTCTTTACATGGTGCTCAACATCGACCCCCATTTTGGGTCAGTAGAAGCGAGATCATACCAGGTCAAGGGTTCTGTCAATACCAAGGTGCACCATGTGATTGTGGCGGGACCTCAGTACCAAATCTTTAAAGGCCGTGGGCAGGACCAATTGTTGCTTGTCTACTTTGACACTATGATCTACTGTCTCTCTATACAACAACTGATTGACCAACTTCAATCTGGGGCCTTCTTTAAACAATAAAGCAGTTTGCAAGTCAGTTGAACGTAACTTAGACACATCTTTCCCCGCACGTTGGGCACCAAGTGCTGGCTGAATCATAGGATCGTGGGATTGAGCCCACTGAATGCGGGCATTGTCAAATTGAGGTAGTGAACTAATATCTAGAGCAGAAAAGTGGCAATAAGCAGCTGGTATATAGGTGTCAGAAGGGCCCAAGCAATCTACTAAACAGTCCACTGTGTCCACAGACATCTGTTCATCTCTATCAAACTTTTGGCACAATGCTCAAATGTCAGGTTCAGATAGCCTGACCCAATCACTCTTGGAAGTGGGCCTTCGTTATAGGGTGTCAGCATCAATATGGTTCAGGCCCAGCCAGTATTCGACAGCATAATCATAGGTTGATAATGCAGAAAGTCACCGGTGCCCAGTGGCGTCTAACTTAGCTGATGTCTGTACATAGGTCAACAGGTTATTGTCAGTCTTCACCAACATCTTTGTCCCATAGAAGTATTCATGAAACTTGTCAACGATGGCCCATTTTAGTGCAAGGAACTCCAACTTATGCACAGGGTAGTTTCGTTCAGATGGGATCAAGCTCCTACTGGTGAAAGCTACTGGTCTCAGGTGATCCTCATGGTCTTGATATAGCACCGCTCCTAGGTCCTGCAGACTAGCGTCCATATGCAGCACATAGGGTTTGGTGGGGTCAGCATAGGCGAGGATGGGGGCATGGGTGAGCTGGCATATGATCTCATGGAAGGCTGCTTCACAGTTGGGCTTCCAGTGGGGCCTGAAGAGTTCACCTGGGCAGAAGTATACTTTTTCTGGTTCTTTAACAGACCCTTTTTATGTCTTCTTGCACGCATGTACAAGAAACATTGTGTGGCAGCTTAGGAGAGAAGCAGTTTGTGGAGGCGCAGCACTGTAGCAGCCAACAGAAGCACTACCTTTGGGGGCTTGGTAGTGGTTGGCCAATGAAGGCACAGTGTGCGGATGACACTCGCTTCCAAAAGTGCCACCAAGTTCTAAAGTTTTTGCCGCAGAAATCAGGGGCCGCCTCGTCATTCCATTTGCATTCAGCCGCCTTGTCATTGCAGCGTCAGCCATTCTGCTGCAATGAAGGAGCAACCCGTAATTGCTGGACAGAACGTTGGTAATCTAATAATGTTTGTGAACATGGCGGCGGCTTGCCGTCGTGTTTACAAACAATATTACTGAGCCCCCAGTGCCGAGGGGGTGCCCAATCCCCCCTAGACAGCATGTGCCCCCCCACAACAGTGATTGTTTGCCAACGGGGGCCCCAATCCACATCAGCTTAAGTCCCCATGCGAGTTCAGGTTGCCAATGTGGGAGCCCACTTCCCATTGGCATAATGGTTTCCCCCTGCCAAAGCGTTCGGTTTATGCCAAGGGTGCCCAAGCCCCTCAGCTCTTGCTCCTAACCTCCATATTTGCCAAAGGTCAAATTCCCCATCAGCTACAGCCCCCAAAACATTCAGGTGGCATGCTGGGAGCCCACCCAGTGTGCCCAATGCCCTGTAAAAAAACGTCCCATAATTTTTTTTTTTTGTTTTGTTTTTAAACCTGTAAACAAGAAAGCGGTCCTCGTGGTCTCCTGCCCCTCCCACAACCTCGCCCACCCACTGCACACTCTGCCTCCCACACCCCACCCCATACTTACCTCCAGAGTTCAGTGCGATGATCTTTGGTGGACCAGGAACATGTCTGCACTCTTCAAAGTCGACCGCGAACTGAGGAAATGCCGGTAAGCTGTATAATGGCATAAATAGGGTTTTTTTTAACATTTTTGCATATATCAGGAATTTTTTGGAATTTTGGCACCAAATTTTCAACATGGGGTTATTGGGCCCCCTCCTCATGAATTCAGCCACAGTCATGGCATTAATCGGTCCCAAAAGATGATTTCATGGTCACCACGTGGAATCACCTTTCAGGACCGATTAACTAAAAACAACAGTGCCAGTGCTCATGAGGTGGGCTCAGAAAGTCTATTTGGAAATTTGTGGAAAAAATCCCAAAATGACTGTTTTACTTAGCGTATGCTTAGCGTTGTTATGTACGCCACAACTTTGCCAATTTGCAATATTTTCACTTCAGATTTTCAACATTGCCATTTTTCCGCACCTCCTTATGAACAATACAGCTATCATTTTTCACATCCTGGCCGAAATGTGTTTTCGCAGTTCCAGCACAGAATAGCGCGGTCACTATGGGAAATCAGTGTTTGGGACACATTAAGAAAATCACAGTGACACTGTTCATGAGCAGAGGTTCTAAAATGCCTATGTTGAAAATTTGGTGATGAAAGTCCATAAAATGACTATGTTACGCGCATGTGTTGTGCAGTTTCCACGTATGCTTGGAAGTGTGAACATTTTTACTATTCCCACTACAGATTTTCAACATTGCTATCTCTTCACACCTCCCTATGGATGGTACAGGTGTCATTCTTCATATTCTGCCCAATTTGTGTTTTTGTACATGTGGCTCAGAATGGCACAGTTGCTGTTGGAAGTTAAAGCTCGAGACACATTGACAACATCACACTGCCACTCTTCATGAGAAGAGGTCGCACATGCTTTCATGAGCTGGGGGTCACAAAAAGGCACTGCTGAAAATTTGTAGTGCAAATACTAACAAACGCCCAGGGAGTTAGGGTTTCTAACCATAACATCCCACCCTGTACAGATTGACAGGCATCGGGGTGTGCCTTTGGATTGCCAACTGTACTGCTCAAGCCATCCCCCCAGCCCCCCCGCACCCAGTGACAGGCATCGAGGTGTACCTTGGACTCTTCAGCCCTACAGTTCACCCCATTCTCCTATGCTGTACCCATTTCAGCATATGTCCTTATGGAATGGGGTGACTGTAAAGCCAAACACCCCAAGACACACCGCAACATATGTCGGTGTCTGCAGAATAGGGTGAGGTGACATAGCATGAACATCATGGGCGACGACCCAAACACTTATCCCAATGCCTGTCCATCTCTACAGGATGGATGTGGGGTTGGTGTGAAGTTCAATACTTCACTGCCATTCCTATTCTGCATCTGTCTACCTCCTGCATTTCCAATGCTAATACTAGCAAGCAAACATTCGGCATTGACAAATGCTTGCTAGTATTTACAATTGGAAGGAGGGTAACCCTGGGTAAGGTTCAAGAGTGGGCGAATCACCTTGGAATAGTTTTTTATGAACCTGTGGCAGTAGCCACAGAACCCCAGGAAACGTAGTTCTTTCAGATTATGGAGCTGGGGCCAAGTAGTCAGTGCTTCAACCGCACTGGGATCAGTCTCTATCCCTTTTTTAGATACTATGTGCCCCACATACTTCAAGGAGGTTTGGAAAAACTGGCACTTGTCAATGGACAGCTTAAGGCCAAAGTCTTCTAGTTGGTCTAGGACTTTAAACAGTCGGTTCTCATGCTCCTCTAAGGTGCTCCCAAACATAATGACATCATCCAAGTACACCAGGCATTCCAGCAAATTCATATCTCCGACCGAACATTCCATCAGTCGCTGAAAGGTGGCCGGGGCACCCGATATCCACTGTGGCATCCTCAGAAACTCGTAGAACCCCAATGGACAGATGAAGGCTGTTTTCGGCCTTCCAGGGTCATCGGGATCTGGTAGTATCCACTGCGAAGATCCAACACCGAGAACCATTTGCTCCCATTCAAGCAGTCCAGGGCATCTTGTATACGAGGCATAGTGTAATGGTCTGGGATGGTCCGCCGGTTCAGAGTTCGATAATCAACACACATCCTCACAGACCCATTCTTCTTATGCACAACCAAAATGGGAGAGGCGTATGGGCTCCTGGATTCTTGTATCACGCCAGCAGTGAGCATTTCCTGCAGGTGTCTTCTCACATCATCTATGCCTGCTGGAGCTAGGTGTCGGGACCTCTCTCGAAATGGCCATTCATCGTGCAGTCGTATGTGATGCTCCACATCCTACATCCCATTCCTTCAACGAAAACACTTGGTCTCTCTGGGCAAGTCTCTTGCTAATTCTAGCCTTCCATTCAGCTGGAAATGAGGAGTCACCAAAGTCAAACAAGTCTGGGGTCACTTTCTGCTTCTCACCAGGGTGCTTGTTGCTGGGCAATACTGCAGTGTCTATGCAGTGTGTCGTAGCTAGGGTGCACCCTCTGTTCACCCGGATCTCCCGATCTGACACATTGTGAATCTGGACCATCACTCGTCATGCATAGGCATGGGCATGAGCAGGCAAGATGCTGGGCTTGACCAATAATCCTTCTGGCAATTTTCCATTGCCTTGTGCATCCAACATCAGTATTTTGTTCATGACATCTTTCCGGGGGCGGACCTCCCCTTGAATGGTACACTGGGTGTTAGGGGCCAGTACCATTGAATCGGGATCCTTCTTCCACACGATCCCCACCAGTTCATACTGTTCTACTTCCTCGGGTTTCTGTTGCAAATCATAGGCCCTCTTGACCAGAGCTGGAATACTGAGGGCCCTCCCAGTCCATCGCCTTTTTTCTCGTGTCAGAGTTGTGCCAGTCTCCCAAACATATAAGCATTTGTCCCAATTAACAGGGGGACCCCATCATACAGCCTGGTGGGGGGGGGACACACTAGGGCCAATGTCTCTACTCCCTCCTCTACACACATTACAGTTGCAGGAAAAGACAACCAGAGGCAGACATACCCTAGGTAGGGATAAGACTTGTCGATCAGGCCCCACACATGTAGGCCTTCCAGGGATTGCAAAGGCACATCAGATAAGTGTTTGTCATACCAGTCCTGGAATACAATGGTCACTTGTGACCCACTGTCAAGCACAGCCCAAGTATGAATACCATTCACAGTCACTGTAGTCTCCATTGAAGGGCCCACTATTTTAGACCAGTCTGGAGAGGCAGTAGCAGGAGCCTGGACAGATGATTTAGCCACAAAGAAATTTGAGTTAGGGTTTCTCGAATCCTCACTGAAGTCATTTTGGGCACCCCTTGGCCATTGATTTGCTTTTCTGAGCTCTCTTTGGAGTCTGTTTACTACTCTTTCTAAGTCCTTCTGAGACCGGCATTCTCTTTTCATATGGCCATCCTTTCCACAGTTGTGACAAATGATAGACTTCTGGGTCATCCTGGGAGAGAACATTGTATGAGGAACTGAAGCAGTAGTAAGAGATTGGGGCCTAGTATCTGCTTGCAGTGGTGAGAGTGGTGCAACGTGTCTTAACAGTTCCTTTACAGTGGCAGTCAATCCAGTGAACTCAGCCTTGGAGCCACCCTTGGTAGCGGATGCCTGAGGGTGCACCCCAACCCCCATGACAGTCACATCCTGAAAGGGATCAGAATCTTGTTCCGTGGGGGAAACCCTAGCAGAGGCACCCATCTTCAACTCTCGGACTTCCTTTAGTAGCTCATCTTTCCAATGCTGGGCCCAGGGTGGGAAGTTCTTTGCATTCTCAGAGTGCTCATTTAGTGCCGACTTTTGCCCCTGAGCCTCACTTGGCTGATCACTCTCGGTCACTTCACAGCAGCAGCAGCAGCAGCAGATATGGGTTGTAATTCCCGATCTTATACAATAAATAAATAAATATGGGTGCAATTCCCCCATGGGGTCGCCTTTGCTCAACCCCCCCTGAATTTCTTTCATTAGCTCGTCATAGAAGGGGGGTGATTCCAGTCGGGTGGCAAGGTGCAACTGAAGCAGTAAAAATTCTGAAAATGGAGCAGACTTAAGGATCCAGTCCAGCCTAGTTTAATCTAATTCATTTGACGGCAAACTACCCTTTCTGAGGCACTCTTGTAGCAGCTTTTCAAGCCGAGGTACATACACAGACAATGGCTCCCCTGAGTACTGCTGAGCGTTTCTTACTCTCCACCACAGATCCTCATCTGAATCCAGGCTCCCATACACATTTTCCAATACATCAAGATAGTCCTATGCAGTTGCTTCGCGGGGTTATTGGCCTGCTTATCACAGATGGTAGCCAGGGCAGGACCTTGGAGGCTCTCACTCAACCTCTTTTGTTTCTCTGCTTCTGAGCATTGCCATTCAAGTACTAGAGGGGCAACACAGTCTATCCAGGTCTCCCAGTCATCCTCTCCCTGGGGGTGTGGGGAGGGTGCCCGAGAAGATTATCAGCCTTTGGTAGGAGTCATGACTAATGGCAGGTACAGATATAGGGATCAGCACTGGCATGGGCACAGAAGGTGGGGCAGTAACAGGTGCTGGAGTGGGAGGGGGTGTTGGGGAAGGAACACCCCCAGGTGGCAGGAATAGTTTCTTAAAGTCCTCTACGGTTTTCCCTTCCTCCAACAACAACTAAGCAAATTTCTCCTCAAAAGTCTCAGATAATGGAGGGAGCTCATCCTCCCCGGGGTCTTTACTGTCTTTTGTTATCACTCTCCAAGCAGCTGGAACCCCTTCTGGGGCAATAGTCGGTGGCACTTTAGAGCTGTCCATGAGGTCACTACACTCTACCAAGGCTATGAAAGTTTGGGCGATCAAATCAGTCTGTCGACTCACCACCACAGGGTGTTTTAAACATTCAACTTTGGAGAGTGCTCCCTCTACAGTGTCTTTATTGGTACCTAGGGGGATATCCAGTATAAGTAGAGCATTTTGGGGGTCAATCTATTGCCCAGCACCCCACCAACTGGTGTACAACCATTTCTACTGGGGTAGCTATTAATCTTTAACAATAATTTGTAATTTTTGCCCACTAGAAGGCACAAAATCCCACCAGTGAGCCTCCAAAATGTAACCCCTAGGTAGCGCTATCCCAAGGGCTACTATCCCTGCCTGCTTGGCTAGTAGCAGGTTAAGGGGCCTGAGTTCTGAAACGGGTGCCTCCACCCAGAGGTCAGGGTTGGTAGTGGTCAAGCTATGCTTGGGCACAGCCCTCTGGGACACTGTAACCCCCCTCTTTCCTTACTAGTGGCCGGAACAATACACAATAATCACTTTCACAATACCTCTGATACACCACACAAGTACCCACACTGTTTGCACTTACCACCAGGGCTTTCCTCTGGCCCGGCTCTGGGGACCCCCTGTAAAACAAGGTTATACACAGCAAATAACAGCAGTACAGTACTCTTGATAAGCTAGAACTACGGTCAGGGTAAATGCAAAAAAGAGTCAGATCTGGTTTATTTAAGGGGCTTGAACAAGGGAGGGGCGTAATCAGGTTAATTTGCTTAAAGGTTCTATCAATCAAACAGTTATGCATGCACTTCAGGGTCCATAACCAGTCACACACTCTGGGTACCCAGATGGAGAATGGTGGGCTATCCAGGAATGTTGCAGCTGGTTGGGGCCCTGTGATGGAAAAAAACAACATGCACAACACACGCTATTTGTAATCTGGAGCCGGAGGGCTCAGTTCATGAAAAGAAAACAACAAGACAATCAGATGACACACTTTTAGATTAGGCTGTTGTTGCAGGGAGCTACCCTGATGATTACTCACGATACCCAAGACTGGACACAGGCTGGACGAAAATTGAGACAGCAGGTGGTTAATCTGGAGTGCCAGGAGAAACAGGGCCCACACGATTCGCTGAGGCATCGTTCCTGTTCAAGTGTGGAGCAGGGGGCTGATCCCAAGGCAGGTCACTCATCAGTGGCTTTCTCTGTGCAGTGGGGTAGTCTGGCAAGGCCAGCGTGGAATGGCCCAGGCCAAATGGAGATGAACATGGATTCAGTCCGATTAGGCTGGATAAAACTTCCAGCAAGCAGTACACAATTCACATAGTGGGTAACTAAATCACGACCCACTTTCAACACTCAGCACATTTACATGTAAAGGATTCTATGGTACCAGAAAGCAGAATACAGTTCACACAGTGGGGCACCAAATCACGACCCACTTTCAAGACACAGCACATTTACATGTAAGGAAATTCTACTGTACCTGGCAAACCACTCTCCAGACACGATCGCAAAGTCTCTGCACAAACCGGGGATTCAAATGCAGCTGGAAATCCTGACAGGCCAATCGCATTTAGCAAATCTTCAGTCTCCTTCAAGTTAAAGCCTGGTCACAGTCCAGTGGCTTAAATAGTCCTCACAACTCGGATTCAGTCCGAATAAACTCTATTTTCCCTCTCAGGGACAGCAGACAGACAGACAGACAGACAGGCCAAATCTCAGCCCTTTCATAGTTCTCCTATGCAAAACTACACAGAACTGTTGCTCAAAATCACTTGAGCTGTTACTTCTTCACTTCTCAGCTCAAAAACTAAAACTAGCTGCAGCAGCCTGAGAAATTCCCCAAGATCCAAAAGGTTCGGTTGGCTGATCCTCCTGTCAGACACAACAAAGACTCCCCCTTCAGGTGCAAAAAGGCTCAAAAAGCCCAAAACTACAATTCCTACAGATTTTGACTCCAGACAGCTCATGTAGTCCGGCTCCATTTTAGGTCTCTCCAGTACTGATTGGTCCAGTTCGCAGTCCAGGACCAAGATAGTGGAGATAAATAAAACAGTCCTTGCTGCAAAGAAGGCAGATTAGACTAACTACATTATCATTATCACTCTAAATGATTTTCAGCAAATAGTTACATCTTTCAACAGAGCTCCCTCTCAGATTACTTATGACTGCAATCCAGGCAGCTCTTAAAGAGACAGTACACAGAGGCTATACAGGCACTCTCTGGCAATCACATTTAAACTGCTAAAATGCAGGACACCAGCCTGGCAGTGAGCATTTAGGCAAGCTTGAGGAAGACTTTTCGGGAACCCCCATTTGTAGGGGGGTTACAAGTGTACATGCTGTGGAGACATTTATTTATTTCGTTTTTAACAGGGTAGGTGCATTAGACAGAAACTGTCTTTTTTTCGGTATGATCTGGGAGATTACAACACAGGAAGAGCATGCATAACATAATATACCAAGTGATACAGCGTTTACAAGGGTAAGGGTTACAAGACATTTAAACATGGAAGCTATCAATCAGAGGGAGAAGCAGACATGTCGTAACATACAGCAGATAAAGCGAATACATACTGTAGGTAATAAATAAATACATCCATTGAGATAATAACATCATCGGTCAATGGTTCAGCAATGGATGCCACATACGGAGATACAATGTTTACAATGTTGCAAGAGTCAAGGATTGCAATGACGAAAATAAAAAAGGTGCAAGCTTGACACAACATAGAAACTTAGAAACTTAGAAGTTGATGGCAGATAAGAACTGACAGGCCCATCCAGTCTGCCCTTTATCCCTACCTATTTAGAATGCTGCAGATCCTACTTTATCTCTGGCTTCACCTCCTCTTTTGAACTGCTGTGGTACCCCTATGTCTATCCCATGCATTTTTTTAAAAAAACACCATCCCCGCCTCTACCACCTCTGCTGGGAGGCTGTTCTATGCCGCCACCACCCTTTCTGTGAAGAAGTACCTTCTCACATTGCCCCTTAGTCTACCCCTTCCGGTTTCATGTCATGCCCTCTTTTTGTTTTAGAGCATCTTTTCTTTTGAAAGATGCTGCCCTCCTGTACCTCATTAATTCCCTTAAGATACTTGAAGGTCTTTATCATGTCTGCCCTCTCCCTCCTCTCCTCCAGGGTATACATATTGTGCTCCCCCAATCTCTTCTTGTATGACCTTAGGTTTAGGCCTTACACCATTTTTATTGCCCTTCTTTGAACTGCCTCTACCCTGTCTATGTCCTTTTGAAGATGTGGCCTCCAGAACTGAACACAGTACTTCAAATGAGGTTTCACCAGTGACTTGTTCAGTGGCATTATGACCTCTTTTCTTCTGCTGGTGATACTTCTCCCTCAGCACCCCAGCATCCCACTGGCTCAGCACAGTGTTTGGCCACCTTAAGGTCGTCAGATATGATCACCCCAGATCTCTTTCCTGTTTTGTGGCCACTAATATCTCCCCACCCATCATGTAATCCTCCTCTGGTTTCTGCACCCCAAGTGTATGATTTTGCACTTCTTTGCATTGAATCCCAGCTGCCACACTTTGGACCATTCCTCCAGCTTAGCTAGGTCCCTCCTCATTTTCACCACCCCTCCAGGGCTGTCCACCCTATTGCAGATTTTTGTGTCATCTGCAAAGAGGCATACCTTCCCCTCCAGCCCCTCTGCAATGTCACTGATGCAGATGTTAAATGGCACCTGCCCAAAAACTGATCCCTGTGGCACCCCACTAGTCACCCTCCCTACTTTGGATTTAGCCCCATTTACCACCACCACTTTTGCTGCTGTAGAACTGGCCATGTGGCAGAAGTCAATATCTAAGTTAGGATCTGACATCAGAAGGGGATTTAAAATTGGCCAAGATCCTATCTCTGCCTGTGGGTTTAGGAATAGGTCCACCAAATTGTTATGAAATTGAGTGTTGAAATGAGAGTGCCAATCCATAAATCCCAATGCCTTCCATATTAATTTATCTGTGCTTCTCACTTTTGGTATAATAAACTTGTTACATGATGGGGCCCTTCCTGGGGCTGGGAACTGCACCATTTCCTCAACATTGCAAAAGTCATGGTTTAATCCCATTCTTCAGTGTAAAAAAATCTCCAACACATGGCACGGAGTGATTGTGTTCCAGACCACAGCATACAGATCAAATCCTATGCAATTCAGAATGGTGGGGGGACTATTTTATGTTAATTTCACACAAAAATAAGCAAAAAATAGTAAACAAATTATTCATACTACAGTAGCTTGTAACCCAATTATAATAGCAATAAGGTACTCCCAGGGGTTATGCTGATGTTCAAGTTAATCACCCCCTGAGGCAATATGGCACTTGGCTGTACCTTGTGCCACATTACGCCCCCATGGGGTGATTAACTAGAACATTAACATAACCCCTGGTGATATCTTATTGCTTAATTCACCATGGGTCACTTCTGACAAAGGGGCATCTTGTCAGGAAGTTTACCCAGTTAACCAAATAGCGTGCAATAATTCTTACTCTGGTGTCCTTCAGTTTGGTTGGCTTTGGACTACATGTTGCGAGGGGTTTAGGTGATTATGCTATAAGCATGCCCAAACCTGAGCACCATTTAGCACACATCAGCTCTATACCTACTGTACTTGTTATGAACTTAACCTTTTAGCCCACACCAGTCATTTTAATCTTTGTTAATGTGCGGACAGTCTTACTCTTTCCTTGTGATTTGGGTGGCTTTGGACTATTTGGTGCTAGTGTGGGGGTTTAGGTGGTTATGCCATAACCGTACGCAAGCACCATTTATCCCACTGCAGCCCTGTTTGTTACTGTGATAGCTGTAGCTTTCTACCCTCCCTTACCAGTTAGATTTACATTGTCCCTCTTCACAGGTGTAAGCTGTGGTGTTTGGAAGTAAGAATGAGTGTGTATGAGTGCCTTTTGGGAGATGTGTTTACTGTAAATGGCTGCTTGGTGTATGTATGGTGAGGATGTTTTTCTCTCACAGAGTTCTCCACAGTGCACTGTATGGGCAGTGTCTTTCGATCCTTTAAGAGTATGTGAGTGTGTGGGGGGGTAGGTGTGTGTGAGGGTGGGGAGAGTACTTTAGAGGCCAGAGTGACCCAATTAGTATGCCTGCATGAGTGCTGGTGTGAATGGACCTTTGTCAAGCTGGCTACCTTGGTGTGGTACAGAGGATTATCACAATGTATCCTTAATATTGTAACTAAAGGCCAGCCAACTTCTGTGTGGGCTAGGATAAAATTAAATGTTGTAAATCTATAAAATGTTAATCGATTGGGATTATTGGCTTACTGCATATTTGACTGAAATAGGGGGTGGGCCTATTGTTTGTGTGGCGTGGCACCACATATTTTGATTTATGTTTATGTGACAGGGGGGCAAAAGTGCCATCTGGGGGAGGGGAGCAGTGCCATCAGTTTTGAGTGCAAGTTTAAAATTCCTGACTACACCCCTGATATTTAATGCACGGTCAGTTGATGTATCCCGGCCAAAGAAATTTCTAGATTTTTTTTTTTTATAGAAATAGATTAGTTGCCGTATTGGTCCTTGTAAGAACAGATCCAGAAGCAAACTGTTTGATACCTTTTATTGGCCTAACATAGATGTTACAAAAATACATTGTTTTCTTGTTTTTGTAACATCTATGTTGGTCCAATAAAAGGTGTCAAACCATTTGCTTCTAGATAGATTTTTTCTTGCCATTTGATAAGTAAAAATAAATGAATGCCAGTAAATTGAATGGAATTCCATGGTACAGGGGTATGGTAGCTTGGCAGAAGACACCAGGAGAAAGGACTGCTGTGTGACTGGACTTCTCTGCTGGGACTAAAGTAGAAGAACTTTTGTACTTGGACCTTTAATTTAGGGTAAAAAAAACTAACATACAAAACAAAAAAAAAGTGTGTGTTTGTCTGGGTTAACTGAACTGAATGGGTATCTGAACAGTTATCTAGGTGTAAATCTCAGGTGATTGAAAGGACTCAACTGCTGTGAGGTTTAAATTACTTGTAGAAAGATCTAGTAAGTAGGGGGAGTGGCTTAGCTAGAAGGAAGCTACATTTAAAGACTGCCTTAGAAAGATTCTGCTAATAGATTGGCAGAAGACACCAGGAGAAAGGACTGCTGTGTGACTGAACTTCTCTGCTGGGACTAAAGTAGAACTTTTGTACTTGGACCTTTAATTTAGAGTAAAAAAAACTAACATACAAAACAAAAACAAAAAAAAAAAGTGTGTGTTTGTCTGGGTTAACTGAACTGAATGGGTATCTGAACGGTTATCTAGGTGTAAATCTCAGGTGATTGAAAGGACTCAACTGCTGTGAGGTTTAAATTACTTGTAGAAAGATCTAGTAAGTAGGAAGAGTGGCTTAGCTAGAAGGAAGCTACATTTAAAGACTGCCTTAGAAAGATTCTGCTAATAGCTTGGCAGAAGACACCAGGAGAAAGGACTGCTGTGTGACTGAACTTCTCTACTGGGACTATATTGCCCTTCTTCCCTCCCCACCCAAAGCTAGTTCTGTTTTTTATAGGCACAGGATTTGACTGACAACAGGAACTTCCTGTTTGGGAGCAGGAAGTGAGTGATCACAGAACCACCAAAGACCCACCATCCTAGAAGGGCCAGAGTAGCTCTCCAGCCCCCTCTAGCTGCTGGAGGTCTGCCTCTGAGCAAGTAAGTGGTCTACTGAGAAATATAGGATATTCTTGTCTCAGAACAGGACAATCAGGAGCTTAAAGGGCACACAGGCAGAAAGTAAGGAGAGACAGAAAAAAAAACCAGAGGAAAGCGTAAGGATTGCAAACAGTTAAGGGGCCAGAAATAAGACATGATTGGAGTGGTGCAGTGCAGTGGCTGTGGAGCAGCAGTCTTCCGGAGGCGTTCTGGAGGATCCGGTGTTGTCCCATCTGCAGGCACCTCTCTGGGCTGAGGGAGGAGGTTGCTCATCTCCAGGCTGAGTTGGCCAGGATTTGTGGGACCTCTTCTTCCATCCAGGGACCACCAGTGCCACTGCCGTTGCCTCAGAGGTTGCCAAGAAAGAGGCGGTTGGACCACAGTGGGCTCAGGGAGGTGAGGGTGGTGGAACAGAGGCTCATCCTCCAGTTGTACCTCTCCACAATTCCTATGCCATTCTGGCAAAGTGTGGTTCCTATATGGAGGCACCCGTGGAGACCAAGGAGGATGGGAACCTCCAAAGGAGACCTACAGGAGGGTGGCAGGGGACCCTGCAGGGGAAGGAAACAACTCCTGGTGGGGGACTCCATTGTTAGGAAGGTAGAATTGGGGGAGGAAGGGAAGAGGGAGGTAAGGTGCCTGCCTGGTGCCATGGCTTGGAGGGACAGGGAGCAAATCCTCAGGATTGCCGGAGCAGCTGCACAGGTGAGGGAGGTGGATGTCATTGTCCACCTAGGGACAAATGACCTGGCTAAGAAAGGGATTAGAGAAGTGCAGGAAAAGTTTGTGGAATTGGGGAAGGGCCTTAGTCAAGTAGCACGCACGGTAACCTTCTCGGAGGTGCTGCCCATCTATGGCATAGGAGAGGCTAGGGTGTTCCGCACATGCAATTCAATCAGTGGTTGAAAACTGGTGGAGCTCAGGATTTGGCTTCATTGAGGACTGGGGCTCACCTGAGTGATGCAAGCCTATACTGGCATGATGGGCTGCATCTGTCCGGGAGAGGAACCAGGATCCTAGGTGATAGGTTTAAATGCTTCATTGGCAAGCTTTTAAACTAGCCAAGGGGAGGCACTGAAAGGAGCAGGGAAAACTAGCCCCAAATAATCACGGGTAGTAGTGCAAACACCAACATAGAGGTGTCGATAGGGAGAAGGGCAGGGTAAATGGAGAAAGTGACAAAGGCAAGAAGGACAGGGATGGGGAAAAAGGGAGTAAGACCATCAGGAAATGGAGGATAATGAGTACCATGCCCGTAGTCTGGGCAACAAGCTCCCTGAGCTGGTGGCCTTGATGGAAGAGGGATGCCTGGATATTGTGGCAGTCACAGAAACATGGTACACAGAGAACCATGACTGGGATGTTAACATACCAGGGTACATAACCTACAGGAGAGACAGGCAGGGGAGAAGAGGGGGAGGAGTAGCTCTCTATGTAAAGGAAGGGATAAAAGCAACTGAACAAAAGAGTAAACAGGGAGGAGAGGAGGCACTGTGGGTCACCTTGGAGACTGGAAAGGGCACCACAATCCGCACAGGGGTTGTGTACAGACCCCCATGTCAGGGGAGGGAATGGACAAGGATATGATAGAAGGCATTCTTAAAATGGCAGAGAAAGGGGAGATACTGTTGATGGGAGACCTGAATATGCCAGATGTTAACTGGAGCACATTTGCTGCAGCCACATCCAAGAGCAGGGCCATTCTTGATGCCCTACAGGTGGCAGGCATTAGACAGCTAGTTTGGAACCCACTCGTGAGGGAGCAATCTTAGACCTCGTACTCTCAAATGGGGGCAGTGAGAGGATCTCATATCTAGAAGTGGGTTGCCATCTGGGGACAAGTGACCATCAAACAGTGTGGTTCACGTTAAACTCAGCTACAGAGTCAAGCCATACAAAAGTGAGGGTACTGGACTTTAGGAGGGCTGACTTTGGCAAGATGGGAGAGTGCCTCAGAAAAGCACTAGCAAACAGGCTAGAAGGAGGTGTGGAGCAACAATGGGGAATCATCAAAACTACCATCACAGAGGCAACAAGCCTTTGTGTGAAGCAAATAAACAAATCAAAACGAAAAAAAAAGCCACTATGGTTCTCAAAAGAGGTGGCTGTGAAAGTCAGGAAGAAAAAGATAGCATTCCGGAAGTATAAGGAAACACAGAAGGAGCAGGACAGAGAGCTGTACCAGTGAAGCAGGGAGGGAAGTCAGAATAGCAAAGGCCCAAACTGAGGAAAAGATAGCCACTCAGTTAAGAAGGGGGATAAAACCTTTTATAGGTACATCAGCGAGCGTAGAAAGACAAAGGGAGGGACAGTGAGGCTGAATAGAATGAACGGTGGGTGGGCAGAGGGGGACAGTGAAAAAGCAGGGATACTGAACGAATATTTCTGCTCAGTATTCACAAAAGAGGAGGGGAAGTGCTAATGCAATTAACAGAAGCACTCTTGATGGGGAGTCGATCCCAGTCCTTTCACAGAAGAAAGGGTTCTGCAAGAACTCCTAAAACTGAAGGTGGACAAAGCAATGGGTCCTGATGGAATTCACCCAGAATTCTAAAAAGAATTAAGGAGGAACTAGTGAAACCACTGGCTACTCTTTTAATAAATCATGGGAGGATGGTGTGGTACCCGAGGACTGGAGGAAGGCGGATGTGATTCCCTTCACAAAGTGGGACCAAGACAGAGGCAGGAAACTACAGACCTGTCAGTCTGACCTCTGTGGTAGGAAAGTGATAGAGTCACTCTGAAGGAAAGAATAGTTGAGTACCTAGAGGCCAGTGGAGCACAGGACCCAAGGCAGCATAGGTTCACAACGGAAGGTCATGTCAGACTAATCTAATAGATTTCTTTGACTGGGTGACCAAAGTAGTAGACCAGGAGGGCTGTGGACATGGCTCACCTAGACTTTAGCAAGGCATTTGACACAGTCCCACACAAAAGATTAATAATCAAATTAACCAGGTTGGGAGGGGTCCCAGGGTGGTAGCCTGGGTAAAACATTGGCTGCACAACAGGACACAGAAAGTAATTGTAAATGGAGTCCACTGAAGAAAGAGGGGTTACTAGTGGGGTACCACAGGGTTCAGTATTGGGTCCAGTACTTTTTAATGTCTTCATCAGTGACATTGCAGAGGGACTGGAAGGAAAAGTATGCCTTTTTGCAGATGACACAAAGATCTGCAACAGGGTTGATACACAAGGAGGCGTGGAAAGGATGAAAAGGGACTTGGCAAGGTTGGAGGAATGGTCAGAAGTATGGCAGCTAGGATTCAATGCAAAGAAGTGCAAAATAATGCACCTGGGAAACAAGAACCCAGGGGAAGAATACACAATGGGTGGGAGGTAGTAACAACAACAAAAAGGAAAGGGAACTGGGGGTAATCATATCGGATAACCTTAAGGTTAGCAAGCAATGTGAGAAGGCAGTAGGGAGGGCTGGGGGTATACTGGGATGTATAGGGAGAGGCATCAGCAGCAGAAAACAGGAAGTTGTTATCCCTCTGTACAGACAGTTGGTGAGATCCCATCTGAGTACTGCATCCAGTTCTGGAGACCCCATCTCTGCAAGGACATAGACAGGATAGAGGTAGTCCAGAGGAGGGCAACTAAATGGTGCAGGGTCTGCAAGAGAAGCCAGATGAGGAGAGACTAAAGGAGCTTAATATGTATACCCTTGAGGAAAGAAGGAGAGGGGGACATGATAGAAACTTTTAAGTACCTCAGTGGAATCAACAAAGTCCAAGAGGGTAGCATCTTTCAGAAAAATCAGAAAAAGAGACTTGCAAGAACAAGGGGACACAATTTAAAGATAGAAGGAGGGCAGTTCAGGGGCAATGTGAGGAAGTATTATTTCACAGAGAGGGTAGTGGATGCATGGAACAGCCTTCCTGAAGAGGTTGTAGGGTCTAAAACTGTGGGAGAATTCAAGAATGCATGGGACAGACATAAGGCAATTCTTGTGGGGGGTAGGAAGAAATAGGCTGTTGGTTAACTAGGATCTGCGGCCTATCCTGTAGGTAGGGAAATGGGCAGACTAGATGGGCCAAGCGGTCCTTATCTGCCGTCAAAGTCTATGTTTCTATGTTTCTATGGTACTGAACGTGTTGTAGGGACAGTCGGATAGTATAACAAGGGAGAAATACTAGGTAGCATGGGATCTGTTTTCTGTTTGACATGCTTACTAGCTGCGGGGGGGGGTCTGGTCACAACACTGACCTTACATAAAATACAAAATTCTATGTCATGACACACACATGTGTATTGTGTGTTACTTGTAAATGTGTATTCCATGTTGCCAGCAGCTCAGCAAGCACCCCAAACAGAATAATGGCTCACAAGCCACCTACTGGCAGATGGAAGTATTACAAAAGTCAACATTTGCTGCTCCAACATCGGACATTCCACTCATGGCCTGATAGTGCACCACAGTGCATTATAATGTCTGATATCATTCATCATAGTGATGGCTACCACCGTATAATTAGTTACTTTGCAAATGCCATTATATTCCCATATTGTTCACACAATTTGGGGGCAGGGAGAGGGTTGAGGGCCAGAGCTGGGGAAAAGGCTGTAATGGCACAGGGTCAAAGAGAGAGACTTACACAGTCAGAGCCTAGAAGTGTACTGCATGCTTTATCATGTGTGTAGTGGGGTACTGTGCACTGGAGGGGAAGGTTAGCCCTTAAAAACAATGGTAAGAAAAACAGGAACTGGTGCACTTGAGTAAAAAGTGCTTATTGATGAAATCTATTCAATGAGCTCAGTTCAATTTTATTTTCCAACTGAGCCAAAAAATCAGTGCAGAGCATACAAGGGCCCCTGACGAAGACACCTCTGGTCGAAGTGCCCGGTCAGTAGGCATGCTTCCCAGTTTCTGCACTATGATTATTCATTGCATGTTATACACTGATTTTTTTTTATTCATTTGAAAAATGAAATTGGACTGCTCATTTAGCAGATATCATCATAGCGCTGACTGACAAGAGGTATGAGTGTTTTTAACCGAGTGCACCAATTTCTGCTTTTTAGGGACTTATGCAGAGGCTGGCATACTGTGCTGAGGTGATTCTGGGGGCAGAGGCTCATTGACATTAACTGCTAGTAACGTACCTTTACTGTACCTTACTGGATAAGTCATACTTTTGTTTATTTGCAATTGTCTCTGAATCCCCACCCAGAAATAACTGAGGCCATTGCTTATTCACTTTTGGATGCTCGCTGGCATATTTATTAAAGGCACAGTTCATATTCCTCAATTTACATCAGTCAAAATTCTAACAATTATTATGTACAGTTTTGGACATAACAGTCCCAAGTTGCTTCTCGGACATAACAGTCCTATCTTCCCTCTCGGGGTTCTTCCCCTGTTCTCTTCTTCTTCCATGGTTGCTTCTTGGGGGCCGGACACCGTGATCCGGCCCCGCTTTCCATCTCCATAACCGGAACACACTTACCTCAACCACTCCCCACCAGGTATGGACACGGCGATCCACACTCAGTTCTATATCCCTCCTCCCTGTTACTCCCACGCCTGGGTTCTTTGTCCCCAGCCCGTGGTACCTACCCCCTTCCCCCCTCTGCCTGCTCCTCCTTTTTCCCCTTGCTCCCAACCCCTTCTACTGACCCATCTCCAGCTTGCGATGGGAGATGGGGCTGCCCCCCCCCGTGGGTTAACATCTCAGGCCCTTCTTGTTAATCTCCCCTACTAGCTCGCCAAAAGGCCGGAGGAACAGTCCCATGCCGAATTCCGTCAGATGAACCCCATCCATCCTGTAGATGGCCTCCTGGTCAAATTAGATGTCCCTATGCTGGATGTGCACCCCTCCATCTCGATCACTGCCCTGGCCACCTTCCTGTTCAGGCACTTCCTCACCACTTCTATCGCTTTTGGCCCTTTGTCTCCCCTCCATACCCTCCAGGAGGTAATTTCAGACCATCCGATAACCACCCTTGGCCACCAGCTCTTTACCTTCTCCAAATCTGCAATCATGTCCTTCATCAAGAATCCCCATGGCAGCACCCCCAAGTCATTGCCTCCAAGATGCACAATGATACAGTCTTGTGTGGCCCAGCGCACCCAAAGCTCCTCCAGCAAAGGGAGCAGCTGTGGCCACCTCATGCCTCTCAAGCCCCTCCACTGCACGCTGGTGTGATCTGCTCCTGGACGAAGCTGCATCCCTATCCTTGTGGCAGCCACAAACCTTTCTGTTCAGTAGATGAAAGAGTGGCCCACTATCCCGACCTGTCTCTTTGAACCTGCTGTGGGACGAGAAAAGAGAACACCCATTAGCCTCTGTCAACACCTCACATATCTTTTATAACAGTTTGATAACCATCTGCCCGCCCGCTTGACCTCCTTTTCCCCTGCCCCCCTCACAGCCGGCTCTGATGCTGCCCCACTCCTGAAGGAGTGAGGGGTGAAGTTACAGGGATCCTCCCCCACAAATGCCAAAGCCTTTTTCAGTACTGCCCCTACTTGGAAACCTGTCACTGGTGACCCGTCCCCATGTATGAACCAGGTGCCTGTCCAGCGGCCCCACCTCCTGCTGTACTCCATCATGGCCTGGACTGCTCAGACCCCCGCCCCTGTGTGTCTGCCTGCCTATATCTACAGCGGTGCCCTTACCCATCTGGTCTGTTTTTTACCTCTGAAGCCAGATGATCACTTTCTTCGCCTCCATTCTAACATCTTCTTCCTGCAACCCCCCCAAGGTCACCCTTTTATTGAACACCACCACTTCCCCCACCCTGAATACCCCCCTCACCATCACCTCGAATATGGCCCTAAACAGACAGGCCTCACTCGCCGAATGGCAAATGTTATCCAGTGCTTTCACCACCTTTGTGAGCAGGGTTCCCATAATGGGTCTTCTCCCATCCTGCCTCCTGCCCTGACCCCTCTGCCAGCCTGCCACCATCTGCCGGATGGCCCGGCCAGCTGCCACGTCCACCCACCCTCGATCCCTGCATGTCCAGCTAATCCCTGACAGCTGGACCACCATGGTGGTGTGTGCCATTCTGTCCTCCCATTTTTTGACCATGTGTAACCCACAGGGGGCGCTGTCCTAAGGGCTACTACCCCAGCCTACCCTATCTGTGACAGGGTGAGGGGCCCAGATCCAGTGGCGGGTGCCTCCACCCAGAGGTCGGGGTTGAAACAGTCGTGGTTGACTCGGTCGCAGCCCTCTGGGTTGCTGCAACCCCCCCTTCTTCCCACTAGTGGCCCACGCAGTTCAATTTCAGTGTCTCTACCATATACACTTACGCCCCGGCTCGAACCAGTCAGCTCACTCTGGGAACCCCCTAGAAAGTAAGGTACAGTTACACCACATTCACTGTGCAGTGTTCCACCATTAATACACAAACTAGCCAGTGTACTTTTGCAAAACAAGCAATCTGATTTATTTAAGGGGAGATAACAAGGACCGGGGGGGAATCAGGTTGATTGGCTTACCACTACAGTACATATAAACCTACCTATGGCTCTGTGCACAGGCCTAACCTATTAAGCACTGTCTATGGGTACCCAAGCCCTAATGGCTAGTTCCTCGATGCAGCTGGTTGGGGCCCTGACACACGCGAGCATTTAATCTCTGAGCAGATCAGATGGAGCCGGAAAAGCTCAATTAGTGATGTCAGCAATGCAACAAAATTATTTAGACTTTGAATGTAACCTTTAACAGGAAGCTACCCTGATTCAGTACTCACAACTCCAGCAGAGAACCATGCTTTTACCCTCGCAAGGCTGAGCCTGAGCTTCAAGGCCTCCTCACACATTTATATAGAAAAACCACAGAGGGGTACCATACCAGGCAGCTGCTTCCATAACCCGAACGAACTCACAGCTATAGGGGCGTTTCCTTGCAGCTTCACTGTTCTGACAGACCGAGCGGATTCAGCAGATTCTCCAGTCCTCTTCAGGTGAAGCCTGGTAGGTAGTTGTGCTTGTACACAGCCTCCTCTGATCGCAAGCCCGCGGATTTCGTCCGTGGAACACTGGTAATGCAAACGGCTGACTCAGGCCTTTCACGCTCTTCCCGCACGAACACTCAATGGCACAGGAGCGCAGAGCTCCCTTCTCCTTCACAGTCACAATGCATCTGCCCCTGACAGCATGGGGCAATCCTTTCAGCTCGGGCACCACCCGATTCCATTGGCTGACTACAAATGCCAGTCACTTAATCTGGCCCTCAGTGGTGCGAAAAGGCGCCATGGCCCAGAATGCCACTTGCAAGAATTACAAACTGTGTCCCCGTTGGTCAGCCGGCTCCAGCCAGAGTCCTGATTCCTGGTTGGTAACCTTCACGCCAGTCCCAAGTCCCCCTTAGCCACTATTGGACCCCTTTAACACAGTCCGGGTCCAATATGGAGGGGCACAACACAAAGTCCCAGCTGCAATAAAAAGGAGTTAGACAAACTGCAATTTTACCAATACTATACATATTTGTAAGGGGACAACTATATCTATTAGATAGGCTCCCTCAGCGCTCCTAACGACCACAGAAACGGAGAGATCAAACAGCAGTCCAGAGCGGGACTCGAGCAGGGAAACCCCAGTCCCCCTATTGGTACCACTAAAACCTGTGAGCAGGCAGCTCTTAGAGAGGCAGTACGGGAAGCTTTAAAAGCACTCACAACTCCCACAGTTAGCGGACTAATGCCGAACACCAGTCAGGCATGGAGCATTTAGGCGAGCTCCGGGAATGGCTTCTAGGAACCCCCATTAGTAGGGGGGTTACACCCTTCCTGGCCTGGAAAGAACTTGGCGTCCGCTTCAAGTAGTTACCCTTAAATTACTTTAAGGCAAACAGCTTGATTAACATTATGTCACACTTTAGATTACATGCATTGATACTGTATTCACAGTTTACTACGGTTTATGCAATATTACCCACACACATAACCTTTTTTCCTTTTAAATCAGGTAATTATTTCCTGCCCATGACACCTGGAAAGAGGGGGCCCCTCCTTATCAGCTACTTGCGGGCTACATAAAGCAGGGGTACCACACTCGAAAGGCAATACTAGCAGGCTGGAGTTATCCCCCAAGGCTAACTTAGGCAAGGTGCTTGGGGACACATACACCCCTTTATGGACTACATTTAAGGGCAGGTCCACAGGCTAACCCAAAGACTCATAACTTAACCTTATTACAGGCCACACTTCTCGGCCGGTACGTCTAGGGGTCTCGGAAAAACCTGCTACAGGCCCCAATTCCATCTCAGCCTCACTTAGCTTAGTAGGGGGAACCTCCATAAGGGAAGGAGACCCAGGGCCCCTAGTACCTTCGAGAACAGGGCCCTCTATTTCAGAACCCACACTACTTGGCTCAGTTGGGGACATTTCGGGCACGGGTAAAGAACCATCAGGGCACTTAAAATATTCTTCATGTTCTGGCATATCACTGGCTTGCTCCCCCACATCACTTTCTTCTTCTGAAAAGTCAGATAGTTCAGCCAGGCCTAAGGATCCAACCCCTTCAGCTTGGTTGCCACTCACTTCATCTTCTGGGAGCATTGGCTCCAGTGACAAGGTTGGGGGCTCAGACAGTCCAGAAAGCCCAACTTCATCTCCAGAGTTGACTAGGGGATTGCTCCGAAACAGTTGACTCAGTTCATAAGAGGGATAGTATTCAATATTATTCTCATTGTCTTCAGACACAGATTGATGGTCATCTTCATCAGAGGGGTTTGGAAAAGGCCCTCTTATTTCACTTGCTAAAGAATCAAGTGGTCTGTTTTTTTTTCTTGGCAGAAGACCTAGTCGTAGTCCTGGAGGGGAGGGCATTGGGAGGTTCAGCTTCAATCAAGATTTGCCCGATCGGCAGCAGATGATTTCTGTGTATAGTTTTCACATCTTTTGAATTGTTTTCAGGCCACACTTTATATACAGGTAAATCTGACAGTTTTCCCACGACAATATGAGGGAGGTGATGCCATCTGTCAGCAATCCTGTTTGCCATGCAGTGCCAAATTTCTCAGTAGCACCCTATCCCCTTCTCTCAGTTCCATGGCTTTCACTTTTTTATCATACCGTTCCTTATTAGCCAGGTTTTGCTTAGCAGCCATTGTCTGGGCTAGCTGGTAAGCATGGTTGAGTTGGGTCTTCAACTTTTGCACATATTGTAGATGGTTGTCTGCTTGAACCCCATCAGGAGAAATCCCAAAATACATATCCACTGGCAGTCTAGCCTCTCTCCCAAGCATCAGTCTGTACGGGGAAAATCCAGTGGCATCACTTTTGGTGCAGTTATAAGCATGTACCAGGGTGCTAATCTGCTGGCTCCATCTAGGCTTGTCTTTAGGTTGCAGTGTGCCCAACATATCAAGCAATGTGCGGTTAAACCTTTCAGGTTGGGGATCTCCCTGGGGGTGGTACGGGGTGGTTCTTGACTTTCGCACTCCCCATAAGGATAGCATTTCTTTGATTAGGCGGCTCTCAAAATCTCTTCCCTGGTCGGAATGAATCCGTTGAGGTGCCCCATAGTGAACAAAGAAATTTTCCATAAGTACTTTAGCCACTGTGGTCGCTTTCTGAGCTTTAGTAGGAAAAGCCTGTGCATACCGAGTAAAATGATCAGTGACTACCAATATGTTGCTGATGTTTTTCAGATCTGGTTCTAGGCTCAAGAAATCAATGCAGACCAGTTCCATAGGGTCACTAGTAATGATATTGACCAGGGGAGTGGCCCTCTGAGGCAGGGTCTTTCTTTGTAAACATCGGCTACAAGTCTTGATATACTGCTCCACATCAGCACCCATCTTGGGCCAATAAACCCGGGACCACACTAAGTCAAGGGTTCGGTCTATGCTGAGGTGTCCCATGTGATTGTGCAGGGACCTCAACACCAGTTCTCTAAAAGCAGTGGGCAGCACCAGTTGTTGTTTGTCTACCCTGCCCTGTTTGTCCACAGTCTCCCTGTATAGTAGTTGGTTAATCAGCTTCAACTTTGAACCTTCTTTGTATAACAAGGCAGTTCTCAAGTCGGTGGAGCACAGTTTGGACACGTCTCTCCCTGCCTGCAAAGCCTCCAAAGCAGCTTTTATCATGGGGTCCCAGGATTGAGCCCGCTGGAGACTATCACTGTTGAATTGGGGCAGCACAATAGTGTCTAATGCAGAAAAATGACAATAAGCAGCAGGTATGCAGTTCTCGGATGGCCCCAAGCAGTCCACCATGCAATCCACAGTATCAGGAGACACCTGTTCCTCCTTGTCAAATTTTTGGCAAAGGGCTCTTATGTCAGGTTCTGACAACCTGACCCAGTCGGTTTGGGGCACAGGCCGCCTAGAAAGAGCATCCGCATCTATGTGGTTGAGGCCTGCTCTGTACTCAACAGCATAGTCGTAGGTGGCCAGCGCAGAGAGTCATCTATGGCCAGTTGCATCTAACTTGGCTGAGGTCTGCACATAGGTCAGAGGATTATAATCAGTCGTTACCAATATCTTGGCACCGTACAAATAGTCATGAAATTGATCAACAATGGCCCACTTCAGGGCCAGGAACTCTAGTTTGTGCATGGGATAGTTTTTTTCTGAAGGAGTCAGACTTCTGCCGGCAAAAGCTACAGGTCTTAGACCGTTTGGGTGCTCCTGATATAACACAGCCCCCAATCCTTGTAGACTGGCATCAGTATGAAGAACATACAGCTTGGCCAGGTCAGCATAGGCCAGCACTGGGGCATGGGTAAGTTGATAGATGATGTCGTAGAAAGCTTCCTCACACTCAGTAGTCCAGCGGCCTCCAAACACATCATTCAGACAGAAATACTTCTTCTCTGTCTCAGAGTGCACCACCTTCTTATACTTTTTGTGGGGGTACCCCTGAGTAAGATTGAGGAGGGGTGGATCACTCGAGAATAGTCTTTGACAAACCGCCTATAATATCCACAAAATCCCAGAAACCGTTGCAGCTCTTTCAAATTCTTTGGCTGAGGCCAAGTAGTCAAAGCCTCCACTTTGCTGGGGTCAGTCTCTATGCCTTCAGTGGATACTATGTGGCCCACATACTTCACAGAAGTTTGAAAGAATTGACACTTGTCTACAGATAACTTTAGGCCGAAATCTTCCAGCCGATCCAGGACCTTGAACAATCGATGTTCATGTTCTTCTAACGAGCTGCCAAACACTATGACATCATCCAAGTAAACCAAACACTCGAGCAAATTCATGTTCCCCACAGCACGTTCCATCAGGCACTGAAAAGTAGCTGGGGCACCTGAAATCCCTTGAGGCATCCGGATAAACTCATAGAAACCCAGGGGGCAAATGAATGCAGTCTTCTCTCGGTCCTCTGGAGCCATCGGGATCTGATAGTACCCACTACAGAGGTCCAACACAGAGAACCACTTACTGCCATTTAGACAATCCAAAGCATCCTGTATACGTGGCATGGTATACTGATACGGGATGGTCCGCCGATTCAAGGTACGGTAATCTACACACATCCGAACTGCCCCATTCTTTTTCCTCACTACTACAATGGGGGAAGCATAGGGGCTTCTGAATTCTTGTATCACACCAGCGGCAAGCATCTCTTGCAAATGCCGCCTCACATCATCGATGTCAGCAGGGGCCAGGCGCCGAAATCTCTCTCGAAAAGGCCTTTCATCATGCAGCTGGATGTGATGCTCAGCCCCTTGCACACATCCCACGTCCCATTCTTTTAAGGAAAATACCTGGTCTCTTTTGGCAAGCTTCTCACTGATCCTCACTTTCCATTCAACAGGCAACAGAGAGTCCCCGAAATCAAACAAGTTAGGAGTTACTTGATCATCCTTCTTCGGGATCTTGCTGTTAGGCAGCACTGCAGTATCAGCACAATGTACACTTGCTCTGTTTACTCGAATCTCCTTGTCAGACACATTATGAACTTGAACCATCACCCTCCTGGCATAAGCATGGGCTCTAGCAGACAAAATACTGGGCTTAACCAGCAGTCCCTCAGGCAACCTTCCCTCCCTGGGGGCATCCAACATCAATAGCTTATTCTTAACATCTTTTCTAATTCAGACTTCCCCTTGCAGGACACACTGGGTATTTGGGAAAGTACCAACGTGCCGGATCCTTTTTCCATACTACACCCACTGGGCCTTCAGGTTCCTCCTGGCTAACCCTCCTCTGAGTCTCATAGGCCTTTTGGATCAAAGCGGGTATTCTTAGGGCCCTTCCAGTCCTAACCGCTTGCTTTTCTGAACACAATTGGGCCAACCGACCAAACATATGAGCATTTGTCCCGATCAACAGGGGTACTCCATCATACAGTCCAGTGGGGGAACAGACTAAAACCAAGGTTTCCACCTGTTCGTCCACGCCAGTCACAGAAGTAGGGAATGACAACCAGATCCGGATATACCCTAAAGACAGATAGGCCTTGTCACTCAGCCCCCATACAGGTAGACCATCCAAGGGTTGTAGTGGCACCTCAGGTAGGTGTGTCTGATACCAGTCCTGAAACATGATGGCTACCTGAGAGCCACTATCTAACACAGCTCGGGTGGGAATCCCATTTACTCGCACCGGGGCCTCCATTGAGGGCCCAACCACATCAGACCAATCAGGAGGCACAGTATCGGCAATTGCTGAAGTGTTGGCCCGGGTCACAAAACCCTTCCTGGGGGGTCGGCCGTAGGCCCTGCAATGCCAAGTGATCAATCTGCTGTTGACCTTCCTTAAATTCTCCGGCAGCTGGCAATGTCCATCCTCCCCACAATGGTAACAGAACTTGGGGTCCTGGGGGTCTCTATTGGGAGGGGAATACTTTGACTGCTGGGGGCCCTCTGGGGGGTGAGAGGATTCCCCAGAGCTAGGACATTGGTTTCTAAATGACTCAGGTTCCCCAGACCTAACAAGGTGGGTAGTGGATTGCCTCAAGTCTCTCACCAATTCCCATAAATTTCTGACCTTGGCCCTCAACTCACTCTCTACTTGGGGGTCAGAGGAAATGGCATGCACCCCCACACCACCCTGAAACTCTGGGGATACATCAGGCCCCCCTGAAAGGTGGGTCTCCTCGGGTGCGCTAGACTCAGGGGTTTGGCTCAGGTTCACAGCTCCCACACAGGGCTCCCACCCCTCCTCATCAGTCTCCACTTCTCTAATCTCCCTCATCAATTGACAGTATTCAGGCGGGGCAGCCCGTCTATCATGTAACTTGAGTTTTAACAATATCACACTAGAAAATCTAGCAGACTTCAAAACATGCTCCAACCTGACCTGGTTCAAGGCCATGGCTGTAATCCCCCCTTTTCGATAGGCCTTCTGCAAGGCCCGCTCCACCCTAGTAGCAAAGACGGACAGCTTCTCATTTCTCCATTGCTTGGCAGACTTGAATTTCCATAATAAGTCTTCCCCAGTCTCTGTACTCCCAAACACTCCCTCCAAAGCAGAAAGGTACTCTGCTGCGGTGGCTTCCGGGTTAGTGGCCCGCAAGAACCTAATGGCTTCCAAAGCGGGACCCCGCAGACTCTCCATCAATCACTTTCTTTTCTCCCCCTGAGAGCATTGCCACTCCTGAACTAAGGGGGTGGTGTAGTCCATCCACACCTCCAAGTCATCCTTCCCTGAAGGCACCGGCACTGTGCCAGAAAAAAGTTTCAGTCTACTGTAAGAATCGAGCTGTATAGGGGGAACCACTAGGGGCAGTGGAGCCAAAATAGAACTCTTGGGGGGACAGGGAGAGGTACCTGGGGAAACCTGGGGGGTGGTTTCACTAGAGAGGTCCAATGCTTGCAGCAACTCCTGGGTAGTCCTCCCCTCCACAGCCAGCAATTTTAGCAGTTTATCTTTGAAACTATTAGTCTGGGGAGACCCCCCCAGGAGTGACTGACCCACTACAAATGTGAAAAAGCCTCAACCCCTGTGGGGCACCCTCCGAGTAAATCACTGGAGGTTCCCTCTCGGGGTCGATGGCCACACTACACAAAAGTAGCACCTGCAGGGTCTGATTGAGCAGGTCAGCCATACGCCCCTTCACCTCCACCTTGCCCAAACATCTAACATGCTCTGCTGTAGAAATAATGTCAGCGGTCGGTGTTCCCAGAGGCACATCTAGTAGAAACACAATTCTCTGGAGTCCAGCTCTTCGGCTTCGCCCCACCCCATCAGTTTGTGTACCATTGTCTTAATAGGGTCCAGCTTAATTTTTGCCATAATATCCCCTTCCAGTTTCCCCGTTAGCTTTTCCATTTTTATGCACTTCACCCACTTGGCCACTAGGGAATGCTAATCCCAGCGGTGCCTCCAAATTTGTAACCCCCAGGGGGTGCTGTCCTAAGGACTACTACCCTGGCCTGCCCTATCTGTGACAGGGTATGGGGCCCAGATCTGGTGGCGGGTGCCTCCACCCAGAGGTCAGGGTTGAAACAGTCGTGGTTGACTCAGTCGCAGCCCTCTGGGTTGCTGCAACCCCCCCTTCCTCCCACTAGTGGCCCACGCAGTTCAATTTCAGTGTCTCTACCATATACACTTACCCCCCCCCGGCTCAAACCAGTTAGCTCACTCTGGGGACCCCCAGGAAAGTAAGGTACAGTTACATCACATTCACTGTGCAGTATTCCAACATTAATACACAAACTAGCCAGAGTACTTTTGTAAAACAAGCAATCTGATTTATTTAAGGGGAGATAACAAGGACCGGGGGGGATCAGGTTGAATGGCTTACCACTACAGTATATATAAACCTACCTATGGCTCTGTGCACAGGCCTAACCTATTAAGCACTGTCTATGGGTACCCAAGCCCTAATGGCTAGTTCCTCAATGCAGCTGGTTGGGGCCCTGACACACGCGAGCATTTAATCCCTGAGCAGATCAGATGGAGTCGGAAAAGCTCAATTAGTGCTGTCAGCAATACAACAAAACGATTTAGATGTTGAATGTAACCTTTAACAGGGAGCTACCCTGATTCAGTACTCACAACTCCAGCAGCGGACCATGCTTTTACCCTCACAGGGCTGAACCTCCTCACACATTTATATGGAAAAACCACAGAGGGGAACCATACCAGGCAGCTACTTCCATGACCCGAACAAACTTATAGCTATGGGGGCGTTTCCTTGCAGTTTCACTGTTCTGACAGACCGAGCGGATTCAGCAGATTCTCCAGTCCTCTTCAGGTGAAGCCTGGTAGGTAGCTGTGCTTGTACACAGCCTCCTCTGATTGCAAGCCCGCGGATTTCATCCATGGAACGCTGGCAATGCAAACAGCCGACTCAGGCTTTTCACGCGCTTCCCGCGCGAACACTCAATGGCACAGGAACGCAGAGCTCCCTTCTCCTTCACAGTCACAATGCATCTGCCCCTGACAGCATGGGGCAATCCTTTCAGCTTGGCACCACCCGATTCCATTGGCTGGCTACAAATGCCAGTCACTTAATCTGGCCCTCAGTGGTGCGAAAAGGCGCCATGGCCCAGAATGCCACTTCCAAGAATTACAAATTGTGTCCCCATTGGTCAGTCAGCTCCAGCCAGAGTCCTGATTCCTGGTTGGTCACCTTCAAGCCAGTCCGGAGGCCCCCTTAGCCACTATTGGACCCCTTTAACACAGTCTGAGTCCAAAATGGAGGGGCACAACACAAAGTCCCAGCTGCAATAAAAAGGAGTTAGACAAACTGCAATTTTACCAATACTATACATATTTGTAAGGGGACAACTATATCTGTTAGATAGGCTCCCTCAGTGCTCCTAACGACCACAGAAATGGAGCGATCAAACAGCAGTCCAGAGCGGGACTCGAGCAGGGAAACCCCAGTCCCCCTATTGGTACCACTAAAACCTGCGAGCAGGCAGCTCTTAGAGAGGCAGTACGGGAGGCTTTAAAAGCACTCACAACTCCCACAGTTAGCAGCCTTATGCCAAACACCAGTCAGGCATGGAGCATTTAGGCGAGCTCCAGGAAAGGCTTCTAGGAACCCCCATTAGTAGGGGGGTTACACATGTATCTTATAACCTGCTCTTCCTGCACTGGGTCCAGCACCTCCCAGCCCCTCTTGAGCTGGAAGGCCTGAAAACTTTCCCAGGCACCTTCGTAGGCCTTCAAGGTGTTGGCCGACCATGACCCCCTGTAGAGAGCCCTGGCCTTCTCTCTCCAATCTCCCACAGCCATCCCGGGACCCTGGTCCTGGTCGGTGTGGCATGTAGTGCCAACTCCCGGAACCGCTCTATCTGAAAATGAGAAAGACAATCAGCCACCTCATTCTTTGCTCCTTCGATGTGCCGTGCTTTAAAAGGCAGGTTCAGACGCAGTACCAGCAGCACAATGTGCCTTAATATCCATCCCACCGACTCCGTGCACCCACTCTGTCTGTTGATCACCTCCACCACCCCTTTGTTATCACACCAGAATGCAATGTGCCATCCCGCCATCCTGTCACCCCATATCTCTAATGCCACCCAGATTGGGAATATCTCCAGGAACATGATGCCTTTGGTCCATCCCCACTCCTGCTACTGGGCCGGCCACACCTCCGAAACCCACTCACCCTGAAAGTAGGCCCCCATCCACAACCCTCCAGCTGCATCCATGTACAGCTCCTGGTCCACATTGGAGGCCTGCCAGAACATCACCCCGTTGTATGAGTCCAGGAACATCTCCCACACCTGCAAGTCATCCCACACGCCCCTACTGATGTCCATCCAATGGTGGGGTTGTTTTGCCCTACCCATGGCTTTCCTCAACTGTCTCATGAAAGTCCTGCCTGGGCTTATGGCCTTGCAGGCAAAATTAAGGTGTCCCAGTAGCTGTTGTATCTGTACCAGTGGCACACTCCTCCTTCCCCCTACCAAGGCTAATAAACCTTTTAAGCACGATACCTTGTCCCCCGGCAGCTGGAAACACTCTTGTTCAGTGTCCACCTCGATCCCCAGGAACTCCAGCCTGTGGGCTTGGCCCTCTGTCTTTCCTGCTGCCAGGGGAATCGCAATGGTTTCGCACATGTCCCTAAAATCAGCCAACATCCCTTGGGTTTCCACCTGGCTGGCCCTGATCAACAGAAAGTCACCCAGGTAGGGGACCACTCTCTTGTGCCTATATCATCACCCAAACACCCACTGGATCCATGAACTGAATGCCTTGAATGTGGAGCACGCCACCGAGCAACCCATGGGAACTGCCTTATCGAAATACAGGCCGTCTTCAAACTGGAAACCTAGGAGGTCCCAGTCTGCTGGGTGGACCGGTAGAAGCCAGAATGTGGATTTAATGTCCATCTTTGCCAGTCAGGCCCCTCACGCTGCCCAGATCAACTCCACGACCTGATCCAGTGAGGCATAAGAAACTATGCTTAATGACCCCGGGATCCCACCATTCACTGACCCCTCATCCGGATAGGATAGGTGATGTATGAGTCAAAACTTCCCCACTTGCTTCTTCGGGACCACCCCCAAGGGTGACACCCAGACCTGTTCGCACGGGGGTTTGGGCAAGGGCCCTTCAACCCTCCCTGCCCTGACCTCTTTCAGAATCTTACTCCAGACTATGTCCTCTTTGCCTCTCACGGAACCCAAATTCTTAGACCACACTGCCACCCTCTTACCCTCAAAACCCAGTGAGAAACCCCTTTTAAATCCCAATCTCAGTAGCTGTGCCCCACTTTTGTTGGGGTACTCCTTCGTTCAGGCCTCCACTATCCAACACTTAATGGAGGTGTGGGCCAGGCCATAGCCCCACCTGCCTTCCCTGTTTTCTGCACCAGCTTCAGCTGCAGCTGGCATTGTACTCTCCATGGCCCCCGTCCCTGAAATGTGCCTCCCCTGCTGGCCTGAAAGAACTGCTCTGGGGACGGCCCCACTGTCTGCCCCACCTTGTCACCCAGGTGTCTGCATGTCATCGCTGGGTGTGACCTCCCGCATCTCGAGCAGACGTGCTTGAACCTGCAGCTAGGCCATGTGCATGAAGCCTTGTTAAATGCCCAGTATGCTTTTGCACCCAGGACAGACCCTGCTCTCTTCCCCTGCTCTGCCACCTGGCCCAACACTGGACCCGACAGAGTCCTTACCCATAGCTCTGAATGGGTGCAGTCCTACCTCAGGTCACCTTTAGCTGCCATCCTCCTCCGGAAGACCTCATCGTACTTAAGCCAGCCAAAACCCACCCTTGCCTTATATGCGTCCCTAATGATTACCATATAAGTCAGCAGCGGTATTGCCAGATCTGGTTGTTTCTCCAACACCAGAGCGCTGTAAATCAGAAAACCCACCTGCCACATGTCCAAGCTCTTCCCTTTGATCCTGGCTTCCTCTGCCTTGTGTCCCACCACCACCAATGCCACTGCCATCTCTGACTTGCCTACCAACTCCCTCTGCTCATACTTTTTTGCCATCTCTTTGTCTACCAAACTGAAGATGTTGACATACTCCCCTTTCCATATCTTGTCCTTCATCGAGGATGACACGTGGTCACCCAGTGTGAAACCCAGTGGTCCATCGTACAGTTTCTCTCCTCCTCCTGGGGCACTGGCCCCATCCTTGTCCTGTTGGGCCCCTCCTTTTATGACCAGCAAGGCCTTCTTCATTTTAGCTACCCCATCCACCCCATGTTCCCCAATAAACTCTCAATATACTCCTTCAAACTAGCCTCATTATTCACGTCCACATCATCCTTACCACCATTCAGCTGCGGCACCGGAATGGGCTTGGTCCCCCCCTCCGGGTGCCGCCAGAGGGCTGTGTCCCACCCTCATCAGTCTCTTATTGGGCTCCCCAGCCCTGTCCATCTTGCCCTGCTCCTTCCATTTTTTCTGGCCTCCTCCACTTCCCTTTTCTTTGCCTCCATCAAATCCGTCATCTGGGTGATCAGCTTCACAGCCTCCACCAACATGGTCATGCTGGACACACGTGTTCTTTTAGGTGCCATTCCTGTTCTCGTGTTCCTAGTCTGCAGGGTAAAAAAAAAACATCAAATGATCACTTGTCCCTCTGACATGCCATTCGCCTCCATTAGCACCACCAACCCCTCAGACCCAGTCACCACGGCCTCCCCTGCCATACATTGGGACCCTCCCCAATTGCCTGTGGGGAAGAGCACCCTGGACCCCATACCATCCAAGGGTCCACTGCTCCAAGCATGCGCCATGGAGCACGTGCCTCCTGGCTCCTTGGTGGGTCACGCGGCCTGACCTGAGGCCCCACCCACGCGGTCTGTGTATGCATTCTTGCCACATGTGCATCCCACAGCTGTCATCCACTGCATCCGTCGATCTCAGGCCTACCCATGCCCCTGCCACCTGTTCTGAGGGAAGCCTGGGTCACTACAGCCACTGGGGGCTTTCCCCTTACATCCCTTCCTGCAGCCACCATGCTGGAGTGTCTCCACTCCTGTAGCTCCCCTTCCCCCCTGCTCCACCTCCCCAAGTGGCCCTGCCGTGGCCAGCTGCCACTATGTCCTTCTGAAGTAACTGCCCTGCTTCTGACCTTAGCCACTCATTGTCCTTCCCCCTGTCGGGGATGCTTGTGTGCCTAGACTCCCTCGGTTCCAAATTGACGGCCTCCCACATGTTTGGGCCTTCGCAGTCCCCCCACCCAGTGGCCTGGCTTCCTGGCCAACTGGCCTGCTGTGGGGTCATGGACCATGTCTTTTTGCTAAAATTAAAACCCATAGCACAGCCCCCATGCACTTCCATCCACTACTTGTCCTGCTTGGGAGTTCTTTCGGCCCCAAAATAGCAGCTGCCCGTGCCTACAGGCCCCTATGGCCCCTTGCCTTTCTCCATTACCTGGTCAAGTGGTGGCCTGATGCTGTGGTGCAACCTTGGCCCCAAATTGGCAGCCACCATGCGGTCGAGCCTCCCCGGCCCCCCCTTTGTCTTGTGGCCTCCTGGCTCAGCACTCCCCAGGTCTGCATTTGCAGTGATCGCCCTTCCCCAACATGGCGTCCGCACCAGGTGGCCTGACCTCCCAGGACCCCACCTTCATGTCATGGCCTCCTGGCTCCCAAAAACTTCAGGCCCTGCCATTACAGCGATCGTCCACCCCCAAAATGGCATCCGCGCCACGTGGCCAGGCCTCCGATCTACCATGCTATTGCCACAAACACCATGCAAATCTTGTTCTAGTACCCAAAGTAATTCTACTAACACCATTAATCCACACAGCTTATCAAAAGTGAGATAGTAAATCCTGGTCTCATTCAAAGGAAAGCAGCCAGTCCGATACCCCCATTCCAAGCATGGGGGATTGGTAACTGCCCAATATCCTTCCTGTAATTGGTGGCCTGACTACTTGGGCCTTCCTGCTGGCCCTCCTCATCTGTTTGCTTGCTGCCCTAGCCCTCTGGCCAAACGTGCTGCATCCCCACCTGAGCACCACATGGTGCCCCTTTGCTGCTTGCTTCCCTATCCTAGTTGCACTGCAGCACCTCCTGCAAGCTGCTCTCCCCAACAACCTCTTCCTGCACTCACTACATGCAGTGCCGCCATCCCTGCAGTGTGCTCCCAGCTGGTACCACCAACCTACACATCTGCTTGAGTCTGCCGCTCGCCAATGCTCCATTTAAAACCCGCTCGCCTCTTAACCTTCTCACTTCATCTTTTTCTTTCTTTTTTTTCTAAACGCAATGTTTACCATGCCAGACACGTGATCCTGACTCCTCCACCATCCGCTTCTCCAGTTCTACCTGAAGGCAGCTGACCAGCCTGCTCCACTTCAAACACTCCGAATAGTCTCTCCTGACTCTGGGCTAGTGGCCACATGGTCTGTTCTGCACCCCCTGGCTCAAACCCCACTCTGCATGCCATCACAAATTCACTCTCCTCCTCTTGTAACCTCGTTTTCTTAACCAAACCTTCAGGATATCACCAATAAACCAGAATGTCCCACAATCTTGCCTGAGTACATCACAGCACCCCAAGCCCCATACCTGGCCCTAGTAGCCACACACTTTCCTTTGCTGCTAAGCAGCCATCCAAACTAATAAAACTGTATACATTTTAACAGCATGCCAAAAACCAACAGTCTAAGGTCCCACACCTCCAGCTTGGGTGCCTCCCAGGGAGAAAGGCCCCCAAACCATAGTGCCTTACCTTAACGCCAGCGATGTGTTGTAGGTTGAATTCAAATTGTACAGCAAGAAAGAGGGCTTACTGTGGGTTGCATGCCCTTAAGTAGTCTCTGAGGACCCTAGATCAGGACTCCTTCTGGCCCCTCCCCTTAACCAATAGCCAGTGAGCCCCCCGAGTTGGTCATATGACCCTACCTATGAGGTCATAGCACCTCCCCCTTTACCTGTCCTTAGTCCCCCTCCCTCCCATGTATTCATTCCTGGCTGGGTCCCAGGACAATCTGGCGTGCCCTTTAGTGGCAAGCCTATTTATGGTGGTGGAGCTTTCTTCATTAGGTGTCTGCTGTTTTATTGATGATCATTTCAGAACATATTTCTGAGCAATTTCAGCATTATAGCTAATCAAATAATAAGCAGTAATGGAACTGGAATACAATCACTTATTTATAAAGGTGGGATTTGCTGTATTCATTGAAGAATATATGCATACATCTTTTTTGCTAGACTATAGAATATAGGGCAAAGATGTTCAAAAGATAGGGTCACAGAACATAGTCACTGAATGTTAGAATTGTGTGGCTCTGAAAGCAGAATGACACACAAATCTCTCTTGGAACCATTGCATCACATCATACTACACAGACCTGACACAACTTGGTGGAGCTGTACTAGTGATTAAGGTAGATTTCTGTATTAAAATCAAAAAAAGTATTGTAACCTGAAAACTGAATTAGGCAAAACACATTAGAAGATCAACACCATCCACTGTTAGGGGAGCATTTGTGGACAGAAGTGTCACCATAGTATTGCCCTTCTCTATGGGGATATGGTTTTTTTCTTGCTGAGGTGTGTCTTATACCCTTAAACATAGGATGGGAATTACATTTTGTTTATTTATTTTTTGTATTTTGTTTTTAGTTAACTTTGATCGCACTATGGTTTTTGAAGCAAAAGCAACAGGTTTTACTGTGATGAAGCAGTTTAGTTAATTTCAAAAACATTATTGTCCCAACTTTAAAAGTCATTACAATTTTAACAAACTCTGGTCAAAGCTGATATGGCTGCCCAGAGCAACTGTGGTGCTTTTGCACAGCGAGAGCAATGAGTATGGTTTCACTTGCTCTCACCATATCAGAGCCTGCCATAGTGAAAATAATGACTCCGGCCATTCTGAGTAGTTTCTTGATCTCTTCAACAAATTTATACAATTAAAGGAGATCACAAATAATACACCAATATTGTCAGGATCTGCCCCACAAATGGTAGCAAACTGTTTGGTTACAGTCTATTGACTGGCTGAAATCAAGAACGGGGCCATAATGAGCAGTTTCTTGACTGTTTCAGCAAATTTATGCAATTAGATGAGCTCATGAATCATTCACGAACATTGACAGAATCTGTCCAAAAATGGTCCCAAACTGTCCAGTTGCTGTCTCTTGCCTACTTGGGAGCTAGACTGGGCCATACTGAGCAGTTTCGTGACCATTCTGGCAAATTCTTGTAATTAGAGGAGCTCAACAATAATTCACAAATTATGTCAGAAATTGACAACAAGAAGGTCCCAAACTGTCCAGTTGCAGCCTCTTGACTATTTGGGAGTAAGAACAGGCCATACTGAACAGTTTCATAACAATTTTGTCAAATGCGTGTAATTAGAGGAGCTCACCAATAATTTACAAATTGTGTCAGAAATTGATAAAAGTGGTCCCAAACTGGTTGCTGTCTCTTGACTATTTGGGAACAAAAATGGTCCATACACAGCAGTTTTGTGGCCATTTTGGCAAATTCATGTAATTAGAGGAGTACACCAATAATTCATGAATTGTGTCAGAAATTGATAAAAAAATGTCCCAAACTATCTGGCTGTAGTCTCTTGACTGGTTGGGAGCAGGAACGGGCCACACTGAGCAATTTTGTGGAAATTAGGTCACATTTATGCAATTAGATGAGCTCACAAATAATTCATGAATAGTGACAGAATCTGTCCAAAAACGGTCCCAAACTGTCCAGTTGCTGTCTCTTTACTATTTAGGAGCAAGAGCAGGCTACACTGAACAGTTTCTTGGTCATTCTGGCAAATTTGTGTAATTAGAGGAGCTCACCAATAACTCACAAATTGTGTCAGAAATTGAGAAAACTGGTCCCAAACTGTCCGATTGATGCCTCTTGACTGCTTGGGAGCAATAATGGGTCATACTGAGCAGTTTTGTGGCCATTTTGGCAAATTTGTATAATTAGAGGAGCTCACCAATAATTTACGAATTGTGTCAGAAATTGACAAAAGTTGCCCCAAACTGTCTGATTGCTGTCTCTTGACTATTTGGAAGCAAGAATGGGCCATACTGAGCAGCTTCATGGACATTTTTTCAAATTTGCATAATAAGAATAGCTCACCAATAATTCACGCATTGTGTCAGAAATTGACAAAATTGGTCCCAAACTGTCCAGTTGCAGTCTTTTGACTGGTTGGGAGCAAGAACAAGGCATACCGAGCAGTTTCATAGGAATCATGGCACATTCATGCAATTAGGTAAGCTCACGAATAATTTATGAACATAGACAGAATATGTCCAAAAATGGTCCCAAACTGTCTGGTTGTTGTTTCTTGACTATTTTGGAGCAAAAATGGGACATACTGAGCAGTTTCATGGCCATTTTGGCAAATTCGCATAATTAGAATAGCTCAACAAAAATTAACGAATTGTGTCAGAAATTGACAAAAATGGTCCCAAACTGCAGTCTCTTGACTGGTTGGGAGTAAGAATGGGACATACTTAGCAGTTTTGTGGGAATTACAGCACATTCACACAATTTGATGAGCTCATGAGTAATTCACGAACATAGGCAGAATATGTCTAAAAATGATCCCAGACTGTCCGGTTGCTGTCTCTTGACTATTTGGGAGCAAGAATGGGATATACTGAGCAGTTTTGTGGCCATTTTGGCAAATTTGCATAATTAGAATAGCTCACCAATAATTCATGAATTGTGTCAGAAATTGACAAAAATTGTCCCAAACTGTCCTGTTGTAGTCTCTTGACTAGTTGGGAGCAAGAATGGGGCATATTGAGCAGTTTCATAGGAATTATGACACATTCATGCAATTAGAAGAGCTCACGAATAATTCATGGACATAGACAGACTATGTCCAAAAATGGTTCCAAACTGTCTGGTTGCTGTCTTTTAACTAGTCTGGAGCAAAAATGAGCCATACTGAGCAGTTTCATGGTCATTTTGGCAATTTTGCATAATTAAAATCATTGACCCTGGTTTTCCATTCTTACCAGTAATACCATTGACAATCACGGAATCCTGCTTGGTTTGCGGATTTTGAATTCTTGTACTGGTGCCTCATGGAAATTGCATGTCACTGCACAGAATCTCTAAGATTTCAGCATCTTTTTTAATTTGTTTTAATTTTCTCTTTCTATGTCCCCTTCTCACAACATCAGTCTCCACTTTTCAGAGATCCCTAGACTGGGTATCCCTTAGCTTCACCCCCAGATAACGCTCATGAGCTCCTGTGGTCCTGCCCCTAGCCTGCCTGGATTGTGTCCCCCCCCAGGTGGGAAGGGAGGGGACCCCAGGTCACCCCTCCACACTCCCTTAGTGTGTGTCGGGCAGCTCAGTGGGTCCCTCATGGAGCCTGGTTATGAAGTCTGGGGCACCTGGGTCCCTTCTGCCAGTGGCCAATGTGGAGTGATTGTTCCTGGTTTTCTGGTCTCTGTCTCTGAGGGCACTGGCACTAGAGGAGATCCAAGGAGGTAGGTCACATAGAGACATGTCACTGCTCCAGATCCTGGCTAGCATCCTCCCCTCCTGATCACTCTGAAGCACCATTGCATCACCACCCGTGGTCACACAGGTGGTGGTAAAGCAGCTGGACCTGCAGCCCACCCTCCCTGGAGGAGGAGGAGGAGGAGAGCAGTCCCCCAGGTGCTCGATTCTACTCCCCTGGCCAGACCTCCAGCAACCCAAGTTCACTCCTGACCCTGGGTCGCTGGCATTGCAAGCAATAGTGCTACCGTAGCGCCAGCGGCCTGACTCAGATTTAAGCATCTTAAAATGAAGACTGCTGTGCTTTGTATTCTTTCTGCTTTGCTGCATATAGAGCCAGTAAGGAAATCACCCACACTGCTTTGTTGTAATCAGCCATCCAGTTTAACCACCTATGCCTAGTGGTTAGAGTAACAAACAGTGAATGAACTGGGTACATCCAGCAGACTTTGGTTTGATTCCCACAACCTCCACTTGCATACTGTGTGACTCCAAGAAAGTCACTTAACCTCCCCAGTGCTTCTAGGTCACTCCTGAAAACAGACAGTTCTGCCTAGTGGGTCTTACCTGCTTTACAAAGAATATAAAAAAAATACCAATATGTGTTTACTACATCATAAAATAGTAGTCAGGGTGCCATGTAATTTACCTGGGTTTTACTTGGGCTGAAATGATTTTGTATATGTAAAGATAAACGTTCAGGTACATTTTATGTGTTTTATAAGCTTGTTTTTAGATTTTAGTCAGGTTTTTATTGTATTCTTTGCATATAAGCATCTAGGTTGTAGATTGCTAAATGCAGGATGATTGTTACCAACTAGCTTATTCAAGTTTATAATCAGTAGGGACATCCAAAATCCTCAGTTGTTTGAATGAAAACTAGTCTGAATGAAAGTATGTTCACAAAGAAGAAATTGCCTTACTACTTATGAAAAGATTTCACAGTTAGAACCCCATTCAGGTGAATTGGATCATTTGCACCTTTTCTCCCACCTGCTGGTTCTGTCTCTGTGACAATAAAATGTTTTCTGATAAACTGTTTCAACAAAAAGCAAATGTTAAGTATTTAAGTGTACTTATGATTTGGAAAGCACAGTCAATGATGTACAGAAGGTAAGACCCCAGGGGCTGTATGATGCTGGTGGGCAGAGTAGTGCTCAATTCACATCTGAACAAAGACATGAAAACTGGGAGACACCTTTTTCATGGACACCAAGTAAAAAAAAAGCATCCACATGTCTGTGAGATGCATAAATCCATTTGAACATCCTCTACTAATCACTTGTGAGTTTTTTAGGTGAAGACACTTTATTTCAAAGAAGCAAATTCAAGCAGTTTTTTTTTTGCTCCTCCTACCTCCTGGCAATCCACTCCTTCATGCCTACCAAGGCACCCTACCACCGCTGCTGAGTCCCGACCACCATCCACTGCCCCTTACTGCTGTGCTACCAGGTAACCCAAAGTAACCCTTCATTGAGTGGGCCCCTACCCCTGTGGGAGGCTACCAGGGGAGGAGAATTGTCCTAAAGAGCTTTCTGTGTATCCTGGGCATGCCAGGGGTCAGAACAGACACATGTCTGGGGCTTCCTGCTTAAGGAGGGACCAACAGCTGTCCTTCAGTTGGTCAGTGGGTGTTTTTCCATTTTCTTGGGAGTATGACAAGCCACATGATGTCAAGGCACAAGCCAATGTCCGTCACACTCCCTCCTGCAGTGAGGACTGATATGTTGTCGTGCCTCTGGCCTCCACCAGGGGCCAGCAAATGTTGAGCAGTGAACCCACCCTCCCTCTTAGGAGAAGGTGAGTGATCGTTGGACACTCAAGCCTTCACCCATCAGCTGGCCCTCCAACACCCAAGTCTGTTACCTAACCCTGGTCAGCAGTGTCACAGGCAGAAATCCAATTCAGGCAGTTAAATTATAGATAGGAAAAAACAAAGGTAGTCCACCTTAGCAGTGATGGTTCAGATTAATTCACATCTGAATTCTAACAAGCAAAAAGACCAAGTCATTTGTAACTTGTGGATGTGGGATGTGGGTGTTGAAGAAAGGGGATCATAGTGCTGTCACTACTGCCATCACTCCAGAGGGATGTGGACTGCGTTGTTGCTACTGCCATCACACCAAAGAGGGGGGCTGTAGTGCTTCTGCCATCACCACTGGTGGATGGGGAATGTAGTACTGCTGCCGTCCCACCTAAGGGATGGGGGCTATAGTGCTGATACTGCCATCACACCTGAGGAATGGTGAATGTAGTACTGCTGCCATCACACCTAAGGGATGGGGGCCACAGTGCTGCTGCTTCTGTCACACCTGAGGGAGGGAGGTCATAGTGCTTTTGCTGCTGCCATCACACCAGAGGGGTGGGGGCCGTAGTGCTGTGTTGGTGCTGCCATCACACCTTAGGGATGGGGCTGTAGTGCTGCTTCCATCACATCTTAGGGATGGGGGCTGTAGTGTTGCTGCTGCCATCACATCTTGTACCTAAAATAACTTTGAATTGGTACAAGGATGGAAGGATGTGTAATAGTGGAGGTCAAAATTGCTAAAATGCATGTTAGCAGAGTTAAAAATTGTTAAATAAAGTACACAAAACCAAACACCAGTAAAACCAGATTTTGGCTTAGCAGACACCGGTGACAATACCGTTTTTTGCAATGTGCAAAACGGAATATGCCCTTTCTCAATCCCGGTAAACCAGTGTCCCCGATTAAAATAGCTCACCAATAATTCACGAATTGTGTCAGAAATTGACAAAAATGGTCCCAAACTATCCAGTTGCAGTTTCTTGACTGGTTGGGAGCAAGAACAGGGCCACACTGAGCAGTTTTGTGGGAATTATGGCACATACATGCAATTAGATGAGCTCATGAATAATTCACAAACATTGACAGAATTGGTCCAAAAGTGGGCCCAAACTGTCTGTCTGGTTGCTGTCTCTTGACTATTTGTGAGCAAGAACAGGCCATACTAAGCAGTTTTGTGACCATTCTGGTAAATTCTTGTAATTAGAGGCGCTCACCAATAATTCTCAAATTAAGACAGAAGTTGACAAAAATGGTTCCAAACCATCAAGCTGCAGTCTCTTGACTGGTTGGGAGCAAGAATGGGGCTACACTGAGCAGTTGTGTGGGAATTACGGCACATTCACACAATTAGATAAGCTCACGAATAATTCATGAACATTGAGAGAATTGGTCCAAAAGTGGTCCCAAACTATCTGGTTGCTGTCTCTTGACTATTTGTGTGCAAGAACAGGCCATACTAAGCAGTTTCATGACCATTCTGGTAAGTTCTTGCAATTAGAGGTGCTCACCAATAAATTATGAATTGTGTCAGAAATTGACAAAACTGGTCCTAGACTGTCCAGTTGATGTTTCTTGACTGTTTGGGAGCAAAAATGGGCCATACTGAGCAGTTTCGTGGCCATTTTGGCAAATTTGTGTAATTAGGGGAGCTCGCCAATAATTCATGAATTGTGTCAGAAATAGACAAAACTGGTTCCAAGCTGTCCAGTTGCTGTCTCTTGACTGTTTGGGAGCAAGAACAGGCCACACTGAGCAGTTTTGTTGGAAATTCAGCACATTCATTCAATTACTGTAGATGAGCTCACGAAGAATTTACGAACCTTGATATAATCTGTCCAAAAATGACCACAAACTGTCCAGTTGCTGTCTCTTAACTATTTAGGAGCTACAATGAGCCATATTGTGCAGTTTTGTGACCATTCTGGCACATTCTCGTAATTAGAGGAGCTCACCAATAATTCACGAATTGTGTCAGAAATTGACAAAACTGGTCACAAACTGTCCGGTTGATGTCTTTTGATGGCACAGTCACCTGTATCCAAGATGGCTACTGGAGTTCAGTGCAGATGTGTGGGTCATTGCACATATGCGAAAAACTCTGGTGGCCATATTCAACATGGACAGTGCCATGTTTCTCCCATCCCATGTTTCTCTGTCAGCTCAACTGCAGTCATAGTGGCCCTGACCAGATTTTGTTCCTTTAGGAATCTTTATTTAAACATGCTTGGGGCAGTCGCTCTTTGCTCCAAACATGTTTGAGTATAGCAAATTTAGTGAACTGTGTTAATTTGCACTAAGGAAAGAGACTTATGGGGCAGCCTGATATCTTCAATATGGGGCCATCACTCAGTCTGTATAGATCTTACATATTTTAATATGCTTATATATACAATAGAATTTGTTTAATTTATTGAACTATGTGTGCTAGAGGTTTGATTTTAACTGGTGGGCGATGGGGTCGTAGACTATAATTTCATACAGCAGACCTGCTGTTTCTAGTACATTCACACACACAAACACACACACACACACACACACACACACACACACACACTCCCCAACTTACTTTCAGAAAGACATGTAAAGAGGAGGTGTTTACTTCTAAGAAATAGACACATTATTATTTTATCTATTGTATTTTGATGTGTTATTGTAGCAATTACTTTCTACTTTTGTAACAAAATATATGTTAATGCAGTGAAACAAGTAGATTTTTGTTTTTATTTTTCACACTGTTAGTAAAAAAGAATTCAATAGAATCCTTGTACTGTTATGTCAGAAACTGCCAGCTAGTTAGGAGCCCAATGTATTTCAACGAGAAACTAAATATATTTTTCTTTTTCAAAATAAATGGATACTTCTTTCAGTAACAAACTTTGCCCCTTACATGTTTGCACTACTGTGGTCCATCTGTATGACTTTACATTTTTTTAAATGATAATTAGCTTCTCTTTCTTCTTCCCAAGCAAAATTTGGCTATGAAGAAAATGTCACATGCTAAATTATAACAAAAGATCACAGGTTACCAAAATCACATATTTCTGTTAAATATACATTATTTTGATGGTAGACGATATAATTTCTCCATAAAAATCTGAAACCAGATTTGCAGTTTCCCTTTGAAATACACTGCCAGCATTGCCAGAACACAGTTTCTGACTTCGTAACACAAGGGTTCCATTGTATTCTTTTTTTTCACTAGCAGTTGGCAAAATAAAATGATGAAAAAGTATGTAAAGAAACAAATAACATCAGACCGAATGACTGTAACAAAGGACCCTAGACCTTCATTCTTTAAGGTATACATACTTACTAAGTACTTGCTATCAGATAATTTAGGAAAATTCCATTCTGTGACATTTGACCCATTCCCTCCTACGGATTTCAGGGATATTTCCTTATCTATTTAGTCGTATATTTAACTAATTGCTCCTCTAATCTACTACACTGATGTGTACAAAGTTTGTTTTTCTGTCTAATATTGCTCTAGGTTCTTAAAAGACAGCTCTTGTAACAAATAAAATGAGAGAGATAGCAATGAAATGAAGTCCAGATGTAGTGCAGGCAGGCTAAAAGGAAATGAAGCAGAAGACAGAAACAGATCACAGCATTAAATGAGATGACCTGGGCCAAAGCATTGACATATGTCCACTCTGAAGCATTCAAGGGAAGAACACAGTCATCCTTTCCTGTCAGTCCCCTCTCTGCCTGCAGGGCTCTGCCCATGCAGCCTTAAACATTACAGAAAATATTTATTTTATTTAAATTTTGATAACCAGGTGGCCCCACTGGGACCAATAAGGTCCTTTTTACAGGGGTGACCCAAGATTAATTGCAGATAAAACTGTAACCCTTGGGGGTGCTGTGGAGCCCAAGTAAAATGGAGGCTTGAGCTTTGTGCTCCGTTTCATCACCCAGCTAAATGTAATTAAAGTGCTTTCTTCAGTATGCTCAGTGGCTTAAAAGTTAATGGTTTGGTGGCAGATACCATCCGGAAAATTATGGGAAACCCTTGGGAGGAAAAAGCAAAGTCCAAGGGCACAAAAGGAAAATCAGCTATGGGAGCTCCTGCCACGAGGTCAGCCCAAGGTAAAACATCTGACCTTCAAGAAGGAGCATCTGAAGAAACACTGCAATCTCTGGGAATGAAAATCAACCATCTCATTCAGATGGTAGCCTGCCTAGCAGAAAAATGTGAGACCCTTACCAACAGAGTAGTTGTTCTGGAGACAACTATCAATTCCATTAAATCCTCCATGGCAGAGACCAGCAAGAGGGTGGATGCAGCACTTGGGACTGCAGCCACTTTAACAAAAGAAAACACACATTTTCATGTGCTTCTAGAAACTTTGGAAAACCAAGCCTGCTCAGCCAATGTTCGCCTGGTCAGAGTGCCGGAGGGAGCAAGGGAGATCATCTGTCCCTCTTTCTAATGGATTGGCTTGTACAGCAACCTGGACTCTCAGTCACTAGTCACCCAGTACACATTCAGAACGCATACTAGGTGGCCCTTCGGGACAGGCCTGATAATCCAGAGGCTCTCTGAACCATTGTCATGGTGGTGGATGGCATGGGTAGCAGGGACATTTTAAAGGCCCTAGCTCATCTGAAGGGCCCTCTATTACAAGATGGGCAGACCATCTGGATGTATCCCAACTTAAGCTCTGCTACAAGACAAAGAAAAATTAAGATTTGATGGGGTTCAAGCCACGTTCAGAGCAGCAGAACTAGCCCATGGAATTGTGTTTCCTGCAAGACGGTGGATCGCATACAGCGGGAGGGTATTTGTCTTCACAGATCCAGCCGATGCCCTAATATGAGCACAGAAGTACACCACATTGATCTCAAACTCCAGAGTCCACCAGGAATCCTCGTCTGAAGCTGAAGCTTGAAATCAGATTGTACGACTCCTTCACAACATTAAATAAGCCAATATGGGTGGTAAGTGGCTAGTGCACAGGTAAGGCCCCATTATCACAGATGTTGTATGTTAAGTTGTATTTTAGGGGCCTCTTGACTGGGATGGCCAGCCGCCATATATTGCTAAAAGGTTTTAAACATCACTGTCAATATTCATATAATAATTTAAGATCAAAGTACTTTTGATTACTTAATCTCATGTTGAGTAGAGAATTTTGATGCTCAAGCTGTTTATATCTGATTAGTACTATTGTAGAGCAATTAACTACTGGCAATGCATGTGGAACTCTCCTTCCCTCTATTACTAAGAGGAAAAGACTTTGGAATTCTTTTCATTAGATTGAATTCTGGGATTAGACACATGCAACTCATGGGTTCTGCTAAACAGCGATAACTTTCTTTTTTACAGGGCTTTTGCTGGTTACATTTCAACTGTATCCCCCAAGAATGTATCTATAGTGCACCAATCTGATTTTAATGTATGTATTAAGAGGAGTGGCATCCTCACTGAGATTATTACATTGAATGCTCAGTATCCGAAGCATTGATTGTGTGTACTATCAAAGCAATAAAGTTTGAAAAAAACTGTAACCCTCCCTCCAGCTCGTGTCTAGGGTCCTGATGTAAAATTAAACTGGAGGGGGGCAGAAGCCGAGAATCCATCCCAAAGGAATATAGAATGGCTTGACCTACCTGATTGATGAACAGACAGGCATCCTAAAAGTTGCTTACCATGGATGATGCAACCTGGGTGGCAGGACCAACAAGCAGCAATCCAGAGACAGGTACAGTCCTGGAGCCTTCTGGGGGCAAACTTGGTTAGCAAAGCAGCACAAACCAGAACAGGAGCACTCGAGATTAAAAGAATAAAAATTTATTTATTTTTTAAATAAAGCTGAACAGTTCCATGTGGCTGAAAGCCACAGAGACAGGCACAAAGCTGACATTACACTTTCTGTCTGCAACACATAGCTGCAGCACAAGCCTGGGGCCAGAACAGGCCTGATGAATGGGCTCCACTTACAGATGAGCCGGGGGGCTCAAAACTTGAACAATGACCTAGGATTCAATATCCCTGGTTCTCTTATGCAGACACCCTCCTTGGTACCCATCTAAGCTGTTCTCATGCTACTTGACACAAATTCCACTCAGCCATCATCAAACCCAGAGGCTAGTACAAAATGTAGGTGACTCCCAACGGTTACTTACTCTTCCAACCTGCTGCATTGGGCCTACGGCTGGGGCCACCCTGGTCCTGGATCTTGACAAACACGGGAAAGGTGGGCACCAACCCTCACACACTCCTGGCAGGCCACCAAAGCAGAGATTGAGTGCCACATGGGTACAACCCATCAATGCTGCCACCACCATGTGGGCCATACCATGGCGTTGCCACCGCTGAAGCACCCCCACCAACTCATTCCTAATATGATGACAAGGCCCCAGACCACTACAGTGCCGTGGTGCATGAGGCGGGTTTCATCCTGGCTGCGGCTCCCCTTCTTACGTGGGGTACACATCCCAATGACCGCACTCCCTGGCAACCTCCCTCCTTTACTCCCGAGTGGTTCCCATTCACTGCAGAGCTTAGGCCACACTCCCGAGCTGGGTCAAACCCACAGCCCAACTTGTGAACAGTCTCCAGCCAACCTCTCCTACTTCCCAAAGGCACACCCTTTTATCCCTTCAAGGAACAGGCAAAACCATGCCTAGGAGCAGACACCAGTGCCCCCCCCCCCCCCCCAAACTTACATGGGCAAAGAGGAGAGAAGAGAGAGAGAGAGGTAGCTTTAGTAAGCCCCAAACTAAAGGGAGTTTATACTCCCCCCCCCTTAAAACATTCCCCTCTGGAGAATGGGGCACCCGGAAAGTCACAGAGACAGGCACCAGCAGGATATGTGCACTCTCCCAGGTAACCTCCCCTCCTTGGGAACGCTGGAACATTCACATAGTGGACCTAGAATCCCAACAGTACACAAAAATAGGATAGGTGGAGCCCAGTCAACATTTGTAGCCCCCTCTCCCCAGCAGATCCTCAACAGAATTAATTTTAAACATACTGCCAGGACATAAATAGTAACAATAAACTACCCAATACTCTCACCAAACACACCAGGCACACACCACTCAGCTACATACACACACACACACACACACACACACACACAAAACTAACAATCCACCTACATACCACATCCACTCCCCACCATTTTTGTCTGTTTTGTTTTATTTTCCCAAAGAAAATTGGCTTGAATAACACTTCTGTCTCATAAAAGGTACAGTCTCAGAAGCAGTCTCAATGTCCAAGCCCAAACACAGGCACAGTCCCTGTAGTCATAACTTCTGGGCTTTCACTTGCTTACATGTACAGTTGCTTGAAGAACAAATACCCAGAACAGTAACAGTCAAATTAACTCACCAACAGTTCAATACTGTAATCAAGGCAGTCCTGGAAAAATAGTATTAGTTCATGGGTGCTCCTGATCAGATAGCGGGTCCACCATTGCGGTGGTAGTAGTAGATAGGATCAGGCATAGTCGTCTTATTGGAGAAAGAATCCATAGAGACGATGTAGTACTTCATCTGGTTGCCAGCCACATCTTGTACCAGGACAAAATGCTTGAAGATGTTAAGTCCAGCCCACACCGCTGAGTGGTACAGGGAATGGGCACTGTAGGTCATCTCTTCTTCAGGGAGTACATACTCATAATTTCACAGCTGCAGCTTGTTGATTATCCTGTAGAAAACCCTATCTGCCCTCTTCTCTTCTGTGGTATCCCATAGGCGCTCTGATATGTATGGGTAATCCTCTCATGGGTATTCCAGATGAATCCACTGCCGAAGCCACCTTTCCATCTAGGATCACTCAGGAATCTGTTGCGCACTGGTCCGCCGAGCTTGTCCAGACTCCAACCAGAGTCCTGTTCCATAACACAGATTCATGGGGTCGTCACTTAGTAATCCATCCATCTTGACTCTGAGACTCTTAGACATCACCAGGAGGTGAGGAAGAGCATCTGTTAAAGTGAGAACTGGCCTGTGGTAAGGCTGGGGAATGACTGTGTAAATCTCCTGGTCTGTAAACATATAGGCATGCAGGGCTTGTCCAGGGGGCAAGCAAGGTGGCTCCCTATATACCACATCATGCTTTTCTTTCTAGTCCTCCACAGCTCTTGAAGACTCCTTCCCTGAGCGAGGCCTCTTCATGTTCAAATGGCATCTTATGGCCTCTGGGGGGCAAGGAAGCATGGGATAGCCCACTGGGTCCTGGGAGGTCAGCAGGTTTAGCAAGCTTACTTCACCCTCTCCCTCTGCCACAGGGTGGCTCAGCAGGCAGTGGCAGGGAAGGGCTGGGCAGACTACATTGCCCTACCTCATTATTATGAATCCACTTCCTCCACAGACTACACTACAACATCAGGGGCAGGAGCAGAGGGCTGCACAGGGAGAAGTGCTAACTTTGTCTCTTCCCAGGTGTCCAAACTTTCCATAGACAGAAGCAATGCCATCCCCACTGATGGTACTAATGGCTAAGTCCAGGTAGTTGAATATAGAGGCAACGAATAGATGCTTGGAGGCAGCCCCCGGCACAGGCTGAACACAAGGGCAGGTGGACTACCCCAGCTCCCTGAAAGTTGTACCGCACACACCAGTCATTAGCTGCTCCATGGCCTGGAGTTGTTCAGAGCCATGACAAAAGAGATGCAGGAACCAGAGCCTGGGGCTTATCTGCAGCAGATTTATCGACTATGGGAGCACTCGTGATACACACTCTTCCAGCACAACTCAATCCAAGATGGTGACCTCACTGAGCACTCCCAAAATCCCATGCTCTTCTCCCAGCCAGTCAGAAGCCCACCAACAGTCAGTTATTTACAGTTCTTTAATATTCATTGCTGTGATCAAGATGGCAGTGTCACAGAGGGCACCAAACTACCCAAAATGGCAGCTCCCTGTCATGGTGCAGATACCTTCCTTGTGGCCCACAAATGCTGCAGATCCCCCACCCCCGAACACACTCCAGGCTGTACCAATGTTGAGCCCGGGTTCACATCCCGGATGAGACCCCATGTTTGTAACCTCCCCTCTGGCTTGTGTCTAGGGGCCTGATGTAAAATTTAAAAGGGGGCAGAAGCTTAGAATCCATCCCAAAGGAATGTAGAATGGCTTGGCCTACTTGAATGATGACCAGACAGGCATCTTAAAAGCAACTTACCATAGATGATGCAACCTGGTTGGCAGGATCAACAAGCAGCAGTCCAGTGACATGTACAGTCCTGGAGCCTTCTGGGGGCAAATCTGGTTAGCAAAGCAGCACAGGCCAGAACAGAGGCACTCAAGATTAAAAGACTAAACATTAATTTAATTTTAAAATAAAGTTGAACAGCTCCATGGGGCTGGAGGCAACTGGATACAAGCAAAAAGCTGACATTAGCCAGAGCAGGCCTGATGAATGGGCTCCACTTGCAGATGAGCCAGGGGACTCCAAACTCGAGCAGCGACCTAGGCCTTAATATCCAGGGTTCCTTTATGCAGACTTCCTCCCTGGGCCCATCTAGACCATTCTCATGCTACTCGACACAAATTCTGCTCGGCAACCGTCAAACCCAGGAGCTAGTACAAAATTCAGGTGGCTCCCAAAGGCTACTTACTTTTCCAACCTGCTGCATCAGGCCTACAGCTGGGCCCACCCTGCTCCTGGGCAGAGACAAACATGGGAAAGGTGGACACCAACCCTCACTCACTCCTGGCAGGCCACCAAAGCATAGATGGAGTGCCACATGGGTAAGATCCATTGGTGCTGCTACCACCATCCGGGCCATGGTGTTGTCGCTACTACCTCATTTCTAACATGCTGGACAAGACCTCAGACCCACCATGGTGCCGCAGTGTACAAGGCAAGTCAAAACTTCCAATTTCCTCCTGGCCATGGCTCCTGTCCTTATGCAAGATCTTCATCCCACCAAGCACACTTTCTAGCAACCTCCCTCCTTTAATCCTGAGAGGTTCCTATTCACCACAGAGCTTAAGCCACACTCCCGAGCCAGGGATCGAACCCCTGGCCCAACTTGTGAACAGTGTCCTTCCAGCCTCTACTACTTCCCAAAGGCATACCCTTTTATCCCTTCAAGGGGCAGGCAAAACCATGCCCAGGGGCAGACATCAGCCCCCTCAACCTTACATGGACAAAGAGAAGGGGAGGAAGAGAGAGAGAGAGAGAGAGAGGGGTAACTTTAGTAAGCCCCAAACTAAAGGGGGGCTTACAAAACATTGAGGCAGTTTATACCGTGGCATCTTAATACAATAACAAATTGTGAATTACAGTGCTTAAAGTGACATTTGTAGAACAGTTAAGACAAAGAGGCATAATTAATTACAATAGGTGCAGAGACATAAATTAGGCAAATGAATCACACAGATTATTTAGGTTAACAAATGCAGTAATTAAGAGGGAGCAGTCAAATAAATCAGCAGTTCTTCGTAGGTGTCAAGACATCAGCGATTACAGGCGCATACACTAAATTCCAGCAAGTGAGTCTTTAGGCCCTTCTTAAACCCCCCAAGTAAAGTGCTTTCTTGGCAGCTGCCAAGGAGGATATTCCACAGGGATGGGATAGATGTGGCAAATGACCTGTATCCTACGGTTTTCCTAACTCTTGGGTCATGGAGAAGCAATAGGTCTGTGGATCTGAGTGAGTGCCTGCTCAGTTTGGCTGCTACCAGGTCTTTCAGGCTAGGGGGAGCATTGCTGAGCCTGAGTTTAAAGGCTAAACACAGTGGGGGTAGGCTAGTTTACCTTCGGTTGATGGCCAGTTTAGTGATTGTAGCATGTTGCAGTGGTGCTCCATAGAAGGGAACTAGCTGCAAAGCGTCCAGTCCTGTGATACAAGGTTCTAATCTTTTGCATCTCAGTGCTTCTGATTAAATATAGTACCAAGGACCCATATAGCAAACTGGGTAGAAGGGTATCAGTACCAATATTTAGCCAAGATTCCTTGGTGAGAAAGGGGCTTAGATGATACATGAGACCTATCCTTTGGTTCAGGGATTTGGTTAGATGATCAATGTGTACTTTGAAGGTGCAGCCTTGATCTAAGTGCACCCCTAAGTACTTAACAGAGTCTACAACCTCAATTGCAGTCCCATTTGACAGAGTACTTGTTGTATATGTTTCTGATACCTTTGATTCTTTCTTTAGTTTCTGCAGAGTTTCACTGGAGATCACTATACCAAACAGGAACAGGATCACAGAAAAGATTCCAAGATTCATTTAAGTAAAACAGCTATCTTGTATTTATTTTCCAGTTGCATAACTAAGTAAGCTCAGCAGACAACCTGAAGTCTGGGCACACACTGGCTCAAACTGGTTACACACGCACTCTGTTTCCTGAGTGCATGACTCATACTGAAGGAGTCTTAAAAAGACAACAGCAAGTATTATATCCCCCCTTTTTAACTGAAATGCCCACAAAAATTCAAACAGTTTAAATGCCCACTTTAGAGTCTCTTTAACACCTATATTGAATCTTTCAAAATGTCCAAAGGAAAGTGTCCAACACTTACCCTTGATGAATTCAGGTGTGTACCACTAACCTAAAACATAGTCATTATACCTGACAGGCATCTTCACTCTCCTTCCTCTTCGAGTGAGCCTCTGTACACCTGTAGGAGACTCTGGTAGCAAACTTAGTTCTTTGGCTTGGCCTTCTACTGATTCAGGAAGCTGAATAGGTTCCATCTCAGGCACTTCCATACTCTGTTCTGAAGTGTCGCCAGTCTCTATCACCTGTTAACCATTTGTTGCTTCAGCGGCTGTTATAACAGTCCTGTTATGTCTCAGGTGACATTTGTTCCTGCGAAAACGTGCACCACTTGGTGCAACAATAGTGTATGATCTGGGTTCAGGTCTGGTGCCCTCAACTGTCCCTGACTGCCATCCTTGAGCTGTCTCCATACATACTCTGTCTCCTGGATGTAGTATGGATAAGTCTTTGGCACCGCAGTTGTAATACTCCCTCTGCTTCTTTTGTAGTATTTTTAGTTTGCAATTGGCTCCTTTAGGTACATGTGGTTGAAGTTGTTGTTGTTGAATTTTGTTGACCCAGTAAGCCCACTGGGCCAAGAAGTCCCTTTTTCAGGGGTGACCAGGGGGAGGTGGGATACAGATGGTAAGCAACTGAAACTGAACCAGATTAAGCTGTTGGTGGTATTTTTAGTGAATGAGGGAAATTTGGCCAGGACACCAGGGAAATTCCCCCACTATTGCAGTAGGGGTCCCCTCTGAGATGTCTGGTGAGACCTCAGTATGTCTCAACCTTTGGAGTGTGAGGATGTGTCGTCGAGACCTCTTTTTGTTTTGAACCCTAATGGAGTTGTTAAGGTTGTTTCCATGGCTGTGCTTCCCAATCCTGCCGTTTCAATTGCAATAGCCGCTGAACACAAGCCTGTTCTGGAAGCAAGTGGAAATTGTCTTCCCGACGACGCTTGTGGTGAAGAAGAGAAGAAAAGAAAAAGACCAGCTGGTAGTCCGACCATTCCAGCTGGAATGGCAAAGCGCTGTCTGAAAACTTCCACTGAGGATATGGCCACAGAAGTGCAGCCTTCTGAAACTCCCAATTCGGAGCTTAATTCCTTTCCCTTTCCCTTTACCTCGCATGACTTGTCATGGTCCCAGGAGTTGGCGCTGGAAAGGGCCAGGTGGATCAAGGACAAGGCTCGCTGGATCCCAGACCCCTTAGCTCCATTGCCTTCGGGTGCTCCGGTTTCACCCAGCACATCTTCTATGGCTCAGGAGCCTACAGTTCAAGCAGGGCTTCCTGCAGTTGAGAGTATCCCACCAGCCGCTGTTTCGGCGGTTCTCCTAGGTGTGGTAGACAAACATGGTGACACTACGTCAGACGCTGCTGTTGGCATGGTGGACACATTGCAGGGGACTTCATCTGTTCCTCCACATTGGGAAGAGCTAGTGGGGGAAAATATTACCGGAGAAGGTTCTAATCAACTGGCTGAGTCTCCAGGTAAGTCCTCCTCCTTCTCAAAGGAGGAATATGCTTCTGGTTCCGGTCAGAAGAGTTCGGCAGACAAACCTGGATCAAAATCGGTGAGTTATGCATCCCTTTTTAAAAATACGGGGATGCCTGCAAGGAAAAGATTTGTGGCTTGAATTTACTACAAAGGGGGTTTAGATCTACCACCCGATCGGATTTATGTGGGTAAACGTCTGCTTATGGACTCTTTGAAACTTACTCCCTCAGATGTATATGCCTTCATTCATTCCTCTGGGGAACATAACTCTGACATTGCATTTCATTCAGCTGGGATGTTGGATAAGTTTTGGGCAGCTTATTATACTGTTAAAACTCATCCTGTTTGGAAGCCCTTTGTAGTTATTCCGATTACTAGGCCTACGGCTAAGGTTATTACTGTCCTATTTAGAAATGAAGGGGTTAATGTTCTGAATATCCTGTATTGGTTGGAGAAGAGGTGCACTGTACATGGTGTACCTCAAGCACTAATCGATGACAATGGGTTTTGGACTGGGGGTTGGAAATTTTCGGTACAATTACAGATGACTTACGAAGGGATTCAACATCTGCCCAAATGTTTTTACATAGGAAAGGACCGTGGTATTTCATTCTATCCAGGGCAACCCTGCTCTTGTTATTGCTGTGGTTCCTTATCTCACTTGAATTCAGATTGTGACCAACTTAAATGCTCTGCGTGTGGCACTTTGGGGCATACTGCACTATCCTGCATGGTCCCTCCCACTTGCAATTTATGTGGGGATACCTCACATGTGTTTGCTGTTTGCCCATGGGCCGCTCACAATATGGCAGGCTATATGCAACATGATTTCTATATTGCTAGAGCTGAAAAAAGCTAAATCTAGGGATTGTGAAACCCCTGCTGAGTTTCCTGTTCGAAATCTCCTCCAGCAGTACAACCTATTCGTCTTCCTACAGAGCCTGCAACCTTGGCTCCAGTTGTGGTTCCCCCTCCTCCCCCACCCCTCCCCATTGTCACCAACTGTTCCTCCTCCAACACATCAATCGGATCCCCCTTCCTCTATGCCTATTCTTCCTGATAATCTGGAAGATTTATCTGATGATTTCCAGCCTGTACGTACTAGACTAAGATCTGCTCATCCAGTGGAAGACAGTCAAATGGCTGGTGTTTCAGTGGAAAACCGATATGAGCCCCTACAGAGTTGGGGTGATGTTATGGAGGGGGATGACACAGACGGGTCTCTCCCTGTTTCCCAAACTGATATGATGATGGTACAATCAGATAATCCAGGAAAAGGGTCGAAGAAACAGAACACCAGATCCCAGAAAAAGAAATGATTGCTTGTTTTTTTTTTCTAGCTCTCTTGTGGCTATTTTCTATGTCTTTAGCTTTTCCTTCTCTATCATTGGCGAGTCTCAATATAAATAGCATCAGATCTGACTATAAGAGGAAAGCGACCTTTTTGACTTTACAGAACTTAGCTTTTGATATTTATTTTTTGCAGGATGTTCGCTTTTACACCCCCTCTGATGTAGAAAAAGCTTCTAAAGACTGGTTTCTAGGAGCCTCTTTCTGGTCTTTAGGTCAGGATATGTGTTCTGGCATTGGGTATTGTTTTTCCTTTCAAGGTTTTTTTATCCAGAAGGTTGTAGATCTTGTACCAGGGAAAGTACTGATCCTGGATCTGATTTGGCAGGATTTGAATTACAGGTTTATAAACATTTACGCTCCTCAGCAAAAAGCCATCAGGGTACAATTATTTAAAAAAATAAAACCTATTTTTATTTACCTCTAGGATAGTACTATGGGGAGGTGACTTTAACACTAACCTAGATTCAAAATCCATTGGGAAGGTATACTGTGATGCTAATGAATTGAAATCTATACTGCTAGAGAGTGATTTTATAGATGTTTTTGTTTCTGACCCCAAATTCACTTTTTCTAAAGGACGTATGTCGTCCAGAATAGATTATTGGCTGTGTTCTAAAAATATTGGTAAGTTTGAAGGACAGGTTTTGCCCATTGAGACCTCGGATCATAATTTGTTAGGGTTAAGGCTTAATCTGCACCAGGTTACCTCGTATGGGCCAGGGGTTTGGAGAGCCAATTCTCAGTTATTATCTGACTTAGATTTTTCTGTCAGATTTAAGGATCTGGTGTTGGATAGGGAAACTGTGATTTTTCTTTATGCCTCTTTAATTGACTGGTGGGTAGATTCCAAAGCCTGTATTAGAGATTTTTTTAAAACCTATTCTCGACATTTGGCTGATTGCCGACATCAACAGTTGAAAATGTTACGGGATGCCTTATATGCTTTATTCTCCAAACAGTGTACTTCACAGGTGGACTATGGGGAACAAATACACCACATAAAAAAAACAATTGTCTCAATTACAATATGACCGACAGAAATCTCTGGAATTTGAACAAAAATTTGGGACTAAGGGTAAAAAACAAGCGAATCCCTTTTTGGATTGTAGAACTAGATGTCAAACTAAGCAACTTCACACTGTGAATGATGAGCAAGGACATTGGTTATTGAACCGTCCAAAGTTATTAAGTGCGTGGGGAATTTTATTAGGGAACAATTTGAATCTCCTTTTACTGTGACTAAGGATATGACACTATTATTACAGGCTGCAAATTTACCTACCTTGTCAAAAGAACAGCAGGATGTTTTGGTACAACCTTTTTTAGCTGAAGAAGTTACAACAGTTTTGTCGGATATGACAGATCTGGTTGCACCTGGTTCAGATGGCCTACCTCCTGTTATTTATAAAAAGTTATGGGAATTTATGCCTTCTACAGTACTGGCAGTTTTTAATGCCTTTTTATCAGAAGACCATCTCATAGAGCAGATGTATGAAGGCTTAATGATTTTTTTATTTAAAAAAGGGGGATGAGGCAGATTTGAACAATTGGAGACCAATTACTTTGCTAAACACAGATTTCAAAATTTTTGCAAAATTATTGGGAAATCGGATTAAGAAACTGTTGGCCTTTCTGGTCTACCAAATGTAGTTCTGTTCTGCACCCGGCAGATCGATTCAGGATGCCTTAATTTTGGTACGGGAAGTATTCTCACAAGGACTTTCTAAACGGTTGAAAGGGTACCTATTTATTTTCGATCAGCATAAGGCTTTTGATTGTATTTCACAAGACTTCCTATGGTTGACACTTAGGGCATATGGGTTTCCTGACTTGTTTGTTAACTGGCTCAGTATGTGTTATTCCTTGGCTTATGTGAAGCCCTATGTTAATGGCTGGCTTGGGGGAAATTTGTTTTATCCATAGAGGTGTCCGACAGGGATGTCCATTAAGCCCTGTCTTATTTATTTTGATATTGGACCCCATCATTCGTATTTTGCAGCAATCTCCTGGTCTCCCCAGCATAACCAGGATAGGTACTAGTGATATTAAAACAATTTGTTATGCAGATGATCTGTGCATGGTAGTCCCAACGGCATCGGTGGGCCACCTTTTATGTGGTGTTCTTCCTGTGCCTCTGCACTATATTGGCTCATGGCTTAATTTTTCGAAAAGTGTTTGTTTTAATTTACAGGGGTTCCAGATGGGAGTCTCCCATATAGGGGGTATTCAAGTACTGGATTCCCCCCACAAAATTTTTGGTTTGTTCTTTGGGTCATCTGATATGGCCTGTTACAATTGGGGAAATTTGTATCAATAAAGGTAGAGAGAAGATACATAAGTGGAATAATTGGTCGATGGGAAGGAAGAAGAGAATTTTTTTAATTAAGACTTTCTTATTGGCCCTTATTTTATATGTTGGTCATATTTTTCCAGTACCTAAACAATTTTTTGTACCGCTTATGAGTGTTTTTTTTTTCTTGTTTTTGGGGAAGCCGTCTCAATCCGATTAAAAGAAATATTCCATATTTGGATTATAAATATGGGAGAATTTGTATGATTCATCCAATTGTTTTCTTCTTTTCCCTATTTGTGGATTCTAATCTTACACCCCTTTGTCGCCAGGTAGATACTTTATGGTCATTATTGGTTACAAATCAGCTACAAGACATTTTACAGGAATGGAGATCTGCCAGTTGTATACATAAGAATAAAAGGAAGTATGTGTTGTCCTCAGATTGAGTTTTGATTTTTGATTTAATAAAATTTTGGTAGGTAACTCCAGATATGGTAGTTACGTTCTCAAGAAAATGCCTTTATCAGTCCATATTAGACACTCATTTTTCAGACCAGGCATTTCCAGACTTTTCAGACCTGGATAGGACCAGGATTGGAGATCGATTACTCAACAAAAGAATTCCTGTGGCTCTGTGGGATATTGCATGGCTTGGAGTCCATGGTAAAATTAATGTACAGGGTAATCATAAGCATAAGATGCTGCAAGATAGATATTGCTTCCGAGACTTATGTCCTATGGTAGTTGAATCAATGCTGCATTTATATTTTGAATGCCTATATATCATTCAATTTTGGTTTCTTTGAAAGCATAAACACTGGCAACGTATCTGGAAATTATGGGATCCGAGGTCTCTGTTTTATGGACTTTTTCCAGAGGAGTGGGCTAGATAAGATTCTGGTACTATGAATTTCATAGCCGTGATTATTTTATATTGGATTTGCAGGTACGGTGCTCTTTTTTATTTCAACAGAAGTTTGTCCATCCTATTGAACTATATGACATAATCAAAAGAAATATTAACCGTATTAAGGAGGAGGAGCAGAAACTTCTCAAGAGAAGTATGTTGGAACGATATTGGAAATTCTTTGATTGATTTTTACTTTTCATGCTGGTTATCCTGTAGAGTTATCCTGTTTTGTTGATATTAGTAACTTATACTTTTCATGTTTCTTTTATAGGAGTTTTTTTTCCCTTTCATACCTGATGGTTATCACTGATGTTGGATGATATTTATTTTGTCTTCTTTCTTATTCTTGTGTTTTTAACTGTTTTTTTATTTAGTTTTTTCATACTGTTTTTGGAATGGCTGTACATTATGTGCTTGCTTTGTTATGTTTTAATAAAAAATTCCCTTACTTTTTTCAACAAGTGCCATGGGATCTTTAACATCCACCTGAACTACCACCAATGCGGGCAGATGGGACCTCGGTTTAACGTTCCATCTGAAAGACAGCACCTCAGAAGTGCAGCACCCCTCTCATGCTGCACTACAGCATCAGTATTGGGATATTAACCCAAGTGCCAGATGTGGGAACTGAACCCACAGCCCTCAGATCTCCTGGCCTCAGAGGCAAGTGTGCTACCTACTGAGTCACTGACACTGATATTTACCTGTCTTGTTTCTGGTAAGGTGCTTCTTAACACTCTGCCCATTAGTAGCTGAGAAGGTGAGTATTGCATACCTGAAATGGGAGTGTTCCGTAGACTCAAGAGTGCTAAATGTGGGTCAGTTCCAGTGTGGGATGTCTTCTTAAAGATCAGTTTTACAGTTTTAATCATTCTTTCAGTTTGACCATTCGACTGTGGGTATCCTGGACTGAATGGAGCAACTGTATGCCCCACTGTGCTGCAAAAGAGTATATTTATTTACCAGAGAAAGGCACGTTGTCTGTGACTATTTCTTTCAGTATCCCATGCCTCATGAATACTGACTTGAAATTTGAAATTATTGTGCTAGATGTTTTATCTTGCAGTCTCAACACTTCTGGATACTTTGAAAAATAATCTACATGCAGCAAAAAGGATCTCCCTTTAAAGTCAAAAATGTGCACAGCTAGCTTGTACCAGGATAATTCAGGAATCTGGTGGGACCATAATGTCTCTTTTTGATTGCTTGGAAGATTTTCTTGACACACTTTGCAACTTTTGACCATTTGCTCTATGTCTTTAGACATTCCTGGCCAGTACATGACCATTCTGGATTTATCCTTTGATGTTTGGATCCCTTGATGAGCATCATGTAATCTTTTTAGCATCTCTACTCTGGCACCTTGCGGTATCACCACTCTGTCTCCAGACATGAGCAGTCCATTCTCTATTGCCAGTGACTGTTGTATTGGTCAGAATACTTGTAAAGTAGGTGGCATCTGTTTTCTTCTCTATGGCCATCCCTTCTTGTGCATCTCTATTGCAGCTTTTAGTGTTTATCTTTCTGGGTTTCCATAGTAAGCATATTTAGCAGTACTGGGCTTAAAGTTTCTGTCATCTCCATTGCATATAAAACTTTTTCATCAAAGATTTCTTCAGTTTTGTCAGAACTGTCACTTTCAACTGCCCTTGAAAGCATGTCAGCTATGCACAATCAAATCATACCTTTGTAGTTGCAGCAACATTCTCTGTAGCCTGGCAGGAGCTTGCCCCAATGGCCTTGAAAGAATAGCTTCTAGATGTTTGTGAGCTGATTGAACCTTTACCGTGACTCCTTACACAAACTGATGGAACTTTTACCGTGACTCCGTACACAAACTGATGGAACATTTACTGTGACTCCGTACACAAACTGATGTAACTTCTTTGTAGCAAACACTATAGCTAACAATTCCTTTTCAATTTGTGCATAGTTTTGTTGTGCACAGGACAACGCACATGATGCTTATGCAATAAGTCATCCTGCTTGCATCAGACATGCTCCTAGACCATCTTTTGATGCATCTGTTTGTATTTCTAGTAGCTTTGCAGGATCATAAAAACTAAGGGCTGGTGATCTTGACAGGGCTTCCTTTAAATCTCTCAGAGCCTTTTCACGCTCCAGTCTCCATTGCCACAGTTTGTCTTTTTTAAGCAGCGCTCTCAGTGGCGCAGTCAAAGATGCTTCATTTGGAATATACTGGGCTAGGTATCTGGTCATGCCCAGTAGATGCATTAGTCCTTTCTTGTCCTCTGGTGGCTTCATGTTGTTTATTGCTAATACTTTACCTTCATCTGGCTTTACACCCTCTGAAGTAGTGACATGGCCCATATATTTGACTTGATTCACCATATATTGTATTTTGTCTTTGTTGAATTTGACATTGATCTTTTGCACTCTCTCCATGACTTGATGCAATATTTGACCATGCTCTTCTTTTGTGGATGCAGCTATGATCATGTTGTCTGCTATGATGTGGATGCCATCAATGTCACTAAAAGCTTCTGCATTTTTCTACTGAAATACCTCACTTGCAGATTGTATCCCAAATGGTAGTCTGTTAAACTTGTAGTGCACCCATGGGATATTAAAAGTACACAGCAGTGAAGACTCTTCATCCAGGATTACCTGTCAGTAACCATTCTTTACATCGAGTATGGTGAATATCTGCTTTCCAGCCAGCTTGCACTGTACATCCGCAGTGGTCAGAATGGGAAAATGTTGTCTTTTCACTGCCTTATTGAGATCTCTTGGATCCAGGCAGACTCTCGGGGTTCCATTTCTTTTTTCTGTGATTACAAGACTGTTTATCCAGGCCGTGGGTACCTGCACTGGACTTATAACACCTGACTCTTGTAGCTGCTGTAAGGTGTTTTTCAATTTGTCCATGACTGTATAGGGAATTTTTCTACAGGCATGTATTACCGGAGTGACTGTAGTGTTCACAGGAATATGATGTGCTCCCAGGAAATGACCTAGACCTTCAAATACTGTAGGATACTGTGTAATTAATGCTCCTTTTGTTGCTGGGGATTGCACGTGCACAGAATTAATTCTGCATATCAAATCCAGTTCAACACATGCTCCCCATCCAAATAAAGGTGCAGTGTTTTCATTTGTAATGGAGAACAGCAGACTAGTTTTCTTGTTTTGTACTTCCACTTGCCATGTGGTGCAAACTTGAGGTACAATTCTTGTTTCTCCGTAAGATACTAGCACTGTGTTAGTAGGCCTTATCTTTATAGAACTTGGCAAATTGTTTACCATTTCAATTGGAATTACATTTGCCTCTGCACTTCATCAATCTCTTTTTCCCTTCTGCCTGAGTTCACTTTCTGTATTACTCCAACAAATAAGGTGTCTGTCTCTCTGGATTTCTTTTTACTGGTACTGGTTTCTGGGTTTTTGGTCCTACAAACCTTGGAATAATGATTTTTTCCTCTGCACTTGTGACATATGGCACCATATACAGGGCACTGTTTTGGCTGGTGTACCTTCCTACACCATTTTCATTCTAGTTCACTTGTAGTTAAGACCTTCTGTGTGATGTGTTTGTTCCCTTTTCTGATGTCCTTTTTACCACTGTGCTGTATGAGAGCTTGTACTGACCTCTCATGGGTGCTTCCTGCCATTGCTTGCACCTGGACCTTTGTTATCTTTTTCACTCTACATATATTTACAGCTTTTTCTACTATTAAAGCAGGACCTGTTAACAGTTTCTCTTTTAGGGCATCATTGGTCACACTAAACACAATTTTATCTCTCAGCATCAGGTCTTCTCTGTCACCAAACAGTTTTAACTCAGTTAGAAATGTGTCTATACCAGCTGACTCTTGCATTTGGTGTGCCCAGAAATGATGCCTTTCAAACACAGTATTTTTTCCTTGAATTACAGTATTTTCTAAATGCTTCAAGCACTTCAGCCATTGTGGGTGCTTGAGGATCTGCATATGCTATGTTCATAGTGTTGTATAATTCTAATCCATCCTCACCAATAGTGCGTAACAGAATAGCTATTTTCAGTTTTTCAGATTTCTCACTGACACCAGTTGCTGTCATGTAAAGCTGCAGCCTTTGTTCCCATCATCTCCAGTTTTCACCAAGATTTCCAGTTAACACTAAAGGACTGGGTGGCTTGAATTGCTCCATGACTAACACACATAACACTTTCAGTTCTAACTTCAGTTCTGTTTAAGACTGTGCAAATCTTCTCTTGCTATATTCTGGGTACTCACTGCTTTTTGGTCCTGGGTTCTCTGTATTTTTTATTGTGTCTCTCCTGGATTATCTTTCACTTCTGACACCATGTGGTATACTTTTCTGATACATTTGACCCTTTCTTTAGTTTCTGCAGAGTTTCACTGGAGATTACTGTAGCAAACAGGAGTAGGATCACAGAACAGACTCCAAGATTCATTAAAGTAAAACAGCTATCTTATATTTATTTTCCAATTGCATAACATAACTAAGTAAGCTCAGCAGACAAACTGAAGTCTTGGCACACACTGGCTCAAACTGGTTACACATGCAGTCTATTTCCTGAGTGCATGACTCATACTGAAGGAGTCTTAGACAACAGTATATATTACAGTAGGTGTCAAGATGTGTTTCCTATGGGGACTTAGGTTTTTGGGGTCAAAGAGGATGGCTTTTGTCTTTTTGATGTTAAGAACAAGTTTATTTTTGTAGAACCAGTTCTCAAGTAATTGAAGGTCTTTCTTGAGAAGATCATTCAGGTGTGCAGCATCATAAAAACTGTGGTACACTACAGCATCATCTGCATGTAAGAACACGTTTGCCACTCCACAGTTTTTAGGCATATCATTTACGAACAGGGAGAATAACAGAGGTCCCAGTATAAAGCCCTGAGGAACTCCATCCAGGATAGAGTGTTTGTCTTTTTTTTTTTTAAAGTTTATTAAATTTCAACCATAATGTAACAAAGGCACAGCAGTTAAATATAGCAAGAAATGAACCAGAACAATTAAGCAAACCAAATAGTAAACACATAACAACCCTCTCCCACCCCACCACTCACCTACCCACCCTCCCATGAAGCCAGAAATTAGACAGGAACCATGAAGCTAAGCAGAAAATACCAAACCAACAAACCTCAGCCCTCCCCTCTCCCTTTTCATCCAGAGCACACTAACAATTGCTTTTCCCAATAAGGCTAGAAAAAGGCTAAAGATCACAGTGGTATAACACTGAAGGCCATTATTATGGGGCCACATGTATAGAGAAGAGAGTGTGCAAAGTCTCCCAATGCTGCTGATAGCAGTGAAGACCCTGGTGTAATCTGGTAATTTGCTTCTCCATCATGAGAGCTTGCAAAAGCTCATTATACCAGTCCCTAAACAGGGGTGTTGATTTGTCTCACCAGTGTTTCAGTGTAACTACCTTCACTACTGCGGCTATCAGTGCTATGTGAGCTTTACGGTGCCCAATCAGGGTGGGTGGATAGTCACCAACCAAGCAAATTTCAAGGGTAAAGGCATCATTCAAACCAAGAAGAGGGTCCAGCAAGGCCTTAATTCTCTCCCAGAAAGGTGCCACCTTGGGGCACTCCAATAGCATGTGAAAGAGATGGCCTGTAGTGAGACTGCAATGGAGACACAGAGCAGAAACAGATCTGCCCATCAGGAACAGCTTATGAGGGGTGTAGTACAAATTGTGCAAAATGCAGAGCTGAGTCCATCTGTACTTATCCCTCTTGATAAATTTATAGAGATTCTGCCAAATGGTACGCCATCGGGAACTGTCAGATTATAAATCAAACATTTTTTGCCAGTAAAAATAAGTAACATCCAGGGCTAAATGATCAGCTGTTTAGAGAAAGGAATACAGGCCCACCACTGAATGAGGTCACTTAGTCAGTGATATAATTTGGGGTAAGATGTCATCCATCAGTATCGTAGGGAGCAGGGCCTTGGGCAGAGGCTATGGGCTTTAGTCAGCTGCAAGTATTTAAAGGGATGAAAAACAGAAATGGAGAAAAGAGTTTGTAGTTGGGTATGGGAAATAAATATGCTCTGATCTAGAAGCGACAATACTGTGGTCGCAGACATTCGGGGACAAAAAGATATCGGTATCTGATGGCCTCCAATATGAACCCTGGAGTTCACCAGTACTGGTTAGGAACGGGAGATGGACCAATCTATACAGAGAAATTGCTCCATTTGTTTACGGGCCTTAAGAGACTACAACAGATGGATAATCTGTAGGCCTGACGGTAAGTTAGAATAGAACATTTGTCTGATAGCACCCCCCTTCTACTTGATGATTTGTGACCTGCCTGAGAAACAGTCTGAGAACCACTGTCAAGACAAACTATCAAGGCCAAGGGATTTCAACTTAGTAGCAAGTATTTGGTGGTTTACCAAATCAAAGGCCTTGGTGAGGCCTATAAAGATGACACCAGTTAACAGACCAGCATCTAGGTCAGAGAAAATATCCACAGTAAGACTGATGAGGGCAGTGTCTGACCCTATGATTTTTCCTGAAGCCATAGAAAACCACATTGTTCAATATAATCTTGTACCTGGTTGTAGACAGTCCTCTCCAGTACTTTGCTTAGAATATAAAGGAGAGATATTGGTAATTCTCTACTTGCTCACCTGACCCTCCTTTATGGATAGGGGTTACAAGGGCTACTTTCCATACTGTAGGAATTTTGCCTTCCAGGAGGGATCTGTTAAAGAGTCAGGTAATAGGGGAGGCAATGACAGGGGCTGCAATGTCATGGAACCTAGGTTCCAGTTTGTCGAGCAGATCCAGTGGCTTTCACGTTCTTGAGTAATTTGAGTACCTCTGTTTGGGACACTGTCCTGAAGTAGAAGTTGGGAAGGGGGAAAGTCATCGGTACTCCTCTGCATGGGTGGAGGTGAGCCGAGGGGGTAATTCTTGCATTTGTCTAAGTCTGTTAGAAATGCATTAATTGCCATAGCTGCTTCTACATAATTGGTAAGATGCACACTGTTTGCTATGATATCACATTCATTCATTCGGGGTAGTGTGCCCCTTTAGGATGGTATTAATGTGGGTCCAGAATTGTTTTGGTTTGAGAAATTCTTATTTTGCAGGTTTCTAAGGTACAATCTTTTAGTGGATTTTAGGTCCCTTTCACATTTATTTCGGACTTCTCTATATGCCTGCCAGTCACTAGTTTTGTTTGTGGTCTTAAAGGTACCCCACGCCCTATCTCTCTTCCACATTTAAGTTTGTGGGACAGCCATCTGGAGTGCTGCCCTTTGACCCTGATCTGTCTTAGTGGGGCATGTTTGTTTGCTGCTGATAAAAAAATTCTTAGTAAAAAAGTTTATGACTGAGTCTAAACAGGGGGCAAATCTAGTCTGAGTCCAGTCAACTTTGGATAGCATTCTAAGGAAGGAGCACTTGTCAAATTTTGAGTAGTATCAAGCCCAAAAGATTCTGAAAGGGGGTATTGGGTAGTCATTTTTCCAAATGCAGAAAGTAGGGGTGTGATCGCTTATGGAGTCAGCAAAGGCCCCCGCTAATTTGAATCTTTTTGGTTTGATGCCCAGGATCCAGTGCAGAGTAATGTGATTGCCTGTCTTCTTATTCACCCTTGTGGGCTTGCTAATGATTTGGGTAAGGTTAGCATCATGCAATATGGATTGTGTGTCTCCAATGACGTGTTGCTTCCAGTGGAGACTGAAGTTACCCAGAATTATTGTCTCACCAAGAGGCAGGCTAGAGATTGCTTTGATTAGGGACTTCAGACTGGTCACTGCTACCTTGGGGGGATTATAAATACAGCCTACCAATACGAGCTTAGTGCCTCCTAGCAGTATATTTACAAAAACTGCCTCGCAGTCAGAATTATTTAGTGTGGCTATTGTGACCAGGGATGCAGTTAAGGAAGGCTTGACATAAATAATAACTCCACCACCCTTTTTTCCACATTTATCTTGCCTAAAAGTCACAAACCCAGATACAACAAATTTATAAATAAAAAACATGGAGGTATATAGGACTGACTGGCCATGAATAGAGTGGTATGTGCAAACAATGGACACAGCAGCTTCAGTTTTACATAATAGTATTATTGAAAAAACAGAATTTTAAATAAACTACAACTTTTCTATGGCAGTTTGATCAGTAGAACATACTAGAATAGTTACCACATCTTCAGAGTGGATACACTTTAGCTGCAAGATGTCAGCCAGGTATCTTCAATGGGAACAGTCACCACCAAGGGCCCCCACACTCAAGCGTGGAACTGGTCCCAATGTGTGCTTTGTGTGTAAAACATTTTGGTTTACTTCTGTTTACTGTAGTATAGCAGATTGTACCAGACCAATTGTACTTACTTGTAGGCTGTCATCTTCTGTTAATACAAATCCCAGAATCCCCTGCAGATGACATCAGAGCAACAAGCAGCAATGAGAAGATTCAACAGCCTGCAGTGGATGTTAGAGTTTAGATAAGCTCTGATCTTTTGTTTGCTGGTCCCGCTGTCCTGCATGGGATATGTACAGTCACAGATGATTGTACTTAGCCCCTAAAGAAAAGCAGTCCCAGAAAACAACTGATCAGAGATTATATAAACTCTAACATGCATTGCAGGCTATTGAATCTCCCACTGCTGCCTGCTGTTCTAATGTCAGGTACAGGGGATTCTGGGATTTGTAGTAACAGAAGATGTCAGCCTACAACTAAGCAAAATTACTCTGATACAATCTACTATACTACAGTGAACAGCAAGAAAACCAAAATATTTTTGCCTACAAAGTACACATTGGAACCAGCTCCATGCTCGAGTGTGGGGTCCTTTGTTCTGACTGTTCCCCTTTAATCTCGCTTTCTCATACCACTTACTGTGAAAAAGAACATGTTTAATATCATCCATTTCATCAAAGTCTCAATTGCACAGTAATGAAGGCTCTGTATTGATTTTATAACCAAAATCCCATATTTTGGAGGGGAACTGTACAAACCTATATACAGTATAGTACAAATTTGTCTTTGGGAATGATCTGTTAAGCAAGTTAAATAGGGTTCAAAGTTATGTGATGCCCTTATTTTAGGACATCACGTGGACATTTTTGAAGAATGTATTACTTCCATATTGTCTTGTTTATTCATATCAATAAACCTTTGATTTATGATTTTAGTGTACTTTTATTATTATGTCCTGATGAAAATATAACCATAAATAGTAGAACCCATCATCTTCTCCCACTAGCTTATTACCCTAACAGTGGCCAATGACAGTAGTTTGGCTTTGTCTAATTCAGCTCTGACATACAGTACAATAGTACCCAGCACCACCAGGAGATTTTATTTATTTATTTATTAAATTCTCAGATTACAAATACCTTTGAGCAGAAACTGCTTGTTTACAAAGGTTCCACGTCAAAGGATGAGGGTCAACATACATACAGAGGTAGTAAAAGAATGCACAATAAACAACCAAAACAACTAAAAGAAAAAATAAAGATACTCAGTTATAACACACTTTGAAATAATATTCATATAACGAGCAGCTTGAGTAGGCAGCTGGCTGTGGTAACAATAAGAGATAGAGGGCACCATAAGCAGTTAGTATTGTAGGTGTGCGACCGGGAGAGGAAGTTGGCAGGCTAATGGGCCACTGTCCGATGGTGGTGGAAAATGTCTTGTACCAGTGGAGATGCAAAGCAGGAAAGGAGTCACAAGGAAGGCCCAGTGCCAGAGGTAATGAGACTGGGAAAGGGCAGGCTGTGAGACATGAGTGAGCTAGGAGGTGTTTAGAGAGATCTCTGTTCAGAGAAGCAGTCACATTGAGTGGTAGAGGTGAGGTAAAGTTTGAGATTCCTTTTGAAGGGTCCAAGTGTAGTAGAGGAAAGTGCTTCTTTATTGAGGGAATTGAACCATTGAGCAGCTCTATAGATAAAGGACCGCTGACCCATGGAGGTACGACATCTAGGAACCTGAAAGGTTAGAGATTGGGCACCACGTGTTTGTTGAGTGCCATTGTAGATAGTAAGAAGTGAGCTAACACCAGGTGGCATGAGATCGAGGAGAATCTTTCTGGTAAGTAAGCAGGTCTGGTATTGTAGTCTGCTGAGTAGGGGTAGCCAGCTGGCCTGTGCATAGAGGTCACAGGTGTGAGTTTGTCGTGCCGCACCCATTAGTAGTCTACAGGCTTTGTTGAGAGAAACTGAGATCCTGCGGAGGGCACTTGTTGAGGCAGAGCCATAGATGGAAAGGCCATAGTCAATGATAGAGGTGACAGAGCTGTAGATGACTAGTTTAAGGGCATCCGCAGGCATACAGTGCTTGTGTTTGTGTAGTAGTCCAATCCGTATATTGGCAGTCTTGGCAACAGTGTCAATATGCCGAGTGTAGGAGAGGGTACTATCCAGGGTAATACCAAGGTACTTGAACTTCTTGACATGTTTGAGTGGGTTCCCAGCGTAGTTCTTGATGGTGAGGGACAGAGAGTTGTGCCTGCTCCATCGGTTACAGAAGGACATGGCTTTAGTCTTGCTGTGGTTCAGGACAAGTTTATGAGAACTGAACCAGTCTTCGATGCACTTGAAGTCGAGCTGCAGCTGGGATTCAAAGACTGTAATATCATGGTGGCTGGAAAACAGGACTGCATCATCTGTGTGTAGTAATATTTTTTGGTGGCAGGCACTGGGGAGATTGTTGATGAAGAGGAAGAAGAGTAGAGGGCCCAGAATAGACCCCTTGGGGACTCCGGAGTGGTCCGGTTTCTCATCCAAAGAGATCCCTGCAATCCTTACACGTTGGATCTGATTATCAAGATAGCTGATGAACCATGGAAGGGCATCGCTGGAGATCCCAATGGAGGACAGTTGCTTGAGCAGTAGGGGGTGGTCAACTGTGTCGAATGCCTTATTAATGTCTATAAATACTGCCCCTCCACAATTCCCTTTGTCAAGCGTGGCTTGGATGAAGGTTGTAAATTCCAGTAATGCAGTGGTGGTGCTGTGCCCTTTTCTGAAGCCATGCTGCTCTGGGCACTGTACATTGTACTTATCCAGGAATTCAACTAGTTGGTCCGACACTATTCGCTCCAGCGCTTTAGATAGTGGGGGGAGGAGTGAGATAGGTCTGTAATTGGTGTGGAGCGTCCTATCTCTGCTTTTGTGAACCGGTGTGACAGTGGCTTTCTTCTAGAGAGAGGGGAAATGGCCCAATCTAAGCGAGAGATTGAAGATCTTTGTAAGTGGTTCTAAGATTTCATTGAGGACTTGTGCCAGCAGTTTCAGGTCAAGGGAGTCACCACTGTACCCTTATTTGCCGATGGCCTTTTAAATATGTATTTTCTAGTTACTTGTGGTGGGACCTCCTTAAAAAAAAACTTTGGGGTTGTACGTTCTAGTTGGGAGGTAACTTGGGAGGAGCTGGAGGGGAGATTGTCGAAAAAATTTGGTGGAAGGACACTGTCCAGGTTTGTAAATGCATTATTAAAAGTGCTGGTGATGGTACCTAGGTTGAGTGTAGGAGTGCCATGAAGGTTGAGCACAGTGGGTGGTGCTTTAGGATCCTTGCCTGTGAGTTCTTTCATGTTGTTCCAGAATATTTTTCCCTGGCCCCAAGAGTTGGTCAGAGCCTCTTTGTAATAGCTGCGTTTAGCATTCCGTATTTTTCCAGTACAATCATTTCTGGCTGCTTTGTATAATTGTATGTTTACTTGCATCAGAGTTGCATGAGCACAATGCCAGAGGTGGTCTATGTGCTTGAGTAGAGTTAAAAGGTCAGTAGTAACCCAGGGGTTGGTCTGTCCTTTGACCTTTATCTTTTTCACTGGTGCATAGATGTCACTGGCTTCGTTGAAACGTTTGATAAATAGGTCCAGAGCTTTGTTGGTGTCACTGAGGGAGTCAAGCACTGCCCAGTTCAGCTTGGTTAGATGGGATTTTAACAGCTGGAGGTGCCCTTGTTTGATAACCCTGGCATAGATAAGCTTGGGAGGGGGCTTGTGGTATTTGTTTGACCAGAAGCAGATGACAGGTGAGTGGTCACTTATTGTATCCGGGAGTACAGAAACATTGGAGATGCATTCAGGGTGGTTAGATAGAATCCAGTCTAGAAGCGTAAGGGAGCCTGTCCTATAGTTACACCTAGTGGGGGCATTGACCAGTTGAGTGAGGTGATGCGCCATGACTGCATCCTTATAGGTAGTGGCCTCAGCGGAGAGCCAGTTAATGTTAAAATCACCCATGATTATGGTTTCAGAATTATGTTGCTGGACCCTTAGATATTCCATGATGCTATGGAAGCCAGCGGCCTGGTCTCTTGGGGGTAGGTAAATTGAGATGACAGTGAGTTCCTTGTTATGTGCACCAAGGAAGATTTTGATTGTGAGGACCTGAGAGGAGTTGCTCAGGCTAGGGGATGGGATGATGTGACCCATAAGGGTATCCTTAAGATAGATGGTGCAGCCCCCGGCCCGTTTAGCAATCCTGTCTTGCCTGAAAATGCAGTAGCCAGGGATAGAGACTGAGGTATCAGGGATTTTAGGGTTTAGCCATGTTTCCACAACTGAGAGGACATCAGGGTTGTGCTGTAGGATCCATGTTTGGAGGGAATCAAGTTTGTTGAGGATGCTGCAGGCATTGATGGATGCCATGGTGAGTGTCCCTGTCCTTCTGCTTGGTGCCACTGCTGGCTGCCCAGGTGGTCCTGGGTTGGGGTGAACATTTCCTGACAGCAGGAGCAGCATAAGGAGAATTTGTAGGAGAAAGGATTTCAGCATCTTGTAGATGGTGGTTAAGTCATAAGCCAAAAGAAATTATCAACAGCTGAGGTCCAGAGTCACAGAATGTGTTAGAATTCCTGAAGGTGATGAATTGTGCCTGTGCATATGCAGGATGTGAAATCCTTTTGTCTGCATGCTTCTTTGTCATTCAAAGAGGTTGTTGAAAATCCCACATACAGATCATGGAGCAGGTCAGACGAAAATGTGGATTCAAGCAGGACCTAGAGTCACTGAGTTTGTCAGACTTAGTTGCTTGACTTATGTTTTGCTTGGGATAGCTTCCCAAAAGTTGAATTTTAAATGAAAAATGCAAATACCTGGTGATGATGTTTTGCAGAAATCCAGTTCAGGAGACTTTCATGGATGTAATGAGCAAGAATGGTATAGTTACTCCAAGCAGAAAACCATGTAAATCCACAAAAACTAAGCTACAGACACAGACAAGCAGCCACCACACAGCATACCTCTCAACCTCCTGCCTCATAAAAAAGTATCACACCACAGTGTCTGGCATCAGAAGCCTGACATCGTAAAAGCTATATTCAGTTGAATGTAGCTTTTGCAAGCAGTATCTAGCCGCAGCATGCCATCACAAGTGGTATGCTTGCTGTTAATGCTGGCTACCGCTGTAGATAAGGGAACCCCTAATCATGATTTATAGTAACTAATTACAGCTTTTCTCCATTTGCATTTGGGAATTTAGTTCCTCACACTTCTGCATCATAAAGTACAAGAGGCAGTTTGCCTTGTCCTGTGATTAAGGTTGGCTCAAGAGAGCTGCCACCTTACTTGCAGTTGAATCTTAATAGAGCCTGGCTGATCATTTGTGCTCAACTAACCATCTTTCCCCAATGCTTGTTTCCATTTGTAATTACTAGAATACTTAAGGCTCAAATATACAACGCTGTCAACCTGTTCAATTATGTTCTAAGAACAGGAATCCCACAATAAGTTCATAGAAATCTGCATCAACTCCTTCCAGATGAGTTGCCCTAGAGGGAGAAATGAATGCTAATAGATTTTAGAATTCTGTTCAAACTCTGCAATGTGGACACACTCCCCCTACAGGACTAACATCAGATTTGTTACTTCACTGAAGAGAGCCGTTGTTCCAAAGTCCTTCAGTCCTAGGGGTTAAATTTACATATATGTTACTGTTTTCTGATCTTATATTTATTTTTGTACAGCTTATTTAGTTTGCAAGTACTCTGCATAGTTACAGGTAATTTTATTTGTTTGTGTTACATTTCACAGTTTTCTCCAGTTCCCTCTTGGTTCCAGGAACTGGAGAAACCATGGTTCAGCATGGTTCCCATCTAGTGAGGAACCACTTTTTTTCATTTAAAAATCCAGCAAAAAGGACTTTTAAAATAAAGAACATGTCAGGAATTTAAGTCTCATTGTCTGTTGGAACCAAATAAAACTTTTTATGCATTTTCAGTCAATTGGCATGCATGAGAAGACAGAAAGGAGAACAGAGCCTGCAGGATTCATCAACTGCAAATCCTATCACTATCTCTTAGCAAAGACAGACAGTCATGAGCTGTGTTTTCATTGTTTGGGTCCTGATCATGACTTTAAGAATTTTAATTTATGCAAAATATTTTGTCCTATAACAAAAAAAAGGGCAGTCAAAAGACAAGCTTTTACAGCTCCTTGGTCTGCTTCAGTGTCACTAATAACCTCTCCTGAAAAAATCTTGATAATGGAGGCAGTTACCAGTGATGGTGGACAGTAGCAGATCCAAGATTTTACAATGAGGGTGCTGTGGTGGTGTGTGGACTTGATATGTAACTTTCTGAAATTTTTTTAATCCTTTATATTATCTTTTCCATTAAATTTTTGACTAAAAATAATAAGGTTATCTATTGTTTTGAATGTAGATTTTCTTACAATCAATATATTAGATTTCTCCAGCAAAGTGAAATGTAGCAGTAGCAAGCAAGTAAGTTACAATGGGGGGTGGACCTGTACCCATTAAAACCCCCTAAATCCAGTACTGATGGTGGAAAGCATGAATCACAAGGTTCCTCAGTATCAACCCTCAACATCCATCTTGTTGGCTGAAAAAAAGATGCCAGCAGCCACAGCAGCCTCTGCTCAAAGGGATTAATAAAGCTGCCAAGTTATCCATAACACCCGGTAAAGAGCACATGGCATTTAAAAAAGGGGTGCCATGATAATAATCCTGGCAAAGGTGTAAAAAATAAGCTTCCAACCAGCCACTGCCTGCAGTTGGTGGCAAGAAAAAATATAACGAAAAACATTTTCCTGCCACTCCACCTTCAAAAGAGAATGAGCAGGCAGTTGATATGAGAGCTATGCCCTTCGCTGAGACATTAGTAGAATGTGATAGTTCTTCTAGGCATTTCATTCTATAAGGAATCTTGTCACTGCCACCCCCACCCCATCCCCTGGGCTCAGGTCACACAGGTACAGCCTGTCCTGGAGGAGGACTATGAGGAAGAAGATGAGGAACCCACTGAGACTGAGGTTACACAAGAAAATGTCTTTGATTCAACTCCAAGGGTAAATGAGGATTTTTCATCATATTGCTCATTTATTAGACAAATAGTGGACACTCTTGATACCCCCTCAGAGAAAACAGAGGAGGATATCAAAGAGATTGAATTTATGAGTGTTATAGGCCTGAGAGCCATTAAAAGATTGTTAGCACCTATATACAAACGCTCAGAAAAGCTACTGCTCAGATCATGACAGCAGCACACTCGGCTGCTAGTACTTTATTGACAAAAAAGACTTAGAAGAAGCACCAGGTGAACAGACAGGGAGAAGAATTTCTGTATGCCTACCCAGACCACGAAGAAGTGGTTCAAGCAGATGCTTATGAAAAAGCCAATGCCCGTTTGTCCACTAAGCTTCCTGAAAATGACTCTAGGAAGCTAGATAACATGGCTGGAAAAGTTTATAAAACAACCACTTTTCAACTGAGGCAGGCAGCCTATATGGCATAAACGTCACAGTACCAAAAGGCATAGTAGAAAGCTTTAATGGCTTTGACAGAGAACATAGGAAGTGATGTGGGTGATGATTTGGTATCAACAGCCAAAGCAGTACTTGAGACTACAAAATACCAGCTCCACGTGGCACTGGATGCCAATAGCACAGCTTCCAGAGTCTTAGCACACTCAGTGGCACTAAGTAGATTTTCCTGGCTAAGGACAACACTCCTGACCCAGGACACTCGGAGCAAAGCCAGTGATTTCCACTTTGAGGGCACAATTTTTTGGGTGGCAGAACCGAAGCCTATATGAAACAAGCATTTGTCAATGCCAAATGTTTGCTTGCTGGTATTAGCATTGGAAATGCAGGAGTTAGACAGATGCAGAGTAGGAATGGCAGTGAAGTATTGAATGTCACGCCAACCCCACCTCCACCCTGCAGAGATGGACAGGAATTGGGGTATGCATTTGGGTTGTCACCCATAACATTCATGCCATTTCACCTCACCTTGTCCTGCAAACACTGACAAGTGCTGAGGTGTGCCTTGGGGTGTTCGGTTTTACAGTCACCCCACTCCATAAGGACATATGCTGAAATGGGTGCAATATAGAATGGGGTGAACTGTGGGGCCAAAGAGTCAAAAGCACAGCTCAATGCCTGCCAGTGGCTGGGGGTTGGGGTGGTGGAGTTGGAATGGCATGAGAATTACAGTCAGCAATCCAAAGGCACAACCTGATGTCTATCAGTCTGTAAAGGGTGGGACGTTATGGTTAGAAACCATAATGCCCTGGGCATTTGTTGGTATATGCAGTACAAATGTTCAACATGGCCATTTTGTGGCCCCATCTCATGAAAGCATTTGGGACCTCTTCTCATGAACAGTGGCACTGTGATTTTGTCAATGTGTCCCGAAATTTGAGTTTCCACAGTGACCATGCCATTGTGCGCCAGATGCACAAAAACACAGATCGGGCAGGATGTGAAGAATGACAGCTGGTACCATTCATAGGGAGGTGTGAAGAGATGCAATGTTGAAAATCTGTAGTGAAAATATTAAAAATACTCAAACTTCTGAGTGTACATGGAAACTGTGCAATGCATGCACATAACACAGTCATTTAGTGGAATTATTTCACCAAATTTTCAACACAGGCATTTTGTGACCTCTGCTCATGAACACTGTCACTATGATGTTCTTAATCTGTCCCGAACATTGATTTCCCACAGCAACCATGGTATTCTGTGCCAGATGTGTAAACGCATATTCCGGGCAGGATGTGAAAAATGACAACTGTACTGTTCATAAGGAGGTGTGGAAAAATGGCAGTGTTGAAAATCTGGAGTGAAAATACTACAAATTTGTGAAGTTACAATGGTGCGTGGAAACTGCGCAATGCATGCTTATAACACAGTCATTTTATGGACATTTGTCACCAAATTTTCAACATAGGCATTTTATCCATCATGATTCTCTGCTCATGAACAGCGTCACTGTGATTTTACATACGAACATACATACAAACATATGAACTTATGAATCTGCCAGCACAACACACCAATCGGTCTATGTAAGTCTGCCCGAGTGTGCAGCTAGCACCCTAGATTGCAGTTGCCCCAGCCTCCTCTCCCTCAGTTCCTCCCCCGATTTTCCCAGCCCCGGCCCTGACCCTTTCTCTTGCTTTATCCCAAGCTACTGACTGTCCTACATGTTATCACCCCCTCTGGCAGCGCATTCCAACTAGACACCACCCTCTCAGAGAAGTAGTGCCTCCTCATTTCCTCTTGAAACGTCCCCCTTCCAATCTTAGTCTGTACCCCCTCATCTCCCTCTTCCACTCCTCAGTTTAAACACTCCCTTGGTGCTATTTAATTATTTACCCCCTCAGGTAGTTAAACACTTCAATCATATCCCCCCCATCCCTGCTCTCCTACAGTGTATACATGTTCAGCTCCATCAGCCTAACTTCATATTCCTTTCCTTCCATCTCCTTTAACATTTTTGTTGCCCACCTTTGCACCACATCCAGTAACTTTATATCTCTCCTCAGGTATAGCCTCCAGTATTGCACACAGTACTCTAGGTGTGGTGTGACCAATGATTCGTAGAGAGGTAGGATCACATCCCTGTGTCTGGATGAGAACCCCCTTGTGATGCATCCCAGCATCCTGTTTGCCTTCGCTACTGCTTTTCTGCACTGGGCCGAGTTGTTCATGCTCCCAGTTAACAACACCCCTAGGACCTTCTCCTCCTCTGTGATCCCCAACCAATAGTCCCTCTCCTGGTTCTTAGCCTTGAAGTGCATCACCTTAAACTTCTTTACACTGAATCCTAGCTGCCACTCCACCAACCATGTCTGTAGTTTGGTTAGGTCCCCCTACAGTTTTTCTCATCCATCCTCTTCATCCACCACTGCCCCCAATTTGGTATAATGTGCGAACAGACTAACCCTGCTCCCCAGTCCATGTGCTATATCGGAGATAAAGAGCCCAAATAGCACCGGGCCCAGCACTGACCCCTGCAGCACCCCATTTGTCACTGCTCTTGGTGCCAACAGCTACCCCACCACCACCACCCTCTGCACTCTCCCCTGTAACCAGTTCTCTGTCCATTTAGTCAGACCACCTTCCACTCATACCCCTCCTTCTTGTCACTCTTCTCCTCCTTGGCCTGTGTTCCTTCTCCCGGTAGTCTGCACCCTTTCTCCTCCTTATTCTTATCGGGTGGTGGTGCCTTCGGTATTACACTCAGACCACTCAGCCCACCCCCTCCCAGGGTTACTACACCTCCGCCTCTACCTATATCTAGGGGGGTGAGCTCATTAGGCTCCCTGTCCGGACCTTTCTACCAACCTCAGTCTTTTGGCCACCCACCACTAGTTTAAATCCACCTTAGTAGAGATATACCCCTCTAATCCTACCTTTAATACTCCCCTTGCCTTCCTGCTCAAGTGTACCCTGTCCCCCGTGTGCAAGTCACTATTTCCCCCCCAGACCCTACCACAGTTAGTCACTAACCCATCATTTTTGGTGTGTCACCAATCCCTCAGCCACTCGTTGAACTCCTCAAGCCCACCCTTTCTCCCCATGCTTGGTAGCGGCAGTACCTCTGAGAATGCCACTGACTCCCCCAACCCCTCACACTGCCTGCCCAACTACTCAAACCTTCCCTTCACTACTTCCACAGTCCCCCATGCCAAGCCATTTTGTATCCACATGCAATACTAAATGAGGTTTCTCCCCGCTACACACTTGGGCAGTGCCTGCCCTGCTTCTCCTACAGTCAACCTGGGGATGGCTTCAACCAAACACGGCTGTGCCTTTCCCCCCTGCCACCTCCATTCTCACCCTTTCAGTATGGAATCCCCCAGGATGAGTACCGCCCCCACCCTTTACCCCTTTTCCTTAATGCCCTTCCACCTCCCAGTCTCATTCTTCCCTGCCCCATCACCTCCGCTAACTGCTCCTCCCCAGACTTCTGTATCTGTACCCCCTAGTTCCGCTTTCACCTCTTTTTTTTGCCTTATTCCTCCCATTCCCTTAAACACCTTCCCAGCCTGACAACTTCCTACTGGGCTTCCCATGTCGACCTCCTCCTCCTGCTGATTTCCAACCCTCTCCTATCCCACTGTTGTCGATTCGACCCCATTCCTTCTACCCCGATGGTGATGCCTCCATCCTTCCCTTTCCCGTAGCCTTCTCTCCTCCAGTCACCACCCCCTCCTTCCTTACTAATCCCCCTTCTATCCTTTCGTCCTCGCTATCTCTTCCCCTACCTGTTGCTATCCCTCTCATGCCCTGCTTGTCCTCCCTCCTTCAGTATGTTCCTGCCCCCCCCATAGCAGAGGATCGAATCTATTCCTAGTTGATACCCCTCCTACATCTCTTTCCCCTATCGGTTCCCCTTTCCTACTTGTTCCCCTCAATGACACCCCTGGTCCCTCCCTACCTGCAGCCATCTGCTCTCTCCCCTGGTACTCCTCGTGGTCTCTTCCTCCCCCATCAGGAGGCCCCCCTCGCCTCAGGCTCCCTCTCCTTTCTCCTCTCTTTTCTGTTAGTGCCTCTGATACTGGGGTCGGTTTCACTCCCTAGTTCTTCCTCTGTTCCCCTTTTCCATCCCCTATCCCCCCTCAACCAGGATGCCTACCATTCTCATCTGCCCTGCCACTTAGACTCCTCCCTAACCTCCACAGTTCCTCCCTCAAACTAGCCAATCGTCTACGGACCATACACCCCCCATCCTCCAAGCCCAGTCCAGGATCATGGTGGACCACCACCCCGTACACCCTAACACCCTTCCAAAGATGCCCGCTCTATTGACATGTGGCACCTTCCCCATTTTGGCCCTCATCTTATGTTACGGGCTCTTACTCCCAGGTTCTGTACCGTACTACAACTGTTAGGCCCCTATTTACTCAAATTCCTGTTCCCCCTACACTAGTCCCCCTACTGCCCCCTTGCCGACTGGGTTAATTCAGTCTCAAATCTCATCCATTAGATACTGTATTACTGTAGTAATCCTAAAGCCTCCTTGTCCATTTTTCACCCCCTCAGCTACCATACTTTTTGTTCTCAGCTCTCATATAGTTTCACTTAGCCCAGTTAGAAATCATATTGCACTCCAAATATTACTCAGCTCAGAGAAATAAACAGAACAAATAAATATGTATTACTACAGCAATCATAACAAGATAGCTCGGTATTTAGCTCAGTTAGAGAAATAAACAGAACAACTAAATCTGTATTATTACAGCAATCCTAAAAGTATCCAATCATTGCTTTGTCTCCACTCCAGAGACCCTGCTGTAATATAGGACCACAGAGGACACAGGGCAGGAGGGTGGGAAACTCTAAAGTCCCGGCAGAGCTCCATTGAGCTTGCCCACTCCCCCTCTCTCACTTGCTCGTTCTATTTTTCCCGGCACTGCAGGCTGCCCTTTTGTACTGAGCTCCTGCTTACATTGTCGCCTTTTTCTGCCCACAAAGAAATCTGCAGCCGTCCTGACAGAGCTCCATTGAGCTCACTCACTCCCCCTTTCTCACTCACTCGTTCTGTTTCTCCCAGCGCTGCAGGCTGTCCATTTGTACTGGGCTCCTGCCTGTGTTGGCACCTTTTTCTGCCCACAAAGAAATCTGCAGCAGTCCCAACAGAGCTCCGTTGAGCTCGCTCACTCCCCCCTCTCTCCCTCACTCATTCTGTTTCTCCCGGCGCTGCAGGCTGCCTTTCTGTACTGGGCTCCTGCAAGCATTGGCACCTTCTTCTGCCCACAAAGAAATCTGCAGAAGTCCCGACAGAGATCAGTTGAGCTCGCTCACTCCCCCTCTCTTATTCACTCGTTAGGTTTCTCCTGGTGCTGCAGGCTGCCCTTTTGTACTGGGCTCTTGCCTGTGCTAGTGCATTTTCCTGCCCACAAAGAAATCCACAGCAGTCCCAACAGAGCTCCGCTGAGCTCGCTCACTCCCCCTCTCTCACTCGCTCATTCTGTTTCTCCTGGCACTGCAGGCTGCCCTTTTGCACTGGTCTCCTGCCTGCATTGGCGCCTTTTTCTGCCCACAAAGAAATCTGCAGCAGTCCTAATAGAGCTCTGTTGAGCTCGCTCACTCCCCCCCCCACTCAATCATTCTGTTTCTCCCGGCGCTGCAGGCTGCCTTTTGTACTGGGCCCCTGCCTGCGCTGACACCTTTTTCTGCCCACAAAGAAATATGCAGCAGTCCTGACAGAGCTCCTTTGAGCTCACTCACTCCCCCTCTCTCACTTGCTCATTCTGTTTCTCTCTGCACTGCAGGCTGCCCTTTTGTACTGGGCTCCTGCCTGGATTGGCGCTTTTTTCTGCCCACAAAGAAATCTGCAGCAATCCCAATAGAGCTCTGTTGAGGTCGTTCACTCCCCCTCTCTCACTCGCTCATTCTGTTTCTCCTGCCACTGCAGGCTGCCCTTTTGTACTGGGCCCCTGCCTGCATTGATGTCTTTTTCTGCCCACAAAGAAATCCACAGCAGTCCCAACAGAGCTCCGTTGAGCTTGCTCACGCCCCCTCCCTCACTCGCTCATTCTGTTTTTCCTGGAACTGCAGGCTGCCCTTTGTACTTTGTACTGTGCTCCTGTCTCTATTGGCATCTTTTTTTGCCCACAAAGAAATCTGCAGCAGTCCTGACAGAGCTCCTTTGAGTTCGCTCACTCCCCCCTCTCACTCGCTCATTCTGTTTCTCCTGCCACTGCAGGCTGCCCTTTTGTACTGGGCCTCTGCCTGCATTGATGTCTTTTTCTGCCCACAAAGAAATCCACAGCAGTCCCGACAGAGCTCCGTTGAGCTTGCTCACTCCCCCTCTCTCACTCACTCTTTAGGTTTCTCCTGGCGCTGCAGGCTGCCCTTTTGTACTGGGCTCTTGCCTGTGCTGGTGCATTTTGCTGCCCACAAAGAAATCCACAGCAGTCCCAACAGAGCTCTGCTGAGCTCGCTCACTCCCCCTCTCTTACTCACTCGTTCTGTTTCTCCCAGCGCTGCAGGCTTCCCTTTTGTACTGGGCTCCTGCCTGCATTGGCACCTTTTTCTGCCCTCAAAGAAATCCACAGCAGTCCTGACAGAGCTCAGTTGCAATCAGTCACTCCCCCTCGCTCACTCGCTCAATCTTAATATGTCCCAAACACTGATTTCCCAAAGCGATTGAGCTATTCTGCGCCTGAAGCGCAAAAACACATTTCGGCCAGGATGTGAAAAATGACAGCTGTACTGTTCATAAGGAGGTGTGAAAAATGCCAGTGTTGAAAATCTGGCATGAAAATATTACTAATTTGCAAAGTTACAAGGGTGCGTGGAACCTGCGCAACACATGCCCGTAGCACAGTCATTTTATGGACTTTCAGCACAAAATTTTCAACATAGGCATTTTATGACCTCTGCTCATGAACAGTGTCACTGTCATTTTCTTAATGTGTCCCGACCACTGATTTCCCACAGCGACCACACTATTCTGCTCCGGAAGTGCGAAAACACATTTTGGCCAGGATGTGAAAAATGACAGCTGTACTGTTCATAAGGAGGTGTGGAAAAATGCCAGTGCTGAAAATCTGGAGTGAAAATAAAAATAAATTAGGTAATTCTGGCGTGCCTTCTAGCAGCATTATACTCAGAAAACAGTCATTTTTGGATTTGTTTCCACCAAATTTGCAATATAGACTTTTTGAGAGCCCTCCTCATGAACACTGGCACTGTCATTTTGTTAATTGGTCCCGGAAGATGATTCCATGCAGTGATCGTGAAATCCCCTTTTGGGACTGAATAACGCCATGACTGTGGTTGAATTCATGAGATGGTGTCCCAATAATCCCATGTTGAAAATTTGGTGCCCAAATTCCCAAAAATGCCTGAGATATGCACCAAAGTTGAAAAAACCCTATTTATGTCATTATACAGCTTACCAGCATTTCTTCAGTTCACGGTCGGCTTTGAAGAGTGCAGACGTGTTCCCAGTCCACCGAAGATCATCGCGCTGTGCTCCAGAGGTAAGTATGGGGTGGGGGGTGTGGGGAGGTAAGGTGCGCAGAGGGTGGGCGCAGGTTGGGGGAGGGGGCGCAGACAGTGACGGACCGTTTTCTTCTTTACAGGGTTTAAAAAAAATAGACATCGTGGGACAGTTTTTCCTTTTAGCAGGTACTTTTGGCATGCTGGGGTGGGTTCCCAGCATGCCACCTGCGTGTTTTGGGGTGGAAGGGACTGGAGCCAATGGGGATTGGGCACCCCCATTGGCACATGAGGGGGAAGAGCCAAGGGGGATTGGGCACCCCCCCCTCGGCATACAACAAATCGGTGGGGGACATTATGTCGATGGGGAGTGAGTTTCCTCATAAAGCAAATTTAATGGGAGACTGAAGCCCACGGTGATAGGGGCCCCCATTGGCAAATTTAACAGAGGGGACTGAAGCCGATTGGATTGGGCCCCCCATCAGCAAAGAATGACTTGGTGGAGGGCGCATGAAGCCAAGGGGGATTGGCCAACCCCTCAGCAAACAACAAATGGGGGGGGTTATAGTGTGCCGACGGGGAGTGGACACCTCCATCTGCAAATTACTGAGTCGGGAAGGCAAGGTACACCCTACAATGATGGGTCGCTCCCTCATTGCAGTGGAATGGCAGACGCTGCAATGATGAGGTGGCCCCTGAATGCAGCGGCGAAAATCTTTCAAGGTAATGGCATGCTGGCTGAACTAGTGTCAGCAGCAACGTGCCACCGCATTAGGGAAAGTGGGCCAAGCCTCAAAAGGCACTGGGGGCATTGACCTCAACAGTGCCACACCTCCACAACCTGCTTCTGCAGCAAGCTGCCACAACATGTTTCTTGCACATGCACGCAAGCAAACATAAAAAGCAGATGAACAAAAATCCACTTATTGGAATTCGACTGAGACAGAATAGGCCTCCACTTCCTACAGGCCCTTTGGAAGGGGAGGCAAGGGCAGCAGTTACTACCAGATACCCTACCCTAGATATGAGTACCTAGTACAGGCGGTACCAGCACAGGTTGAGGCAGGAGGGAGCTAGGCGAGCTACAACATGAGTAATTAAACCCCAGCCTAAAGAAAACCTTTGCCCAGGTCACCGGCCACCAGTCAATCATTGCCAGTGGGGGAATGATTGGCATACTACTTCAAAGAGTGGAAAAAGATTTATAGAGACAGCTCTACAATGCCGGTTTGACAACACTTTTGTCAACCAGCATCTCGCTGACAGGAATTATATCGACCTCAAGTTGTAGTCCACATAATTCATGTGTGTCTCCCGGTGCTTTTTTTTTTTTTTTTTTTTCGCGGGGGGCTTTGCCCCCCCCGAACCTTCCATGTGGGGGGGCTCTGCCCACCAACCCCCTATCTTTAGGATTATCAACTCCAGTCAGAGTTGATTCAAGGCAAGGGTGCAGGACCGGGAGACAGTGTGCCCCGTCTCGGGCACACCAACACAGCGACCTGTCGGCAAAGTGTCGATTTTGCCAACAGGTTGGTATGTCGCTGTGTTGGTATCACCATACATGGGGCATATCTCCATAGAGAAATGGGACCTGAAAGTGGTGTGTGTCATGAGTTGTCCCTATAGCTTCTAATACTCCTAGAACTGAAGAGGCCAAGAACCTTCCCAGCCCACACACCAGGGGAAAATTCCTCATAGAGTTAGAAGTCAAAAAACTCCTCTTGCAGGCAAAAGCACTGAAAAGGTCCCTGCATCTCATGGGGAAAGGGCATTTTCTCCAGATATTTCCTAACCACACAAGAAAAATGGGGAATGGTGACCTGTTCTGGACACGAGATTCCTAAACATGCACATCAAAAAAGAAAGGTTCAGAATGGTGACACTGGGCACAGTGATCCCATCTCTGCAGACAGGAGACTGGTTGGAGTCACTAGACCTAAAAGACACATTCTTTCATGTTCCAATAAGACATTGCCACAGGAGGTATCTGAGAGTCAGGCTGGGAAGCAGACAGTATCAGTTCTCAAACATCTCACAAAAGAACTGCACTCCAGAACCAGTAATACTGCTACAAATAGTACATTTATTAAGTGTAATTGCAAAAATAATAAACCAGATGAGAGACAACTCCAACCAGACACCTCTGCACTTTGATCAATTACATGTGTCAGGAGGCTCAAAGTACCAGTTCTCAGCCTTACCCTCCAGTCTGACCTCAGCACCAAGTGGATTCACAAAGTTCCTATCTGTAGTAGCAACACATCTGTGAAAGCGAGGACTAGTGATTTTCCCCTACCAGGGCAATTGGCTCATATCAGGAAAAGCTAAGGAGGAAACAGTGCACTCCATTACTCTAGTAAGAAGCACACTAGAGAGACAAGGTTTCATCCTGAACTTGCAAAAATCACAGTCAGAACCCAGCCTGGTGCTGGAGTTTATTGGTGCAGAACTAGACACCATGCAAAGGAAGACATTCCTCTGACTGAATAGGGTGGAAAATCTTATTACATGTGCATATGTGTTCTAGGTAGGACAGAAAAAACCTATAAGGGATTTTTCTTTCAACTCCTCCGTTACATGCAGTGCCACTAGTACTCTGTGGCATGGATTACCTACAAGATCCTGACATTTAACAGCCTGACAAACAGGATCCTGACTCCGACTTCCTGACAGTAAAACTGCCCAACAACCTAACTTCCTGACATGACACTTCTTGAAACTGGAAGTTTGACTGCCGTGCCCCCGTTGTGGGGGGCTACACCCCTGCACCCCCCATCATTAATATAATCAACTCCACATCACTGAAACTTGTAGTGATGGGCAGTGTCAGGTCAGAAAGTTAGACTGTCAGGCAGTTTCACTGTCAGGATGTCAGAGTTGGGATCCTGTCTGTCAGGAAGTTAAATGTTGGGAATTTGTAGGGATTTGCTGCGGCAGGGCTCCTAGGCTTCTGCTGCAGCATTTTCTGATTTCTGCAGCATGATGTATTCATTTCTGTGGCAGAAAGGAGTCCTGCCATAGGCTAAAATATGATGTGATGTCATCGATGACATTACATGCCAAGCATGCATGAGGGGTTTCAGGATAAATGAGATGGGGATGGGAGCCAGGCAGTTTGGGAAAAGCTGTATATTAGAATGAACATTCAACAAGAACAATGAATTCTGTGGCATGATGAAAATTCTGTGGAAAATTCCACAGCAACAAAATCTCAGAATTCCAAGGGCCTAGGTCACATTACATCAGCCACAGTTGTAGTTCCCTGGACTTGCCTTCAAATGAGGGATGTACAGTACCATCTTAGGAGGTACTGGTGTCAAAGAACGTAACCCATAAATCATCCAGTACCAGTCGCAAAATACTTTAGATGGTCATTGAAATGGTGGAAGAACAAAGAAAACCTCAAAGAGGATCTTCCATTTCTTCAATTGTTCCCAGCTGAGGTGCTCACAACCGATGCCCCCCCCCCCCACTACAGTAGGTTGAGTGGGGCATCTTGGGGACAAAATAGTAAATGGTGTACAGAGCGCACAGTAGCACATGGAGCATATAAGCCTGTTAGAGCTCAGAGCAGTGCTACTCTCAGTGAAGTCCTTCTTCTCCCTGTTGCAAAGTCAAACAGTTCAGAAATGAAATGAACAGACAATGCCATCACAATGTACTTTATAAACTAACAGGGACATACCAGATCTTCAAAACTGTACACAGAGGCAATGAGGAGCCTTGCCTGCTCAGTAGATGCCAGAACAGTTGCAGTTCATCTGCTTTCCAAAGGCAATAAGCTGGCAAACTCCCTGAGCAGGACGAGCCAAGGCAACTATGAAAGGTCACTGGATCAGCAACTGCTGACAACAGTTTTCAGGAGATGTGGCACTCCAGAGACAGATATGTTTGCTTCATGGGAGAACAAAAAACTCCCCGAATGTTGTTGCAGACCTCCGGCTAAGGTGACATTGCTAGAAGATGCCTAATCCCTCCCCTGTATGGGAAAGTTCATATATGCCTTTTTCCCCCTTTCTTTTCATTCAGAGACTGTTAACAAAGCAAAGGGGTTCAGCAGCAGTGAGTTCCAGACTGGGCTGGACAGAGCTGGTGCTCAGTGCTGTTGACCCTGTCATGCAAGATCTCCTTCTGACTGTCATTTAGACACAATCTGCTGACTCTGTCACAGGGCAGGGTGACCTACCCAGATCTCACAATACTTGTCTGAAGGCTTGATTGTTGAAGAGCTAGCATTTTCTGGATTGAACTTCTCAGACAGGGTATTAGAGGTCCTCAAAGTCTCCAGAAAACCAGCTAACAAGGAAAGCATATCCCTCTAAATGGAAAAGATTTTCTTTCTGGAGTGTGTCTCAGCCAATCTCTCCCATACAGGCAAGCTTACCTGAAGTTTTTGAGTACATATTAAACTTACAGTCTCTTGGCCTCAGGCCATCCATCCTGGAAGTGCATTTGGCAGCTGTCTCAGTTTATGTGTAAGCTGGGAAGGAAAAATCCATTACTTCAAGGGTTTCAAAGCCTGAATCACTTACATCCCTCTGTGGAAGATCTTGTTCCTTCATGGGACCTGAACATATGCCTGGCTCAGCTGGCAGAGTCTCCTTTCAGGTATGTCACTTGGAAAACAGTTTTCCTCACTTCCATAATATCTGCCAGAAGAAAACAAACAGAAAAATCCCAGCTCCCAGAAAGAACATTAACTCTGTGCACAGGTCTCAAATGAGAAAAACACTCTGTGAGCAAAACAGGAGCAGGGGAAGACTGGCCAGGGGTTCCTGGAATGCTAATTGAATCCTGGCCTGTCAGTATATGGCCTGTATTGCCTGGCTTGTTTTTTTTTTCCCCCTCATCTTCCACAATGTTACCAAGTTAGATTTTTTTCCCTGAGTGGGGGAGGGGGAGAGGATCTGTCACAGGACGGTCTGGGGCCCAAACAAATTAGGAGACTTACAAAATGAAGTTTATCTGATCAAACGACCTGCCACCAACCAATAGCCCAGAACTGCTGCACTGCGGCAACGTTTACTTTCAGTTCCTCATTCTCAGCCTGCTACAAGGCAGCAGCAGCAACCAATAATATCAGCAGCAGAATGTCACAGGGCTAACTGTGTGTGCTGCTCACTGCGTGCCTGCTGTTTCGACTGGCGCCAAGCACCATTTCTTGCAGTTGGTGCCAAGTGAGTCTTTGACAGAGAACACTAGAGCAGAGAAGTGTGGACTGATCACTGGACAAGTAAGTGGAGAGGATGGGTGGGTGGGCCGCAGACTGTATTTGGTGGTGTTGTTTGCCTTTTGGTTTTCTTTTCTTTTATTTATTTATTTATTAGCTCATTGGTTTACAGACCTTTGAGTCAAAGACTCATTTACAAAGGCACCTCATCAAGACAGCAATGCATCACAGCAAACAAAACAGTACATTACATAATGCTTAGATTAAAAAAGCAACCAGTGTTACAGGAATTCACTGGTGGTACAAGCTTGGTAATAGGTAGATCACAGTAGTCATAATATAGGTACACGAGTACCACGTCAGGTAGTAACCAGAGATATTTTATTATATTAGTCAGCAGATGTTGCATGAGACCCCAGGCATATACAGCAAAAGTAGACAGGGCAAACCCAGCCTAGGGGTGAGGGTAAGGGGCAGGTGGGGGATTATGTGCAGTTGCAGCAGCGAGTGTTTGTCAGATGACTTCTGAGGGAGACCTTGAAAGGACCAAACTTAGTGGAGTCAGCTATGTTGGCTGGGAGGAAATTGAACCAGGAGGGAGTCCAATAGCAAAAGGATCTCTGGGCCATAGAGGTCCTTACCCTGGGGACAATAAGGGAGGTTTTGACAGTGCTGCAGGTGGAGACTGAGGGGGAGGCATGCTGCAGGAAGGTGACAACCCCGGTGGGGGGAGCTCATGCAGGGTCTTTTTGACAAGAAGGCAGGTTTGGAAGCAGAGTCTTTCTTCAAGGTTGAGCAAGTTGGTGGTGGAGTACATCAGGCACATGTGGGTGCGCCTAGGGGCTCCCAGCATTAGCCTGCAGGCCTTGTTTATAGAGAGCTGGATTCTTGCAAGAGCAGTGTTGTCAGCTGCAGCATAGATGGGCAGCCCATAGTCGATTAGCGACAGGACAAAGGAGGTGATTGCAAATCTAAGGGCCTCTTGTGGTAGGCAGTCCCTATGGCAGTAAAACAGTCCAATCCTGACACTGGTGGCAGCAGAAAGGGCATTGATATGGGAAAGGAAGGAGAGTGCCGAATCAAAGGTAATGCCCAGATACTTGTAGGAAAAAACCTGCTCAATGGGGTTTAGTGTGCTAGGCAGTATTACAAGAGGGGCACCACTGGCTTTGCTTTGGCGATGCGAGAAGAGCATAGCTTTGGTCTTTTTTAGGTTCAGGACTAGCCTTCGTGATGTGAACCAATGCTCAGCTCTATCAAAAGCTTGTTGGAGGGTGGCCTAGAGTGTGTTGAGGTTGGTGTCAGAGGCAAAGAGCACAGCATCATCCGCGCAGAGGAGAATCTTACTTTGGCAGGTTGAGGGGAGGGAGCTGAGGTAGAGACTGAAGAGGACAGGGCCTAAAATGGAGCCCTGGGGAACCCCAGAGCAGACAGGTCACGTGTCAGATAGGGTGCTATTGATTTTTACACACTGAGTTCTGGCAGAGAGGTAGCTGGGGAACCATGCAAGGGGGCTGGGAGAGAAACCAAGGCATCTGAGGGAGTCAAGCAGGAGGGGATGGCAAACCATGTTAAAGGCTTGGAGAGGTCATGAACACGGCACCAACAGGACTTCTGGCATCAAGAGCAGAGTGCAAGAAGTTGGAGAATTCAAGTAGCGTGGTTGTGGTGCTGCGACCTGCACAAAAGCCATGCTGTTCAGGGCACAAGATATTGTGCTTGGCCAGGTATTTGGCAAGCTGGTTGACAACTACTTTTTCAAGGGTCTTAGAGAGTGGGGGAGGATGAAGATAGATCGATAGTTACCTGGGGTTGCTCGATCCCGCTCTTTAGGATGGGAGTGATGATGGCAGTTTTTCATGCGCTTGGTAACTGCCCCAGACACAGAGAGCAGTTGAGCAACTCAGTAAGTGGGACCATGATAGCATCCAATGTCAGACGAAGTAGCCTAGTGTGCAGTAGGTCGGTGCTGGGGTTGTTAATACTAAGGCTTTTTGCCGAAGGGGTCTAGCCTCCAGCAGGGAGATGGTAAGTAGCTAGAAAGGTGGTCTCTGGAGAGTGGGCAGGGGTGCTACTGAGATGGAGTCAAAGAAGTTACTGGGCAGGACTGAACTCAAGTCTGAGAAAGTGTGGTTTAGGCAGTCTGCAATGCCAAGGGGGTCAGAGCAGACAGTTCCATTAAAGGAGAGGTGGGGGGTTGGGGAGCGGGATTTCCCATTCAGCTCTTTTACATTATCCCAAAAGTTCCTAGCCAACCCCCAGGAGGAGACAAGAGCAGATTGGTAGTGTCGAATGGCCCAAGTACACTTATTGCACTCGGTGTGACCGGCCCGGTGGTGCTGAGGATTGAGGCGCTGGATGCCACACCTTGCTCCGTGCCGGCAACCTGGGTTCGGGAACGAGCCTGGGTCATCTGGGGTAGGATTGAGCGTCCAACAACAGCTCTCCCAGTCCTGGAGAGAAGGGGTGAATGCATACCATGCTCTGCTGGTCCCTGGGGATGCCTGGAGGTACTGCAGCTGTGTGGGTGCCAGTGGGGGGGAAGCACGGCAAATGTCTGCATGCTAGTGCACTGATGTCCTTCCACATCCATGTTTCCATCGGGGAAGATAAGTGGGGAAAAGGCAGCACAGGTCCATGGCAGCTTGATGGTCACAGTTTCACTGGCCGACAATATCTGGAAGGCAAGTGCCAGTAATGGTTTCCTCTCCAGGCACAGGGGCTACGGGGGGGTGGGGCCCTTTCACAGGTGTAGCTGCATCTGCCAGCTGGGCATGTGGAGCTTCAGGGTTGGCAGTGGAACAGAGGAGCGGTGGCTGGATGTAGAGCAGGACTGTGGCTGCAGGTGGAAAAAGCATTAAATGATAAAAAACTTATTGCGCTTGGTGTTGTACACTTGCCTATCAGCTGGCTTGCCAGATTCCATGGCAATGAGCCATAGGTTGTCTCTCATTATAAGTTTGTGAAGGAGGGAAGGGGTAACCCAGGGCGTGCTTTGCTTTTTGGTGTGATTTCTAGCAAAGGGGGCATAGAGGTCACAGGCAGTGTTAAATGTACAAGTGAAAAAATCCAATGCCTTATCTATGGATGGTGCAGGCCTGACTGGGGACCAATCCAGTTGTGAGAGGTACAGTTTAAGGTGACGCAGGCCGCCTGAGAGTAGGCGATGTCACTGGGTGGTTTGTGGTGCAGGTTTGCTGTTGGTAGTGGACCAAGAGAATACGACCGGGGAGTGGTCACTAAGTGAGCTGGGAAGTACACTGATATCGAGCACCCTCTGGAGGCAGTTGGTAATGGTGATGTCTAGGAGGGTGCTGGTGCCAGTAGAGGGGGGTTGAATCTAGTTGGGGTGGTGATAAGCTGAGACATGTCAAGGGCAGCAAAGATATCTCTGGTTTGGGAGGCTGTGGCAGAGAGCCAGTTGATATTCAGGTCACCAACAATTATCTGGGCCATTTTGGGCGGTAGGCCAAAGAGGTAGTCAGCAAGTGCCTGAATGGCAAGGTCTTGCTTTCTGGGTGGAATGCAGGCAGTGGTGAGAAAGAGGAGGCCCTTACCTGGGTTGGGGGAGATTTTTAACATGAGGGCTTGTGCTCCGTTATCAAGCTTGGATGGTGGAAGTGCATGTCCAAGGAGGGAGTCACACATCCCTGAAAAGGGTGTAACCAGGGAAAGAGATGAAGGAGCCAGGGGTGGATTTGGATAAACAGATTTTGATGAGTGTGACAATGTCCGGTTGGTGTCGAGTAACCCAGCATTGGAATGCAGCAGCCTTCTTAAGGAGGCTGCAAATATTCATAGAAGCTATGCGGAGTCCTTGAGCCTGGGCAGGCTTGTTCATAAGGTTGGGCATGGGGCCAGGGTTTGGATGAATGATAGAAGCAACAGGAGGGTAATTAGGTGCACCAAAGCGTGGTAGTGATTGTGGCATCTCCCCTTGCGACTGGACATGGGGCAGGGTGCTGGGTGCAAGGGGTGGGTAGAGTACGAAGAGTGGGAAAGGCATAGAGGAGAAGAGACCAAGGTATGAGCAGGAAGTATTAGGTAGCAGGGGTGGAAGTGTGAGGGGGTACTGAGGGGAGAGGTGGTCGAGCATCGGGGGGGGGTCCTGGTACAGGTGTTGTAGAGGTGAACGCGAGCCATTATGTGCGGTTTGTTTGTGTGGGTCGTGGCATGGGTGACTGCAGCCAGCCCAGGCATCGGTATCATTCGGTTCTACAGTCAGTAGCAGCAACAAACAAATTTACATCAACAACATCGGGTTGTCAACGAGTCAGTGTGACTCTGTGCCATGTGAAAACAAGTTTGGTTAGGTAATTTATTTTATTATGATTTTGACTCTGTGGACTTCTGTCATGGGTAATCTAATACATGCTTTCTGCCCCACATATTTACTGAGTTTACTTGTAATTAAACCTGTTTTTTTATGGCTCATCCTCTTTGGAATAGGCAGCTGCAGGCTTACTGCCCCTGATGTGAACATTTTCATCATTCCTTTACTAGTCTGCAGTACCACTATTAGGTTAGGTGTGGATGGTAGGGCTGATTCTGTCTGTGTCTCAGGGCTCAGAGCTCCCAGTTTGACTCCCATCATGTGTTCGTGTTAAGTGTGCCTACTGGAAGGGACAAGCCTAATACCAGTCAGCATGGCAGGATTTTGAACCATTAAAGGGCATCTGTTTTTGACATGCACTCTGGAGGTGCTTAATTTCCTAGACTTTTGCGTGGCCCCTCCTGTCATCACAACCTCTAAAGATACTTCAGCCCCTATAGGAAGTGCCTATTTGACAGTGTTGTTTAGGAAGTGCCTATCTGAGTGTTGTTTAGGAAGTGCCTATTTGACAGTGTTGTTTAGGAAGTGCCTATTAGACAGTGTTGTTTAGGTAGTGCCTATTAGACAGTGTTGTTTAGGAAGTGCCTATTAGACAGTGTTGAACTTTTAGCACATCTTTTTCAAAACTCTTGAGCTTCTTCTAAATCTGATTTCATTTCAGCTGGAGCCAATCCATCAATTATTACCTTTTTACGTGAGTGGGTTCAGGTTGCAAGGACAGTGAGAAACTGAGCTGAGAAACAGATATGATTTTTTTCATTTTGTTTCCATTTATATTTCAAGGAGATAAAACCAGGAATGAAATTTACCACCTACTGTGAAGCCCATTGATTCTAAAGCAAGGCTATGTCAAAAGGGTGTGTCAGTACAACCTAGAGGTTAGAGTAATGAGCTGTGAATGAGCTTGGCACATCATGCAGACCTGGATTTGATTCCCACAGCCTCCACTTGCATAATGTGTGACTCTGGGCAAGTCACTTAACCACCCAGTGCTCCGGGGTCATCCCTGAAACTGGGAATTTGTGCCTAGTGGATCTTACCCTGTTACGTAAATAAAAAAAGCCCACCCCACCCATGTCAACTCCTTGCTGCCCACAAATATGCTAGTATGGATAATTCATTCTTATTGTGTACTTCTTTCCCTGTTTGCATCTCCATCAACCACTGGCCTCTATGCAATATCTGGCTTGGTATTTGTCACAAATGACATGTACTGAGCCATGCAATGGCACACCACATACTTAGCATAAGAAGGATACGCAGGGCCAGGAATTGCTATCTCCAGGTAGCATGATGTGCAGATGCATAGTTCTGCACAGAGGGAAGGGTAGCCAGAGGACTGACCTCGGCCTGGACATTGGGCTTCCAGTGAGCTGGTGTTTTATTGTCTATCCATGTTTTACTGCTGGTTTACTTGTCTCTTTCTTTTTATGAATTCTGTGTTCTCTGCCTTTTTCTTCTGAGAGCTTTTTCTCCATGGCCATTAACTGGACATGGACATTTAGCAGTGTCAGTGGCTCAGTAGGTAGCACACTCGCCTCTGAGGCCGGGAGATCAGAGGGCTGTGGGTTCAGTTCCCACATCTGGCACTTGGGTTAATATCCTAGTACTGACACTGTAATGCAGCATGAGAGGGGTGCTGCATTTCTGAGGTGCCGTCTTTCGGATGAGACGTTAAACCGAGGTCCCATCTGCCTGGATTGGTGGTAGTTCAGGTGGATGTTAAAGATCCCATGGCACTTATCGAAAAGAGTAGGGGAATTTCCCCGGTGTCCTGGCCAAATTTCCCTCATTCACTAAAAATACCACCAACAGCTTAATCTGGTTCAAGGTCAGTTGCCATTCATCTGTATCCCCCTCCCCCCCGGGTCGTGCCTGAAAATAGGCAGGATTTGTCTAGTGCACTTACCCGGTCAACAAAAGCTAAATAAATAAACTGTCAAGGATATACCCTGTCCTGGCAAATTGACCCACTCACACACCACCAGCATCTCTCACCCCCCTCTCTCTCCATGGCAAGTGCTGCAGAGGAGGGCTGTCCTCACACCCTGAGGCAGTCTGTTATGTGACATACTACTATAAGAATGATAATTAGGTTTCATGTATGAAGGCGCCTGAAAGCTCAGGCGAAGGTGGCCTGTCTTCCTTAGGTAGCACCCTGGCCTGTGACCCAGCCAGTCCGTCCCTGAACAGGAGACTCTACCCTCCAACTCCTGAAGGTGATTGTAGCACCCAAGTATGTGTAAATCACTTCATATATTCAGGAAAGATAAAAAGAGCATCAGGTGATTGGTTGCAGCACTCAAAAATAATTTAGCCCACACTAGACTTGAAGTATTTTCAAGAAGGCTTGAAACAGCTCAGGATTTACTTGGTGCATACAAAATTCTGTGAAGCAACAGCTTCTGCACATGGCATATATTACCTAGACATTTGGAGAAATAAAAACCTTCCAGTCCACATAAGTTATCTGTCCCTTTAAAGATACAGTTCATCAGTACTAAAGCCAGCAATGTTAGCATATATAATAACCACAATAAACTCGTTCCACTGATAAAAAAATCATATAGATAATACCTGATAGCTAGAAGAACATTCCATAAAGTTCTGAATTTAAAGTGCTAAGTGCAAACAAAGTGCTTAAAGATAACTTATTGAAAGTGCTAAACTGTGCAAAATCAAGCTTCAGAATAACTTGGCATTAAAAAGCTCATATATATTTGTCTGAATGTAGCATTGAGTATTAAACATACTAAAAAGACAAGACAGGGTGTTTTTGAACAACCATGGCAGAAACAGCAGAATGATACAAGTCCAGCTGGGAGGTGGGGTACAGAGACTTCTCACTGAGAGCGTGTAACTGTGTAAGGCTGACGAGCTAATAAAAAAGAAAACAGTCATCCCAACACATAACACAGGTTGCTGCTGGTGCTAATATCACTTAAAGGCTTTAAAATGGATTGTACCACAAATAAATCCTGCTAGAATACCTGAAATAAAGAAGGGAATACCTTATGTCTGGATATACCAGACAGGGGAAGGCAGGCACGCAGACTAGCACGCAACTCAGGACAAAGTGACTACTAGTTCTTAATGCTTAATGTGGCAAACAAACTGCAGATAAATGCAAACTGGAGATTTCTGCACAGTAACATACAGAATGTGACAACCAGATGCACGGGTGAAAAATGGTAGTCTATGCACAGTAATACCACATCAAAACACCTTTTCTGATGTTCAAGTTCAAGTTCAAGTTTATTGCAGGAAAGACTCCGTTGAGCAAGCTCATTCACAAGGAGGTCCTGAGGCACATACACATACAGTTCACAATTACATAGACAGGAGATATAAAATGTAGAACAACAAAGAAAAAAAAATATATAATACAAGAGGTATACACAATAGAAGTCATTATGCTATATATGCAGTACATTCCAGCTTTAACCTTGCCCTAAATTACAACACATTTCAGCTTAATAAGTAGAGCCAGTTGGTACCTAGGAAGTTGACTTGGCGTTGGGGGCCTAGTAGCACCTACATATGTCTTTTAATTTAGAGAAAGCTAGTGTTTTGTAGGAGTTAATTGATACAATGTTGGTTAGCTTCAGCATGGCTTGTAGTTGGTTCCAAATGTTTGGGAGGCGTATGAGACAGCTCTTTGGCCAGCTGTGAGTGCAGTCCTGGGAACATCTAGTAGGATAAGGTCGGATTCCTTAGGGAGTAAGTGCTATGCGAGATGTGTATGAGAGGCGTTAAATAGACAGGCAGTTTGTGGAGTAGTAATTTGAGGGTCCAAATGCCAGCATGCAGGGAGGCGTCTGGTGGCAAGAGAGGTCCACCCAACTGCTGCATAAAGATCACAGTGGTGGGTCCTGTACGCAGAGTTAGTAATGAAGTGAAGAGCACGGTGATAGAGTACGTCCAGTTTAGATAGGCTCAAGGTTGGGGAGGAGATAAAGATAATGTCTCCGTAGTCAAGCAAGGGAAGGAATGTTGCTTGGACAAGTCTTTTGAGGGTCGAGAGAGAAAAGAGGGTCCTATTTCTAAAGAAGAAACTGAAGCGTGCTTTAAGCCTCTTTGATAGATCCTCAATGTGGTCGTTGAAGGAAAGCTTGTTGTCTATCGACATACCTAGATATTTAAATTTAGGTACGACTTCCAAGGGTTCACCTAGGGAGGTAACTATGAAGTTTTTAGGGCACCAGACAAGGCAAGCCTCGAGAAAATCATTGTCTTGGTTTTTTTGGCATTTAAGAGAAGCTTGGCATTGATAAGATTGCTTTCTAACTGGACAAGGTCAGCTTGGAGTGCTTCCCTGACTTCAGTTAAGGACGAGCCTGATGCGTACAAAACCATATAGTCCGCATAGAAATGTATGCTAGAGTTCTTTATGTGGGAGTCAAGGTTGTTGATGTACGGGGAAAAAAGGATTGGTCCTAGGATGGAGCCTTGAGGGACTCCTCTAGCAATTGGAAGGGGGGCAGATAGTAGGCCATCAGCTTTGACTTTTTGTATCCTTCCTGTGAGATAACTGTTAAACCACTGTAAGGTAAGTGGAGTGGCACCTATGTAGGCAAGACAGGTGATTAGGAGGTGATGGTCTACAGTGTCGAAGGCCTTACTGAGGTCTAGAAAGACTGCACCAGTAACCTTCTTGGTGTCCATAGCATGGATCCAGTCATTCGCGACTTTAGCCAAGGCTGAGATGGTACTGTGCTTCGACCTGATGTGGAAATAGGTAGTCACATATAGTCAATGGAAATGAACTTCGTGAAAAGTCAACCGGGTATTTAAAATCAAAATGGGTATTTCAAGAAAAGTTGGCTCCCAAAGTAACAGTCTGATCTCAAGTATCAAAGAAATACACTGTTCATGCAGTGAGAATTTTACAAACGTACTGTCTGAAGAAGGGTTACGCCCTGAAATGTCATAACATTATCTCATAGCATGTTCAGATGCTGGCAGTACTTGTGAAGCGCTTTTGCTCACTTATGGTGTTTTCCTAGATAAATCCACTTCCCCGGTCATAACTTCTAGAATGACACAACACCCAAACCTACAGGAAAGACTAATTTTACCTCAACATAAATAAATCTTTACACATATAGTACATGCTAATTTGTTCACTTTCATCCATTACATGTAAGAGGCTTGTACGTCCACAATTTGATAAATTCACATACTTTTATTTGGTTTACCCACGTTGGTGCAACATGCAGAAGGGCTACCATCATTAAGGCAACACGAAAATCCCAATGGTGATCATGTCGCTCGGCACCTGTGCTCTCCGACTGCCATGGTGCCCAAAGCACCGGGGCATAGTCAGGCTATTTGCAGGGGATTTGTCCCCCACACTCTCCCCCATTGCAGGGGGCTTCACTCCCGCACCCTCCGAAACAATTATATAATCACCTCCATGGGGAGGCTTATCGGGGAAGGAGCACAACACACATGTGATGATCTCGCTGCATGGTGCTCCGACAATCAGTTCACCACTGTGAGTGTTGAACAGGTTGCAGTGCACCAATAGCCATTGTCCTAATGCCATCGCTCTGTCCGCTGGATACCCATTTATTTCACCCTAGGGCAGCAGGTAGATTCAGACCTTACCAAACAGAGAAGATCCAGCACCAGTGTCCAATATGTAAAACCTTGGCCAACAGCAACTCACAACCCCCCACTGGGCCTTCTCACTCCTGTGACAGGTTCTACTTATGATGGATTCTGAAATAGCTAGGCCATCAAAGAGCAGTGCTGCCCTCATTGGGCCTCATCTGTCCTGCTGATCACCCCCCCCCCACAGTCCACTATTCTACACCACGTTTGCCAAGTGATACAAAAATATGTCTGAGTGCACCCTCACAGCCCCACCCACTTCAAGAATCTCCAATTTCTTTTACTAATTCTGGCCTGCATCATTCACCACAAGACGTGTAACTCTATTACACATCTCCCAACAATGCCCCATGGTGAGTAACATAGCCATGCTGCCATCACCTCCTGAAGCTGTTCCACAGATCGTGACCAACATCGGACCAATGAACCCCATCCCTGATCTATAAATACCCAGGCCATCTGGCATGGTACACTGATGATAAATTATCTGGACCCCAGTAGTCAGACAGAATCGAGACATCTCCTGATTCACCAGTTACCTGACCCTGTTCCAGGGCTCTGCAGCCCCAACTGTTCTTCATTTCCCATGCGGTAGGGTTCTGGATCCTGCCAGTGCTGAGGTCAGCACTTGTGGCCTCAGCCATATAAAATCCACCACCATGCTTTCCACATCAATAGATGACATGTGCCTCCCATTGTTTTGCCCCAGTGAATGGCAAGCCCCGCTGTGGGAGCGCTGAGACAGTATTAATCTAAGAAGAACCTGTCTCAACCACAACCAACCCAAAATATTTTCTATCAGACATCAATTTTATTGTCCTTATTTCATAAAAATTCCTTCTTAGAGTATTTCCATCAGGTTTCCATTTTCAAAAGTCCATTTTCTAGAAATCTCATTCGAATATTTCTCAAAAGCTCCTTCTAATACCAGTAACGTTTCAGAATAAACAATTCCTTCATCAGACTGTAGAGCTATTCTGTAAATGAAAATATATGTCCTCTATTACTCTTGTATTACATAATTAATCATAAATCACATAAATATGTATTTAAATATCTAAGTATTTAAAGTATTTAAGTGCAGGTGGAACTGACCTGCAAACTTCAAATGGTGGCTAATGGGAGTAGGGGCAGCCGTCTCAATCATTTCTCAATTCTGAGATATCATAATATTTACAAAGGCAAAGAAAAGAACTTAAATAATCCATCTTTATGATATACATAACAATGAACTTCTCAATAATATGCAATATACCTACAGAGGATTCATTTACTTTCATTGTAATAATATTTTATGTTGTTTCCCAAAACCTTTTTAGTCCTAAAAGGAAACATATGTTTAAAGTGTAGAACTACTGCATTCTCAAATGTTTAAAATGAATGTCATAGTTTGAATTCTTGTTCTATAATCATTTACCTTATAAACGTCTCTCTCATTATATGTTTAAATATTCCAAAGTGTGGATATCGAGTTGAATATCGCCCGGTTTCAAAACCGACAACTGTCATGATTATAGAACAAGAATTCAAACTATGACATTCATTTTAAACATTTGAGAATGCGGCAGTTCTACTCTTTAAACATATGTCCATTGTTTTGTATACCGTAAAGATGGATTATTTAAGTTCTTTTCTTTGCCTTTGTAGATATTATGATATTTCAGAATTGAGAAATGATTGAGACGGCTGCCCCCTACCTCCATTAGTCACCATTTGAAGTTTGCAGGTCAGTTCTATCTGCACTTAAATACTTTAAATACTTAAATATTTAAATAAATATTTATGTGATTTATGATTAATTATGTAATACAAGAGTAATAGAGGACATATATTTTCATTTACAGAATAGCTCTACAGTCTGATGAAGGAATGATTTATTCTGAAATGTTACTGGTATTTGAAGGAGCTTTTGAGAAATATTCGAATGAGATTTCTAGAAAATGGACTATTGAAAATGGAAACCTGATGGAAATCCTCTAAGAAGGAATTTTATGAAATAAGGACAATAAAATTGATGTCTAATAGAAAATATTTTGGGTTGGTTGTGGTTGAGACAGGTTCTTCTTAGATTAATATTTAACAATTTCCACTTACTTGTCTCCCCTTTAAATTCTATAAAACTTTAAAGATTTAAAAAGGAACCCTGGGGTACTTTGTATTTTGGAGCACTGAGACAGTCTCAGCTTCTTCTTCCTCCTGGAAGAGCTCCTGCCACCACATCTCTCCATTTTCCACCCCAGCGTGCCACCGCTGTATTCAGTGATACCTCCAACTGAGCTCCCTTCAACTGACCTGCCACTCTGAAATGTGTTCTTTGGATATAGGAATGCTCCAGTACCCATAGCTCTTGGCTCACAGAAGCCAGATCTGTAAACACAATCAGAAACATTAGTAGCATATATCTATAGCTCCCTGTACTGGAAGCCCACCTCAACAACCTTGTTGGTGAAACATCGTGACAAGTAGTCTGGGGTGTTAGTAAGCCTGATGATGATGCTCTAGTTCAACCACCACACTGATGAAGGGGAAGACCCTACCCAGTTAGAATAGCACTACAAGAATAGCACATGCTAACACAGCGCAGTCTATACTGTGCTACCACAGACAGTGACAGGGGAATTACAGCACCATATAGTTAGTGCTCCCTGAGTTTGCTGTCGTAGTGCTTTCTAACACAACACAAGGACAGAGGAATGGTGGCTGGCCAAGCTGCTCCCATGGCATGAAGTGGTAATGCAGGAGCAGCTTGGCCAGAAACCTCAGTGGAGACAGGGGTTCTAATCCTGAATACTCACAATTCTCCCCGTAATCCATTCGACCATAATTGATTATTTTAATTATGGGGGGTGCGGGGTGGCAGAGACCCCCTGTGTCGGGAGATGTGGGGGTGGTGTAGCCCCACAAAAATAATATTTCTAATGGTAGCAATCATGAACCTCACTTGCAATCCCTACCACTGGCAGAGATTTTGTTGGCAGCATTGTCTCCTGCTGCTTTTCATGTTCTCGCTGTATGGACAGTTCTGTTTTTGACAGCGCTGTCCATACAGGTGCTGACATGACCTACTGCTGGGGAAGATTACCTGCATCCATATAAGGGGCCTCTTGCCAGCCCTGGCTTTATTCAACAAGATACCTGACTCGTGGGATGGAACAGACCCATTTATAATTCCAAGACTGGTGGACGGGTGGTCACAAATGAGAAAACCATAGCAAGACACCAGAAAATGGTAGATAGACAATTATTAAGTGGCATCATAAGTGTTTGAGATTATGCATGCTCGTCAGGCTATGAAACGTGGGTCTTTAGGGCACCATTCCCATGTGTCTGTTGCAATTCCTTAAGGGTGTTAGAGTTGGTGGTTGACTCTAAAGTGGTCTCGAGCAATGGCATTAAGTTAGTCTGCTGGCAGAATGCCTGGCACTAATGCTGACACCATGGTGCACCCACTAGCTTGGACTGCCATGGATAGTGACATTCATAGGGAGCCAGTCATGGTATATTGCCCCCAGCAACCAATAGCAGATTACCCCAGCCCTAGGCCACAGTCAGAGGAGTAATTTTTTTACACACACGATGGGGGAGACTGGTGGATATGTCAGACCAATGAAATGCTAACTGCCTTTATGCTTCCGTCACACTTCCCCTATGCACTCTGGGCCACAGAGTGCTGAACCAGCTTGGCTGCTCTGGGAATGCTGATTGGCATCCACAGATGGGTAGCTGTGCTGGAATAGCTCAGCCATTGGAGCTACCATGTGAAAGCAGGCTGTATGAACTCCTCTCCAGACAATGCAAATGTCTGCAATGACAACAACCATACCAGCTACATGTAAGGTTAAGTTGCAGGCACCATAAACAAAAGTGTGCCACTACTTCAGTACTTCTACGGCCTGAGCCAACTGATCATTCAAAATTTTGCCACCTGCTTTATATGCCTCTGTTCACATACATAAAATATTCCCTTAAATAGCCCCGGTGAGATGTGACATGGCCCTTCATGGTGATCCTAATTGCACAGATAGAATGCCACATCCCCGGCTATGGGGATGGGGGATGAAACTGATATAACTCTGCTCAGAGTGTGCCTTTAAGGTATGATCCATTTCTAGGAGCAAAATGGGGAAAAGATGACTCCTGTATAAAATTTACCACCAAAGGCATAACACTCACTAAAGAAAACACAAACTCTGCATTTTAACAGGAAACATTGACACGTACCCTTGGCAGGTATGGTCAATCTCACATACCCTTGGCAGGTATGGTCAATCTAACAAGAACGGTGGTGGGGACCAACAGTGAGTTCAGTCCCTTACCAGCACTGCCTCTCCCTCGGGGTCTGCCAGGTTAAAAGCATAGCACTACTTTGGTCCTCACTAGTTCTCTGAACCCTATAGGTTCCCCAAGAGTCCCAAGGGATGGGGAACCTTCCCTATCCTCCAGCCGTGCCACTGCAATGTTTATCATTGCTGCCTGAATTTTGATACCCTGCATGTATTCCTAGCATCCCAAATTAGAGTTTTTAAAGACTACATTGTCCAGAAATACTTATCCCTGCATTTTTGGCTTTCCCTAGTTATAGGGATCAGCATCTGACCTCCATTTTCGGATAGCACTGCAATCCCGGTCACCTGGAGGTGAGCTGCAGTACCCCCGGCCAATCCTGGTGCCTTCCTCCTCTGTGCAAGGAAGGTGGCAGGCTAAGAAGCACTAATGACCCACATCGGAGTTAGCCATTTTTTTTGCAGCCTCTTAACCAGCATAACACCTTGAAGCCAACGCTTGAGCAGTCTCTTCAATAGGACCGTCTCCCAGAAGGGTGGATTCAGTCTTAGATTATCTTCAAATACTAGCAGTTCTTGAACAATTTATAGATCAATAGATACCAGATTAATCAGGGTGCAACCAAATTACTGGAATGTTGACTCCAATAAGCAGCCCCATGAGAAACAGACATAAGGGTGTTGACATAAGTTCCCGCTCTGCATTTAACACCTTAGTGGGGATACATGGAGAAATGCCACCCCGAGTACCATTCGTCTCAGAGTAGCCTCATGCACATGAAAACTGCATATGTGAATGGCAGTTCCTGCTGCACAACAGAGACCATAAGAAATCACTATAAACATACATAATTGTTAGCATCTCGAAAGGGAAAGATGGGGGGTGGTGAAGGAATCCATCCTTTCAAATCGTATTATTATTAGTATTTTTTTCATTTTTGTAGTCTGGCCCCGATTCTCCGGTGAAGGAGCTTGGCCCATGCCCGCACCACCCCCCATGCCCAGGCTTTCCCTCCTGGGCAGGGTTGCCTGGCAGGCACCCCCTTCTCAAGGTCCATGGTAACATGCCCTGGCTTACCCCCCAGGGTGGGGCCACAGGAGCAGACCCCCCTGGGCGGACACTGTAGGCAGCAGGGGTAGTGACGGAATGGGGCATCATGCTCAGGGGCCTGGATTTTTAGTGAATGCAGCAGTGCCTGGGGACCGGGACATGCAATGATGACCCACCTCTGTCCCACCCCCCTCAGGTAATAGCGCCGGCACAATGGATCCCCCCCCTCACCTCTGCCAGGGGTACGTTGTGTGCTGGACACTCTACCTCCCCCCTGGAGAAGGAAAGCAGTCTTTAGGATGCTCAATCCTTCTCTCCGGCTGACCCCCTGATGTCCTGAGTATGTTTTTGAACCCATGTCATCGGCGTTGCAGACAGACGCCCTGCCTCTGAGCCGGTGGGCCGGCCCATTAAATTGTATTATACATTTTATTACCATATAGTGATACCTTTAGATCACTGCATTGATTTGCCCTAGAATATCAGAAAATGAATCACACAATTGATGGACTCAGCATTAAACAAGTTCTCATATTAACCATGTAGTGTCTGGACAGTATACTGCTCACTTCTGCCTTGGTCAACCTCTAGCTCTTGCACCGTAACCCTTTCACTTGCATAATTAGCACCTCCATCTGACTTGGGGCATTATACATCCTGTTCACTTCAGTAAATAGAGATAAAGTTCAGAAAATTAGAAGTAAGCCTGGAGGACAGAAAAGAAAACCCCAGTGTTGTGAAAGGAGTGAGGTACAGGAAGCAAAGGAATTGGGTACCAAGAAGGAAATTTTTTTTTTTTTTAAACTAGGCAAGGTCTCACTAGGCACAAGTGCTTGTTTTTAAGGTGGCAGGGTGCACTGAGGAGGATAGATGAACTGGTAGAGTCATACAGCATGTAAGTGGAAGTTGTAGGAATCAGACCCCAGTCTGCTGGCTATACTAGGCTCATTCCTTGCCATATTTCATCATAAAGAGGAAGCCTTAGGATCTGGATAGGAGACAACTGGAATCTTGCCAAAAATAATTGACTATATGTCACGGCAATACGCACAACTAGCCACCACTTGAGCGAAGTGCTGCAAGTGCCCTTATTGGCGCCATTTACTGTTCACTACCTCCTGATATATGGGACATAAAGATAAATTCCCTACTGAATGTTTTAGTGATATAGCATTACTACCCAGTGAACAAAATACTCACTGTGCTTCCAATTAAACTACTTCCCTAGCGTTGCCTGCATACCAGATAAACAGTGTGGCAAATACCCTGACTTGTCTATATTAGCTGGCGAATGCCACTTATTAAAGTACTCATCGCCTAGAATATAATATTTGGAGGCAGTATAGCACAGTGGTCTAAGGCTCTGAGCTGCAAATTAGGTGACATCCAGCAGACCAGACCTGGGTTTGAATCCCACAGTTTCCACTTGCATACTGTGTGACCCTGAGCAAGTCACTTAACCTCCTTGTGCTCCCAGGTCGCTCCTGTAAAAAAGCTTTCAGCTTAGTGTGCTATACCTGGTTAAACAACTAAATAAATAAAAAAAATAAAAATATAAACAAAGCACATTCCTTGAAACTGAACCCAGCCCAATTTGAGCAGGGCCCTTGCCAGGACACCATGTAACTCGTTGGAAGCTACTCGTATCTGCCACCTAGGAAAGTCACTTTCCTAGAACAAAGTTCTGCCTGCTGTTGAAATACTCTGTTGTTGAATCTTTTGTTACAGTTTTAACTTTGTCACCCCCTCCTTGGCTTGTGGATTTTGTCTCCACACTAATGGCACTTTGACCTTGTGAACTGCCTTTACCCTTGGTATGTACATGTGTACTTGAATCACCATATTACGTACAGTGTTATCCACTCCGCCCCATAGCAGACTTGGCATGAACTCATCATATGGAGTTAACTACCTGGCTTGCTCATAGGGCAAGATACCAACCACAGGCTTCTACATAGCATCCACTGTTGTGCTGGGCAACAGACACCTAGTACTGTGCCCTATTTGATGATGTATAGTTCTTAAAGGAGAACTGCACTGAATCTACAAATCATTTTCTGAGTAGAAGCTGTTTTTGAGAACTGGTTCAAATTCTGTTATTGTTTCATCTTTACAGGCCTTTCAGTAACCACTGCCGACATTTCTGAATTACACACAGCTGGTACCATAAGTACCATTTTGGAACTGTATGATGTAGCTTATGTCCCTTTCCAGCCAAAGAGTTCTATAGTAGAATATGGATGCATTGTGCCAACAATAGAAGAGCAGAGCAAGGGACATAATGTACATTATATTGAAGAAACTTGCCAGTACAGCAGTTGGGCATAAAGTGGTAAACTGGGTACGAAGCTGGCTTAGTGGAAGGACTCAGAGGGTACTGGTAAAAGGGCAACTATCAGAGGAGAGAGAGGTAAGTAGTGGTGTGCCACAGGGATCGGTGCTGGGGCCTATCCTCTTCAATATTTTTATCAGTGACATATCTGTGGGCCTAGAAGACAAGGTGTGTCTATTGGCAGATGACAAAGATATGTAATAGGGTAGACACTCCAGGGGGAGTGGAAAGGACGAGGGCTGCTCTTCAAAGACTAGAAAGGTGGACAAAAACTAGGCAATTAAATTTCAGTGCCAAAATGTGCAAGGTCATGCACCTAGGGAGGAAAAATCCTTGTGAGGAATACCTCCTGTGTGGAGTGAAATTGGAAGCCACAAAGCAGGAAAGGGAACTGGGGGTGATTATAGCAGATGACCTGAAAATATCCAAGCTGTGTGAAAAAGCAGCGTCAAAGGCAAACAGTATGTTAGGCTGCATAGGAAGAGGAATTACAAGTAGAAAGAGGGAGGAGATTATGCCACTGAACAGGTCAATGGTAAGGCCTCACCTGGAGTATGGTGTGCAGTTCTGGAGACCTCGCCTCAGAAAGGGCATAGACAGACTGGAGACAGGGCAAATGAGAGCTACAAAAATGATACTTGGACTCCACAAGAAGGCATACGAGGAGAGGAACGTCTGCATGACCTAAACATGTACTGCCTGGAACAATGCAGAGAAAGGGGGAACGTGATCAAAACCTTCAAGTACTTGAAGGGAATAAACAAGGTCCAGGTTCAGGACCTATTTCAGATTAAGAATCATGCAAGAATGAGGGGGCATGGCATGAAGCTGGAAGGAGCAAGTTCAAGAGCAACACAAGAAAGTTCTTCTTTACCAAGAGGGTGTTGTGTACTTGGAATGGCCTTCTACCAGAGGTTGTTGAGACTAGGTCAGTCGGATCATTCAAGAAGGCATGGGATAGGCACAAAGGTATTATAACACTGAATAGCAGTTAAGGGAGGGGGTCTAGGCTTATGGGCAGATTAGATGGACCATGCGGTCCCATTCTGCCATTATTTTCTATGTTTCTATGTTTCACACAGCTGTGTATAAATCAGAAACATTTCCTGGGATAACCAAACAGCCTGTATAGATGGCACAATAATAGACTTTGAACCAGTATTCAAAAATCTGCTTCTTCTTGGAAAATGACCTGCAGATTCAGTGCAGTCCTCCTTTGTTGTTATTCTTCTTCCTTTCTTAATATATATCTATATATGTATGCACTTGTTGGGCAGGGATGATAGAAATTACGGGGGAGGCAGACCGGCGTGGTTGCTGAAAAGGAGTCACCAAGCCCTTAATAATAGCTTTTCAACTCCCTCAGTCACTTATACTTGGTATACCGTGATGTGCGTGACCACGATTAGTGACCCCTAAAGGCGACACAATCACGGCGCATGACACAGTGGCTACCGGGCAGCTACAGTGACCGGATGGGGTGGGTTGGCGACTGTAGTGTCAGGAAGTTGTTACAGGTACGCATGTGGGGGGGGGGGGAGCGAGCACACTCTGCAAGGGGTGGGAGGGGATTTGAGGAGTGGTGCTATGATAGGCTGCCGAGCTGGCCCTGTGGTGTAGTGGGTCAGCTCTCAGTTTTGGTGGGTAGGGTGCTGGGTTCAGGTCCAGGCACAGGTTCGTCTTTGTTGCGGCCGGCCCAAATTTAATTTTTTTTACATTTTGCCCCCCCCGGACATGCACCCCCCCCCGGAGTTGAGAATCCTTAAATAGGGGGGTGCGGGGATAAACATAAAAATGCATGTCCCCGGTGCTGTTTTATTGTGCGCTAGGGAGTCAGAGCGCTGAAACTGATTTTCAGAGCTCTGACTTTGCCATAACGGTGGTCACTGTTATCACATAGAACCCTTATTCTCTGTTGTTTCACCCATCCACATCACTGTACATTCTCTGGCCAGCTGTAGCGGCCCTCACCTACTGCAGGCACTCACAGAATCATGATCAATGTGCCTATAATACTGGGCTAACAAACATCCTAGCTAATTGAAAAGTCTTCTCACCCCTTCTCAATACTCCGGGCATAATCTATGCTCCCCTTCCAGAACCCAGTCTCCCAAAACTCCGGTGCCGAAAGAAGTCTGCAACAGAAATGGGTCCTCTTAGCCTCTTGCATCTCTCCCCTACCAGCGTCTCCTCAGCCAAATGATTCCATGCAAAAAAACTGTCCACCACAGTATGCGAGAAGGGGAGGAGTATTGCTCACTTTGACATGGTTCCCAAGGTGCTATGTGGACATTGTGACTTTGCGACAACTCTCAGCACATTTCTAAAAGATAACCTGGCTTGTGTCCTCTGACGTGAGTCTAGGAAGCCAGAGTTAGCCCTGCTTTTTAGCCCCCATAAGTACTATGAGAGTTATTTGTTTCCCCAGGCACTGCATGTGTACACAATGTGCAGAGGGAATACTACCTGACTTGGAGATTTCTGCCTGTGTTCTCATGCTGCTCAGCAGGGGGCATATGTTGGATGCAGAGTCACATTTTGTTGCAGTCATTGTATCCCTGTACTCTGGAGCCAAAACAGATTGTGCCGATATTCAGAAACAGGTGCTTCCTTCCACAGACTTCACATCTCAAAGCCAGGCGCTTTGGTCTCGCTACTCAGTACTTTTTTTAATTTTTGTTGTATTGTCCTCTTTCTACAGCGCTATGTGGTCATGAGGACAGGCATCAGGAGGGCAGCCTACAATAAGCAGGGCAGCTATGACTGCCTTGTTTTAATTTACATGTTGATTACATTGACTGTAACTAAACACTCTGACACAATGTCAGTTACGGGTTTGAAACTTGAGGGAAACAGGAACAAAGAGACAAAAACAAATAAGGGAAAGGGAGAACATGTTCATGAAACATACTTTGATGATAATGTTCAACTTAAGGATTAGGAAGTGCCTAATTTGTATTCAGTGAATGTGCAAACATTTGACAATTTTATCTTCAATTCGGCCGTCTTTTGGACCCTTTCAGATCACTTTGATCTTCCCTGATTTAAAAATGTTTACTTTGGAGAACAGAAAATAAAATGTGTAACACCACCATAATGCTTGCACAATTCGAGTGGGTGGCGACATTCTATTTGTGAACCTCTGATAGGGTGTTCTGCATGGTGCGGGGTGAGGGCATTGGATGTGGTGCAGTGTTTGAGAACTGAGAGCGGGGACTATATTCAGAACCAGAGGAATGGGATACAGCTCCTTCTTGTACATTACACACCCCAACTGCTCAGTTGTTCCCACTTTCAGCTTTTGCTTCAAATTGCTACTTGGCATTTCTGTCACCCAAGTAATTTTGAAGCAAAAGTCGTTTGGCTGCTACCAGTGCTGTGTTTATTATCCGCTTTCCATGGCACTATGTGGTTATGAGGATGGGTGGCAGGAGGGCAGCCAATGAAAGAGCAGGCTGACTAGGACCTGTTACCAATGAAAGCTCTGCTTCTGCTCCATTTCAATGCGTAATTTTTTTTCAAAGGTTTGTGTGGACCCATGAAGCCTACTAGACCACCTAGACCCAGCCCCACTCCTCAAAACTCAATTAGCCACAATCTCCCCCAACAGCACTAAATTCTCTTGCCCTCCCAATGGACCATGGGGCCACCACAGGTCTACTGTGCATGACTGCACAGCCCTTGGAAGCCACCCATGGTAACCACACAAAGAAAGGGCCAGGGGGGTGAAGTTCCCATGCTGACTGAGAGAGCGAGGCCAAAGGTGCTGGCCATCACACCAACCTCGCGCACTGGATACTTCTCTCCCTGATGGAAGTGAGCCTCCCCATCACAAACCCGCCACCTCATCTAATTATACTGAAAGTCTACCACCTGAACTAGCTCCCACACCCAGGGCCCTGATGCAGGACTCGACTCACCTCACATCTGTAGTAGGTAAGATGTGAGGGCCTTCTGCATCTTATTTTTTCTGTGACCACAGAGACAAAAGAGGAAGACTCTCTTCTGTTTCAGCCTTTTAAGCCTGCATTGACCCTGCCTCTTCAGGATCTATCCCCTAGCTGCCAGCTTGACATGGGTTCATTGCTTATTGGCATACCTTCCCTAGCTTGGCCACCAGGAAAGATCAGACCAGAGGACTGGTCCACTGGCCCCTGGGTAAGTGTCCTCCCAGTGATTGCTGGGAGGGGCAATTACTTCTGTGCTGTTTCCACACCACTTGTTTGACTTCACCTCCAGCCCAGTTGCTGCCTTAGGAATTTTACCAGACAGGCTATGTTTTATCTCTATGCCAGAAAAGCCTGCCCCAGGAGGAATATTATTTCTTACACAGACTTGCAAGTTCTGCAAGTAGATTTGTAAAACCTTCAGTGTATGAACAGTGTATTTGTTTGATACTTGACAGTATAATGTTACTATATATCCAGACATAAGGATGTATATCAACAGGGACCCTGGTTTTCCATTTTTACCGGTAACACTGGTAACAATCACGGAATCCTGCTTGGTTTGCGGATTTTGAATTCTTGTACCAGTGCCTCACGGAAATTGCATGTCACTGCACAGACTCTCTAAGATTTCAGCATCTTTTTACATTTTTTTATTTTCTCTTCCTATGTCCCCCTTCTTACAGCATCAGTCTCCACTTTTCAGATATCCCTAGGCTGGGTATCCCCTAGCTTCACCCTCAGTTAATGCTAAGGAGCTCCTGTGTGCCTGCCCCATCCTGCCTGGGTCGTACCCCCTCCAGGTGGGAAGGGAGGGGACCCCAGGTCACCCCTCCACACTCCCTTAGTGTGTGTTGGTTAGCCCAGTGGGTCCCTCATGGAGCTTGGTTATGAAGTCTGGGGCACCTGGGTCCCTTCTGCCAGTGGCTGATGTGGGGTGATTGTTCCTGCTTTTCTGGTCTCTGTCCCTGAGGGCACTGGCACTACAGGAGATCCAAGGAGGTAAGTCACATAGAGACATGCCACTGCTTCAGATCCTGGCTAGCGTCCTTCCCTCCTGATCACTCTGCAGCACCATTGCACCACCACCCATGGTCACACAGATGGTGGTAAAGCAGCAGGACCTGCAGCCCACCCTCCCCGGAGGAGGAAAGCAGTCCCTCGGGTGCTCGATCCTACTCCCCTGGCCAGACCTCCAGCAACCCGAGTTCACTTCCGACCCTGGGTCACTGGCATTGCAAGCAGTACTGCTACCCCAGTGCCAGCAGGCCAACCCAGATTTCAGCATCTTAAAATGAATGCTGCTGTGCTTCGCATTCTTTCTGTTTTGCTGCGTATAGTCAGTAAGGAAATCACCCGCACTGCTTTGTTGTAATCAGCTATTCAGGTTAACCACCCATGCTTTCCACCAACATCTCCATCACCTGAGGACTGCTTTCCTTCCTGAAACCACAGTTTTCACGTAGTATGTGCCTAAGACTCTACAAGTATCAGCACACATGGGCAGGGCCACTGAAAAATTGCAGGAAAAGTAACCTGAAATTGCAGAGATTTTTTGCAAAACTTGCTGGAAAATTGTAGGATTTCTATAGATCCTGAGTGCTTCACAATAAATCCTTGCTGTTTTCTACAGCATATATTAGTCAGCGTAAACTACTAAATGAATACACTGACACTTGAATATGTTTTAAATATTGAAAAAAAAATTATGTTTCTAACATGAATCCTAAACAAATAAGATGTGTTGCCTCTTCCAAAATGTAAAAACATCTGCCTCATGCAGTGCTAGATTCTATTTCGTGAGCCACAGAAAATCAATATTAAATAAATCCAGAATAAACAAATGTTATCTGTTTCTGGATGTAAAATAATGAAGCCTGATCAAAAGCTATTTACAGTGTTGTCAACTATTCACCAGCTTTGGTGTAAGAAAAAATAAGCAGATGGAGTGGCAAATAGTTCAGTTTTAGTAAAATGTTGTAAAGTGTTTCATGTTCATAATTTGCACGGTAGGTACTGTGCACTATTATTAAAATCATTTATTAAAGCATTACATATGGGTGTTATTATGGCTGGCAGTATAGCCTAGTGGTTAGAATAACAAACAATGATTGAACTGGGTACATCTAGCAGACTTGGGTTTGATTCCCACAACTTCCACTTGCGTACAGTGAGACTCCAAACAAGTCATTTAACCTCTCCAGTGCTTCTAGGTCATTCCTGAAAACATGCAGTTCTGCCTAGTGGGCCTTACCTGGTTTACAAAGAATATAAAAAAAGAATACCGATATATGTTTAGTACTACATCATAGAATAGTAGTCAGGGTACCATGTACAGTAATTTTCTTGAGTTTTACTTGGGCTGCAATGATTTTGTATAGGTAAAGATGAACGTTCAGCTACATTTTATGTGTTTTATAAGCTTGTTTTTAGATTTTAGTCAGGTTTTTTTTTTTGTATTCTTTGCATATGAGCATCTAGGTTGTAGATTGCTAAACGCAGGATCACTATTACCTACTAGCTTATTCAAGTTTATAATCAGCAGGGCCATCCCAAATCCTCAGTTGTTTGAATGAAAATTAGTCTGAATTAAAGTATGTTCACAAGGAAAAAGCTGTCTTATTACTTATGAAAAGACTTCACTGTCAGCACACCATTTAGGCAAATTGTATCATTTGCACCTTTTCTCCCACCTGCTGTTTCAGTCTCTGTGACAACAAAAAGTTTTCTGATAGATTGCTTCAACAAAAAGCAAATGTTAAGTATTTAAGTGTACTTATGTTTGGCCAGTGGATTTTGAAAGCACATTCAGTGACATACAGAAGGTAAGACCACAGGGGCTGTATGATGCTGGTGGGCAGAGTGGTGCTCAATTCACATCTGAGCTCAGACATGAAAACTGGGAGACGTCCTTTTCATGGACACCAAGTAAAAAAAAAAAAGCATCCACATGTCTGGGAGATGCACGAATTCATTTGAAGGTCCTCCACTAATCACTTGTGTATTTTTTAGGTGAAGATACTTAATTTCAAAGAGCAAATTCAAGCATTTTTTTTTTGCTCCTCCTACCCCCTGGACATCCATTCCTTCAGGCCTGCCAAGGCCCCCTACCACTGCTGCTGAGTTCTGACCACCATCCACTGCCCCTTACTGCTGTGCTGCCAGGTAACCCAAAGTAACCCTTCATTGAGTGGGCCCCTACCCCTGTGGGAAGCTACCAGGGGAGGAGAATTGCCCCAAAGAGCTTCCTATGTATCCTGGGCATGGCAGGGGTCAGAATGGACACATGTCTGGGGCTTCCGGCTTATGGAGGGACCAGCAACCATCCTTCGGTTGGCCAGCGGATGTTTTCCCATTTTCTTAGGAGCGTAATAGGCCACATGATGTCAAGGCACACGCTGACGTTCGTCATGCTCCCTCCCGCAGTGAGGGCCAATGTGTTGTTGTGCCTCTGGCCTCCACCAGGGGCCAGCAAATGCTGAGCTGTGAACACACCCTCCCTCCCAGGAGAAGGTGAGTGGTCGTTGGACACTCAAACCTTCACCCACCAGCTGGCCCCCCCAACACTCGAGCCTGTTCCCTAACCCTGATCACCCATGTCACAGGCAGAAATCCAATTCAGGCAGTTAAATTATAGATAGGAAAAAACAAAGGTAGTCCACCTTAGTGGTGGTGGTTCAGATTAATTCACATCTAAGTTCTAACAAGCAAAAAGACCAAGTAATTTGTAACGTGTGCATGTGGGGTGTGGGTGTTGAAGAAAGGGGATCATAGTACTGTCACTACTGCCATCACCCCAGAGGGACATGGACTGCATTGTTGCTACTGCTATCACACCGAATGGGTGGGGTCTGTAGTGCTTCTGCCATCACTACTGGTGGATGGGAAATGTAGTATTGCTGTCTTCATACCTAAGGGATGGGTGCTGCAGTGCTGCTGCTGCTTCTGTCACACCTGAGGGAGGAGGACATAGTGCTGTTGCTGCTGCCATCACACCAGAGGGATGGGTGGCTGTAGTGCTGTTGGTGCTGCCATTGCACCTGAGGGATGGGGCCATAGTGCTGCTTCCATCACACCTTAGGGATGGGGGCTGTAGTGCTGCTGCTGCTGCCATCACATCTTGTACCTAAAATAACTTTAAATTGGTACAAGGATGGAAGAAGGATGCGCAATAGTGGAGGTCAAAATTGCTAAAATGCATGTTAGCAGAGTTAACAAGCATTTGTCAATGCCGAATGTTGCTTGCTTGTATGTGCTGTGTAGGTATTTGGAAGTCAGTGGAGCGCAAATATTGAAAATTTGCAAACTTATGAGCGTGCGTAGGAACTGTGCAACGCACGCTCGTGAAACAGTCATTTTTAAGAAGTTTGTCACAAAATTTTCAACATAGCCATTTTAAGACCTCTGCTCATGAACAGTCTCGTTGTGATTTTCTTAATGTGTCCCATACAGTGATTTCGCACACCGACTGCGCCATTGTGCGCTACATGGGCGGAAACACATTTTGGGCGAGATGTGAAAAATGATAGCTGTACTGCTCATGAGAAGGTGTGGTAAAATGACAATGTTGAAAATCTGGAGTGAAAATATTGGAAATTCGCAAACTTATGAGCGTGCGTAGGAACTGCACAATGCACGCTCGTAAAACAGTCATTTTTAGGAATTTTTCCGCAAATTTTCAACATAGGCTTTTGAGAGCCCACCTTATGAACACTGGCAGTGTTGTTTCATTAATCAGTGCGAAAGGTGATTTTGCGCGGTGACTGCGAAATCACCCTTGAGGCCGATGCTTACCATGACAGTGAGAACATTCATGAGAGGGTCCCAAAACCCCATGTTGAAAATTTGGTGCAAAATTCCAAAAATGCCTGAGATATGCAGCAAAGTTGAAAAAACCCTATTTATTACATTATACAGCTTACCGGCATTTCCTCAGTTCGTGGTCGGCTTTGAAGAGTGCAGACGTGTTCCTGGTCCAACGAAGATCGTCGCACTGAGGTCTGGAGGTAAGTATGGGGTGGAGGGTGTGGGGAGGTGGGGTGCGCAGTGGGTTGTCGCGGGTCGAGGCCCAGACAGCGAGGGACCATTTTTGTGTTGCAGGTTGTTTTGTTTTTTTAAAAACAGGAGGACGACGCGGGACATTTGCCACACTGGGGTGGGCTCTCAGCATGGCACAAGGATGCTGTTTGGGGGGGCGTTGAGCCGACGGGGGATTGGGCACCCCCGTCAGCAATAGCATCTGTTGCCACGCTGGGTGGGCTCCCAGCGTGGCACCGTGTACTCGGGGGGGGACAGTGGAGCCGGCGGAGTTGGGCACCCCGTCAGCTATACCATGTGTTGCCACGCTGGGGTGGGCACCAGTGTGGCATGTATAACTCAGTTTTTGAGGGGCGCGCTTGGCGGCCAGGATTGGGCACCCTCCGTCGGCTATACAATTAATGGAGGCGAGCACGCTGTGTCGTGGTGGTGTGTGTGTATGTGTGTAGGGGGATCGGCGCGCGGGCAGGCGATATCTTATCACTGCTTACTGAACCGTAGCTCCCCCTTTCAACTGTACGCCATTGCATTTTAGACTGCTGTCATAGACAGCTCCAGCAGCGATTGGAAAACTGCGGCTGCGCCTGCAAACACACTGACTGAATTGGAAGAGGGCTGCCACACCTCCGAAAATTTGGATGATGGCACTATGTTTCTTGCACATGTGTGCAAGCAACATAAAAATTGGTAAATAAAGTACACAGAACCAAATATCGGTAAAACTGGATTTTGGCTTAGCAGACACCGGTGACAATATCGTATTTAACAATGTGCAAAATGGAACATGCCCTTTCTCAATCCCAGTAAACCAGTGTCCCTGTATATCAATAGTCCTTAAATTAACAAGGGGTAAATGCTTGACACAACTAAAAAATCCACTTCCAAAGCAGAGTTCACTTCTTAATTTCTTTATTCAATTCCAACCCCTACGTTTCGCTCCTCAGAGCTTGTTCACGGGGCATTTTTCATAAAACAGTTTTCTTCTGTTTAAAACAGAAATTGCACGTTTTAATATCACCATTTAAATTCCACATATATTCAGTATATTCATAATCATTTTGGAATATTGTGTTAAAATTACCAATTAAGTTCAGTTGTTTGTTAATCTTTCAATAAATATTTTCCTTATGGCTATTTTAAATCAGCTCCTGTAAAAAATAACATCAAACAACTATCATTTGCACAAAGCCTCTCGTCCTGAATGCTAGGCAGAAAAATCATTTACTTCAGTGTTAAACTTGTTTCCCCATAGCTGCCCACAAACCTCTTATTATTAGAGCTTCACCCTTTTCCAAACATCTTTCTTTTTCCATAATACAAAACTGTATTAAAACAATTGCTATCATACATACATTCAGTTAAATTCTCCCTTATACTTCCTACAAGACTATGTACAAACACTTTAAAGCTGGCGTTTACTAATTATGCTTCCAATGCTAAAGCCAATCACTTCATATATTTTGCCTCTTGTTGCTTACCTCAGCAAGCAATGCGCTATTTTTCATTTCATCGCTATCTTATATCTTCACTGATAGTTTAACTTTCCGATTCTCTCCAAAAGTTCGTTCAGCATCTAAATATTTCAAAATATCATTCATTAAACTTAACATTTGTTACTTAGACTTATCTTAAAAAAACTCAATTTCTTAGTTAAATTACCTCAAAAAGCTGTCTGTTGTTCACAATCTGCCAATTCTTTTGTAAACTTGAAGAGATTTCCTTAGCGTGCTGCTTGCTTTGGTAATGGCATTCTCCTCACTACCTATTGCTCTTAAGAGGTGCGGCTTACCTCTTGAGCCTGTTCATTTTTCCCGCCAAAGTGAAGTATCACTTTGTGTACCAGTCGGATTTCTCCGAGATTGTTGCTAAGCATCTGTACATTCTCTCCCAAAGAGAGTAAGAAGTGAACTCTGCTTTGGAAGTGGATGTTTTAGCTGTGTCAAGCATTTACCTCCTGTTAATTTAAGGACTATTTGTATTAGTTGGCACCTTCGAAGGTGGCCATTTAAGATAATCATTTCCCAGTTGATCCAGTGTTCTGTATAAGGAGGTATATCCCCTTCTTTATTTCAGCTATTCCAGTGGGATTTATTTGTGGCACAACCCATTTTAAATCCATTATTAAGAGAAAGCTGGTTAAAGGTTTTTGGACTTCACTATAACATGCAGGGGAATTGGGCACTTGGAGCAGGATGAAATGGAGCACAGGTCCTATTGGAGGTGGGGAGGGGTGCAGTCTGTTGGTTCTGGTTGTAGCATCAGCTCGGCAGCATAGCAGCAGAGATCTCTGTGGGACCAAGATTTTTGGGCTCTCTGTTTCTACTATTAGACCACCAGGTATTGCTGATAACTAGAAACTGGGACTAAGCAGTAGGGGAATGGAAATCTCAGATTAGTGATACAGACAGGATGTGGTAGGGATCTCAGATTAATGATACCAGCAGTATGCGGTAGGGATGAGCTCCAGTTCTGGTCAGTGTCATGTCCTTCTTCAGGGCTTTTTTCTCCCACTAGACCACCAGGTATTTTTTTTTAGAAATAAGGAAACTGAAATAGGGAAGGATAACTGTACACTTAATTGCAGGAGGGTGACATTGATACAGACAGGATGCAGTGGCAGGTGTTTGTGTGTGTGTGTGTATGTATGTGTGTTATCATGAGCTCTGGTTGCAGCAGCATCAACACAATGGATCTGATCATGAAATGTCACTCTTTGGGTCACTCTGTGTTCCCACAAACCACCAGGTATTTTTAAAAAAAGCATGTGCTGGAGGAGTGGGGCATTTGAGAGAGCAGACAGTGGCAAGGAGGTTGGCACAGGAGGCTGTATTGGGATGGTAAATGTGAGAAAAACTGGGTGTTGTTTCAGCATGGTGTGTTTAAACAAACTTAAAAAAATCATCACAAAACATAAGAATTAATATGAATAAAACATGTGTAAAGTGATTATTTTCACAATATTTAGCACATTTAAAGTAACATTGAAAACAATATTCCTGCATGCAGGGCTGCTGCTACAGCACCTGATTCGGCTCCCTCCCTTGATGTCACCACACTGGATGTCAGCAGCTATTTCAGGGAAGCTGAAGGAGGGAGATATGAATCAGGAAAGGCAGTTGTTTACATTTTTTGAATGCTAGGAAACAGCAGTTACCCTAAATTAGCCTAATTAAATAAATGATGTTTCATCATTTATGAAAACAGCAGCCTTTTACTTAAAGGGCTACGAAACCAAATTCAAGAAAAGTTACATCATAACTGTATGTGTTTAGGCATCCTTTTAACCTTTAAACCAAGTGGAGTAACAGAGAGTATAAGTAAATCATCAGCATAACCCAAAACAGAACATTGGGGGCAGGATTCACAAAGCAGATGCGCCGGGCACAAATGAGATGCGCTGGCACAACCTGGATGAGCCAACCTAAGACAGTGTGATTCACAGAAGGATGCCCCGCAAGATGCCCTGTACACATCCCCACTGTAAATCACACAGATGCGGAATGCGCAACTGTAGATTCCCCAGCGCAACAGGGATGCGCCAATGCACCTAGGGCAGCATAACCATGAATATGGAGCAAATCAGCATGGAACGAAGGAACAACAGGGGGAACCTGCAGTGGCACAAAGGATGCAGGGAAATACACCTGCAGGGACCAGCATGAGTGCAAAATGGCTCAACGGTGGCCACAGCAGAAGAGGTGAACAGAGAGAGCACACAGAGAAACACCCAGAGGCACCTGACACAACCCACACAGGAGGCCAGGTGGCACATATGACAAGCACAGGGGTGCCTGTCAAGGTGTGCCACAGCCACTGGGGACACCATGCAGCATGGAGGTGTCCCCACGACATGGCCACCTGCACAGGAACCAAGTGGTGCAGAGAAAGGGGATGCTACACAGGGGCACACCAGTGGACAGACAGAATGGCAGACAGGCTGAGTACCATGCACCACACAGGTGTACGAAGCCCACAACCAATGTGGACCGCATACAGAGCCACACAACAACAGGGCAGCAGTGCAACAGATGCAGGCCACATGCACCACACACAGAACAGGGGCACAGACAAAGGGAGCATGACACAATGCCTACCCACATGCCACAGGCAACAAAGAGGGCACACAGTAAGGTCACCATGGCAGGGGGGCAGAATGCATGTATGTGTGCAGTAACACACATGCAGATGTGTGTAAGGCAACAAAGGGACAGTGGACAGCAGCAGACAAACACAGAACACATGCACAATGTACAGTGAATGACCACAGATGCCAGTTGCTAAATAAAATGATTTAGTAACAGCAATGGCACACAATAAACTATTTACAATACCAGCCAGTAGGAACTGGGAAGGTAAGGGTGGGGAACTATACAAGTACAAAAACAGGTATGCAGGAGGGGGAAGGTGTGTGCATATGTCAGAACAGGGTACAGCAACAAACACTGTGGAAGGAGAAGGCATGGGAGGCAAAACAGAAAGGGGCCAAACAGAAATGTCAATGTCCTTAATGTACGGGATGTGCCACAGCATGGTGCTCATGCCTATGACTCCTGGTACACAGCAACATGACCAGTCTGGTCACTGCCTGCAGCAGCTGTCTCTGATGTCTATAGAGTGGCTGCAGTGTCCTCCATACAGACCTCTGGATCTGGAGTCCTGCCAGCTGCAGAAGTCCCTGATGCCTCTGATGAATGGGGACACATGGCTGTACACCACTTGGAGCTACAGTGGGGGGGGGGGGACAGACAAGATATTAAGTGCCATGTTCCACACTGTCCCCCCCCAAGCCCTCACGAGTGTGCTGGAGGCATCCACCACACAAATGGCCAAGAGCCTGCCAGGCAGACCACACACCTGCAACAGGCAGGCACACAGTGCCACACTGTGACCATGCAATGTAACTCAGGAAGCACATGGCCCAAATGATCATGCAGGGGGTGTGCGCAGATGGGCATTTCACAATGCCCCACACAGCATATGCACATGCCAGCTGGCTGCACAAGTGTGCTGGCCCTGTCTGGACACCACTGGAGCATCACAGGGTGCCCACGGTGTGCATAACATGCACACATGGTGGATGTACACACAGGGGCCAGGTGCACTGTGGCCCAAGCACACACCACCATGCCCACACCCCATGTGTGTTCACAACCTGCAGCACATGGACATGCACAATGGACCTACAAAGGCCAGCCGAGGGCACCACCCATCCACCCCCGAACACACAGCGATTGTATAACACAGACACTCACTTGCACCAGCACATCCCGGTCCATGGGCACCAACACCGGCCCTAATGCGCCTGGCCTCCACTGCAGTCATGGCCCACTGTCTGCCAGTTGGCCTTGCAGAAGAAACAAAAGCAGAGCACACCATGAGGAGACAGTAGGTGTAACATGCCCACACCCTCAGCCACAATACTGGTGCCAGCATGCAGTGAAGTCAACACCACACAGTGCCCCAGTGACGGTACCCCTGGCTGCATGCAGCCACACACAGCACCCCTGCCCATGCCCACCATATGTGCAGATGTATGCATGCAGTGCCAATGGCCATGGCAAATCACACACACCACAGTGGCCCTGCCCCACCTAAGCTCCATGGCATACGCTCCCATTCCCTGTGGCATGCGGGCACTGTCCACACTGTGTATGGCCCGCATTGCATGTGTGTGTTTGTGTGGTGAGTGTGTCTGCATGTGTGTAGTGGTGTGCAGTGAGGCACCCCTCCTGCATCCCCATGCTGCCCCTGTGCATGTGTAGTACTGTGATTTACCTGTGTGTGGTACTGTGCCCCTGCATGCATGGCCCTGTAGGCTCTGCAACCTGTCCAGGTCCCTATGCTGCAGATCACCATAACGGTGCCTGCTTTGCTCCCCATTGCATGCAACTCCCATCCTGCACACCAGCTGCACAGTAATCCTGGCCTACATATCGGACCATGGCTCCATGAGGTCATCTGACACAAATAGCTGCCCCTCAACCCACAGCATCAGTGCCACAAGGTTAAGAAGCTCCACCTCACCTCATTTCATGGAGCTTAGGCCCAGCCTCTGAGCACGTGGCTTGATCACTCTTAATGTCAGCAGGGCAGGTGTGCACAGTCAATGGCACAGTCATGCCAGATGTGCGACTAGCCATCATGCAATGCACCACGCATGGCATGGCAATGCGCAATTGCTGCCAATTACACGTTATCGCACATGCACACAGCACTTTGCCAGGGTGGGAATGCAGGGTCAAGCGTAATGGCTGGGTCGTGCATGCGTACTCCACATGGAGATGCCATCTTGTGACTGGCAGGCAATGTCATGCACAGTGTGGTATCACCGCATTCATTGCCAATGTTGCATAGTGTTACCGGACTGTTAGTGCTACACCTGTCAAGCCACTAACCCAGCATCGTACATGCATGACTCTGCACCATGACAGTTGTGCCGTATTCAGGAAATGCCCTATGTCCCATGCGCATGCACTGGATATGTGCCATATGGAGATGTACTCAATGCAGCAGATGCACCACACTGATTGGGATGAGCTGGAGGCAATTATGCAGTTCACAGACAATGATCCTAAATCAGCTTATTGCCAAATTCAGGGGCATCGCACCTGTTTAGCATCTCAGTACAGATGCTCCCAACCTCATTTGCATGCCCTGAACCATAAATGCTCCGGAATGTGCCTCCACAGAGCTCAGGTGTCTGAGAGGAATTGCATCCTTGAAGGTAGGCTTGTTTACATTCTTCCAAAGTAAGTGTGGCAACACAAGAGGACAGTATGAGGCCTAGGACATACAGCCATGGGCCACGCCTATTCCTGGTCACAGACACATTCAGTTGTGTGCCCCCACAGTGTCCTACTGTCCTTACTAGGTCCTGCTTGGGGGGGGATGTTGCAGGTGGGTGGTATAGCGTGGCACCACAGAAGGCTGACATGAGTGTTGCAGTTCTGACCACCATCCAGTGGTACATGTCAAGCAATGCCAGTCACATATGCAGAACATTGTAGCCACATATACTACTGCTACAGGACTGGAGATGCCAATGCCCAACTGTCCCTGCCAATCCCAGATTCTGTTCAAGAAATGCAGGCAGGCAGGTGTGTGGTCTGCAGACAGGGTGCCATCACCCTGCAGCAGCCAGACGCCATGCCTGCACACATATATGGAGCAACCTGTGCTCTGCTAATGGCTGCATATTCTCACCCACAGAAGCCAACATGTTTGGAAAGGACACAGATGCTGAATGCAGATGTCCAACTTTTACTAGTGGTGAGGACAGGGCACTAATTGACACATATCTGCTGTGCAAGGACATCCTGTCTGGTGGGGTGGCAGCCGTCAGCTGTGGGATGAGGGCTGGGAGGCTGTGGTACGGCATGTCAACGCCGTTGGGAAATTTAACAGGATGCCACTGGACTGCAGAAGGCACCTGAATGATAAGAGGACAGCCATGGACAAGGTGGCACACACAGAGGCCTCCCTGTGTATTACAGGGGGTGGGCCATAGACAGGTGTGTGCCTCACACCCACGGAGGAACTGCTGGTGGCCAGCATGGGCCAGGCGACTGTGCAGAGTGTTCCCGGAGGGGGCTTCCAGACAGGTGGAAGTCCACCGCAGCACTGTGAGCATACATGCCCTGGACGTATGCCTGTCAGAGTGTGTGTGCCATGTGTGTCCTGACAGCCCTGCTGTATGTGAATATCTGACCATGTGCCTGTGTGCACCGACCATAGTTCTGTACGCACCATCCATGGACTATATTGTGCAGTCGTATGACAGGCTGGGCATGTGGTGGTGGTGGGGGTGGGGGCCACACGTGATATTGTGTTCTGCTGCACACCAGTGCTGAAATCCTAGCGGGTGGTGGCCAGGGTGTTGCACAGTCCAACACAGTAACAGAGGGGCATGTACAGGTACTGGAGCTGTCCAGCTATAGCCCATGCATGGCTATATCAGTGGAACGGGTGTTGATTTCTGCCACAGGGCATGTAAGGCGCACCACACTGGCACATGTGTATGTCCAACTGTACATGCCTATCTGACCACTACTGTTACCCATGTTTGTAACCATGTATCCCTTCTTTCTGTTGCCACTCCATGACACCTCATGGGTGCTGCTGTATCTGATGCACCACAGAGTGCCACTGCAGGGGGTGATGTTGGTCCATCTCACCGGGTAGTGGCAAGGTCTGGGGATGGTGCTGTCGCAGTCCCGTCACACACCACAGCTGCCCCAGATGCATCTCCAGTGGTGGCAGGCCCTTCTAACACCTCCGCAAGCAGCACCATGGCTGGTGAGCATGACGCCACTTGGCTGGAGGGGTTCCTGGGTTTGGCTGATGATGATGACCCAGGGAATGTGGTGGACATCATCGATGCCCTGCTGGTGCTGGCATCCGGTGCACAGGGGGAGTACAACAATGTTAATGATGATCCTGATGCCACACAACTTGGGAGGGACATAGCCAACTGTGGGGTGCATGACGCACAGGTGCATGCACAGGTGGCACCAGCAGGCTTTGGTGGTCCAGCAGCCCCTGGCACATCCACAGGGCCTGCACAGCTGTCCACAGTGGTGGTTGCTGTGGGCTCTGTGCCTGGTGATGCTGTGGAGGCAGGGACTGCCCGCACAGGTAAGCAGGGTGCTGTGGTTGCACCACAGGTGGCAGTGGCTCATGATGCAGCCATCCCTGGATGTGCAGCGGTTGCACCAGCCCAATCCTCAGCCATACCCTGCTTGCTGTGGTGAGTCCATCTACAGTGGATGTGCAGAAGCTGGCCAGCACACCACCTGCCTCTCAGCGCCATCGCTGTGAACCTTCACCTGCCAATGAGATTGAGGGCTATGCACACCCCCTGCAGGCCACCGTGGAGGGACAGGCATCCCTATGGAAGGAGATCAGGGGCATTCGGATGCTGCTGGCTGTTGAACATGAGTCGTTGGCTGAGTGGCATAGCCAGATGATGGCAGAGGCAAGCCTATTGCAGGTGGGCATGACTGCAGCTCTGGAGTGTATTGCGCAAGCTGCTGAGGCGGCTGTGCAACCAGTGCACAACGTGGCTGCTGGGCCTTCAGCTGAATACCCAGGAGTGCCTCATGCACACCCAGCAGCAGCGCCAGGTGATACCATTGCTGCTGACACCATCACCACACCTCTCCATCCCCGTCATTCCCATATCTGACATGGATCACAGGGCCAAAACACCAGTCAGCACCCATTCATGGTCTCACTGCAGTAACTCTCCAGGTGTGTTGGCTACCCCCAGTGGCCAGTGGTGCTGCATCAGTAATCACAGGGCATGGGCGTGGCCACCTACGTGTCCATGGCAGCTGTGGTGCCTCCTACTGATGCCTGGGTAACTGCTCATATGGTCCCGTCACCTGCACCCTTTGCATCCCACTCACCTGGACACCTATGCCTATGGTGGCGAGGATGGCGTGCACCTGCCCAGTGCGTTGTCTGTGTGAGTTACCTGTGTGGTGCTACATGCATGTCCATGTGTGCCATTGTTGTGCTGTGTAGCATAGGCATGATGAGTGTGGTTCTGTATCTGCTGTGCACGTGTGCCAACAGCAGTACACTGATCCATGCCATCCACAGCACTTACACTGTGGCTCCTGAACATGTGGATCCTGCTGTGAGTGTGTGTGTGTGTGTGTGTGTGTGTGTGTGTAGCATTGTCGCTGTCATGAGTGTGCTACACTGCGGCACTGTTGTTGTTGAGTGCCCTGTGGTGTGTATCTGGTCGTTTGGATGTGTGTGTGTGGCGTGAGGTGCCAGCCATGTATTACCCACCTGTGCTACCTACCTGTGGTCCCCTAATTGCTCCTCCATGATGGTGTCCCTGTGCCGCTGGTCCCTGGTGACCAGCCGTGGGTCTCGGTGTAGCAGTGGTGCTCCATGATGATGCCTCTGGACTGCTGCATCCTTGTCCCTCTCTCATCCTCCTCCTCCTCCTCCTCAGAACAGTCCCCCTCCTCAGCCTGGACAGCTATTCCACGGTCAATGACCATGTTGTGAAGTATACAACAGGCCAGGAATATGCCACAGGCCTTCTCTGGTCTATAGAGTAGGGCAATACCCAACCTATCCAGACACCGGAAGTGCATCTTCATCATGCCAAAGACACGCTTGATGATGGTGCATAGTGATGTGTGCCTCATTGTACTGCTCTTCCACCTCGGTTCCAGAATGATGGAAGGGTGTCAGTAGCCAGGGTCAGAAGGGATATGCAGCATCACATGTGGGAAGCAAAGGAGGTTGTTACTGCACTGCATACCTGTGCATTATGCACCCCCCCCAACACACCATGGTGCACTGGTGTGACTGTCAACTGTACACCCCGGTCCATATGTCGCCCATTTCTGACTGCCTACATCCCCCTCCCAACTGCTACAGCCTGGCCATGTTGCACACATCTGCTTGTATCTGCCCGTGCTCGCAGCCATCGTTGCCTGCACATGTTCCCTTTCCCATTGTCTGCCCACGACTGCCCGGCGGTCGACCATGCGCGACTGTGTGCGGTGTGTTCTTCAATGCCACTCATGCCTGCTGTTACACTGCACCCTACCTCCCATGCTTTGCTGTTCTGCTGTACTGTCTCCCTGTGTGCACTGTTCCAGTGCTGTCCCCCCTCCATTGTCCTGCCTGTGCACATCCCCCTGCACATTTTCTATCATGGTAATTCCACACCTGCTCCCTCTCCCTTCCTGTGCTGCACCATGGTAGCCTGTTCATGAGCAGTTCTGCTTGCCCCATCCACCTATGAGTTGGCTGCTGGGTAAGTTCCCAGTCTCAAACTGGCAGCAAAGGGTGGACTGGAGCCATATGAAGGCATCATGTGTATTCACAGGGTGTGTGGCGCAGACATTGATGATGCACCCAGTGGCATTGCACACCACCTGGCAGTTGACTGAGTGGTAGCCATTGCGGTTGACATATGTCATGGCATCCTCACCAGGTGGTGCGTGGATTGCCACATGGTTGGAGTCAATGTACCCTATAATGCCTGGCATGCATGCCACCCTATGGAACTGCTGCATGGCTTCTGGCCACTCTGTCTGTGTGCTTGGGAAATGGATGAATGTGAGAGCAGTGCAGTGAGGAACTGTGTGAGAAGATGGGGCATGGGCGGCTGGGATATGCCAGTGCTGTCTCTGGCTGGCCTCTGGAAGGTTCCCGTAGCGAGCAGGCACATTACTGTTGTCACCTTGGTCTCCACTGATATGGCATGACATCTTCCAGTGGGTGCCTGCATTTTCTCATGGCACAGCTCACAGACCTGCCTCAGAATTGCCCTGTTCAGGCGGTATCGGACGACTGTTTTAGTATCTATCAGCTGTTCAAACATCAGTCTGGCATGATACCGTCATGGGGCTGGCCGCCTATGGTGCCTTCCGCAGCCACGGTGCTGGTTCACCTATCTCCTCATCCCCATTAACAGGAATGGTATTCCATCCATTCTTTCCTGCTGGTGCTATACTTCCACTTGCTGCTGCTATCCTGTGGTCAGCCTGCTGGGGGCTTGCACTTAAGTCTACTTCTTTTATACTTATCTCACCATGGATCATTGAGTACTTGAGCTGTAGATGCTTCTTATTTGTGCATTCATTTTGCTCTGTGAATGGGTCTGCACTGTATATGCAGTTACACACCCCCTCATGACACACCGCGTATCATTACTTTCAGTCTCCAGCACATCCTGTTAGGTGCAGCGTATCCAGATAGTGCCGGGGCATCTATGCTGTCTGTGAATTACTACATGGTGCATTTCTGGGTTGTGCTGGCTCATCTCATTTGCGCTCAGTGCATCTGCTTTGTGAATCCTACCCAGGGTGTTTGCAAGAAAGGGTGAGTGAAACTGCAAGTCACCCACATTTTGCAGCATTTTTTTCAATAAGGAGGTTAAATTAAAAAGATGCAGCACAAGTGGGCACCCCTGTTTAGCCCCCTGTTTGCTCCAAGTTAATCGGCGACCTGTCCATTCAATTTATACCTAATCTACATAGAAACAGAGAATTTGACGGCAGGTAAGAACCTCTTGGCCCACCTACTCTGCTCATTTCCCTACCTAATGGATAAGCTGCAGATCCTAGTTAACCAACTGCCTACTTCCTCCTACGATCACTAGAATTGTTTTATGTCTGTCCCATGCATTCTTGAATTCCCCCACTGTTTTTAACTCCACAACCTCCTCAGGAAGGCCTTTCCATGCATCCACAACCCTCTCAGTGAACAAAATACTTCCTCACATTACCTCTGAGCCATCCCCTTCCATCTTCAAATTGTGCCTTCCTGTTCTTACACATCTCTTTTTCTGAAAGATGCTGCCCTCTTGGACTTTGTTGATTCCCTTGAGGTACTTGAAAGTTTCTGTCATGTCTCTCCTCTCCCTCCTTTCCTTGAGGATATACACATTAAGCTCCTTTAGCCTCTCTTCATATGGCTTCTGTTGCAGACCCTGCACCATTTTAGTTGCCCTCCTCTGGACAGCCTCCATTCTGTCTATGTCCTTGCAGAGATGAGGTCTCCAGAACTGCATGCAGTACTCCAGATGGGGTCTCATCAACTGTCTGTACAGAGGGATAAAAACTTCCTGTTTTCTACTGGTGAGGCCTCTCGCTATGCATCCCAGTATCCCCCCAGCCCTCCTTACTGCCTTCTCACATTGCTTGCCCACCTTTAGGTCATCTGATATGACTACCCCAGTTCCCTTTCCATTTTTGTTATTGTTAGTAACCCCCCCACCCCATTAAATACTCTTCCCCTGGGTTTTTGTTTCTAAGGTGCATTACTTTTCACTTCTTTGCATTGAATCTAAGCTGCCATACTTCTGATCATTCCTCCAACCTTGCCAAGTCCCTTCACATCCTTTCCACCCCCCCTTGTGTATCAGCCCTGTTGCAGATCTTTGTGTCATCTGCAAAGAGGCATACTTTTCCTTCCAGTCCCTCTGCAATGTCACTTATAAAGATATTAGAGGACCGTTCCCAGTGCTGAACCCTGTGGTACCTCGCTAGTAACCCCCCTTTCTTCAGAGCAGACTCCATTTACCATTACCCTCTGCGTCCTGTTGTCCAGTCAGTTGTTTACCCAGGCTACCACCCTGGGACCCACTCCAAGGCTGGCTAATTTATTTATTAATATTTTATGTGGGACTATGTCAAATGCCTTGCCAAAGTCTTGGTAGACCATGTCCACAGCCCCTCTCTGATCTACTACTTTGGTCGCTCAGTCAAAGAAATCTATTAGATTCATCTGACACGACCTTCCCATTGTGAATCCATGCTGCCTTGGGTCCTGTGCCATGCTGGCCTCTAGGTAGTCAACAATTCTTTCCTTCGGAAGTGATTCCATCATTTTACTTACCACTGAGGTCAAACTAAAAGGTTTGTAGTTTCCTGCCTCTGCCTTGCTCCCACTTTTGTGAAGTGGATTCACATCTGCCCTCCTCCAGTCCTCAGGTACCACACCATCCTCCCATGATTTGTTAATCCTGATGTAAATCAACTATGATGTCAGCCACTCCCAAACCAAAGATCAAAGGCACACTTTGGGTGAGAAAGAAACACTGACATTATTTCCTTTTCACTGTATCCTGTCAGCACCACATTATTGTGATACTGTAGCCTTGTAGCCATTGACTACTAGTTCTCACAAAACTTGCTAAACACCAAGGCCCCCATATTCAAAGGAGATGCACGGCACAATCCGGTGGCACAGGGTGATGTGCCATGCAACCCCAACAATACATGGCAGCGTGATATTCAGAAGGGTGGGATGTGTCGACCACAAGGGAATGGGCCAGGGTGCAGCAGTTATGTATGCCGCCTGAGTGGAGGGTGTGTTACCATAGATATAACACGCAGAGGCATATTCAGAGAGACTGCACCCCTCACTGTCCAGACATGTGTGGCACAAAGAGCCGCCATGAAATGCTGGCCTAAATAAGCCAGCCACCCACCCACAGGCCAGCCATGGCAGTGCAGGCATGTGCACAGCAGCCTGCCCAGCCCAGCAGTCAAGTGGCAACCCCTCTCCTATCTCTGAACCCTATCTGTATACAATAGGAATTCCAGAACATCCCTGGTAGTCCAGCAAACCCCCTTCCATCCTCAATCATAATATAAAATAGTATTCCCAAATTCCCCTGGTAGTTTAGTGCCCCTCCATAGCCCTGAACCCTGTCCATAGTAGAGCGTAATGCTCTGACCATCCCTGGTAGTCTAGTGGTACCACCCTCTCAACACCGATCATAACAGAAAAGGTACTTCCCATATTTCCCTGGTAGTCCAGTGGACCATCCCAACTCCCCCCCACTGAGGCACCTACACGCCACCTTGCCCCCCCCATCCCAGCATGGCTAATGATGCTGGCAGGCAGCAAATCCCAACCGCACCTGACTGGTTGTCACAGAATGACAGCTTACATTATGCACTAGAATACCATTGGTCGACACAGTCGACCAGTGAGCTGCAGTGTGTACTATAAGCATTCATTCACAAGTTGCCCTTGTGGACAAACATTTACTACACAAATATGCAGTCTACAGTGTTGATCAATGGCATTGTAATGCATACTGTAGGCTGTCATTCTGTCAAGCTCAGATGGCGAGTAGCTGTGGAGGTGTGCAGGTGGGTTTTGCTGCCCTGCAGTGTCACTGGCCATGCTGGGATGGGGGGAGTGTGTTGGGATGTGGGTGCCTCAGTGGATAGGGGGGTGGAGGGGTCAACTGGACTACCAGGGAAATGTGGGAAGTACCTTTTCTGTTACAATTGGGGCTGGAGGGGGCCAATAGACCACCAGGGATGGTCAGAGTCTTACACACAACTATGGAAGGGAGTTGGGGCTGTGGGGAGCACTAGACTACCAGGGAAATATGGGGAATGTATTGTTTGTTATGATCGGGGATGGGAGGGGGGGCCACTAGACTAGCAGAGTGCTGTGGTGTATTCTTATGTACACACGGTGATTGCTGGACACCAGGCGCATTCAGCAGGGTGCAGCCATGCTAATGGGCTCGTAATGAGCGTGCATGGTGCCCCTTTGTGCCATGCATGCCCAATGAGCTCATTAGCATTTCCCGGATGAATCTCGTGCTTGGGGTCATGGTACATCCAGACATGCACCACGCATAGCCCACTGGTGGTATGCTGCACAGTCCCTGAATGCGGTGCATGGGACTCGGCATCCGCCCACTATGGGCAGCGCATCCAAGGTGGATATTCAGACAGTGTGCACTATCAGTACCGATTGCACATACTGTTTGAATACACCATCAGAGCTGGCTGGAGCATCTATTCTGCGTGGCACATCTTTGCCATCTTTGCGTGTGTACAACCGGCCGGCTCTGAATATGTCCCCTCAAGTAACACTCTTTTATTTATTTATTTTTATTTTTCTTGTTTAAATTCATACTGTGATGGCAAGTGCGGGTGATACCAATGACGTGCTGTTTAGCTGATCGCAGTAAAGTGCTCTTTAGCTGCTCATAGAAACATAGATTTTTCCAGCAGAAAAGGACCTTTAAGCCCGTACAGTCTGCCCCTTGTCCCTGCCTATTCCATCACCACTGACCCTAGCTGGTCATAGATGTCACTCCTTCCCCCAATTCTTCTACCTGATATGGTCTGCGCCTATCCCATACATGCTTGAAGCTCCCCAGTCTTTGCCCCACTCCCTCCTCTGGCAGGCTGTTCCAGTCATTCATCACCCTTTCCATGAGGAAGTATTTCCACATGTTCAAGATATAGTGCAAAATTTGTCTTGTGCAAAAATACAAATAGCTAAAATGGTCTCATCCATAGAACAGCTGCTGCCCAATGCCCCAGCACTTCTCTTAAAGAGCTTCATCGGGGAGGGGGGCCCTCTGTATAAGCATTAGCATGCAAGGGTTGGTGTGCTCTCCAGGTAGGTCATGCCTTAAAAAATGCAACTCTCTAAACCAAAGTTTGAAGGCCCACTCAGGGTGAGAAACAAGCACAGACATTATTTACTTTTCCCTGCATCCTGTCAGCACCAGATTGTTGTGATATTGCAACCTTATAGATCCCTGCATGATAGCATTTACCCAGAGGAGTTACAGGAATTGTATGATGTCAACCAGTTCTCTTTATGCAATTCCTTGAATCTGTCCCATAAAGCTGTCCCATAAAACTGATATGACTAATGCATCAAGAGCTATTCTGAGATTGAGAACAGCCACACATTTTTTAATTAGTTTCTACCATGTAAGCTAAAGTAAAATAACGATCAGTGACTGAGTATTCCCATCCAAACCCTGTTTTGATATTCTCCAGATATGCCATGGGCCTCTGCCCAGTTTTCTAGTTTTTGTTGCATCAGTTGTATAACAATTGTTATTATGTAATTTATCAGAGTTATTGGTCTATAATTTTCAGGTAGAGTATGACTTTCTGTATACAGAAACTGTCAAACTACTTTTCCAGTTAAATGGGATCAAAACATTGTGTATCCTGGTATGTTAACATCCCAGTCATGGTTCTCTGTGTACCATGTTTCTATGACTGCCACGATATCCAGGCATCCCTCTTCCATCAAGGCCGGCAGTTCAGGGAGCTTGTTGCCCAGGCTATGGGCATTGGTACTCATTACCCTCCATTTTTTGATGGCCTTACCACTTTTTGCCCCATTCCTGTCCTTACTGTCTTTGCCTTTTTCTCCATTTACCCCTGCCCTTCTCTCTATCAACGTTTCATCTTGGTGTTTACCTCACTAACTACCCTGATTTTTTTTTGAGTGGGGGCTAGGATTTCCCTGCTTCTTTCCATTTCCTCCCCCTTGGCTAGTTTAAATGCTTGCCAATGAAGCATTTAAACTTTTCACCTAGGATCCCGGTTCCCCTCCTGAACAGATGCAGACCATCGCACCAGTATAGGTCTACATCACTCCATGTGGATCCCCAATCCCCAATGAAGCCAAACCCCAGAGCTCTGCACCATTTTTTCAACCACTGATTGAATCAGATAGTGTGGTACACCCTAGCCTCACCCATGCCATAGACAGGCAGCACCTCCGAGAAGGATACTGTTCATTGTATTTATGTAGTATACAGGCATTATAAAAATGACACAAAAAGACAGCCCATTTTTCAACAGCAGCTTTAAAAAATGTAATAGGGATTTTATCAGGTCCTGGGGCTTTGTTCAGCTAAAAGGACTGTAATACCTGAAAAACTTCCTCTATAGTTATAATTTCAGCTGTATTGCATGGAGTCCTAGAGGACCCCTCTAAAATGTTTCAGCCATTCACTTAGTCCTGTACGTGATAATATATTACCCACATAATTCCTTGTGCCCTTGGCAACCAGCTGCCAAAAATATGTCTGGTATGTGAGGAAATGATTTCTAGCATTTCCGTCCCAATTGTTTTCTGCAAAACTTATTTTCAGATAATAAGAGATTTTTCTATTGAGTTTTTATGTTTCCTTGCACGTTCATAAGAAGCATCATGCAGTAGGATGACATTTCAGAGGTGTGTGTCAGGAACTAGTCCAATGCAGAGCAATCTACAGTGGGCTTGTCCCTGACAGACCAATGAGATGCAACCAGACTGTGATGCCATTTCAGTTTTCACAGCTGGAAGCCATTCTCTACTTGAAAGAAATGAAGCACACCAATGAACACTTCATTACTTTCAGTTACATTAAACCAGCAGCAAGCAGCTGAGCGCAGGACTGCCCCATTCTTCTACGTAGTGCCTATGTTTGCCTCCCCCCATCTTGTAGTGTCCTGTTCATCCTCTTTGTGGTTCCTTTCCCTGTACCTTATATTCTGCACTGTTCATGCATTCCATGCCTCCTGTATGCTGCCCCGGGGACAGCGTTCCTCCCCTCCTTCCAGGTTGTTTTTGTCCTGTTGTGCTGTGCATGTCTCCATTTTCCTCCCGTTCCTGCCTTTCACCCCTGCCTTCACCACTTGTAGTTGTGTAGCTGTCTCCTCACTTCCTTCTGTGTTCCCTACTGTCCAGTCTGCCATCGAGATACATAAAGTGTTCTTGGTTTCCACACACACCCTTCCTTTGTATCCTTGTTGAACAGAACAACATGATCTTGGCAGTGCCTACACAGCCACACATAAGTATATATACAACACTTCACCCTCCAGCCTACCCCACTCAATGAGTCCGCGGGCACAGTGACCCCATTGCTCTTCTTTCCCCCACCTTCTTCTGTGGAATGATCAGGGCTTCCCTTTTCTCCTCCTCCTTCTTGGGATCCTTCTGTGTGAGGACGTTGTTAAACAACAACTTCAGTGAAGGTGAGAGATGGAGAGAAACACTGAACAACAGGTCAGAGAAGTTAACTGGTTTGGGGGGGTGCTACAAGGATTCTCTCTACGTGGTTGGTCTTAGCAGTTCATTTTGTACACTGACGTCCACTCTGGCAGTGCCGAGGATGATGTCAGAGGCATGCCTGGTAGCCAGTGAAGATGGCGACTGAATATGAGTGACCGTCAAAACAGCGACTCATATTCAGCGCTTTCCTCCTGGGCTACCCTGGAAGAAAAGTGATACTACATGACCGGGCATGTACTGCAGGGTGACAGGAAGGGGAGGGACAGGGAAGGGGTTTTGGGGGACTGCTGTACCTGCTGCCACTGAGCTAGCTGTGTGGTGTGGTGGTGTGGGTGGCTAACTCAGTTGTGGCAGGTACAGAGTTTGGGACTGGGTGCGGAAAACTTTTGCCGCTGCCTTCGGCTGCGGTACTTAATTTTATGCCGATGCAGGGATATTGCCTCCTCTCTGACATGCACCCCCCCTGGAGTTGAGAATCCTTTTTCAGGGAGGCACGGGGGGCAAAGCCCACTTGTTTCCTTGTCCGGATGTCGAGTCACCCTGGAGTGTATATCACCAATTTGCTTTTCGGTGATATACACTCTCCGTAGTAGCGATCACTATTTTGCAATTGCTATTATGACATGGAACCGGCATGCCTCGGTACTGCAGTCTGCCACTGCTCTCCTCTGGGGCTGTGATGCACTTTCCAATAGCAAGAGGCAGCACCTCATATGGACAAAACTCCACACCACCACAGTTTGAAGTCTGGCTTTTTTAACATTTAAAAAAAAGTGTCTGGTTGATCCTTCGGTTCTCTCGCTTCAGGCAACACACTGACACTGGGAGCAGTCCATGGCTGATGAAGAGATCGCAGTTGTGATCCCAGTTTCAACTGTAAATAAAAAAATGAATTCAAGTGGGAGTTGACAGAGCTGCAGGCTGCTGTGTTGTTGCCAGGCTGCTAAAGGCAAAAGGGAGAAGGACAGATACTGGGTGGAAACTACTGTAGCTTGCACAGCTGTGAAATCTGAAGTGGATGCTGGGAGAGCTGATAGCGCCTGCTCCATTTAGAGCTGTTGCGTGTGGGCTGCTGCAGTATACCCACAAAAAGTAGACTAAAGCTGCCAAGTTGGGGGGGGGGTGGGATTGAATAGGAGTGTGTGTGTGTGTGTGTGTGTGTGAGAGAGAGACTGTGCTGGAAAAAAATTGCTCACCCACAAATTATCTAAAACAAAAGATGAGGAAGTGTGCATATGAGTATTTAATGTTGTGGGATGCTTTGATAAACCCCTCAGGTTTATATAGCATCTCACATCTCAGGTGTGCATTAAATTCTCATATCACACACTTCCCCATCCTTTATCTATATATAGTGATCTGGTATCTGTTTCAATAAAAGTATAACTATTATGCTAAATATTGGAGAGTGACTGCATTTTAATGTTTCCTTGCACATGTGCAAGAAACATCTTGCAGTGGAATAACATTTCAGAGGTGTGTCAGGGACAAGTCCAATGCAGAGCACTCTACAGTGGGCACGTCCCTGACAGACCAATGAGCATGCAACCAGACTGTGACACTAGCCACAATTTCACAACTGGAAGCCATTCTCTAGTTGAAAGAAATGAAGTGCACCAATGAGTGCTTCATTACTTTCATTTACATAATGCCGGTAGCAAGCAGCTGAGCGCAGGACCGTCCCATTCCCATTCTTTCACGTATTGCCTGTGTTTGTTCCTCCCTCCTACCCCATCCCTCATCCTGTAGCATTCTGTTCTTCCTCTTTGTGGTTCCTTTCCTCGTACCTTATATTTTGTGCTGATCATGCATTCCAAGGCTCCCGTAGGCTTTTTGCTACCTTTGGGGCTGGCATTCCTTCCCCTGCCCACTTCCAGGTTATTTTTCTCCCATTGTGCTGTGCATGCCATGCACAGAGACCCCCCTCAGGCTCCATTTTCCTCCCATTCCTGCCCTTCACCACTTGTAGTTGTGTAGCTGTCTCCTTGCTTCCCACCCTGCTTTCTTCATCCTTTGCTGTCCTGCCTGGACACCCTTTCTGCCTTCAGTGCTGTTCCCCTGTCCATTCAGAATAAGCTGTTTGCTTTCATGATTGGATTAAAACATTTTTCTGGTGTGGATGCTCTATCAATGTTCACTGAGACCAACGCCCACTTGTTCAGATGTACCTCCACAGCTTGCTCGAGCAGCCACTGGTGGTTAGGAATAACAATGTGGGTAATACTTTACTGTGTAAACCCACCCATGATTTGGTAACACTTGGGGCAGGAGAGTTTGAGCTTCTTTCGCTCATCCAGGAAGTGGCACTGATCTATTTAGTTTCCAGAGGAGGGTTGGTTGCAGGCAGGCCAGCCCTTTAGAGACTCTGCTTCCAGTGAGGGCCCTTTCCAGCCACTGGTGATAGTCCATGGCAGTGCAGAGACCAGGACTAGCTGGCTACCTGCTGGCATCTACTGCGATGGAAGTAATAAGGCTTGTGAGAGAGATAGGGCCAGTGTTCCTTGCTGGGCCAGAAAACCAGGTAGGCTGAGGGTGGTGATAGGCCTTGAGAAGAGCTGGTAACACTGTAACACTGAAGGTTAGGGGCAGCAGCAGCGCAGACACAGTCAGCATGAAACAGATGTTAAGGGGGCAAGGTGTTACTGACCTGCGAGTTCCCCAGATCATGTTCATTGGGGTGGGCTCCATTCCACTTGCTCCCTGGCAGCTAGCACTTGTACAGTATGACTGGGACCCAATCTGCTTGCTATTGGGCACCATTTCCTGTGCGTGGTGACTGCTCATGCTCCACCTGGGCTCAGGCTGCATATACTTTCCAGCTGCCTGGTGGTTCCCACCACCTCCCCCATTTCCTAGCCTCTCAAGGGGCAGTTACATTTGCCATCAGAGTGGAGGCTTGTGTGGTGGACAGGCACTCCTATACTGTGCTCTTTCCACTCCTGAGGAGCTCCTGGCCCCTGCTGCCCCATCTCCGGCCCACATGGAGGAGGCCACAGCTTGAGCTCTATACCAGCTGGCAGTAGAAAGTTCCACCTGACAGTTTCTCTTTTAAAGTGGATAAAGTGACTTGCTCAGAGTCGCACAGTATGCCAATGGAGGTTGTGGAAATCAAACCCAGGTCTGCCTGCTGGATGAAACAAGCTCATTTACACCTCATTACTACCTAGTACATTGCTGAGCAGGTTGGATATATCATTATCCCACAATCGCACACACCCTGGAATGTCTGATCCCAGTTATGGAACAGCTTCCCTGATATTTAATTTTATGAGGTTCAGAAAGGTATGCAATTCTGACCAATGCTGTTGTGCTGGAGAACAACAGTTATGTGATTGCATATGACTAGTCACATGTTTTGGTTTCTTATATCCATTTTATCACAATTATCGTCATACATTTGTAGTTCCTTGTCTGTCCTTAATTTTTATGGCAGCATGGACAGAGCCATGCTGAGGTATTGCCATGATGTAGGAGGGAAAAATTACTGTGACAGAAATGTGAGGCAGTTTTCTCCCATTAAGTGTTTTGACTGGTGCTGCGGCACAAATCTCTGCCTCCTGCTTAAAGCAACAGTACAGTACTACATAACAAAGTCAGTAACACATAGATGTCTTCCTTCTGATCTGTTGAGAACATAGCTGTTTAAAATTCTGTTGAGCAGTGCAGCATTTACCTAAAAAGTGCTCAGTTTCTTCTTTGTTTTTGTTTACATTTGTGTTATTTATTTTTTTATTAAATTTTGGTGACCGGGTAAGTCCAATGGGCCCCGGAGGTCCCTTTTTCCGGGGCAACCCGGGATTACATAGCAATAGATAAACAGCACTATGAAACAGTGAACATGAGTTACATGTGTTACAGACAAACATACAGTAGTGGTACATAAGGTAAATAGGGTGAGCCGCAGTGCTGGTAAGTAGTATTGTGCCTGAAGGAAACACACTAGAGTCTGGATAGGTCCAGAGAAAGCTATAATCTGAGGGGTAGTCTCGGGGCCAGTGCAGTGGCAAGTACTGGCTACCACTATATGAGCCTTAAGCCTAATGCAGGAACGTTTGACAGAGGGTGATTCCTGCACACCAGGTGGGAGTTTGTTCCATAGGGTGGAAGCAGTGTGGGTGAATGACTTGGCACCTGCCTTGGTTCTAACTCTGGGGACATGTAGGAGAGTTTGTTCCATTGTATGGAGGAGCCAGGGATTGGACTTTAGAGCAATGATTCCAGAGAGACTAGGGGGAGGAGTCGGACTGATTAACTTGTAGGCTAGGAATAGCTGAGGATACTGGAGGTGGGTGTCCAGTGAGGGCCAGTTTAGTATGGATAGGGTGTCACAGTGATGGTTCCTGGGGTTTTTCTGGGAGGCAAAGTGAGCCACCTTATCGTAGAGTACTTGGTGTCTATTCCTCTCAGTCTTTGCCAGCCCATATACAACTGGGGCGGTGTATGTGAGTGTCGAGAGGAAGACGCTGGTGGCGATAGAGACCCTGGCTTCCAGGACCAGCTGATCTTTTAGTTGATAGAGGGTGCCCAGTTTCCCATGTATGGTTTTGGTGACTTGGTCCACATGGTTCTTAAGGGTGAGACCCTGGTCCTGAGTGAGTCCAAGGTATTTTAGGGAGGGCACTACTTCTATGCAGTTGCCAGATGCGGAGGTGAGATTTAGGTGTTTTTTCTGTCCTGACCAAGGGATCAAGGACCAAACAACATGGCCTTGGTTTTGGCCGTGTTAAGGACCATTCTGTTCTCGATGAGCCAGTTCTCAAGGGATTGTAGGTCATCTTGGAGTAAGGGACTGAGGTCTGCCAGGTTGGCCATGGATCGCTAGATGACGGCGTTGTCCGCATACTGGACAACAGTGCCCCCTCTGCAGTGGTCACTTAGTTCATTAGTAAACAGGGAGATGAGGAGGGATCTGAGTACCAATCCTTGTGGCACCCTCTCTTTTAGTGGAAGTGGGTCTGATATGGCATCCTTCCATTTTACCCTCTGTGTGCGGCCAGATAAGTAACATCTGAACCATCTTAGAGCATGGCAGTTGAGGCCTATGTTGCCCAGCTTGGCTATAAGCAGGTTGTGGTTGATCAAATTGAAGGCCTTAGAGAGGTCTATGAAGACCACTCCAGTAGGAGACCCCTGGTACAAATCTCAGAGCACATCCATTGAGATTTTGGTCAGGGCAGTATCAGTCCCATGCCTGGTTCTGAAGCCGTGCTGGGAGGGAACCAGAAGTTGATGGGCCTCCAAGTAATCTCAGAATTGTCCATAGATCAGTCTTTCCTGGAGTTTTGACAGAATGCAGAGGAGGGAGATTGGCCTATAATTGCCAATAGACTCCCAGTGGCCTCCCTTGTGGATTCGGACCACGTGGGCCTGTTTCCACTGCTTAGGTACTGCACCTTCCATCAAGGAGCAGTTGATGAGCCAAGTCAGGGGTCTGACCATTGCAGGGGCTGCCGTGTTGTTCCCCAGACTTTTACTGCCAACTGCACACACACAAGGACTTTCTCCTTTGTTTACAGCTATACTGGTTATGCTTCCTGTGTGGTGCATGCATTCCTTCAAGATGTACTAAAGTCAGTGGTGAATGAATTAATTTATGAAGGAATGTGACTAACAGTGGGGGCTGTAACTCAAGACATCTGATGCTATACAGATGGGGAAACTGAAACACCAGACTGAGGACTGAGAGACATAGTGCATGCATGTGTGTGTGTGTGTGTGTGCATAGGTGTTGAAGGGGGGAGCAAAGAGTGCTGTAGCACCCCCAGCCTCTTAGGACATAATAAACTGCCCTTTTTAAACTGCCATCTTTATAGCACGAGCTGTTCTTTTAACCCCGTCTCACTAGAATTAAATAGAAGTCAATTGAAAAAGATCCACATATGTGTCTCTCAGGTGTGAAGAGGTTAATGCTGCCTGCTCAGTGATTGATACTATACAGATGGGGAAAGTGAAATACCAGGCTGAAACACTAGGGTGTGTTTGTGTGTGTGTGTGTGTGTGTGTGTGTGAGCACGTGTGTACATCTATGTCGAAGGGGGAAGTGAAGAGTGCTGTAGCACCCCTAGCTTCTTTTGCAGTTAATCTTTTTATTGTAATTATTGTGATTATACATACAAATACACTACATTCTCCAATATACACTTACATAAATTCTTAATAGGAGAAGAAAAAACTTGTCTGAAGTATTATACAATGATATTAAAGGGGAAAACAAATGTTGAGAAAACAATATGTAGCAGTACAATCTGTATGATGGAGAAAAAATATGGCAATTTAAGGTTCAAGGGGTAAAAGGAGTAGATACAAACAAGAAATATGAGCAGTCATGATTGTACTTCTGTTATGCTGTAATTTAATACAAGTATGTGTAAGCTTGTATAAAGGAAGAACATAAAAAAGAGAAAATATCTAAGAAAGTAAACATCAGTGAAAGGGAAGAAGAAAAGGAGATAAAGAGATAGAAAGAGAGGAGATGAAAAAAGAACGAAAGAGCTAGAAGCGAGATTCCAATGTGAACATATAACAACTCATGTATTAAGTGACGATATGTGTAGATGTATTTAAATATTTAAAATAGTCCTGCCAGCATTTATTATATAAATTAAGTCAGTCAGAGGCTAAGTGTGACATACAATCAAGGATGGCATATTGAGATAGTTGTTTGAGAATGTCCGGGAGGGTGGGAATGATGTTGGATCTCCAATGCATTAGTATAAGGCATTTAACTTGAAGGAATAGTAGGGATAACCACCTATTCTGAGAATGGGATTTTTTGTATGAATGAGCATTGAAAATACCAAGTATGCAATGTTTTGAATCTAATGCAAAGGATAAACCAATCACTTTCATTGCAAAGAAATGAATATGACACCAAAGATTGCGTATGGGAGGACAATACCATAAAATATATAGCAAATTACCATCTGGGGCATTACAGCACCAACATTTATTATTGTTCATTAAGCCCAATTTTTGCAAAATCTCAGAAGTTCTGTACCATAGATGTAGTATTTTGGATTGTATGAGTGAACTATGATTATCCTTGAAAGATTTATGGCAGGATAGCCAGCAGTTATGCCACTTTGAATTGGTTATGTTATAATTTAAAAGGGTACTCCATTTATTTTTTGCAATGATGGATTGATCTGGAATTGTATTTCTGATATGTTTGTAAATGATACTATTTAATTTAGGACTTGTTTTGATCCATTTAGAAATAAAAGTATCATATATAGATTGATGAGGAATAGTAGAAAGATAAAGGTTCCATGCCATGTGTAACTGTAAATATTTCCAGAAATTATCCTGGGGAAGATTCCATTGTTTGCGCAGGCCAGAAAAGGATTTTAATTTGAGAGTCAGTGGTATAAGTACTGTATATCCTCAAGGAAAAAAAGCCCCCGGTTTTCCAATTACAACAAAAAATTGGGTGATTGTCAAGAGTGATGTTGCGGTTCCTCCAAATGGGGGCATATATGAGAGGGATTGGGTTGGATTTAAGGCATTTATGAATTATTTTCCAGTAGTATATGGATGATGCTATAGTAGGGTGAGATTTTAAATTGGGGGGAGAGGGTTTTAAATGAAGGAAGTGGTGACATTGCCCAGACATAGAGATGTTTCCATACTGACCTACAACGGTGATTTATTGCTGGATTTATTAAGCCATTTGACAGTTTGGGCAGTGCGGAAGCCCAAAAATATGCTTGGAATCAGGGCAGCCCAAAGCCCCCTTTGGACCAGTGGGAAAGCAGTTTGTTATGACTAGATCTGGGAATTTTGCCTTCCCATAAAAAATTGCCAATTATATCATCAGTTCTGACAAAAAAAAAGTAGGGAGGGTTAAAGAGTTATTAGAAAATAGATACAGTATTTTGGGAGTTATTAACATCTTGATGGCAGAGATTTTCCCATTAATAGAGAGGTTAAGCAGTTTCCATTTGTTGAGAGTGTTATTAATATTTGCTAATAATGGGGAAAGATTGACATCCCATATCTTGTCTAATTTAGAGGGGGATCTGTTTTCCAAGGTAAGAGATACCTTGAGGGGCCCAGCGAAAACCTAATATTGTATTCATAGAAGAGTTACAAAAATTGTTCAATGGCATTGTTTCTGATTTATTAGATTCAGAGTGAGCCCAGAAAGTGAAGTAAAGTTGCTAAGTAACTTAATTAAGGGTGGTCCTGAAATTTCAAGATTTTCAAGTAGAATGAGGTGGTCATCAGCATAGGATAGTGAAGTATAGCAGGAATTACCGATAGGAATACCTTGGATCATGGAGGATTGGCAAAGAGCAGCTGATAGGGGTTCCATAGCTAGAATAAAAAGAGTGGGGGATAAGGGGCACCCTTGCCTGGTACCTATTGCCAGATGAAAGGATGAGGACAGAGTAGAGTTAGTAAGAACCTGGGCAGAGGGGAGGGTGTATAGTAATTGAATCCATGTACAAAATTTATTAGTGACATCAAAGTGGGATGGAACACGATACAAATAAGTCCAGTTAAGAGAACTGAATGCCTTTTCAAAGTCAATGGCTATAGCTGCGGCAGGTGATTTAAGAGATTTAGCTTTGTAGATTAAATTAAATAATGAACAGAGATGATCAGAACCAGTTCTGTTTTTGATAAATCCAGTTTGGGAGGTGTGGACAAGTTTTGAAATTATTGATTCTAAATGAGTATTTAATATTTTAGAAAACATGTTCCCATCCATATTAAGTAATGATATCGGTCTGTAACTGGATGGGAGAGAAGGGTCTTTATCTTTTTTGGGTAGGACGGTTATGATGGCTCCTTTCATAGAATAGGGAAGTTTACCTTGTGAAGATGCCTCTTTGAAGACCTTAAACAGTAAGGGGCATAAGATGTCAGCTAGGGGTTTATAAAAGTCTACGGAAAAACATCACTGCCAGGAGCTTTACCAGATTTAAGGGAATTTAGCACTGCTTGTATCTCTTTTAGGGAAAAGGGTTCATCTAGCAAAACCATATCTTGTTAGGAGAGGTGTGGTAACTGTAAATTGTCCAGAAATTGTTGTATATATTCAGGTTGTGGGGGAGTGGGGTGAGAGTATAGTTGTTGGTAGAAGGATTGCATAATATGGTTAATTGAGGGATTATCTATATGGATTTTGCCTGAAGGATCTTTCAAACCGGCAATATGTCTCTCCATCTGTTGATTCTTGAGATGATAAGTATGCAGCTTCCTGCATTTATCCCCTTATTCCCAATAACGGTGTTTAAGTCTAAGGAGGGTGAGTTCAGCTTTCCGAGATATTAATTCATTGATTTTAATTCTATGCTGAAGAATTTCAAGGTGAAGTTGTGAGTTATTATCTGGATTTTTTGTTTTATAATATTGTGTTTCTTTTTCTTTAAGAGATTTCTCTAAATCGGCCAATTGCTGTTCCCTTCGTTTTTTTCTTGTGTGCTGCATAGCTTATAATTTTCCCTCTAACTGTTGCTTAAAGTGCTTCCCAGATGGTACCTTGAGATACATCCAGGAGTGTTGTTAAAGGAAAGAAATTCTTGGATTTGGGATCTAATCCAAGGTAAGAAATCAGGGTCTTTCAATAAGAGTGGGTCTAGATGCCAGGAGGGGGATTTAGATGGGGGCAGGCCCCAAATAAGATATCATTTTATAGGAGAATAATCCGATATAGTAATCGGGAGGATAGTTGTGTCGATAATTTTTTCAGCGATGATTGGGGAAGAAAATCAGTAGTCAATTCTGCTATAAGATTTATGAAGCAGTGAGTAAAAGGTATAGTCGCGCTGTCTAGGATGGTGTAGTCTCCAAACGTCAGTGAGACTGAAGCCTTTCATTAGCATTGAGATTACAGAAATACTTCTGGGTTGGGAGTCACACAAAGAGTTACTTCTGTCTAAATGTGCGTTCAAAGCTAAATTGAAACCCCACCTACAAGTATAGGAGAATTGTTAAAGTTACTGTTCATAATTTGTTGGGCCATATTATGAAAGAATTCAGGTGAATCAGAATTAGGGGCATAAACGTTGACTAACATAAGGGGGCCTGTAGGGGTATTTAAGTGGGCTATAATCCATCTGCCATCTGAATCAGAGATGGATTTGATAAGGGTCCAGTTAAGGGATTTGTGTAATAGAATAGCAACACCCCATTTTTTAGAAGTAGAGGAGGACGCATGTACACCCCAAGCTTCTTAGGACATAATAAACTGCCCTTTTAAAACTGCCATCTGTACAGCACCAGCTGCTCTTTTAGCCTCTTCTCACTAGAATTAAACAGAAGTCAGTTGAAAAAGAGCCACATATTTGTGTCTCAGGTGTGATGGGGTTAAAGCTGCATGAGTCCGCGACAGCGTCACCAGCCGAACCCAACCAGAGAGGAAGAATTACATCTGACTACATTCAATTAGGCAAGCTGATTTAATGATAAAATGCAATGTTGTTGTTTTGACAGTCAGTCAGCATTGCACAGCATGGCTGTATGGTTTCAAACTAGTTTCTTTTCTGTTTCAGTTGAAGTTGTGCATTGTGCTGTACGTAGTTATTCAGGGAGGCTGCTAGCTGGTTATTGTTTGTTTCCAATGGTAAGCAAGCACTACTAGCACTTTTTTTGATCATATCCTTATTCTGTAGTTATTTCTTGCAGGCAGTAAGGCTGGCTGGGCACTGTTATCTGATTTGCATATAGCCTGTTGTAAAAAAAATACAGTACATTTTTGTGAATGGTTTTCATAGGATAGGCTTTGTATGCACTGCAGACCAGATAGCTGTAGAGTGCAAGCAAGCTATATATATGGTATATCTGTTTTTCATTTTTCTCTTAATGCAACCCGCCCTCCCCCAATTCTCAATAGAACTGCTAGCATTTCTTTCTGTATAGTACAGTACAGTGTTTAGCCTTGTATCAGTTTGTCATGAATTTTTAGTTATGGGAGATACTTAAGTGATAACATTCAGTTTTATAAGTATACAAAGCAATAACTGGCTTCTGTGGATGATTAAACACCGAGGAGAAGTCGGGGTGTTTAATCTCCACTAAGCAAGGTTATTGTGAGTATACTTCACAAAGAATGTTATTACTATTATACCACTAGAATTTGTGGCAAAACTGTATTTTTTAGTGGAAATTAAGGAGCGCACCTAATATGTGTTCCCTACATCTGTGACTAATAGTGCCGTGGGAGCAAGTCAGAGCTTGTTTATTAGTAAGTGATGCTTTTGCAGTTGTATGTTTGGAAATAGTAATACTGGACACTTACTGCAGGGTTTTAAATAATTGATTAGCAGGTTTTATTTTCTTGGGACAATACTAACTGTACAGAAAGCATTTATACAGGTTTTCTAGAAGTATAATGTTTGTTAAACACAGTGAGGCAAGTGCTATGCATTTTCACAATGTTTTAGAACTTTTATGAGCAAAACGCTAATCAGTTTTTAGAGTTAAATAAAACCCTGCTTACTGCAATATATAGTTTATTTAAAAGTTGGTCCAGTGGAAAACTGAGCGCTAAAATCCTTTTTATTTTGTTTTGCGAAATCGAATCCATGATTGTGGACATGTTCATTACTCAAGCTGGTAACGTGCATATTTAGAAACATGGTTTCAATTTCGCAATAGAAAAAAAAAGTGTTGTAGCGCTTGGTTTTTCACAGGACCAGCTTTTAAATAATATGTGTAGCAGTAAGTGTCCAATATTATTATTTTGAGCCATACAAGCACAAAAGTATCTCTTACTACTAAGCAAGTTTCTTACTTGCTCCCATGGCAGTTCGGGTCACAGACACACAAAGCACGTATTGTGTGTGATGAGGGCTCAGTTTGGTGTGTGGTGACATTTTTTTTAGTAGTGAATAGAAATAAGGTGGAGGTTGTAGACATTACAGATGTGGGATTAGACAGTTTGTGTCAGCATTTGCAAATTAGTTAGGGTGATATTGTCTGTCAATGCCATTCAGTGTGTGTGTAGGAATGTGAGTGGAGAGAAATGGAAGGGAATGTGGATAAATGACTGGGTGTGGTTACGTAAGCAATAATACCCAACAGGGTGGGCGGTATTGTGCTATACCGGACCGCCCAGGGGCGTAATGAGGCCTGACGCTGCAGGCGGAGGGCCTGAGTCCTGGAAGGTCTGGTATAGCGAATACCGCCCACCCTGAGGGTATTGTTGTTAGAAATGGGCATTGTAAAAATTAAGTTTAATTTTAAAAGTTTGTGCTATATTAGTATAAAATATGTTTGGAGATAAAATAGTTCCTCCGCTTCATTAGATTTGTGTGGTTTCTTTTTAGCGTGGTCATTTCTGTCCTACTGGAGATTCTGTACTACTGTTCTCCTTCCTCCCTCTGACTAGTAACAGCAGCAAATGAAAGTAAAAGAAATGAAAGACGCAGGGCTCACTCAGAAAATCAGCTTCATTTGTAGCATTTCAGTTCAGGTTCCCACGGTCAAAGCCAAGGTATCAGATGCAGTGCGATGGAAACAGTAGTTAAGTAGTAATATTATTAAAAAAAATGTCTTGACATTTCTGCAGTTTTTTTTGTTTTTGTTGTTTTCCTCAGTTTGATCTTGTTATGGGGCTGCAAAACCGTGACTGACTTGAGCAAAAGAGAGAGAGTGCGCTACTGTGTGTTACAGGAGCGGTATTTTCTTCGTTCCTATCACATTCCATCTCATACTTTGGCTTTCCTGACTTTGGAAACCTGAACTGAAATGCTACAAAATGAAGGTGATTTTCTGTTGAGCTACACAAAAAAAACACAATAAAGAGTTTAGAAAGCACACAGATGTGAGCATTCCCTTGATCACTATTCAATGCTCTGCACTGAATTCAAGTGACTGCTGGTGGTAGCTGTGACACTGCGTGGAAAGCAAAATGGTCGGGTAACAGTACTCTCTTCGTGTCTGTGCCGCAAATGGAATTAAACCTATTGGGGGGCATCGCTACACCTCAGCTAACGTTTAGTGCATCATTTTGGCAGATGGTCAGGGAGTAGGGTGCCTTTTATTTGTAGAGCTATTGGACAGGAGATCGAGTAAACAGCATGTGGACCTTAGATAGTAGCTGACACTGTCATCGGGATTGAGCATGGCGGCTGGAGGTCTGAACACGGTTCCTTTGCTACAAACTACGAGCAGGTAGTTTTGCTGTTCAACAAAAAAGATTTTTTTGCTTTCTGTTCGGCAAGCGGGACTGCAGTTAAGGGGAGCAGTGTGTTACAGTAGCGGTTAACACACCGCGTGCCGATATTTAAAATGTTAAATGTGTTGAACATCTTTTTTTTTACTAATGGTGTTAAATATATGAAATTATGGGTCAGTTAACCCATGGTACAGCCATTCTGTGCTATGTAATTGAGAGCGCCAAGAGTGCATTTTTTTAGCAAAGTTAACCGTGTTGGGGGCGCTGTCTCTCTGGGCCAGTTAAGCGGTCTTACGGTGACTAATTCACCTACTAATTTTGCAGCCCAAATTTATTTTAGCCGCAACTGTGTGTGCTTTTATATTTGTTAACAGCCAAATGTGCGGATGCTCTTGCAAAGTGGACAAGGGAGATCGATTTACAATTTAGGGATCTGTCAGAGAGCCAAGCATCATGGCGGCAGTTGCCTTTTTCAACGTTCTACTGGCCCATGAGTATCCGAACTAAATGAGGCACCAGAGACTGGGACTAGTTATTTCCCAGTCTCTATTGTCTCATACCGGCCTGGCTTCTTAGTGCTTTTGGCCAATCGGGATACAGATATGAATTTGCCCATTTTCTAAAGGTGAATAAACTACTCTTGGAAGGTGAATAAACTGCTCTGGGTGTGGTCATAGGTGAATAAACTACTGTGGGTATGTTGGTAGTAGTTTGTGGGAGAATAACTTACAGTTTTCCTGTGTTCTGATTGGCTGAGAGTAAGTACCTGTGGTATAATATAATATATTTTTGGTATGCTTCTTTATTAATTTCAGAAGTTGTTACAAGTTGTAGCAGACAGGGAAAGACATGGTACTCAGAGTCTGAACTGTTTCTACCTTCTCTCTTCCTCAGGGGCATACTTAATATTTAAGGCGGTTGCCAGTTGACACTGCTGCTATTAGGCACTGGAATCTGAAGTATGGATAATTCATCAGAAGTGTGCAAATAAAAGGTGTTATTCCATTAATTTTGCACGATTGTATAAATACTGTGTATGATTAATGTGCTGAAAGCATTTCCTATTTACTGTCAGAAGCATATGCAAGCAGTAAGCACGATACACAGTATGATTCTATTATGTATAGTAAAAAAGTAACCTCCAGGGAAGAGACATTTAAAAAAATTATGGTGGCAGCCATATTTATTGATGTGAATAATCAGGTTCACATCTAGCAATAAAAGTTCTTTTAAAAATCTCTGAGCTAATAAGAAATACACTGATGATGAACACAAGGATGTCAGCAATGCACTAGAGTTTTAAACACTGACGGGATGGATGGCAGGATGGAGGACAACTCCATAAGCTGCCATAATTGATTTACATTATTCAGATATCAAAAACTATTACTTTGTTGGGTTGAAATATAACAGGGGGTTAAATTAATGAACATTCTAATTCCCAATAATTTAAATGACACATTGATACAATACTGTTTTTTGTGGCAGATGTACTGGTAGTTACTATTCAAATAACAATAAGTAGTGTGTGTCTGTGTGAGTGTGTGTGTGTGCGTGCGTGTGTGTGTAAGACAGTTATTCCAAGGACCTCACATTGCTATAGTGTAAAACCATGTGCATGGTTCCCCTGGTACAACTTTAGAGAACCTGTTTCTCATACAGGCTGTTGTCCTGTATTATCTTTCGGCAGCCTTCTGAGAAATCCAGCTGCTCATTCTGGACTGCAGTCAGGATGTGTGTGACATTGTGTGTAGTTGCTTAAACAGTACAGAAGACACAAATATGACTAAATGTAATCCTGTAGAGAATCTGTCTGCTGTTTGAATGTATGCAGTTATCCCTCTGTTATACTTTTAAAGAGCTCATGACATCACATAGGAACACTGAAAACAAGCATTTGTCAATGCCGAATGTTTGCTTGCTGGCATTGGCATTGGTAGTGTAGGAGTTACAGAGCTGCATAATAGGAATAGCAGTGAACTATTGAACTGAAGTCAACCCCACACCACCTTGCAGAGACTGACAGGAATTCGGGTGTGCCTTTGGGTTGTCAGGCATAATGGCCATGCCATTTCACCACACCCTACCCTGCAGATACTGACAAGTGTCAGGGTGTGCCTTGGGATCTTTGGCCCTTATGCATTCCCCATTCCATCAGAAAATATGGTGAGATGGGTGCAGTATAGGAGAATGGGGTGAACTTTGGGGCTGAAGAGTCCAAGGCACACCTCGATACCTCTCACTGGCTGCAGGGTGTGGAATGGTATGAGCATTACAGGCTAGAATCCCAAGTCACACCCCTGATGCCTGTCATTCTCTACAGGGTGGGGTGTTATGGTTGGAAACCCTAAAGCCTCAGGCATTCATTGGTATTTTCACTCCAAATTTTCAACATGTTCTTTTTATGACCCCCACCTCATGAGCAGTGGCAATATCAGTTTGTTAGCCGAAAGCTGCTTTTGCACAGCAACTATGGCATATAGCACCACAGGTGCAAAAACACATTCCGAACAGGATGTGAAAAATGGCAGCTGTACTGTTCATGGGGAGGTGTAAAAAATGACAATGTTGAAAATCTGCAGTGAAAATATTAAAAAAACTGGAGAAGTCATGAGCATGCATAGAAATTGTGCAATGCACACCCATAATGTAACTAGTTTGGGGAATTTTTACACCAGATTGTCAACACAGGCAGTTTGGGACCTCTGATCATGAACAGTCTCACTGTGATTTTCTTTATCTGTCCCAAACAATAATTTCCCACAGTGATCACGCATTTCTTTGCTGAAAGTGTGAAAACACATTTAGGCCATGTTGTGAAAAATGACAGCTGTACTGTTCATAAGGAAGTGTGGAAAAATGCCACTGGTGAAAATCTGGGCTGAAAATATCACAAATTCATGAACTTACTAGGGTGCGTGGAAACTGCGCAATGCTCACTTGTAACACATTTATTTTGTGGACTTTTGTCACCAAATTTTCAACATAGCCATTTTAATACCTCTGCTCATGAACAGTGTCACTGTGATTTTCTTAATCTGTCCCAAACATTGCTTTTGCACACCGACTGCACCATTGTGCGCTACATGTGCGGAAACACATTTTGAGTGAGATGTGAAAAATGGCAGCTGTATTGCTCATAAGGAAGTGTAATAAAATGGCAATGTTGAAACTCTGGCGTGCAAATATTAAAAATTCACAAACTTGCGAGCGTGCGCAGGAACTGCACAATGCACACTCTTAAAACAGTCATTTTTAGGACTTTGCTCACCAAATTTTCAACATAGCCATTTTAAAACCTCTGCTCAAACAGTGTCACTGTGATTTTCTTAATGTGTCCCATACACTGATTTCACACACCGACTGTGCCATTGTGCGCTGCATTCACAGAAACACATTTTGGGCAAGATGTGAAAAATGACAGCTGTACTGCTCATAAGGAGGTGTGGTAAAATGGCAATGTTGAAAATTCAAAGTGCAAATATTAAAAATTTGCGAACATACGAGCGTGCATAGGAACTGCAAATTGCACGCTCATAAAACAGTCATTTTTAGGAATTTTTTCACCAAATTTGCAACATAGGCCTTTTGAGAGCCCATCTTATGATCACTGGCACTGTTGTTTTGTTAATTGGTCCCAAAAGGTGATTTTGTGCAGTGACTGCGAAATCACTCTTCGAGCCCAATTAACACCATGACAGTGAGAGAATTCATGAGGAAGGGTCCCAAAAACCCCATGTTGAAAATTTGGTGCAAAAATTCCAACAAATGCCCGAGATATGCATTAAAGTTGGAAAAACCCTATTTATTGCATTATACAGCTTACCCTCATTTCCTCAGTTCGTGGTAGGCTTTGAAGAGTGCAGACATGTTCCCGGTCCACCGAAGATCATCGCGCCGAGCTCTGGAGGTAAGTATGGGGTGAGATGGGTGTGTGGGGAGGTAGGGTGCACAGAGGGTGGGCGCGGGTGGGCAGGACTACCACCGAGGGAACTTTTTTTCTTTAAAGGTTTTTCTTTTTATTGGACAATGCGGGACATTTGCCGAGCTGGGGTGGGCTCCCAGTGTGGTAGCTGGAAGGCTGTTTGGGGGGGGCATAGAGCCAATGGGGGATTGGGCACCCCCATCAGTTAACCATTTTTGCCATGCTGGGGTGGGCTCCCAGCATGGTACCTGGAAAAGCTGATGACGTGAGATGTTTGCCACACTGGGCTGGGCTCCCAGCATGGCAGCTGGAAGGCTGTTTGGGGGAGCCTGGAGCTGATGGGGGATTGGGCACCCCATCAGCCATACAGTGTGTGAGTGGGGAGGTGCATGAGCATGCATTATGTGTGCGTGTGTGCGTGTGTGGGGGGAGCTCTTCTCACTGAAGTGGAGCTCTCCCTTTCAACTGTACAGCACTGCATTTTCAACTGCTGTCATAGACAGCTGCAGCGTTGATTGGAGAACTGCGACCGCGTCTGCAAACACACTGACTGAATTGGAAGACAGGTGATGCACCTCCGAAAACTTGGATGATGGCACGATGTTTCTTACACATGCATGCAAGCAAACATAAAAATGTAAGTACATACACACACTGGGCCAGATATTCAGACTGCACCAGGCAGTGGCACAAGCCTGGGCATAATGCAACTGGGCTGCGCCGAGGCCAGGACCAGGTGATATTCAACAGTGATGCGCCATGGCACAGCACCATTGAATATGGCAAGGGCAGTGCACATAATGTGCATGGCACAGTGGCACTGTGCCAGTGCAAGCCACAGAGGGGGAGCATGGGGATTCATTCATATATCTGGTCCTGTGTAGTACAGTATGGTCTGCAAGCCCATTAGTCCACACTGTGGCCCAATAGGCATACAGATCATACTGTATTCTGTCATTCGGCAGGCAGCCAGGCACTATGGGGTGGGGTGCTGCCACACACGATGACAGATGGGTACTGTGTGGCTGGAGGCCTCTGTGGGTGGGTGGGGAGGGGTCCACTAGCCCACCAGGTGTATCATTCTTAATACTACAGCCCACGATTGGGCATATGGGGAGGGAGGGGGGTCCACTAGACCACCAGGTTTACCTTTCTAATACTACAGCCAACAATCAGACATATGGGGCAGGAGGGGGGGTCCACTGGACTACCAGGGGGGACCGGGTGCTTGTGGACGGTGTTCCTGCTGAGTGGGTGGCTACCCACAGCTGGTGGCTGTTGTGTTGCACCTTGCAATATAGCCACCCATCTGTGGGTGGCCTGCATTTGAGCCTATTATTCCCAGCTCAACTTTGGGCACCAGTGTGCGGCGCATGTAGGGGTTGTGCCAGCATATGCACTGCACATCACGGGCTGAATATCAGAATGTGCCGCATATGCATGGGCACACCCCCTGCATCTGCACTGGATATATTACCAATGCGCCCTGGTGCATCAGGAGTTGCACCGCACAACCTGCCCCTTTCAATATCACATCGGGGCGCATTGGGGGGTTGCACATGGTGCAACCCTATTGCACCAGGCGCAGCCCCTTTGAATATCCCGGCCACTTTGTTTTGTTATTTATTGACACAGTATAGCCCAATTTGACACTTAGAGGAGTAGTATGGCTTTTCTCTTTTTGGTTTTTGCAGATCAGCAGAGTAAACCAAGGAGAAGCTGAGTGTTAATTGACTTGCTCAGCCTCATACAGCCTACTATGGGATTTGAACTTGGATCTCCAGGTCCCAAGCCTATTGCACATATACTCATAGTTTTGTTTTACTGTAACTGCTGTAATTTTTGTAGTTTGTAGCTTTTCAACTGGGCAGCCATTTGGCATCAGTTTAAGCAATGGAAGGTTCCAACTTCATGTGGAGCTGTTGGAGGTTAAGGGTTTAACAGCTGAGGACTTAATATTCAATATTACATATTCGTATATGCTGTAAATGTGCTCTTAACATTATTACCATCATCATAAATGTGTATTTATTGTATTTTGGTATATCAATAACTGGTTCGGAAAAAGTGCCCTTTATACTGTAACAAGTGCCCTTCCGACCTTTAGCACCCCCAACCTTTACAATCTTCTGGCACCCTTGTGTGTGTGTGTGTGTGTCTTTGTGTTTGTCTGTGTGCATTTGCGTATGTGTGTGCATGTGCATGCATGCATGTATGCATGTGTGTGTGTGTGTGCGGTGCATGTGTGTGTGTGTGTGTGTGTGTGTGTGTGTGTGTGTGTGTGTCTATGTCCAGCATACCTGATTCTCAACAAGTAGGCATTTTATTAGTCCAGATGCTTTATCTGACCTTTCTTGCATGGGAGGCTGCAGTTTAGATACAGACATATATAGGAAAGAGAGCAGTGGCAAACAGTTATGCAGGCTGCAGCTCTGTTTGTCAAATCCAAAATATAAAAAGTCCTCTCCACCGATATACTGTATTGCACTATTTTATTCCTTGTGAGGAGGACTTCACATCCAAGCTGAAGCTGTTATGTATTTGTAGTCACCTAAGTGAGGGTGACTACTATAGTATATACTGTAGTTTAGAAGGAAAGATCCAACATCACATGTATTCCCATTTATTAATCAGAATTATATAGTTTTAATACGTAAAAAAAGCAGTTGAACATGTTAAGGAGCATCAGCCAAATCATCGCATGCATGACAGCTGACGATTGTTGATCTATTTCAGTCTCTCCATTCCCATCTTTAGTTCATTTGCAGAGGAAAGCTCTCCCACCTACCATAGCATCCATAATTGCTTAAACCAGTAATGTGTGTTTATATTTATGTACAGTTATGCCACTACTGGCAAAAGTGGTATTTTTTATTCTAGTCTACCTCGGCGCCATCGGGGCCACTAAGAAGCAAGGCACCTGAAGTGATTCACAACAATCTTCATTTGGCAATTTTTTGTTTCACTTTTGGAGGTGTGTGAGGTGGGGTCTCTCTTTCCATAGTAACCATACAGTGTCAGTCATCATGGCTAGGATGCTAAGGACTTAAACCAAGCCTTTGATACCCACTTAATTGCTAGCTGTACAGTGAGGATGGACTAGGAATACATTTGCGAGTGCCCCAGTGGTGTGTGTGTGTGTGGCAATAGTGGTAGGTATCCAGTGGCACTGGTGTTGGTGCAAAGGCCTGGTAGAACCATGCCCCCCAACCTTTTAGCCATGGATGCATCAATGTCTGTGTGTGTGTGTGTGTGTGTGTGTGTGTGTGTGTGTGTGTGTAGACACACAACCACAAGATGACTTACAATCATGCTGAAGGTGTGCAACTTTATAGGTGGTGATATAATGTACTTTTTTATTGAAAATGTGGTACACTGCTTGGACATTTGGTCAGAATCTGTTGGAGGGATCTAACAGTATCATACTGCAATCTATAACATGTCAGAAAAAATGTTTGATATAAAATCAGTATGTACAGAACACCAATTTGATACTGCTGTGAGGTACTGTGTTACAGCATATACTGTAATGATCTATGGGATCTAAATGTTCAGAGCTGGGAGTTCTATTCTAGGTTACTATGCCAAGTGGATGTGACAAAAGTGGCTCATTGTCAGGGACCCTACGTGCAAGTGCATTCTTCATCACAGTTGCAAAGCTGTGCACCACTTCCTCCCTGCATAATATGTGTAACATCAGGTAAAAAGTGAGCTAGCAGCATTGCAGAGCTGTATCCTCACCAATGGATCTTTTGTACAAAGGTGGGAGCAGGGAGGAGGCTGGCGGCAGGCAGTAAGCTGGCAACTACAGGCCCATCAATCTGAATTTGGTGGAGGTGAAAGTAATGGAGACACTGCTGAGGGAAAGGATTGTGGAATATTTTGAATCCTGTAGCTTACAGCTTCTGTGGCTGCATGGATTCACTTGAAGGGATGGGGGAGCTGATGTCAAAGTAATCTATTAGTTTTCTTTGAGGGGTGATGAGGGATATTAATCAGGGTGGAGAGGTGAATGTGGCTTACCTGGATTTCAATAAGACCTGCGATACTGTTCCACATATCACAGAATAGAAAAGAAGCTGGGCAGCCTGGGAGTGTGTACTAGAATGTTAAACTGGGTAGAGAATTTGTTGGGAAGTTGGCATCAGTGAGTGGTTGGAAATGGCGTTCACCTGGTGATGGGGGAGTGATCAGTGGTGTGCCACACAGAGCAGTACTTTGGCCTGTACTCTTTATTAACATTGCTGGTGATAATAAAGAGGGGTTAGAAGGTAAGATATGCTTTTTTACGGTTGAGACAAAGATCTACCACAGAGTAGACACAACCGGGGGGGTGGTGGAAAACTAAATAGAACAATGAAGACAGAATTACTTAAGCTTTAGGAGTGGTCCAGTATGTGCCATTAAATAAAGAATAATGGATGGGCAACTATGCACAACCAGTGTGTTCTGCCATAGATGGATTCTGATGCCTTCTGATCTCGAAAGTGAAGCTTGAGATGTCTGTGGGAATCAGAATCCCAAGTTGGCAAAACCCACTGGTTGTGCATAAAGTTGCTAATCCTGTATTTTATTTATTGTATATAGTACTGAGTTAAATGTGCATGTAGCAGTTATGTTGCTTTCAGAATGAAACTGAGGTGTGCAGTCTCTCTAGGTTTCAGAATGATGTTGTAACACAAAAGGGTTCAATCACATTCCATGACCTTTAAACTGTGGTACAACAACTTATTAAAAAGCATGGAATTCTACACAGAACAACATTCTAGAATGCACCATATATTCATTGTGAATAAATGAGAAATCAAGTACTTGGTGCATAGAAACCAAGGGGTGGAGTACATGAAGGGGGTACTGCAATGGTGAGTACAAAAGATAAAAGTGAACAACGGACTGTCATTTCTGTTTAACAAAAAAGAAACCAAGCAGTGTGACAAAGCAGATGGGAGCACCAGTGGGATGTTGGTGCGCATAGGCATCACCAGCAAAAAGTATGAGGTGTTTCTGGGAATCTGTTATTAATAAAATTGGTATAGAAGAATACTTTACCTTTATAAGCAATAAAATTCAAACTTTAAGGGAAAATTTTGTACTGTTTATATATAAATATTCTTCAGTTAATTCTACACCCAAATGTCTGACTAAAAACTTGGTAAAACTTATAAAAAAAAAAAGCATTATGCCATTTATTTAAAAAACGAAACTGAGAACAACTGGAAGTTATATTTGAGCATTCAAAAGAAATGTATTAAAGGAATTAGGAATTCAGAAAAAGAGTGGGAGTGTAAACTTGCTGCAAATGCTTGTATTTATTTATTTAGCTTTTGTTAACCGGGTAGGTACACTAGGCAAGTTACATGCCTATTTTCAGGAACGACCCGAGAGAGTACAACAGGTAATACAGATACATCAATACAGCGTAGCAGGTAAACAGAACATATTGTAACATAGTACAAAAATTAAACAGGCAGGATAGGAATCATATGCAAGACAGGAAGTGGCAGAAAACATAGTGAGCAAGCATTAAGCAATATTGAACATCTGTAACATTGGCAAGTGCATAAGGAAGAGCTGGAGCAAAATCAGCAAACCGATATTGATTCAGTTGGTGTTCCAGTAACAGGAGATCGTGGCGTAATAGTACCTAGGACGATGCGCTAGGGAGGCTTATGGCACTCGCAGCATGAGGCCCACTTCAGATGCTCCCACAGGGATGTCCAAAGACGTTGATGGGAGAGGGCAGTGCGAACCTGTTCAGGAAAGGTGTTCCAGAGCCTAGGAGCACATGCAGTGAAGTCCCTGTCCCCCATAAGGGTGCTGGTTGGAGGTGCTTTTAGTATCCTGGGACCCTGGGACCTGAGAGGGTAGGAGGAGCGGTCAGCTGGAGAGAGAAGCTGAGCCAGTCCCGGTGGGGGAACCAGTGCTGATCACGTTGCTCACAAGGCACCCTAGTCCAAAATTTTGGTGATTGGCCGGGGAAAGCCAACCTAACTTGTCGTAGAGTTTGCAGTGATGGGTGAGGCGGGGGGCAGCCAGAGTGAAACAACAGATGTTATTGTATGCCGTGTGCCACCAAGCAAGAAGGGCTTTTGCGGTACATGCAAATAGGTGGAGACCATAGCTGAGGGAAGGGAGTAGTACTCCTCTAGCAAGGGCAAGATGAGCAGCAGGGGTTAGGTTGTGTTTGACCCTGTAGACCAGACCCAACTTACAGTTCACAGCTCTACAGACATTAAGGATATGAGTCCCTAGGTCCAGTTGAAGGTCAAGCGTCACCCTGAGATATTTGAGAGAGGTCACGGTGTGAAGGGAAGCACCATCAGCGCAATCGATTTGGAGAGGGACAGGAGAGGCATAGATCTTGGCTGAAGAGCCAAATAGCATGGCCTGCATTTTTTTCAGGTTGAGGACCAACTTCTGTTTGATTAGCCAAGCCTGAATGTTCTTAAAGTCCTCAGACAGGTGGAGATTGAGGGTGGCTGTATCCTGGGAGTGGGCCAGGAGGACCAGGTTATCTGCATACAGGATGACCCTACAATTGGTAACCACAGCAGGGAGATGGTTGACAAAGAGAGAGAGAAGAGAAGGGGTCCCAAGACTGAGCCCTGAGGAACGCCAGAGGTCACGGATAGGGGATCTGAGAGAACTTTATTGAATTTGGTTAGCTGTGCTCTGCCATGCAGGTAATCAGTTAACCAGTTCAGAGCTGAGGGGGAAAAGCCAAGGGACCTCATCTGAGTACAGAGCAGGTCGTGGTCAACAAGGTCGAAGGCCTTGGACAAGTTAATAAACACTGGTCCAGAGAGTTTCCCCTGGTCCATAGCTGTTCTGATACTGGAGGAGACAGTGATCAGGGCCGTGGTTGTGCTGCGCCCTTTTCAAAAACCATGCTGGGCAGGGGACAGCAATTCATGGGCCTGGATGTACTCGGAGAGTTGTTCAGCTACTACTTTTACAAGTAATTTGCTGATGGCCGAAAGAATGGCGATTGCCCGATAGTTGTCAGGGACTTTAGGGTTGCCCTGCTTTAGCACGGGGACAACCCTGGCTACCTTCCAGATTTCTGGGATCACCCCCAAGACAAGGGACAGGTTAACAATGTGGGCCACTGGAGAGGCGATGTGAGGGGCTCCAAGTTTCAGAAACTTAGGCTCCAGATTGTCTAAGCCAGGACTGGAGTACTGGGAGAGGCCAGAGAGAAGAGACAGCACCTCCTTGTCTGACACCGCCCTTAGAAGGAAAGGAGGTCTGTGGGGGTCGGACACCTGCCAGTCTGGGGATGAGGGGCAGTTTGCACTCCTGTCAGTTGAGACATGTGGGGAGAGAGTAGACAGGTCAGTGAAGTGGGAGTCGAGAGCATTAGCAATCGTATGTGGGTTGTTGCAGGAGGCTCCTTCAATGATCATGTCAGTAACTCCCGAGTTGGAGGACCCACTGACCAGATCCTTTATGTTTCTCCAGAACCTTCTCGGGTCACTTGCAGAGCTAAGAAGGACAGCCTTGCAGAAGTCACTTTTAGCAACCCTGATGGCTTTTTTACACTCATTTCTGAGTGTTCTATATTGTTGCAGCAGGGTCTGATCGACGGAGCGTTTGAAGTGTGCCCAGCTCTTGTCTCTCGCCCGCATGAGGACAAGGAGGCTCCCGTGCAGCCATGTTGTGGATGCCCCCCTGACCCTCCGTCTAATAGTTAGGGCATGCCTGTCTTGCAGGGCCCCAAAGGTGTTGAGAAACTGGGTTGCAGCTGTAGAGGGGTCAGTGGCACCATACACCCCTGACCAGTCCGTGAGCCTCAGATCCTCCATAAATGCATCTGGATCAAAGCTGGAGAAGTTTCTGATGTGGATGATTTTGTGAGGAATCTTTGGGGAGTGGTTTTTCCATATGCAGCAGACTGGAGAGTGCTCTGAGATGGAGTCAGATAAGGTACCTGCTGAAGATATCCTCTCGGGGCGATTTGACAGGATCCAGTCCAGTAGGGAGCTAGGGGCACCATTTGCCGACCATCGGGTAGGCTCCTGTATAAGTTGTGTCAGGGTTAGGCTGGCAAGTAAAGGTTCGAAGTGTTTGGCATTTCCACCAAACCAATTTAAGTTCACATCCTCCAGGATTAGGAGTTCGTTGTCACAAATGTTAGGGCCAACAGTGTCCAGGAGGTGGGCGAGGCCCTGGAGCCCTCCCTTTGGGGGGTTATAGGTGCATACGACATGTAATTTTTTGGCATTACCAAGTAGGAGCACAACATGTAGCAGCTCACAGGGGGACAGCAGAGAAGTCTGGTGGGTCACCAGAGATACTTTAAGGTGGCTCCTATAGTATATTAGGATGCCTCCTCCCCTCTTGTTGCGAGACCTATCCAGTTGTATGAGCTCGTAGCCTGGGAGCGCACAGACTGAGTCAGAAATTGAGGGCTTGATCCAGGTTTCCATTATACCAAGGACATCAGGCTTGTAGAGTGCGACCCATGTGACAAGCTCATTCAGATTGGGAAGGAGACTGCGAATGTTGAGATAACCCCTTTCCCAGCCGCCAGTCCTGAGGAATTGCAGAAGCCTGGGGGGTGGGGCCAGGATTAAGTTCAATGTCTCCAGCCAAGGCTAGGATTAGTAGGAAAAGCCACAGGAGGTGCCCTCTGGAGGAGGAGCTCCTGGTCAAGGGCTTGTGGGCTAGGCGTCGCCTTACCCTGGTACAATACAATATGGGCCTAGGTACCAGACCGCATGTGAGATAGCAGGGTCTCCCAGCGTCTGTCAGGAGATTAGAAAAGGTGTAGTCATCCACCTCACAGGGGGAAGCCCATTCGCAGTTAACACCCGTGGTATGGGTAGGGGCAGTTACCACTTGGAGGGTAATTAGTCCCAGAAAGAGACCAGTAAAGACGACAGTGCAGGAGAGGGGCAGGATGATACCCCTTGGGGCCCTGGGAGACTCCATTCTATAGGAGGGACCTTGCTGTACACTGGATACCTAGTTCAGGATGTGTAATGAATAGGGACCCGGGGAAGTAAGGAGGGACAGAGCAAAAGTATAATAGGTAATATATAGACGATAACCTGTATTGAGCTAGGGACAGATGTGTGCAGCAGGAAGCGACCATCCAGTAGGTCACAGTAGTCAGGAGAGGTCGCAGGGGGCAGGTAAAACAGAACTGAACCTTCAAGGTAATTGACAAAGGAGAAGTAGAGAGGGAAAGTGCCAGAGTATATAGGCAAAAATATGGTCTGGAACCTGTGTAGGACTATGGACAATTTATACAGTAGTAAATTACTATATAGTATAACACAGTAGTAAGGAGTGGACACAACAGGCAGGAAATTAAGAACAGGGCAATCCAGGACAATGACAGTGGCTAATATCACAAGTAGAGCAAGACAGAGCAGTCCAGGACATTACCAATGGCTAAGATCGTAGCAGGTTTTCATTCTTTTACTAGTAGCTATAAAGGAGACTCTGTACAGTGCCATCCCCTGCAATCTGATAGGGCACAGCAAAGGTTGGGGGCGGGACAAGTGTGGATTTAATGGCAGGAGGCAATGGGGTGCGTGGGAGGGCTTTCCCTCCAGCAAAATATGACAAAGTCCCAGAGTCGCGCTCTCCTTAAGGCAGGAGGGCTGGTGAGTCACAGCAGTGCAAGGGCCAATCGGGATGTCAGCAAGAAAATGGCACCAAGTTTGAATCCCCCAGCAGCTTCGGAGATCGTGGCTTAGCAAATCATATTTTGCTTATATAAACTCTTCAAAAAAAACCACCTGTCAGGTGGGACCACTCCTAGTGAATGAGTGTTTATCTTGCAACCCTCTCGAGATGGCTAACTTTCTTAATGAATTGTACTGTAATATATTCCAAAAAGACCTGACAGATATGAATATCTATAATTCAGAGGGTAGTCATATACCAATTTGAAACACTGATGTACATTCTAAACTATTAGGGCTAAAAGGAAAAATCAGCATATCTCCAGACAATATACCTGGCCACCTATTGTATTTGTTGGCTAATGAAATGGCTTTATCATTACAACTTCTATATGAAAATTGTTTAAATTTGAATTATGTGTCTAAATTATGGAGTACAGCATATGTTATTCCAGTTTATAAAAATGGTCCTAGAAACCTGGGTGAAAACTATAGACCAGTCAGTCTAACCTCCCCAATGTGCAAAATATTGGAAAGTCTAATTAAAGACTTGCTTACCTCAATATTACAAGAAATTGATCATGAACAATATGGATTTAAAAAAGAAGGAGTTGTTTGACAAACATGCTCTGTTTTTATGAGGAGGTTAGCCTTCATTTGGACAATAGAGAGGCATACGATGTGGTTTATTTAGATTTAATAAGGCTTTTGACCTACTATTACATTGGGCATTATTAAAAAAAAATACACCAGCTAAACATTAATACAGCTCTTGTATTATGGATAGCTGGTTGGCTAACCAATCAGACTCAGCAGGTTCTAATCAATGGCCACCTTTCTCACCCAGGGTTGATCACAAGTGGAGTACCCCAAGGGTCTTTTCTTGGCCCTTGTCTTTTTCAGTTATTCATAGCAGACATTTCAAATAATTGTTTATCAAATGTCACTAAGTAAGCTGATGACATTAAGATTGGAGGGCCATGTAACCAAGTTCAAATTACAATAATACAGAATGATCTGGATAAAATTACAGCATGGATTTTGGAATGGGGAATGAAACTGAATCATACTAAATGTAAGATTTAGCATTTTGGAAATAACCCCAAATACCCATATACCTTAGATAATCGAGTACTAACAGTTTCTAACTTGGAAAAGGATTTGGGATCGTTGTAACTGATAATTTTCTTCCTGACCTTCAAATTAATGCAATAATAAGAAAGGCAAATGGTGTTATTTGGGTGATTAAAAGGAACATTAAATCTAGAGATCAGGATGTGTTAATGCTATCCTATCGTGCTTACGTTTGTCCACATTTGGACTTGTTAGCTCAGTTCTGGTGCCCATACAAAAAACAAGATATTATTAAGATAGAAAAAGTACAAAGAGGGTTTACCAACTTATTAAGGGGTTGAAGGATGTCTCATATGACCGTAGACTCCAATCTTTAAACCTGATGTCGCTATCAACTCGCAGATTAAGAGGTGATCTCCTTATGATGTACGATATTATCAAAGACCCTCATTTGATGGCAAATTTAGGGTTAACATATAAGGAAGATAAGTATAACCATAGAGATCATCCCCTACAGCTACAGTATAAATGTTTTACCCACATTGCACGCCAATATTTTTATACATTGCGGGTAGTGAAGCCCTGGAATTTGTCACCAATGGATGTCATTATTAGTAATACTAAGACCGCTATTAAAAACAGGTTAGACTCATATATGCTGTGTCACCCTTCTTTTTACTATTATTAATAAATGAGAGCAGTTATGAGCCTCACCGCTCCATGGCTGTCTATCAATCCTAGTATGAATCCTAGTGTTTATACCACTGTCAAATTAAGTAATTGATGAATCCTCAACTAGTGTAGTGTGTCCAGTTCTAGAGGCCACGTCTCCGAGAGGACATACACTACTTACAGGTGGACTAGAGGGGGCAACTAAAATGGTGCAATGGCATGCAGTTGCCACTAAACTTGCCCTGCATGAGGGAATGCCTACAGGGCATGCGAACGGTATGGGCACCCCAAGGTTTTATATACTTGGGGATGAAAAGCACCACACTGTGGCAGAACTTGGTCAAGGTGAACTGCACACCCATCACAGCCTCCATCAGGGTGGAAACACAGAGATGGACTAAGCTACGACTATCCCTGAAAGGCATGGTAGATGATAATAATAATACCTTTATTTATTATGCACCTTTCAATTATCAAGGCACATTACAAAACTTAAAACAACAAATGAAAACAGCAATATATAAATACACAACAAAATCCAAGAATTAACCTTACTAATTACAGTATACCCTGCTACATAAGTAGGTCTTTAGCGCCTGTTTAAGCCCCCCCATGGTCACACACTCCCGAAGCCGACGTGGTACAGAATTCCAATAGGGGTTGGGGCTGTGTGCATAAATGCATGGGCCCCTGAGGGTTTTAAAACTATCATTGGAATCTCTAACAACCCCTCATCAGCCAAGCAGAGCAATCGCTCAGCACAGTAAGGAGACAGGAGCTCTTTCAGGCAGTCTGGGCCAAGTCCATGTAGGGCTTTATAAATCAGTAATCCAACTTTGAAGGTGATCCGCCACTGAACTGGCAGCCAGTGCAGTTCATAGAGCACCGGTGTAATATGGGAAATCCGAGGAGTCCCCATCAGCAACCAGGCCGCAGCATTCTGCACCAGCTGCAGGACATGCATATCAAGCCCCGGGAGCCCAAAGTACAAAGAGTTGCAATAATCGAGGCACTAGGTCACAAAGGCGTGGATCAGCATGGGAAGATCACCAGATGGAACAAGGTGTTGGATCCTAGCGATGTTTCTAAGATGGTAAAAGGATGACTTAATGACAGCTGACATCTGAAATCACAGTGTCAGACCATTATCAAGCATCACCCCTAGGTCCTGCACCAGTTCAGAGGCTAGGAGCTGGGAGCCCCCTAGAAAAAGCCCCATGGGCTGACCAGCCCCCAGCCCTCCTATCCGGTGACCTGGATCCACAAGCATCACCTCAGTCTTCCCTGAGTTCAAGTTCAGCCAGCTGGAATTTATCCAATCCTGGATTTCAGTGAGGCAGTTATTGAATACCGAGAGTGCTCCATCCTGGTCCGGTGCAAAAGACAAGTAGATCTGGGTATCATCAGCATAACAGTGACACCTCAGCCCATACCATCTTACAATGTCTCTGAGGGTCAGCATATACACTGCAAACAACATGGGGAACAGCACAGAGCCCTGAGGAACCCCACATGACAGAGAGAGAGGGTTGGAGGAATAAATCCCTGACACCACCCTCTGAGTTCTGCCAGTGAGGAACGCATGTTTGTGCTGCCTAAGATAGCATTCCTCATGTGCAACCTAGCAATCCCTACTCCACAAAACACACTTCTGAAAATCAGCATAGAGATAGCAGGGTTCATCTGGGAAGGCAAAGCCCCTAGATTTGGGAAAACTAGATTATGGGTACACTGGTTTATGCGGTAAATGTGTTTCACCTGGCTGCAGGGATACTTACTACCATATAGGGCTGTACAAGCAATCAGAATGTTTCTCCCTAAAACCCTCAATACCCATGTATGAGTGAATCTGAAAATGGACCTATCAGAATCCAAATGTATGGGGAACCTGCTGAGCAAAGGGGGACACCCAAAGGGCCACTTTCCTCCTGTTATCCGAGGAGACAAGAAATGCTTGGTACAGCTGTAAACGTCTCACTCAATGTCACACCTCCTTGTGAGCACCACCTGCACAGTACAGCCACTTATGGGGCAACCAAGATGTGCTAGTGGGGGCACAAACAGTCAACTGTCATTCTTGGCAGTAGGCAGGCATCTGTACGATAGCAGATCTTTATGCACCGGACTCTGAAGTCATGATGTCCTTCATGCAAATGCAGGCATAGTATCTACTACCCAAAACAGACTTCTGGAGATTTATTCAGATCCGGGATGCAACCAAGACCCTCAGAGCCACAGCACCCATGGGAGATGGGTGGAAATGGCTGACCACCACGCATAAAGAGGGCAAAGTAAAGAATACTACAGGCAAGATCTATGGAATGCTTAGAGACTTTCTACCCAATGCCATGATTAAGTGTGAGGTGCAATGGGAGCAGGACCTACAAATAAACATAACAGATACCAAAGAATCGCAATAGCTCAAGGATGCCCATCTGGTCTACAGGGACTCTAGAAGTCAACTTATACACCTTAAGGTGCTGCAGAGATGGTACTGTACCCCGGTCACACTCCAAAAGATGGGACTCATCCCCTATTCTGCATGCTGGAGGTGCCCGTCCCCACAGGACAACCTGCTGTACATGCCATCCCAGTGCCCATACTGGCACCATTTTGGACAGGAGTAATTCAGGACTTCTTTGAGATCCTGCAAACACAAGTCCCTGCTACTCAAACCCATTGCCTCTTGGGTAATACCTCGAAGCTGTCAGACTATTCCAACCAATCAAATAAAATGATACCTCGTGGTACTACTCGAAGCCAAAAGGGTTATCCTAGTGAGGTGGCACCAGAATCTACCTCATTCACTTCTTCCATGGCATACGGCAGTGACTACTTTATCACTTTTTGAACTGCCAACCACACACAGATTTACAAGAAGAAATGAGGACTTTATCTCAGATCACATCTATGCTCTACCCCCACCCCACCACCTGGCAACCCACCCTTCTGACCCAGGTGACACTCTTACTCCACTTAAGGCTTCCACCCCTGAATTGGTTCACTTCAGTCTTTGTAAGCTGAAAGGTCCTAGGAAGGGGTCACTCTTAATAATACAGGTTCGGCCACCACCCCCACCCCCCGGACGGGTCAGCAATGGCTGGTAATGTTCAGGATTTTGCTCAGTTCCCTTCTGTAGAGGTTTCATAAGATGAATCCATGCCACTTCTGGGCTGATGTCTACCTAGGCTGCATACTCCTTTATCGGCTCAGGGCTCAAGGGCATGGATCACCATGCCATGGTTGATATTCTTACTTATTATGGTTTAATATAGGAAGGAACTAATTATCCCAGTGTAGAGTTCTAGTTAGTGTTAAATTCCTTCAGTACGTGTCTGTATTTGCAAACAGTGTTTCCTATAAGCAAAAGTTAAGAATACAGTTATCTGATGTATTTGAGGCAAAGTAATCTCTACTTCATGTATGCTCCTTTGAAAAATCACAATAAAATATCCATGATAAAAAAATGGTGCACTGACTGTAACATATAGAATAATGGATGGAAAGTGTGTGTTACGAGAACTTAATGGTCGCCCAAGGTGTGGAATGCTACATAAACCCCAAGGGGTTTATTAAAGCATCACACACCAAGGGTGACCATTATATTTGAGTAGGACACGTCCCCATCTTTTATTTTCTATAATTGCTGGGCAGCAATTTTTTTTGCTAAATTGCATTTGGTATTGCAGTGTCTTACTCATGTGTCAGACACACACACACACACTATCTTTGTCTCCTTTAGGTTTTTTTTGTGAAGCTTTTTTATTTAATCTTGCATTTACTTTTTCACTTGCAGACTTGTAGAGCTGGACATTTGGATCGCAGTAGCGATCAGGCTCACGTCAGGCACTTCGGCCTTGAAGTTGTTCCTGGTTCCTGCTGGTGGTAGTTGTCTGCTGCAGGTTCCGAATGGCGGGATCAACCAGATAGATCTGTTTGTAGATGTTGAGCTGGTTGAAAAAAGGAAAAACAATGATGACTCTCGGTCTGGCGGCTCCTCGGTATGTGGGATAAACAGCTGCCATGTTTCTGAACCTGTTTACCCCGCCCAGTAGTACAGCAACAGCCAATCGAGGAGCAGCTGTTTTTTGAGTGCCTCATCACGTGCTCACCATTATAACCCATGGGTTATAATGGCAAATTATAACTCAGTCAGCCTATGTAAAAAAATTGCTGACCAAAAACTATAAAATAATTATGACCAGAGACTAAATTATCTCATTCTATATACTCTGGAGGTAACTAGGGAGATGGTATGATATGACAGGGACTTTCAAATACCTCACAGGTATAAATAAGGCTCAAGAGGGAAGCATAACTCAGATGAAAAGGTGTCCAAGAACAAAGGGTCATGATATAAAGCTTGTGGAGGGCAGAACTAGGGAAAATGTGTGAAAGTCCTTCTTCTCTAGGGCAATGAATGCATTGAACATCCTCAAAGCAGAGGTGGTAGGGTCTGAAATGTCACCTGCATTCACGAATGTATAAGATATGCATAATGGAACACTGATGCAGTGGAAGTGGTGATATAAAGCTGGCAAACAAGGAGGGTCTGTTGCAATACAGTAGGTAGAGAAAACAGGCTGTCTAGGTAGGGAAAGACGTCCTTTTCTGCCAAGAACGGATATACAGTGTATAGTGCAGCATTGCTCTGCATAGAATTCCAGTCCTTTCAAAATGTTGTTGTACCACACTTCAAAGTTCATGGAATGTGATTGTACCCTTCTGTGGTACAACAGCATTCTGGATCCTCTAGAGACTGCACATGACAGTTTCATTCTGAAAGCCAGAGAACTGCTGTGTGCACATTTCATAACTGTATCATGACCTTATGTTACAGGACATTGATACCTTGCCTGTATTTATGTATTTAACTCAGGTCCAGCCGCCCCTGGGCATGCCTATATTTGACAATGGACACCTCAGTCCAGCCTAGGCCTGCAGATAACCACCAGGGCATGGCTGACGCCACCACCCTGCAGTGTATGTTTCTGTTACCTGCTACCATCGGTACTATGTACCGATGCTTGGCAACGCTCTGTATCTCTGTATCGCCAGCTACGTTACTGTGTTACTTGTAACCATTTTGTAACCATTTCTGTAACTATTGTGTCTAATTGTTGCTATTGTCCCTGATGTCTCTGTTCTTAATGACATGGAACCTCTGTAAAGGAGCCTTTGACACAAAGGTATGTTATCCGATATCTTCAATAAATACATAAATAAATAAAAATTATATATCTTGTATTTTGCCCACCATGTTTGTTGTATCTTGCACTGTGTGCTTGTATTATTTGTCCACCTTTGTATGTTGCCTGTCTATACTAGATTATGTACTTAGATACTTAGATATATAAACACTGTCAGCAGATAAGGGCATACTGCCTTCCCAGTCTGCCCATTTGAGCTTGTAAGTTCACTTTATGTTTTCCCAGAAGTCTGTTGACTCTTACCCCTGACCTCTATAATTCCCTTATGTCTATCCCATGCATTCTTAAATCCTGTGATTGTTTCAGCCCCCATTACTTCCTCTGGTAGGGTGTTCTACTTGTCCACCACCCTTTCTGTGAAGAAATTGTTCCTCACATTTTCTCTGAATTGCCCTCCCTCCAACTTCATCCCATGCCCTCTAGTCCTGGAACATCTTTTTCACTGAAAAATAGTGTATTCCTGCACCTTCTTCCTCCCTGTAAGATACTTGTATGTCTCTATCATATCCCCTGTCTCCCTCCTCTCCTCCAGGGAGTACATATTCAAGTCCTTCAATCTGTCCTCATAGGACTTGTGATATAATCCATGTACCTCCTTTGTTGCCCTCCTGTGAACCTTGTCTACCCTGTCTATGTCCTTACATAAGTAAGGTCTCCAGAACTGTACACTGTACACTGTACTCCAGGTGGGGCTTCACTAGTGTCTTGTGTAGTGGAATTATGACCTCCCTTTTCCTGCTGGTGATGCCCCTGCCTATGCATCCCAGCATCCTATTGCTTTAGCTGCTGCCTTGTCACACTGTTTCCCTACCTTGAGGTCATCAGAGATGATAACCCCAAGATCCCTTTCCTGCTTGGTGCATGCTAGATCCTCACCCCCATATGTTGTTCCAGGGTTTTTGTGCCCCATATGCATAATCTTGCACTTCTTTGCATTGAACTTCAACTGCCAAACCCCTGACCATTCTTCAAGTTTCTGCAGGTCCCTCCTCATTCTGCCTACACCTTCTGGCATGTCCACTCTGTCACAGAGCTTTGTGTCATCAGTGAACAGGGAAATTCTGCCTTCTAGGTCCTGCACAATGTCACTAATGAAGATGTTGACTAGGACCGGTCCCAGTACTGATCCCTGTGGTACCCCACATGTCACCCTTTCCTCTGTGGAGTGACAGCCATTTATCACCACCCTCTGTGTCCTGCCACCCAGCCAGTTACCAACCCACTGCACTACTGTCCTGCTGACTTCCATATTCCCACAGGTTCACCCAACGTGGAGCTTGAACCCACAGCCCTGAGATTAAGAGTCTCATGCACTACCAACTGAGCTAGCCAGGCATACTTGTCCATGTATGATTCACTGCTGTTGTTCACTGTATTTTACCATTGATTGTGCCAGTCTCTGGCCCAGGCCATGCCTGAGAATAGGTCTTTGGACCAGTGCACCAACCCAGTTAGCAAATGAATAAATAAATAATACTATGCATTATAAAAATTCAGGATGAACAACTTTATTCACAACCACTGTATTATGCTACCTTGTGATTCTGATTGCCATGGATCTCTGGAGTCAATGCAGATGTGCAAAATCCAGCTGCCATCTTGGACATTGCACACTTTTCTGCTGTGAGCTCCACTTCATGGAGAACTTCATCACACTAACTGGGTTAGTAACTGGCTGGAGAATAGAAAGCAGAGGGTGGGAGTCACATGATGCAGATAACCAGGTGCTAGCTCCATTCGCTCGCATCAGCCACCCGATCATTTTTTCTTGTTTATTCTCTGAATTAAGCTAAAGTAAATAGCTGGATAATTGCTCAGAAGACACCCAAAGTGGTTGTCTTACCTTTGGCAGTCTGAGTTTTCCAGTGGATATCGATATGAAGAAAGCCTGACAAAACGAACACACCCCACAAGTCCTGAGAAAGGCCCAAAGAAGCCCAGGCCTGCTAGTGTGGCTGATTTACTGGAGACACCTACTACATCTGCGGACCAGGACCCGCTAACACTGGCGAGGTTCTTAGCTGAATTTAAACCGTTTAAAGATGAATTGCATTCTCTGACCTCGGAGATCAAGACAATCACTCAAGCCCTGGAAGATATTTCATGGAGAATTTCCGATTCAGAGGCAAAAGTTTTTCCCTGAAAAAGCAGTCAGACAAGGTGGATCCAGAGCTGGCGGTGACCAGGCAAAAAATTGCCAGGATGGAGCTGAAATTAGAGGACCTTGAAGGTCGTAGCTGAAGAAATAACACCATCCTGATCGGCTTGCCAGAGACCGAGGAAGGTCAGGATGTCATTCTATTTGTGCAAATATTCGTTGAGAAGATCGCCAGACCCTCACCATTCAGGTCAAAGTATACTATTGAGAGGGAGCACAGGGCTTTAAGACCAGTCCCCCCAGCTGGATCTCCACCGAGGCCATTAATTTTATGCTTCCTCAATTATTTGGAATGTCAACATTTTTTGAAGAAAGTTAGAGAACTACAAGACGTCCGCTGGGAGGGAACCAAAGTGAGGATTGTTCAAGATCTCCGTGCTACCATCCAACAGTGCTGTACAGCCTTTCATCCCTTGGTTTTGAAACTCATCACTGCAGGAATCTGTTTTCGAATTAATTACCCTGCTCGACTGCAAGTGTTAGTCACGGGCACCTGGCTAACCTATGAAGATGAAGTGGCGCAGTCCGGGTAAAGTCTGCTCTACCAGATCTATTTAGAGGAACTTGAGCTTCATTTGTGGTCAGGTTTGGTGTTCTAAATAGAAGACTACTGTCATGATAGGTAATCTACCTGAGGAGTAAGGTTAATTTTACCTAGAGAGGAAAGGGAGCGATGACAACAGACTGCCTATGGGACACTCCCTTATAACTTGATTTCTTCCCCTCAGTGTCGGGATATTGTAGTGAGTTCTTTGTAAATGTAACTTGCTAATTCTCCTAACAGGATCTGTAGGGGTTCAGAAAGCTATAGACATTTGGGGGGGAAAAAAGGGAGGGGAAACTCGTGAGAGTGTTTTCAAGGCTGATTCTCCACTCTGCATTTAAATATTGATTGCAAGACTCGAGCAGTTCTTCTGAGTGGCCACTAGAGGGACCCTGGAGACCAAATTTTATGCTTGTGAGCATTTCTAGTTCATTTTGTTTGATTCACATTAATAAGATCACTTTTTGGATTTACATTTTGAAGTGATATATGTATAACAAGCAAATTTATGCTAGTTGTTTTATTTAGCTTATAGAATAGTTAGGGACTTTGATCCCTAAGTGTAATTTACTTATGACTGGTCAGATTATTAGTGTGTCATTATAGCTGTTCTTATTTACACATTGGGAACTGGCCAAGTTAATTTTTACTTATTTTTGTATTTTAATGCTATTTCCCATGCTCTCCTTAAGAAAAGTATATATTAGATTCACCTAAGGGTGGCTGGAGAGAGGGAGCTATAGTAAAGGTATTCTGTGGATCGCAACCCTAGCAGTTTGGGGGATGGGTGGGTTGGGTTAATAATTTAGACATGTTTGACCTTGATAGGAATGGTTGTTTTGGGGATGATGGATGGGGAGGGGGATTATAAGGGTTCTGGGGAGGGGTTTCAGCACAGTCATATTAGGAAATGTGTCGTAGGTAAAAATAAGGAACAAGTTAATAATATTGTTTAATTTTCTCTGTAAATGTGATAATGTCTAATGCCATTAAGACTGCAACTTGGAATGTCAAGGGCCTTCGGCAAGAAGTAAAACAATATGAAGTTCTCAGACATTTAACCCTGTTGTCATCAGACATCATTTTTGTACAGGAATCACATCTGTTAGATACAGAGGTAAGCCGCATAAGAAGACAACAGATTGGTCATGTATTTTCCACAGGGGCTACCTCCAACAGTGCTGGAGTCTTCATATTGGTAAATAGAAAGGTCTCTTTTGTTCTTAAACAGGTTCTCAAGGATCCGCAGGGTAGATTTGTGTTTATTCATTGCATTTTATATGTGACAGAAATACTGTTGGGTAGTCTTTATGGGCCCAATGTAGACTCTCCAGGCTTCTTCACGCAGCTGGTTGAGCTCTTATATCTATTTTTGTCCCTACCAATTATTTTGGGGGGAGACATAAGCACGGTTATGGATCCTTTATTGGATTGCTCTTCCAGTCTGAGCAGAGATCGCTCACCAGCTCAAAGGGTCCTTTAGGAGTTGTTAGAACATTATGGACTTTGTGATGTCTGGCAAGTGTTACACCCCTTAGAAAAAGGCTATACCTTTCTATCCCCAGTCCACAAAACAGCTTCACGTATTGACTATATTTTTCTATCCCACGCTTTGTTACCAGGTGTTTTAGATGCCTCCATACAGCCTGGACCGCCCTCTGATCACTCTCTGGTAACCTGTCATCTTACCCTTTCATTTCTCCCCAAGAGAAGTACCTGATGGAAAATTAATAATCAGATGTTGAAGGACCCTGTTGTAGTTACTTCCCTTAATAAATATATTGAGCAATTTATTGAAACCAACCTCCACTCTATTTCTCGACCAGATCATATCTGGGGCACATTTAAAGCTTTTATCAGAGGCACATTAATTAGAACAGCTTCCCAAAGGAAAAAGTCAAAGGAAAAGGAGCTTAATATTCTCCTCTCTCAAATTCGCTCAGCTGAAGCAAACCTGTCTCTTAATCCTTCGGATGCCCTCTGACAAGATCTTGCCAAACTAAAAGATGCTTGTCTTGAGATTTTGATAGACAAGGTAGAATTTGCTATTCTGAGACCAAAGGCATCTTATTCAGATCAAGGAGAAAAAGCGGGTCACCTATTAGTGCTTCGAATTAAACAACAGGAAGCTACGTGATACATCCCATCAATCCGCTCTCAGTCAGATGGCACCTTAAAAACATACCCTACAGATATAGTTTCAGAATTTAGTGGGTATTATACACAGTTATACAATTCTATGACAGATCCACCATCAGATCAAATTTTAGATGTTTACTTGTCCACATTTGATGTGTTCACTCTCTGAATCTCAACAAAAACTGCTCATATCCCCAATATCCTCCAAGGAAATCCTTAGTGTTATTAAAAAATTACCTTCTGATAAATCACCAGGGCAGATGGTTTTTCGGCTAATTTTTATAAAATATTTCAAAAATAATTATTGCCTTTATTAGTCCCCTTATTCCAGTATATATTATCGGGTGCACCTACTTACCCTACGTTATTAGAAGCCCTAATAGTTCTTACACTTAAACCGGATAAGAACCCAAAGCTAACCACCAGCTATCATCCAATTTCCCTAATGAACCAAGATGTTAAAATTTTAATTAAGTTACTAGCGGACTGAATTGTTTTAGTTTTGCCTAAGCTCATTGGTCACGAACAGGTCGGATTCATGAAGGGACGATCCTCAGTTGATCATCTCCATACTCTTTCGCATGTCCTTTCAGCATCCAGAGATGCCACTTACCCTGCAGTTTTGGTTTCTCTGGATGCCGAGAAGGCGTTCGATAGAGTGGACTGAATTTTCTTGTTTCGTACTCTCAATGCTTATAATTCTCCCTTACAATTTCAAAACTGGATTAAGGCCCTTTATAGCGCTCCTTCAGCTCGGATTACGGTTAATGGAGCATTATCCAGTCTCTTCCTGTTACATTCTGGTACTAGACAAGGCTGCCCTCTGTCCCCTTTGCTTTTTAATTTATACCTGGAACCCCTTATTCGCCACTTAATGTCCTGTCTGAGGATTCAGGGTATTACCATTCTGGGACATGACATTAAGGTTTCGGCTTATGCTGATGACCTTCTGTTGCAGTTATCATATCCAAATATGGCAATCCCTCCTATGCTTTCAATCATTGAAGAATATTCCCAACTATCTAACTATAAACTGAACACAGATAAAACCCTCATGTTTCCTCTTAATCACAAGGTCATTAAGAGCACCATTATTGAGCTGGGTCTTTCTTGGTCACAGAACTCCTTAAGGTATCTGGGTATTCTAATTGTCAGAAATCCAGCTTTACTTCAAAAATTAAATCTAGATGCCCTGGTACACACTATTGGCTCAGATCTAAATAGGTGGTCCAAATTACCAATCTCTTTATGGGGACGAGTTAATTTAATCAAAATGAATGTTTTCCAAGGCTCTTTTACCCCCTGTACCTACTTAATATCTGGTTACCTTTTACCTGGTTTAGTAAAGTTGATGGTCTGATTATAAAATTTATTTGGGCCAATAGACAGCCTATGATTGCTTACCACAAACTAGCAGCACCCGAAGAAAAAGGAGGTCTCCGTCTCCCTCATTTAATTTTTTATCACTGGTCAAGTCATATTGGTAAATATATTAAATGGCTGGTACATAAAGAAGAAATTACTGCTTCTGCTTTTGTTCATAACTGGCTCAAAATTGAATTGTCCCTTATCAAAGCAAATGGTCTAACTTCGGCTGCCCTGCTCCATATCAAACCCTACACTCTCCCTCTAAATTTAAAGTCAACCCCAATCACAATCTTTGTTAGAGTTCACACTCAGTTATGTACCTTTATTAAGTATAATCATATTTATGACTTGACATAACCTATTAGGGGCAACCCAAATCTAAAAATAGATAATAAGCCGATCACACTTACTTGGCTTCCCCAGTTAGAGGATATCTGGCTTTTCTATTTTGTCACAATGGGAAACCCATGGTGTTCTTCTATTGAGATGTTAAAAGATCTCAATATTCTCAATAAATTTACTTTTAAAATTTTTCAACTAAGACACTTAATAGTGCAAATATTTGATGTGATACCTCCCCAACAGGGCACTAAAACTTTTCTGGAGGAGCTGGCCCTTACGGGCAACTTACCACATTCTGTGTCTAATATTTACAGGACTTTATATAACTGTGCATAACCGACTTGCTTTGCACCTGTACATTACTGGACTTCCTTTTTTCCCAATCAGGAAATTGATTGGAATACCTTATGGCGTAATTGTCATAAATATATCACCCAGGATAGGCTTCAGGTTACCCAATTTCATATACTACACAACATATACTACACCCCTCAAAAATTATATAAGTACGGTCTTATATATTCATCTATTTACTCTCGTTGTCAACAGGTGGAGGGATATATCTATCACATTTTTTGGACCTGCCCCAAAGCTAGAACTCTCTGGACGAACATCCAGCAAAGGGCTGACCCCTTGCTAGGCTTATCTGATTTTTTCACTCCTGAAGTTTGTCTTCTGGGTGATTATACCAGAATTTCAGTATCCACCAGACAAAATCACAGAGCCCTGATGGCCTTGTCAGTCAAAAAAAGTAATTCTCTGTCATTGGAAGGACAATACTGACATTTCTTATTCTGAGTGGCTAAAGGAATTACTTGCTAATCTCAGAACAGAAAAAATGATAGCAAGTCTCAATAATAGGCTGGACAGATACAGAAAGATATGGGGGCCTCTTCATACGTTGTTCTCCATTTAATTTATCTTACATTGTTTGTGGCTAATGGTTGGATTAACCTGTTTATGAGAAATAATTGTGCTGAATAGGATGGTGGGGGTTCATATGTTTATGGGGAGGGGAGAGAGAGAGGCTGGGAGGTGGGGGCAGTTCTAGAGTATATTGTATTGCATGGTTTTATGTATAACACAGATTGTTTTTCTGGATCTGTTCTCATTATTCTTAAAAATTAATAAACTTTGATTTGAAAAAAAAAGAAAGCAGAAGGTGGTGTTTAACAATATCCAGTCCGAGGAAAGGGAAGTGACCAGTGGGGTGCCTCAGTGATCAGTCTTTGTCAATGTCTTCATTAGTGACATGGCAGAAGGGCTGGAAGGAAATATTTGCCTCTTGCCAGATGACACCGAGAACTGCAACAGGGTAAACACTCCAGAAGGGGTTGGAAAAATGAGGAGGTACGTAGAAAAGCTGGAAAAATGGTCCAAAGTGTGGCAACTGAGGTTCAATGTGAAGAAGTGCAAGGTCATGCACCTGGGGTGCAGAGACCCTGAAGAGAGCTACAGGATGGCGGATTGCTGGCAGTCACTAGGGAAGAATGAGACTTGGGGATTATCATCTTGGATGACCTAACAGTGGTCAAACAATCTACAAAGGCTATAGAGAGAGAGTCAGAGGCATGCTGGGGTGCACTGAGGGGCATCACAAGCAGAAGATAGGTGGTGATACCACTGTACAGAACTTTGGTGAGGCTTCATCTGGAATACTGTCAGCAGTTCTGAAGCCACATCTTCATAAAGATGTAGACAAGGTGGATGCAGTTCAGAGAAGGGCAACTATGTTAGTACAGGGCTTGCGCCACAAGACATAGGAGAGAAGATATTGAGGGACCTCAATATGTATTCACTGGAGGAGTAAAGACAAAGTGGAGATATGATAGAGACATTCAAGTATCTTAAAGGCATAAATAAGATGGGTGCAATCTTTCAGAATGAGTACAAGAACAAGGGGAGCAGAATATGAGATTGTAGGGGGACAGGATAAGTGGAAACATGAGGATGTTCTTCTTCACTGAAAGAGTGTTAGATACATGAAATGGCCTGCCCCAAGAGGTGGTGAGAGCAAGCGCAGTAGAGGGATTCAATCATGCTTGGGATAGACATTAAGGAACCCTAGAAGTGGGAAGGAGAGGCTAAGATGACACCCAAATAGGACCAACAGCCACTATTACAGGTAAGGAAAAAGGGCAGACTAGATGGGGCTAGTGGTCCTTATCTGCCATCACTTTCGTCGATGAGCTCCTTGCTCTCCACGAGCAGTGTGAATGACTTTATGCTGCAGTGTTGGCTTTGACCAAATCTTGTTTATTTGTCTGTCTACAGATCAAGTTATTGACTGGAGGCACTCTGATAGGAACTTAAGTCATTCATCTCATTAACTTTGGGTTCTGTTTTTGATTAGGTTTTTGATTAGGTACTGTTCCGTACAAATATTTTTAAAGAAAACCTCTTTCTTTTGAGCCAAAATCACTTAAGTGACTTACAATGAATTGTGAACATAGAATCTGATGGCAGATAAGGACAGCTTGGCCCACCCAGTCTGTCCATTTCCCTACCTAATGGATAAGCTGCAGATCCTAGTTAACCAGCAGCCTACTTCTTTCTAACCCCACTCCCTAGAATTGCCTTATGGCTGTCCCATGCATGCTTGAATTCAACCACTATTTTGACTCTATAACCTCCTCCGGAAGGCCGTTCCATGCATCCACAACCCTCTCTCTGAAAAAATACTTCCTTACATTACCTCTGAGCCACCCCCCATCTTCAAATTGTGCCCCCTTGTTCTTGCACACCTCTTTTTTGAAAGATGCTACCCTCTTGGACTTTGTTGATTCTCTTGAGGTACTTGAAAGTTTCTATCATGTCCCCCGTCTCCCTCCTTTCCTCGAGGCTATACATATTAAGCTCCTCTAGTCTATCTTCATATGTCTTCTGGTGCAGACCATGCACCATTGTAGTTGCCCTTCTCTGGACGGCTTCCATCTTGTCTATGTCCTTGCAGAGATTGGGTCTCCAGAACTGCACACAGTACTCCAGATGGGGTCTCACCAGCTGTCTGTACAGAGGGATAACAACTTCCTGTTTTCTACTGGTGATGCCTCTCCCCATGCATCCCAGTATCCCCCAGCCCTCCTTACTGCCCTCTCACATTGCTTGCCCACCTTTAAGACATCTGATATGACTACCCCCAGGTCCCTTTCCATTTTTGTTGTGGTTAGTATCTCACCCCTCATTGTGTACTCTTCCCCCTGGGTTTTTATTTCCCAGGTACATTACCTTGCACTTCTTAGCATTAAATCTAAGATGCTTTCATCTCATTTTTGTGTGATCTCACAACAGACAACTAAATTATTTGTTGTGTGACCTGTGCCTGTACAGATTACAGTAACTCCTAATATGTTTACATAGAAACATAGAAACACAGAATCTGACAGCAGGTAAGGACCGCCTGGCCCACGTAGTCTGCCCATTTCCCTACCTCACAGATAAGCTGCAGATCCTAGTTAACCAAAAGCCTACTTCCTCCTACCCTCCACTAGAATTGCCTTGTCTGTCCCATGCATTCTTGAATTCCCCCACTGTTTTTGACTCTACAACCTCCTCAGGAAGGCTGTTCCATGTATCCACAACCCTCTCTACGAAGAAATACTTCCTCACATTACCTCTGAGCTGTCCCCCCTCTATCTTCAAATTGTGACCTCTTGTTTTTTGCACATCTCTTTTTCTGAAAGATGCTACCCTCTTGGACTTTGTTGATTCCCTTGAGGTATTTGAAAGTTTCTATCATGTCCCCTCCTCCCTCCTTTCCTCGAGGTTATACATATTTAGTTTCTTTAGTCTTTCTTCATATGTCTTCCGATGCAGAACCTGCATCATTTTGGTTGCCCTCCTCTGGACAGCCTCCACCCTGTCTATGTCTTTGCAGAGATGGGGTCTCCAGAACTGTACACAGTACTCCAGATGTGGTCTTACCAACTGTCTGTACAGAGGGCCAACAACTTCCTGTTTTCTACTGGTGATGCCTCTCCCTATGCATCCCAGTATCCCCCCAGCCCTCCTTACTGCCTTCTCACAATGCTGGCCCACCTTAGGTCATCTGATATGACTACCCCCAGGTCCCTTTCCATTTTTGCTGTTGTCGGTATCTCACCCCCCATTGTGTACTCTTCCCCTGGGTTTTTGTTTCCCAGGTGCATTACTTTGTACTTCTTTGCATTGAATCTAAGCTGCCATACATTTGACCATTCCTCCAACCTTGCCAAGTCCCTTTTCATTCTTTCCACCCCACCTTGTGTATCAACCATGTTGCAGATCTTTCTGTCATCTGCAAAGAGACATACTTTCCCTTCCAGTCCCTCTGCAATGTCACTTATAAGGACATTAAAAAGGACCGGCCCCAGTACTGAACCCTGCGGTACCCCATTTGTAACCCTCCTTTCTTCACTGTGGACTCCATTTACTATTACCCACTGTGTCCTGTTATCCAACCAGTGTTTTACCCAGGCTACCACCCTAGGACCCACTCCCAGGCTGGCTAATTTGTTTATTAATCTTTTGTGCAAGACTGCGTCAAATGCCTTGCTAAGGTCTAGGTAGGCCATGTCCACAGCCCCTCCCTGGTTTACTACTTTGGTCACCCAGTCAAATAAATCAATTAGATTTGTCTCACATGACCTTCCTGCAGTGAATCCATGTTGCCTTGGTTTCCGTGCCCCATTGGCCTCTAGGCACTCGACAATTCTTTCCTTCAGAAGTGATTCCATCATTTTCCCTACCACTGAGGTCAAACTGACAGGTCTGTAGTTTCCTGCCTCTGTCTCGCTCCCACTTTTGTGAAGGGGAATCACATCCGCCCTCCTCCGGTCCTCAGATACCACACCATCCTCCCACAATTTATTAAAAAGGGTAGTCAGTGGTGTTACTAGTTCTTCCCTTACTTCTTTTAAAATTCTGGGGTGAATCCCATCAGGCCCCATTGCTTTATCCACCTTCAGTTTTAAGAGTTCTTTCAGAACCCTTTCTTCTGTGAAAGGACTAATATCAACCCACCCCTATCCAGAGTGCTTCTATTGACCGGATTAAGTATTTCCCCCTGCTTTTCCATTGTGAATACTGAGCAGAAGTATTCGTTCAGTATCCCTGCTTTTTCACTGTCGCTCTCTGCCCAACCACCTTCCTCTTTGTTCAGCCTCAGTATCCCTGCTTTAGTCTTTCTTTGCTCCTTAATGTACCTATAAAAGGTTTTATCCCCCTTCTTAATCGAGTTGGCTATCTTTTTCCTTGGTTTGGGCCTTTGTTATTCTGATTGCCTTACCCACTTCCTTCTGCTTTAACTGGTACAGTTCTCTGTCCTGCTCCTTCTGTGTTTCCTTATGTTTCCTGAATGCTGTCTTTTTTTCCCTTACCTTCCCCACCACTTCTTTTGAGAACCATAGTGTTTTTTTCTTTCATCTTGATTTGTTTATTTGTTTCACACAAAGACTTGTTGCCTCTGTGATGGCAGTTTCAATGTTTTCCCATTGTTGCTCCACCCCATCTTCTTGCCTGTTTGCTAGTACTTTTCTGAGGCACTCTCCCATTTTGACAAAATCAGCCTTCCTGAAGTCCAGTACCTTCACTTTTGTGTGGCTTGACTCTACAGCTAAGTTTATCGTGAACCACACTGTTTGGTGGTTGCTTGTTCCCAGATGGCTACCCACTTCTAGATCACAGAACCTCTCTCCACCCCATTTAAGAGCACCAGATCCAAGATTGCTCTCTCCCGAGTGGGTTCCAAAACTAGCTGTCTGAGGTATGCCCCCTGTAGGGCATCGAGAATGGCCCTGCTCTTGGATGTGGCTGCAGCAAAGGTGCTCCAGTCAACATCTGACATATTCAGGTCCCCAATCAGCAATATCTCTCCTTTTTCTGCCATCCCAAGGATGCCTTCTATCATTTCCTTGTCCATTTCCTCCCCCTGTGATGGGGCTCTGTATACAACCCCTGTGCAGATTGTGGAGCCATTTCCAGTCTCCAGGGTGACCCACAGTGCCTCCTCTCCTCCCTGTTTACCCTTTAGTTCTGTTGCTTTGATCCCTTCCCTTACATAGAGAGCTGCTCCTCCTCCTCTTCTTCCCTCCCTGTCCCTCCTGTAAATTGTGTACCCTGGTATGTTGACATCCCAGTCATGATTCTCTGTGTACCATGTTTCTGTGACTGCTACAATATCCAGGCATCCCTCTTCCATCAAGGCCACCATTTCAGGGAGCTTTCTACCTAGACACCTATGGGCATTGGTACTCATTACCCTTCATTTTTTATGGCTTTATTTCCTTTTGCCCCATCCCTGTCCCTACTGCCTTTGTCTTTTTCTCCATTTACCCCTGCCCTTCTCCCTATCGACTGCCCTATTTTGGTGTTTACCTCACTAATTACCCTGATTTTGGAGGGGGGGCTAGGAATTCCCTTTTCCTCTCAGTGCCTCTCCCATGGCTAGTTTAAATGCTTGCCACTGAAGCATTTAAACCTATCACCTAGGATCCTGGTTCCCCTCCAGGATAAATGCAGACCATCGTGCCTGTATAGGCCTGCATCCCTCCAGGTGGAGCCCCAGTCCCCAATGATGCTGTCCAGAAACAATCACCTACAACTCTTACCCTCCACCCCAGAGATTGCCTTCCTTCCTTTCAGACACCTATTTCACAAAGGCTAAGTAACAGGTCTAGTCACAACTGACTGCAAATATCTCCCAGCTACAGTTCCTCCCAGGCAAATTAAAGTTAAAACTAAGAAAAGTTCACCCCAAAAACAGAATCAATACTAGTTACTTACAAAGGTCCAAAAAGTAATAATTCAGTTCAGTGTAGTCTAGAAAATAACCTTGATTCAAGGAAGCTGTGGCTGCTTTCTCACTCTCCCTGTCTTCAATGTGAGAAGGAGACTGCAACACCTCTGAGACAAAAAAAAAAAAAAAAACATTTTCAGCAAAAAATAAATAAATAAAATAGGGGCAAACAGTAATTTTGCTTAGCCTAATGATAAAAGTCACACACATTTAAGCACCATCTGTAATAATTTCACAGAAGATATACCCTGTAAGAAACACTTTGCTACAGAGAAAAATAAAGCAGTAACAGAAGATATACCTTGCAAAAGACAATTTGAATCAGAAGATTACAGCAGTAATCTGTTAGCACACACCTTTAGGCACACCTTGTAATAATGCAGCAGAAGGTATACCCAGCAACAGCAATTTGAATCAGAGAAAAATAAAGTAATAAAATGTTAGCAACAAACAGTAACAATCCCTGTGAGTACAAAATAAAAACAACAACACACAGTAAATCTGCCTAGCCAAAATTCTTAATCCTTTCCCTTGCTCTGGTAATGTTCTTAGTTCTGTCCTTTCAAGGAAGCTAGAAGGAAAGAGCTCAGGTGAAGCTAGGTGCCTTGGCCAGCAAACCTAGCCTTCCACCTCCAAGATATCAACTAACCTGACCTTTTAACCCTTCTTTTTGATGGAAGTTGCTGACAGTTTGCCAGATGCACACCTAATCCCCTGGAAGAGCTGTGGGAGGAAAGCAATCAGCTCCTTCAATGTGAGAAGGAGACTGCAGCACCTCTGAGACAAAAAAATCTTTTCAGCAAAAAAGAAATGAATAAAATAGGGGCAACCAGTAATTTTGCTTAGCCTAATGATAAAAAGTCACACAAATTTAAGCACCACCTGTAATAAATAATTTCACAGAAGATATACCCTGTAGGAAACACTTTGCTACAGAGAAAAATAAAGGAGTAACAGAAGATATATCTTGCAAAAGACAATTTGAATCAGAAGATTACAGCAGTAATCTGTTAGCACACACCTGTAGGCACACCTTGTAATAATGCAGCAGAAGGTATACCCAGCAACAGCAATTTGAATCAGAAAAAAATAAAGTAATAAAATGTTAGCAACAAACAGTAACAATCCCTATGAGTACAAAATAAAAACAACAATACACAGTAAATCTGCCTAGCCAAACATCATTATCCTTTCCCTTACTCTGGTAATGTTCTTAGTTATGTCGTTTCAAGCAAGCTAGAAGGAAAGAGCTCGTGTGAAGCTAGGTGCCTTGGCAGCTTTGAAATCCAATCTACCCCCCACACCGGTTGTTGCTGCATAACGATCTTGAAAATAATAGTGGGGTGTCTGTTTGACAACTCAAGTACTTGGATTTTTAAAAGCTCCTGAAATGTACAAAAGTAACAGTTACAGTACAGACTACATTTATTTAAAGCAGCAGTGCAAAGATAAATTGTAGTTTTGAGGTCACCTGTGATTTTAGTTTAGTAACATGCCACTTCAAGTCCGTTTTAGGTTACAGTGAGGGTTTCCTATAGCACTTTATTATTTTTTATTAGTTCAATAAAAACTGTAATTAATTTATGAGAATGAATGTACTGCCTGACAAGTCTTATGAAGAAAACAAACATGCTGCATAAATTAATTACAAAATAATAAAGAACTGAAGGGAACCCTTAGAGTAACTTAAAATTGACATCAAGCAGAACATTACTAAATTAAAACCACAGCTACAAAACATTACAACTTTTCGTTGGACTACTGCTTTAATTTGCAGTGCATTCCTACCATTATCCACTCTTTCTCGCCTGTATCCCCTCCAAAACACACACACACACACACACACACACACACACACACATTCTTACTGCCATCCCTCTACCAAGCTATGCCAGTCTAAGGCTCTCCTAATCTTGAAGTAAAGACTATACCATGGGTAAGTACACTCTAACCCTTAAAAAGACTTGATGCCCTTATCAAGCTTCTCTGTTGTTTGCAGTGCTGGTACAAATCTGAACTGCCTTTTACCTATAGCTATGTGCTTTTTAAGTTTGCTGCTCTTGCGGTGCACATGTTTTGGGACAAGTACCGTGAGAATTTGGTGGGATGTCACTGCCAAGCTCATCCTATTTTGAAAGTGCAAGGGGCTCAACGGTCTACATAAATGATTACACACTGTGGTCGTGATACTGCTGGCTGCTTGCTGGGCACCAACTTCATGTACTTCAAAGGACCAAAGTTTCCCCGGTCAGAGAGGGCTTCTATCCTTTCATTTGCATGAAGCTGGTCTGCTTAGCAAGCAGCTGATCCGCTTTCAACGTCAGAGACTGTGCAACCAGGACAGGTGAATGTTTGCCCCTACATCCAATATTTGTCATTATTACACTGTGAAATTCAAGTGTCTTCTGCAGAAGATCCCTGAGTGTCCATCTGTGTTATGAATTAAATGAACTATCAAATTCTTACTCTGCTCCCATCCTGCAAAGTTTATATGCCTCTGCCTTTTTCATATGTGTTTCCTGAACTGCTTGCTATATTGCAGCCTAAAGCTTTATGGTGTGCTACTACTTTTAGCTAATTACTGTACTTTTAAGTTCTCATTTCTCATGTCCCCTTGAAATCTACAGATCATAAGCCTGCCTCCAGAAGTTCTGAGTTGCACAACTATAAACAAGCATTTGTCAATGCCGAATGTTGGCTTGCTGCCATTTGCAGTGCAGGAGTTAGAGAGATGCGTCATAGGAATGGCAGTCAAGTATTGAACTGATGCCAACTCACCCCCACCCTGCAAACAGTGACAGGCATTAGGGTGTCCCTTTGGGTGTTTGGTAGTGCAGTGCTTGAAAACATGTTGGGCAGGATGTGAAAAATGACAGCTGCACAGCTCATAAGGAGGTGTAAAAAAATGCCAGTGTTGAAAATGTGGCATGTAAATATACCAAATTTGCAAAGTTACAAGGGTGCATGGGAAATATGCAACACACGCTTGCAACACTGCCATTTTATGGGCGTTCAGCACCAAATTTTCAACATAGGCATTTTAGCGCCTCTGCTCATGTACAGTGTCTCTACTATTTCCTCAAAATGTCCCAAGAAGTGATTTCGCATAGCGACCACGCTATTCTGTTCCGGAAGTGTGAAAACAGATTTTGGGCAGGATATGTGAAATGACAGCTGGACTGTTCATCAACAGGTGTGGAAAAATGGCAATGTTGAAAATCCAGAGTGAAAATATCACAAATGCATGACAGTACGAGCGAGTGTGCAATCTGCCAACGCACACTCGTAACACAAGTCATTTTATGGAATATCATCGCCAAATTTGCAACATAGGCATTTTAGGACCTCTGTTCATGAACTGTGTCACTGTCATTTTCATAATCTGGCCCAAACACTGATTTCCCACAGCAACTGCTCTATTGTGTGCCGGACGTGCGGAAAAACATTTCGGGCAGGACGTGGAAAATGACAGCTGTACTGTTCACAAGGAGGTGTACAAAAATGACAATGCTGAAAATCCAGCGTTAAAATATTGCGAATGCGTGAAGTTACGAGCCTGCGTAGCAACTGCGCAATGCACGCTCATAAAACAGGCATTTGTTGGATTTTTCCCACGAAATTTGGAACATAGGCTTTTTGAGAGGCCACCTCATGAACATTGGCACTGTCATTTCGTTAATGGGTCCCAAAAGGTGATTTCACGCAGTGACTGTGAAATCACCTTTCGAGGCAGATTAATGCCATGACAGTGATAGAATTCATGAGGAGGGGCCCCAAAAACCCCATGTTGAAAATTTGGTGCCAAAATTCCAAGAAATGCCTGAGATATGCAGCAAAGTTGGAAAACCCTATTCATTCAATTATACAGCTTACCGGCATTTCCTCAATTTGCAGTCAGCTTTGAAGAGTGCAGGCGTGTTCCCGGTCCACGAAGACCAATCGCACGGACTCCGAATAAGTATGGGGTGACAAGAGGGGAGGCAGGTGCGCAGTGGGTGGGTGTGCAGGTGGAGGGAGGGGGCATTGAGACTACGAGGGACAGTTTTCATTTTACAGGGTGGAAAAAAAAAACAAATGGAAAACCATTGTGGGACAGTTTTACTTTTCCAGGGCATTTGGCACGCTGGGGTGGGCTCCCAGTGTGCCACCTAACTGTTTTTGGGGGGTGTCAGTAGCCGATGGGGATTGAGCACCCCCGTCGGCAAACAAAGAAAGTGGGGGGGCGTGAGCCGAGGGAGATTGGGCACCCCCCTCGGCATTCAACATTTGGGGTATGCCAACGAGGAGTGGGCTCCCCATTGGCACACAAAGACAGCGGGGGCTGTGATCTGAAGGATTGGGCACCCCCTCAGCATTCAACATTTGGGGTATGCTAATGGGAGTGGGCTCCCCATCGGCACACACAAAAAGTGGGGGGTTTACCGACAGAGGATTGGGCACCCCGATGTCAGCAGACGTGAGGGCGTTAATTGCCAATTAACCACATGCTCATAATGGCGGCGAAGATCGGGTAAGCAAAGGACCGCTGCATATGATGAGCTTTGCTCAGATTGCAGTGGACCTTTGCTTAGATGTGCTCACCCCATTATGTATGCATGGTGTGGTGCTGGCATGCAGGTTGATTGGGGAATGAGGGACGCACCTACTGATGCGTGCTCTGCATTCGCCCAACAGCAGCCGAGCCCCCAAACCCACACTACCGCAAGATGTTGCTTGCACAAGCGCACAAGCCAACATAAAAACAGGATCTAACCAGAGCTGATAGGGCTGTGAAGAACTGCCAAGTGACCAAAGTTGCACATGTGCATAGAAATTATTCAACACCTGGGTGTAACTCTGCCATTTTTTGAGGTGTTGCACCAAATTTTCAACAAGCCCTTTTTGGGACCCCTCCTCAAAAGGAGTGCCAGTGTCATTTTGTTCACTTGTCCTGAAAGGTAATTTCAAAAAGTGAACATGCTATTCAGTGCCAGAGGTGTGAAAACACATTTTGGGCAGGATATGGAAAATGACAGCTGTACTGTTTTGAAGGAGGTGTGCAGAAATAGCAAAGTTGAAAATGTGGAGTGAAAATATTAAAATCTGGTGAAGTTAGGAGCGTGCATAGAATCTACAAAATGTACACTCTTAACACAGTCAGTTTTTGGATTTTCTTTCACCAAATTTGCAAAATAAGCTTTTTGGGACCCCATCCCGTGATCAATGGCATTGTCGTTTCATGAATCGGTCCTGAAAGGTGATTCCACGTAGTGACTGCAAAATCACCTTTCAGGACTGAGTAACTAAATGGCAGTGACAGTTTTCATGAGGTGGAGTCCCAAGAACCCCATGTTGAAAATTTGTGTCCAAAATTCCCAAAAATGGCTGATTTATCAACATAAGTTGAAAACCCCATTGAATGCACGATAGCATGCTTACCTTTGATTCTTCAGTTTGTGTTTAGCTTTGATGAGTGCAGACGTGTTCCGGTCCAGAGAAGAAGACAGTGCCAACCTCTGGAAGTAAGTATGGGGTAAGGGGGGCAGTGTGGGGAGGTGAGTGCTCAGTCGGAGGGTGGGGATGGGGGAAGGGGACTGAAGCGACGATGAGGGACTGTTTTCTTTTTTACAGAAAAAAAAACACATCCAGGGATGGTTTTATTTATTCACAGGAGAAAAAGAAACAAGACACATTTGGGCATACTGGGGTGGGCTCCCAATGTGCCACATGAGTGTAGGAGGTGGGTACATTATGGCAACATGGGGATTGGGCACCCTGATGTCAGTGGGGGGGGGAAATGAAAAAAAAGAGGGCACACTGGGGTGGGCTCACAGTATGCCGCATGAGCTGGGGGGGTGCACATAATGCCAACATGGGGATTGGGCACCCCAATGTGGGTGCGGGGGGAAATAATAAATATTTGGGTACACTGAGGTGTGCTCCCAGTGTGCCACATGAGTTGGGGGGTGTGCCACATAATGTTGACACAGGGATTGGGGAACCCGATGTTGGCGTGGAGTCAGGAATGAAGGGAGCAGGGAGGACAGCAATAGTGAGAGGCCATGGGAGGTTTTTTTTTTACTTTGTTTTCCAGTGCTGGTGGTGCCGATGCTATGGTGAATGGCATTTTGCCATTCACAACATGATGGCGCCAGTGGAACTGCGCATGCATGAGAGTCGTGCAGGCGCAGTTCATGCACCAGAATGCAGAAGTAACAGCTGAAATAGTGCAGCTGTTGTTCTGTAGCGGTCGATCATGGTGGAGGATTTCAAGCTCCAATGGACATTGGGAAGAATACTTCCCAATGTCCATTGGAAGGTTCCACGATCGGCCATTTTTTAAGCTATGATCCAATTCCAAAAGGGCTGTAGGCTCTGCCCACAGCCCTAAAAAATTAAACTTGTATCTTTAAACTTATTAACATTAAACAATTCCTGTGTCATTTCAGAAAAAGATCTCAGAGCAAGTTCCTGGATGCCCACAGCCTTAGTGTGGCTACAATGTAAATTGAGGAGTACTTTCAGTTAACAGTCACTGACTTCCCTAGGACAACTTTAGCCCCTGAATCACCAGTGCTAAATTATTTTTATAATGCTGGGCCACTGTAGCCCAAAAGAGTCACATCTAGCCCACCAGGGCTACTACTTTTAATCACGGGCTATTGGGCCATCTAGGGGGCAAAAAGTGGCTTTGCCAAGCCCTCCCCAACAACACTTTCTGTCTTCCTACTATGCACAAACTCTAACATTTTATCTACATCCCCACCCATGCTGATTTATACCTCTTTTGCATCTCTCTGCTCCCTTTCTGTGCTCCTGCTACTGTATTTACTCTATATATTTGGAAGGTTTGCCTGGAGTTCAATGAACAAGCAGCCAGCCACTCCTACTCCCTGAGCTATATAAGCAGTTCCTTTCAGCCTCATTGTGAAGCACTTTTTCTTTGTAGCCGAAGGTTCTGTCCGTCTGTCCTCTGAGCTGGTTGAGGCCTATCCCCCCCACTGCCCCTGCTTGTCTGCTGGCTTATGTGTTTCTTTCCTGCTTCTGGTTTGTATTTTGCCTTTGGCTGTGTGTGCTTCTTCTGTCTTTGTTCCCTGTTTTCAGTGTTTGTGTGTCTTTAGCTTTGTTTTTTCTGGGGATTTTTGTTTCCAAGCTCCTAGCATATTGCTCCTGAGCTCCTACTATTTTCACTGCTGCTCACAACTCTCACACTACTACAGTGCAACTGCAATCCTTATCTGCGTATTTCAGCTCAACCATAGCTGCTCCATGTTGCATTCTTGATTATTCTCACCTGACTCAGATTTACTCTGAACCTAGCTATGCAACTCAATCATACTCTCATTCTACTTACCTCATTGCAGCAGCTTCCTTGCACTGCCTGGTCGCACCAGCTTTTAGAAGCATTGCATCTCCTTATTCATGTTTATTGCAGTTTTATAACTCAGTGTATTCCATTCAGTTGTTGCATCTATGTTTATTCACCCTGTTATACTCAGAGGTCAGCTAAAAGCTACTGCTGCTGCTGCTGTTAAACTAGCTTTAATATCTGCATGTGATTCTTGACCTTTCCATCACTTTCTTGTTTGTCCTATGGTGGGGACTGGGAAGTGTTTGGGGAGTTGTGGCCCCATGTGGCTACTTAGTTCTGTTCTAGATCCTGCCTTTGAAAATCCTCAGAGTATTTATCACCTTGAGTTGGCTTTTTAATGCCTGGCTGGCTTGCCCAACTATTCAGAGCTGTTTCATTGCTACTGTGTTATGCAGGCCTCCATGCAGGTCCACTTATTACTACTCTGTTGACTGACCTACGTGCAGGTCCACGCTTGCTTACACAATCATTGCTCATTGCTTACGCAGATCATCGCTTCATGCCTGCTGCCATTCCATCAGCTTCAGCTTCTGGGATTCTGCCTCACTCAATTCTGCATTTGGTCTTGCAAGGTCTCAGCACTCAATGCTCATTACGATCTCAGTACACCCGTGCTCAATCAGCATGCCAGCTTTTCAGCTCTCAATCAATTTCTGGGGTATGCCAGCTATTCTACGCTGGCACAGGGTTCCTGTAGCTGATGGTCTTACTCTGCATTTAGTCCACATCTTGAGCATGTCCAACTTGGGGCAGGATCCTTTTCACCTGGCCCATAGCTGGGAATGTCCTCACCCCGGGCTTGGCTTCAGCTGCCTACTATGCGACAGCAGCTCCTGGTGTAGAATTTAAGACTAGAGGAGAAGGGTGGTTACTCTGATCTCCTTTGGCTCAAGTGTTCCACTATTAATAGTCATCCATTGGCTTTAGCGGTTTCCCTAGCAAGGCACCTTCACCACATTCTCCCTATGACTGCTTCTGGTTCACCTGGTTTGAGTTTAGGGTGAGTAGGCCAGGTGAGTGCCTCAGCAGTCATTGTTCTCCTCCTCTGAAACAGAGAGTGTGAATGGCCAAACAGAACCATACTAAAACAGTTGCACAAGCATAACACTATACTGGCTGTGCAAGACATTGAATTGGAATACTTTGCCTGAAGTTCAATGAACAAGCAGCAAGCCACTCCCACTTCCAGAACTATATAAGCAGTTCCTTTCTGCCTCATTGTGAAGCACTTTTTCTTCACCTCTCCAACCTCCCCTCTTCTTCCAGCAGCAGCACTTCTCTCCTTAGGAGCTTCCTAAGGTACCTTTGGTCACGGGAATCTTCCCATGGCACCTCTAGGGGTGGAACCCTCTCTGAGGGTTCCTTGTCTTTGGCACCCCTGCAGGGTGGTAGTTCCTCTGGAATAGAGAGTGCAAATGGACAAACAAAACCAAACTAACACAGTTGCACAAGCATAGCACTATACTTGCTGCACAGGACATTGAACTGTATTTTTCTCTTTACTTTGACAGGTCATACAGGATGCTGCCTCCTTCCCCATCAATAAGTATTACTCTACATCTAAACTGTTCTGTACTTCCAATTTACTTTCTGAAAACTACTGATTCTTTGTGACCCCTTTCCTTGATCACATTTTACAGTTCCCACATGTCATCATTTCAAGACTCCTATCATTGGTTCTCTCGTTCCCAGGTAAGAGACACACTACATATTGCCTATACTTGGTGGGTTTACTGTAGCAGTGCAGCCTCACCTGTTGCAGTGTGTGTGTGTGTGTGTGTGTCACAGTCCTCAGCATTTTGTTGTTAGCCAGTAGTTTGTTGGTGCATTGAGGGGGTAGAGTGGTGCGTGTAATAATGTTTAAATCTGGCTGTATGGGCATGTAATAATGTTTAAATCTGGCTGTATGTGCATTTTATAATGTTTAAATCTGGCTGTGTGTGAGTGCATGTGTATGGATAATGAAGTTGTTAACATTTTGTTGATATTCAACCATTTGACCGCTGATGGGGGGGGGGGGTTGTGCTTTCCTCAGTATGTGAATTCTTGTGTGTGACGGTGTATGTATTGCTTTTTTTGTTGTTTACCACTCCCCAATATATCACAGCACGAATTCTGTACAGGGACATCAGAGGGATAAGAAAGGGATGGATGATGTTTGGGTCGGCTCAGAAATTGGGTATGGAACCTCTATCCATGTTAAGAGATGCACAGACCACTAACACAGTAGCAGGAATTAAGCAAGATGGGCAGAAAATCATAGAAACATAGAATTTAATGGCAGATAAGGACCGTTTGGCCCATCTGGTCTGCCCATTTTCCCCTGCCTGTTTCATATACTACAAATCCTAAATGATCTGTGACTTACACTCTTTTTCCTATCGCTACAGTTCCTTTATGTCTGTCCCATGTGTTTTTGAATCCCCCTACCGTTTTTGCCCCCACAACCTCTGCTGGGAGGCTGTTCCATGGAACCACCACCCTTTCCATGAAAAGAATACTTTGTTACATTACCCTTAAGTCTACCCCCCCTCTATTTTCATATCATTGCCCCATGTCCATCACTGTGATAACTATATGTGATAATGGAAAAAAAGCACTTAGACTCATGTTGCATGATGTTAAAGTGTTGTACAGGTGAGATGAATTAAGAGTCCCTCTCACTGACACTGCTGTCTAGTGTGCTTTACTCTCCTCTACACCATGTCTAGTGGGGATCCTGCCTTTACCCATTTCTGCAGCCAGGGGGCTGGAGCACTGTGAGATTAAGAGTTGCCCAAGCCACAACATGACATTTGGCAGTAACAGAGTAGGAGCCTGTGATTCTTAGTTCCAAAGCCACTGTTCTAACCAGTACACTACACTGGGTCATCAATATGAGACAGAATGTCCTAAAGACTTCATGCAGTTCCTCATATCCATTATGCAGCATTAACAAATGTCTGTAAATATACCATAAAGGTAACTGCAGAAGACTCAAACATAACTCCAGTGATTTCTTTTGAAAGGAAGGATAATAAGCAACACAGCATTCATGCATTTCTGAAGCCAATATCTGTGGCCAGTCAGAAGATAGATGGCAGAAGGAAGTGCCGTCTTCATGCTACAAGAAGTAATGCAAAGAAGGATGCTAGTCTAATAATCTCATCTGGGGGGTGAGATGGAGACAGTCAGAATTGTGATATATGACAGGCATGTGACTGACTCAAATGATGTTACTAACATGGGCCCTATGCTTGAATGTGCTGAGTGACTATGCAGTGTGCATCACTGGCACATAGCCACCCCACACCCATTATACCCCCATAAGGAATTCACAAAATGGGTGAGCAGTCCCTATGCACCCGATCCCCCACCCGCATGGACAGTAATGCACAGGGGGCAGGCAGGCGGGACAGCACTATGCACAAAGCACAACAGTGCATAGTGCTGACCACGGGGGGGGGCAGAGGCAGCGGCAGGATACACCAGGGGGAAACCCTGCTATAAGCCCCCTGCCCACTCCATGCATGCATCCCACACCAAGGGGACCACAGCATCCACATCCACAGACTGCCCGAGGCCACCAACCCAGCACCCTGCCAAGCGCCCACTGTCTCTGTGTGTGTCAAAACACACACACACACACACACACACACTGATGGGGGCACTGGTCTCTGGACCACAGTAAACCCCCCCCATACAGCACCACCTGCCCACCTATGTGACTTCCCACACTCCGGATCCCAGCCCTACCGGGCATGATGTGGTGGGTTGTGTTACCAACATACACACACACACACCTTCGTGGCATCACGCCCCCACTCCCATACCTCCCCATGAGATCGGTGGCATGACACAGCCAGCTGCACATTTCACCTCTCACCTCCTCGGTCGCCGGTTGTGCAGACATCCACCGGGGGAGGAATCCTGGAAAGGTATCCCATTGTATGCCCGCCCATGGACGCCCCATGCAGACCTGCACGGACCCATGCACTGGGGTGGTGGGGCCTTGGACAGGTGGTCGGTGGTCAGGAATGCCACCGGTGTCACTTGTCCGCAGGTGCGTAGCTCCATGAGCAGGATACATGCCTTTGACATGCAGTTCCAGTCCATTAGAACATAGGCCTCCATTGTAGGCGTTTGGCCAGTTTGCTGATTTATGTAGCAGACATCTTTATTTTAGAATTTTTTTGTTTTTTTGCACTTACTGCCTTTTATCCCTTGACCCTAAGCAGTCTTCTGTATGCCAGCCACCCCAGGCCTGACTGCCCAATATTTCACCAGAACTTACGAGCACCATTGCACAGAAACAGCATGGCATTATTTGTCTGGTACAGGGTTGCTGGGTGGCTGAAATGCAGCAGATGGCCAGGGATCCATTCTTCCAGTTTTCTTCCTTGCTGAGTGGATGTGCACTGCTGGACAAACATCCCCGTGCAGGCTGCTGCACATGGAAAGTCAGCAGCTACCTCTCTGATTCATCTACACAGTCCTTAGCTGCTGTATGGCTAGCAGACACTAGGGCCAGACTCATGCCAGGCATTGTAACCCATTCCAGTCCCCGGGAGGAGAGCGCTGTCCTCTGGATGCTCTATCCTCTATCCTCTATCACCCCAGCCAACCCCCAATATCCCAGGTACATTTGCAAACCTGGGTTGCCAGCATGGCAGCAGAAGAGGCAAGGTGCCTCAACCCTCCATGTCACTGGGCTATATATTTTAGAAAATTGATAGTGATCCAGCCAATCCAAACAATATACCCCTGCCACATAAACCATGCAAGGAAACATTCAGCATTGACAAATGCTTGTTTATACTAATCATATCTGATCTATTTTATCTAATGGGGTATTTTTGCAAAAATGTAACATACCTTAAATGATTGGATTTCGCCTTTTTACAAATGTTAAAGCACCCATGGGGCTGAAAGTTAATTTTTTTGTGTGTGATTTCAGTTGATGTTCCCTCACACGCTGCCCCCAAGCTTCTTCCAGACCTCAAAGTCTAATGGCTGATCCTGTCCCTACCTTGATCTGAAATGCCATCCTTCACAGAACCATAGCTTGCCCCCTAAGCAGGGAGGGGATATACCCCTGAACTTCCCTGTTTTTGTCAGGAGGCCACCTCTGGTAAGGTAAGGAAGATACAGCAGCTCTGGGAGCCCTTCTTCGTCTGGTGCAGGGTTTGAGACTTTTTCCTAGTTTCTGTCTTATCCACAGGAGATGCTTGTGCAAGGGCTGCAAGGATGTGTGCACTAAAGCGTGGCATCATCCGCGGCCAACACAACTCCTTCCACCTCTAGTCTACACTCACTGCTGTTCCTTACATCCAGGGGGCAGTGTGGTAGCAGCAGATGAGATCCTCCCTTCCTGATGGAGAAGGGCATCCTCTGGGATGGTCAATCCATCCATCCAGCCATCCTCCAGTGGCACAGGTGCACACTGAAACTGGTCTCATGTGATAAAGGTGAAGATTTAATAGCGACTAACAAAACAGCGAGTGCAAATCGCTGAAAAGAGAGTCAGTGATCAGTACTACACCAATATGTAAAAACAGTGAGGACACCACACATTCTACACAAGCACGATATACACTTACTTTTTGTGTGGGGGCTATGCCCCCACATACGCTTTTGTTGGGGGCAAGCCACTCTGACCCCCTTCTATATATATAATCAACTCTGGAGGAGTGGACACTGGGGGACAGAGGAAAATATGAGAGGGGAGCTACCCCATGCGGACACCAGCATGCTGGTGGTAACAGTGGAATTAAGGACAACCCACGGGTGGAGGGAACATAGTCGGAGGAACAGGAGACCACAAACATATAAAAATAAAATGCAACAGCTAGGACACATGAAGGAAAAAAAAAGGATCTACATTCAGTCCGGAACACGGGACCACGAGATCTACAGGCGGTGACCTAACCACCACGCTAGGCGGCTAGCTCTGCAGAACCTTCCCGAATTCATCCATTTACCCTGCGTACTTAGTAACGCTACCCCTGCTATTCAGTAGTTCTCGCTATTCTCTCCCACCTCCCTCGCTATTCCTTCCCAATCTCTATTCTGTGAGGGTCACCTTTTCTCCAGATGCGTAAACTGAGTCATTCAATTTGAGTCACTCCACTTGCTTCACCCATATCACAGGATACCACAGAGATGCATATTTGTCCAGATCAGTAATAGGACAGATGAGTAAATCTATGGTACTGGAACCAAGTGCTAAAATATACGAACATATGAACATATGAGAATGCCAACAGATACAGGCCGTATGGTCTATCAAGTCTGCTCGATTGTGCAGCTAGCCCCTCACCTTGCAGCTGCTCCACCCATCCCTCCCTTCTTCATAATTACCCCTCCTCTCGCTCTGTCCCATCCACTCTTAAAGCCGTCCACCATGCTACAGGTTACTACCTCCTCAAGCAGAGTATTCCACCTTTCCTCCACCTTCTCTGTGAAATACTGTCTCCTGACATCCCTCCTGAATCTTCCTCCCCCAATCTCAGCTGGTGCCCCCTTGTGATCGTCCCCCTTCTGATCTGGAAAATCCCTTCAGTACTAGTCTTGTTTATCCCCTTCAGGTATTTAAAGGCTTTGATCATGTCCCCCCATCCCTCCTCTCCACCTGGGAATACATGTTCAGCTCACCCAACCTTTCCCCATATCAGTATCCCTCTAGTCCCTGGATCATCTTTATTGCCCTATGCTATACACCCTTCAATAATCTGATGTTCTTCTTCAGGAATGGGCACCAGAACTACACACAGTATTCCATGTGCGGCATGACCAGCAACCTATAGAGAGGCAGGATCACCTCCCTAATTCTAGAGGAGTTTCTCCTCGCTGTACACCCCAGCATCCTGTTGGCTTTTGCTGCCACCTTCCTGCACTGAGCTGAGTTGTTCATACTCGCCATTGTGAGCACCCCTAGATCCTTCTCCTCCTCGGTGCATTCCAGCTGCACCCACCCCACCTGTGATTCTTAGCCCCAAGTGTAATACCTTGCACTTTTTGGCAATAAACCCCAACTGCCATGCCTGTGACCACTTCTGTAGTTTGGTCAGATCGTCCTGCATCCCCCTCCACCCACTAATGTGATCTACCACTGCTCCCATCTTTGTGTCATCCATGAAGAGATTGATCTTCTCAGGACCCCGTGGGAGGTATCAGCAAAGAAAATTACGAACAACACCGATCCCAACACTGATTCCTGCAGCACCCCATTCATTACATCCCTTGGAAATGAGAGTTCCCCCACCCTCACCACCACCACCCTTTGCTGCCTACCCTTCAGCCAATTGGTGATCCAATTCACCATATTTGTTCCCACCCATATATTCCAGCTTCCCCCCAGCCTCCCATGTGGCATGGAATTAAAAGCCTTGCTGAAATCCAAATACAGGACATTCACCGCATGGCCTTTGTCCAGTTCCCTTGTCACCCAGTTGTAGTACTCAATCAGGTTTGTCTGGCAGGATCTTCTCCAGACAAACCCATGCTGCTGACCATCCTGGAGATCATTGTTCTCCAAAAAGGTCACCAGCCTCTCTTTTAGGATCATCTTCATCAGTTTTCCCACAATTGATGTGAGGCTTACTGGTCGGTAATTGTCTGGTTCATCCTTGGGTCAACTTTTGTGAATGGGCACTACATGGGCCATCCTCCAATCCAGTGGTACACATCCTGTGTCCAAGGAGGTATTGAACAGGTCAGTTAATGGTCCGGCCAGGATCTCAGCTAGTTCCTTAAGTATCCTAGGATGAATGCCATCTGGACCCAGTGCCTAATCCCCCCTCAGTGCCCTCAATCCTTTCAGCACCCCATTCTCTGTGATCTCTATATGTCACCTCCTCCCCCCTGCCCACCCCTCCTTTCCCAGGTGATGCCTGCCTGCCTGCCTTTTTCCCTTGTGAAGACGGAGCAGAAGTAATCATTTAGTGCCTCTGCCTGGTCCTTCACCTTCGCCACCCAGCCCCTGTCATTCTTTATCCCTACTATCTGATCTTTGTTTTTTTCTGCCTTTCTCTGATGTATCTGAAGAAGTCCTTCTCTCTGTTCTTAATGCCCTGCACCAATCTCAGCTCCCTGGAAGCCTTGACCACTCTGACCAGCTTGGTAACCTCCCTGGACTTCTTCGTATACATCTTCCTGTTGTCCTCCCCTCCCAATTTCTTGAGTCCCTGAAATGCCTTTTTCTTGGCCCTCACTTCCTCTAGGACCTCCTGTGTCAGTCAGCTGGGTTTTATTTCCCTTCCCTTCTTACTCCTTGTTCTTATAAATGTCCAAGTAGCTTCCACCAGCCCTTTCCTATAGATATCCAGGGCCACTGGAAAATTGCAGAAAAGGTTACTCGGAATTGCGGAACATTTTGCAGAAATTGCGGGGGTTCTACTATAGACCCTGAGTGCGTCACAATAAATTTTTTAATATTTTCTGCAGCATATATTAGTCAGTATAAATTGCTAAATGAATACACTGACACTGGGATATGTTTAAAACATAAAGAAAAGTTTATGTTCCTAAAAATAATACTAAACTGATAAGCCATCATGAGCGATGCCTATCTTCCAAAATTTAAAAACAACTGCCTCATACAGTGCTAAATAGATTCTATAAAGTGAGCCACAGCAAATCAGTATTAAACAAAGCCAGAAGAAATATTTTTTTTTGTTTCTGGCTGTAGAATAATGAATTATAATCAACAGTTGTTTACAGTGCTCTGCCAGGTATTCACCCACAAGAAAAATAAGCAGATAGAGTGGTGAACAATTGAGTTTTAGTAAAATGTTAAAGTGTTTAATGGTCATAATTTGTACATATTTGTACACTATTTTTGAAATCACATATTTAAACATTAAATCTGGGGGTTATTGGGGCTGGCAGTATAATCTAGAGGTTAGAGTAACAAACTGTGAATGAGTTGACGACATCTAGCAGACCTGGGTTTGATTCCTACAACCTCCACTTGCATACTGTGTGACTCTGAGCAAGTCACTTAACCTCCTCAGGGCTCCTGGGTTGTACCTGAAAACAGGCACTTGCGCCTAGTGGGCCTTATACAGTTACCAAAAAATACCAATATATTTTTCTGTATCACACATTAGTCAGGGTACCCTGTAATCTACCTTTGTTTTACTCTGGCTGAAATGATTTTGTTTAGTTAAAGATAAATGTTCAGATACATTTTGTGTTTTATAAGCTTGTTTTTAGACTTTAGTCAGGTTTTTATTGTAGTCTTTGCATGTGAGCATCTAGGGGGTTATTGCTAAGAGTGAGATCACTGTTAGCAATTAGCTTATTCAAGTTTAAAATCGGCAGGGCCATCCAAAAATCCTCCGCTGTTTGAATCAAAACTAGCCCGAATAAAGCATGCTCACAAGGAAAAACTTGCCCTGCCACTTACAAAAAGGCTTCATAGTTAGCACCCCATTTAAGTGAATGGGATAATTTGCACATTTTCTCCCATCTTTTGTTTCAGTCTGTGTGGCAACAAAAATTTTTCTAATAGACTACTTCAACATAAAACAAATGTTAAGTGTTTGAGTGTACTTATGCTTGGCCAGTGGCTTTTGAAACCAAACAAGACAAGGATTCAAAAGAAGTCAGTCACATAAAACCCTTGCCCTACCTTGCACTGGATTGTTTTGGCCAAACCCAAGTCTGCATGCAAAATTGTCAATACATTTAAGAGTATTTTATAAAAGATGTTAATACTTTTTACACAGTTCAATATAAAAACCTCAAAAATTGCAAGAAATTGGGGAACATGTCAGTTTTTGTGGACAATGGTGAAAATTGCAGATTCCACAAAAAAATTGTGGGTGCAATTTTCCAGTGGCCCTGATGATATCCCATTTCTGGCTAGCATCCATGCATGGTTGAATACCCACCAGATGCCTGCCCATAATATCCTCCATCCTTTTAAAATCCACCCCCTTAAATTCAATCACCTTAGTACTTGTACCTCCTGATTCCCTGCCCATATTGAGAGTGAACCATACCACATGGTGGTCAGTCCCAGCCAGTAGGTCCTCCACCTCCATAACCCTTACAGCCTCCCCATATGACAGGACTAGGTCTAGACTCCTATCCAATCTAGTTGGCTCCCGGACTAACTGCACCTGGAAGCTGTCCTGGAATGCCTCTAATATGACCTGCTCCTTCGCACTTGTGGTGGTTTGGGTGCTCTACTTGACCCCTCGTAGGTTGAAGTCCCCCACCACCACAGTGTTCCCTTTCCCACAGATCCTTCTGATTTGCTTAGCTAACTCCCTATTCAGGGTGCCAAGTATACGCAGGGTATTCCCGCTTTAGCACTACCATAGGTGTTGAGTATACTCAGATTTTAGAGGAACTGTTGCTTTCCTGCAATTCAGTGCTCTTTTCCACAGGGACAGCTTTAGTGAGACATATGGCTAGGTGTGATCTGTCAAATGCATGACATATGGCCATGTGTCATGAGACCTAGCTATTGCAGTGATGTCTATGTGGAGGGGTTGTGGGATGAGAGATGGAGCACAGAACTTCAGGCTCAAAACAGTCTCTGTGTGATGTTTATTTAAAACGCAAGGGATAACCTTAAGCAATGGCATTTCCCTTTTCAATACATCAGTTTGCAGCAACAGACTATGCATGTCCTTTCTCTGCACCTAGTCAGCACCCACTGATCTACTTATCCAGTCTCTTTAGTGAAAATTTTTCAGTCCCTATGTTTGACTTGTGTGTTTGGGTGAAGAGCAGCTCAAAAAAAACTCTAAAAATAAGCTAAAGACAAAGAACCTCAGTGCAGAAGCACTGAAGTAAGGGTTACCCCAGAGGGCATTGGCAATAAAGTCAAGTTTCAAAGAAACACAACAACATGCATACCACTATAATGCAATGGGATCTATATGCAAATCACCATTACATTTTAGGCTTGTTCAGCTTAAAGCAGGAATGCATGGTGCCAAAGGGCCTCTCAAACAATCTATAATTTACATGCATTTTAAATAACACAACAAACTTAATTTTTTATTATACAGTCCCCTAGTAACTTTTTAACTTTATCAAAAACACCTAATGCTGTGGTATTTTCAACATTTGCAGGTTTCATACGCATAAGGTATATACATCAAGGTATTTTATGAAACAGTGCTATTGCATACTAAATCCAACAACGGGGAACACAGCCTGTTGTTTTACATCAGCTCAGAAGTCACCACAGTAACCTACCTGTAAGAGGACCTGATAGAGAAAAGAGAAATTAAAGAGGACGCTATCACATAGTCAAGAAAGGGAAGGGGGTGCCCATAGGTGGTCAACCTTATGGACTAGAAATAGTAAAGGATAGATTAGGCTAAGAAATAAAAGAAATGTTGCAACAGATTTAAGAAAAGGTAAGTCCTCAAGAGTGGCAGGATCTCCCTGTCACAGTCTGCAAAAGGTGTAGGTCATAAGCTGTCCCTTCATTTCACGGCAGGATTTCTCTGAGTGAGAACCTTAGAGATGGAGCTGCGATTCTCGGAAGTGATCACTTTTGTCAGTTTCACTGATGGAATTCCTGTGCATAAAACGCATAAATACACGTAAAATAAAAACGTATTTGTACCTACTACAAGGCGCAGAATACAGAAATTAATCAAGTGAAATCAGTTTTTGTGGTTTTTGACAGGCGGGGGGTGGGGTCTGAGGTGGTCAGAAACATGAGATGGCACCAGCACTTGTTTCATTGATTGATGTAATCAACTCTGTTTGTGGAAATACTTGCTAAAATGAAATAACTTCACACAGGGCATACACTATGGAGCTAGTCTGGTGTTCCACGTGTTGCCATCAGCCAGGAGCCACCAGAGTCAGTAGTCCTTTTTGTTCCCTGACTGACTTACATTTTGTTCTCACATGCCCCCAAAAAAGTAAACCAATCAACAGCATCTCTGCATATGCAGCCTCTCATAATTTGAGAAATTGACTGACTCACGTTTCTGTCTGAAAAAAAAAATAAGATGCCTGTTTTATTCTGAACCTTAGTCAGTAGCCACAGGAGATAACAGTCTAATTTTCCCTCACTGTTTGCCTCACACTTCTTTCTGCTAAAAGAAAAAAAACAAATACCAAAAAAGATTCCTGTTTCCTTCTGAACCCTCAGTCAGGAGCCACAGGAAATAGCAGTCTGTTTTTCCCTGACTGTTTGCCTCACATGCCCAGATAAAGCCACTTCCCAATCCCAATAAAAACACAAGACACAATTCTGGGGAAAGACTGAGGTTCACTTGAAAAATTCAAATTGTATACATATACATTTTCATCAAGTTTATCCTGTACACAGAACTTATACTTCTGTACATTACATTTCAAAATATAGGGTATTCTCCCTGGGGCAGCAAACAGATTCGAGCCCATCCAATAAAAACCTGTAAATATACACATCTATCTACTATGTATATACACCAGCCAACCTTAGGCCAAGGTAGCCTGACAGACCACAATGTGCTGGCCCGCCCCTTGACAGGCTTCACCTGATGGATTCGGAGTCACTTGGCCACAGCCGTGCAGTGCTGCCCTCACTGGGCCTCATCTTGCTAGCCATTACCCCCCACAGTCCCTCGCTCTGTCATACGTTCCACTGCACTAGTGACCAATTCTGGAGTGTGCCCTTCCAAGGCCACCCCCTCAAATCACTTTTTACCTCCGTATTTTCTTACTGACCTGAATTGTCTGCTACAAGATAAGCAACGCAGTTACGCATTCTCTGAAAAATTTCCCAGGGTGAATACCCCATACCCAAACTCTCATAACCTTCTGAATAGTGTCATTAAACACATCCTGTCCCCAGTCTGATGCGGCCTGATGCCTGCTTCTCCCCATCACCTGGGATGGTTTGTCTGATAGTATCATGTTTCAAGCTTCAATCACCTGACCAGCTGTTCTGACGTGGGGTGTTTGATGTTGGTCAATGTCCCTCCTGTTACTTAAGATCAATCTGTAACACAATCAGACAAGTTAGTAGCTGATATTGATCACCCCAAGACCATATGTTTTCTCCCTCTGCAACCTACATGGCCACAAATCCGCTCCCATCGCCTGCTGTGTTATGGCACTTGACATTGATTGGCAATGCGACTGCCACCTTATAAGCAAGGGTAGATCATCTGCCTATTTACCAGGGCACTTGCCTGTTGTAATTTTTAAATCAAACTGCTTGGCTATGATATGTAGGTTAATATTAATGCTAATTGGTGATTGGGATCGTGTTCTCTTTATCAGCTGGCATCTGCAGTACGGCATCTATCGAGGAGCACTTCTGTAGGTGATTGAACTTACGCCTACACTATCTACCTGCATATGCCGTACCCACTGAGGACTGCTTCGGTAGACAACCCTACCGAGATCTATAATTGACTCACAAAGCTGGGGGATGGAATCCACTGGCAGACCACCTGTTCATGCCACAGGGCAGATTACCTCACCCCACTTGTCCCGGTTGGTGGGCAAATTTACTTAAAACCTTGTAATGAGCAGGCTGGGGCAGCAGAATGCCCAGTCGGTGCATGAATTCCCACCCTCTTCATCAGCCAGCTGGGGAATTATTAGGTTGAATGGTGAGGGATGTGATCTGTTGATGGATACATTGTCATGTCACTTGACCAGTGGCCCAGCTGGTCAGACTGAAGCTGTTAGAAACAATCACATGGTGGCCAGATCGTCCATGTACTGGGCCGCCATTCAACCTGCCTGCACCCTGAAAGCTGCTGGTTGAAATAGTCCCCCCCACCTGTGCCAGTTAGAGACTGATTTTCCATATCTCTCGTAGTGGGTGAGCTGAGGACCCTGTCTCTGACCTCAGCAGTCCTGGGGGCACCAACAGCCTCTAGCCACTGTACTGAGTACTCCCTTCGCTTGTCCTGGACCATGGCTGTCTCCGATGCTATGCATCTCCATTATAAAGGAAGGATGAAATGAGAAGTTGCTGTGCTGTTTCCTGTGAAAAGACCCCAGCCAGTATTTTCTAACTGCACTGGCTGATTAAATGCACCAAATCCAAGATTGTACTCTGTTTTGATCCACATGATCTCAAAGTGCTAGGATACTGCCCCTGGTTGTGTTTGCTATTGCATGGCTGCATATGGTGAAATGAACCACAGTTACCTGCACTGTCATGGCTGGGCAGAACTTTTTATTACATTGATCATCTGTTAGCCCCCTCCCCTTTTCCTTTGGAAAATTGGGTGTGGTTGGAACCCAGTTCAGGAAGAAAACCTGGCCTGGCTCCAAGTGCCAAAGTGCGCGAAACTGCACTCATGAGGAAATTTTATTTATTTATTGTTTATTTATTGAAAATGTTTCACAAGGAGAGGCACACTGAGCAACAAGATGCTCGTCTCATGGTGCGACCTGGGGGGAAGGGGTACAAGGGAGGAGGGTATACATAAAACAATCAATAGGTTGAACTTGGAGCCAAGCAATTCGAACAATTGTTACATAGTTAAGTGTGGCTTTACAAACTTGTTACATGAAGAGACACTACATACATGTGCCACAAGGAGGGTGGCATAACATACTTGATTACACATCTAGAACTATTCATACTTACATAAGTGCCTACTATCTAGAGATTAATTTGAAGTATAATGCACCAAGTTGGCTGAAAGAACTGGAAGCCTGAGCTTGGGGCCAGGGAGAGGTGACAGGTCTGGGTAGTATACACAGGGAAAGATGAGAGGGTTGACATAGGGAAGACATTGACGGGGAATAAGAAGGGGGATAGCAGAAGTGTCATGGGTGGGTTAGTGCATGGGTTGTTTAGGGCAATTTATAAGCTGGTCATTTGGGTGAAGGCCAAGCTGCTGGTCAGTCAGGCAAGGGGCTGGAATAATATCCTCCCCCCCATTCACTAACCCACTCAGGCAAATTGTTCCCAATGGTCTACCAGTCCACCACTCCCTAAAGAAGGCAACAGCTATGCATATTTGGTCAAGAAAACATGGCCCCAGACCCTCATCTGGCATGCTTTAATAACATCAAAGGTAGTAGAATCCCCCATGACTCCATTCAGATGCAGCACAGACGCTCGCCCCCAGGGCAGCGTAGCAACCACTTGTCCAGTCTCTGAACCCACCAGTTTTCCAACCCATGGCACTAGAAGACTCTCTGCACTTCCATGTGCACACCTGGTGAATACTTGAGCACACCCAGAGGACTGCCGTCCACCATCAAAGTAGATATTACCATGCCATGCATCAGCCAAGCCCCACGTGACCCGCCCAAGTCTTAAGAAAATACTGGGCAAATTCCTTTTATCCCTGTGCTGACTGAAAGTCCTGTGCTAATGTACCAACTGGACCCATTATATCAGCTCTGCTAGGGTCTCTGGACTGTTCATTGATAGTGGTGCCACCGGTCCCCATTTATATCTCTATAACTAATTTATTAAGTATATACATATACATCTATATACATGTATAGAAAATCCAACCAATGCTCCTGTTACAAGTGAAAGTCGTTAAAATTAGCATATTAGGCCTCAACCTGTGACAGCTATGAATTATATTAATTATAGCTTTCTTATAGCTCTGCAAATTGTGTCTCTTGTCATGTTAAGAAGTATGTCGACTAACAATGCTTTATTCCTTAGTATGGTGTGTCTATTGCTTCACCCTAATTGTATAATGGATATGTCACTGCTTTATGTCTCTCTGTAACTAACCCTGGGTTGCCCCTGAAAAAGGGACTATCTTGTCTCAGTGGGCCTAGCCGAATACCAAAATTAAATAAATAAAGAAATAATATATATCTTTATACACATACAGTATATCTATCCATAAACCTTTTTTTTGGGGGGTGAGGAGGATATTATTCCATTCTAATTCATCTCATCTGAAAACATCCATCCCAGCAACCGAAAACCATGGGACAGGTGATTCTTATGGTAGCTGAAAGTAAATCTCACCCTGGTCCCTGGACTGTAGCCTGCCATCCATCCCAATGATGGCATTCCATGAAATATGCGCTGCGGTGCTGAAATTATCCTAGATGGATTCAGTGGTTCTCAGGTACTTCCTGACCTATTGCCAACCCTATGGGGCATTTTTTTTTTTTTTGAGTGTGCTTTCGGTGGGCAGACAGGAGCTGAGACATCGGCCCCTCCGAAAAGTAAGTGTACCCCTTAAATTATACGTTTTTTTTTTTCAGAGGACAATAGGCATACCCTTGCCTGGTGCTTCGGGTAACCCCCAAGGCCCTCATGAGATAAAGTAACTATGTTTATATGCTCTGAAAGTTCTTGAGGTTGTATGAATCAATATTCCATACTCTTTTTGGCTAGCAGTACTGGACATCTTTCTACTGATACATTTTTATTTTTTTACTCTAGAGCCGGGTTTGACTTCCCACAACCTACTCATTGGCAAAGTACAGTATATCAAACCCCACTGAGCATCGCCATTGGAAGCTAGCCTAGCGAAGAACCTTCACTAAAATAGACCTTCCCCCAAGCAACACTGAGGACTCTATCTTGCCCAGTCCATTAACAGCTAGCACACATATCCGATATGTTTCCCCCTGTTATAAATACCTGCACAAAAATGTGCGTATTGAGTATCATGGGACACTGACCCAAGCAATCGCCTACTTTTGATGCCTGGGAACCACCTGCTCTGCCTAAGGCAATAAGTGAAAGGTGTGCCTTTACGCACAAATGGGTATCTTCAGATAAAGCTTCCCGTGACTGTCCTGGCAACTGCTACCTTCACTAAGTCCAGCTGTCTGGGACTCAGTGGCACTGTAAAATTGATCCCATGGTTTCAGTTCCACAAGCGTAGTGATACAGCTTTCATGAACCATACAACATAGCCAGTGGCAGGGACCCAGTGCCCCAGACAACTGATCTAGGTTTCCATATACTCAGTGCCTCTGCAGCTTGTGGAGCAAAGCCCTGCATGGGTGCCGGGAGGCTTTCCCCAAGTTGTCCTCTCTTAAATGTTGTGCATTCCAGATACCCATCTATACTATTCTACATGGCTTCCTCAGTCACCTGTGGAAAATATCAACCCCGTGTATATATGTAAGTAGAGCAAACAACAGTGCACACAAGAAGTGGTGGTGCTGAGTGACACTTCCAGCTTAAACACATGAACAAAGAAATACTCAGCACTTCTGGAAAATGTGTTCAAAATTGCTTGGCACAATCTTATTTTGGTGAACACTTGGCACTTACCCTCCCCCAAGCTCCAGCGCTTCCTCCCTCCTATGGGCCTTCCTCAGAGGGTGGATCTGAGTATGTATTTGTTTACATGTATATACAGTATGTATAAATCTATATTTGATAAATGGAATTGACTATCCTAACACCCAAGTCATCTTGGGCTGGACCTGTGGCAGGGGGAGACAGCTGTCCACAAAGATAAACTTAAAATATAGCAGGTTGGTATGCTGCACTGAGTGATGTCTCCGTAAATATAAGGCTGTACCTCACAGAAGTCAATTCCTTTTCTTTTTGGGATTTTCTTTGTTTAATTATAGTAAAAACATTTTGTGGGTGCGTCTGTGTGTGTGTGAGTGTGTGTGTGCGTGTGTGTGGTGTGTGTGTGTGTGTGTGTGTGTGTATGATCTGCCCATGTTAGCCAGGGGAGTAGCAAGGATTTCATCACTGAAATCACAAACCTATATATATGCCATTTGTGGCACATGTGTAACCCTAGCCCATTGTTTAAAATATATAAAAACCAAATGAAGGCCCAGGCCTATAGGCTACAGCCTGGCTACCTCCCTGTTAGCAATCAGAATGTGGACATGGGGCCGAGCTAGAAGACCTTGTGGACTGACTGGAGTGAGGCCGAGAATGCAATACACTGGGGCAATGACTGGAATTGTAGCCTAAGGGTTGCTATTTTTTTCTTTTACATTGGCGTTGAAAGCCATTGCAGCAGTTGTGGACCTGTTGATGCTGTGGTCACATCTTTATGGTTGCTTGCATTGGGTTTTTTATTTTTTATTTATTGGCCTCATTGCTTGATTTAGCCTGAGAGCCAAGGGGTGTCAAAGCCCATCGCATTCTGTAGGCTCCTGTCTCTAGAGGGGAAACCTGTCCTGCTGGGGTCTCATCTCATTCTTGTAATCCCAATGAGGGGCAGAGCTGTCTGCTGGAGTGGGGTAGTGGAGCCCCTCCAGGTGATAGGACTTTCCATAATTCCCATATGGAAGGCTGAGTGAGTGTTAATTCCAGGTTGCTGCCTGCAATGGTGACTAGATTAGGGAATATTTTGTTTTGTTTTAAAACGTGGCAGCAAATGCCTCACCTAAAATGGGCGCAGCCACAAATGGCCACCATCCCAATAGTACCAATGTCAGCCATATGAGCTCCTTTTGGAAGTGGCATCGATCTTCCCAAGATGGTCAATACAAGATGCAGCCACCATCATGTTTACCCCCACCCTGTTGGTAAGCCCGCTCGTGGCATGTACAAGCCTTCCACTTTGGGGATCCTCATACTGGTTTGCGAGGTTTTACGGCCATGCGACTGCTTTCCCCCTAGTTGTGCTCCCATGGGAAGTTGGCCAATGCAGTTGCTATGAGTGGGTGTTGTGCCCTGCATGAGCAATGTATTGGCACATGTGCAGTGTGCATCCCGTAGAAGGCATGAGTTCTGAGTAAACTAAAGGAAGTCAAAATTGATCAATGAAGGGGCACTCTCCCCAGCTGGAAAATGGTCTGAAATCCCTCAGGGAACTGTATACCACTGGAGGGATATGGTGCCACAGTGGCGTTTGCCAGTGAACAAGTGAATGGAAGGATTCCGCAAGAGGAGCTGTACCCAACTGACCAGGTACTGTTGAGAGAGTAACATCAATCAAACATTAACTTTTTTCTTTTTTCCTTTCTTTTTGTATGATTCATGAGGAACGACTGTATCAAGCAACTAACCGGGAAGAAAGAAGGTTTGCATCTCGCCAAAGCCGGGAAACTGAGAACTGACCAGCTGACCCAGTAGAACTGCCAGTTATGACGTGATGGTTTTTTTTTTTGTTTTTGTTTTTGCTACCACTGCTGCTGGCACCAGCCAAGGAGGAATGGAGGGGGAAATTCGGAGGCATCAGCAGGAAAATTGCAGGTGTTTTGCATTCACCCATAGCACAGTAAAGGGGGAGTGCAGGTCATAGCACTGGAAAAAAGGGTGAGGCGCCAGGTCATACCAGTTTTAGACTTTATGTTGAACAGAGGAGCCACAGGGCTTCCTCTGGGGAGATTACAAAGCACTGTCCTGAGAAACATGGCATCGATGTTCCAACTGGGAGGTAAGTGTCTAGTATCCTGGGGCATATTTGCTGCTGGACAGCTAGGAAATAAATGTCCTGGGACCTGGGGCTTTCTAATGTAATAGAAAATATGTATAGCCTGTAGCGACAGAAAACTGCTTCTTAGACCCGATGCCCATGTGTCCCTGGCTAGCTAGACTGTACTCCTGGGCACTTATCATGCAACAGAAAGTTGGTGGAAATTTGTGATAGGAAAAGAGAAAGCCTGACTAATCTGGCGCTGCTGATAGTTGGCAGTGATAAAGACTCCTTACCTTTGATGTGTGTCCTTCTCTTGTCCAGGCAGAAAGAGGATGATCCTCTCCTGCCTGGTTCTTAATAAAACCCCTTTTTCCCCACCTACACTGTGGCCACTCCTAGCCCCACTTGTGGGTCAGGTCCAAAGGCCTCTGGTCCACCTTTCCTGGCCATCCTGTCCTGAAAGGTCAAACTCAGGGACTGGCCATGGCCACTGGGCAAATCACCTCCCAGAGATAGTCGGGAGGGGCCATTTCTTTCTGCTAAAAAAAAAAAATTCCTGTTTTCTTCTGAACCTCAATCAGTAGCCACAAGGCGATAGCAGCCTATTTGTCCTTGACTGTTTGCCTCACATTTCTTTCTGCTAAAAGAAAAATAACAAATACCAAAAAAACATTTCTGTTTCCTTCTGAACCCTCAGTCAAGAGCCACAAGAAAAAGAAGTCCATTTTCACTGACTGCTGCTGTACGTCATCACCTCTTCAATAGATCGGAAAAAAAAGTTTATAAATACATATTTCAACGTTGCATAAGGAAAACCATAAAAAACTTGTGTTTTGTTGAGGGTACTCATACAAAGGCACCAGGAGTCAGCAGTCCTTTGTATGTGACTACGTCAGTATTTCAGTTGCTTAGCAATACATATTAAGAAAAGAAATTCTTAACAGAACATTGAAGAAATGTAGCTGTGAAATTGATTCTGCCGTGTCCAGAAAAAGATTCACTCTGAATCATGCTCTCAATGAAATATTCGTGGACAGTGACTCACCTGGGGACACAAGTAGTGATTCCGACTCGTACTTTTCAGACTCAGACAAGGAAGTTGGGGTACCAGACCAGAGCCTTTTTTCTGAATATAATACCAGAATCACATCTACTGTACAACTGGGTGAGCCAGGGCAAACAGCAAAAAAAAAAAACATTTAATAGTAGTGCACGGGGTACAGATAGGTCAAATGAAGGTACCCGAAGGGTAACAGGACAAAGCAGTCCAAATAAAAACAAATATAAAGTTGCCACAATTGAAAGGTGAATAGGGAAGACAAATGCAGGCACCACTAGTGTAACAGGATGAGGCAGGGAAAATAAAAATAATACAGTTGTTATGAGTGTAATTTGTCAAGGTAGAGCAAATAAAGTTGACAAACTGCACAATGCGGTAAGGGGTAGAGGCAGGGTAATAAAAGGTTATAACGGCACTGAAAGTGGTATAGGCAAAGGCAGGCTAAACAATGGAAGCGGATGAGGCACTGTATGCACCATGGATCCTGAAATGGCATTTGAGAGCAGTCCAGCCACATCCACTGAGGTAGAGTAATTCACAATACAAGCTTCCCAATCAGACCTTCACATGCAAACTTTAATGGAAGAATTCACGGACAGTGAAAAAGAACAAAGCTCAGGAACTGAATGGTACAAGAATCCTCAAGTGATGGAGAATCAGCCTCAGAAGGGAAGAGGGGCAAGAAATAGGATACAACAAGTCTAGGGATATAGCAAGTACATGAGGGAGAGGAAGAGGCCGTGGAAGAGGTAGAGTCAGTGGACAAATTCATAGAAATTTAGCTACAGGTAGGACTGGGTCAAACCAGAGAAGTGTGTCAGAAATGATGTCACATGAACGTGAGCAGTAGGTAGAACTGTTCGAGTTCACAGGAACCCCTGGAATTCATGTCCCTTGCACTGACCTCCCAGCACCACTTCAGTGCTTCAAACTATTCTTTGCTGAGACAGATCTTAATGGTAGTAACAGCATTATAAAACTATTCTGTATGGAAACTCACAGGTATGTCGAACAGTTTCTGAGTAGTGAAACTCAATCCGAATTCTCGCTTACTTCTTCCTGAAAACCAGTTTGTCCCTCTGAAATGTATGTTTTCCTTGATATTTTCTTGTTGACTGGGTTGTTGAAAAAAACACAACTGTCAGATTACAGGTCCACTAACCCATTCCTAGCCACACCTATTGTACACTCACTTATGAGCAGGGACAGGTTCTTGAACATTCTAAAATTCCTCCATTTTGTGGATAATGACATTGCTGTGGCATCACCTGATCAACTAAGGAAAATAAGAAGTGTATTAAATTTCCTACAGAACAAGTTCATGACAGCATATGGCCCTAAATGATGCACCAGCATAGATGAATCGCTTTTACTATTCAAAGGCAGGCTTGGATTTAAACAATATATGCCCTTGAAACATTCAAGATTTGGCATAAAAATATATGAGCTATGTGAAAGCTATTCAGATAATGGTGGGATGGGAGGGTATGTGTGGCATTTTATGGTGTACACAGGTAAAAAAACACTATACCAAATATTACGGTTGAACAGACAATCAGACACCCTGCTGAAGAAAATTTGGAATTGAACGCTCATCCACAAGCATGCAATAGTCTTGAAGTAACAGCAGATGTCATGAATAATGCATCAGCAACAATGCCAGGGCAAACAACTCATAACATTGTAATACCGTTGTTTGGGTACACTTGCAGGTCAGGGGTATATTCTGTTCATGGACTGGTTCTACTCTAGCCTCAAACTTGTTTGCCAATTGCAGGAGCTGAAAACAGAGTTCTGTGAAACTGTCAACAAAGCATGGTTAGGACTGCCACAGCAGTTTTGAGAAGCCCTGCTGGATGTAGGAGACAGTAGTTCTCTCATTGCGGAGGACTGTCCAAAAATGAGAACCATTATGTGGCATGCAAAGCCCAAGAAACACAGACTGTATATATGTTGACCACTGTGCACAAGGGGGACATGGTGTTGTGTGGCAACAAGCATGATGGAACCCCCAAGATCAAACCAGACGCTGTACAGCAGTACAATAGTAAGATAGGAGGAGTGGATGTTAGTGACCAGATGCTGAACAACTATGCATGTGTCAGAAAAACAAGAAAGTGGTACAAAAAAATGTTTTCCCACTTAGTGGATATCTTTGTGTTCAACTCATTTGTGATCTACAAGCATTTTTGCTATAAAATGTCTTTATAGCTGACACTTAGCCCACTTTCAGTTATTTTCATGTACTAATGTCACTTTTCTCATCTCTGCATAGCTATATGTATTATCTCGAGTACTGTCTGCCTTGATCTGTATTCTAACCTACCTGTACTATATACTTGTACTATATACTATTTATTGTATAATGTCATCTCATTTTATGTATGTATTCTCCCAGGTCGTGCCTGAAAATAGTCAACTTTGGCTAGTGCACCTAACCCGGTTAACAAAAACTAAATAAATAAATAAATAAATAAGGATGATAAAGGCACTCCCAACAATATGTTGCAAAGCTCATGGAACAGCTTGCAGAAGCTTACCTGTGCAATGCTACTGTAAAGATAAGATATGAGTCAAGTGTAGACACAGAGATATGTCTTACTGGCAGACACTTTCCTGCTAAAATCCCTCCCACACCAAAAAAGAGGAACCCTACCAGACTTTGCAGGGTTTGCTCGGCTAAGGCCTCACATTCCCCAACAGCCAGTGGATCTGAAAGTAAGAAGGGGACACATTGTGGAGTATCTGAGAGTCGCTACTACTGTCCTGACTCCAATGTTCCACTTTGTATAGGAAGATGTTTCAGATTGTTCCACACTGTGAAGGATTATGGAAACCCAAACAAAGAATCATCTTTGACTTCAGAGTAATATGAAAAAGTACAGTGCAGTACAGTAAAAAAAAGACATTTTACTGACATTATTCTCATACTCGGTGTCTTTACCACCCTTACAATAGTCCACACCTACAATACACATTTGTCTTACAGTTTCCACTGTTTTGCTTGCCTCTGCCCTTCCCACTTCCAGTACTGTTACAGCTTATTACACATTTTCAAAATTCAGCTGATTTTTCCCAGAAATACACACACACACACACACACTACAATGATGTAGAGAGGTGAAAAAATATTAGGAAACTGTATCGCTAATTTCTTTAAATAATATCCAGACTATTAAATAAACCTTCATCTGACCTTCAGTTAGCTTTTATTCTCAGCCTTTGAGTCATGACATGTGGACAGGACAGAAAAAAACACGGAAATAGCTTTATTTTAGCTAAATATACAAGATTAGGATGTTCGCTTACCAGTAACAGTGGGAATACAAAATGAATACTGACTGTAGCTATTGGCCCTAACATCATTTACAGAAAATTTCATTAGGATATCTCGTATACAAAAAAATGCATATGGCTATTCTTATAAGGTCCAAATTCCAGCAAAATCACCAGCAGCAGGGGGCCAAAATTAATACCAGTGACCAGCAGTCAAACAGTTAAAGGCTCATTCTAAATCACCCCTTAATCTGCCATTTAGTACTGCTAAATTAAGTCTATTAAGTGGCTGAATCAGCCTTGAAATTGTAAGATAAATTATCCTGATCTGGCCCTGAATATTGGTTGACATCTTTCACTTGTCTGGCACAACATTGGCACATATTATCGACAAAGGAGCAATCAGATAAATTATTATAAATGCCAGTTCTACTATTCAGATCCCCTAGAATAAATAGAGGAGAATCTGGGTATTGGTGCACTTTAGTCATTACATTTACCAATTGATAACACAGATTGTCTACATAATACTCGGAATTAATGGAGGATATATAAACTTGCATGACTGATGTTTTTTCTGTACTAACCATAATATGTGCGGCTAAGAAATTGAAATTAGCATCTAAAACTCTAAACACGCACTAGAATTTCTTCAGCTACCTTCACCAATGTAGATAGCCCCTCAAATCCTTCTGCTAAATGTCTTCCCCTTTTGAGCTAGAAAACAGAAAGCAGAACACCCATTGCTATTTAACTTGCTGGAGCACTAAGTTTCCTAAAATGCTATTGTATCAAATGTACTTCCAAAATTTCACCAATTGGTGTCTGTTTTTGTTAAAGAAAATCCAGCAATGTTCCATGACAGAAACTGCAGTGAGTTAAATTTCTGCTGTGTGTATGCTTTGATGCCAGGAGCCTAGGCAACAAACTCAGCAAGCTCCAGGCACTGATGGCAGACACTGAAGTGGACCTGGTGGCCATTAAGGAAATGTGGATCACAGATAAAAATGGGAAGCATAGGCAACAAACTCAGCAAGCTCCAGGCACTGATGGCAGATGCTGAAGTGGACCCGGTGGCCATCACGGAAAATGTGGGCCATAAATAAAAATGACTGGCAGATGAAGATCCTTGGGTATTCACTGTTCAGGAGGGACAGAAGAACTGGTGGGGATGGGGGGTTTGCCCTTTTTGTCAAGGAGGACATTGAAGTGGTGGAAGATAGATGTAATAGGGGTAGCAGTGAGGAGGCTAAGACAGTATGGGTGCAATTCCCAGAAGCCTCAGGAAGGAAAGTGCGCTTAGTGATGATCTATAGGCCTCCAGGACAAGAGGAAGAAAGGAACAGAGAACTTGAGAAGGGACATAAAAGAGGGGCAGCAAAGAGGGGGGGGAGTAGTGGTGTTGGGTAACCTGATTCTGCCTGATGTCGATTGGGAGGTCCCAGTGGCCAAGATTGCCAGGAGTCAGACATTTCTGCACACCTTCCAAGACTGTCTACTGGTGTAGCTTGTTTAAACAATAAACCATGACAGGGTGTGGCTTATGCTGGGATGTCAGGAGTGGGTAAATCCCAGCATAACCCACACCCTGGAGTGGGTCGTTGTGATTATAAAATGCCCCACTGTATTTTTAGGTAAAAAAAATACGGTAATTGTTTTGTTTCCAGAAATACATAAAAATAAAGTTTATATTCTTGCACCTAATAAAATAGTCTATAAACTGCTTTGTTGTTTAACCTTCGAATCACTTTATTTTTGTGCTGTCCAATGAATTAAACCTGCATTTTAATGAAATTGTTTGCAAAATAACACATCAAATAGAATCTGCCACGCACTGTAGAGTCTGTACAGCAGGTTATTGCTGCTGCTGCTCACATTTAATACAGCTGAATTTTCTGCACCTTGATAATCTGCAGAGGTTACCCATAATGTCTGCATGTTACTTGTAGAAGCTGTGGTCTGTGTTAGCATTTTGCAGATTAAATATCCACGGGAGCCTCCCTTGTTGAGCAGAATTAGTTGCCAGATTTCCAAAAGGGGGGAGATTGTTTTTTTAAATTTTTTCAGTCCCTATCTCCTGAATCACCACAGTCTGTGGTAGGCAGAGATTAAAACTTTGAAGAAGCAGCAGTCTTGCTGAAGGGCAGATGCTGGCATGAGCAGTTGCCGTCATCTACTTCCATGATTCATATGCCTTGGCTCCGGATCTACTGGAATTTGTAGCATGAAGGAACGGTTTTCTGTCAGGTAATTAACATTTTTTTTACGTTGCAATAGCAAGACTAGGTATTTATGGAAACAGGGCAGACAGGAGCAGTCCCCAACCATAGTGCTGATAAGGTGAAGTGATTTTTTTTATTAATGGAAACGGGGCAGCTGGTGACTGAAATGGGGGCTGGAGGCAAGAGAGAGAGAGAGAGAGAGAGAGAGAGAAAGTGTGCAGCAGGAGCAGTCCCCGACCATGGTGGTGAAAAGGTGAAGCGATTTTTTTGTTAATGGAAATGGGGCAGCCAGTGACTGAAATGGGGGACTGAGGTGAGAGAGGTACTTGACACTCAGAGTGGAGCGAGGCGAACAAGCTCCTGTGTGTAAGTTTGTGCTTCCTGGTTAAAGTATGCAAATAGAAAAACATATAGTAGTGGCGAAACTCGGGGGAATTTCTTCTTTTATTGGTACTGGGGCAGCCAGCAGAGCAGAGACACTTGAAACTGGAGTTTTTATTTGCGGCTTAATGGTCATTTAAGATGGCTGCTCTAATGTTTTGATTTTTGGGTCAGATTGATTTTTTTGAAGATGCGGCTGGCTGGCACAATACTAGGATTTACCATGGCTGAAAGGTGCCAGTTAGCCAATCAGGTTGCCAGATTCTCAGAGCCCATTGTATAACAAGGAACCTACCAGGCAAAATGTAATCCTTGCTGTGGTGCTCACCAACTCAAAGATGGTGGGTGCTGTAGGAGTAGGGGAGCCACTAGGTAACAATGAGCACAACTCCATGTGGTTTGAATTGGCCCTTGGTGCCAGCAACCCACAATCAAGAACCAAAGTCTTTGGCTTTATTGTTTTTTTTAAACTTTATTTTGAATTAGTTTAGCTCTATGAAGTACATAGTACACTACCCTCTTAGGTAGGCTGGCAGAAACATCATAAACATTACATGTAATACTTAACATCATTGTTACAGTAAGGAGTTCATGAGCCCCTATATATTGATACATCACGGGGTTGGGTAGTACAATATATTTTAAACATTTCCCAACATCTGATTTATAACAGGCCAGTACTGCCATGAGTAGGGATTACCATCACAGCATTTTTAAATTAGTGAACACCCTTTATTTCAGGTAAAACATCCCCAATCCTTACTAGCGAGTTAGTCTTTGGTACAATTCAGCAGTATTCCCCTTATAAGCAATAGCCCATTAAGCTTCCTGCATCAATAACTTTTAACAGAAATCCTGAAGAAAGTAATTCAAACTGCATTCATTCACTGAACAATAATCACATTTCTTTTAACATATTTTAACATTTGCAATGTGAGGTATTGTATCTATACACTGCACAAGTTCAGTGGTCTGACGGCATCAAAAGCACCCCTCTGGCTTATAAATAGAGTTGTCTTGCGGATTGCCATAAAGGGTCATAATAGTTAACATTTTAGCTGCCGCATAGTTAGTCTACTTAAACCCCACCAGCCAGTTCCCAAAGAGACAGCATAAAATATAAAATAAACCATGATAATGATCTTTGACTGGGTATTAAAGTAGACCAAAGTGTTACTTATTATGCCATTTGGACATGTACAAAGGAACTGTACCCCATCTATAACTACTCACTGTTCCCAGAGTCACTGTCAAGGTTATCTCCTTTTACCTGAAATTCCCATTCTATATGGTCCATCAGTTTATTTGCCACTCCAAAGTCTGCAAATTGGTAAGTTTTCTCACTGTACATGTTCCTCAGACCAGCCGGCATCAGGAGGGCATGATGAACCCCATGTTGTCTCAGGTGGGTTCTGATATCATTAAAGCTTTTCCGGCATTGTCAGGTGGCAAAGCTGAAGTCCGGAAAAATGTGTATTTTAGCTCCATCCTACTCCAATGATCCCTGTTATTTTGCCTTGTTAATAAGATCTCTGTTTTTAACAGTCCCCAGTACCTTGAGGAGAGCTCGGAGCAATAGCTGATTAGTAACTGGGTCTGCTATCTCTCTGCCCTAGCTGGGTGCCACAACTAGTCCTGTATCCAGGGATGTTCAGTACCCCTGTGGACTGTTCCAGGTGGAGGAACCAGGTCAAGCTCAGAAAGCTAGGCAATAAACACCTCAAAGAATATCTTTGCAAAATTGCTCTACTATTACTCCTGCTCACTGGAAATATCCACCCAAACTCTGTCCCCCCCATCTACATCCCCCCCCCCAAGAGCTACACAGAAACTGTCAATTGCATCCTTAAATATTTGTAGCCTTCTACCTAAGATGGACAACCTCATTGCGTGGATCCTAAATCACAATCCTGACATTCTCTCTGTAGTTGAGACCTGGCTCTCTCCAAAAACTGCTGCTGCTGCCATGACGATTCCCAGATATACAGTTTACAGGACTGGGGGGGGGCAGCTGTGTCATGTACCATAGAAACAACTTACATGGGCATGTTCTGCCATCCAACACCACTGCCAACACACAAGTCCTTGCCCTTAAAGTGCTCCTTGGAGAACATAATAAAGCCTTAACTATCGTATCAATCTACATTCCTCCCAAGCAGAAGCCCCAGGCCTGGACTCCCTCATGGAATGCATTGTGTCCTTGTACTTTAACTCAGAAATCTTACTGTTGGGTGATTTTAACACCAACTGGCTCTCCCCAGATGTAAGTCCTTACAGGGATGCAGTCACAGCAGTTCACCTTTCCCAGCTTGTTGAATCATCCACGAGAGTGAACTACAAGATGGGTACAGTCACCTTGTTGGACTGGGTTCTGTCCAATCATCCCGAACATATATCCCACACAACTGTACTCCCTGATTCCTTAAGTGACCAGTCACCTGTCCAATTTCTATGGTCAAACTACTTTTCCAACCTACCTCCTGGAACCATTACCTGCAGAGTCCTGCAAAGTGGACACATAGACCTCTTGAAAGCCAAACTCTGACAACAGAACTGGTCTTCTGTATGCTCCTCCAACAATGTGAACACAGCACTGGAGCAATTTATGCACCTTTTCAACAAAGTGTGATGGGCATGCACCATTTAAAACTTAGAAAATGAAAGGTTACCTCAACCCCGGGTTTTCCTCAGATCTTCGCAATCAAATGAAAACTTGTGACCATCTTTGGGATGTTGTGCGTGCCACGGGTAAGCTGATCAACATTCAGTCCTATAAATTGGCACAAAACAACTGCACCAGGGCAATCCATGCAGCAAAAAGTCAACACTTTAAGGAAGCACTCGCCCGTGCCTGGGGTGATGGGAGAAAATTCTGGTCAAACCTCAAAGAACTCATTGGGAAAGACCCTAAGTCTGCCCCCACCCTGTTAAACTTGGATAGTGTCCCCACTCAGGATCCCAACTCCATTGCTAATGCCTTTAACAAAGCATTCCCTGACCTTAGTAGTGTCCCCTCCCCAACTTCTTCTACCATTCCAGCTCAAACCTTAATGAGTGCCCAAAGAATCTGCCACCCACATACCCTCCATTCCACTTCAGTGCTGTGCTAGCAAGGGTAGCCAAAAAATGCTTACTCAAAGTACTAGGGAAATCAAGGTCTAGTGGTGACATCCTGGACCTAACTCTAGTTGCACAAACCTTGGATAACATACTCACTCCGCTAACTCATATCAATACCTCACTGTGGTTTTCACAATTCCCAGACAAATGGAAAGCTGCCCTAGTAACCCCTGGTTTTAAGAGCGGGGATCAAACCTTGACTGGTAACTATAGACCAATCTCCATTCTCCCACCTCTTTCCAAAGCGCTAGAAAGAATAGTGGTGGATCAGTTAGGTGAATACCTTGAAAAATACCCGCTCCTCTGCCTACATCAACATGGATTTCATAAGGGCCACAGTACCACAACAGCACTCCTCAAGTTCACAGGATTTCTCCACAATACTCTTGACAAAGGTTCCTTGGTTGAGGCAGCTTTCATTGACTTAACAAAGGCATTCGATATGGTTAACCACTACCTCCTGATCAAACTGCTAGCAGGTATAGGCCTCTCAGTTGACACTGTGGCATGGTTCCAAAGTTTCCTGCACAAACAACGAGTTAAGATTGGCAATGTCCTCTTGGACAGTAGACCTGTCCTGTCTGGAGTCCCACAAGGATCCATACTCTTCCCACTGCTATTCGGTATATTCCTAAACTGCCTACCTTATACCTGCCAAGGAAGCATTTTGCTCTATGCCGATGATGCAGTGCTATTTACCAGCCACCAGACCCTACAGAACCGGAGCACAGTCTTCAAAGGAATTTAAAGGAGGTTGAGAAGTGGTTCAGTGATCACAAACTTGTCATGAACTACAAAAAAACTAAAACAATGATGTTCCACAGTTCCAAAAGCAAATACAAATCCTACCCTCTCTCTATCCTAAACTCGGAGGGTGCACCTATTGAACTAGTCCAGCGCTTTAAATATCTGGGTGCCATGGCTGACAGCACCTTGTCCTACTCCGAGCACATTGACTCTATGACCAATGCAGTCAACACATGTATTGGTCTCCTAGATGGGCATAAGGTCTGCCTAACCCCAGATGCCCTTAACACAGCCATCCAGAGCTCTGTAATCTCACTGGTAGACTTTGACCTAGTGATCTATGGCTCTGCCACAGACTCTGCCACCCACTGCCTCAAAATTACATTAAACAGAGCATGTTGCCTGGTTACAGGAGCTGCCAGACTCACACATGTGAGACCTTTATGCCCAGGCTAACTGGCTGCAGTTTGCAGATAGACTCAGGTTTCATTCCTGTATAATGGCAAAAAATATAAGCCTTGGTCTTATGCCTCCTTGGGTTCAGAAGCTGCTCAGTCCATATGAGTACAATCGCCAGACTCAAAACTCTGAAAGCCAGATTTTCAGCATCCCCTTGCCCGTACTGCACTTGGGCAAAGGTCCTTCATGCAGCAAGCTCCTAAGTGGCTTAACTCACTTCCTCCTGACATCTCCTCCATGTGCAAAATTGGCCCTTTAAAAGAAAGCTTTGACAGTTCCTTGTTGAGGAATCCAGCTGTGATTGCTTCCCATAATCCCCGCTCCCTAATTACTTAAATGGGCCTTGATTTCCCGCCTCCTGTTAATTCCTCTCATCAGACACCCAGCCCCCTCCCTCTACCCCTGCCCCCCCGTGTCCCCCTTTTCCACACACACACACACACACACACACACACACACACACACACACACACACATACACACACTCAGGCTGGTTGGTCTTTTTCATGTTCAGGTTACAACACATACCTGGCTCTGCTTTCTCCTTGCTCTCCTTACCTCCTCTTACTCCCTACCCTCCATCTATCCCTGCTCACACCGCACCCCCCCCCACCCTCAGCCCGGTTAGACATTCTCATTTGCCTGTTACTACTTTACAATGCCTCTGCCTTCCCCTTTCTCCTTCTATCCCACAACGAAGTCTTCTGGGTGGATTTAACCTCCCCCCACAGTAGTATTTCCCTATACTTAACACTGATCATTTTAAGACAGTATATTCTGGTCGCTAGGATCACACACGTATTTGTCTGCTGTACTGTAAATACTGTTATCGTGCATTGTTTAACTGTTGTATCCTGTAACTTACCTATTTAATGAGCTTGTTCTCAAAGGTGTTAATCTGAGATTCCAATAAATAAATAGTGACTGTGCAGCTTCTTCCACTGCGTAGGCTGATTCTGTAAGCTTTCAGGGTCGTGATCGATTCCTGGACCTGCAAAATTCCTCTGAAGAAGGTAAGCAGAAAGTACACAGGATCCTCTCCTTCAGCATCCTCAGATAGACCCAGGATCCTTACATGTGAGGCTCTGGAGGTATTTTCCAAATTTTCCAGATGTTGCCTGAGCACCATGTTTTCCTTAGTTAGGCCAGTAGACACTGTCATAGCCGTTGCCACCGATGTAGATGCAGATTTAGTCGCTTCCTCCAACATACCAACCTTAGTGTCTAGGATTTTAAATTGTGAAGTAAAGTCTTCCATTTTTTTGGTCTAACCTCTGGATGGCTTTTAGGAGTGCTGCATTAGAAGGTTGAGGCAAGAGGTGTTCACCCGCACCCGATCTCAGATCTATACTGGTATTCGGCTTCAAGTCTTTTGGTCAGGCTCCCTCTCCTCCAGCGGCTGCTCCATTAGTTCTCCCCATAACTCTGGGATCCAAGTGAGTAGAGTTTCCAAAAAGGTATCATTCAGTGCAGCAAACAATCTGCTCAAAATAGGTCAAGTTGCTGTTAAAAAGCAAGCATTTTGTATATGTTAAATTAATAAATTTGTCTTGCTTTAGCAGAGCTTTGCTTGAATGCTTCTGCAAGCTCAGCTGTTGACCACCCCCTCCCCCCCAAGTCCTTGACTTTAGAACGGCAGAGTTTGATAGGTTGAGGGAACTGGTCAGGTATAAGTTAATAGGGGTGAAGGACATAAGGGGGTGGAGGACAGATGGGGAGTAATAAAGAGACTCACCCTCTAAGCATCAAAGACAGCATAAGAACAGTATCTAAAAAAAACAGGTTTAAGAGACCAAAATGGTTCTCAGCTAGGGTCAGGGAAGTGGTTAGGGCAAAAAAGGCCCATAAATACAAAAAAAGAAAGGCGGGAAAATGGGAGGATTATCTACAGAAAAATAAGGAGGCAAAGAGGGTTGTCAGGGAGGCAAAATACACGGAGCTGCATATCGCAGAGGGGATCAAGAATGAAGAAAAACAATTTTGTAGATATATCAGTGAAAAAAGGAAAGAAGGGGGGGCATCACACAGCTAGTAGAGGGGGATAGGTTAGTAGAGTAGGATAAGCAAAAGGTTGCTGTCCTGAATGACTGCTTTTGCTCAGTATTCACTGAGGACTGCAGGTCCGTGCTAGAAAGCATTGTCAAAGCAGCCACTAAGGGAATCCTGGAAATGAGGCAGCCAATAATTACTTGTAAGAGGGTACTGAAAGGGCAGGCAGACCCTAAGATAGATAAGGCCCCAGGACCACATGTGTTACATCTGATGAGACTCAGGGAATTAACAGCTGAACTGGCTGAACCGCTGGCTCGGCTGTTCAAAAGGTCACTTAGGTTCGGAGAAGTTCCAAGGGATTTAAGACTGGTAGACATTGTACTGTTTCATGGGGGTGCAACCAGGGAAGTACAGGCCTGTCAGTCTGACCTCCATCATGGGGAAGCTGATGGAATCACTACTCAAAGAGGACCTCATGGACTAACTAGAGAGCAACAAACTCCAGGATAGTGAACAATGTGGTTTCATGGTCATGGGCAGACTAACTTGATTTTTTTCTTGGACTGGGTGGTTAAGGAGTAGACAAGGACCATGCTGTGGATCTGCTAACCTATACTTACATGTTAGCAGGGCTTTTGATTTGGTAAATGTATATGTACCTTTTTTTGGATACTGTCAATATTCTGGGACACTTAACACTGGAACCGAATCTAAAAGGTATGTGCCTTCTGAGCTTACTAAAATAAATAGCCCATCCAGCATATTAGCCCTTTGCAGTATCTCTCTAAACAAGACATCACCTTTCAGTGTACAATCAACTGACTACTTCATTTATTCTATTATGTCTCAAAACATCAATGACCCCCTTGAAACCCAGTTGGACTGGTAATATTGATCTAGAACAAGAAACAAAACTATCTCATCATGACTGATTAGTTTCCAGTTTAGGTTTATGTAATCCATGAATGGCTATAATTGGGTGTCCATTGTAAGAGTAAGATATGACTGTATAATTGATCCTTTGTCTGCAATCTAAATTTATAAAGGGTTTGATTATTTCTAAAGCATTAAATGTTCCACTGTGACTAGGCAGTTGTTCTGCCAGTGATAAGAATTTTCTTAGAGAAACTGGGTAATTAAATGTTATTGACAATTTATCTAATGCATGACCATAAAAGACCAAAACATTACTTAAATTGTATGTCTTGGATGGGATATTCAAAGGGGGTTGCGCCATGCACAATCCACCAATGTGCTCTGGTGCAATATTCAAAGGGGCAGGTTGCACTGCGCAACTCCCGATGTGCCGGGGTGCACCAGTAATGTATGTGGTGCAAGTGCGGGGGGGGTGCCCATGCATATACAGCACATCCGATATTCAGCCGGGATATGCGGTGCATATGCTGGCACATAACGCCTTGTACAGCCGGGGGTAGCAATGTTGAACCTGGCAAAACCAGGAGCAAGTTCTGGCCACCCACACGTGAGCTGCCATATTGCAAAGCGCAACACGACAGCCACCTGCTGTGGGTGGCCACCCAACCTCCCAGGACACAGTCCACATGCCCCCTGCCAGGGGGAGATGTGCCCCCCCAACGCCCAATCACGGGCATATGTTGTATATATCCCTGGTGGTCCAGTGGACTGCTCCCCTTCGCCTGATCATGGGCATATGTCATAATTATCCCTGGTGGTCAAGTGGACCCTCCCCATCACCGATCACTGGCGTAACTGATATCACCCTGGTGGTCCAGTGGTACCCCCTCCCACCCGCCCACTGGGTCCCCGCCCTCTGCCCCCCAGTCAGCAGCAGGCAGCAGCTTCCACCGCAAGCCACCCGGCTACCTGTCAAATGACAGTGTACAGCAGGGCTGTATGCTGATTGGTCCACTGCATGGGCAAATGCGCAGACCATACTGTACTACATAGTCCGAGTTGTGAATGAGCAATCATTCAGAATTTGGGACTGTGTAGTACAGTATGGTCTGCATGCCCATTGGCCCATGCAGTGGACCAATCAGCGTACAGTCCTACTGTATGCTGTCAGTTGGCGGCTGCCGGGCAACTTACGGTGGGGAGCTGCTGCCTGCCGCTGACTGGGGGTGAAGGTGCAGGGGACCCAGTGGGTGGGTGGGAGGGGTGCCACTGGACCACCAGGGTGATATAAGTTACACCCGTGATCGGGCGATGGGATTCGGTCCACTGGACTACCAGGGCTTCTACTTTCACATGCCCATGATCGGGTGAAGGGGAGCAGAGCCCACTGAGGGGCAGGGGGGAGTTGGTCCCCGATGGCTGCACCTGACAGGGCACCAGGCGCAAGTTGCTGGGGATTGGTGCACTGCATGCAAATGGGGCCATAATGACATGCAAATGGCCCCATTTGCACCTTGCTTGCATAATGGCCTCATTTGCATGCCCAGTACTGAATATCACGGTAGATGCGCCTAGCACAACCACACTTGAGCTGGTTCATCCCCCTGCTCCCCTTCTGCCACTTGCGCTGGTGCAGTGCCACTGTGCAGTGAGCAGTGCGTGCGCTCTCAGTGCCATATTCAATGGTGCTGTGCCATGGCGCAGCACCATTGAATATCACCTGGTCCATGCCCCAGCTCTTCCCAGTTGTGCTGCACCTAGGCTTGGGCCCCTGCCTGGCGCAGTCCGAATATCCCACCCCTTGTGTATACATGCCATGCCATTTACTATACTCCCTATCTTCCTTGATTAACTGTATTATTCTACTTAATGCACTGCCATGCTATGCTTTTCATAAAACTCTACATGTATTCTTCTACCCAACTATGTACTATGATTTGATTTATATTATTACTTTGCCTACATGTCCTTGTATATGATCATTGTCACTGCCTGTAATGTATTCTGCATAAGTTATGTATCATTCCAATTTTATGATTTTTTTTTCTGTCCCAACCAGGACCTCCTTGTAAATGAGCATTGCTCAATGGAGCATTTTCCTGGTGAAACAAATAAATACAGATGTAATACTGGCATCTTATTTCATATCAGCTTGGCAAAGAATATGTTAGTGACTATGACAAAAAATGACTGATCCGTTTCCTTAAGGTCTCTTAAAAGGCACATAGGTTCTGATTTATTTGATTGCTACCCAGTTCCTTGTTGAACAAATATTCAAGTAACTCACAGAAAGTAGCATTATTCTCATAATCATTTTTTTTGTAAATACCTGTGAGTTTCAAGACTATCTCTTTTCTTGCAACTATTTTTCTTGGTTGTGCTGCAACAGAATCTTTTGACACATTATCAGAGTTTGTTTTTTATGTTGATTGAGTACAGTGCAAGAAACATATTGAGACAGCTTTCTCAGAAGCAGGTTGTGAAGGCGCGGCACTGTTGTGGCCAATGTCCCCACAGCCTGCAAAGGTTTGTCCCACTTCCCCCAATGCCGTGACATGCAGCTGCTGACACTAGTTTGGAACCTTGCCACCAACTTGTGACAATTTAGTCGCTGCAATCAGGGGCCGCCTCGTCACTGCAGCATAAGCCATCTGCTGCAATGAGGGAGTGACCCATCATTGCAGGGTGGGATCTTTACAGAGTGATATTGTTGGGAGAAACAGTACGAGTGAGTGAGACAGGAGGACTGAGTGAGCTCAATTGAGCTCTATTAGGACTGCTGCTGATTTCTTTGTGGGCAGAAAAAGGTGCCAATGCAGGCAGGAGCCCCATACAAAAGGGCCGCTTGCAGCACCAGGACAAACAGAATGAGCGTGTGTCAGAGGGAGGCTAAGCGACCTCAATGGAGCTCTGTCGGGACAGCTGCGGATTTCTTTGTGGACAGACAAAGGTGCCAATGCAGCCAGAAGCCCCGTACACAAGCGCAGTCTGCAATGCCAAGAGAAACAGAATGAGTGAGTGACAGAGCAGTAGTGAGCGAGCTCAACGGAGCTCTATTGTGACTGCTGCAGATTTCTTTGTGGGTAGAAAATGCGGCAACGCAGGCAGAAGCCCAGTACAAAAGGCCAACTTGCAGCGCCAGCAGAAACAGAATGAGTGAGTGAGAGGGGGGAGTGAGCGAGCTCAATGGAGCTGTGTCGGAACTGCTTCAGATTTCTTTCTGGCCAGAATAAGCCACCAATGCAGGCAGGAGCCCAGTACAAAAGGGAAGCCTGCAGCGGCAGGAGACACAGAATGAATGAGTGAGGGAGGGAGGGGGAGTGAGTGAGCTCAATGGAGCTCTGTTGGGACTGCTTCAGATTTGTTTGTGGGCAGAAAAAGGCAGCAATGCACGCAGGGTCCCAGAACAAAATGGCAGCCTGCAGTGGCAGGAAAACCAGAATGAACGAGTGAGAGATGGGGAGTGAGTGAGCTCAATGGAGCTCTATTGTAATTGCTGCAAATTTCTTTGTGGACAGAAGAAGGTGGCAATGCAGGCAGGAGCCCAATAGAGAAGGGCAGCCTCCAGCACTGGTAGAAACGGAATGAGCGAGTGAGAGAAGGGGAATGAGAGAGCTCAATGGAGCTTTTTCGAGACTGCTGCAGATTTCTTTGTGGGCAGAAAAAGGTGCCAACAGAGGCAGGAGCCCAGTACAAAAGGGCAGGCAGCAGTGCCAGGAGAAACAGTATGAGTGAGTGACACAGGGGGAGTGAGCGATCTCAGCAGAGCTCTGTCGGGACAGCTGTGGATTTCTTTGTGGGCAGAAAAAGGTGCCAATGCAGGCAGGAGCCCAGTACAAAAGGGCAGCCTGCAGCGCGGAGAAACACAATGAGTGAGTGAGAGGGGGAGTCAGCAGGCTCAACAGACCTGTGTCGGGACTGCTGCAGATTTCTTGTGGGCTGAAGCCACCAACAGAGCAAGAAGCCCAGTACAAAGGGCAGCCTGCAGCGTGCAGGAGAAACAAAATGAGCCGGAGTGAGACAGGGAGTGAGTTAATCTCAACGCAGCTCTGTCGGGACAGCTGCGGATTTCTTAGTGAGCAGAACAAGGTACCAATCCAGGCAGGAGCCCAGTACAATAGAGCAGCCTGCAGCACCGGGAGAAACAGACTGAGTGAGTGACATATGGGCAGTGAGCGAGCTCAACACACCAACGCAATCAACATTCAGCACTGACAAATGCTTGTTCCCTACTGTATTTTATTAGGAACTGATTTCTGATCTGAGCTTATTAAATTACATTAAACTGCTGTCATGCTTGTTCTTTTGTTTTTTAGGACATTTTATTTTTATTGAACAATCTGGAATGGTTGAAGAATTTAATACTTATGCTACTGCCTTTTTCCTCTTTTTGGTCAGTTACCCCCATTAGCAATCAATATATTTTTTGTGTTATCAATTATTTTGTTATTAACAACATTTCCAATTGGAAACCTATGCTGATCATTTTTTCCTTTTTAATAAATAACCAAATAATTACGATCAAATGATACAGAAGCTGAGATATTGTCATTATTTTCTGAAGTCTGTTTTAACTACTCAGTATTCGCAGCATTATGTGCCACATCTTCTCCAGTTAAATCTTATGTCTGTTAGCAGAGATTGCTGTTCAATGATAAAAAAAAAAAACACAATTTAAGTGTTTACTTTTTCACAATGCTATCAATTCTTTACTCAGAAATGTAATGTGATGGGGGCAGGCTTGACTCAGGGAACCTTCATCCTTGAAATTATGTAACTCCTAGATGGTGCTGTCTCTAGGGTTACTACCCCTGCCTGTTGTTCGGACAACAGGTTGAGGGGCCTGGGTTCAAACTTAACAGTTACCAGGGTTTCCCTGCCCTTGGTAATCACAATATTGTGGTGCCTTCACCCAGAGTAATGTATGTGGGGGTATCTACCTAACCTGGTATAGCCCCCTGGGAAGCTATAACCACCCACAAACCTGCATAGTGACCACGTACCTTGTAATCGGGGTAATTGGGAACAACCCTTTGCAGCAGTTAACACATAGTTGGCAATAAACATTAACAATATCCCCACACCCTTTGCACTTACCACCAGGGTCTGGTCTTCAGCATACACCCTGTATCCCCTGTAAAACAATACTTAAAACAGGCATGCACTGTTGAACCCATTTCCCCCCAAACACATTAACCTTCACCCAGACAATGAAGTATTAATGACACAATGTAGCAGTGCAACAAACAAATCAATCTATTAAAGTGGAGTTGAACAAGGAAAGGGGCAGATCTAGAGGAATGATTACTATACTGAATTTAAATCAGGGCACATTTGTACATTTGTATGCATGCATTTAGTCCCACTGTACAGTTTTGCAGCTGCTGGGTACCCAGACTATTGGTGGCTTACCCGATTTTTGCCCAGGATTGCAGCTGTTGTTGGGGCCCTTGGAGGAAAGAAAGGTAGTTAAACATGCAATCACAAATACTTTGGCTATCTGTATCCTAGGCCAGTTGGCCCAGTCCAATGTAACCCTGTAATATACTGATGAAAGCAGAAGGTATCACAAAATGATTTAAAGAAATGTTGCAGGGGACTACCCTGAGTTTAGTCATAACACCAGTTGGTAGGAATTGGCCTGGTGATATGAAGACTTGTTGCAGAGCACTGAAGAGCATAGGGAAGCTGGGCCTGCATGACTCACCTCCACTTCACAGCCTTTCCCTCCAGGTGCCCACAACCTGCCATTCCTTGCTGCACAGGGGCTGGATCTCCAAGCTGGTCTCTCACTGAGAAAGCAGTAACTGATGCAAGCTGCAGTTCTTGTAGTTTTACAGTTTGGTGCCTAAACTGATGAATGGGAGCATCAGAACTGTGATTGACAGCTTCTCTAGCCAACCAGAATCCAGAAAAGAGTTATAAGGAAGTTTTTTTTTTTTCTGAGCATACCCAGTAGGGTTTTTGGGATAATGTTCTGATACAACACCAACAATTTGGTATCACTAGACTGTTTTTAGTTTCATGAGATGTGCTCACAACACCAAAGATGTTTTTCATTTTGTGACAGCAGCCATCTTATTTTTTACCTCAGTAACAAACTACTAATTCAAACTTTTATTACAGCAGCCCCTCAAAAATATCTACCTCATTAGAACATGCTGGTTCAGATTCTGAGGCTTGTTTCAGTCAATCATGACTATAAATATGTTTTACATATTTTTCCTGACCATATTAACATCTTTCCTGTTTTTTGAAAGATGACACACTTTTCTGAGTCATACCATTAAGACGGTGCAAAACTAAATTTGACTTGTAAAACTATTTTTAAATGTGATTACAAAAAAGTCTATTGGAAACACATATTGACTGCCCAGCATAATTTTTCATTTTGCAGCAGAAAATTTGTTTCTCAGCATGGAATTTGATTGTGCACCATGATTTTTTGTTTCATGATGAAAACTGTTTTTTTCAACTTGAAATCTGAATGCACACAATTTTTATGTTGCTTGCACACATGTGCAAGAAACATAGTGCTATCATCCGAGTTTTCGGAGGTGTGGCACCCGTATTCCAATGCAGTCAGTGTGTTTTCAGGCACGGACCCAGTTTCCCAATCACTGCTGCAGCTGTCTATGACAGCAGTTGAAAATGCAGTGGTCATACAATTGAAAGGGAGAGCTCCACTTCACTGAGCAGAGTTCCCCCCTCCACACATGCACACACACATACTCCGTGCTCATGTGCCTTCCCCCACCCCACACTGTATGGCCGATGGGGCTTCCCAATCCTCCGTTGACTCCACGCCCCCCCCAAAGCATCCAGGTGCCATGCTAGGAGCCCACCCCAGCGTGCCAAAATGTTTTATGGCTGACTGGGGTGCCCAATCCCCCGTCGGCTGCATGCCCCCCAAAAGCATCCAGGTGCCACATTGGGAGCCCCCCCAACAGCCTTCCAGCTGCCATGCTGGGAGCCCACTCCAGCATGGCAAACATCCCTCGTAGTCTTATTGAAAAAACCCTGTAAATAACAAAAACTGTCCCTCGGTGCCTCTCCCTGGCCCCCTTCCACATCCTGCACCCACGCACTGCACACCCTGCCTCCCTACACACACCCCTCACCCCATGCTTGCCTCCGGACCTTGGCATGATGATCTCTGGTGGACCGGGAACACGTCTGCACTCTTAAAAGCCGACCGCAAACTAAGGAAATGCCGGTAAGCTGTATAATGGGATAGATAGGGTTTTTTCAACTTTGCTGCATATCTCAGGCATTTTTTGGAATTTTGACACCAAATTTTCAACATGGGGTTTTTGGGACCCCTCCTCATGAATTCTGTCACTGTCATGGCGTTAATCGGGCCCGAAGGGTGATTTCGCGGTCATTGCGCAAAATCACCTTTTGGGACTGATTAACAAAATGACAGTGCCAGTGTTCATAAGGTGGGCTCTCAAAAAGCCTATGTTGCAAATTTAGTGAAAAAATTCCTAAAAATGACAGTATTACGAGCGTGCTTTGCGTAGTTCCTATGCATGCTTGTAAGTTCACAAATTTTTAATATTTGCACTCTGGATTTTCAACATTGACATTTTACCACACCTCCTTATGAGCAGTACAGCTGTCATTTTTCACATCTCGCCCAAAATGTGTTTCCGCGCATGTAGCGCATAATGGCACAGTCGGTGTGTGTGAAATCAATGTCTGGGACACATTAAGAAAATCACAGTGACACTGCTCATGAGCAGAGGTGTTAAAATGGCTTTATTAAAAATCTGGTGAAAAAATTCCCAAAATGACTATTTTACGAGCATGCGTTGCGCTGTTCCTATGCACACTCATAAGTTCGCGAATTTTCAATATTTTCACTCCAGATTTTCAACATTGCTATTTTACCACACCTCCTTATGAGCAGTACAGCTGTCATTTCTCACTTCTTACCCAAAATGTATTTCTGTGCATGTAGTGTACAATGGCGCAGTCGATGTGCGAAATCAATGTATGGGACACATTAAGAAAATCACAGTCACACTGTTCAATAGCAGAGGTCTTAAAATGGCTATGTTGAAAATTTGGTTAAAAAATTCACCAAAATGACTGTTTTACAAGCATTTGTTGCGCTGATTCTACACACGCTAGTAAGTTCGCAAATTTTTAATATTATCACTCCAGATTTTCAACATTGCCATTTTACCACACCTTCTTAGGAGCAGTACAGTTGTCATTTTTCACATGTCACCCAAAATGTGTTTCCATGCATGTAGCGCATAATGGCACAGTTGGTGTGCGCAATCAATGTTTGGGACAGATTAAGAAAATCACAGTGATACTGTTCATGAGCAGAGGTTTTAAAATGGCTATGTTGAAAATTTGGTGGAAAAATTCCCAAAAATGACAGTTTAGGAGCATTTGTTGCGCTGATCCTACACACACTCATAAGTTCGTGAATTTTCAATATTTTCATTCCAGATTTTCAACATTGCCATTTTACCACACCTCCTTATGAGCAGTACAGTTGTCATTTTTCACATCTCACCCAAAGCATGTTTCCACCCATGTAGCACACAATGGCGCAGTTGGTGTGCAAAATCAATGTATGGGACACATTAAGAAAATCACAGTGACACTGTTCATGTGCAGAGGTCTTAAAATGGCTATTTTGAAAATTTGGTGAAAAAATTCCTTAAAATGACTGTTTTACTAGCGCCTAAGTTCGCAAATTTTTAATATTTGCACTTCAGATTTTCAACATTGACATTTTACCACACCTCCTTATGAGCAGTACAGCTGCCATTTTTCACATCACACAAAATGTGTTTCCGTGCACGTAGCGCACAGTGGCACATTCTGTGTGTGCATTCAATGTTTGGGACAGATTAAGAAAATCACAGTGACACTGTTCATGAGCAGAGGTCTTAAAATGGCTATGTTGAAAATTTGGTGAAAAAATTCCCTTCAGACATTCTGCAATGTTACTAATGAAGACATTGAATAGGACTGGCCGCTGGACCGATCCCTGCAGCACCCAACTGGTCACCCCCTCTCCCTAGACTGCACCACATTTACCACCACTCTCTGCCTCCTGTCTGTCAACCAGTTTCTAACCCAGTTTACCACCCTTTCCCCCATGCCCAGCCTACCAAGCTAGTTTATCAGCCTCCTCTGTGAGATGGTGTCAAAGGCTTTGCTGAAATCAAGGTAAGCGTTGTCTACTGCCCCACCCTGATTGACTTCCTTTGTCACCCAGTCAAACAAATTAACCAGATTTGTCTGACATGATGTCCCCTCTGTGAATCCATGTTGTCTATGGTCCTTGGCTCCAATGGCTTCTAGATGCCCCACTATACTTTCTTTAAGCAATGTCTCCATGATCTTCCCCACTACTGAGGTGAGGCTGAATGGCCTATTGTTCCCCACCTCCTCCCTGCTGCCGGACTTCTGTAGAGGGACCACGTGTGCCTTCCTCCAATTCACTCATGTTGAATGACTCAGTGAACATGGCTGCCAGAGGTACTGCTATCTCCCTTCACAGTTCTCTTAATATCCTTGGGTGTATGCCATCTGGTTCTATCGCTTTGTCCACCTTCAATTTAGTGAGCTCCTGCAGGACTCTTTTGCCTTTGAATGGACTATTGTCCACCTCTTCACCCCCTTGGTAGCTGCTGTACTGTTGTGGCCCTTGTCCCTCCTACTCTTCTGTGAATACTGAACGGGAAGACACAGTGGATGTCTTGGGAGGAAAGCATGGAACTATCACTTCCAAATACCTAAACAGCACATACAAGCAAGCAACATTCGGCATTGACAAATGCTTGCTTTTTTTGCGACAAAAATTGGTTTCTTTGCTTGAAATTTGATTGTGCTTCAGAATGTTTGATTTCACAGCAGAAAACTGTTTCTTGGCATGACATTTGATTGTGCACCATGGGTGAGATATTCAGACTGCACCAGGCAGGTGTGCAAGCCTGGGAGCAACGCAACTGGGCTGCACCAGGGCATGGACCATGCGATATTCAGCGGTGCTATGCCATGGCTTAGCACCATTGAATATGGCACTAAGGGTGCACACACTGCACATGGTGCAGGGGCACTGTACCAGCACAAGTGGCAGGAGGGGAGCCAGGGATGCGCCAGTGCAAGTGCAGTTGTGCTAAGCACATCAACCACAGTATTCAGCACTGGGCATATAAATGAGGCCATAATGCATGCAAGGTGCAAATGGGGCCATTGGCATGCCATTGTGGCCCCATTTGCATGTGGTGCACTGATGACTTGCACCTGGCACCCTGCCAGGTGGCAGCCATCGGGGACCAATGCCCCCTGCAGGCCCTTTGCGGACCCAGCACCCGTACGACAAATCGCGGGCATATGTAAAAAATATCCCTGGTGGTCCAGCGGACCATGCTCCATCACCCGATCATGGGTATATATAAAAAACATCCCTGGTGATCCAGTGGACCGCGCTCCATTGCCCGATTGTCGGCATATGTAAAAACATCCCTGGTGGTCCAGTGTAAGCCTCCCTCAGTGCCTGATCATGGGCAGATATAGCGAAACCTATCCTGGTGGTCCAGTGGTACCCCCCTTCCCACCTGTCCACTGAAGTCTCCCTCCACCCGGCACCCTCCCAGTCAGCAGCGGGCAATGGCATCCCACTCGCATGCTGCCTGGCCGCCCACTGACTGACAGTGTACAGTACTGTCTGTACGTCGATATGTGAATGAATGCTTGCCCGCCGCTGACTGGGGGAGGTGCTGGGTGGTGGGGGACTTCAGTGAGTGGGTGGGGAGGGGGTACCACTAGACCACCAGGATAGGTTTTGCTATATCCGTCCATGATCGGTCGCTGGGGAGAGCCTCCCACTGGACCACTGGGGATATATATTACATATGCCCATGATCAGGCGATGGAGCATGGTCCACTGGACCACCAGAGAGCTATTTTACATATGCCAGTGATCGGGCAAGGGGGGCACATCGCTCCTGGGGCAGGGGGCTTAGGGTCAGTGCTTTGGGTGGTCGGGTGGCCACCCATGGCAGGTGGCTGCTGTGTTGCACCTGCAATGTGGCAGCCTGACTGTGGTTGTCCCCAACTTGTTCCCTGATTTTATGGGCACATCTTTGCACACCCCCTGAGTGGCGCAAGGCAGGGTTGTGCCTGCATATGTGCCGCACATCCTGGGCTGAATATCAGGATTGCCACATATACATGGGCATGCCCCCCGCACTTGCGCCGCATACATTACTGCTGCACGCCGGTGCATCAGGAGTTGCGCAGCGCAACTTGCCCCACTGAATATCGCACCAGGGTGCATCAGTGCATTGTGCAAGATGCAACCCTGCTGCACCATGTGCAACCCTTTTGAATATCCCATCCCATGATTTTTTATGTTTGCTTGCGTACATACGCAAGAAACATGTTGCGGCAGCTTGCTGCAGAAGCAGGTTCTGGAGGTGCAGCGGTGTCACGGCTAATGCCGCCACTGCATTTGCAGGCTTGGCCCTGTTTATCCAATGTGGTGGCATGCTGCTGCTGACACTAGTTCAGCAAACGTGCCACCACCCTGAAAGAAATTTGCCGCTGCAATGAGGGAGTGCCCCGTCATTGCAGGGCATGCCTGAAAGAAACTGGCTGCTGCAATGAGGGAGTGCCCCATCATTGCAGGGCATGCCTTGCCTGCTGAGACATTTCTGTTCACCCCACTCCTCTCTTTGTCTATCGTGGAAACAGGAGTGCAAATAAACCCTCCCGCTTCCTCCCACTAGCTGCTGTCCTCCCCTGGCCCCTGCATTCCCCATCCCGACAACCATAGTGCACGTGAACCCTCCTGCTCCCTCCCACTGTGTAGTGTCCTCCCCACTCCCTCTGTTCCCAGTCCCAGCATGTAGGTAAACCCTCCTGTTCCCTCTCACTGTGTGCTGTCCACCCAGCACCCTCTATTTGCATCCCGGCAACCGAGAGCAAGTAAATCCTCCTGCTCCCTCCCATTGCGTCCTGTCCACCCTGCACCCTCCAATCCCCATCCCAGCAACCATAGTGCATGTGAACACTCCTGCTCCCTCCCACTGTGTCCTGTTTTCCCCACTCCCTCCATTCCCATTTCCTGGCATGTAGGTAAACCCTTCCTCTTCCTCCCACTGTGTGCTGTCCACCCCACTCCCTCCGTTTCCCCATCCTGGCAACCCTAATGCACGTGAACCCTCCCGCTCCCTCCCACTGTATCCTGTCCACCCCGCTTGCTCCATTTCCATTTCCCTGGCATGTAGGTAAACCCTTCCTCTCCCTCCCACTGCATGCTGTCCACCCCACTCCCTCCTTTCTCAGGCCCGCATGTAATTAGACCCTCCCAGTGGCGGGACCGACCCGCGCCCAGATTTACAGGGATCCCTAGCAAAGTGGTAAACCATGTGCCGAGTGGGAGACGATTACCACTTTCAGTAACTCCAGGCTCTCAGCTTCTAGCATCACTCTGCTATTCTGGCTCACTATGCGGCAGTTCGAAAAACATTCAGGTGGTGCTGCCCCAGTTCCGGTAGGGTCCACACTCTGTTGGGTCCACGTCTGCGGTACCTGAAAGCAGCGCTCCACTCAGTTTGGGACTCGGCTGGAGAGAGTGAATTTAGTGGCAAAGGAGCTGGTGCTCCATTCTGCAGGATAGTCCAAGTCCAGGCACCACGGTGAGAGCAACCTGTCACAGGTAATCTAATAATCCAAGTCCAGGCACCACGGTGAGAGCAACCTGCCACCAGTAATCTAATAATACAAGTCCAGTCACCACGGTGAGAGCAACCTATCACAGGTAATCTAATAATCCAAGTCCAGTCACCACGGTGAGAGCAACCTGCCACCGTTAATCTAATAATCCAAGTCCAGTCACCACAGTGAGAGCAACCTGCCACCGGTAATCTAATAATCCAAGTCCAGTCACCACGGTGAGAGCAACCTGCCACCGGTAATCTAATAATCCAAGTCCAGTCACCACGGTGAGAGCAACCTGCCACCGGTAATCTAATAATCCAAGTCCAGTCACCCCGGTGAGAGCAACCTGTCACAGGTAATCTAATAATCCAAGTCCAGTCACCACAGTGAGAGCAACCTGTCACCGGTAATCTAATACAAAATGATGTGCTCTCCAGCATCATGCTCTCAGGGTGAGTCAGGAAAAGTGAACTAGAGGGTGCAATGAGTACAGCAATCAAATTGGAAAGGGAAGCTGTTCTGCAGGTATTTGGGAAATTAGGCAGAATATATTGAAGTGGACAAGAATAGGGAAATATTACAAAAAAGACAGAAATGGAGATAAATGATACAAGCAGCAGTCCTAAATACAGGTTCTTGGAAATTCTGTGGAGTCACAGTTTGCTGTGAATGAATAAGACTGGAGATGAGGTCACTGTTAACAAGGAGAGAGGGATAGGGAGTGCATAAGAAGGAATGAGGTAAAAGGAAAATCCCTGCATATATTGAACAAGTGATGTCCTGTCTGCCCCAGCCACCCTGGTCACCTTGGGTTCCACTCTTCTCCCTACAGGAAGCTAGTTACTGTGGCGCTTATTCCCTCAGTTAATGGTGAGACTGCACGGCAGCACTAATTGTGGCAGTAAATAACAGGGCCCTACTCCAGGTGCAGTCTAGGTGAACAGTAGTGCTGTACAAGGAGCGGATACTCAAGGGCAAAGGTGGAATCTTTTGGATGGAATTCTGTGGCCATGAAAGTGGCAGTTAGAATCTAGTCAGGGTTGGAGGAATGGAAAAGTAAAATCCAAAATCTAGAAAAAATTAATGGGATGATGCTCAAAAAGAAACCTCTTCATCCATGTAAGTAGGGAAATTATTTCTCAGCTACGGTGTACTGAACCCCTCACACAGACACAATGCAGTAGATGACAGTTGGCAGTTCTGTGACATCACACACTGGTAGCCTAATGTGAAAGAGCCCAACTGAGGAATGAAAAGAATGCCCTGAACACTGTGCTGATGATTATTGCAGGCTATGTTTCAAAGGCAACAGGATGCGGAAGTATGGGAATGGTTGCTAAGGAACAACTTTATTGTTATTTTAGGAACGTATTCACAGTATACTGTCAAAAATCAGGGTGTTCGTATTGCCTGGCCATGAAGTTAGAATTACTGAATAAATCTTTTACTTTTATTGTTACTGGTGAGTTTCTTCCTGCATTCTTCATATAGTTTTCCAACTGATTCAAAGACCGAGTTACTTAGTGAACAATGGGCTTTTATACCTAACTAACTCTGCAAGTGAACACCTAGGGGATTTACCCTGTCCCTTAATAAAAAAGCCACCATACCTCTCAACTGCTATGAATTTCACATAGCACTATGATTTTCACACTCAATTTTACCCTTCCTTCACATAGGTCTACTGATATTCTTAATAATGTTAGAGCTATTTCTGGATACAACATATTTAATAATTGAGCTAAGTTGATAGAAACATTCTTTATCACTAACTATATGGGGCCCACTATTTGTAGACATTTAATTATTTAAAATAAGAAAGTGTTCCACATTCTGCCCATTTGCTATGATTTTTTTAAGGCCAGTGCTATGATTTTTAATGCTGAGAGGTTGAGAGGTATGCAGGTCAAGTAAGGTTTATTATATGATTATTTATAACTCACGGCAGAGAAAGAGCCACAGTGAAGGTTACATGATGGGACTCCAGCACCTTGAAGCAGCGTGGATTGTTCAGAGCCCCTCTTTATTATGAATTCGCTCTGCATTCTCATTTGCAAATTCATTATGTGAACGTCAATGAGATGCTAACAGAGCAACATCCTTCCTAAACCTTTTTGGGAGCAGTGCAGGTGAAGAAAAAAAAAAACACTATCAAATGTCATCCCCTCTGTTCTGGGGTATTATATGCTTCTCATTTTAGCCCTTACCTGCTTCATTTGGGGAGCCTCGTGGATGCAGTTGAGTTATTGCTCATTAGGAGTTCAGGGTAACTAAATGTCAGTCTGATTTTATTTGGGGGGCTTTTTATTTTATCACTAAAACCACTTATTGTAACTGCTTTAGGAACTTGTGACGCCTCCTGTGTACATTAACATACAGTAGCTACCTACATATTACTATCTCTGGATTTTTTTTTATTTATAACCAGTTTTTGGAAGGATTAATTAAATGTCTTTTTTTCTGGATTGGAACCTATAATGATTAGGAAACTGCAGGGCTACATTTCTAAAGCTGGATTAAATGTGCCACCTTATTCCTGGGACAGTCAATCCTTGCCTTTCCCTGAACTGCTGTATGCAGCAAACAATCACCCCATGCATACAGTACCTCCCATCTTCCTGTTTAGGTAGGGACCATGGTTACAGAAAATATTTATTTATTTATTTGAAATAATCAGAAAGACCTTTGAGTCAGAGACTCATTTACAAAGGTTCCACGTCACACAAAGCAATTCCACAAGGGACAGGATATTAGTATACAGACAGAGAACAGCACATTACATAGTAATCAAGAAAAATAAAAATACACAAGATAAGCATAACATAAACAGGTTCCAAAGTTGTTTCTTAGTAGGCTAACAGAGAGAAATTTAGGTAATTTAGCACAGCCAGGAGTGAGGAGGACAGGTGTCAGAGAGATTCAGACAAAGGCTGCTTGTCTTACTTCATAAAAAATGTATTTGTGATACATTTGCTGCTAATAGCTTGATTGTAGGAGGGCGAAGCAGATCCGGTGTCAAGGACAGTCACATCTATTTGAGACCTGCAGGTGTTCCTTTAGCATTGATTTGAAAGGGCCCAGCCTTCTTTCCTCAGTAATATGGATTGAGAGGGAGTTTGTCCAGGAGGGGGCCCTGTAATTGAAAGTGCGTTGGTATTGGGAGGTCCGGCCATGGGGTACCCATAGTAGCTGCTTGCTAGAGCTTCAGGTTGTTTTGCTTAGAGGTGCAGGGAGTATAATTTGGAGTAGGGAGGGTGGGGTGAGGCCTAGTAGTGTCTTTTTGGTCATAAGGCAGGTATGGTACCTGATTCTGTTTTCCAGGTTTAGCCAATTTGTGCTGCTATATAGGGAGCAGGAGTGAGTGAGGCGATCACATCCTAAGACTAGGCGGCAGGCTCTTTTGAGCACTAGCCAGAGTCTGCTCAGGGCTGTGGAGGGCGCAGCACTGTAAATTAGGATGCTGTAGTCTAACAGGGAGAGGATCGAGGAGTTTACGGTAAGTTGTAGTGCCTCAGGGGGTGAGGCAATGCTTGTAACGGTAGAGTACGCCTAGCCTGGAGCTAAGCAAGGTTGTTAAGTGTAGAATATGTTGATTAAAGTTGAGGGCAGGGTCTAGAGTGATCTCTAAGTATTTAAAGTTGGATACTTGTTCAAGGGGGGTCTGATTTGCAGTGAGGAACATTGGGCACAGGGATTTGAGTGGGTTTTGAGGATGGGCGAATATCATGACTTTGGTCTTATTATAGTTGATAATAAGTCGGCGGGAGGTGAGCCAATCTTCAATTTCACGGAAAGAAAGCTGGAGGGTTTGGTGGAGTTTGAGGGCAGCCAGGTCAGAGGCGAATAAGACCACATCATCTGCATAAAGAAGTAGATTACCAGAGCAAGAGGATGGGAGGGAGTTGAGGTATAGGCTGAAAAGTAGGGGGCCAAGTATGGAGCCTTGTGGAACACCGGATCGGATTGGGAGGCAGGGTGATAGGACAGTGCCTACCTTGACTCTCTGGGTTCTGTCAGAGAGATAACTGGAGAACCATTTTATGGTGTCGTCGGAGAGACCCGAGCAGGCCAGGGTATTTAGTAAGAGGGCATGGTTGACTGTGCCAAAAGCTTTGGATAGGTCCACGAAGATGGCATCCGTAAGGTGGCCATGGTCCAGAGCAGAGTGGACATGGGAGGTAAATTCAAGCAGGGCAGTAGTGGTGCTGTGGTCCTTATGAAAGCCATGTTGCTGTCTGGTAAGGAGGTTATATTTATTTAGGTGTTCAGTGAGTTGGTCGGCAACTATGCGTTCTAGTGCTTTTGACAGTGGGGGTAGGATTGAGATGGAGCGGTAGTTATTTGTGGATGTTCGGTCACCACCTTTATGGATGGGTGTGATATAGGCCAACTTCCAGTGAGTGGGGAATTTTCCTTGGCAGAGGGAGTGATTTAGTATGTGGGTGAGAGGGGCCAGGACTTCATGGAGGGTGAGGCGGAGAAGTCTATGGTCTAGGGAGTCATGACTGTAGTGGGTTTTACTTAACGCTTTAGTAAGGTAGAGTTTCGCCATCTCCGGGGTAAGGACATGTAGGTAGAAAGGTGCTGCCGGAGGGGGGTGGGGGATGATACAGTCCGGCAGGGGGGTCGAAGAAATTAGGGGGCAGTACATGGGAGAGATCAGAGAAAGCAGTATTTTGGGCCATGGCTATGCTGGCAGGGTTGGCGGAGAGGCTACCATCAATGAGTATTTGATCAGGTGGTAGATTTGGGCCTTTGCCACTGAGTTCTTTTATGTTCTCCCAGAACTTGCGCCTATTTCCCAAGGCGGAGATTAAGGTGGCTTTGTAATGGTTAGCCTTTGCCATGCGTATGGCCCATGTGCATTTGTTTCGGGCCTTCCGATAGCGCTGCCTATCCTGAGGCCATTGGGTCTTATTAGCCAGGTGCCATAGAGCATCACGTTGGTGCAATAGGCCTTGGAGGTGGTCCGAGAACCAAGGGGCATGGTTCCCTTTGGTCATAGTTTTGGTAAAAGGGACGAACCTATCACAGGCTGCATTGAAGATGTTGACAAACAGGTTAAGGGCATGGTCAGGGTCGAGTGTATTAGTGAGTGGTGTCCAGTCCCACTGTCTGAGGAGGGCCTCGAGAAGGGGTAATTTGTCAGGTCCTAGTTTTCGTTGAGTAGTAATTTTAGGCACGGTTTTGGGGTTGGTACCAGACCAGTTACAAAGTACTGGTGAATGGTTGCTAAGGTGTCAGGGAGGACTTCGGTGCAGGTTATTTTGTGGGGGCGGTTTGTGAACACTAGGTCTAGTAGGGTTGATGTCCCTGTGCGGGCATGAAGCCGAGTGGGGGTTTTGACGACCTGGGTGAGGTCGAGGGCAGCAGCCTCATTGATGTAAGGCTCGGCTGTTTTGGCCAACCAGTTTATGTTGAAATCCCCTACTAGTATTTTTTCTTGTTTCGGGGGTAGGGTGAGATGGGACATGATGGCATGGAAGACTTGCTTCTGGTCGCTGGGGGACATAGGCGTGAGGAGGAGGAGGGATGTAGACCTACCTAGGGTGGTTTTAAAGTGAGCCTGAGCTCTGGATGTTAGTATGGAGTGGGAGAGGGTGGCCCATGAGGTAGTCCTTGAGGTAGGTAGCACAGCCACCCCCTCGCTTTCCCAAGTGGTCAGAGCGATGGAGGCAGTAACCGGACAATTTAATTGCTGAGTCAGGGACAGAGGGGGAAAAGCCAGGTTTCTGTCAGGGCAATGATATCTGGGTTGTTCTGGAGTACCCAGCCCTGAAAGAAATCCCATTTTTTTAGCAGGCTACAGATGTTTAGTGAGGCAATGCGCAGGCCATTACCAGGAGGTTGGTGGGATGTTGAGGCAACCTGGGGGCCAGGGTTTGGGTGGACATTACCTGTTAGTAGGAGAAAAAGAATGAGTGACCTGAGTCAGTATTGGTTTATTCGAGTGGTAGGTTTACGGCATTTACGCTGTGTGCCGCTGATAGTAGGTATAGGTAGATTCAGTATAAGGGGGGCAGATTGGAGGAGAAAACAGGGGGAGGGGGTTTGCGTTGTTGCGGCTGTGGAGGGAGGTGGCAGGAGAAAGGGGGGCTCCAGTGCGTAACTTGCTGAGGGAGATGACAAAGGGCTGGTAGTGAGGGCGCATTGGTGGGGTGGGGGCATGGTTGGAGATGCCAGCCATAGAGGGGACAGCGTGTTGCAACATTTTGCCCCATTTCCAGGCTATGAGTGGGGAGGTAGGGGTGGATGTGTAGAGTGCAGGACTAACACAATGAGGGTTAGTGGGAGCATGGCAGTGTAGAAGCAGGAGTAAAATGAGTGACAGGTTTGGTGAGGAAATAAAAAAAAGAAACAACAGGGAGGAGAAAAAAGGAGAAAGAGTAAAAAGGTGGTGATAGGACCTCTAGTGGTGGAGCATGATAAGCTGCAGATGGGAAAGTGGCCTGATTGGTTTTTCGTGATCATGTGCTCATAATTCAGCCTATAAATTAGGATGCTGACCAAGGGTGGTGCTGGGGGTGGTGGGGAGGCGCTCGGGCGGGCAGAGTCAGCGAGACAAAGGAGCCACTGGAAAGGACTCGCAGCTTGTCCTGGTATGTACCTGGGAGTCCGATTTTGTTCCTTGCTTGCAACAGAGGGAGGGAGGGAGGGGAGGACTACTGAGTTCAGTCCCCATGACCGCCTGGGGAGAGAGGAGAAGACAGGCTGGTTAAATAGGGTTCGGGAAAAAACTAACGATTTACATGGGGGGCGGGGGGGTAGGTTTTCCATGGCTATGCAAATCACACAGTGTAGGTATTAAGTAAATTAAGCAGCAGTTTGGAGCAAATGCAGAGACAGTAAAAGTAAAACATTTTTAAAAGGGAGACTATACACAGTAAATTAAGCAGCAGTTTGGAGCAAATGCAGAGACAGTAAAAGTAAAACGTATTTAAAGGGGAGGCTATGCACAGTAAAAACAGTAGAAGATCAACAAAAAATAAACTATCTGCATTGTTGGGCCAAGCCCTCTATTTAAAAAAAGGCGCCAAGTGAGACAAAGGAGCCACTGGAAATGTGACTGCAGTTTGTCCTGGTATGTACCTGGGAGTCCAATTTTGTTCCCCGCTTGCAATGGGGGGGGGGGAGGACTACTGAGTTCAGTCCTCAAGACAAAGAGCTGGAAATGCGACTGCAGCTTGTCCTGGTATGTACCTGGGAGTCCGATTTTGTTCCCCGCTTGCAATGGAGGGAGGGAGGGGGGAGGACTACTGAGTTCAGTCCTCACGACCGCCTGGGAGTCTGATTTTATCAGGGATACATGATCAGATTCAAGGATACATCTTGATGCGTCCCCGAATCTGATCATGTATCCCTGATATCTTTTGTAGCCATGGTCTCTACCTAAAACAAGTGTGTATTCCCCAACTAAGTGTCTGCTTAATATGTTTAAACACTATGTCAAATACTTTTAGCCAAGGATTTCATTCCTGAGCATCATCTTAGGTGGTGCATGGTTATCACTAAGTTGGGTTGTTTGTGCAAGGGATTAGTATTGGTTATAAAGTTCTCTGTCACTTGACTTCAGGTATATCAGGGAAAAGAGAAAGTGCAAGGATAAAATATTTGGATCAGGAAAGGCAGTGGGTGGGTAGACAAGGGGGCTGAGAAGGGAGAAGTACTTGAGTACTTCTGTTCAGTGTTCACAAGGGAGAGGGATGGGCCCGTTCCTGAAGGGAAACAGGGCACAGCCATTGGAACCACATACAAGGTTATCACAGTGGAAAGGGTGCTGGAGGGCCTTAGGTCCCTCAGGATAGACAAGGCACCTGCGCCACATGGGGTACATGCCAGGGTGCTGAGGGAGCTGGCAGAGGTCCTGGCAGAGCTAGTGGCAGATCTGTTCAACACCTCGCTAAATACAGAATGTATGTCCAGAGATTGAAGGGAGGCACATGTAGTACATCTCCACAAAAGTGGGCCGAAGGACGAACCAGGGAACTACAGACCAGTGAGCCTCACCGCAATTGTGGAGAACCTGATAGAATCTATCCTCTAAGAATGGCTGGTGTAGTTTCTTGTGGATAATGATCTGCAAGATGACAGATGGCACGGGTTTATCACCGGCAAATCCTGTCAGACAAACTTGGTTGATTTTTTTGACTGGGTCACGAGGGCACTGGACGAGGACCATGCAGTCAATGTAGTCTACATGGATTTCGGCAAGGCCTTGATTCAGTGCCACATGTAAGGCTTACCTGAAAGTTGAAGAGTCTTGGTATAGGGTGGATGCTAGGCCAATGGGTAGAAAACTGGCTGAGGGACAGACAACATAGGGTAATTGTGGGGGGGACAATGGAGCCCAGGGCAGTAACAAGCAGTGTCCCACAGGGATCAGTACTGGGATCAGTCCTGTTAAACAATTTCATCACAGACATAGCGGTTGGGAACAAGAATAAAAATCAGCCTCCTCGCCGATGACACCCAGATCTGTGCTGAGGTCAATGGAGAGGGGGGTTGCAAATTACTGCAGGAGAATGAGGTAATTCAAGGAGTGGTCACACACCTGGCAGCTTGGTTTCAACACCAAGAAGTGCAAAGTGATGCATTTCTGAGCCAAAAACCTAGGATACAGCTACTGGATGGATGGTATTAAACTGCCCACATCCAGTGAAGAGAAGGATCTGGGGGTGCTGGTGACCAGGGAATGAAACCACTCAGCCCAGTATAACAAGGCAGCAGTTAAGGCTAACAGGATGCTAGGGTGCATAGCAAGGAAGATTACATCCAGATGTTGCAAAGTCTTACTGCCCCTGCACAGGTCCCTGGTGAGGCCACACTTGGAGTACTGTGTGCAGTTCTGGTGCCCATACTTGAAAAGGGGTGTCAAACTACTGGAGACAGTGCACCAAACAGCAACAAAGATGATCCAGGGGTTATGGGATAGAACTTACAAAGAAAGAAGAGCTCAACATGTATTCTCTGGAGAATAGAACAGAGAAAGAGACATGATCGAAACCTTCAAGTACCTGAAGGGGATGAACAGAGTAGGCTTCCAGGGTGGGTTCACTCTCCAGAATGGAAGCGATCCCAGAAGGAAGAGGCACTACTTCACTGAAAGAGTGGTAACAGGGTAGAATGCACTGCCTGAGCAGACAGTAGGGGTGCTTCAAGAGGGGGTGGGACAAATTCAAGGGGAAAGTACAAACTGGGGGTGGCCAGTTGGGGAAGGGAAGAGCTAATGGGCGGGGGCCACTGCAGTCTAATGGGCTGAAGTGCTACACAGTCGAGCAGACTAGATAGACCATATGGCCTGTATCTGATGGCAAGTTCATATGTTGACCAACTAAAGATACTGTTTGAGTGCTGACCACACAAAAATAGCTTTTACAGCATTATGCAATACTCTTTTTTACTAAATGTAGCACTTTTGTTTAAGTCAGGTTGGAATTCTCTTATCTATACAGAGGCGACTTTTTAAATCTGCTTAATCTGTTGTATACATAATCTGTTTTACCAGCATTTTTACAGACATATATGTATGTAGTACGTTTGGGGCTGCTTTGTCTGACATGAGGTATGTAGTTCTGGTGACAAGTAACATAATCTTTTAAGAAGTAAGTGATCACTGTCACCAACCCCCACAGTACATTCAAGTTTATAATGGGCAGGGCCACACAAACTTTTCACACATTTGAATCAAAATCCATGCAGATTTAAAGTCTGTATACAAGAGAAACCTAATATCTACCTATCACTCACAAGCAATCATTGTAATTAAAGCTCAGTTTAGATGAATGGTGTAATTTGCACCTTTTCTCACCATGAAATTAACTTCTTTTGATATTGCATGCAACCATATAATGGTTCTGAGTTTCTGGGGTTCTGAACCAAGTCCTTCATTTATTAAAGACTATTGTCCATAACCACAGCACACCAAAAATATTCGTAGGCTCTTCAGACAAAGCACCATATAGCTGTTTCTTTCAACAGCAGTATTTCTTGATCGCCATCAGTTTGTTTCAGCAATTGTGTTTTCCTGTCTAAGCTCTTGGAAAGGTGAAAGAAATTAAAGGCCATGTAGCTTTAATAGTTTCTTGAGTATTTCTGTAGTGTTGATCTGGTCTTTACTTCCCCAAATGTGCTTTTCTGGTGTTGTTTATAAAGTAATTTATTCATTCAGTTTTGTTGATCTGGCAGGCCCACTGAGACTAAAATTCCCTTTCTCAAAGGGTGACCGAGAGGGGAGGATACAGATGGTAACCAGCGGAAGTTGACCCAGATTAAGCTGTTGGTGGTATTGTTTGTAAACTGATTTCTCGCAAGTTGCATAACTGTTGCTGTTTTACACAATATTGATATAGATGTTTTCTTCTTTTTTTATGGTTGTGGCTGGAGCTTCTGGCACATACGTGAAAGTTGCATTGGGTAGGGCATATCAGATATAGTTGGTTTAAATCTGGGCTATTACATATTAATAACACAAACATAGAAATTGACGGCAGACAAGGACATGACTATGTCGATCTAGTCTGCACATTCTCCCTGCCTGTTGTAAAAGCAGTAGACACTACTTGATCTCAGGTTCTATCTTCTCGTTCCTATTGCTAGCTGCTACCCGATACCTGTCCTACGCATGCTTGAATCACCCCACTGCATTTGCCCCCCTCAGCTCTGCTAGGCCTGTATTCCATGCATTTACCACCCTTTCTGTGACAAAATACTTCTTCACACTACTGCTTAGTCTAATCTACCAGCTTCCAACCTCATGTCATGCCACGGCCCCCTAATTCCTGGACATCTCCTTTTCTTAAAGATGCTACCCTCTGGCTCCGGTACATTATTCATGCCTTTTAGATATTTTTTTTCTGTCCTATCTCCCCATCTCTTCTCTCCTCCAGGGTATAGATACTGAGATCTCCCATTCTCCCCTCATCAGACTTTTGGTGCATCTTCAGCACTACCTTTGTTGCCCTTCCTTGAACTCCCTCCACCCTGCCTAGGTCCTTAATTAGAGATGTAGCCTACAAACCTGGACACCTCACCATATTCAAAATATGTACTTTTTCCATACCTTAACTTAAATAAATCCTGTTGCTTGCCTTGGTGCCCAATCTTCAGTGGACCAGGAACATGTTTGCACTCTTCAAAGCTGACCGCAAACTGAAGAAATGCCAGTAAGCTGTATAATGACGTAAATGTTGTTTTTTTTAACTTAGGTGAATATCTCAGCCATTTTTGCACATTTTTGCTCCAAATTTGCACCATGGGGTTCTTGGCACTCAAGCTCATGAATTCAGTCACTACCATTTCATTATTTGCTCCCAGAAGATGATTCCATGGTCACTGTGCGGAATCGCCTTTTGGGCCGATTAACAAAACAACAGTGTCACTGTTCATGAGGCGGGCTCCCAAAAACCCTATGTTGCAAAGTTGGTGAACAAATTCAAAAAAAGACTGTTATGAACATGCACTGTGTATTTTTCACGCTTGCTCGTATGTTCAAGAACTTTTGCTATTTTCACTCCAGATTTTCAACATTGCCATTTTTTCACACCTCCTAATGAACAGTACAGATGTCATTGTTCACATCCTGCCCAAACTGTGTTTTCCCACATATGACGCACAATGACACATCGTTCTGGGACATCAATGTTTGGGACAGATTAAGAAAATTACACTGATGCTGTTTATGAGCTGAGGTCCCCAAATGCCTATGTTGAACATTTGGTGACAAAATACCACAAAATGCCTATGTTATGAGCGTGCATTGCGCAGTTCCCATGCACACTCGTAAGTTCGAGAATTTTTCATATCTTCACTCCAGATTTTCAACATTGGCATTTTTTGCACACATCCTTAACAGCAGTACCATTGTCATTTCTCACATACTGCCCAAAATGTGGTTTTGCACAACTGCCGCAGAATGGTATGATCACTGTGGGACATCAACATTCAGGACAGATTAACAAAATCACACTGCCACTCTTCATGATCAGAGGTTCCAAATGTTTTCATGAGGTGGGGTGACAAAAAGCCCATGTTGAAAATTTTGACTGCACATACCAACACACGCCCAGGGCATTAGGGTTTCTAACCATAATGTCCCACCCTGTAGAGACTGACCAACGTCAGGGGTGTGACTTTGGATTGCCAGCTCTAATATGCATACCACTCTACCACCCCTTCCCCACCCTCCAGCCACTGACAGGCATTGAGGTGTTCTTCAGCCTCTTCAGCCCCACAGTTCACCCCATTCTCCTATAATGTGCCCAGTTCAGTGTATTTCCTTATGGAATGGGATGACTGTAAAGCCAAACACCCCAAGACACACCTCAACACTTTTCAGTGTCTGTACGCTACAGCGAGGTGAAATGGCATGACTGTTAGGCTATGACCCAAAGGCACACTCATCTCTGCAGGGTGGGGGTGGCATTGCCATCACTTCAGTACTTCACTGCCCTTCCTATTCTGCATCTCTCTATCTCATGCTATTATGTATACTATCTTAATAACCAGTTTTTGTTAACATGCAATGTTTATTAGTGCAAGTTTGTTACCAAGAAACTTTTCAGTGTATTCATGGTTTGACAAAACAGTAGAATTCCTTATTTTTTCTATCATTGTTTCTCTGGTAGGGGGAGTGTTATTCTGTGGTTTAATCTGAGGGTGACGCACTTGGCATTCAGAAGAGCGTCCATTAATGTTTTGCATTGGTTTTCTTTTTTGTTCTTTTTTGTACTTTTGTATTTTTTTTGGTACAGATGGACGGCTTGTCTCAAATTGATATGGAGTCCTAAGATTAAGTTGGGGTATGCTTATGCAATATGCCCACTTTTCAGGACTCAGGGGGCGGGGTCGATTTTGTACTCTTTCCATATTCTTGTCGCCTTTATTGTTTTCTTTTACTTCTGGTCTCTGATTTTTGTTTTGTGGTTTCACACTTGTCTGCTCTTCCTAGTTACGCTCCTTATTTACCCCTTTTTTCTCTTTCCTATTTTATTTTGATGTATTTCTGTCAGTGATGGCTCTTACTTGTCCCATTATTTGTTGAATCTTTCAACATGGATCTCATTTTTCCCTCATGACACTCATACAATTGATCATTTGCCTCCCCCTCTGACTACAATTGTTGGAGTAACTGTTCTTTCTTCTTTGATATCTAGATTGGGCATAATATGAGGCAGTTCTGGGTACAGGTTCTTCTGGAAAAGGGATGTTTCTAAATATTACTTGGTTTTAGGGGGGTTGCCAAGAGCTCTCCACCCTTCAGTCTGTCATGGACCATGAAAACAGAGGAGGACTTTCTAGGCCCAATTTGTGTCCTCTTTATGCTATTGTCTATTTCTTTTGTGTGTTACTGGTGTTTTTGATATTATTGGGGGTGGGGTGGGTTGAGTGTACACAAAGTTATGCTTTCTTTTTTTCTATTAGAGACTTTTTTTTTACCTTACCTTTGTTTTATGCCCTCTTTTTATGTCTGACCTATGGAAGATGGTGAACTGGAATATTAAGGGTGGGAAGTCCCAATCTAAGATACAGTGGGCTGGATATTCAAACTGCGCCATTCTGTGGCGCAAGCCCCTTGCTCAAAAAGTTAGCAGGGGGTGTAGCGGAGCGATATTCAATGGAGTTCGCTATTGAGCAACTCAGTGAATATTGCCCCGGCCACAGCCACACTGTGCATGGCATAGTGGAACTTGCGCCACCGCAAGTGGTCAGAGTGGAGCATTCAGATGTGGTGGTGCAAGTTCCATTGCGCCATGCGCAAATTTCCGATATTCAAAAGGTGACATGCAAATGGGGCCATAATTTATGCAAGGTGCATGGGGGGCCATTTGCATCTAATTACGGCCCCATTTGCAAGCCATTAGCATGCAGGTGCACCAATCCCCGACGACTTGCGCCTGGTGCCCTGCCAGGCAGCAGCCATCGAGGACCGACGCCCCCTGCAACCCCATCACGGGCATGATATAAATCTCCCCCCCCCCGACTGGCCCGATCGAGGGCACAATGTAAAGAACTCCCCCCCGCGCTAATCACGGGCGCAATGTAAAAGAACCCCCGACTGGCCAGATCACGGGCATAACATGAATGAACCCCCCAACTGGCCTGATCACGGGCATAACGTTACTGAACCCCCCTGACTGGCCCAATCACGGGCATCAGGTAAATGAACCCCTCCGACTGGCCCAATCGAGGGCATAACATGAATGAAACCCCTCGACTGGCCCAATCATGGGCATAACGTTACTGAACCCCCGACTGGCCCGATGGCGGGCATCAGGTAAATGAACCCCCCCACTGGTCCAATCATGGGCAGAATGGAGTTAAAATCCCCCTTCCCCAAAGACCAACATCCCTGGTGGTCCAGTGGACCGCGAAGCTCAATCACAGGCATAAGGTCAAACCCCCAAAGTCCAATTTCCTGGTGATCTAGTGGCCCCCACCCACCCATGGAGCCCCACCACCCGCTCCCCCAGTCAGCGGCGTGGCGCCCTCCGCCTGCCACCTGCTGGCTGACAGCTCAATAGGGCTGCACACCCATTGGTTCAGAGCAAGAGCCAATGGGCGTGCAGCTCATACTGTAAGGCAGTCCAGATATGGAATGAATTCATTCACTTATCTGGACTGCCTTATACAGTACTGGGCTGCACGCCTTAGCTCTTGTTTGAACCAATGGGTGAGCAATAATTGTCGGGCGGGGTGGCAGGCAGTTGGGGTGCTGCCGCCCGCGCTGATGGGGAGCAGGGTGTGGGGCTCGTGGGTGGGTGGGGTGAGCACTAGATCACCAGGGAAATTGGACTTGGGGGTTTGAACTCCATTCTGCCTGCGATCGGCCAGCGGGGGTTCAGTTACATTATGCCCGCGATCAGGCCAGTCGGGGGTTCATTCATGTTATGCCCACGATTGGGCCAGTGGGGGGTTCATTCATGTTATGCCCATGATCGGGCAGTCGCGGGGTTCTGAACATTATGCCCGCGGATCGGGCTCAGTCGGGGAGATTTACTCATGCCCACGATCAGGCCAGTCGGGGAGGGAGTGAGATCTGCCCACAATCGGGCTAGTGGGGGGTGTGTGATCTGCCCGTGATCGGGCTACGGGGGGGGGTTACTATTATGCCCACGATCGGACTGCAGTGGGGCACAGGGAACAAGTGGAGGGCCACCCACAGGTGGCAGCTGCTGTGTTGTGCCCTGCAATGTGGCAGCTCACCTGTGGGTGGCCCTCGACTTGATCCTTTTTTTGGGGGGCTCAAAGTTGTGCGGGCGTAGGTAGGGGTTTGCACCTGCACAATTCTGTACAGCCCAGCTGAATATCGGGCTGTGCAGTTTATGCATGTTTCCTCTCCCTCCGGTTGAGCGTGCCTTCATTAGCATTGCACTGTTGCTCAGCATGACTTGGGGGCACAACTGCCTCCTGCCGAATATCGCAGAATGGTACAATTTCGGACTTGCACAGGCACAACCCTATTGCGCATGGCACACCCCTATTGAATATCCAGCCCAGTGTATCCTTAAACATTTGAAACAATTCCATGATCATATTGCTTTCCTTCAAGAGACCCATATAACTTCCACAAAAATTAGCTTTTTTCACTGGGACTAGGTGGGGCAGGTCTACGGTTCTGGTAATAGCACCCATCAAGAGGGAGTTCTTTTACTTGTAGCCAGAACAGTCCCTTTTGCTCTTCTGAATGAAGTGGGTGAGCCTGAGGGCTGATATATTTTGTACACAGTCAGTTGGGTAATTCTAAGGTCCTCTTGGGGACCATTTACGGCCCAAATGCTGATAGCACTTCTTTTTTCCTCACATTGGCTACCGTCCTGGCCACTTTTGTTCACTTACCAATGATACTTGGTGGGGACTGGAATTTGGTATTTAATAATGAGTTGGATATAACTTATAGACCTATGGCAGGTCTTTCTCCTGCCCAATGGACTTTGAAGGAATTTATTGATCAGCTGGGCCTGGTTGACCCTTGGAGGACTCTTCATCCTTCTGACCGTGCTTATAGATTTGATTTTTTCTCGTAATTCCTAGTCACGCTTAGATTACTTCTTTATTAGTTCTTACTTATCGCTGACTTTATATTTCTGCAGTGTAAGTGCAGTCATTATGTCTGACCACGCTCCAGTTTGTATTACTTTGGATATCGTTACCAAAAGTGAAAAGGACCACACTTGGTCCTTAAATACCCAGCTTTTGTGGCTTACAGACCTTGTTGATTGGTTCTGGGCATTTCTTAAAAAATCAATAAAAGACAATACTCCCTCCATTCCTTCCTTGGATGTTGTCTGGGACACCCTAAAATATACCTGGATGGGGAGAATTCATTTGTTTAGCTTCTGTTTGTAAAAAATCTCAGGACCAGCATATAAACCAACTTTTGCATGATATCCATACCTTGCAAAAACACCTCTCCCCTACTTCTGCTGAATATGATTGCATTCAACTTTCCCAGTTGAAAACCCAATACTCTGCTATTTTTCTGGATAAATATGAAAGAGCTATTGCTAAGACTAGGGCTAAATACATATATACTGTAGGTCAAGGTGAAAAGGCTAGTAAATTGCTGGCTCTTTGTCTTAGACAACAACAGGCATCTTGGTGGGTTTCATCTCTCCAGGATCCTCATCCTCTGTTTTGCTTACAGATCTTTGTCACATTGTTGCCACCTTTAGGACTTATTTTTTTCCCTCCAAATCGCACCTATGTTGTCCCAAGACAGTGTGTTAACCATGCACCAGTTTTTGCTTGATGTTACTTTACCGCACTTCTCTGAAACTCAACAAGATTTGTTATCTGCTCCAGGTAATGAGGAAGAAGTCAGAGCTGCTATTACTTTTTTGAGCCATAGATAAAGCTCCAGGACTGGATGGTTTTCCATCTAACTTCCATAAAGTGTTTGTGGATGATCTTGCCTCTTTATTAACGTCCTTATTCAACTATTTACAGGACCATGATCCTTATTATAGGCCAGAATTGTGGTACTCCCCAAACCAGGGAAAGACCCCTCTCATCCGGATGACCATCGACCAATATCTCATAAATGTGGATGTTAAGATTTTGTCAAAAGTGTTGGCCACCAGGATGGGACAGGTCTGGTCTAGATGAAAAGGTCTGGAACAGATTTGATTCATGGCCGGGCGGTTTGTTAGTGATAATTTTAGAAAGCTTTTTCATTTGATTTCTGCATCCAGCAAAATGAGTTCAGAGGCGGTCCTTGTCTCTCTGGATGCAGAAAAAGCATTTCATGGAGTTTCATGCTCCTACCTTTTTTCTCTTCTACAGCTTTACGGTATTCCTGATTATTATATTTCATGGCTACATACTTTATGTTCTTCACCTGCTGCTAAGATTTTTTGTAATGGGGTTCTTTTTGGCTCTTTTTTCTTGACACATGGTACTTGTTAGGGTTGCCCTCTTTCACCCTTTTTGATTAACCTTTATATAGAACCTTTAGCATGTAAGATACTTTTTTCTCCTAATAGTTTGTATATTACTGTAGAGGGTCAGGACTGGAAAATATCTGTTAGCTAACAATATTTTGTTACACCTTTCTAATCCCTAGGTTTCTATTCCCACAGTGTTTCAATTAATTCAAATTTTTGGAAGTTTTTCTGGTCATAAATTACATTTACACAAAACAGTGGTTATTCACTTTCACCTCACCTTTCCAAACAGGACTTTTCTGAGTTAGGTGTTCAATGGGTTTCTCATTCATTTAGGTATCTGGGTATCCAAATTACTGAAGACATTAGTCTTTTGAAAACTCTCAGTCTTGACTCTGTCCTGCAATGGATTGAACAGGATTTATTAATCTGGTGATCTTTGCCATTGACATTCTGAGGGAGAGCTAACATTATTAAAGTGAACATTTTGCCATATTTACTTAATCCTTTGGATAAGCTGAACTTGTTTCTTCCTAATTCTTGCTTCCATGAATTGCATCTTTTATTATCCAAATTCCTATGGTTGAACAAACCACCCCGAAGAGCTCATTTCAAACTAGTGAGGCCTAGGAATCTGAGGGGTTTGTCTTTACCACATTTTCAAAGATATTATTTTGCTCTTCATGGAGCTAAATATCTTCAATGGAATAATGTGATAGAGGACCTGGTTGAGGATTGTTATATTACATCTTGACTCTATTTCGAATGGGAACTTTGGGCCCAGCACCACTTTACTCTACATTCATTGCTTTTTATTCCTTTTTCTAAACTGCCTGGAAACCTTCTAGGTACCCCTATAGCCTGGTCCCTTCAAGCTCTTGCTTAGCTTTGCAGACATTATAATGTGTTATATGTTAAGGATATTTCTCAACTCTTATTTGGTAATCCCAATTTATGCATTGCCCATAAGATGTTGGTGGCTCAGCAATAGCAAGGATCACCTCTTCATACTCTGACAGATTTGCTTTCAGATAATTATTTTATTTCTTTTGAAGATTTTCTGGAGAAATATGGATTACAGCCCATGTTTGTTTGTAAACATTACCAGTTACGACATTGTATATTACAACTTTTGGGCCACCCTCATTGGACAACTGAAGCTGGGACAATTTTTACTACATTGTCTGCTCTAGCCCATCAATCCCATCCTATTTCACAGCTATATACAGTGCAGGTATTAATCAGTTCTTTTGGGAAACTACTTCCCCTTTTTGCCTTTTATAGGCAACATGTGTTAGCCCTTGATAAACCAGATTCCTGTTGGTCGAATGTCTGGTCAGATGTTTACAAATGTATCAAACAGGATTGATTATGTTTAATTCAGTTTAACATTTTGCATAATTTATATTATATACCTATGCGTTTGTTTAGAATAGGACGAATTCCTTCTGCAGCCACAGACCCCTTTTTAAATCTGCCTCCATCACCCGACAATAAAATGAAAATGGAGCGCGGTCCCTGGCCAGAACCTCTGCTATTCTACATAATTGCTGTGGTGAAAAATGGAAAGCCAGCAATGATATAAAATAAAATATGGGTTGTTGTGTGTAAACTCAAAGTTTACACACACTCTTGGGTTAGATGCTTGCACAAACCCCCCAAGCTTTGCTCTCGGGGTTTATCTAGTATCTAACCCCTCGGGTATGTGTAAGCTTCTCATTACACACACCACCCCATACTTTATTCTCTATATTCAGAATAGTTTGGACCCTATTCTTGGCTTGTCAGAATGTTTTACCCCAGAGATTTGTATATTAAGGGATGATGGACCACCGTTATGGGGACCAAGGAAGACGCATATGGCATTGATCTCAAAATTGGTTAAATTGTTAATCCTTCAACAATGGAAGGAAGACTCCTACAAAACTGGAATGGCTCCAAGAAATGCTACAAGCATTAAATGTTGAACTATCTATAGCTTGTTTATTCCATGCTTTGCCAACATTCAAGTCAAGTTGGGAGAGTTACAGGCTCGACTTCTCACGACTCAGTAAATTGACAGGCTAATAGTGGTCTGAATATTTTTACTTATTTTCATTTAGTCCCTTTGGGATTTATTTCTGGGCTGTTCTCACCCTGGTTAATATTAATAATCATTTTGTATCTACTCTTTAACTTCATAATGGGGGCATGTTTTTTTTCTTCTTTCTTTTTGTATACTGGCCACATATTTTGCTCTAAAACATGTCCAGTTGGGGAGGGTTTTGGGAGGGTTATTGTTTGGGGTGGTTCCTTTTCCTTGATTTGTTCTTTTCCTGGTGGGGTTTTCTTTTGTGTTTTTAATGTTGATGACTGTTATTTTTATTATACAGTTAGCTATATTGTATGTTCTACTTAATGTTTTTGTTATTTTTTTGTATTTTTAAAACTTTAATAAAGTTTATGAAATTGCAAAAAAAGACTCCAGAGACCCCAAATCCTATTTTTGTTTTCTTTTGCTGATTGGGGGTTGGGGTGGGGAGTTAGGTTGGAAACTCTAACACCACATTTCCTTGCTTTTGTGCTGTTAGCTGAACCCTAACTGGTGATTTAACAAAGTTTTTTGCAAAGAATTTTTATTAAGTTACAAAATTTCAAAATCCGCAGCATCTTCTAATTGAATCAAATGTATAGATTCATCCTGAGTTTTATCATTAGATAATCTGTCATATGCAGTCAATAGTGTCCATTTTAGTTTTGGTTTTCCTGTTGACCATAGTTCATTGTTAACATTTATAGGTACAGGAGAAGCCATTTCTTTGGCTATTTTGGCAGTATCTGAATGTGCTAATATTAAAGAATTCAGGGCAGGGATTGCATAAGATATAATTTGATTACCTTGTATTATTGGTGGTGAATAATTAAAATATTTTGTGATTATAGGTACAAATCTAATACGTGTTGAAATATTGTCATCATTGGCCTGTTTCCTACTGTTGGAATATTTAGAATTTTTTAACATGGATTCCCAACATTTCAATTAATCTTCTTCTTTTATTAACCACAACAATAAAAAGCTGCTGGATCAAATGGAGGGCTGGGCAATGAAAACCAGTGGAAACCAGTATGGAAGGCTATGTTCACTAATGCTCGGGGCCTAACCCACAAGGTAACAGGTCTCTCAGCAATCATTGTAGAGGTGGACTTAGACTGGGTTGCAATCACTGAAACCTTTTATAATGATAACCACAACTTGGAAACAACTATCCCTGGTTTCAGCCTCTTCCAGAAGGAAAGGGACAGCAAAAAGGGAGGAGGAGTGGCATTGTATGTGAGGGAGGGGATCAATGCCGCAGTGATCCAAAATACTCAGAAGAAGTCTAAGGCACTTTGGGTCACCCTTGAGGTGGGGTGACTAGGGCAGCATGATCTACAGACCCCTGGCACAGGAGGTAGAAGGTGATAAAGTGCTCACAGAATCATACACAAGATGGCAGACAAGGGTGAAGTAATACTGATGGAAGACTTCAACTTGCCAGCCATAAACTGGAGTTCCCACTCAGCAAACACATCGAACAGCAAAAGGATTAAGGGAGCTAGTCAAGGTACCAACTAGAGGGGAAGTGGTCCTTGACCTGCTGCTCATGAATAGCAAAAACATCTTGGAAGTAACAAGTCAGTAGTCAGCTCAGAACAGGTGACCACCATATGGTGTGGTTCCAGGTGAATACAACTAGGGAAACTAAACACTCCAAAACTAAAGTCTGGGACTTTAAGAGGATAGATTTTAATAAAATGAAGGAACATCTTACATGGAATCTTCAAAGCACAGTAAGGAGGGGGACAGGGGTAGAAGAACACTGAAGAAGGATCAAGATGACTATAACCAAAGCCTCAAATCATTGCCTAAAAAGAGTGAGTAAACAAAAAGAAGGAGAAAACCACTTTGGTTTTCCAGGGAAGTGGCTGCCAAAATCCTAGAAAAAAAAGGCAGCTTTTAAAAGGCACAAAGACACTGAAAGTGATCAAGACAAGGATTCATACAAGGAGAAGTTGAGGGAAGCAGGGAGGACAATCAGACTTGCAAAAGCATCCACAAAGGAAAGGATAGCAAAAGGGGTAAAGAAGGGCGGCAAAGCCTTCTTTAGATACTGTATATCAGTGAAAGAAGTAGGAAGAGAGGGGGTATAGTCAGAATAGCAAAGGAAACGGGGAGAACACATGGAGGATGACAGGGAAAAAGCAGAGTTACTGAATGGCTACTTTTACCTGGTTTTTACTTAGGAAAGAGATGGAAACAGACCCAAGCCAGGGAGAGTAGCACTTCTGGTAAGGCGGTAGACTCAAGGCCATTCACAAGGGAAAGAGTCCTAAAACAACTAGGGAAAATCAAGGTAAACAAAGCAATAGGGCCTAATGAAATACATCCGAGAATACTCAAGGAACTGAGGGAAGAGCTGGCAGAACCCTTGGCAGAACTCTTCAACTTATCTTTGGGACAGGGAGTGGAGAAGAGCCACTGTGGTCCCTCTTCATAAGAATGGGAGTAGGGAAGTCACGGGTAACTATAAACCAGTAAACCTCACATCGATTGTGGGCAAGATTATGAAAGCACTTCTCAAAGAAAGAATCATCTCACATCTGGAGGTGAGTGTAACATTTACATCCTAGACAACATGGGTTTAAGATGGGGAGATCATGGTGAACAAACTTAATAGATGTCTTCAACTTGGTGTCCAAGACAGTGGACCAAGGCAGAGCATTGGACTTAATCTATCTAGATTTAAGTAAAGCATTTGACTCTGTTCCACACAGAAGGCTGCTAAACAAGCTAGCCCACCTAGAAGTGGGTATGAGAGTAGTAAACTGAATGCAAAACTGGCTGAGTGGGAGAACCCAGGGGGTACTATTAAACGGCATACTATCGGAGGAAAGGGAGGTGACCAGTGGGGTGCCTCAGGGGTCAGTATTAGGTCCTATCCTATTTAACATCTTCATTAGTGACATTGCTGAAGGTTTAGAGGGTAAAGTATGTCTGTTCGCAAATGACACAAAGATCACTAACAGGGTAGACACTCCGGGGGAGTGGTGCAAGGATGAAGTCTGACCTAAAGAAACTGAAACAGCGGTCAGGGACCTGGCAACTGAATTTCAACAAGAAAACGCGCAAGGTCATGCACCTGGGAACAGGGAAACCCAGAGGAGGAGTACTTCATGGGAGGAGTCCGACTGGAGGCCACAAAGCAGGAAAGGGACATGGGGGTGATTATTATGGACAACCTAAAAACAAGCAAACAGTGTGAAAAGGCAATGCTTAGGGCAAATAGGATGCGGGGTTGCAGAAGTAGGAGAGTATCTGGCAAGAAAATGGAGGTGGTGCTCCAGCTTTACAGATCTCTGGTGAGGATCCACCTGGAGTACTGTGTTCAGTTCTGGCGACCACATCTCAAGAAAGACATAGATAGATTAGAGAGGGATCAGCGCAGGGCAAATAAAATGATACAAGGGCTGCACGAGACACCATATGAAGACAGACTGAGGGAACTCAACATGTATTCTCTCAAACAGAGGAGGGATAGGGAGGACATGATACAGACCTTCAAATACCTAAAAGATATCAAAAAAACTCAGGTACAAAACCTGTTGCTGGGTAGGAGTTACACAAAAACCAGAGGGCATAAAATGAAGATTGAGGGAGAGAAGATGCAGGGTAATGAAAGGAAGTTCTTTTTCATGGAGAGAGTGGTGGACCCATGGAACAGTCTCCCCCAGGAGATGGTAGGAGTTGGGACAGTCAGAAATTTCTAACATGCATGGGATAAATACAAAGGCATCATAGCACTTGGCAGTAAATGGGGGGTAGTTACTCTAAAATGTGCAGACTGGATGGATCGTAAGGTCCCCTTTTGCTGACACTTTTTTATGTTTCTATGATGGGAAAAATAACAAACAAACAGAGGAAACAGCAAGTCAATATCGCTAAAAATTGCCTTTTCAAAGATAAATTATATAAATTTCAGAACGAATTAAAAAAAGAAGAAAACACTAGTCCTTTTCAGAATTTTAATCAGGATGATCTTAGTTCGTTGTTGAAAAGTTCACAAAGTTCCTGCTGGCCTGTCAGCACAGTGATAGCACTATCACTTGTGATGCAGACAACCTGGGTTCAGAAGCAAATCCGATCAGTTGGAGGACCAGCTGAGGGGAGGTGAATCAAGCATCCATAGGACTGCTCTCCTTCTCCAGGAGAGATGCTGGGCAGAGCCTGAGGCTATCCCTGGCCCCTGGAGGAAGCTGGGAGAAAGGCAACCCAGGCCAAAAAGTCAGGAGGTATGGCAGATGTCTGCGCATATTGTGCAGATGCACATGGTGCATGCCATGATGTCCTTGCATGCCATGTCTCCCCAGGAACAAGAACACAGGGACATGCCAGCGGCAGGATGCTGGCAGGCACTCACAGGCAACACACCCGACTAGCTGGGCTCACCACCCCAAACTGGATATGGTCCTTGTCAAGGACTGGGGACCCCCACTGACCCTGCTGGGGAAGCAAACCCAGGGAGAAGATGGCTGGCGGTAAGTCCCAGTGGAGGTCAGAGTGACAGAGCTAGGACACCTGCATGAAGGAAGGCTATCCGGAAAGGAACATAAAAAATTCATGAAGTTCAGATTGCTCAAACTTGAAACTGATCACAATTTATGGTTAAATGAACAGTTAATTGTAAAGGCTGCATTTTTTTTTCCTAAAATTTTTGCTGCAGTCTTGGGCCTTATAGGATATATTAAAATTGGATGATGCTTCCAGCACAATGTAATGAATAAGAATCCAAGTAAACTGTAAGTCAGAATAGACCAAATTATACCAAGCTGCCAAACTGGTCATACAGAAGGATAGAAATGGCCAATTATAGTTTCACTCCAACAGCCATCCCTTCAAGGGTTTAGTATGGCAGACCAGCTGAGGTTTCAAACAACACAACTTCAATGGCTCCACAGTGGGTCACAGCACTTCCAATATATTAGTCTTTAAACATGTAAATAATCAGAACAATGACTGCAAAGTTCCCTCTAAATAAAGGCCCATGTGAGACATGGTGGGCTGAAGGTGGTAGGCGTAATAGTGGTAGGACCAGGATTTGGTTCACTTATAACCAGCTGGCATCAAGTAAATTAAGACTGTATGCTAAGGAACAGTAACTCAGATGCATCTACTGATTTGTACAAACATACGAAATTTGCCAGCAGAATAAAGGCCTAGATGTCTATCAAGTCTGCTCAAATGTGCATTTAGCACCCCTTATTCTGCAGCTGCCCCTCCCTTCCACCTTTCCCCTTCATTAACCCTCCCCCTTGTCCTGTCCCATCCTCATTTGAAGCAGTCCACTGTTCTACTGCATACCACTTCAGCAGGTAATGCATTCGACCCAGCCACCACCCTCTCTGTAAAAAGTGTCTCTCATCTCCTCCTGAACCTTCCTCGCCCAGTCTCATATCATGGCCCCTGGTGGCCCTCCCTCCTTACTTTGAACAGCCCTCTGTACCCATCTTGTTTTATTCCTTTCATGTATTTAAAGGTTTCAATCATGTCACCCCTGTCTCTCCTCTCTCCAGTGAGTACATGTTCAACTCCTTCAACCTCCTCTCGTATGATAAGTCCCCAGCCCCTTGATCATCTTTGTCGCTCTAAGCTGCACCCCCTCAGTAACTTAATGTCCCTCTTCAGATACGGACGCCAATCTGCATGCAGTACTCAGGTGTGGTCTAACTAATGACCTATACAGTGGCAGAATCACCTCCTCCCTCCTCGAGGATATACCCCTTGCAATACAACCCAGCATTTGCTGGCCTTTGCAACTGCCTTCCTACACTGTGCCGAGTTGTTCATTGACCTGTAATGAGCACACCCAGATCCTTCTCCTCCTCCTCTGTCTGGGCTAGCTGCACTCCCTAGCTGGTAACTCCTCCTTGGGTTCTTCATCCCAAAATGCAGCACCTTGCCCTTTTTGGCATTAAAGCCCAGTTGCCAGGTGTCTGACCAGGTTTCAAGCTTTGCTAGATCATCCTGCAACCCCTGCCATCCCCCTAGGTCATCCACCACCGTGCCTACCTTGGTATCATCAGCAAACAGACTGATCTTGCTCTTGATGTCCCATGATATGTCTGCAATGAATATCCCAAACAACACTGGTCCCAACACTGAGCCCTGTGGAACACCACTCATCACTGCCCTTGGGTGTGAGAGCTCCCCACCCACCACCACCCTCTGTTGCCTTCCCTGCAGCCAGTTTCCTACCAATCTCACCAGCTTTGCACCCACCCCTGTGCCTACTAACTTCCTTCCCCCCTTCAACCCCAGCGACATTTTCTTAAGTATGAACTCAGCAATAGGATGCAATGTTTAGGCAGGCACACATGACAGGGAATAGATGGTTGCAATTGGGCTATGTAACTTGACAAATAGAAGTTCGTAAGGGTTACAAATTTTTCTCTGTGGATATATACCCATGCGGGAGTGAGTCTGAGACAATAAGGGATCCCCTAACATTACACAGAGTAAAATGTACCCTAGTAGCAGGCCCACAATTACTGGCACTGGGAGATTTATTTGTCAGGTCTTAGAAATAAAAATGTTTTACACATGCTTTCCTCTGCCTGGGATTCTGCACAATTGCACTGGAGCTTTAAGGGACCTTTATTCGGCTATACCTACTATTTAATCTGCCTGTACTGCCTTGTAATTGCTTCGTAACTCAGTCGCTAGGTGCATGCATATGTTGCAGCCATTTCCTGTGCTCTGCTTGTAGATTTAACTGCTATTTCTAGTGACTTCTAATGTACTGAATGCTTAACACAGTTATTGTGGCCAGAGTGCCCCCAGGACCTACCTCCATGTGGCTGCGGTCTAGCAGGGGTTCTTGCACGCCATCCACCATCTTGTCCACCTGCTTAGTTTCCCACACATGCACAGTAGTGTCTGTATCCTGACAATGCCTCAGGGAGTTAGTGCATGCGCACTAAGGTCTGGAACCTAAAGGCCTGCATCTCATATTACAACCTTTTCTTTGTCTCTTCCCCCTCCTTATAGGCCTCTTGGGACCCCCCTTCCCATCAGAAGCCATGTGGCTTGCAGCACACACAGCTACCTGGGGAAACAGCTTCTGTGAGGCACTAAGAGGTAACTACAGCTCCCTCCAGCCTGTCGGTTGTGAGGGGGTGTTAGGGCCACCCTACTAGCTACCCTCCCATCCAAGCCTGACCCTCAATACAAGCACCTCCCTAGTCACGTGACTTCCTGCCACGTTAGTTTCTAGGTCCCCAGTTTTCCATTAGCAAATTATAGGCTGCAACCACTAGAGGGCTTTCCCTCTACCTGGCCCCTACCTTGCTACATTCTCTCTCTCCCCTCTTACTATCCACTGACACTCCATCTCCCCTGGCACTCTACTACAACCCCCCCCCCCGATTATTTTACTCCTCCAGCTTCTGTCCTTCTCCACACTCTCCTCTGTCTCTAACCACATACATTCTTTTTCCCCGACTGCTCCATTACCCCCCTGTTAGCTACTCCTATTGCCTCCTCACCCTGCACTGCCTTTCAAATTACCACCACTAGGAGTCACTGCTGTACCCTCCTTTTTTAGCCTTTCACCCACTGCTCTTGGAAACTATTCCACTGGTTCATAGGTGCCACCAGGCCCCCACTGGTTCATAGGTGCCACCAGGCTCTCTCCATCCCCATTTCAGAGTACCAGGTCTAAGACTGCTCTCTCCCTAGTGGGTTCTAAAACTAGCTGTCTGAGGCATGCCCCCTGTAGGGCATCAAGAATGGCCCTGCTCTTGGATGTGGCTGCAGCAAAGGCATACAACTTGTCTAGTTGTACTTACCCCAGTAAACAAAAGCTAAATAAGTTAAATAAATAAAGGTGCTCCAGTCAACATCTGGCATATTCAGGTCCTCTATCAGCAATATCTCCCCTTTCTCTGCCATCCCAAGGATGCCTTCTATTATTTCCTTGTCCATTTTCTCCCCCTGAGATGGGGGTATGAATGCAACCCCTGTGCGGATTGTGGAGCCATTTCCAGTCTCCAGGGTGGCCCACAGTGCCTCCTCTCCTCCCTGTTTACCCTTTAGTTCTGTTGCTTTGATCCCTTCTCTTACATAGAGAGCTACTCCTCCTCCTCTTCTTCCCTCCCTGTCCCTCCTATAGATTGTGTACCCTGGTACGTTGACATCCCAGTCATGGTTCTCTGTGTACCATGTTTCTGTGACCGCCACAATATTCAGGCATCCCTCTTCCATCAAAGCCACCATTTCAGGGAGCTTTTTACCTAGACTACGGGCATTGGTACTCATTACCTTCCATTTTTTAATGGCTTTATTTCATTTTGCCCCATCCTGGTCCCTACTGCCTTTGTCTTTTTCTCCACTTAACCTTGCCCTTCTCCCTATTGACTGCTCCATCTTGGTAACTGGGCCAGCTTGCCCTCTCCCCACCCACTCACACACTTCACCCCAGGCTTCTCTACCTATTCCCACCTCCCACCCACCCTGTCAATGCCTGACAAACATCCACCCCTTTCGCTTAACTTATTACCACCATACACCCTCCCAACTACCTGTCGACTCATCTGCCTTACCTTTCCTGCCCTCCTCAACTTGCCCATTCTCTGTGCTACTCTCTCTAAACATGTGCGCCACCTATGCCCAACCACCAAATGGCAGACTCTCACCCTTCTCAGGGTCCTAGCCATATTACTTTTCATATCAGGAAATATTCACCCCAACCTAGGCCCCACCACCCATAGTCAACAGAAACTACACCAAGGGCTGTGCATAGCTGCCATGAACATTTGCAGCCTTCCAAAAAAAACTGCATCCCTCCAAAACTGGCTAGCGCAATACCAGCCAGATGTCCTTGTGCTCACAGAAACATAGCTATAAAGAAAAAAACCCTGATTCATTCATCACCTTCCCTGGCCTTTACTCTACACAGAGATGACAGAGTGGGTAAATGGGGTGGTGGATGTGCCCTCTATTTTCGAGACTCCCTACTGAACCAAGCTTTTCTGGACCCCTCCCTGGACCACAGCACCCATGCCCCATCTATAAAACTTGCCCTGGACCCCGCTAGGGCTCCTCTAACCATCACAACGGTGTATGTTCCCCCACAGAACCAAGCAATCGCCATACAATCCCTCTAAAACTATATTTCCAATTTCCCTCCCAAAATGGAGCATATCCTTGTTGGTGATCTAAATGTAAACTGGCTTGCCACTTTGGCAGCCACTGTCAAGGACACCTTTGAGGCACTGGACCATACCTAGCTGGCTTGTCAAGCTACCAGGGTGAACACCTCAAATGGCTCCCAGACCCTACCAGACATACTACTAACCAACCGGCCACATAGAATCTCTGACCTAGTGGTCCTTCCAGACTCTCTGAGTGACCACTTCCCCATCTTCTTCTCCTGGTCATGTCACCTGCCCAACCTCAACCTAGTGTATCCACCCACCGGCGCCTATGGCAGGGTGGCCTTAAAAAATCAGACATTATCTGGACCTGTGGGACTGGTCCCCTATATCCCAGGCCCCTAACATTGACGTGGTCCTTGATTACTTCACACGCTCTTTCAACAAAGGGTGTGACATTTATGCCCCTCTAACTAAAACGCAATCTGTAAAACATAATGTCCCATGGATCATGCCTTTATTACAGCATCACCTAAAACAAAGGGATGACGTCTGGCACAGAGCCATTGAATCTGGCTCTCAGGCATACAGACAAGCCTACAAAGCTGCATATAAAAGGTGCACCTGGACCATACGCAAGGCCAAGGCTGATTATTATAAAGACACCCTGGCTTCCACCTGGGGGAGTGTGTGGAAATTTTGGGACAACATCAAAGAACTTAATGGTAAATCCTGCCTCCCCCCATCCTCCCAGCTCCGCATCAATAATGCCACCTCCACCGACTCCCAGGCCATTGCCAACTGCCTTAACTCCACCTTTTCCGATCTTAGCGCAGTCCTCCTAAGCAACATCTTTGACCCTATTCCAGCTACCTCTGAACCTAACCTCCAGCGCCCCCCTTTCTACCTTAGGGTCATTACAGAGCGGGAAGCCAAAACCTGCCTCTCCAGAGCTCTCAGTGGCTCCAACTATTGCAAAGACTCTTTTGACATGGGTTCTTGGCACTGTTCTCTCCCCCACTGACTGACCTACTTAACCGCTCCCTATGCCTGAGGCAGTTCCCAACAGCCTGAAAGACTGCTACAATTACCCCAATACTAAAAAATGGAGACAACACCAACCCCAACAACTATCGGCCCATCTCCATCCTCCCCCCCAAAAGCCCTTGAAAAAAATAATTGCCGACCAACTCACCGAGTATCTGCTTGCCCACAATTTACTATGTAGTGAGCAACATGGCTTCAGATTGGACCGTAGCACAACCACTTCCCTCATCAAATTCTCAAATTTCATTCAATCTGCCCTTGACCATAAACATCTTGTCGGAGCCATCTTCATAGACCTCTCTAAGGCCTTTGATACGGTCTCCCACCCTCTCCTCCTGGACACACTCCACCTCACTGGTCTATCACACGGACCCCTCTCCTGGTTCAATAGCTACCTTACTGCTAGATCCCAATGTGTCAAGATAAATTACATCCTATCTTTCACCCTACCTGTCCGTTCGTGGGTCCCCCAGGGTTCCATTTTAGGCCCCTACTCTTCTGTATCTACTTAAATGCGCTACCCAAATCCTGCTCTCTATGCCAAGTACCCCAGCCCTGCCATCCTACAGTCCTCCCTCCAAGACTCATTCAAACAGATTGAAAGCTGGTTCACCGACTCATGATCAACATAAAAAAAAAACAAAGGCCCTGCTCTTTGCCCACCGGCAAAGCAAGGGCAAGGATGCTGAACTAAAAATCCTCTCCCATGCTCACCTCCCTCTGGAACAAGTGCATACCTATAAATATCTCGGCCTTACCTTTGACACGTCCTTGTCCTTCCATGCCCACATTAACATCCTATCCTCAGCCATTAATTCCCACATCTGCCTTCTTTACTGGCACGAGGCCTGCCTGACACCAGAAGCACACAATCTGGCTGTCACCTCTTCTGTCTTCTCTCTCGTTGACTATGGGCTCCCCATCTACTCAGCCGCTGACAACACCACCCTAAACAAAATTCACATAGTTATTAATAAAGTGTGCTGACTCCTCCTAGGAGGAGACAAACACTCCCATACTTGCACCCTCTATGCCCTCACCAACATTCTCACCCTGGAGGAAAGACTATAATACCAAACTTGTCTCCTCACCAAATAAAATCCACCTGGGGTTGACCCTACTGGGGGTCTCTGCTTCACTACTCTCGTGCTTCCCCACTGCAGCTACAGTACTCGTTCCGCCAACAAACACCTGTAGACCATGCCCAGGGTCAGAAACTCCCTAGCTCAGTGATCATTCCCTTATAGAGCTCCTGTCTGGTACAACAAACTCCCCCTAGCCATAACCTCCATTCCCAAATTAGAAAACTTTAAGACCACCCTAAAAAATGCATTCTCTCTTTGCGCCAGTGCCAGTGTAATTGCTAATCCTCCTAACTGACCCTTCACAGAGCTGCCCTAGGCTGGTCCTTTTCGACATAGCTACCAACTGTATAGGACCAACTGTATAGGACATCTTCTTTACTGATCACTGTTTCTGCTATATGACAACACCCCAGAGGCTGCACTTACTCTCTAACTGTACCACTTGTATCTACATCAATACCCTAGCTACTACATTTATAGATCAACATCCTCCCTGGCTATTTTAAGTAAATACCTTGTTTAAACTGTGATGTCTCTGCTGTACTGTCTCACTGTATGTATGATTATGTTTGATGCAGGGCCTTTGTAAACGAGTCTATGACTCAAAGGGTTGTAATTCCTATGATATGTTAAATAAATAAACAAGGTACAGTGAAACTGTAGGTAAAGTCTGTATTTTCAAAGAAAGCCTTTGACAAAGGATTAAGATCCAAAATGCATCAAGCTGTGCCTGGTGTATATGAACTTTGTCTTTTAAAGATGGAATAAACAAATTTGATACTACCTGAAGCTCCAGTGTCTATTCATAGGTGTGTTATGTTTGCCACAGTTTAAGAAGAAATGGAACTGTAGGTACTTGGATATGCTGGTGAATGGCAACCCAGCTGTGTGAAGCTGAGGTCAAAGAGCAATTAACATCGGCCACAGTTCTGTGATTAACCCCACTCATAGGGTTAATCACAAGGTGTTTCTTGCACTTCTATTTTATCAGACTCAGATAGGGAGATAAAACAATATTGTTGGTACTCAGTAGTTAAAACCTGGATTGCAAGCAAAGATAACAGCCTGAAGTAACAAACAGGCTTGCAAGCTGAAAAGGGCATAAAAGAAAAAGATGAAATGCCTGAGCAATAGGCAGTGCCCCCAGAAAGGAAGAAGTAGCAGCACATACAGTTTGCACAGTTACCAGGACTGCAGGCCAGGTGACAAGCATAGTTTAAAACCAGGAATCCAAACCAGCCAGCCAAGCTACAGTTAAAGCATGAAATACTAACAAAATATTAGACCCCTGATGGATGATGCAATACTAATGGTTTCTGGTATGTAAATTACACCAAGATTCCAGTTGAAGGAAATGTAAAAATTGCAGATACCTGGGTTCCAGCTGGATGAAACATAAGCATCACTTTTACCAAGAATCCAGAAGAATGAAGCAGAAAACTGAGGTGTGCTGGCAGTGGACAGCAACTACCTCAACAAGCATTTGTCAGTGCCAAATGTTGTCGTGCTGGCATTAGTAGTGCAGGAGTTAGAGAGATGCATAATAGGAATGGCAGTGAAGTATTGAACTGATGCCAACCCCACCCTGAAGAGAGTGACACACATTGGGGTATGTCTTTGGGTCATCAGCCATAACGCTCACACTATTTCAACTCATCCTACTCTGCAGACACCGACAAGTGTCGCAGTGTGCCTTGGGGTCTTGGGTTTTATGCTCACCCTCATTCCATAAGGAAATACGCTGAGATGGGTAGTATAGGAGAATAGGGTGAATGCTAGTCAAGAGTCCAAGACACATCTCAATGCCTGTCACTGGCTGCAGGTGGGAGTGAAGTGAAATGGTGTGACCACTACAATCCCAAGTCGCACCCCTGACGCCTGTCAGTCTCTACAGGGTAGGGAGATATGGTTGGAAACCCTAATGCCCCGAGTGTTTCTTGGTATTTTCACTCCAAATTTTCATCAGGAGCTTTTTGTGACCCTACCTCATGAACAGTGGCACTATCAGTTCGTTAGCCAAAAGGTGATTTTGCACAGCGACTCCACCATTTGGTGCCACAGGTGCAAGAACACATTTTGGGCAGGGTGTGAAAAATGACAGCTGTACTGTTCATTAGGAGGTGTAAAAAAATGGCAATGTCAAAAATCTGGAGTGAAAATATGAAAATTTGGTGAAGTCACGAGTGTGCAGAGAAACTACGCAACACACATCAGTAACACAATTATTTTGGTGATTTTTTTTAACCAAATTTTCAACGTAGGAATTTTGGGACATCCGTTCATGAACATAGAAACATATAATATAATGGCAGATAAGGACCACTTGGCCCACCCAGTCTTTCCATTTCCCTACCTAATTGATAAGCTTCAGATCCTAGTTAACCAACAGCCTACTTACTCCTACCCCCACCCTCTAGAATTGCCTTATGTCTGTCCCATGCACTCTTGAATTCTCCCACTGTTTTTGACTCCACAACCTCCTCAGGAAGGCCATTCCATGCATCCACAACCCTCTCCATGAAAAAATACTTCCTCACATTACCTCTGAGCCATCCCCTTCTATCTTTAACTTATGCCCCCTTATTCTTGCACATCTCTTTTTCTGAAAGATGCTACCCTCTTGGACTTTGTTGATTCCCTTGAGGTACTTGAAAGTTTCTATCATGTCCCCCCTCTCCCTCCTTTCCTCAAGGGTATACATGTTAAGCTCCTTAAGTCTCTCATCGTATGTCTTCTGGTGCAGACCCTGCACCATTTTAGTTGCCTCCTCTGGACTGCCTCCATCCTGTCTATGTCTTTTGTGGAGATGGGGTCTCCAGAACTGCACGCAGTACTCCAGGTGGGGTCTCACCAGCTGTCTATACAGAGGGATAACTTCTGTTTTCTACTGGTGATGCCTCTCCCTTTACATCCCAGTATTCCCCAGCCCTCCTTACTGCCCTCTCACATTGCTTGCTCACCTTTAGGTCATCTGATATGACTACCTCCAGGTCCCTTTCCATTTTTGTTGTTGTTAGTATCTCACCCCATTGTGTACTCTTCCCCTGGGTTTTTGTTTCCCAGGTGCATTACTTTGCACTTCTTAGCATTGAATCTAAGCTGCCATACATGTGACCATTCCTCCAAACTTGCCAAGTCCCTTATCATCCTTTCCACCCTACTTTGTGTATCAGTACTGTTGCAGATCTTTGTGTTGTCTGCAAAGAGACATACTTTTCCTTTCAATCCCTCTGCAATGTCGCTTATAAAGACATTGAAGAGGACTGGTCCTAGAACTGAACCTGGCGGTACTCCATTAGTAACCTCCCTTTCTTCTCAGTGGACTCCATTTACTATTACCCTCTGTGTCCTGTTCTCCAGCCAATTGTTTACCCAGGCTACCATCTTGGGTCCCACTCCCAGGCTGGCTAACTTGTATATTCATCTTTTGTGTGGGACTGTGTCAAATGTCTTGCTAAATTCTAAGTAGGCCATGTCCACAGCCCCTCTCTGATCTACTACTTTGGTCACCCCGTCAAAGAAATCTATCAGATTTGTCTGACATGAGCTTCTCATTGTGAACCCATGCTGCCTTGGGTCCTGCGCCCCTCTGGCCTCTAGGTACTCAACATTTCTTTCCTTCAGAAGTGATTTCATCATTTTTCCTATCACTGAGGTCAAACTAACAGGCCTGCAGTTTCCTGCCTCTGCCCTACTCCCACTTTTGTGAAGTGGAATAGCATTTGCCCTCCTCCAGTCCTCAGGTACCACCCCATCCTCCCATGATTTGTTAAAGAGGGTAGTCAGTGGTGTCACTAGTTCTACCCTTAGTTCTTTTAGAATTTTGGGATGAATCCCATCAGTCCCCATTGCTTTGTCCACCTTCAGTTTTAAGAGTTCTTTCAGAACTCTTTCTTCTGTAAATGGGCTGGTATCAACCCTCCTATCCAGAGTGTTTCTGATGTTTGGTTTAGGTAACTCCCCTTCTTCATTTGTGAATACTGAGCAAAACTATTTGTTTAGTATCTCTGCCTTTTCACAGTCACCCTCTGCCCACCCCCCTCCTCTTTATTAAGCCTCACTATCCCTCCCTTGGTTTTCCTTCACTCCCTGATGCACCTATAAAAGATTTTATTCCCCTTCTTAACTGAGTTGGCTATCTTTTCCTCGGTTTGATCCTTTGCTGTTCTGACTGCTTTCCCTGCTTCCTTCTGCTTTAACTGATACAGTTCTCTGTCCTGCTCCTTCTGTGTTTCCTTGTACTTCCTGAATGCTATCTTTTTCTCCCTAACCTTCCCTTCCACCTCTTTTGAGAACCATAGTGGTTTTTCACATCGTTTTGTTTTGTTTATTTGCTTCACACAAAGGCTTGCTGCCTTAGTGATGGCAGTTTTGATTATTCCCCATTGTTCTTCCACCCCTCCTTCCTGCCCATTTGCTAGTACATTCCTTAGGCACTTGCCCATTTTGGCAAAGTCAGCCCTCCTAAAGTCCAGGACCTTTGCCTTTGTATGGCTTGATTCTACTGCTGTGTTTATCGTGAACCATACCGTTCGATGGTCGCTAGTTCCCAGATGGCTACCCACATCTACATCTGTGATCCTTTCTCCATCTCCATTTGAGAGTACCAGGTCTAAGATTGCTCCCTCCCGAGTGGGTCCCAATACTAGTTGTCTAAGGCATGCCCCCTGCAGGGCATCTAGAATGACCCCACTCTTGGATGTGGCTGCAGCAAGTGCGCTCCAGTTAACATTTGGCATATTCAGATCCCCCATCAACAATATCTCCCCTTTTTCTGCCATTCTAAGGATACCTTTTATCATTTCCTTATCCATCCCCCCCCCAAGATGGGGGTCTGTATACAACCCCTGTGCAGATTGTGGTGCCATTGCCTGTCTCCAAGTTGACCCACAGTGCTTTCTCTCCTCCCTGTTTACCCTTTTGTTCTGTTGCTTTGATTCCTTCCCTGATGTAGAGAGCTACTCCTCCTCCTCCTCCTCTTTTACCCTCCCTGTCCCTCCTATAGATCGCTTACCCTGGTATATTTACATCCCAGTCATGGTTCTGTGTGTACCATGTTTCTGTGACTGCCACAATATCCAGATGTTCCTCTTCCATCAAGGCCACTAGTTCAGGAAGCTTGTTACCGAGGCTATGGACATTGGTACTCATTACTCTCCATTTTTTGACGGTTTTACCTCTTGTAGCCCCATCCCTGCCCTTACTGACTTTGCTTTCTCTGTTTACCCCAGTCCTGCTCCTTACTGTCCTTTCTACCTTGGTTTTTACCTCATTTAGTACCCTGTTTTGAACAGCGTCACGTGATTTTCTTAATCTGTCCGAAAGTTGATTTCCCACAGTGACCGTACCATTGTGCACCAGATGTGCGAAAACAGATTTCAGGCAGAATGTGAAAAATGACAGCTGTACTGTTCATAAGGAGGTTTAAAAAAATGGCAATGTTGAAAATCTGGAGTGAAAATATTAAAAATTGTCAAAGTTATGAGCATGCGTGGAAACTGTGCAATGTACACTCATAACACCTGCATGTCAGTGGCTCAGTAGGTAGCACACTCGACTCTGAGGTCAGGAGATCAGAGGGCTGTGGGTTCAGTTCCCACATCTGGCACTTGGGTTAATATCCCAGTACTGACACTGTAGTGTAGCATGAGAGGGGTGCTGCAATTCTGAGGTGCCATCTTTCGGATGAGACGTTAAACCGTGGTCCCATCTGCCTGGATTGGTGGTAGTTCAGGTGGATGTTAAAGATCCCATGGCACTTATCAAAAAGAGTAGGGGAATTTCCCCGGTGTCCTGGCCAAATTTCCCTTATTCACTAATAATACCACCAACAGCTTAATCTGGTTCAAGGTCAGTTGGCATACATCTGTATCCCCCTCCCCCGGGTTGTGCCTGAAAATAGGCAGGATTTGTCTAGTGCACTTACCCGGTCAACAAAAACGAAATTAATAAATACATTTTCTGAATTTTTTTCACCAAGGTTGTAACATACTGGAGACTTTTTGGGACCCCACCTCATGAACAGTGGCACTGTCATTTTGTTACTCAGTCCCAAAAGGTGATTCTGCACAGTGACCACAAAATCACCTTTCGGGACTGAATCACGAGATAACAGTGCATGTGTTCATGAGGTGGGGTCCCAAGAACCCCATGTTGAAAATCTGGAGGAAAAATTCAAAAAAATGGCTGAGATATCCACCTAAATTGAACCCCCTCCCCCCCATTGATGCCATTATAGAGCTAATTGCCATTTCTTCTTTTTGCAGTTCGGTTTTGAAGAGTCCAGACATGTTCCTGCTCCACAGAAGATCACAGCGCCAGACCTCTGTAGGTAAGTATGGGGTGAGAGGGTGTGGGGAGGTGGGGTGCACAGAGCATGGGTGCAGGTTGGGGGAGGGGGCGCCGCTGACAATGAGAAACCGTTTTCCTTTTTCAGGTACAAAAAAAAATGGATATTGCTGGACCATTTCCTTTCTTTACAGGTGAAATAAAACAAATGCTGGACACACTAAGGTGGGCTCCCAGTGTGCCCCATGACTTTTGGTGGGGATGTTGGGCACACCAGGTGGGCTCCCAATGTGTCCCATGAAATTGAGGGGGGGAATGTTGGACACACTGGGGTATGCTTCCAGTGTGCCACAAATGGGGTTGGGGGGAGGAAAATGCCGAAATGGTCAGCTTTGTGTCAGTGGTGGCACACTGGGGTGGGCTCCCAGTGTGTCAGACAATGTGGGACGGTGGGGGACATGCCAACATGGGGACTGCACCCCTGATGTTGACTTTGTTTGAGGATTGTGTGGCAGTGACAGGAGCCGCCACCATGTTCATTGAAATGTTTCACCAGGAAAGGCACGTATGGGAGGCGTGTCATCTCTGCCACTGCATGATGAGCTTGTCTCTAATTGCAGCTGTGCATTTCTTTCAAGCTGGTGGCACCTTACATAAGTTTTGCATTTGTGCTAGCATGCTGGCTAATTGAGGAATGAGGGATGCACCCTACTAATGCATGCCCTGCATTCGCCAACACCGACACACCTCTCACTGTGCTACTACCACTGCAAGATGTTGCTTGCGCATGTGCAAGACAACATAAAAAGCAAGGAAGCTATAGTGCAAGCAATGTCTGTGATAATACAGGCACTCCAGCCAGTAACTGAACAAGTAAACTATGCAGTGATGGACACAACTGAGATCAGCTTTAGCAATTGGTCTTACTAAAATAAGAGCAGCACAATAAGCAGAACAGTCAATGTGTGGACAGGTGACCAAGTATCCATGTAGAGAAAGAGTCTGGTACAGGAGTTTACAATACAAGGGTGTGCAATTAGGGCAGCATGGCTGGCAGACAGCTGACTCCCACAGTTGGCACCCACAGTAGACACTTTGGCAGTGCCGCCCTTAGCGCTGCACACCATGAGCACAGAGGACTGCTAGGGCAGGTGTCTATAAATAGATAAAAAGACAAAGTTCAAATCATGGTATCTGGAAACCTGATTGGCTGTCCCACTGGTGTGCTGGCTTCTGATTGGCGGGTGGTCTGTGAGTCCTTGGGGTCCATTCTGGCAGGTGCTGCTGCTGAGGATCATTGCAAGGGAGGTGGATTGGAGGATCATGTAAGGACTACTATTACTGGTAAAGGGGGATGGTTTTCATATGCTTTTTGCTTCCTTCTCCCCTAGCCATTGCCAGTATGGTTCCCAGTATGAAAACAAATGTTTGCTTTTGTTCACCAGGACTTAGCATGTCTAACCAGGTGGTTCTCATTCCTTTTTGCTGTAGCCAAGCTGATAGAATGTTGGCCAGCCATCAAAAGTTGCTTCATAACCCAAGGATCAGATGAATGCCTCCTTTTAATATGTAAATTTGGGGAGTTTGGTAAAGATGACTACAGTGATAATGATGCCATGTTTGAGGAAGAGCACTGCCTTCATTTTATGCACTGTCTTCTGCAACTTTTCCATAACTCCATTTCCCAGCTTAAGAGTAATTCTTCAACAGCTCCAGAGACTTATTCTGTCATGAATCATCTCTGCAGTGAGCTTCAGATGAGGCCTGAGGACATGTTCTTTGGCTTCTAAGTAACATCAACTTTAAAGAATGTTACCTCAATCATCCCAATGATTCCAACCCTTGAGGAATAGCTGGCCCTTGTAAATAGTACTTTGATGTGCTTATGCAACTGAATGAGATAAAAATGAGATGATGCTTGTGTAACTTGATTTGCTTTGTAGATTTCCACCTCTCTATCCATGGGATATATCACCCTGTAGGGGTATGATGCAAGGAACCCTAGAGGAGGGTTCCCCCCCACAGGTGCCGGGAATGAATGCATCAGCTAAAGGTAGGTTAGGAAGAAGCCATGGGGAAGAGAGATGAACCACTGAAGGAGGAGGGGTGGATGGTGGGCAACGAAAAAGAATCCTGGCAAAGCCTAGGATGTTGTGACATTTTAAGCTCGATGGGGGAGTGACATTGTTGCTCCACCCATCGAACCTCGGGCTTAAAGCCCTCCCATTCGATGTGCTTACACAACTGAATAAAATAATATAAGATTATGCCTGTGTAACTTGATTTGCTTTGTGGCTTTCCGCCTCTCTATCCGTGGGATATACCACCATGTAGGGTTATGGCGCAAGGAACCTTAGAGGAGGGTTTCCCCCTACAGGTGCCAGGAATGAATGCATCAGCTAAAGGTAGGTTAGGAAGAAGCTCAAAAAGAATACCCAAAGAAGTCAAACTTCGAAGAGGCGAGGATGATGAATGAATTCTGTGAAGAGAAGGGATAACTTCCTAAGGAGAGAGGGGAAAGCCAGGCCACCATCTACCTCCATCCAACAGCAGAACCTAACTAACTAATGAGAAGAAAGCACTAACTCTAACTAATATTATGACCATTGGCATGGAGGAGAGGAAAAAACCCCTTTGAAGAGGAAACCTCTGGGATCCAAGGCCTGGGTTGCCTTCCCTCCAGGCTGACGAAGTTGGATTTGAGGACATATGTTGGTAAAGATAATGGTTCATAGATGAGGGATATAAGTAGGGAGGATGGTAATCGGATAGGGAAAAACTCCAAAGAAGCACAGATTAAATAAGGAACATGAGGTAGCAGGGACCCAAGGAGGGTATGCTCGAGTAGTCGATGAGAGATAGTAGATCAGAGGAGCAAGGATGTAAGGAAGTAAATCCATGTATGAGTCAGAGGAGCAAGGGGTATCCAGATGTGCTGATGAGGAGATTCCAGATGTGCTGATGAGGAGACAGATGATAATGCAGACTGGCTTGATTGAGCGATGTGCTTGATTGAGCGATGTGAGTGAGTAGTCACTGAGGTTGAAGAGGCATGCTTGATTATGCGATGTAAACGATTATACTCCGAACGATTAGACCCTGAGGTTGTAGTCAATGAGGTAGTATGGAATTCAATTATAGGAATGTTCAAGTAAGCGATGTATAAACCTTGAGGTAATGCTGAGTGAATGATGACTGGATTTATGAACTCGATATGACTGGAGTTATGAACTTGATACATGCAGCAGGATGGCCACGCTTGATAGGTGGCATAGGAATTATGGTAGGTACGCTCAAAAAGAATGTCGATAGCAGGCCATGAGGGAAGTGAATCCTGCATGGCTGGCACAGAATTGGAAGAGGAGGAGACAGGAATGAACTTGAAAATGAACTTGTACAAAGGAAGTAAAAGGAAGTAGACTCCAAGGCCAAGAGGGGAGATCTGGAACCAGAGGCAACTCAGGTTGAGTGATCAAGGATCAAAACTGGACGAGGTATGATGAGGAGTGAGCAAAACTGGACGATGTATGATTAGGAGTGAAGCTAAGAGCGGAGTGAAGCCATGATGGCTGGTACTAGAAAGGGCACTAGGACAAGGAAGGTAAAATTAGGAAATGGATGAGGTACAAGGAAGGATCGAAGCCATGGAGGTTGATACAGGAAAGTAAGGTATAAAGGACAAAGGATGGAGGGAGGACAACGGGGTAGCATAGGACCCAGCCAATACAGGTTGAGAACGGCAGTAAGGTGAGCTGGATGAGGTGGTATGCAGGCCAGGTTTGATGGAAGGCCAGATGCAGTCAGCCATAGATGGCCAATGATGTGAATGGCAGAGCAAGCTAATAGAAAAACAGTGGCATGATGAGATATAGAAGCCATGATTGGAGTGAATCCCTGATGGCTGATGACAGATGGAATCAGGAACCTGATACATGTGGCATGAGGGCTGTGGATTGATGGGGCGGGCATATGAGTAATGACAGCCATGCCCAAAAAGAAATATCAAATGCAGGCCATGATGGGAATTAGACCCTGATGCTGAGATAGATGAGGAAGTACAGTAGTTTATCAACAGAGCCGAGGAGAGGGAGCAGAACGAGGGCACGCTGAAACATGAGTAGTCGATGTGGTGGAATAGTCCTATGGGATGGTAGGAGGAGCAGGTTGAGTTGATGTAGCAAGAGCACCCACAAGAGGGAAGAACCAAAGAAGGGACTCAGAGTGGCAGAATGAACAAGCCAAGAGTCCGCAATGCAGCAAAATGGTTATTAGGGAGAGAAGCCCAGAAGACAGAGACAGCCAAAAGGAGAGATGAGCAGAGGCCTAGAGTACAGTGAAGCCAGGATGGCCAGCACTGGAGGACAACTACAGGAGAGCAGCGGGGAGGGCAAGTGGGAAGTGATGGAGAATGGCATTGGCAACCATGTGTCCTTTTTTATATATATATATATATATATATATATAAGAGAGAGAGAGAGAGAGAGAGAGAAAGATACGATTTATATCCTACATGACAGAGGGCTACAGAAAGGCACAAAATCAGAACTAGTAGCTAGTGACAATGCAGTGAGCGAGTGAAGTGAGTGAGTCGTTTGAGTGAGTGTCATGAGTGCCATGGATGCCAAAGCGACAGCCAGGTCAGGACACACAAACGAATGCAGCAGGGAATGGAATCGAGGAAACAGTCCAGAAAACAGGAGAGAAATTATGTAAGGGGTATTCCAGCATGCAGTCCTAAATAACTGACTGAAAAAGGTCTGAAAAAGATGTGGGTCCTGTTTAGCAAATGCAGGGAGGATTCCATACAGTCAGAGATAGCAAGAGCCCCCATGTTGCCAAAATATGAGGTTACGTGTGGCTTTCAAATACTTAGATTCTTCAAAACATATGGTCTTGACTCTGTGATGTGCATTATTGAACCGAAACACAATGGTCCTGATTATAGAAGGGGAGACCAAACACCGTGGTTAATCAAAAGTGTTGGAAATCAAGCGGTGGAAAGGTATGGGAACAGTAGCAAGGAACGAGCAAGGAGCAATGCGGCACGGCAGCCAAGTAAATGGCATTGCCGCCGGAGCTAAGCAATGGAATGCTGGCAGAGGTAGCAAGAGGAGAAGGCAAGAAGTTGGGAGTGAGACTAGAGCTGACTGAGAAGAGAAACAAGATGGACCCCGAGGCAGTAGCAGTGGGCCCCAGAAGCAGACCAGCCGGATGGCCGTAGAGAGAGAAACAAGGCACAGGCAATTGAAGCTGAGAAACTGCAGAGACAGAAGCACCAGCACAGCAAAGGGGCATCCGCCACTGCCAAGGAAGCAGAAGAATCGGAAGGGTGACAGAGAACCAGAGCCCCCCCAAGAGCCGCAGCAATCTGGGAGGTAAATTGAGAGGGAGGACAGTGGGAGTGGGGGGAGGGGAGAAAATGAACAGAAGCGGGAGACAGGACAGGGCAGGGCAGCCGCTGGAATAAAGAGCCGAGACAGCAGCAGCAGGGGGATGGTGCACAGGTTGAGGAGAACAAGGAATAGGAGAGAAGGATGGTGAGTGGCCGGAAGTGCAAGGAAATGGGTCTTTAGCCCGCAGTGAAGGGAGGCAGCACCTCCAGCTGCAACAAAAAAGAATCCTGGCAAAGCCTAGCATGTTATGACCTTTTAAGCTCAATGGGGGAGTGATGCTGTTGCTCTGCCCATTGAATCTCGGGCTTAAGGCCCTCCCAATATCAACTGGAAAAGATGACATGGTTCTCCAATAATAAACTAGTCCTCAATCACAAGAAAACCAAGTCATTGCTATTCTGCAGTTCACGTAACCATTACAAGCAACACCCCCTTGCCATCTCCACCAAGCAGGGGACTGTCCTCGAAGAAGTTTACTCATTCAAATACCTAGGGATTCTGCTTGACCCCAATCACTCCTGTATGGCTCACATTGACTGTGTGGCTAAAGCTGGCAACACACACCTTGGATTACTCTACAAGCACAGGCAGCACCTCACCCCAGAGGCCCTGAAGATTGCTGTCCAGAGCTTTGTGGTGTCAATTATTGATTATGACCTCATTATCTATGGCTCCGCCACGATGTCCGTCCTCCGACGTATAACACCTGCACTTAACAAAGCATGCCAACTCACAACTGGTGCCCACCGCCTCACCCACACCTGTGCCCTTTATGAACAATCCAGATGGCTCCAACTCTCCAACCGTATAAAGTATCTCACATGTGCTAAGATGGGAAAAATCAACCTTGGCCTCACACCCCCTGGTGTTACTGCCTTGTTACATCAAAACACCAACCGACAGAACACCAGGAGCTCAACAACCCAGATTCTACAAGTTCCTCGCTGTTGGACTACGCAAGGCCAATGCTCCTTCCCCTATAGGGCTCCTCTATGGATCAATGGTCTTAGCCACACCATCTCCTCTGCCTCAACACTAGGTCTGTTCAAAACCAGGCTCTGGGCCCATCTCATTGCCTCTAGCTCCTGTGACTGCCTCTCCTAGCTGATGACCTACACAGCTTTAATCCTAACTTATATACTGCTTAACTTATAAACTGCTTAACCCCAGGCTTCAGTCCCTCCCCCAGCTCCTGAGGTGCCACTTCAAATCTCAGGTCTTCATACCACCTCATTAGTCTCTCCTGCCCCATTATAGCACTTATCCCCCCACCCTGCCCCTTTTTCTTTTATCACTCCTTCCGATTTATTTTTCGACAAATGCCTCCGGCTGCATCTTCATCCTCCCTCTCTCCTCTCCTCTCATCCCTGTTTCTCTGCCACCCCCGGGCAGCTGACCCTACCAATTCCTTGTAGGCACATGCGTCCTAGCTGTGTTCACCATTTTACTATAGCTGCCTCTGTTAACTACCTATACTTCTCCTCCTCCTCTACACCTTACTCTTCCTATAATTGACCCCTTTCAATAGCACTGTTGTACATGAATTGTTTACTGTTATTTCACTGTTGCTTCCTTGTTGTTTGTTATTTCTGACATGGAACCTTTATAAAAAAGCCTTGGCTCAAAGGTACTTGTAATCCTAGAATAAAAAAATAAAAAATAAATAAATAAAAATCACTCCCTGAAGCATGCTCATGCCTCGCCTCTTCCCACCTCAGCCCACCCCCCACCTCCCCCATCCGAGATGGGCTCTACTCCTGGATTCACACCCCACCCCACTTTCTTCCCTCCAATGCCCTCCCTCCCCACCTACCCTAAGCCATCCTTCTCCACCCCCATCTGGGATGGGTCCCTATACCTCTATTTCCCCACCCTATCACTCTCTTTTCCACTCTCTCCCCACCTCCCCACCTCACTTATTCAAACTACTTCCCCCTCTCACTTTTTCGCTGCTACCTCTTGACAAATACCTACCCCTGGCTGCACACAATGTTAATGAAAAAATGCAACAAAATGTTTTACCTTCCAGCTTGTATAAGTCCTGCCGTCCTGTATAATTGCTCTGTAAATAATGTGTGTTTCATCATGTATATGTATTATGTCTATATACCTTTGTAAATTAGTCATGTTATTCTGTCTTTTGTTCCTACCACTTTGTTCTGACGTGAAACTTTTGTAAATGAGCTCCAAGCTCAAAGGTTGTATCCAAGATAATAAAATAAAATAAAAATAAATCAATAAAATAAATACAATTTGTGATATACCTGACAAAAAACTCAATAAATTAATTATATATATAAAAAAAAAAATTCCTTCAAATGTTAGGGAAAGCATATTTAAAAACTTGAGTGTTTTCTATGATTGTGTTGTTGTATCTCTTTTTTTAAATTCAGCTTTGTCTCCACCCACATTCCCGGTCTTAGCAATAACCCACCCCAGCCCTCTCACCTTCCCATCTTGTGGACTTGCAGGTTAACCACCACTTGCACAGAGCCATATAATGGTGGGTGGCATGTGGGGGGTGCTGAGCAAGAGCGACATTTTCCTCCATTTCCTCCCCAGAACATCTGCATGTGACATGAACACATGTGCATGCTGATGCACATACATACTGCATAAGCACATTCCCCGCTATGTCTGCTGGCCCAGTTGGAGCTGCCACTCTGCCTCTGCCAAGTGACAGGCCAATGGTGGGATGCAGAGTTTCCCCTCCCTGAGGAATGACAGCCAGCCTTGGGACGTTCGAACTTCCAGCACCCAGCCAGCCCCCGAGCAACTCTGATCCATTTCCAATTCCAAACCCAGGACACTGGCTTGGCAGGAAATAAGGCATCCAGCACCTCAGCCTTCCATACCAACAGGCTTGCTCACAGTTGCACAACTGCATATCGTAACAACTGGTTGGACTTTGATAGCTGCCCCCTCAAGCCAAAGCAGACATTCTCTCTCCACAGCAGACAGTATCATGGGATTTGTGGGGGCAATGAACTTCAAGAAGCACTTGACGTAGATGTGTTTTTGTTTCATACAGATTACTCAACAGTAGCAACAGCACTGCTATTTTCACTTGCAATGAAGGATGAGGCTGGCATTTCTTGGTAAAACACCTGAGTACAGGATGCTTTCCAAAGCTGTCCAGTGTGTGCTGTCCATCCCTGGTAGTAACTGCTTTGTGCAGTGTAGATTTTACTAATGGGTAATGCATGGACTGGCAAAATAAATAGAATGCTGGTGCTCTTAGTGAAGAACAACAAGTGAAATTCAAATATAGTTTCACATGCTCCCAGTTTTACTGTTTCGTTAAATCAGACAGCAAAATCCTTGAAGCAATAAAGTCTAATCTAAAGTACAGTTTAAAGTTTAAGTAACGTTTGCCCTTAGTGACACTGTAGAGATAAGAGGTATTGCTGTATACATTACATGAAGATGGGATCTTGCTGTGAGTGATACGTAGACACTGTCGGCAGATAAGGGCCTATGGCCCACCCAGTCATCCCATTTCGACTTGTAAGTTCCCTTTACATTTTTCTAGAAATCTTTTGCCCCTTACCCCTGATCTTCAGTATTCCCATATAGCTATCCCATGCATTCTTAAATCCTGTGATTATTTTGGCCCCCACCACTTCCTCTGGGAAGGTGTTCCACTTGTCCACCACCCTTTCTGTGAAAAAAAATTCCTCATGTTTCCTCTGAATCACTCTCCATCCATCTTCATCCCATGCCCTCTACTCCTGGAACATCTTTTTCACTGGAAAATAGTGTATTCCTGCACCCTGTTCCTCCCTGTAAGGTACTTGTATGACTATCAAATCCCCTCTCTCCCTCCTCTCCTCCAGGGAGTACATATTCAAGTCATTCAGCCTGTCCTCATAGGACTTGTGATGCAATCCCTGTACAAGTGCAGCTGAGAGAAACTGACTAAGAAACTGTCAGCACTGGAGATGTGTGCAGGGGTTGGGACTGCAAGTGCTGCCTAGCATGGCTGAAGAACAAACCACCAATGTCAGTGGCATGGGGGTATGCAAGTACTGCCCAGTGTGTCTGCAAAACAAGCAGCCAGCACTGGGGATGTGTATGGGGTATGAGTGATGTCAAGCATGGATGAAGAACAAACCAGCAGCACTTGTGATGTGTGGGGGATGCAAGTGTTGTCGAGTGTGCCTGTAAAACAAACCAGCACTGCCAGTGATGGGCAATAAATACCGCCAAGCATGGCCGAACAAATGGGCAGCACAGGTAATGTGTGGGGAATCTAAGTGATGCTGAGCATGGCTGAACAACAACCCATCACCTTGATGATATGTGGGGGATATAAGTGCAGCAGAGTGTACCTGAAGAACAAATCTGCAGTACCAATGAAGTGTGGGGATGGAAGTAAAGGTTGTAAGTGCCGTCAAGCAGGTGAAGAAAAAACAGGCAGCGTTGGTGATGGAAGGATGTGTAAAAAAACTACCTAGTGGTGCAGTTCAGCTCTCGGTAGGAAAAGACGGCTGTGATGGGAGCTGGGAGGAACTGCCAGTCACCTACAGGGTCTCTGATTAAGGCACTTCAGTTAACACACCTGGGCATTACCAGACATTTGTAGTCTGCAGCGACTATATCTACTAATTAAATAACTGAAAAAACTAAGTCAACTGCTGCTATATAAATGAGTGCCACTGCTGGTATTGGAAGGTGAGAGTGAAAATGGGAATTCCGAGCTCTCCATATTGGCCATATTTCGGTCTCACACACAGGTTGACACCTCAAACAATAAATCAGCATTCTCACAACAAAGTACCATCTCCACTGATAAATTACCATCTTCACTGACAAATTACGATCTCCACTGACAAACAAACTATCTTCACTGACAAACAAATTACCATCTCCACTGACAAACAAATGACCATCTCCACTGACAAATTACCATCTCCACTGACAAATTACCATCGCCACTAACAATTTGCCATCTCCACTGACAAACAAATTGCCATCTCCACTGACAAATTACCATCTCCACTGACAAACAATTACCAACTCCACTGACAAACAAATTACCATCTCCACTGACAAATTACCATCTCCACTGACAAATTACCATCTCCACTGACAAACAAATTATCATCTCCACTGATAAACATACAGATTACCACCACCACTGCCAAACAAACAGATTACCATCTCCACTGACAAATTACATTTAACTCGAATGTCTTTAAATAAGAAAGTTTGGCAGCTGGTGATGTGTACAATCCTGCCATATGACAGCCTATACTGTATCTCCCTTCACAAATGAACCCAGACCACCACAACACAACTGGCTGGCTAGCGGAGGTATCTGCTTTCCCCATTGTTCACTGTCTAATACTGTGACACAGCTCCAAACACCATACCAAGATGATTGCATTGCATTTTGCAAGCAAACATTAAAAATTAGCAGTGAGCCTCAAGCTGAATTTTGAGTTAGGAGAAATTATCAAAAATGTAGCAGAAAGATGAGATCCAACCAGGAACTGGGTTTTGGTATGAGCACTTCCTTCTGAAAATTTAAGAATGCCATTACCATCACCAAAGCAAAGCTAAGTGTTGCACATGAGGAAGATACTTGCATCTGGGGGCTTGGTTAGGCTTACAGGGCCCACCAGTGAAGAATATGCATGAGAAAGAATGAGTCTAAAGAAGCAACAAAAATTGACAGCAGAGCAAGAATGGATGTTGAGGCTCTGTAGGAGAGCCTGTTAAGTGGCAAGGCCATTCCTTAACAGAGCAGCTGACACCGTCTGGACTGGCAACTCACACCAGGGTGTTACCTGTATCAGGGTCTGAATCTGTAGTTTAAAAGTTCCTAAAGTAATCAATGCCATTGAAGCCTTTGTAGGGACTCACTATACTGGATTCAATAAGTTTTGGAGTTTCTGGCTGTAACCCCACCCCAAAACAGCATTTTGATGATATTAAGTGAACACATGGATATAGCATTTTCTGAATAAAGTGTAGTAGACTCAGTTGAGGTAGGCTGTTCATAGTAACTTTGCTCAGCTTAGCAGGCTCCCTTTCATATTCTGGTCTAGTTTACTGAACATGATGCTACCACCAAAAATTAAAGGTGGGGCAGAACTACAGCTTGATATTCCAAAGCTTGCTGAAAAGGAGGCAATCTGGTCTAGTAGTCAGAGCACTGGCTTGGGAGCCAATAGATTGCAGACCCAAGTTCCACTACAACAAAATACTGTGTGATCTTGGGCAAAACACTTAACCGCCCCATGCTCCAGTCCACCCAGGTGCAGAAATGGATAGAAGCAGGGCTCCACTGTAACTGAGATGTATTATCTCAGCTGGACTGTACTATGTAAATAAAATGTTACAGAAAAGAATACAAGACATTAGTACAAAGGTTTTTTCTCAAATTAATTATTATTATGATATTCTTTCAAATTTCTTATTTAAATTAAGAGGCTAGTAGGACTTTGCAGGACTTCCAGTGACGTCACGGCAGCAGCAACAGCCTAAGAGCTAGCTCCCCTCCCAACAGAACTGCAAAAACCTCCTAATCGCCAAATTAATATCACAAAAACAGAGAAATGTCACCTGGAGGTGTAAAGCAAGATAAGGGAGACAAGGGACACCCAAAAGCAGCAACTAGAAAACCAGATTGCAATGGATTGCCAGAGCATCAACAGGCCCATAGTAGGAGCCCCTCCCTTACTAGCCAGCATGGTTCGGGATATGATACAGAGGAAGAGATTGAGACTTTATCACGATCTCGCTTCGAGCAATTACTAAAAGAAATCCAGGACTCTCGTAATGAAAATAAAAGGGAATTCCAGAACCTAAACAGGAAGCTCAGTAAAATGGAGCAGCGCACAGAGGGGACTGAACAAAGGATTGCACAAGTAGAAAATAATGGAGATACTCTGGCACAGGCAGTAGGCTCTCTCTTCCAGCATACACTGGCTTTACAAGCAAAATGTATGGACCTAGAGGCCGGGTCAAGGAGAGATAACCTCCGTTTATATGGTCTGGCGGAAGGTGCAGAGATTCAACCAATGGCCCTATTCATAGAACACCTCCTAAAAGATGTATTGGGGCTACCGCAAGATTATCAGATCAGAGTGGAGCGGGCACATAGATCTTTGATACCCAAACCCACGGAACCTACTGCTAGGCCTCGTTCCATTATAATAAAATTCTCGAGCTACTGAGTTAAAGAAGACATATTAAAACATGCCTGGCAAAAGAAAGAGCTCAAGTATTTAGAATTCCGACTGACCTTGGACCAAGATTTTTCACCTGAAATTCAGCAGGCCAGGCAACGCTGGGTCCCGTATTTTAAATTATGCAGGGAGCTCCAACTCCATTTCCAAACTCCCTTCCCTGCGAAGTTCCGTGTGTTCTGGGCAGAGGGTCCAAAAGTATACAACTCCACTGAAGATTTGCATAAGATGTTGGTAGAAAAAGGTATTCAGATGCCCCACCAAGATCAGAAACGCCCTAAGAGGAAGTAGATGGAACTGACGGACTGGCACCTGTTTGCTGGGGGGAAGAAGAAGGCTGGAACATCATTGGAGTCGGCGCGGGCACTTCTGGAGAAAATGGTCTGGGGAAAATTGCAGAATAGCAGCAATTTGGACTGGAATCGACAAACATCAGTTTCCCCTGGGCTGAAGAGGTACTGTTTCACCTGGTTCCTTGCCCTGAGGGAAAAGTGAGGGTGAGAGTGCTTTGGGACAAGGGGGGAAGCGGGATGAGAGCAGTTGTTTGCCCAGATAAGAAAACAGAACTGACTCGTGGGATCCTAATAAAAAGACTAGAGACTGAACTGAATTAAATTTAAGCAGTTCTGAAAGTTCACATGGGCTTCATATTTGTGTATGCTCTCTGGCCCCATCTTGCTATGTATATTTGAAAGCTGGTTAACAGTAGCTAGATGATTCTTTGGCTCCTTGGGATCTTTGAGGGAGACCCGTATTACTGAAGAGTCTGCTTCTTGAGTTCCTAAAAAGAGGCAGTATTATACAGTACATGGTTCTTTGTTTCTTGTTAGGTTTACAAGAGTAAATTTAAAATGCAGTTCGGTGGGGCAGGGAAGGAAGGAGTGCTCTCAGTATACTGGAAGCTTTAGCTGAGAAATAAAAATTGCCATGACATTCAATTTAAGTGTAAGCAGGGGCCTTGGCTCTTTTACAAGACCCCGGGTGGGGCCCATTCAATTGGGGCATTTTGGTTCCTCCTCATCTCCATTCCCCACTGGAAGGTTCGGGGAAAGGAGAAAAGAAGTCTGAAGTTTCAGATTTCCTACCTAGGAAGTTCAATGTTTGTGGTAATGAGGTTACCTGTAGTGCCCTGTTGGCATCTATTTGTTTGATTACTAAGGGTCTCACATTGAGGAAAAATGATTCTGGCCTGATACAGTTTGTTGGGGGGGACGAAGGAGGAGATAAAGAGATTCGTTTTGAAGGCTATATTAATCCTCTATAATTAATGGGTTTCACTTTTTTACATTGACAAAACCGTGTATTAAATACCGTAGCACCTGAGTAGGTGTTACAGCATTCATGCGCCCGCTTCCAATCGAAATCGAAAGTGCAATGCGGCATGAGACGTTCAAAAACATTCTGCCTCTCAAAAAATACACTTAACAATAAACACTTACCTCATCAGCCACTATAAAATGAAAGCACATTTTCTTCTTTCCACCGACTACCTAGATTTCTCCCAAATCTTTCACCTCTCCCTCCCTCTGAAGATCACAAGACTCCACTGCGCAGGCAACACGTGAAACAGTCGCAGCAGCGTAAAAACAACAGGCGGAAGATTCAGACGTTTTTTCTTCTTTCTATTTGCAGTTAAAGCAAATGAAATTCCAGTTCTAACAGTTAATTTAATATTGCTACTCATTACAAAGTACTCTGCCTACCAAATAAAGAAAATCTATGACACAACGTATGACTGTCTGCATTTTATTTATATTCAGATCTCTTAATGAGAAGAAAAAGCGAAACCACTTGAATTATATAAAACAAAATATGGCGTGCAGTGTGTTTAACTAGAATTTAACACACACCCTTGTTGTTGGATGGCTATCATAAACCCCTCGGGCTTTGCCCTCGGGGTTTATGTGCCATCCAACAACTCTGGTGTGTTAAATTCTCGTAACACACTGCACCCCATACTTTATCCAATATATAATGGATAGAGACAGGAAATTCTGTTCATATAATGTACACAGGTTGTCTAGCCCAGTGAAACGGGCCAAAATACTGAGCTATATGAGAAAGATGGCTGTAGATTTTATATTTCTACAGGAGACACATTTGTCTCTGAGGGAATACACTAAGCTTGGCTCCATGGGTTTTGGGAGCAGTGCCACAGCCTCTTATAAGAAAGGGCGCAGAAGGGGGGTGGCAATTTTGATTCCCAAGCATACATACCCCCTTTATAAAAACAGGTGAATTGGCAGATAAAGAGGGAAGATATGTCCCGATGCGGGGAACCTTCCAGGGCAAGCCATTGACCCTGGCCTCGGTCTACTTCCCCCCAGGCTCGAATTCAACAACACATCTGAATTTTTTGACCACTTTACAGGAGTGGGCACAGGGGGAGGTGATTTGAGGAGGGGATTTAAACTTGATCTTTAATCCTACACTGGATTCCACTACTGAAACACAAAAAAAGGACCAAGGTATAGCTAAAAAAGTGAAAAGATTGCTACAGGAGTTGGATTATGGTGATACTTGGTGCCATCTTGAGGGTAAAAGGAGGGAATACACATTTTACTCAAAAGTACATCAAGTGTATACCAGATTAGACTACTTTATGGTCCCCAGGGAATTGGTCGGTCAGGTTCGAGGGGTGTCTGTGGAGGAGTTTTTACTCTCTGATCATGCCCCAATTTTTCTTACTGTCAGGTTGGAAGAGTTGAGATGGACCACCTTTTGAAGAATTAACTTATCGTTGCTACAGGATAAGGAGGTGGGGGACTCAGTCACTCAAACACTGGAAAAAATATTGAAGGAGAATGATCTGCCAGGGATCTCGCCTGAAGTTCTATGGAATACCATAAAGGCTGTCATAAGGGGGAATCTTATCAAATGGTACAGTAGAAGAAAGAAGGAAAGAAAGACCAAAAAGAATGAATTACTAACCCAAATAGCACAATGTAAAGCTCAGCAGAAAATTAAAATAGACAGAGAAAAGAGTAAAATATTAAAACAGCTTAAGGCTAAATTAATGAATATTCTTAACTATGCGATTGAACAAAAATTACTGTTTTTAAGGCAAAAATATTATGAAGGTGGACCTAGGTCCTTAAGACTGTTGGCAGCCAGATTGAGAGTTCAGAGGAGTAAGGCAGCAATACAGGCAGTACAACATCCCCTTGATAACAAATTAGTTAAAGAAACAAACTATATAGCAGACTCTTTTAGGGATTACTATACCACATTATATGAACAAGGCACTCAGCCATCTAGTGCACAAATTAGGAAATTTCTGGATAGGCTGGACCTTCCCTCGGTTTCTGGGGAACAGGCTGATCAGCTAAGTAGGCCGATTGAGGATGTAGAGGTGTCAGCAGTCATTAAGAATTTAAAATCCTTCAAATGCCCGGGGACGGATGGCCTACCGGAGGAGTTTTACTGGCATTTTAAAGGTGAGGTAACCCCTATGTTGGGGAAACTTTTTCGCTATTTACAGGGTGAAGAAAGTGAGATACCCCCCTCCTGGTCCCAAGCAATAATATCAGTGATCCCCAAACCAGGCAAAGACCCCGTATTATGCTCTTCATATCACCCCATTTAAATTTTAAACATTGATTACAAAATGTTCACCTCGATTCTGACTAAGAGATTGCAAATATTGGTACCCCAGATAATTGGTTTAGAACATACAGGTTTTATTCTGGGTTGATAGGCCCAGGATAACCTTAGGAAAATCTCCCTTTTAATTGATCATATAATCAGTACCAAAAAGACCGCCCTTCTGGTTAGCATTGACACAGAAAAAGCATTTGACAAGGTGTCATGGAGGTTTTTAGATGAGGTCTTGGCCTGTTTTGGATTGGGGAATGCTTTTCAAACTTTGTTATCTAAAATTTATAAAACCCCAATTGCCTATATCAGAGTGAACGGCCACCATGCTCAGAGGTTTCATTTGGAGAAAGGGACTAGGCAGGGCTGTCCTTTGTCCCCTCTTCTTTTCGCTCTCTACATTGAGCCTTTGGCTCAGAGCATAAGAAGGGATGAGGGGATTAGAGGGGTATAAATGTCAGGTCGTCAACATAAAATATCTCTTTACGCTGATGACATCCTTCTTTATTTGGAAAACCCAGATTGTTCCCTGAGAAGGGTGATGGACAGACTGACTCAGTTTTCTGAATTGGCAGGTTATTGATTGAACACCTGTAAAACTGAGGTCCTAAAATTCAGATATGACCCCCGTAGGAATTAGAAGAACCTACCCTATGAGATGGGACCTCACACAAATTAAATACCTGGGAATCAATATTGGTAATTCCCCCTTGCAACTAAAGAAGTTGAATTTTGCACCTATGGTGCAGCAACTAAAAAGTGACTTCAATAGATGGAATGTAATGCCTCTCTCATTGCACAGTCAAGTATTAGCAGTAAAGATGAACGTCCTGCCAATGTTTTTATATTTGTTCCAAGGTACCCCCTGTATAGTAACAAGGAAGGACCTGGAATTGTGGCAGAGGATGTTAATGAATTTTATTTGGGCAAATAGAACATCAAGAGTAAGAAAGCAAACTTTGTTTCTACCTAAGGAATCGGGAGGACTTGGGGTCCCGTGGCTTGGGGGCTACTGGGAGGCTACACAATTGAGAATAGCTTAACTTTGGGGGGCAACTGACATATAAGGCTACCTGGAAGGAGATTGAGTTGGGAGCACACCCGTCCCTGCCCCTACCCTCATTATTGTCTCATCCAATGGATCTCATAAGAACATGGGATGGGATGCTTCCCACCACCCAAACCACATTGGAGGGGTGGAGAAGAGGTACTTTGAGAGAGAGGAAACATGGAGGTTACTGGAGATACAGATGGTGGGCATTTGACCCACTTTTGGTCTGGCAGCAGTGGATCCTTGGTTCCTAGATAAGGCTGGGAAAGGACTGCAGGCACCTTGGCAGTTGTTAGAAGGCGGGGGACTATTATCGTTTGAGGGGGTACAGAGGTCCTTTGGCCTTTCTTTCCCCCGCAGACAGAATGAGCTATGTCCAAATTAATCATTTTATTAATAGAAAACTCCAATTGGAGCGCCGTACAGGTTTTGGGGGGGTTAGGGAGCAGACCTTCGAGCACATATGGAAGGCCGGGTGTGCTTCAGGGGCTATCTCCCAGCTGTACAAGAGGGGTGTTAAATGAATTAAAGCAAATATGGATTATATTAGATTAGTCTGGGAGCAGGAATTGAATATATCCATTTCTGAAGGTTCCTGGGAAAAGACTTGGGGCATTATTTGGAGGGTCTCTTCTTCTACTACTTGGAAAGAGTTTCTGTGGAAAATGAGAATTAGATATTTCAGAGTGCCAGTGGTGGTCTCCAGGCAACATTTGGGAACAACCTCAGAGTGTTGGAGGAAATGTGGAGCAGATAAGGCCACACATGTACATATTTTTTGGTTTTGCCCAATCATTTCTCCATTTTGGCTAACAATTGCTGCCTCTCTGAAACAGATTTTTCAGACCCTGGACAAATTGGGGCCAGAGTGTCTGATATTGGGGGAACTCCCAGAAGAAATTAGGGGGAGGGAAGCTATTTATTTGTGGCAGATCTTAATAGTGGTGGCCTTAAAATCAATAACTAGGCATTGGTTACAACCTTTTCCTCCAATAAAGGAGGATTGGATAGAAGCAGTAGGGCAAATTCAGCAGATGGAGGAATTGACATTTAGGATACAGTGGAGAACCCCTGCCTATCTGAATTGCTGGACCCGGTGGATGACCTGGTTGGGGTAGATCATTGTTAGTGCTCTATAAGGAAAAATGGGCCTCCTGGATTGTCTGTTGATCCCCTCCCAGATTCCCAAACATCATGAAGGTTTTGGGGTGTTGGCCCCTGTGGCTGGGCAAAGCTGAGTGGCCCAAGTTGCGGTGGTTCCCTGGTACACCCCATAATATAAAGACGGTGGAACAAGAAATTTAGGCCGGTACATTGACTTAGTACCCTAACATTAAATAAATGTAATAGCTGTTAGTAAGTTGATATAATTGAATGGGTTAAGTAATAGGATTGTGAGACCCTTTTTGTTTGTATTTTATATAGTAGTCATGATTAATTCAGAATACACATAAGGAGCCAGAAGAACTGTGGGTCACCCTGGAAACAGGAAATGGGACAGCCATATGAACTGGGGTTGTCTACAGGCCTCCAGACCAGGGGGAGAACATAGACATATTACTATTAGAAGACATACAAAACATGACAGCTAAAAGGGAGGTTCTGATAATGGGAGACTTCAACATGCTAGATACAGATTCATCAATACCAGCAGGAACATCTGCCAGAACTAGACACGTAGTGGATTCCCTGCAGGGGGAGGGCCTCAAACAAATGGTACAACAACCCACAAGAGACAGGGCTATCCTAGAGCTAATACTGGTTAATGAGGAGAGGATCACAGATATCCAGGTAGAAGGTCACCTGGGGGCCAGTGACCATCGCATGGTATGGTTTAGTTTGGCCACTAGAACTAAAACATCCCATTCCAAGGCACAAATATAGGACTTCAGAGGAACTGACTTTGATAAGGATGGCCAACAGAGTTAAGCTAGCCCTGGCAAGAAAAAATACAGGTGAGGGGGTACAGGCAAAGTGGGCAAGCATTAAGGATGCAATACTTGAAGCAACATCCCATTGTGTTAGAGAGAAAAGCAAGAGCAAAAGAAGGAGGATACCACTTTGGTTCTCAAAAACAGTAGCAGAAAAGGCCAAAGCCAAAAGGCTGGCCTTCAGGATATACAAGAATTTGTCAATGACAAATGTTTGCTTGCTGATATTAGCATTGGAAATGCAGGAGTTAGCATGCAGAATAGGAATGGCAGTGAAGTACAGAACTTCACGCCAACCCCACCTCCATCCTGTAGAGATGGACAGGCATTGGGATAAGTGTTTGGGTCATCGCCCATGACGGTCATGCCATGTCACCTCACCCTATTCTGCAGACACAGACAGGTGTTGAGGTGTGCCTTGGGGTGTTTGGCTTTACAGTCACCCCATTCAGAATACTGGATGGGCAACTATGCACAACCAGTGTGTTCTGCCACAGAGGGGTTCTGTTTCCCTCTGACCTCGAGAGCGAAGCTCTAGGAGGTCCATGGAATCAGAACCCCGAGATGACAGAACACACAGGTTGTGCCTAAAGTTGCTCATCCTGTATTTTTATAGTGAATAGTAGTACAATGTGAAATGTGTGCTTTGTGTTTTTTTCTCTCTTTTTCATAATGAAACTGACCTTAAAAGTCTCTAGAGGTTCTAGAATACTGTCACCACAGAATTAAATAGAGGAACGCAACAATGTGTCAAGATTCCAAGTGGTTCTGCTGCAGTAGTGACATCACTACAGCAGCAGAACAACATAATGACATCACTACTGCAGCAGAACAAACATATTCAAGGCATGGAATTTCATGCATAACAGCATTCCATTACATACTATATTCCATCAGGACATACGTTGAGATGGGTGCAGCATAGAACAATGGGGTGAAGTCTGAGGCTGAAGAGTCCAAGGTACACCTCGATGCCTGTCAGTGGGGGCTGTGGGGGGATGGCATGAGCAGTACAGTCAGCATTGCAAAGGCACACCCCAATGCCCGTCAGTCTGTAGAGGGTGGGACATTATGGTTACAAACCCTAATGCCCCGTGCGTTTGTTGGTATTCGCACTACAAATTTTCAACATGGCCTTTTTGTGACCCCATCTCACAAAAGCATTTGGGACCTCTTCTCATGAAGAGTGGCAGTGTGATTTTGTCAATGTGTCCAGAACTTTGAGTTCCAACAGTGACCATGCCATTCTGAGCCACAGGTACGAAAACATAGATTGGGCAGGATGTGAAGAATGACAGCTGTACCATCCATAGGGAGATGTGAACAGATGGCAATGTTGAAAATCTGTAGTGGGAATATTAAAAATGCTCGCACGTCTGAGCATATGTGGAAACTGTGCAATGCATGCGCATAACACAGTCATTTTATGGACTTTTGTCTCCAAATTTTCAACATAGGCATTGTAGGACCTCTGCTCATGAACAATGTCACTGTGATTTTTTTAATGTGTCCCAAACACTGATTCTCACAGCGACCATGCTATTCTGCGCCAGAAGTGCGAAAACACATTTCGACCAGGATGTGAAAAATGATGGCTGTACTGTTCATAAGGAGGTGTGGAAAAATGGCAATGTTGAAAATCTGGAGTGAAAATATTACAAATGTGTGAAGTTACAAGCATGCGTTGAAACTGCACAATGCACGCTCGTAACACAGGCATTTTATAGATGTTCATCACAAAATTTTCAAAATAGGCATTTGAGGACCTCTACTAATGAACAGTATCACTGTGATTTTCTTAATGTGTCCCGAAAACTGATTTCCCACAGCAACCGCGCTACTCTGCGCCACAAGTACGAAAACACGTCGGCCAGGATGTGAAAAATGACAGCTGTACTGTTCATTAGGAAGTGTGGAAATATGGCAATGCTAAAAATCTGGAGTGAAAAAATTACACATGTGCGAAGTTACGAGCGTGAGTGGAAACTGTGCAGTGCACGCTTGTAACACACTCATTTTATGGACTTTCATCATAAAATTTTCAACATAGACATTTTAGGATCTCTGCTAATAAACAGTGTCACTGTGATTTTCTTATTCTGTCCCGAACACTGATTTACCACAGCGACTGTGCTATTCTGCACCAGAAGTGCGAAAACACATTTCGGCCAGGATGAAAAATGACAGCTGTATTGTTCATAAGGAGGGTGCAGAGTGCGAAAACACATTTCGGCTAGGATGTGAAAATGACAGCTGTATTGTTCATAAGGAGGGGTGGAAAATGGCAATGCTGAAAATCTGGAGTGAAAATATTACAAATTAAGGGTTATGAGTACTAAGCAACTGTGCAACGCTTTGCTCAGAAACAGTAATTTGGGATTTTTCCCACTCCAATATGCAACATAAACTTTTTGAGAGCCCACCTCATGAACACTGGCACTGTCGTTTTGTTAATCGGTCCCGAAAGGTGATTCTGTGCAGTGACCGTGAAATCACCTTTTGGGGCTGAATAATGCCATGACAGTGGTTGAATTCATGAGGACAGGTCCCAAAAACCCCATGTTGAAAATTTGGTGCAAAAATTCCCAAAAATGCCTGAGATATGCAATAAAGTTGAAAAACCCCTATCTATACCATTACACAGCTTACCGGCATTTCCTCAGTTCGTGGTTGGCTTTGAAGAATGCAGACATGTTCCCAGTCCACCACAGATCATCGTGCCAGACTCCAGAGGTAAGTATGAGGTGAGGGGGGTGCGGGGAGGCAGGGTGCGTGAGAGGGTGGGTGCGGGTTGTGGGAGGGGGCAGGAGACTGAGGGCCATTTTCTTTTTTACAGGTTAAAACAAAAACATTGCAGAACTTTTTTTTACAGGGCATTTGGCACACTGGAGTGAGCTCCCAGCATGCCAACCAGTGTTTTTTGGGGGATGGCTGTAACTGATGGGGATTGAGCACCCTCACAGCATAGGGGGGCCCAAGAGCCGAGGGGATTGGGCACCCCCTCAGCACAAATCTACTGTTTTTTGTGGGGGACATTATGCCAATGGGGAGGGCTCCCTGTCAGCAAATCAAACTGGAACGGGACTCAAGACGACAGGGATTGGGGCCCCTGTCAGCAAACAAACACTGTTGTGGGGGGGGCACATGCTGCTGAGGGGGATTGGGCACCCCCTCGGCAGTGGAGGCTGAGTAATATTGTGTGCAAACATGGTGGCAAGCCTCTGCCATATTCACAAACAATATTACAGTACTCAACGTTCCGCCCAGGAAATGACGGGTCGCTCCCTCATTGCAGCGAAGGGCTGACCCCGCAATGATGGTGCAGCCCCTGATTGCTGCTGCAAAAATGTTACAAGTTGGTGGCACTTTTGAAAGCCAGTGTCATCAGCACACTATGCCTCCATTGGCCGACCACTGCCAAGCCCCCAAATGCAGTGCCTCTGTTGGCTGTGACACTGCCGCGCCTCCATCACCCACTTCTCTCCTAAGCTGCCACATCATGTTTCTTGTGCATGCACACAAGTAAACATAACAAAGGAATGCAGCAGGACGAAGACAGGGAGGAATGCCAAACATCCCTAAGGGAAATAAGGAAGGCAGAAAGGCAGTCGAAGGCCCAAACCAAGGAAAAACTAGCACGAACAGTAAAAGAAGGGGACAAGACTTTCTATAGATACATTAGTGAGAGAAGAAAGTCCAGAGGGGGTATTGCTAAGCTCAAAGGGGATAAAGGTGAATGCATGAAGGAGGAGGACCAAGGAAAAGCATCTATCCTAAATAGGTACTTCTGTTCAGTATTTACTGAGAGGAGAAGGTAGGGCATGGCCCACAGCTCAGCACAATGGACACAGGGAGGAGCGAGGTGTGCACGAGTCCCTTCACAAAAGAAAGGGTCCTACAAGAGCTCACTAAGCTCAGGGTAGATAAGGCAAAGGGACCTAATGGCATACATCCTAGGGTACTGAAGGAACTAAGGGTGGAATTAGCAGAGCCATTATCAGAACTGTTTAGTGAGTCTCTGAGCACAGGAGAGGTCCCAGAAGACTGGAGAAGGGCTCATGTGATCCCGCTCCACAAGAGTGGTAGCAGGGATGAGGTAGGGAACTACAGACCAGTCAGTCTTACCAGAGTAGTGGGCAAGATTTTAAGGGCAGTCTTTAAGAAAATGATAGTGCAACACCTGGAATCCATAGGAGTACAGAAACCAAGACAGCTTGGGTTTACAACAGGAAGGTCCTGTCAACTAATATCACAGATTTCCTTGACTGGGTAACCAGAGTGGTGGACCAAGAGGGAGTAGTTGATGTCGCCTACCTTGACTTCAGCAAAGCTTTTCATACTGTTCCACATAGAAAATTGATTTAATAAGCTGGGTAGGCTCTGAGTGGGTCAGAAGTTGGTCAACTGAGTGGCAAACTGGTTGGTGGACAGAAAACAGAGTGGTGGTAAACAGTATACAGTCAGAAGAGATGCAAGTCACAAGTGGAATACCTCAGGGATCAGTCCAGGGGCCAGTCCTCTTCAATATTTTCATCAGTGACATTGCAGATGGACTACAGGGTAAGGTTTGTCTGTTTGCAGATGACACCAAGATCGGCAACACAGTAGATGATCCAGATGGGGTGGACAGAATGAGAAGAGATCTGGATAAACTGGCAAAATGGTCAGAAGAGTGGCAAATGGTGTTTAACGCAAAGGAGTGCAAGATCATGCACATAGGGTAGAGAAACCCTGAAGCCACCTATAGGTTGGGAGAAGAGTTGCTGGCAATCACAAGGGAAGAAAGAGACTTGGGCATCATCATCATCACAGATGACCTGTAATCATCCAAGCAGACCACTAAAGCAGTAGGTAAGGCTACAGGGATGTTGGGGTGTATTAGTAGGGTATTGCAAGCCGTAAGAGGAAGTGTAATCCCTCTTTACAAGATACTAGTTAGGCCCCATCTGGAGTACTGCATGCACTACTGGGGGCCGCATCTACACAAGGACATTAAAAAAATGGAGGCAGTACAGAGAAGGTCAACCAAAATGGTGCAGGGACTGCATCAGAAAACATATAAGGACAGATTAATGGAGCTCAATATGTACAGTCAAGCCCGACAGGATGAAGTGCAGTGTCACAGGTTTACTGCATGACAGAAGGGATTAACTCCCATTGAAATTGCATTGTTTGCTGCAGTAACGCTACTGCAAAATTCTGCAGTGCTGCGCTTCATCCTGCTGGGCCCCACTGTATATCCTAGAGCAAAGGAGGGAGAGAGGTGATATGATCGAAACATTCAAACATCTTAAGAGCATTAATAAGGAGAAAGAGTCTAACATGTTTCAATATAAGAGAAATAGCAGGACAAGAGGACGCAGCATGAGATTAGAGGGAGGCTGATTAAGGGGTAATGTGAGGAAGTGCTTTTTCACAGAAAGGGTGGTGGATGCATGGAACAGCCTACGTCAAGAAGTGGTGGATATGAATACAGTGCAGGGCTTCAAACAGGCATGGGATAGGCATAAGGGAGCAATACAGATGAGTATGAATAGATAGGCCAATGACAGAGAACAGGCCTATGGCACATTCATAAGGCAGAAAAAATGGGCAGACTAGATGGGCCTTGCAGTCCTTATGTGCCATCAACGTCTATATATCTATGTAGAGAACAATGATGTGTGTCTGGGAAGGGCAGCCAAAGGCACAGTAACAAAAAGAAGTGGAATAGAGGGTCCAGCCTGGCTAAGGTAGATGTGGGAGCAGAGCTGTAAACCAAATCTTAATAGTCAAATGCTAGATGGATTATCTTCATGACAACCTCATGGCAGGAATATAGGCATTGTTCCTGTATAGCACTCCAAGTCTGGGAAGGAATCTCTTACGCATAGGAACCATGTGACAGAAAAAGTCAAGATGACTGACCAGCAGTGCACCCAAGAATTTAAAGGAGAAGGCTTCCTTAAGGGGGCAACCTTTCAGGGTTATGAATACCACACTGAATTCTGGTCAGCTGTTGCCTGGTACCAGATGTCACTGAGACCATTTTCTTGGCATTGAGAGAAAGCTGGTTAGTACAGAACCAGCACTGGACACTGCAGGAACTATGCAGCCAACTCAGAGGATGAGAACCCACAGACAAAGTGCAGTGTCTCATCCACACATTGCACATATAAATGTTCAAGTGGGTAAATGCATTAGAGAGGTCATTAAGAAAAACTGAGAATGTGGCTGGACCAAGGACAAAGCCTTGTGGTACTAATGGGAAGGGAAGGGGTGATGGAATCACCTGCAAGGATAGCCTGCAACCTGTCCATCAGGTATGAGCAGAACCATTTTAATGTAAGGTCAAATAAACTAGCACTCATACCTGTCAGTCTTTTGTAACTGAAATGTGGGACACTGACATTCAAAATGCAGTAAAAATGTGGGAACGATGGCCCACAAAATGTGGGATACCTCATCAAACAGGAAGATACAAGCCAAAGCACAGGAGACGCTGATGTTTTTATTTGTGCAAAATTTTATCTTGCTTTAGCATCATAGAGTGTCATGAGTTTCTTCTTCTAAGCCTGATTTTACAGTACCTTTTCTTTGGGTAACACCATTTCCATGTGGGATGGACTTTGGCTGGATACTGTACAGAGAATTCTGAGGGGCAAAATTACGGTAGTCTCATAATTCTAATCCCCCTCCTCCCCCCAGCATGGGTGCTTACCTTAAAGGCTCTGCTGAGCTCATCCCAGCAGATTACTGCCAAGTACTTCCATTTGTTTACGGAGACTGGATGAGTGCTACTGCAGCGATGGGGAGCTTGTGTGTGTGTGTGTGTGTGGTTTTATTTAGCACACCTCCATACTGCTCAACCCCTCAGCATTAAAAATCATGGCACTGGCCTTCAAACTCCATAGCAAATGGCTAAAATGTGTAGCACTTTCTTATTTTAAAGAGTAACTCATCTACAGATAGTGGGCCCCAGATATTTAGTTTTATGGAATGCTTCTATCACGTTAGTTAATGATCTAATAATTTGTGTATCTAGAATTATCCCCAACATTATTAAGAACATGAACAAACCTTTTCCCAGCAAGGGTAAATTTGAGTGTAAAAATCATAGTGCTATGCAAAATTCATAGCAGTTGAAAAGTATGAGCACCTCCTGCACCAGTGTGGATCATGGCCGCTGACCGCACTTCAAAGGCCCCTCCCCCCATCCCCCCGCTGCCAAAGAGTGCAGTCAGCACTCACACGAGACACGGTGAATCTCTGTACCACTGCCCTGACTGAATGGACCGAAAGTGCAGCTGTGATAAATGAACAGAGGGCAGCAGTGACATTATTGAAGGCAGGAACCCTCCTAGAATTAACTTTTGGAACCAGTGCCCCACAGCAAGAGGGATGCTGTCATTCTATGCATCCCAACCCCTTCACCAGGGTAACAGGGCTGGGGTTGCACCAGCATCCAGTCAAACTGCAGAGCTTGAAAGAATAACCAGAAGGAGCACTGGAAAACTGGAGGACTGCAGGCTTTCTGGTGCAAATCAGGCCAATTCCCTGTTGAGTGATTATTTCTATTTGTGACTGGGGTAAAGAGCGGATCTGTTCATAGAAATCATAGGTCATAGGTGTTTCAAGTATTGCAGACTTGCGTCCATTATTGCTTGCCATATATTTCTAGTTTTTGTTTATTTTGATATTATTTGTCCAGTCAGTGTTTAAACTGATTCATTATTTCACTAGTGACTATGTCTGCCAGGAGACTATTCCACAGTGGTACTACTCGTTGACTGAACCAAAATTTTCTTTTTTGAAGATTCCATTTGTCCATAATTCATTGAGATAGAGGACCCCTAGGTTTGTACATAGTTGTTTTGTGCTTTAGGCCTAATTCTTCATATAATTCCTGATCTTGGAGTGCTCTGTATACCATGCACATGTCCCCTCGGATTTACCTGTACCGTAGTGTAAACAGGTTTAGGTTTTCCAGCCTTTCTGAGTATATGTTGTCATTGTAACCTGTCATTACTCTTGTTGCCCTTCTTTGGATACCCTCCAGTTTCCTTATGTCCCCCTTCCTATAAGGAGACAAAACTTGTGAACAATATTCCAGATGAGGGTGCACCAAAGCTTGCTATAAATGTATTAATACTTTGCTTTCCCTACTTCTTATATGTTGTAATATACAATTTAAAGATTGATTAGCCTTTTTGGTGATGAAATTGCAATGCTGACTGAATTGTAGATAATTTGTAATCCTGTCAACCAGATCTTTCTTCTTTTGATTGTGATAAATTGTTATTCCCAATTTTATATGTATGGTTTAGATTTTTTTCCCCATGTGCATAACTATACACGTTCCTACATTTAGGTCTAGCTTGTATTTACCTGTCCATAGATGTATGCTATTTAGGGTGTCCTGCAAATTTGTGCTATCTTCTTTTTCATTTACTATTGCACCAATGCAGCAGTCATCTGCAAATTTCATCATCTAGACATATTGATGGTCACTTTTGAGTGACTGTACATATATATATTGAACAGGCAGGGACCCAGAACAGAGCCCTGGGGGACCCCACTTGTCACTTCCATCCAATCAGACAGTATTCCATTTATCACTACTCTCTGTCTTCTTCCCCCCAACCAAGACTCCACCCAATTAGTTATGTTGACATCAACTTGGATAATATTTAATGTGTCTACTAATTCCTTATGGGGTAGTTTGTCGAAGGTTTTGGCAACAACTGTTCTGCAACAGACTGTGTGTTTGTCGTAGACTAACTGTGTGGCTGACAGCTGATTCCCTCCCATGGAGAAGGAGGCCTTCTTATGCTAGCCAAGCATGCGATTGATGCTGAGCATCACCAAACAAGGAAACAGAGACAGTCATGACCTGCTTCCCAAGACTGCTTTGGAATCTGCTCAGCAGGTACCATAGCCCAGTACCCAGCTATCACCACCCCTCAGGATTAACACCTCAAGATGGTAGGTGAAGCAGATTCATAGTGGTGGAACGCAACAGTGGACAACTGAACCTCCAGAGAGAGCGACAGTGAAGCAGACACCAAACAGCAAGTTAAGCAGGAGTATGGAGGAGTAGCCCAGCTGATAAAATGAGACTACTGAGAGCTGAGATCCAGAACACCTGCAGATTGAGTGAAGAGCTATGCAACTGGAACCACGACTAGGATCACGGCTTGACCTTACATTAAGGGAAGTGAGTTAACAGGTAGGACACTGGTCTATTGCATTCTTGCTACTGGGCCAGTGGATTACAAATACCTCAGGGACAAACTTTTACAACTGCCATTTTAGCAACTGCATGGCCTTTGGGGCGGATTTTATGTAAGCAGATGGCCTCAGTTTAATTGGAAGTGTACCATGGCCGACCAACCAACTGCAGCATTTAACAGGCCTGCAGTAATTCAGCACTGGGTGCACAGTAACTTTTGATGGAGCTCTCTATAGTGTTTTAATGTGGTAGTACAGGTACCAGGCAGGAGGGGGCAGTGGTCTGCAGCTCTGGAGGCAACATCTTAGACAGTACTGTGCACTATGGTATGGGGACAACTGAGTACTGGAGCTGTGCCTGAAAGGGCCTATTTAGTGGCAGTTCAAGAAACCTTTTATTTGACTATACCTGCTCAGGGTGCATAATACTGTAGTGTCCTGCTTTACTAGTTGTTTGGGGCCAGGCCTATGAAGAGCACCAGAAGTCTGGCCAGGGTACAACTGCCTACTTCATTTTTGCCAACTAACCCTATTCCCTCCTTAGGGTTTGCTGCCCTAATAAAAGTATTATTTGTTTATTCATAATCCTGATTTTTGCACTTATTATTAGTAGAGTGCTGATAACTACAATTTTGGTTAGTTTTTATTGCATTGTATTGGTTTCATGGGTGGGTGATTCCTGTGGGGAGGCAATGCATCCCAGGGAGTTGTACTGTTCTGGCACTAGGCCCTCTTAAAATCTTTTTTCTGGCTGGATGCACTGTGTAAATTCTTTAAACCTTAGATACAACCCCCAATGAAGCGTTAAAGTCCACATTCATGGCAACCTAGTTACATAATGAGTGACAGCTGAGAGGTAAAGTATGCTAGCGCCTGACAGCTTATCCCCAGTTGGATAGGTTGTGCAACAGTGTCAAAGACCTTGACCAAGTCAACAAATATGGCAGAGATGATACGGCCCTGATCTGTCCACTTCCAGATGGTATTAGTGAGACAGATAAGGGATTGGGTAGTGAGTGGAGTAAGTTTTCTAAAATCCAGACAAGAAGGGACTGAAAAAGGAAGAAGAGTTGAGGAAGGGGAGAGCAGAAAGAGTACTATATTCTCCTGTAGTTTATTTAGAACAGGGGAGCAGAAAATAGAATTCTAGTTTCCTGGTGCAGAAAGGTCACCACCTTTGTGGAGGGGGCTTACCTCTGCCCTTTTACAGATACCAAGAACTGAGCCAGATGTAAAGGAAAAATTAAGAAGCTCAGGGATTTAAATTTAATTTTTATTCTGGGACATAAACCCACTTATTTATGTATTTGTTAACTGGGTAAGTGCACTGGTCCCAGGGGCCTTTTTCAGGCATCCCCCCACGGGTCACCCCTGAAAAAGGGACTTCTAGTCTCAGTGAGTGTACCCAGTCAACAAAATTCAATAAATAAATAAATCTCAGGGTGTTTTAGATAGAGCGAGAGAGACAGAGGTCGCAGCAGTAGCGATAAAGAGGAACAAGAGTCTAGGTCTGGGATCCCATCCAGCTGGACTATTGCATTTTGATTGGTTAAAAACCGGGAAAGCTGAAGAAGTAGCAGCAGGTGAGGGGGTACAAGGATAGCGCATGGGTGGAGACTAGTCAGGGAGTGGGTAAAATAGGCATGAGGAAGTTCTTCACCAAGGGGGCATTTGACCAATGGAATAGGCTGTTAAAAATTGTGGTTAAGGTGGGGACTGTAAATTGGTTCAAGGTGTAAGGATAGTTGATGTTAACCTGGCTAGTTATAATTTAGAGCAAAGTTATAAACCCCACTGATGTTCTTTTAAAAGGGGTGTGGTCTTTGCCAGTGTAAATATGCTAAATGACAAGAGACCAACAGCTCATGAAACATAATGGATGCACAAATCACAACAGGAAATATCTTGATCAATGCAGATTTTTTAGAAATAAGTAACCAATCAAACGTATAAATAGGGTCTAAAAATCTAAAAAACTTAATTGGGTAAATCCAGTCAGGTGACCGTGCATTAATATAGCATAATGCACCATAATCCTGGTGCTAAACCTGACCCAATTTGTTAGTAGCCACATCACACAATGAACAAACCAATCCCCTACACCCAGAACTGACCTTCAATCACAAACATGGCTGCCACATTTACTTGCTTAAAACCTTCATCTAGGCCCCCAAAATAGTACAACACAAATATATTGTTTCTCTGGTTATTACACTCTCCTTTCACACTTAAATCAGAAAAATGAACTACTGTTCATAGTTTCCATAACTAATGTTCCTGTGCTGACAATGAAAAAATGTCCTCCTATCTTTACCTGCTTACCACAGGGAAATCTCTGCTGCTTGCCCTACAACAAATAAAAATTAAGGTTCTGGCTCCATATGAGGCTTTTGTTTTGTGTGTGTGTGTGTGTGTGTGTGTGTGTGTGTGTGTGTGTGTGTGTGTGTGTGTGTATGTGTTTGTGTACAGTATGTTGGGAGAGGAACATTCTGCCAGTTGAATTGTGCAGCATTTTGAATCCCTGTTATTTCATGGTAAACATTCTGGGCTCAATTCTCAAAGGACCCTTAGATTGCCACAAGCTGCAGCAAAAGGCATCTTGCGTCAAAGCCAGGTCCACCAAAGACCCTGTGCCCGATTCTCTATCAGGCAGGTTCCCAGAGGCAAAGTCTCTCAGCTTGCAGCAACGCTGGCCATGTGCCAAACAGATGGCACATCCGGAGGGTTTGCCGCAAGCTGTGGAGAGGCTGTGCGCTACTCCAGCACATTTCTGGTGGCTAGTGGCACCTCCCAGCCCCAATACACCCCAAACCTAACATGTACAAATCAATCATTCCCTGGTAGTCTAGTGGACTCCCCCCACAAACTCTGATCCCCCATTATGACAAATTAAATCATCCCTAGTGGTCTAACGAAACCCCCAAGCCCCGATCCCCATTATGAACAATTAACACATCCCTGGTGGTCCAGTGGATCCCCACCCTGGCAGGTACTGCCCCACCACTCCGCTCTCCCCATCCCAATACTGAGCTGGAGGCTAGCACAGCCCACCACTCACCACCATGGCCAGCTGCCAACTGAGCTCTGAATGAGGACACACTGTAGACTGTATGTGCTCAGTGACTGACAGCCCACTAAGCTGTCAATCAGTGAGCGCATACTGAATACAGTAGGAACACATTAAGAGCTCAGTCGATGGCTGCCCATGGTGAGTGGTGGGCTATGCCAATCACTGGCTTGTTTTCAGGATGGGGGATCAGGGTGGTGGGGCAATGCCTGCCAGGGTGAAGGGTGGGGGCACACTAGACCACCAAGGATGTGTTAATTATTCATAACGGGACTTGTGAGAGTGCTAGACCACCAGGGATTATTTAATTTATCATAACAGGGGATCGAGGTTTGGAGGGGTTCTGCTAGACCACTAGGGATGATTTAATTTAACATAATGGGGATCAGGGTTTGGAAGGCTGCTAGACCACCAAGGAAATATATATAATTCCCTATGGGTGAGATCAGGGATGGGGGGGTCTGTTAGACCACCAGGGATGATTCCTTTCATCTTATTAGGGGACCAGGGATTGGGGAGGTGGTAGACCATCAGGGACTTATTTACATAATAGGCATCAGGGGCTGGGGAAGGGGACTGTGGCACATTGCCACAAAGTGCACAACTCTCTCAGAAGGAAAATTTCTAAGTACCCTTAGGCCAGCACTGGCTGGAATGGTACTTAGAAATTTGCCCTCTGGGAGAGTTTTGAGAATCCTGATTAAGGGGATTTGGCAGCCTGCATCTGCTATATGCCCCTAGCACCATGCCGCAGCCCATTTTTTGGTGCACAGGCAGTGCAAGCCTTGTTTGGTGCAGACAGCCTGCAGTTGATGCAGACTACCTTCCAGAATCGCTCTTGGCTCATCTTTAGGTGCAAGGGGCATTTTGCACCATTTTTTGTAGCGCAAGCCCTTTCACCATACCAGGAGCTTTGAGAATCGAGCCCTCCATCTGTTGCATGTGGAGAAAGACAGAGAAAAATTAAAAAATATAGACAACTAATGGAAAGGTAGGACAATATAGTTATGTACTGTAGGCACACGGAGACCCAAACAGCTTAAATACATTAATGAAGTTCATAAATCATAGATCCCTTGCTAGGCTACATCCCCTCTTTCATGCCTTCTATCACTTTGCCCTGGATTATTTTCTCAGAAACACCACTGTTCTCTGCATTCCTCGCTCTCCTTGCCCTCTCCTAATGCCAGGAGCCTCAGTCATGGTCATTTTACTACCTTCCTCTTCAAATTCTGGCTGTGCTCCTTCACCCCTACCATTCCTCCCTCCTCCCCATCTCCTCCATCCACCTCTTACTCCCTTCACAGCTCTGACACCTGCTCACTCAACATCCCCAGTAAAGTCCTCTGCTGTTTAAGTTACTTTCTCTTTCTACTTCCCCAAACTTTGGAGCACCCTTCCTGTTGCTATTCATAATGCTCCCTTTTCCCTATCACTAAAATCCTTCCTACATAACTTCACAATTCATTCCTGCAATGCTGTTGATCCTAGGCTGATCCCACTGCTCCTTCCTCCATACTACTCCATCCCCTAATGCCCTGGTTTATTTGTTCACTTTTCCCTTTGTCTGCTCCCCATTGTACTAACAATCTCCCTTCTCTCCCTCATTGTGCTGCCAGTTGCACTTTGCTGAATTGTTGCTATTGATATGCTATTAATACGCTTGTTTCGCACACCTACTTTGTGTTTCCTTTAAATTGTCTGGTACAGCCCCTTCCCCCAAGGACACATCTGGAAACAAAAGAAAGAAAGAGAAAGAGAAAGAGAGAAAGAGAGAAAGAAAGAAAGAAAGAAAGAAAGAAAGAAAGAAAGAAAGAAAGAAAGAAAGAAAGAAAGAAAGAAAGAAAATGAAAAGTATATACATTTGAATCATAGATTTTAGGAGAAACCTATACACACACACACACACACACACACACACAAAAACCTAGCAGGTTGAACAGTTTTGGACACATTTCCATAAAAACACCAGTATTGGTTTGAAATGCAAATAACATAATACATGTTTCTTTTTGTTTTGTTACAAAAATGCATGCCACTAATGACTTTCATTGTATTTTGTTGTTTGCATTTACCCCATGCCAATTAACAGAATATGAACTGTTTTTTGTCTTCAAATTTAAAATGGAAGCATATTTCAGTGAAAGGGCCTAATTTTTATCTTTTTAAAATAATTTCTTTTTTTCACGGTAAGTAAAATATTTAAACACCATATTATAAGTGCAAAAGACACTCCAGTGAGTGCCATTCTGGTGATATAATCTCACTTCTCAGCTGCACAATGCACCAGAGGTGTGCGATTATATCATCGTAATGCACACTCTATCATGTCTTATTGCATATGTGAAAGAGGTATAGAAAATCAGTTCTTAAATAGCACAATATACTGTAGCACATACAAGTCTTTAGTAATGCCTTTTGAGTACAGAATACTGGACCTCCTAGGAAGCAGCTCAGGCTCTGATCCCAGGGACAGTCATTAGCTGGCAGGTCAGACTATTGGCTTGACCATCAGAGTTCAGGTCTATTCTTTAAGTTTCAGCTCTTGGTCTTTGGCTTGGCTAACGCTGATAAGGCTGGATTCATAAGCAATTATAAAGTCACAGTTCAAAAAGATAAACCTTCAGTCTGCAGTTTATTTCAAATGGGGTGGATGATTTAGCGTCCACAGTGGTTCTTCTCTTTGCTAGTACTCACAGGATTACAGTTCATCATCATCATCAAAGGTTTATTTCTTCAACCATTTGGTCATTACAAATTGTCATTAAAGTACATTAAAATACATAAAAGTATAACAAAGCACAACTGACAGAATAATACAGACAATGTACAGTATACCCTAGGCACTGCAGCATAGAACTAACAATGGAAATCTAATGTATATCCCTAATAAATCTATTTATGCTATTTATTTATTTTGTGAGAATCAGTTTACAACCTTTGAGCCAGTGGCTCGTTTCCAAAGGTACCTCGTCACATTGAGGACATACATAGCATTTTAGATTACACAGTACAGGTTTTTTCTCAAATAGGCGTTCATCAGAGGCACCACGTCACACTGTGGTCAAACAAAAAAACATTTGAGTTACAGGGTACAGGTATTTGAGATAGTTCTTATACAAGTTGGTTACATATGTTGAGCAGTCTGCTGGCATTACCGTAAGACAGCAGGCACTGGCCAGGTTATACTTAGGTATGGTGCTGGGAGGGGTGGAGGGGTGGGCTAGGTGGAGAGCTGCCCGGCGGGCGTTGTCAAGTGTGGAGAGGTCGAGGTCAGGCCTCATTCAGAGACAGCAGTGGCTGCGAGTGTTGAGGAGTTGGCTTCGAAGGATGGTTTTGAATTTGGGAGATAGTGGTGGCATTGGTGATGGGGGCAGGGAGAAAGTTAAACCAGAATGGGGCTCTGTAGCAGAAGGACCTCTGACCATGAGTGGTTCTTGACCTGGGGACTAGTAGAGAGGTCTTGTTGGAGGACCGTGTTGCAATTGTAGGTGGGATCCGGTGGATGGATGCAGTCACCCCTGGAGGGGAGAGCCCGAGTAGGGTCTTTTTAGTGAGGCGGCAGGTATGATAGCAAAGCCGTTCATCTAGGGTCAGAAGTTTAGCATCGTCATACAGTTGACAGGTGTGTGTGAACCTGAGGGCACCAGTAATCAGTCTGCAAGCCTTATTTAGGGTTATGTGGATTTTTTGAGGGCAGTCGTGTCAGCAGCACCAAATCTATAGCGATAATAAGGACAGCTGTTCATCATATTTTATCATTATCCATGACTAAATATACCATTATCCGAGTAATCTTGTTCTGATTTTTTTTAATGCAGACTACTGACTAATTATTATAGTCTTGCTAATATTCTCACTAAGACCGCTCTAAATAACAGGCAGCTAACAAGGTACAGATATGCTTCCAGGTAGGAAGAGCAGTCAACCAGGTCATAAGGAACTGCATAAAAGTGCCCAGTGTTCAGGTGAAAAGAGCTTCATCTAACATACACCTGGTACCAGAACACAATCACCTTTTCTTATACTCTTCCAGAGCACACATTGTCATATGGGCGATATGTGTGGTACCATCAAGTGCAGAGATCCACAGTATGCCAGTGACGGCAGACTCTCCATGATACCCTAAAGCCCTTGGACAATATTACACCAAATTAGGCCAGCATAATAGTCTCTCCAGGGTGAAAATTCTCAGGCTGATGTTCCAAATTGGCCATTTACGGTCCTTTTACACTAAGCTTTGGGAAAAGGACCACGAGTAGCCTGCAAGCTAAGAGGGCACAGGGCAACAATTGGTCCTGTCCCAGCATACACACTACGGCCCTTTAGGCAATGTTTTGCCTTGAAATTTCCATACTTAGTATATCATGACAGTAACTTGTAATGTCTAACAAAAAGCATTTTCCTTTACTTTGAGCAGACTCGTAGTGTAACTCCAATCCATATAGGCTACATCTTAAAAGGAAAAACAGAAACAATTCAGAGGCTAAATCAAGCCTGCTATCCAGTGGTCATAGTTAAATTTATACAGGTCCATTATAATGGCCCAAATAGTTACCCCCAAGATAATAAATGGAGATTAATTTTCCATAATAATTAATCGAATAATATATAATTTGAACTATGGTACTTCCTTATGACATCCTTACTTATACTTTAAATTTTCCAATCTTTTGCTCAACTTTATGCATGTAAAAGCCATATTAATGCAAAGGGCACATTCTAATGAATGATTCACACATTAAACGTGCAGTTGAAAGAGTAGTACAAAAAGAGAAAATCTCAAACACAAAAGTTCCTCATCAGGATTTTTAAATTTTAACACTTTCATACATTCTGAATTAATAACAATGTCTCTTACAGTCATACTGTTCCCCTCGGGGAGAAAGCACATACAGTCTGTTCAATTTAAAGACAGCGGTACTATGCGCTATGCACAGGAGTCACAGCTATATGACTTGTGGAGAATCTATATTAAAAGGATCAATGGTCATTATGTGGCTCCAAATCCATTTATGCAGTTTATATAGTTTATATAGTATACTGACTGGGTAAACCTTAATAGGCAATGTGGGAGTTTTCAATAAGGTTCAGAAAAGGACCAAGGCACCATTCTGCAGGTAATAATCCAAGAAATCATAAAAAGCTGAACCAAGGCTATATTTTATCATATAGTTCCTGGCTGCTTCTGCGATTTGACCTGCAGCTTTCATAATAAATTCCTTATAATATTTTAGGTTCAGATAGCCCAAGAGAAATTTTTAGCACAAAAAGGCCTTCAAGTCTCATAATATAGAGTCCTTGCACCCCTTTTCACTCATCTCTGTACCTGGCTCCACTTCTCGAGCCTTCCATTTTTCGGGATTAGGTCCTCCATTTCTGCAGCCTGTTGAAAAAGAGAATAAGAAAAATCACTTGATCTGAGCACAGCAACTTAGGTGTTTTGGACCCCTCTCCCTCAGCACCCTTGGCAAGGTTAGCATACCTTTTTATCTGTTTCTATAAGCTTATCAGCACACTACGGTACGATTAATACAAATGTATTCTTCATTGCTTTGTTCCCTCGGTTTCTCCAAGCAATCCAAAGTCAGCTGAAGCCCAATAGATAAACCACTCCTCTGACTGGTCACTTACTGAACATGGCTCCACACCGGAGCACCACTGGATACACCAGAACAGCACCCCTTCAAAGTCAAAGTAACCAAAACAGAATAGCAATGACAAGCAAAAAACATCAGCCAACCATGTCAAGATCTGAAGACCCAAAATTACCTCAGTAGGGCAGTCCACTGAGCACAAGGAATGAGGAACCCAGTGTTCAGACCAGTGTTACACACTGGCATCCCATAAGCCAGGTAAAGTTTAACAGAATGATCTTAAAAAAATATCCTCTGAGGTAACATTTCTTCTCAAACTTTGGAGAAATACAATTCGTTAAAAATAAAGATTAGGGATAAAATTAGAAGTGGTGTGGGAGAAGCAAACATGGAGTGGAGCAGCCCATCGCCATCTTGCTGCCCCCCATATTATAATAGGATTACAGTTCAAATTGATACTTTCAAAGTCAGGTTGTGGTAGTGGATAAAAGTTTCAGTAAGGAACAGTTTCTCACCATAACTGAAGATCTTTGAAAGAACTTCACCGATTGGACTACACCTTTGCAACTGTAAGCCATCAGCGTCAGGACCACTTGGAAACTTTTGCTAGGTGGGGGCTGCCCATGATGATGTACAACGTTGATGCATTTAAAAGATGGGTGGCTCCCTTGCTCTTCAGTTCCCAGCTGGAAACAATCTGGGAGGGCCCTTACCATGAGGAACCAAGCGATCAAACCAGTACCAGGCACACAAAAAAAAAAGCATGGGTCTGGAAATATAATATACATAAGGCACTTATGTATACCTCCAGATAAGGCAGTGGACAAAACTGCCAGCTTATACCCCAGAAAGGAGGAGGGAGGGGAGTGCACTGTGGTAAATGGAGGAGATTCTCTTAAAAATCTACTGTTACTGCAAATAACTGTTCTATCTTCATAGAGGACATCTTTTCCATTGGGTCACATATTTGGAATGATTTTTCAGCAGTACAAAATAACCAGGGATAATGGCAAAGTCTGATATGAAATCAGGACAGAAGGACTCGCAGAACACCAAGACCAAAGCCAGCATATCTGCATGAGGAGATGTCTAAAGGGTAGTGCTTTGTAAAAATATGTACAGTAATCAATGTGGCAGCAACACAGATTTCATCTGCAGAAGCATTCTGAAGGCAGGCAACAGAAATAGCCATACCATGTGTAGAGTGGCCATGCACAGCACTAGAAAGTTCCTTACCGTACTTCCTAAAAACAAAATCCAATGCAATGAGCCAGCCATTTAGACAGGCATTGCTTAGCGACAGGTATACCCTCTCTCCCAAGGGTAAATGAGACAAAAAACCAAGAGGACATTCTGCAGACCTCAGTAAAATCTAGATAGAAACGTAGTGATCTATGTACAACAAGTGTATGTAGCAATGCCTCACCTTTGTTAGCATGCTCAAGATTATACACTGGCTGGGTTATTGGGTGCAGGGATTCAAGAGGGCATGGGACAGACATATGGGGTTGAGAGGAGTAGGGGAAGTTCTGAGCCAGTAAACGGAGAAGGGGGGAGGGGTGCATAAAGGGCAGACTAGATGGGCCAGTGTGGTCCTTTTCTGCCATCAAATTTCTGTGAATCTATGAATTGTCTGATTCAATGTGAACGTCAGAAACTACTTTGGGTAAAGAGTGTGGCTCAATATTCAAGGCCGCCCAGTCCTTGTGAAAAATCAGGTAAGAGGGCTCATGCATGAGCACCTAAAGTTCAAAAATCCTTCGGGCAGAAGTTATAGTAACCATAAAAAGAGCCTTGCAAGAAAGGCTGGGCATCATGCAATTTGCAGCAGGCTCCAATAGAGACAAAGTCAATTTCTCAAGGATGAAATTTAGATTCCAAGGTGGAACTGGTTTAAGAACTGAGGAATGCATGTGCAAAATACCCAGAAGGAAGGTACAAGACACTTCTAGTCATGCTACCATACGTTCAACAGTAGAGGCATAGAAAGCCAAAATGGCAGCCAAGTGCACTTTAATGGATAAGTCTATAGGCCTGAGCCTGATAAAAACAGAAGGTAAGCCAGTGCAGTATTGATAGGACATGAAAACGGGTCATCTGAATGGGAAGCCCACCACATAGAGAAGCACTTTCATTTTAGTGAATAGGTGTGTCTTGTTGAAAGCTTTCTAGCTGCCCCTAGGGGTATCCAGTGAACAGGGTGACTGAAATTGGGCACGTACTAAAATGGTGACTCAAATACGGTGCATGTGTTCACGGCAACCAAGCAGGGGGGTGACTGGATACTGGGGTGGGAGAAAAACTATGACAGGAAGTAGCGGGTATATGAGCGTGCACCCAAGGGGGGGGGGTTGAGAGGCAGGGAGGCTAATATGTAGGAGGGGGTGTGGTGAGCAGCTTCCAAGCTGGTTCAATGGTGTCGTGGGGAGGTGGTCGGCTGTGAGGCACAGGATACAGGGTCCTGTAAGGGTGAGGGTTTTTTGCCTGCAGGCAGCATATATTTTGTGAAGTTTTCACACACCACCCCCTCCCAGAAATGCACCCCTGGAGTTGAGAATCCACAATCAGGGGTGAATAGGGCGAAGTCCTCCATGGGTGTGGTGTGGGGGGGTGCAGCCCCCCCACTTTAAGAATGAGATCTGTAGGTCTTGGGTGCCCTTTTTTGTCTGCACTGCAAGTGCGCATCACCAAAATTGATTTATGGTGATGTACACGCGCCGTAATGGTGATCACCGTTCCGCGATTGCCGTTATGACATGGAACCCCCACTAGGACATCAACCACCTACGGAAAAATCCTAAAACATGCAATGGCTATGTCCTCAAGAGCATGTGTGCAAATGTAGGGTCCAAAGGTCCAGATGGACCAGAACCCCCTCCCCCTTTCTTGTGACAGTATGCAACGAAACACAGGGGTAACTGAACAGGAGGTTCCACTGTCAGATGTAGAAGAGTAAACCAGCATAGGCTATAGCAAAGGCCAAAAGGGGGCTACGTAGAAACATAGAAGTTGACCATAGATAAGGACCGCAAGGTCCAACCAGTCTGCCCATTTTTTCTCAGGCCTTTACTCTGTCAATGGCCTATTTATTCATACTCATCTGTATTGTTCCCATATGCCTATCCCATGCCTGTTTGAAGCCATGCACTGTATTCATATCCACCACTTGCTGAGGTAGGCCGTTCCATGCATCCACCACCCTTTCTGTGAAAAAGAACTTCCTCACATTACACCTTAATCGGCCTCCCTCTAATCTCATGCTGTGTCCGCTTGTCCTGCTATTTTTCTTATATTGAAACATGTTAGACACTTTCACCTTGTTAATGCCCTTAAGATGTTTGAATGTTCCGATCATATGACCTCTCTCATTCCTTTGCTCTAGGGTATACATATTGAGCTCCGTTAATCTGTCCTCATATGTTTTCTGATGCAGTCCCTGCACCATTTTGGATGCCCTTCTCTAGGCTGCCTCCATTTTGTTAATGTCCTTGTGAAGGTGTGGCCTCCAGTACTACACACAGTACTCCAGATGGGGCCTAAGCAGTGTTTTGTAAACAGGGATTATTACCTCCCTCTTACGACTTGTAATACCCCTTCTAATACACCCCAGCATCCCTCTAGCCTTATCTACTGCTTTAGTGGTCTGCTTGGATGATTTCAGGTCATCTGTGATGATGATGATACCCAAGTCTCTTTCTTCCCTTGTGATTGTCAGCAACTCCCCTCCCAACCTATAGGTAACATCAGGATTTCTCTTCCCTATGTGCATGATCTTTCACTTCTTTGCGTTAAACCCCAGTTGTCACTCTTCAGACCATTTTGCCAGTTTTTCCAGATCTCTTCTCATTCTGCCCACCCCATCTGGATCATCTACTGTGTTGCAGATCTTGATGTCATCTGCAAACAGGCAATCCTTTCCCACCAGTCCATCTGCAATGTCACTATTAAAGATATTGAAGAGGATTGGCCCCAGGACTGATCCCTGAGATACCCCACTTGTGGCTTACATCTCTTCTGACTGTATACTATTTATCACCACTCTCTGTTTTCTACCCGCCAACCAGTTTGCCACCCAGTTGACCAACTTCTGACCCACCCCGAGCCTTCCCAGCTTATTAATCAATCTTCTGTGTGGAACAGTATCGAAAGCTTTGCTGAAGTCAAGGTAGGCAACATCAACTGCACCCCCTTGGTCCACCAATCTGGTTACCCAGTCAAAGTAATCTATGTGATTAGTTTGACAGGACCTTCCTGTTGTAAATCCATGCTGTTTTGGATCCTGTGCTTCTATGGATTCCAGGTGTTGCACTATCATTTCCTTAAGGAGTGCCTCTATAGTCTTACCCACTACTCTGGTAAGACTGACTGGTCTGTAGTTCCCTGCCTCCTCCCTGCTACCACTCTTGTGGAGCGGGATCACATGAGCCCTTCTCCAGTCTTCTGGGACCTCTCCTGTGCTCAGACTCACTAAACAGTTCTGATAATGGCTCTGCTAGTTCAACCCTTAACTCCTTTAGTACCCTGGGATGTATGCCATCAGGTCCCATTGCCTTGTCCACCCTGAGCTTAGCGAGCTCTTGTAGGACCCTTTCTTTTGTGAAGAGACTAGTGCACACCTCCCTCCTCCCTGTGTCCATGGTACTGATCTGTGGGCCCTGCCCTACCTTCACCTCAGTAAATACTGAGCAGAAGTATTTATTTATGATAGATGCTTTTCCTTGGTCCTCCTCCACACACTCCCCCTTATCCCCTTTGATCTTAGCAATACCCCCTCTGGACTTTCTCCTTTCACTAATGTATCTATAGAAAGTCTTGTCCCCTTCTTTTACTGTTCGTGCTAGTGTTTCCTCAGTTTGGGCCTTTGCCTGCCATACTACCTTCCCTGCTTCCCTTAGGGAAGTTTGGTATGCTTTTCTATCTTTGTCCCACTGCATTGCCTTATATTTCCTGAAATCCAACTTTTTGGCTTTGATCTTTTCTGCTACTGTTTTTGAGAACCAAAGTGGTTTCCTCCTTCTTTTGCTCTTGCTTTTCTCCCAAACACAGTGGGATGTTACTTCAAGTATTGCATCCTTAATGCTTGCCCACTTTGCCTGTACCCCCGCACCTGTATTTCTTCTTACCAGGGTTAGCTTAACTCTGTCGCCCATCTTATCAAAGTCAGCTCCTCTGAAGACCCATATTTCTGCCTTGGAATGAGATGATTTTGTTCTAGTGGCCAAATTGAACCATACCACGTGATGGTCACTGGCCCCCAGGTGACCTACTTGGAGATCTGTGATCCTTTCTTTGTTAGTCAGTACTAGAGCTAGGATAGCCCTGTCTCTTGTAGGTTGTTGTACCAATTGTTTGAGGCCCTCCCGCTGCAGGGAATCCACTATGTGTCTAGTTCCGGCAGATGTTCCTGCTGGTATTGACCAATCTGTATCTGGCATGTTGAAGTCTCCCATTATCAGAACATCCCCTTTAGCTGTCATGTTTTGTATATCTTCTAACAGTAATGTGTCTATGTACTCCCCCTGGTCTTGAGGCCTGTAGACAACTCCAGTTCATATGGCTGTCCCATTTCCTGTTTCCAGGGTGACCCACAGTTCTTCTGACTCCTTATGTATATTCTGAATTTCTGTAGCTTTGATATTTTCATTGAAATAAATGGCCACTACCCCCCTTTTTGCCTCAATATCTTCAGAACAGTACATAGCCAGGTACTGAAGTCTCTCAAGTGGTTACTGGTGAATCATGTCTCACTAATGGCTACTATGTCCAGTTTAACCACTGTCATTGTTGCCTCCAGGTCTGAGATCTTGTTTCCCAGACTGTGGGCATTTGTGTACATGATTTTCCATTGGCCAGATTTCAATGTGTTAGCTGTGGGGCGAGGTCCGGCTTTTCCCCTGTGTGTCATATGGGGAGCTGGACCTTTTTCCTTACTTGGTGATACAAATGAACTGCAAACATGGTGAACTCCTGTTTAATCACTAGCTGAGGGCAGGAGGGGTGTTCTTCCCATTCGATGTATCGGGTACTGCACCCCTCTCCCCATTTGCTAGTTTAAATATTCTATTAAAAACATCAAACTTCTGCCCCAATGCACTGACTCCCTCCTTAGTCAGGTGCAGTCCATCTAATTTAAAGAACTTATGATTCCCAAACTGTTGCCAGTTACCTACATATATATGTCCTTTTCTTTTGCTGCAAGTATTAGGGTATCCTGTTCTGCCCTCAGCTTGAGTAGAGCCCTCTGAATGAGAGGGATTGGAGGGAATGCATAAAGGTACCTCCTTTTTCCAGGAGAAGGACAACATATCTTAATAAAAAAATCCAGGCCCTGGGGCAATCTAGCAAAAATGCAGCAGTTCTGCATTGTGTGAGTATTCAGAAAGGTCGAGCTCCATACAACCTCACCTTACAGAGAGGTTGTTTACCACAGAGGTCAGTAATTCCCACTTGTGAACCCATGACTGTGTCTGACTTAGCCTGTCTGCCAAGATGTTTTGGACTCCTGGGAGAAATATGGCTGTGAACTGAAGGCAGTGACTCAGTGCCCAGTGCCATACCCTTATTGCTTCCTTGCATATGGGGTAAGAGTGAGTGTCCCATTGCTTGCTGATATGGTACATCACACTGACATTATTTGTCCTTATTGACAAGGAGCTTGGACTGAGGTGTTCTGCAGAGGCCTGGAGGCCAACAAGAACTTCCCCCATCTTCAGAACACTGATGCAGAGATCCAAAACAAGGTTGTTCCAGAACCCCTAGGTCTGGAACAGGCCCAGATGGACACCTCATACTATCACCAGAGGCATCCACTATGAGGATCTGCACCAGAGTTGGGGAGAAAAATGGGACCCCTGCAAGAAGTGCAGGGGTTCCTTCAACCACAGTAGTGATATTTGAAGAGGAGACTTGTACTGAACTACTTCCCTGCATTAGCCCTGCAAGAGCCAGTCATCCAAATATGGGAAGATAAAAATCTTTTCCTTCAAGGGGGTTGTTGCCACGACTGCAAAGCATTTGGAAAATACCTGTAACACCAAAGATAAGTCAAAGGGCAAGACTAGGAACTGATGATGGCTGTCTTCCAACATAAATTGAAGGTACTGTTTGTGGCAATGTTGGACTTTTGTAGCATGGTAAGCATCTTTCATGTCCAGAGCACAAAGCCAATCCCCTTTAAATGGCTGCACAGCAAGACTTATGCATGACATAGTCCTATTACATTTAGAAGGGAGTTCTGGAAGCACGACTGTGAATGCACTACAGCTGTCTCCTTTCACTGAGTGGAGTTGAAGCTCATCCCTCAAATCCTCTCTATTCAATACAGTTCGGTAGCCTCCTTTCCCCAGTGCACTATTGTCTTGGTCCTGACCCTACTGGCCATGCATTGAGAAAACTAGGGGTATAAGAACATAGCAATTAACCAACTAGAATATAACAGCAACAAAGCATGGACAATAAATACAGCATAAGATGAGTGCTGTCACTGTACCCAGTTATAAACAGAAGGCTCTGATTTCTTTGATCACTCTATCTTCACCCGCACTATAAAATACTTTAATTCAAAATTACAAGATCTGGAGCCGGCCTGCCAGTGCAGTGGCAAGGTGCCCACTTGCAGCGTTGACATCCCGGGTTTAGGGATGGACTCAGGAGTTGGAAGGCCAGCCAGGGGAAGAAGGACTGAGCATCCCAGTGGCTGCTCTCCTTCTCCGGGGGAGGGGGAGTTAAGTTTCCAGCACATTGTGGACCTCTGGCTGAGGTTGAGGGTACTGCCGCAGTCAGCGCTGTATGTCTGGGGGTGGGTCGGATGCTGGTTGTCATTGCATGTCTCTGTCCCCAGGATCCCAGCAGAAAAAGAAAATGCTGACCCCCGATCTTGATACTGGCCCCACTGCTGTCCTGCTGCCTACTTGTGTTCACCATGGGGGTCCCACTCCTGTGGCCCCAACCTGGCGGGACAAGCCAGGTGTTGCCTACCCTAGTGTTCACTGGGAGGGGTGCCCACCTGGTGGCCCTGTCCCAGGGGGGTATGCAGGAGTGGTGAGCGGAGTTGGGCTGAGCCTCTGGGGGGCCTGGTAAAAAAATAAAATTATAAGATGTGTAAAATAGCAGTCGCCCATTCCGCCAAGTATCAGCAACAAGCCCACAGGATCTGCTTTGTCATGACAGTGGGCACTCTGCCCATATCTACAAAGATACATGTTAGGAAGCAAAGTTAAAGCCCCATGCGCAAGCATGCCACCCACTTCACCTGGCTGTTATTTTGTCAACATGGTTGCCAACGGGGCATCTGGTTTCTGACAACCAGAAGATGCCAGCACACATAACGTGACATCTGATGATGCATTGTTGTTCTAGTCCTGTTCTAGTTTGGTGTGTAAATTGGCAGTGAATCTGCATGACTCCCCCGTGGCTTCTTGGATGAGTATCTGCTTTGGCCTGCCCCTTCTCCAAAAGATCCAAGATGCTCACAGTAGGCTACTCATTCAGGGAAGTCAGAAATGTGATTTAACATGACCTGACGGACTGTGAAAGAATTAAGAACTCTCTCACATTTGTTCAGATCAAACATAAAGCAGGGACAGTGAACACCACAAGACATAAAGGATAAAACTGAATGAAGGCAAGTAAAATGCTGTAAAGTAAGTAATTAAAATGGTTACTAATGGGAACTTGTGTCACGTAATTCATGTTTTAAGGTAGATATATATATATATATATACACATACATATATATATATATATATATACACATATATATCTATATCTATCTATCTACTTATATATTAGAGGCAAAAACTCCATTTAATGCATCAGTTAGGGTTGTTCCACAGCGGCAAAAGCAAGGAAATTCTGTGTTAGGTTGAAAACCCTTGGACCCCAGCCCCACCCCCAACCGGCATCATGGTGCTTCATTGGGGTCGTGGCCCTAACTCACACCCCATCACATGTGTAAGAATCTGAGATGTAGGAAAATGGGGTGAGAGTTGGGATCCAGCGACCCATGGCACGCCACGATGCTGGTTGAATTAGTATGGGGGTCAAGGGGATTTTCAACCTAACATCAATTTCCTCACTTTTGTCACTGTGAAACAACCCTAACTGATGCATTAAATGGATTTTTTTGACTCTAAATTCCCTTCTTTTTTAGAATGATGACGAGAAATAGTGAATGTAATGCGGCAGCAGGAGCATGTGGCCCTTTGGGCCCCGCGCTCCCGCCACGTGATGTCTTGTGACATAGTGACAGGAACAGTAATGCAAACAGAAGTGCCAACAGTGGTGCACATGGTAATGCAATTGTAAATGGTAAAGAAAACATTAATAGAAATGCAAGCGCAAAGTGACGCCAAAGCGAACAGTGACGCAAACGGACATTGAAGTGTGTATGAAAATGCAACTGGTAATGTGAACAGTGATGGGAGTGGTATTTAAAATGGAAATGTTAAGTGTCACAGCAAAAAGAAGGCGAAGGGGAACAGAAATGGAAAGCATAAGCATAAGTTCACACGTAGCATAAACCGTAACATGCACAGGCACGGTAATAATCATAAACAATGTAAAAGTACAAGCGCAAACTGATGCCAAAGCGAACAGTGATGTAGCGGAGACACAAATGGAAGTGCGTACAGAAACGCGGCTTCGGTATCTGCGTTCGTGATACCGCCAACCTAAACGCAAATGGTAATGGTAACAGCAACAATAAAGCCAAAAGAAACAGAAACGCAAGCGCGTTTGATCATGAGCGTGCAATTTCTTTGATCATGAGCCTTCAAATTCTTTGATCATGAGATTCTTTGATCACGATCAGAAAATTTTACAGGGTGGCAAAGTTACAGCACTACGAAGTTTACTCTTTTTCCCATAGGCTAACATTACTGCGTCCGCAGCATTACAGGAATTCTTTGCTGCTCTGCTTCAAAATAACGGTTTGGTCTTTTAGGCTGAAATTTAGAAGAAAGAAAGAAAGCCAACATCCCACAGATGTGCCTTTTGGTGGTTTGGTGAAAAAATATTACAGGGCGGCAAAGGTACAGCACTCCGAAGTTGATGCTTTTTCCCATATGATAACATTATGGCGTCCTTCGGGTCTTTCAGGGCCTGTATCTTGGAAATGGTGTGAGATACGGACTTTTTGACACAAAAATTCTTAGCCCCCAACCAGGGGCTAAGTACAAAACTAGCCAGGAAAGTCATAATTCATACAAAATTTTATTTTGTTTTCTACGTCGTACGGTTCCTGAGATATTAGCAATTTAGTATTCATAGTCCTAATTTTCTGCTCCGAGGTCAATTATTATGCATATATTCTTTGTTTCACTGTGTTTCTTCAATGTAGTTTTTGGGGAAAAGAAGGTTGTGCCCTTTCATTACTGTGCCACTTACCATTTCCAGTTGTGCTTCCATTACCATTCGCATCTCCATTCCCGTCTACGCCACCATGTGCGTTACGGTTTGCATTTTCATTTGCACTTGTGTTTCCATTTCTGTTTCGCTTGGTTTTATTGTTGCTGTCACCGTTACCATTTGCATTTGCAATTGCAGTACCGTGCCTGTGCGTGTTATGGTTTGCGTTTCCGTACCCGGTTGCTTTTCTGTTTCTTTTGGCTTTATTGTTGCTGTTACCATTACCATTTGCATTTACAGTTGCGGTACCATGAATGTGCGCATTATGAGTTGCGTTCCGTACGCACTTCCATTTGTGTCTCTGTTTACGTCACTGTTCGCTTTGGCATCATTTTGCGCTTGCATTTCTATTACTGTTTGCGTATCTATTTACGTTTGCATCACCACGTGCGTAACCATTTGCGTTGCATTTACTGTCACTATAGTCAGACAAAATCATGTGGTGGGGGCCCTGCGCTCCCACCAACTTGAGCAGCTTTCTACTTTTCTATTCTTTGTTACAAAGTAAGGAAATTTTATGCAAAAAACTTCATTAATGCATGACAAAGTGAGAAAATTGACATTAGGGTTCCCACCCTTGCACCCACCCCACCTGCCCCCACCAACAGGCATCGGGGGTGTGCGTTAGGTCATGGGGGTCCTAACTCACCCCATTCTCCTACACTGCACCACCTCAGCTTGTTTACACATGGAATGAGGTGAGAGTTGGAACTAGCGACTAGCAGCACACCAGAATGCCTGTTGGTGGGGGCAGGGTGGGGGTAAGGGTGGGAACCCTAATGTTGAATTTCCTCACCTTTGTCATCACTGTAGAAGAACCCTAACTGATGCATTAATGAAGTTTTTTTGCATATATATATATATATATATATATATATATAGGCATGTATACAGTATTCGAGAGACTCGTACCTACTGCACATTGACACCCTGTAACTTTTTGCTGAATTGTTAAAATGTTCACATGACACACCTAATTTGTAGTACCACATTAGGAGAGACATTAAACATAACATGACCCAGTTTGGTTCCACTGTGTTCTTTCAGTTTTATCACAAACATCTATTTACCCTTTCAAATAGGGCTCCATTTTGTGACATTGCTTCCAGTCCCAATTTAAGTATTTAAATACAGCCTTTTATTGTGCCCTAGAAACCCAACTGTTGTTAATGTGTTATCTAATTACTTCATTTTAGCCTCCCTCATGAACTCCTTGTACAGAATAAATGTTTTTGCCTTTTATTAAATCATTTTACACAGCTGTAACATTCATAACATGTAGTGTCCATCTAGTACCTCATCCTAAGCAGACTGTGCCTTTAATTTTCATGGAATGTGGTCCAAAAGCATTATTGTGTTTGGTGACCTTCTTTTTGTTACTAACATGCTGCCAAAATCTTGCAATTTGTTATAACTCATTTATTTAGAAAATTCCCTTTTTCCATGGTGTGTTATTTTTGTGTCCTTTTGTGACCCATGTTACTATTGGTTCCTCCACTGGCCAAGAATGTTGAGAACCAGAAATGCATGCTGACACCTTCAGTCATCACCCCATGGCTCTTTAAAGCTGTGGAGCTGGTGGTTCTGTATTATTTGTACTGCCACCTACATTCTGGACAAGACATGTTGTCCTCCTGAAGTTTGGAGTTATGCACATTATGAGCACTACAGTGGGCTGTTCTCTGTGCATCTCAGCTGCTCTTTTGTTTTCCGGTGTGTAAAATGTCTGCAGATTGTAAAGGTACACATCTGCTTTTTGGGAAACACAGAGACACGTAGTGGAACCTTGCCTCATGGTCCTAAGATGCTGGGTTTGGGGGTTGAAGTGTGGGGTAGGGGCAGAGAGAGTTGATTATAAAGCATTTTAAAGCTGAACAACTGCAGGTTTCCTAGATTAAATTGTTATACATATATACGCATTCTATACACCGAGTCTCTACATGGGGATCATTCTGTGTGGCCTGGTCCGTACGAGGTGGGGCATTTTGTGTGATCCTATTCTCTATCGAGGCTCCTTTAATGTTACTGCTGCTAAATAGTTTGTTCAGTACTCGGCAAAAAAAACACAGTTTTTTATGGAGTATATTAATTGGACCTGGTTAGTGCTGGGGCTCATTTTGTATTAGGCATCAGAATGCTATAACTATAGTTTGGAGAATTCTGTAATGAGAAATAAAATACATGCTGTATTGTGGGAGTAAATGAATAGGACCTGGTCTCTGCAAGTGCTCAGTTTGTGTAGACCTGATCTCTTTAGGGGCTTATATTGTGAGGGAGGCATCAGAACACCAGAACTACTTTTAAACTACCTGCTTATCTGCTAAACTTAAAAAGAAATCCTGTTAATATCATATTTATTTTTGAAAAAACACTTCTGTAGAACAGAAAAATGGTCAGCACTCCAAATGTACTCACAGTACTCATTTATTTTATGTGTAAGTGCATTGAAGCCATTTAGCAGCAGAAAAGCAAATGACAGCAGCAGCAAATGAAGCGTTGGGTAATCCACAAATTTCTCAGATCCACAGGCGTCTATAAGATGGCAATTTTTTTTTTAAAAACGTATTGCACCCACCAACTCAACACTGAGCACCCAAATGCCAGCACAGAACCGTTTACGTTTCAGCAATATGTTTTGTAATCATTAGGTGTGCCATGTGCTGCATGTTAGGTCAAGAGTCTAGCATGGCACATTAAACAATTACTGAGATTCACTTCCACAGCAAAATGAGCATAAAATGGATGTAAAATGACTGTAACTGATGGTAACTGGGTTGCGGTCACCACCAGCATCAACCCTGTTCATTGTGTTTGTGCACTTTTAGGCTCATTTGGCTGCAGTTGCAGCATATCTCAGGTTTCCATGGCAGTACAAGTGAAGAAAAATACTGTTTTTTTCCTTACTGGGATGATTGTTGTCAGTGACTGCCAAAGTGTTACCCTTTGTTCTGTTTTTTTTTTTTTCAGGTTTTGGTGTGCACTTTTAGGCTTACTTTGCTGTTGCAGTGAATCACAGTAATTGTTTGGTGTGCCATGTGTTGCATGATATGCTGAAGGCTTAGCATGGCATTTCAAACAATTACTGACATTCACTACAACAGCCGAAGAAACCTAAAAGTGCACCCCCTCCCAAAATGCACTGGTTGCCATATGCACCTGCAGGACCATGCTGTGGACACAGTGCGTGATGGTACCATGGAGGGAACCATTTGACAACAGGAGGGGACCGTGTCTTCAGTTGTGGCTGTGATCTGGGTGATGGCACCATTAGTAACAGGGATGATTGTGTATACCTGTGCCATACAAGGGGATCATGCAAAATGACCTGACACACTGTGATTACAGGACTTCACCAGATTTCAGGTCCATGACTTTCCATTTGTATTGTGCCAACCTCAGAAAATCTCATGGGCACAAACCTTGTTTGCCCATGATAACAGGGCTTTGAAATATGGACATCTATGCAAATTTGGGTTTGTGCAGAAAAACTAGGCTTTGCACATAAGCAAGTTTTTGAAGATCTGGCCCCTGAAGTCAGTTTTTCATTTCATTTTCATTTCTTAAAACACATTTTAAGATTGAAGCAACCCACTCCAGGGTGTAGTTCTATTAGTAGGAAGTAACCCACTCCAGAGTGTGCAGTTATTAGGGATTAATCAATACCCCGAGTGCATTGTGAGGCATGAGGCTGCTGGCTGAGTGTCCCAACAACACCCATGGTGTTGATTAATCCCCAATAACTGCACACCCTGGAGTGGGCTATTACACTTATAACAGAGGGTGCACTACAAAACAAGGAGAAAGCAACATAAATGTTTTTTCTCCTTTTATAAAAGGCAAACAAATTATTGTATGCTGCCTACAAAAATAGTCCCCAACAACACCGCTGTCATGCACAATCAAATGTCAGAAGGAATGTGTTGCTATATAATGGAGACCCACAGGAGGGTGGACCAGGACCCCACAGGGGAAGGAAACAACTCCTGGTGGGGGACTCAGTTGTTAAGGAGGTAGAACTGGGGGAGGGAGGGGAAAGGGTGGTAAGGTGCCTGCCCGGCACCAAGGCTTGGAGGGACAGGAAATGAATCCTCAGGGCTGTGGGAGCAGCAGCAAGGGGGAGGGAGCTGGATGTCATTATCCACCTAGGGACGAATGACCTGGCTGAGAATGGGATCAGAGCAGTGCAACAGGAGTTTGTGGAGTTTGGGAGGGGGCCTTAGACAAGTAGCACAAATGGTAACTTTCTCGGACATGCTACCTGTCTATGGCATGGATGAGGCTAGGGAACTCTGCACATGGGATTCAATGACTGGTTGAAAAGCTGCTGCAGAGCTCAGGGATTTGGTTTCAGTGGGGACTGGGGATCCACCTGGAGGGATGCAGGTCTATATAGGCGCGATGGACCGCATCTATCCTGGAGGAACCAGGATCTGGGTGATAGATTTAAATGCTTCAATGGCAAGCATTTAAACTAGCCAGGGGAGGGCACTAAGAGGAGAAGGAAATCCTAGCCCCCAAAATCGGGGTAATTAGTGAGGTAAACACCAAGATAGAGCAGTCGATAGGGAGAAGGGCAGGGGTAAATGGAGAAAAAGACAAAGGCAGTAGGGACATGGATGGGGCAAAAAGAAATAAAGCCATAAAAAATGGAAGGTAATGAGTACCAATGCCCGTAGTCTAGGTAAAAAGCTCCTTGAAATGGTGGCTTTGATGAAAGAGGGATGCCTGGATATTGTGGCAGTCACAGAAACATGGTACACAGAGAACCATGACTAGGATGTCAACATACCAGGGTACACAATCTACAGGAGGGACAGGGAGGGAAGAAGAGGAGGAGGAGTAGCTCTCTATGTAAGGGAAGGGATCAAAGCAACAGAGCTAAAGGGTAAACAAGGAGGAGAGGAGGCACTATGGGTCACCCCGGAGACTGGAAATGGCTCCACAATCTACACAGGGTTTGTACACAGACCCCCGTCTCAGGGGGAGGAAATGGACAAGAAAATGATAGAAGGCATCCTTGGATGGCAGAGAAAGGGGAGATATTGCTGATGGGGGACCTGAATATGCCAGATGTTGACTGGAGCACCTTTGCTGCTGCCACATCCAAGAGCAGGGCCATTCTTGATGTCCTACAGTGGGCATGACTCAGACAGCTAGTTTTGGAACCCACTTGGGAAAGAACAATCTTAGACCTGGTACTCTCAAATGGGGACAGAGAGAGGATCTCTGATCTTGAAGTGGGTAGCCATCTGGGAACAAGTGACCACCAAACAGTGTGGTTCACGATAAACTTAGCTGTAGAGTCAAGCCACAAAAGTGAAAGTACTGGACTTCAGGAGGGCTGATTTTGTCAAAATGGGAGAGTGCCTCAGAAAACCACTAGCAAACAGGCAAGAAGGTGGGGTGGAGCAACAATGGGGAAACATTAAAACCGCCATCACAGAGGTAACAAGCCTTTGTGTAAAGCAAATAAACAAATCAAAACGAAAGAAAAAAACACTATGGTTCTCAAAAGAAGTGGTGGGGAAGGTAAGGGAGAAAAAGATAGAATTCAGGAAGTATAGGGAAACACAGTACCAGTTAAAACAGAAGGAAGTGGGTAAGGCAGCCAGAATAGCAAAGGCCCAAACTGAGAAAAAGATAGCCAACTCAGTTAAGAAGGGGGATAAAACCTTTTATAGGTACATTAGGAAGCAAAGAAAGACTAAGGCAGGGATACTGAGGCTGAACAAAGAAGAAGGTGGCTGGGCACAGAGCGACAGTGAAAAAGCAGGGATACTGAATGAATACTTCTGCTCAGTATTTACAATGGAAAAGCAGGGGGAAATACCTAATCCGGTCAATAGAAGCACTCTGGATGGGGGGTTGATATTAGTCCTTTCACAGAAGAAAGGGTTCTGAAAGAACTCTTAAAACTGAAGGTAGATAAAGCAATGGGGCCTGATGGGATTCACCCAAGAATTCTGAAAGAACTAAGGGAAGAACTAGTAACACCACTGACTACCATTTTTAATAAATCATGGGAGGATGGTGTGGTACTTGAGGACTGGAAGAGGGCGGATGTGATTCCCCTTCACAAAAGTGGGAGCAAGACAGAGGCAAGAAACTATAGACCTGTCAGTTTGACCTCAGTGGTAGGGAAAATGATGGAATCACTTCTGAAGAAAAGAACTGTTGAGTACCTAGATGCCAGTGGAGCACATGACCCAAGGCAGCATGGATTCACAGTGGGAAGGTCATGTCAGACAAATCTAATTGATTTCTTTGACTGGGTGACCAAAGCAGTAGACCAGGGAGGGGCTGTGGACATGGCCTACCTAGACTTTAGCAAGGTATTTGACAGAGTCTCGCACAAAAAATTAATAAAGAAATTAGCCAGACTGGGAGTGCGTCCCTGGGTGGTAGCCTGGGTTAAACACTGGTTGGACAGCAGGACACAGCTGGTAATAGTAAATGGAGTCCACAGTGAAGAAAGGAGGGTTACTAGTGGGGTACCACAGGGTTCAGTACTGGGGCCAGTCCTTTTTAATGTGTTTATAAGTGACATTGCTGAGGGACTGGAAGGGAAAGTATGTCTCTTTGCAGATGACACAAAGATCTGCAACAGGGTTGATACACAAGGTGGGGTGAAAAGGATGAAAAGGGACTTGGTAAGGTTGGAGGACTGGTCAAATGTATGGCAGCTTAGATTCAATGCAAAGACATGCAAAGTAATGCTCCTGGGAAACAAAAACCCACGGGAAGAGTACAGAATGGGGGGGTGAGACACTGACAACAACAAAAATGGAAAGGTACCTGGGGGCAGTTATATCAAATGACCTAAAGGTGGGCCAGCGATGTGAGAAGGCAGTAAGGAGGGCTGGGGGGATACTGGGATGCACAGGGAGAGGCATCACCAGTAGAAAACAGGAAGTTGTTGGCCCTCTGTACAGACAGTTGGTAAGACCACATCTGGAGTACTGTGTACAGTTCTGGAGACCCCATCTTCGCAAAGACATAGACAGCGAGGAGGCTGTCCAGAGGAGGACAACCAAAATGATGCAGGGTCTACATCAGAAGACCTATCAAGAAAGACTAAAGGAACTAAAGATGTATAGCCTCGTGGAAAGGAGGGAGAGGGGGGGAATATGATAGAAACTTTCAAATACCTCAAAGGAATCAACAAAGTCCAAGAGGGTAGCATCTTTCAGAAAAAGAGATGTGCAAAAACAAGGGGGCACAATTTGAAGATAGAAGTGGAACGGCTCAGAGGTAATGTGAGGAAGTATTTCTTCTCAGAGAGGGTTGTGGATACACAGAACAGCTTTCCTGAGGAGGTCGTAGTGTCAAAAACAGTGGGGGAATTCAAGAATGCATGGGACAGACAAGGCAATTCTAGTGGGGGATAGGAGGAAGTAGGCTGTTGGTTAACTAGGATCTGCAGCTTATCCGTTAGGTGGGGAAATGGGCAGACTAGGTGGGCCAAGTGGTCCTTATCTGCTGTCAAATTCTATGTTTCTATGCTTTCTCTGACATTTGTTGTGCATGATATGCACTTTCTGAGACCATACAGTAGCTCTGAAGTGCAAAACTGGCTTAGCTGCTCTATCTCTTTGTCTGTGGTTACATTAATGCATGGCAAGCAAGTAAACATTTTCCCCAGCAGTGCAGTCACACAGTCTACCAGACTGTATTCTACCAATTAAGAAAATGGCAACTAACGGGACTCGGAGCCTGCAGGTCTTGCTGGAACTCTGTTTCTCTGTCCACCATCATAAAACTCACTTTTAGATCATAACATCATTGGGGGTCCCTCTCCTCACACTGTTCCATCTGACTTTATGCCACAACTATGGGATTTACCTGTCAATCTGGCTGTGCAACAGAAAAATGACCACGGGGACCACACACTTCACTCTGGGAACAAGCTTGGGTAAGAAGTAAGACTACAAACTTTGAACACTGCAGCCACTGTTGCTGCACTGTCTGGGACTACATGTCAGGACTCAGCTCTCGCTCACTAAGCAGGGATAGTAATGGCTGCTCAAAGACTGCAATTTTGTACTTTAACAAGATCAGAACAGAAACACAGGCTGATCTCTCAGAGGGATGGTTCACCACTAGCTGTCATATAGTGTGGAGTAAGCAATGGTCACCTGATGGTTGTTTACCACTCACCTGCCTTTATCTACCCCATGTTATAAGTCACTAATACACTTTCAGTGTTTTGCCTTCAGCCTTGAATATCACAAGCAGCAAGGGCATGCATTAATCCCAAACACCCCCATTCATCTCATAAAAATGTAGGTTGGTTTCCCTCTCTCTTATTGTAGGCTTGGGACCAGTTGGTATATGTAATAGACAGACTAGGTGAGATTCAATCCCTACTACACTGTGTAACATAAACCATTTGTGAATATCTTAAGTCAATATAATGTTGTGACTACAGTACAATCTTCAAAATGTTCAAAAAATTTTATACCAAATATCCATAGTATGACAATCATTTTTTGGTTGAACATTAGCAATAACTTTTGATATGACTTAGTGAGACAGTTGGTATGATACTGACACTACTGTTCTGGTGCCCATGTTACTCATGTGACTTCTTGTGTCGTGTCTGTGTTACTTGTGTGATGTCCTGTGGAGTCTGTGTTCCTCACATGACATCCTGTGGAAAAAACCCTTGTAAATAAAGTATAATTCACTTTCTGAAAATTCAGTGATTTCTGTCTTTTTCTATGAGGGTAATATAGTTGTGTAAAAAAACAATGGGCTAGAAAATCAAGGACATGAATATGGTAGCCAAACATGAACATGTCCAGATTTTGGCATACTGAGATCAGGAAACATATTGTGGCATAATTACCAACAAGTTAAGTTTATGATAAAAAAATGCAAAGTTAGATATTATGCTACCTAAATAGATACCATAGACATAGTAATATCAAAAAATATATGTTTGACAATATGGCAGATTTGCTGTCAAGGACACAATGTTACTCACATTACGTTGCCCTTGTGGGAACTTTTAATCCCACTTTTTAGGACTTCTGAACTACAAACTATCTTTATATTGGGGACTGCAATACTACCACATGTACCCAATGTAAATATGATATGGTTATAACAATTGGCCCAAATAAATTTTGGAACCTGATTATCACACTTTGTCTCTCGAGTATCATATCGGTACATATATGTATATATATGTATGTAAGTAATAGATAAACCATTCTGAGGTGTGCGGTCACACTCTTACGTACGCACAGTCATGTGATGTGTTTTATACAATCAGAAGTTTGGATTTGGAGGATATTATTATCTCCATTTTATAAATACATATATATACACCATGGGGGTGAGAGCTTTCTCAGTAGAATATCCTATGTTATTTCCATTGCAGTGAGGATAAATCCTGATGACATCAGCAGAGTGAAGATAAATGTCATTTAGAAAATGGGTAAAAGTATTTGAGGCTTCTGATTGGCTGAGGGACTTCTCTAGCTGGGCATCTATCAGACAACAGATGCCTGGCTATTAAAAGTACCAGCCCAGCCAGCCAAATCACCAGGATCCTGCTCCCCACCCTGCTCCCTAATTGGCTAAAACCCCCTCATTTCATTTTCAAGTGCCCGCCATTTTTTCTCTCTCACTTAGCGAGAGCTCACACCCAGCCATGGTCATCCAACCATCCCCCTCCCTACCGCCACAACCCGACATAATTTTTTTTTTCATCCTGTATCCCCATGCCAATCTGACACTAACTGCCATTTTCTCTGCTCAGTAAGACTGACGAAACACTGATTAGACGCAACAGACAAATACAGCAGAACCCTGCCCGCCACTGGAATGCCAGTTTCATTGCCACTTACACAAACCTTCTTCATATCTTGCACCTCCCCTCCTCTGCATGGTCACCCACTTTCCAATGTACAGTATAAAAAAATAAATGCAAAGGAAAGTTAAAACGAAGCTCCTTTAAGTATCTATAATGCTGTTGTTGCTCGGGGATAGATCAGCAGCGCTGTATCGTGCCTCTTGGTCTGCAACAAGATTCAACACGGCGAGGGTAGCTTGGGGGGGTTGGGGAGCAGCAACAGACCAAAGCCAGGATCAATATGTCTGCAATCCAGGAAAAAGAAATTCGCAATTTCTGCAACTGCTGCTGCCATTTGTTTCCACTCACTCACCTCTATCTTGCCATGTGCTACTGGACTATCCTGACTGAAAACTACCAGCCTCTCTACATTGACGTCGCTCAATGATTTAAAAAAAAAATCATTCAGTCACAACTCCTCAGTTTCTGCGGCAGCTAGACAACACTCTCAACAGCCACATTTATACTCTGAATACCGTGTTTTTAATTTTAAAGAGAAACACCAGCACTCTACACTGCCCTGCCACATTGAACTTCTCTCTTTGCACTTCATGCTTTTGTATAGCAGGGTAGCCCATACTTGCAACCTCTGTGTGTGTGTGTGTATGTGTGTGTCTGGGGGGGATCTGGCAAAACAGACAGAACACTATGTCTTTTTCAAACAACCATAGAAAAAACTGCAAAACAAACTTCCTATTTTGTTCTCGATTTGGTAAGGGAGGGAGAGAACAGAATAACTCTGTCAGGGGGCATTAAGACATAGAACAGCACAAAAAGGAGGGACTACTTTACAACATAAAGTCTTTAACGTAATAGCTCTCTATTTTTTTTTAAATTTCTTTATTAATTTTATTAAGTCTCACATAAAAATGCCACGGGTAGCCTATTTTCTAAGTGCAATAATACCCTCCAGGTTGGGTGGTATGGGCTCTACCCACCCTTCCAGGGGCTATAAGACCCTCCTCCTGTGGCGTCAGGCCTCATTATGCCCCTGGGCGGGCAAGTATAGCCCAATATCGCCCACCGTGTTGGGTATTATTGCTTGCTTATCCACACTCTGCTGATGTCACCAGAGTGAGGATATCTTCACTGCAGCTTGCATTCTAAATGAAACTGCTTCAGAAAACAGTTTCTCTTTCTCACTAAAGCTGCAGCTTACTCAGTTAGCTTTGTAAAACACTCTCACCTGTGTCCCATTGTGTTTCTAACACTCCTAGCCCATTACTCTGCTGATCTCAGCTTCAAAACAACCTGAATTTTAAATGAAACTCCTTCACACAGCAGTTTCTCTTTCTCAGTGCTATCTGCAACAGATTTTCTTTCTCCCTGAAGCTGCAACTTACTCAGTTAGCTTTGCAAAACACACTCACCTGTGTCCCATTGTGTATCTGACTCCCAGCCCATTCAGAACAACACACACATACACACACACACACAATCACACCACACACAGATTGAGCAGAAAACATAGAAACAGAAAAAAATGTCCTAAAGCTCTCACCCGGTGGTATAAATTGCACACATGATGTGCAGATAGTGGGATATGGAAAAAATTCTCAGTCCTGCAAAGTGAGCTGTGCATTTTCACTTGTGCCTTTGGCAGGAGGGTCCCGCACTCCCGCTGCAGCATTACATTCACTATTTCTCGTTATCATTCTGAAAAAGAAGGGAACTTAGAGGCAAAAAACTCTGTTTACTGCATTAGTTAGGGTTGTTCCACAGCGACAAAAGCATGGAAATTCGGTGTTAGGGTTGAAAGCCCCCTAGGACCCCATACACCCCCAACTGGCATGGGGTGCGCATTGGGGTTGTCAGTCCTAACTCTGAGACCCTCCTGCCAAATGGAGTTTTTGCCTGTAATATATATATATATATATATATATATATATATATATATTAACCTTTATTTGTATGGCGCCTTTCAAAAACCAAGGCGCCTTCCAAAATTTAAAAACACATCAAACATTACAAATCTTAAAATGTATAAAACAGCTAACACAGTTAGGCAAACAAATTCACTCACCAAATGCTTGAGTCCATAAATACGTTTTCAGGGCCTTTTTAAATCCCTCCATGGTCGCATAACTGATGGGGTAGAGAATTCCAGCGGGTAGAGGCCGCATGCATAAATGTGCGGGCCCCAGAGGATTTCAAATACACCCTCGGGATCTCTAGCAACCCCTCGTCAGTTGAGCGGAGTGAACACCCTGGGTGGTAAAGAAACAGGAGCTCTTTCAGGTGGTCTGGGCCTAGTCCATGTAGGGCTCTAAAAGTCATAAAACTGACTTTAAAGGTGATCCGCCACTGTACTGGCAGCCAGTGCAGTCCACGCAGCACTGGCATAATATGACTAGACCAGGAGGTACCAGTCAAAAGCTGGGCTGCTGCATTCTGCATCAGCTGTAGGCGGTGGATTTCCACCCCAGAAAGCCCTAGGTAAAGGGGAATCGCAATAGTCCGAGCGCAAGGACACAAAGGCATGGACCAGTGTAGGAAGATCGCTGGACGGAACAAGGTGCCTAATTCTGGAGATATTCCTCAGATGGTAGAATGAGGCCTTGACAACAGCAGACACCTGCGAATGCAGAGTCAACCCTTCATCAAAAATTACCCTCAGATTACGCACCTGTTCAGAGGTCGGGAGTGAGACACCCCCAAGATAAAACCCGGAGGGTGAACCAACTCCCAACCCCCCTATCCGGCGTGCCGGATCCACAACCAGAACCTCTGTCTTTTCCGACTTCAACTTCAGCCAACTCGAGTCCATCCACTTCTTGATTTCTTTGAGGCAGTTATTAAAGACCGAGAGAGCTCCATCCTGGTCAGGTGCAAAAGAAAGGTAGAGCTGGGTGTCATCAGCATAGCAGTAAAACCTCAGCCCATACCTTCTTACATGTCTCTGAGGGGTAGCATATACACTGCGAACAAGATGGGGGACAACACAGAGCCCTGAGGAACCCTACAAAACAGAGAAACTGGGTCCGAGGAATAAACCCCCGACACAACTCTATGCATTCTTCCAGTGAGGTAAAATGTAAATAACCTGAGGACTACACCAGATAGTCCACAGATGAACCTCAGGCGCTCAAGTAGAACCCCATGGTCCACAGTGTCAAAAGCTGATAAGAGATCTAGAAGAACCAAGATGAAATGGTTCTTCTGATCCCTAGCCATCAGGAGATCACTGAGCACATGAACTATCGCTGTCTCAGGTCTATGCCTCTTTTGAAAACCAGACTGGATGGGTTCATAGATATTATGGATGGTCAAATGGTTTTCTAGCTATATGGCCACTACCTTCTCAATCATCTTCCATAAAAAGAGAAGGTTAGAGATTGGTCTGTAGTTTGCATGGCAGTCAGGGTCCAAAGAAGCTTTCTTCAAGAGGGGTGTTACCACTGGCTCCTTCAGGGAGCTAGGAAACTCTTCTGCTTCCAAGGTGCACCGGACTATCCGTGCTAGGACCGGACTGATGGAATCAACACAACCCAAAATCAGGGAAGTTGGTCCAGGATCCAAACTACAGCATGTAGGGTGTGCACCCTGGATAATCCGCATGACATCCATGAACTCTGGTCAGTCGAAGGTACTTCAGGAAAGCCGAGAACCAGCAGCCATGTGCTGATCCAAAGCAACACCCTTAGAGTGTGCTGGTTGGAGCACCGCCCTAATGTCAGCCACTTTAGTTGCAAAGAATCGAGCAAGTTCATCACACTCTATTTGCAAAACGGCCTTTCGTACTTGTAGGCAGGATGGGTTGCACAGTCTGTCCACAGTGAGAAAGAGTTGAGCTGGTCAATTCTGAGCAGTCGCAATCTCCCTGGACAGGAACTCTGCCTTCTTATGGGTGATTGCAGATTGATAGGCTTGATAGTGCTCCATCAATCTAAGGTGGTCGGCATCAAGGGAGGATCTCTGCCAGCAATGCTGTAACCTTCATCCTAGTCACCGCATCTCCCCCAAGGTCCCATCAAACCATGGGGACTGAGGGCAAAGGGAGAGAGGGTGAACATGGACAGGAGCAACAACATCCAGGGCCGTTGAGATAGCCATATTATAGGCTACCACAAGGGCATCTGGGTCACTGTTTGTCACTGGAAGGGTCGATAGGTCAAAAACCACTGCCAGGCCTTCAGAACTAACATCTCGTAAAGGGTGATACCTGATCATCTCCACAGGGTTAGGCCTACGAAGGGGGGTGCTAAAGCTAAACCCCATGGTGTAGTGATTGGACCATCCAACTGGTTCCACCCCCAAATCAGAGGCCTCAATCCCCAGTAGAAAGACTAAATCAAGGGAGTGACCATGTTTATGGGTAGCAGTGGTAACTATCTGTGTAAGGCTCAGAGATAACATCAACTGGAGGAAGTGTTGTCCAAACTGTGAGAATTCATTATTGACCCAGGTGCTGAAGCCGCCCAGAACCATCAGTCTGGGTGACTAGAATGCCATGTCAATGACAAAGTCTGCCACTTACTGAAGGAACCGCTTCTCATCTCCGGGTGGATGGTAGATGAGGGTGATCCTACAACCTATACCTGCTACCACGGTACACTCAGATGATTCAGTCTCCTCAACTGGTACACTCGTGAGGTTGAGTTCGGTCTTAAAACAGACCGCAACCCCCTCCCCCCGTGATCCAATCTCAGGCGGTGAATCACTGAGTACCCATCTGGAGTTAAGGCCTCCAGAGTGGGACCAGAATTCTCATTTAGCCAGGTCTCAGTGATGCAAGCCAGATCCACCATTTCTACAAGATCTGCAATAACTGCAGTCTTGTTTTTAATGGACCTGGCATTGCATAACACAGCCCAAGTTGGATGAACCTCCAGGGCCGCCCGGGCCACCTGCCCACCAATACTGGTGGTGCCTTTGGGTATGGAAACCAGACATGGCGAACCACGTTCTAGATTTCATTTTGCCCCAGGATGTCTCCTGGATCTCACAACCCTGATGTGGGGGCCCTGCTCATTCACCCTCCACTGTTCGCTGCCCCCCTGCCCCCTCCTCCCCTTACGGACAATACCCAGCACCCTACAGTGCTGGTAAGTTGTAAACTGTAATGGGGAGGAAAGAAGGGATGAGGGCACGGAGAGCAGAGGGTGAATAGTGCACAACCATGGGGGCAGGCCTCTGACACATTCTAACAATCAAATTATCACAGTTCACACATAACTAACCAGAAAACTAATAAAATTAGAATCAAAACAAAAACAAATGACATAGAAACCCAACAAAATATAAACCCACAACACTTATTTAAAAAATAAATAACCCAAAACTCCTAAACCCTAAATTTTAATTCCCACCCCCAATAACCTAAAATATACTAAAACAAATCTTAAAATACAAATAAAATATAAGTGATTCAACTTAAGCCTCAAAACAACGATTTGGTCAGTGTACAAAGTCAATCATATAGTAAATAATCAGTTTCTTTATACTGCAGCAGTAACTTAACATCCGAGGATTGAAGGTAAATCCAAATAGAAAAAAAAAAGTCTTCAGTCCCCCTAAAGCCCTCTCATCACCATAAGAGGATAATTGAAGTACAAGGACTCTCACTCCCTGTGTGGAGAAAATTTGTAACCAATAGTTATTATTTCAGCCGCCAAGTACTCTCACCACAAGGAAGACTGATAAAAATGAAACATAAATGATTATTCAGCCCCCAAACCCTCTCACTGTGAGGGCGACTGAAGCAACAAGACACTCCCACTGCCTTCACAGAAGTGTAATTGTAGTCAAATAAGATTAGGCAGGAAAATTAGTAGGAAAAGTTTCTCTTCTTTAATGTCCAGATTAATGCAGGAGCGGGGCCCCCCCAAAAAAAATCCCTAAGGGGAAACCAACACTGCCAGAGTCAGCAGCCACTACTATGGGTCTCCGCTGGGACCAGCCCACCAGTTGGCCTCCTGAAGAAACCCAGAGACCGCCAGCCCTACCTGCTGACTACCCGGCTAAAGCAAGGCACGGTCCCCATGTAGCCATGGACTTCAGCAGGCAGGCACTTCGCAGGATCGGGACCACCAGCTTAGCTGCAACAGTTCATAACAAATTGTACCAGACCTCCTACTCCTACCAATATGCCGTAGTTGGGGCTAAAGCTTCACCTGATGTCTTAATTCCAAAGAACTATTGAATTAATCCACGGCCAAAAACAAACATCCACAAACCACGATCCAAGTAATTTCCAGGTTAGACTCCCCGACAGTTCACCACTTCTCCACCACCTTTAAAACACCTCCAGGAAATTCAATAAAAAGTCCAGGATAAATCCAAATAGGGAGAGATAAAACAACAGACCCAGCACGAAGTCAAGTACTTAGAACGGTAGCAGGGCTGAAATGAAACGGCCTCAGTACACACTTTGGGATCATTACAGAACACCTTGATAATAATCCAAGATCACTCAAAGTCACTCATATTAACAAACTTTCCACTCGGGCGAATATTACAAAATAAAATATATATATTCTGGTAAAGCATAGGCGACAGGGAGAACGAAAAACCAATTAGAACTTCAAACATCAAAAAAATCACAGACTAGTTGCTAAAACAGCCAACAGCAGGCCCAACCTGGCGGCAATCAAAAGGAAGATGACATGACATCATACATACATACATATATACACACACACACACACATTATATTTTAAAAAGCTTGCAGATAATACAAATAAAACAGACGCTTTTGTTTCAACAGATAAAGATTACATCTTACCATAGCAACATGTTTCTCACTCATTACACTTGTCTACTTTGTCCACCTTTTACCAACTTCCTCTACATCCCGACTCTGTCCCTGACAAAAACTACAAATCACTAATATGCACATATGAAACCTCACAGAAACTGCTACAGGTGTAGGACCCCGTCCACTCCTAGGAAATAAAAAACTTAAGGGCAGGCTTTTGACACAGTTTCCAGACAAAAATACCTGAGCAGAGAAGTGATAGAAAAAACTGCTCCCCACCCCCTCACCCCCATCATAGACCACACATTGGTACGGGGAACAGTAAAGTCACATCACTGAAGTGTTGTTCATTCATGTACTGCATTTTAGCTCCTGAAATATGGCAGCTGAGTTTTCACTTGTAGTAATGTAATCTTAGAGGAAGCATACATGTAATTTTTTTGTGCACTTCCACATTATAGACAAGGACAGAAGAGGCAATTAGGCCCACCTGATGCATCCCAGAATTTTTTTAGTTTTATGCCTTACTCCCTACTTACAGCATTATGCAGTACTGTTAAACCCTTAAGACATAGTTTGCAAGTTGGTGAGGAGTGAATGGAGTGGACACTGAACATCCGAAATGGTTGCAAATTGCTCAATGTCTCATATATTGAGGGATGATGTCATGTAAGCATGCACACATTCAGTGGCGGGTTGACACATCACACTACTTGTACAGTCATAGGTTTCTTGGAGATGCATACACGGAGCACTTCCAAAAGAATATTTTTCCACTTCCCATTCTTTACGTGGTCATTGCTGGAGTCTGCTATAAAGCTGTGGTCCATATTGTGATTGAGTCTTTTAACTTGAAGGAATTCTATGTTTTTTTGGGGTTTTTTACCATTATTGGAGTTGTTCCTCATAAATTGTAGACATATCTCCCTCTGCAATACCACACCCACATGCCATGGAAGATGAAAAATCTTTTCTGACAAATCTATAGCACCGAATATGAATAAACATTTATATAAAGAGGGCCAAGTTAAGGGCTAGGTAGCAGTCATGGGACGGTAATGCAGGGGCATGATTGTACATTGCTGCAGTTTGTATTCATTTCTTAGTTAAACAGATGGACAAAAACGAGCAGTGAATCAACGGTTGGGTGAAACCAAAGTTTGCCTTGATAAGGTGAGTAGACACTATTTTGTTTCTAAAAAGAAAACTCTCAAGCTAGATGTTTAATAGGTTACTTGGTGGTGGTGACCAGAAGTTTGTGCATAAGTTGACCTTCTGATGTATTTTAAGTAATGTGTATAACGGCTTCTGAATATTAGAGGTAAATCTGTATATTTTGTACACTTCAATTCATGAAAACAGCATCACTGTTATTTATTGTAAGCGCTTACTTGTGGTTGCCTTGTAGCAATGGAAGCATTACAGTTCTGGAGGGAGGGTGGCTTGCTGTAGGCAATGGTGTTGAGGAAGGTATTGCAAGCCATGATGTGCAGATCAAGGGCTTGATTTTAAAAGGTCAGACCAGGAGCCAACCCAGTGGCATGGAGGGCTGAGGCGCTGTCACCTTACCTCAACCCACGCCGGCAACGCAGGTTCGGGAACAAGCCCGGGGCATCAGAGGTCAGCATGGGGGGGAGGGCAGAGTTGGATAGAGCTGCTGACAGGGAAGCTCTCCTCTCTGGGGAGGAAGAGCAGCTTTCCTCAGCTGATGGCGACCCCCAGTAGAGGCTGGAGGAAGCTTGGGCCAGAGGGTGCTTAGGCAGTAGGCCAGAGGGTGGGGGAAGGGGGACGTTACCGGGGCTGTTCAGCACATGCACACCTCCACGCACATGCGCGCTGATTCCTGGGGCCTCAGGGAGAAAAACAGGAGGAGAAAAAATGCTGGTCAGCAGGATGAAGACCGACCCCCCACAGGCACTGCTCCTGGGCCGGGCAAGGTAAGAGATGGCGATTCTGGGGGACGGGGCTTGGGGGGTCAGTCAGACGGGGGCTGACCAGAGGGAGAATAAATAACAGCTGTGATAAAAAAAAGGCCAGACAAGGATGCAAGGTGATTGCACCAGTAAAGAATGACACAAGGAGCAAGCTGAATCAAATCTTAAGTCAATTCTGATTTTCTAATGCTGCGTGCATCAAAAGCAGAACTGCCTGTGCTAAAGTGGCATATGTTAGGCTTGTGCCTAAAAACTGGGTGTGCCATGTCGCAACAGCGCTTGTATCAAAAAAGTAGCACACCATCCCCTCTTTGTTCTAATTTTCAAAGCTAGAAGTAGTTGACAGTGTGCTGAAGATGCATGCCGCTGTTAGACCAGCCAGAGCCAGTCTAACTGACACTGGAGCATATAAAGTTGAGGGTAGATTATGTAGTGGGTTGGTTATAGAGCCTGTATTCCCTTCTAGGACTAGTTTGGAGTGTTTGGGGGCTTAACATGCTATTGTCTTGGCCATTTCATCCACCCTATTTTTTGGCTCGGCTTGCATCATTCTCACCCCATGCATCATCTTTTTGACTCAGCTGGAGTCATTCTTGTATCATGTATTTTTGACTCAACTTGCATCATTCTCGCTCCATGCATCATATTTTTTATGCATTGGACCTCTTGCATCATTTTGGGAGACTTTGCCACAGAGAACGCTTTTCTTGCAAAATACAGCAGACAATATTTGGCACACCTGGATTTGATGCAGGGTGGTTGCTTGATACACTTTGCACCGGTCACAGGGCCTTGTGACAATCTGCACCTTGTCAGAAAAACTAATAAACAATTCTGTGATCATTTTCTCTGGTGCAGTAGCACAAAGCATAACCGTTATATTTGAGTGCATCCACATTTTTAAACAAAATCTGGTCAGAACCTATATGGCTGTGGAAAGCTTTTGTGATGCTTTTACACATTATTTCTAATGAATTTGCACTGTGCAGATCTGCTGAGAGGTAGTTTCAATGAGCTCTTCCTTTTACGCTGTTTTTACATTGTATTTTCCTAGAATATGACTGACCCCACTGAAAACAAAATATTGCTTCTAATTTGGAACAACCTGAGTAACTACAGAGTAGAAATGTGTAAAATGAAGATCCCTATGACAACGAGATGTAGTATCTCCCCTACACTATCCAGGATACAAAATATAGGATAAGGAATATTTAAAGGAAATCTACTTTAGACGGAACTTCACTGTGTTCACTGACATAAACAGTTTCTTTATTGTTTTATTTATTGTATAACACATTAGATTGCAGTATTTATTTTGAATGCTGTGGCCATGAGAATGTGTGTACAGTGTGTGTGTGTGAGTGTGTTTCCTGTAGCTCAATATAATTTTTTTCCAAAAAAGCATAGCAAAAAATGCCTTCTGATTGCTATATATTTAGTCTGGATAGAAAACCTGGCATATGTATGAGACAGTTCTTATCAGACAACATCTTAACAGGTTAAAAAAACAGTGTAAATCTTTTTAGATTCATTGCTGGGAAAGTTGCTGGGAAAGGGTGACATTTGTGAGGTACTTTCTTATTTGAAAGTCAATACCTGCCCAACTGAAGCTACAGTAGTAGCAAGAAAATGTTTAAATGCTAAGTATTTAAAAGTGCAAGTTGTTGCATTTCAAAGAGGGTAAACAAATCTCCAGTATAATAGGAACCAATATTTAATAATCTGTTGTAGTTTCCTAATGGCCATCTGATAAGCAGCTTGGGACGCTGTCTCTAACATTCTAACTAGAAAGAAGGGAGTATTTTATTTCAACTATGATTTATAGTTGTGGAAGCATACATTGAAAAGTCCAAAAATGTGTTCCAAGATCCTCCATTTTTCCAGCTACAGACAGCAAGATGATTGTACGCTCCACCCACAGCCATAAAAATGCATATATGTGATTCACATAACGGGTGAGTATTTTAACTTGAATTAGGTCTGTGACCTTTTTGTTGCCATTGCAAACATACTGCCCATGTTGTTGTTTTTTAATGTGTACTACTTACTCATGATATATTTGTATGCTAGGGGCTTAAAAAGTTTAAAATATATTTAATCTAAGGAAGGAAATTATAACACATCATGTACATGAAAGGTTGGAATGAATTATTATGAAACAGTTCAGTAGCATTTAGTTTCAAGCAAATTGGTCTTGAACTGTAGATATTTAATTTATTTATTTATTCATTTGGTAACCAGGTTGGTGCACTGATCCGAAGACCTTTTTCAGGCACAGCACAGGCCAGAAACTGGCACAAACAGCATAAACATACAGTGAGAGAACAGTGTGTAACATACAGGGAACATAACAGTGTAGGTCAAGCTAACAGAGAAAATATAAAGTAAACAGTACCAGGTACATCAACAATTGAGCATACCAAGGTATTTAACATTTAGGTAAACAGGGTAAGGTTGCTCCATCAGGGCAACATAAGAGAGTACTTTTTCACGGAGAGGGTGGTGGATGCATGGAATGGCCTTCCTGAGGAGGTTTGGGGGTCCAAAAGTGGGGGAATTCAAAAATGCATGGGACAGACATAAGGCAGTTATGGTGGGGAGTAGGAGGAAGAAAGCTGTTGGTTAACTAGGATCTGCAGCTTATCCAATAGGTAGGGAAATGGGCAGACTGGGTGGTCCAAGCAATCCTTATTTGCCATCAAAGTCTATGTTTCTATGTTTATTCAGTGCGGGAGAGGAGAGCAGAGTACTAGAGGGAGGAGGGGTAAGGGTGGGCTACAAGGAAGGTGTAGCTGTGCTAGCAGCCTATTGGCAGATGCAGGTTGTGGAGGACAGAAAGTGCATTCTTAAAAGGGAATTTAGTTTTAGAAGAGGGTTAGGGGATTGTGAGGATGAGGGGAGGAGGGGAGGTTGTTTCATAGTGAGGGTCCAGCTGTGGAGAAGGCTCTTAGGCCCATCCTCGTAGTTATGTTAGGGCATTCTAGTTGAAGGTGGGAAGACTGACATAGATTGCAGCAGAAGGTTCTGGCCCGGATAAGAAGAGATAATGGAGAGTAGGAGGGACTGTGTACGGTATCAGCAATGGTCTGGGCCAGCAGGTAGGAGTGTCGTGCTTATGGAGGGAGCCAGTTAAGGGACTGGTAAAAAGAGCAGTGGAGAGTGAGGAGAGGGGCATGGAGGGCAAGGTGGCATATATGATTGTAGGTAGTGTCCAGGCAGTTCAGGTTGGTAATGGAGGTGAGGGAGTACACCGGGCAGCCATAGTCAAGGAAGGGGAGGAAGTTGCCATGGGCAATAGCAAGGCAGGCTTCCAGCAAGAGTTGGTCGATCATGCGATAGCAGAACCCTATCATTTGGTTGATGCACCTGATCAGTGAGGCAATGTAGTCAGTGTAGGTTAGGGACAGGTCCAAGATTGCCCCCAGATATTTGAAGGCAGGAACAGTGTCAAGGGGAGATCCATCTGGGGATTTGACAATGAGAAAGCCCCCATTGTGAGCAAGGGTGGAGAGTTTTGGTTTGGAACTAAAAAGCATGGCCTTTACTTTGGCAGCATTGACCAACAGTTTGTTGGTGGAGAAACAACAATGTGCCTTGCAGAAATCATCAGTAAGAGTGGTGGATAGTGAGGAGGGGGAGGGGTCACTTTGGTAAAGTATTAAGTTGTCGGCATAGAGGTGTGATTTGCAGGATAGGCCCTCTAATGGTAGAGAGCTAATGAGGAGGGAAAAGAGGAGGGGGCCTAGGACAGATCCCTAGGGGACACCCACAGAGACAGGCAAGAGGGGGGAGGTGGCACTGCCAAGGAGGACCATCTGTATTTTACCAGACAGGTAATTAGTGAGACAGGCTGTGGAGGCAGGGGAGAAATGAAGGGCACTGAGTTTTGCTAACAGGATGTTGTAATTTACAAAGTCAAATGCCTTGGACAGATCAACAAACACTGCACTAGTTAGCTTCCCTTCATCCAAATACCTCAGCTCATGGTCAGTGAAGAGGGCACATGCCGTGAAGGTGCTGTGCCCCTTCCAGAAACCATGTTGCTGAAGACAAAGGAGATTATATTTGGAGATATGCTTTGCAATTTAGTAGTTTACTGCCTTCTCTAGGAGCTTACAAGATGGGTCAGAATGGTGATGGGACGGTAGTTATTGTCCATAAGACTAGGGTTGCCTGATTTATGAATGAGGACAATTTTGGCCTGCTTCCAGACAGAGAAGACAGAGGCTGTAGTAAGGGAGAGGTTAAAGATGAAGGTGAGTAGATGGCAATGTCCTGGGCCACTAGTTTTAAGAAGTGGGTGGATACACTGTCACTACCAGTACTTCCTTGAGAATGGTAGGCTGAGGAGGAGCTTAAGAATCCCAGAAGGAGAAATGGTCTTAAAATTAAAAGAGGGGCTAGTAGGAGGGGAAGGTGGAGGAGGGGCAAGGGGGTGGAGGGAGGTGCTTAGCCAGGTAGCTGCTAAGGTTTGAGAAATGTGCATTAAGTGCATTCACAATGTCAGAAGTAGGGGTGGGTGAAAGTAGTGTTTTCCACCTTCGCTGAACTTCCGCGGAACTCCCTGAACTGTCACAGAAGTTTCCGAACTTCAACCTGTGGCAGAGCGGAAAACTTCCACAAATGTCATGGGTGAAATTTTACCTGCTTCTACCAAAACATAAGCCATGGTGGCTAGTGGTCCCTCCCCTCCCACCCACAAGTGCACAAAATATCCCTGGTAGCTAGTGGTCCCTCCCCAACAGATCACCTGCCCGACCTGAAAGAAATACCCCGGTGGTCATGATCCCTCCCGCCCATCACCTTCCCAACAAATCTGCCCTAGTGGCTAGCGGTCCCTCCCTCCCTCCCTCCACCATGACCAAAGTGTCCAATAACCCCCAACCCTATCTCCACCTTGACCGTCCATCATGCTATTAAAAAAAAATTCCCTGGTGGTTTAGTGGTTTCAAACCCCTCCCATCCCGATCCCCAGTCCCTGAATAAATTACCTGGTGGTCTAGTGCCCCCCCCCCCACAGGTGTACCAGTGCACCTTTCCCACCTCATCCCAAATCCCAGTGGGCAGACAGGCACAGCCCTCCTCTCTCCACCATGGCTGGCCCGCTCACTTAGCTGTCAATGAATGAGTGTGTTCTAACGTGCTCATTCATTGACAGCTCAGTGGGTACCCCAGACACAGTAGATGGGGGAGTGGTCACTAATGGCATCAGACAGTGTGCTGACATGGGCAACTTTGTCTGCTCGAGTCATCAGGATCAGTCCAGGATAGATGTTTGTTGGACTGGTTGTTGAGGCATGCATGGGAGGTAATTAGCTGGGTGAGACTGTGTGAACTCTTGACTGCTGCACCATAGTGAACAACAGTCCAACTTGTTATTTCCCCTTGTGTATGTAAACACCTCCTGTGATCACAGAGTTTGGCAGGAACTGGTTAACTGATAATAAATTATCAAGACTTCAGCTGGCCGCTGTTTACAGATTAAACATAGAAACATAGAAACATAGAATTTGACGGCAGATAAGGACCGCTTGGCCCACCCAGTCTGCCCATTTCCCTACCTGATGGATAAGCTGCAGATCCTAGTTAACCAGCAGCCTACTTCTTCCTACCCCCAACCCCTAGAATTGCCTTATGACTGTCCCATGCATGCTTGAATTCCACCACTGTTTTTGACTCCACAACCTCCTCTGGAAGACCGTTCCATACATCCACAACCCTCTCTACATAGATACATAGATACATAGACAGTGTCGGCAGATAAGGGCCTATGGCCCACCTAGTCTGCCCATTTGAGCTTGTAAGTTCAGTTTGTTTTCCTAGAAGTCTGTTTCCCCTTACCCCTGCCCTCTAGAATTCCTTTATGTCTATCCCATGCATTCTTAAATCCCGTGATTGTTTCAGCCCCCACCACTTCCTCTGGCAGGGTGTTCCACTTGTCCACCACCCGTTCTGTGAAGAAATTCTTTCTCATGTTTCCTCTGAATCGTCCTCCCTCCAACTTCATCCCATGCCCTCTAGTCCTGAAACATCTTTTTCGCTTAAAAATAGTGTTTTCCTGCACCCTGTTCCTCCCTGTAAGATACTTGTATGTCTCTATCATATCCCCTCTCTCCCTCCTCTCCTCCAGGGAGTACATGTTCAGTTCCTTCAACCTGTCTTCATAGGACTTGTGATGCAACCCATGCACCATCTTTGTTGCCCTCCTCTGAACCTTCTCTACCCTGTCTATGTTCTTACGTAGGTATGGTCTCCAGAACTGTACACTGTACTCCAGGTGGGCCTCACTAGTGTCTTGTATAAGCGGAATTATGACCTCCCTTTTCCTGCTGGTGATGCCCTGCCTATACATCCCAGCATCCTATTTGCTTTACCTGATGCCTTGTCACACTGTTTCCCTACCTTGAGGTCATCAGAGATGACAACCCCAAGATCCCTTTCCTGCTTGGTGCATGCTATATCCTCACCCCCAACTGATATATTGTGCCAGGGTTTTTGTGCCCCATATGCATTATCTTGCACTTCTTTGCATTGAATTTCAACTGCCAAACCCTTGACCATTCTTCAAGTTTCTGCAGGTCCCTTCTCATTCTGTCTACACCCTCTGGTGTGTCTACTCTGTTACAGAGCTTTGTGTCATCAGCAAACAGTGAAATTCTGCCTTCTAGATCCTGTGCAATGTCACTGATGAAGATATGTTGAATAGGACCGGTCCCAGCACTGATCCCTGTGGTACCCCACTGGTTACTCTTCCCTCTGTGGAGTGACAGCCATTTACCAACACCCTCTGTGTCCTGCCACCCAGCCAGTTACCTACCCACCACACTACTGTCCTGCCCACACCCATATTCCCCAGTTTGTGTAATAGTCTTCTATGTGGCACAGTGTCAAAGGCCTTGCTGAAGTCCAGATGAGGCCATGTCCACTGCCCTCCCTGATCCACCTCCCTAGTCACCCAGTCAAAAATTCAATGAGGTTGGTCTGACATGACCTCCCCTGGTGAAACCATGCCTTTGGGTCCTGTAGTCCATTGACAACCAGATGTTCCACCAATCTCTCCTTCAGTAGTGCTTCCATGATCTTTCCCACTACCGAGGTGAGGCTGACTGGTCTGTGGTTCCCTGCTTCCTCTTTGTTCCACTTTTGTATAAAGGGACTACATCTGCTGTCCTCCAGTCTTTGGGTACCTCCCCTGTTTCCAGTGATTGGCTGAATAGGATAGCCAGAGGTTCAGCCACCACCTCTCTTAGTTCTTTAAGGACCCTGGGGTGCACCCATCTGGCCCATTGCTTTATCAGCTCTTATTACTTCCAGTTCCTTCAGGACCCTTTCGTGTAAAGGGACTTGTGTCCATTTCTGCACCATTCTCACCCTTGTACTCCCTTCAGACCCATACCCCTCTTCCTTAGTAAAGACTGAGCAGAAATACCTGTTCAATTGTCAGCTTTATTGTTGTCATCCTCCTGTGCTCCCATCCTCCCCTTCAGTCTCACTATCCCTCCTTTGTCTTTCTTTTTCACTTATGTACCTGTAAAGGTTTTGTCCCTTTACCCACTGATTTTGCAATGTGTTCTTCTGTCTGAGCTTTGGCTTCCTTACTGACTTCCTGCCTCCTTTGTTTCTCCTGGTACTTCTCCTATCCCCTTCTGCCTGTGTCTTTTGTATTGCCTGAATGCAATCTTTTGGCTTTCACTTTCTTTGCTACCTCTTTGGAAAACCATAATGGTCTCCTCTTCCTTTCCTCTTGCTAACCTGCTTAATGCATAATTCTGTTGTTCTTATAATCCCCATTTTAAATACTGCCCACTGTTCCTCAACCCCTGATTCCTGTCCCATTCCCCTTAATGCCTCTTTCAAGTATCTCCCCATTTTCCTGGGAAAAAATACTTCCTTAAATTACCTCTGAGGGGGCCTTCTATCTTCAAATTGTGCCCCTTTGTTCTTGCACACCTCTTTTTTTGAAAGATGCTACCCTCTTGGACTTTGTTGATTCCCTTGAGGTACTTGAAAGTTTCTATCATGTCCCCCCTCTCCCTCCTTTCCTCGAGGCTATACATATTAAGCTCCTTAAAGACTCTCTTCATATGTCTTCCGGTGCAGACCCTGCGCCATTTTAGTTGCCCTCCTCTGGACAGCTTCCATCCTGTCTATGTCTTTGCCGAGATTGGGTCTCCAGAACTGTATGCAGTACTCCAGATGTGGTCTCACCAGCTGTCTCCACAGAGGGATAATAACTTCTTGTTTTCTACTGGTGATGCCTCTCCCTATGCATCCCAGTATTCCCCCAGCCCTCCTTGCTGTCCTCTCACATTGCTTGCCCACCTTTAGGTCATCTGATATGACTACCCCCAGGTCCCTTTCCATTTTTGTTGTTGTTAGTATCTCACCCCCCATTGTGTACTCTTCCCCTGGGTTTTTGTTTCCCAGGTGCATTACCTTGCACTTCTTAGCATTGAATCTAAGCTGCCATACATTTGACCATTCCTCTAACCTTGCCAAGTCCCTTCTCATCCTTTCCACCCCACCTTGTGCATCAACTCTGTTGCAGATCTTTGTGTGATCTGCAAAGAGACATTAAGTTTTACTTCTGCCAAATTCATTGTTTCTTGAGGTTCTAAGGTTTACTTCCATAAATAAATAAACTGAGATGGGTACAGTATAGGAGAATGGGGCGAGCCTTAGGGCTGATGGCCCCAAGGCACATCCCTGACAACTGTCGGTGTGTGCAGGGTGGGGGTGGGGTGTTAGCTTTGAAAACCCTAATGCCACATTTTCCTACTTTTGTGGTTGTACACCTAACTAGAGCATTAACACAGTTTTTTTAAATGTATTTCCTTACTTTTTGAGATAGTGTAATCATAACCTTATTTGCCTCAGATGTGTATATGTACTGTATATAGCTGTGGAAGCACAGGTCCCTCTGGGCCCTTTGTCTCCATTTATAGGACAATAGTGACCAAATTGTCAGTATAGCCATCTTATTACCCCACCTCATATACCTGGTACAGAAAATTTCCAAATCCCTGGCAAAACATAATTCTGCACAACTGCAATGCCATTACACGCCACAGGTGCGAAAACACATTTTGGCCAGGATTTGAGAAATGACAGCTGTGACATGCATGAGGTGGGGTAATAAGAAGGTTATGTTGAAAATCTGGGGTAAAAATATGTAAAATTTCCAAAGTTACAAGAGTGCCTAGAGAAATTGCAATGAATGTTCATAATGTCATTTTTAATAATTTTGACCCCAAATTTTCAATATAGTCTTCATATGAACCCACCTCATGAACAGGGGCAGAAAACATGTCCAAATCCCACCTGAAAGGTGAATTCACCAAGTGATCACAAAATCACCTTTCGGGAAGGAGCTGCATAATGACAGTCATATTGTTCATGAGGTGGGGCCCCCAAAAGGCCATGTTGAAAAGTTGAGGTCAAAATGTTAAAAAATGGCAAAGTTATGCACCAAAGTTGAACCCCCATTGAAATACATTGAACTGCATTTACCTTAGTTTCTGATATTGCAGTTGTTGGTTCCAGCAGCAAGAAGTGTCTTTGATCAGAGAGTGGATCTCAAACCTGGGACCTGTTCAGGTGAATGAGGGTGTATGGGGCCACACCGGGGGGTGTGGGATGGTGGGTGCTGAGTTGGAGGTGGAGGTGTGGGGCTAGTCGGCGAAGGACTGTTTTGTTTTTTACAGGTTAAAAAAACAAAACATTGAGGGACTGTTTTCTTTATTTCAGATTTGCCTACAATGACAGGGTGAGGGTGCCACTAGACACCTGGGAAAGCCAGAATGGTGATCAGTGGGAGGGGGGTGCCAATAGACACCAGTGAACATGTAATATTTATTATATACAGCATGTGTAGGACATTTTTGGTTTCCAGCTTGGGAGTGGTTGTTAAAGGTACCACTACATTGTGGGAATTGTTACTGAGAGAATGGCTAGAACCGTGGCTGTCTTCTGCAGGTACAGGGTTGGGGCAATTGATGGGAAGGGGATCATCAGGGATATGCATGCACTGTCCTTAGAAGTTACAGTTATGGCAGTTAATACCAACACAGCTGGGATAATTACTGAGATGGCAATTATATACTACCATCTTAGTCCCTATTATTATGACAGTAATCACTTCCATTGGGGATCCAGCCCATGAAAGACACAAAGTTCTCATCCAATTCACAAATAAAATGCTACCCAAGTACACATGGGATGTAGTATTGTTGGCTAGCCATGGGAGAAAAGGTATGAGAAATACTCACAAACACAAATGGGATTATCAAAGGAATTGCCCCCAACCTGGCTGTGAGAATATTCTCAAAACTCAGAAACATTTATTCATGTAATGTCTACACATGAGAGAATTCTGGACGAAGACAGGATCTGAACTCTTCAGAATGCAGACAGAATTTGCACCGTGTAGGCTAAATTAATCATGTAGGCTAAGTTGCTTGAGGGCTGGGAATCAATCCCTAGGTCAAGACAGCGTATGAGACATGCTCTGATGGAGGATGTAGAGGAAGTGAAAGGGGTCAGTGAGTTGAATTAACTTTTTTAAACTTAGAAAAACTAAGAAAAAATAAACTGATTCACTTGTACAACAAAATAATATTTGAAAATATATTTGACAAGGGGTAGTCACCCTGATGGCTGCATTTAGATAAAATCCCAGCATGTGGTCTGGAAAACCATATCATGAAATTTGAATGAGAGCGAGTGTTTACCATCTATACAAATGAATAAATGCAAACCCTAATAAAAGAGTATACTGTATAAGGGACCTGTTAAAAAGTAAGGGGCATGGAAAATCAGTGCAAGAGCACTTGCTTACTCAAAAAAGGGAATGTGATGCTTGGCCAGCTGGTTATGATTATTGTATGATATTTGTAATATAAAAATATAGTATGGGATTGTCTCACATAAGACAGCCTGTGCTTCCATGGGTGCCCCAGGTTTCAGTGAATCTGCAGGATATGAAAACTGACCAGGAACCATTTAATTAACTGACTTCCTTCAGAATGGTAGTTTATTACCTTTTTATGACATGACTAGGCTTTTTGAAATGCAAACCAAATGTGACTTTATGACTTCAGAAACAGGATGTAATTAGGCTGATTGCTGTTAGCTTTTTAACACATTGGTGCCAGTGTGGGATTGCTAAGTTCAAAGGAAACATGTGTAATTAAGGAGTTATATATAGGAAATGTATTTTTTCTTATGATGGCACCTTATTTAAAATACCTCCTGATAGGAAATCATGTTTGTACCTTTTTTGATTCTAAAAGGAGGAGCTAGATGACTCACAAAAAGGGTGTGGAGACACAGAGTTTAAACTGATATTTGTGTCTGAAATATTTGTCATATCATCTTGGGCCTCTAAAGAGACACAGCTCTCTGATCTAACTTTAAAACACACTTCCCGAGGTAATACCTTAGATAGCAAAAATCTAACTGCATTGTGGTAGGAGTTTTGCTTTGTAATTTTCCCTTGTTCTTTTATGTGATTGCGAGCTCTTTGATATAGTGTTCTGTGTTTACATTTTTCATAGTTTTATCATCTTTTAATAAAGTACATTTTCTTAAGATACTGCCTGGGTGTGTCCTCCAATTTCTTTTCGCATGTGATGTATACATGTTTAAGTCTGACAGCTGTTTGAAGGGCTTGATGGTGTTACTAAACTGGGAAAAGGTAAGAATATGACTACAGTCTCTTAGAGAGTTAAAAGGGTTCATTTTGGAAGCCTGGCTGGGCACCCTGATGAAAGATTGTACCGCAATCCCCGAAGAGGGTATATATCTGAGCCTGTTCATTGGGTATGCTAGCATAAGGTTCACAGTTTGAATCCCCCTAGAACATGAGACTAAAGGTGATTCAGACCCAAAAGCAGACAGGAGGGTTATCCTGTCTGTTACCTGTTCACACTATTGCGCTCTGAGCTTGGCACTGTGGGAGCAAAGGGCCTGACCTGTGGAGTGCATTTGTGACAGATTTGGTTGGCAGCTGTGTGATAAATTTGGTAACACAAGCTTTAACTGTTCAGTTTGTCAACTTAATACTGTACAGCTCACTTGCAAAATAAGGCAGTGATTTATTTTTGAAAAGAAACAGAACTACAGTATATCATTTTTCTTATAGTCAAAGTTCCTACCTGTTTTATTTTTTTTCTAAAGTGCAAGTTAGAATAGCCGTAGTTAGGGAAGAAGATGGCTTCCAACTACAGCAGGTACACTGCAGACTACTTGAGGCAGTTGTGCCAGAACAGAGGAGTCCAGTATGAGGAGAAAGCCAATAAGCAGAACCTCATAGATGCCCTGATGGCAGCAGATGCCCAGAGCATTGAGCCACAGACTGTGACTGTAAAGGACCAAACCTTGGGCATGGAGGGCCAGTGGCCAGTGCAATGTCCAGATCTGGTGAAGAGGACAGCAGGGCCAGTGCAAGTGAAGAGCCACAGCAGCAGGGGTAGGTCACCAGCATTCTGGAGCCAGAAGCAATCAGACTGCAGACTGAGATGCGCAGAATGGAGCTGGAGTTCCAGAGGGAGGCTGAAGGAGAACGGCAAGAGGTGGAGCGAGAACAGCGAGAAGCGGAACGAGAACAGCGAGAAGCTGAACGTGAACAGTGAGAGGTGGACCGTGAAGAGCGTGAGCGCCAAAGATGACATGAACTGCAGAAGCTACAGCTCCAACCACCGGCACCAGAGCAGGTCAGTGGCTTGGGTTTAACTGGAACTACAGGACTGGGTTACAAATTAAATTCCAAATTGATAGCTGAATTTAAAGAGGGGGAAGGATATGGATGCCTTTTTAAATTCCTCTGAAAAAGTTTGTATTCAGGCAAATATTCCTAGAGGGTCCTGGAGCTTCCAGCTATCCCTGCTACTTACTGGGAAAGCTCAGGATGCATTGGGTCAAATGGACAATGAGGACAGTAATGATTACAGCAGACTTAAAGCTGCACTTTTTAAAAAGTTTGATTTAACTACAGAAGCATACAGAATTAAATTCCATAAGCTCAGAAGAAGCCCTGACATGAGCTATGAGGAGCTGGCCACGAAACAACGTCAATTTTTAAAATGCTGGTGGAAAGGAATTAAAGCAAACTCTATAGATAAAATTGAAAATGCTATATTGTTAGAGCAGTTTTTTGGGGCATGCCCAGCAGAGCTGAAAACATGGCTGGAGGGCCGAGAACCCAAAACAGTGCAAGAGGCTGCTGAACTCTCGGATTGCTATGCCAAGAGCAGACCTGCTCTGAGAGCAAATGGGGTGGGCATGGCAGCGCATAAAGGGCAAGGCGCACCTTCAGGGCAGCTAAAACCCCCACTGCCTCCACTGAAACCAATTAACCCCAGGTTTCAAAGAAAAGATTTTTCTGAGAAAAGAAATAAAGGTCAGGTTTGCAAGAAACCAGGCATATTGCCAGACAGTATCCCAAAAGGAGGAGCAATATGCAAGATGGGTCTAGGAAAGAAATGGGTTGTTTGTGTGTCACTGGAAGCATGCCTGTGAACATGAGGGAACACATTCACCCAGTCACTATGAATGTTGCACAGACACAAGGGTTAAGAGATACAGGGCGTCCCTAACATTGGTAAAAGGGGGTCTGGTAGAGCCTGGTCAGCTTATACCCAATAAATTTGTAACTATAGAAGGCTTCACTGGGGAGAAGAAAACATTGTCACTCGCTAGTGTTCTCCTAGACTGGGGTAAAACAGGGGGAACTGCGCAACAGGTGGCTATAGCCAAAACTTTAGCAGTTGACGCCATCCTTGGCAACAATCTCAAACAGGGGATGGTGTGTGCAGTTACCCATAGCCAAGTGGCAAGGGAAAATTGTAGTTCCCTCAACCCCACAGAAGCCATTGTGGAAACTACTGGGAGGCTGGTTCCCCAGCATGTGTCTCCTGATATGGAGACTAATGAAAAGGGGGTAGAAATTTCCCCAGTAGCAGTTAACCACACAGGTATGGAGGGTTACTTTGAAGAAAGAGGGGTGACCCATTGTCAGAGGGTTAGGGATGACAGTGATCTTTAGTGCCCTGACACTAGTGCTAGGGAACCTAGTTTAGAGACTGAAGGGGATCTGTCACATGCCTTGGGAATGTGTAAGGAGTTTGCAGATGCTCAGAAAAGTGATCTTAGTCTAGAGAAGCTGAGGGTTTGGGCAGACTCTGAAGGAGTACAAGGAGGTGACAGGAAACATAAGGTTTATTGGGAAAATGGACTGATGTATACTCAGGATGCTAAGACAGAGGGAAGGGTGATAGGCAGGCAGCTTGTCATTCCCCACAGGTATCGTGAACAGTGGTTCAAGATTGCACATGATATTCTCTTGTCTGGTCATCTGGGAATCACGTGCACTATGCAGCGGTTGGCCCAGAATTTCTATTGGCCCGACTTCACCCAGAAGGTGAAGGAGTATTACAGGTCTTGTCACCAGTGTCAAGAAATAGGGAAGGCAGGTAAGAAAACCCAAGCCACCCTAATTCCATTGCCCATAGTGGAGGGGCCATTCCAGAGGGTGGGAATGGATATTGTGGGGCCTTTAAATATCCCCAGCTCCTCCAGGAAGAGGTTCATCCTGACTGTAGTGGATTATGCCACCTGGTATCCAGAGGCAGTCGCCCTATCCTCACTGAGGACAGACAAAGTGGCAGATGTCTTACTTGGAATTTTCTCTCATGTTGGGTTTCCACAGGAGGTTACCACTGATAGAGGGGGTTACTTCATGTCAGACCTGAAGAAATATTTGTGGGAGAAGTGTGGGGTGGTGCAGAGGCGCACAACACCTTATCACCAACAAGCCAATGGGCTTGTGGAAAGATTTAATGGTACCCTAAAGTCAATGCTCCAAGCATTTACTGAACAGCATGGGAGGGACTGGGAGAAATACCTTCCCCACCTGTTGTTTGCATACAGGGAAGTGCCCCAAGAGTCGACAGGGTTTTCCCCCTTTGAGCTTTTATATGGACACTGCCGGGTAAGTGGGCCAGACTGGGAAAGGAAACTCCCATAGTGGATTACGTCCTTAGGTTTAGGGAAAGGCTGAAGGAGCTTATGGGGACAGCCCAGAGCAACCTGACAGCTGCCCAACAGAAACAAAAAGTGTGGTATGACCGCAGAGCCAGAGCTCACTTGTACACAGTGGGTCAAGAAGTCATGGTCCTTATTCTGGTCCAGAAAGACAAGCTGCAGGCTGAGTGGACAGGACCATACAAAGCAGTTAGAAAGGTAAATGACGTGAACTATATTATAGAGTTACTGGAGAGAAGACATACAGAAAGAATGTGCCATGTCAACATGATGAAGCCATATGCTAATAGAGCTGATATGGTGTTTGCAGTGTGTAGTCCAGGGGAAGGGATGGACAAAGGAGCCCCCCTTCTGGACTTTCTGTGTTTTGACTATAGCAGACCCTTTATAGTCCAGACTGACGCCTCAGACATGGGTATTGGGGCAGAACTGAGTCAGACATCCAACCAAGGGAAAGATCACCCTGTAGTGTACCTGGGTAAAAAGTTACTTCCCAGGGAGCAGGCTTACCCTACTGTCGAAAAAGAGTATCTTGCCATAGTGTGGGCCCTAAAGTAGTTAGAGCCATACTTATATGGGCAGCATTTTGAGGGACAAACTGACCACAACCCCCTGGTTTGGTTGACACAAATGGGAAAAACTAATGGTAGACTATTAAGATGGAGTCTTGCCTTGCAAGGGTATGATGTGACAATCTTACATAGGGCTGGAGTGACCAATCAGAATTCAGATGGCTTGTCGCATCTATACGAGGAGTGAACTGACTTAGGGAGCTCATCCCATGCAGAGGATAAAGCCCCCAAATTCAATCAAGGTGGGGAGGATTGTGACGCTTGGCCAGCTGGTTATGATTATTGTATGATTCCATGGGAGCCCCCCCCCCCAGGTTTCAGTGAAGCTACAGGATATGAAAACTGGCCAGGAACCATTTAATTAACTGATTTCCTTCAGAATGGCAGTTTATTACCTTTATATGACATGCCTAGGCTTTTTGTAGTGCAAACCAAATGTGACTTTATGACTTCAGAAACAGAACGTCATTAGACTGATTGCTGTTGGCTTTTTAACACATTGGTGCCAGTGTGGGATTGCTAAGTTCAAAGGAAAATTGTAATTAAGGAGTTATATATAGGAAATGCCTTTTTTCTTCTGATGGCACCTTATTTAAAATACCTCCTGATAGGAAATCATGTTTGTACTTTTTTGATTCTAAAAGGAGGAGCTAGATGACTCACAGAAAGGGTGTGGAGACACAGAGTTTAAACTGATACTTGTGTCTGAAGTATTTGTCATATCATCTTGGGCCTCTATAGAGACACAGCTCTGTGACCTAACTTTAAAATGCACTTCCAGAGGTAATACCTAAAATGGTAAAAGTCTAACTGTATTGTGGTAGGAGTTTTGCTTTGTAATTTCCCCTTGTTCTTTTATGTGATCGTGAGCTCTTTGATATAGTGTTCTGTGTTTACATTTTTCATATTTTTATCATCTTTTAGTAAAGTACATTTTCTTAAGATACTGCCTGGTTGTGTCTTCCAAGTTCTTTTTGCATATGATGTATACGTGTTTAAGTCTGACAGCTGTTTGACGGGATTGATGGTGTTACTAAACTGGGAAAAGGTAAGAATATACCTAAGGTCTCTTATAGCATTAAAAGGGTTCATTTTGGAAGCCTCGCTTAGTGCTCCGGCGAAAGATTGTACCGCAATCCCCGAAGAGGGTACGTATCTGAGCCTGTTCATTGGGTATGCTAGCATAAGGTTCACAGTTTGAATCCCCCCAGAATGTGAGACTAAAGGTGATTCAGAATTCAGCAGACAGGAGGAATACCCGGTCTGTTACCTGTTCACACTATTGCACTCTGAGGTTGGCACTGTGGGACCAGGGGGCTTGACCTGCGGAGTGCATTTGTGACAGGGAACACTGAATTTGGAGTTCAATAAATCATGTTCCAGTAAGATCTTTAAGTGTGAATCAGACTTACTGAATGGAAAATGCTCCAGATTAAGTTGAGACACTGGTGACTTTGAAAGAGGAAAGGTGTTTAAGTGTGATTGACCTGAGAAATCACTGAACTGGTCACGAAGCTGCTCGAGAAGCTGATTCAGGCAAAACACACAATCCAAATGTGTAAGAAAAAATAATAGAACTACTTTAAACATGTCTGTCTGACTCAGAAATCTCATTAAGTCCTGAACCTACTATCTTTTGTTTACAAGTAAATAGACTGACATTGAATACTGCAAGGCTACACAGACAAAAAAAAGAAGAGCAAAACTGTAAAACAACCAAAAGGCAGCACAAAAAGACAAAGAAAGGCAGAAGGGGACATGGCAAGCACAAGCCATGAGAGTACTGATGGACAAAATCGTAGTTAACCTCTCGAATATACCACTCACAGACCTACAAGTGTAAGTGCTTTCAAGGAGACTCTCATTCATATAAAGTCCGGATGCAGATCTATTCAGTATTAATGGGATGTCTTTAAATTTACAAGAAAGCTGAAATGGAGGTAACACTGTGCCACTGAGTACAAAACATAGGTTTCCTAGCAGAAATACCAGCATTAACTACATAGCCACTGACTAACAGCCAGCCTTCAGCACTCATGGTCACCAAGGTACTGAACTGGTAACATGAATTGAAACTGTCACCTCTGAATCCATTTGGTGACACAGGGATATCAGGATAGTTTGAACTAGAAGTTCCTCAGGAGAATGAATCACTAGGTATTTGAGGAGAAGTCTATTTAATTGAAATAGATCTGAGTGAATTGCTTGGGAAGTTAGTACAGCTCTGTCTGGGGCCGAGGACACAAATGATATCTTTCTGGTAAATACTGGGGAGAGAAAAGGCAAATTCAAGCCTAGACCTGTATTCTGTCCAATGATTAATGATACAGTCATCAATGCCTCTGGAAAAATGGTGATTGAAGAGATTAACAAAATGTTTGAGAAATGCTATTTCAATAAATATGGCAACTTTACCTTGTCCAAATGGGAAGCACTATGGCAATTGGCAGAATTTAAAAATATGGTACTAAAACCCTCAGAAAATTGAGGGAATCTACTGTAAATGAATGAGGAAATTTACTTTAGAAAGTGTATGGTATATACTTTTTTATTGGGAGTCGGGGACAGTGGTCTGCGGGTGGGGGTATCACTAGACACCAGGGAATACATATATTTTTTTATATGGACAACAATTGGCTGGTGGGGGGGGTTGTCACTAGACACAAGGGAAAAGGGTGGCTCACAGCTCACACTGCAACCAGTAGCATGAGTTCAGCTGCGGCAGCAGAACTGAATAATTTCCCACTGTTCTTATACAGAGAGCATGAGGAAGTGCTCCTCTTGCTAAACTGGGCACCTGGGATTTTGGGTGTCCAGGAAAGGTATTTGTGGCCACTTTATTAAAAAACAAACATCAGAATGAAGCTAAATGGGTCCCATTTAGCTAAGTTCTGATGTTTGTTTTTTAAAATCCAGGCATTTTTATGTATTTTCCATGTTTGTTGTTTCGTGGAAAAGATCAACAAGATGGTGGCTGGCATGGCACAAAAAACTTGTACTTTCGCTAAGCAACGTTATCTGAAAACCCCTACAATGCTTGTGCAAGTCAGAAAACATTACATTTTAAAGCCTTAAAACTCAGGAACCATTTAATATTTTTCCACCAGACCTGTCAAAGGCAGTACCTTGGGACATGACACATATGACCTGCAAGTTTAGGAAAAACATTCTATTCCATGTAGGCTGTAGGGGAGAACACAAATAAACATGTTAAGTATAGATAAAAAATTAAGATTTTTACAAAAAATGATACATGCACATCTCAGAAACCACACAAGCTGCCATGACAAAAATTTCCATAGATTAAGACCTTGCCTCCTAGACAATGCACACAAAATTTCAGCTCATTTCGGCAAATGGAGCCACAGATATTAATGTACAAAATTAGAGGTTCAACAGTAAACAGGCTACTCAACCCTAACTATAGGGGTGCTACCGCACTCCTATAATATCTATATATTATAATGGCGTGGTTGCACCACTATAGTTAGGGTTGAGTAAGCTGTTTAATGTTAAACCCCAATTTTTGCACTTGAATAACTTCACAATTTTGCATGTGCTGTTGGAAGCCCAAGGTCTTATGAAATGCCAAGCTTTGTTCTGATCAGATGTGTAGATTCTGAGATCCAGATAGTGAAAACAGTGATTTTTCAGGGTTTTTTGCTGTTTTTATGTCAGCCCCTAGCATCCAGGAGGTTTGGAATTTTAGACTGAAAATTTCAGTATAGAAAGGGCCTGGGCCACAGTAGTGCTTTTCACTGGTTTGGTGAAAAAATATTAAACTGTTCCAAGTTATTCATTTTTTAAAATTGTGGTTCTGAGCATGTTCAGTAGTCAGTTCAGGATAGATGTTTGAAAAGAAAAAAGAATTTGGCCATACAAAAATAGATTCTGTTTCATATGGGGTCAACCCTTTTTTGTTTGCAAAAAATCTTTTTTCATTTGCTGCAATCTTGATTTCGTTTTTTTCTAAGAACATTTTCAACACCCCCCCCCCCGAAAATGATATCCTCAATGAAGACCAATGCATGTATCTTGCTCATTGGGACCCCATTAGGTGGATTCTGCACTTCAGTGTTGCAAAAAGTAGCCCCAAATGTCTTTTTTTTTTCATTTTTAGATCTTTTTTTATGACTCGATTCTCCTTTTCTCGTATGGCCTCCAAAAAGAGGAAAATAGATCCCTTCAAATGAAGAAAAATTTTGGACTTAGTTTTTCCCAGTTGTTTTTTAGTTTTGGGATCTTTTTCGTATGCTTTTTTCGTTCCATTCATATTGAAAAAGATTTTGGACTTAGTTTTTTGTGATTCTTTTTTCATTTGAATGGATCATTTTTCATTTCCTTTTTTTATTTCAAATTAAAAAGGATTCCTACAAATGAAAAATGATTTTGGACTTAGTTTTTTCGTGACTTTCACTTGATGAACTCATAAGTCTCTCAAAATTTTGAATTAAGGGACAATGTATATATCAAACCAACTGTTTTAATGAATACAGTTACAATAATACAACCCACCCCAAAATATACAAAGGATCCTCCACCCTCCCTTAATATCATATCAAACAAGGGTGACTCGCTGGAGACAGTCATGTCCTTCAGATATCTGGGCTTCACCCTGGACACTGCGCTGTCTCTCAATCTCCATGTCTCCAGCATTGTCAAAACTATGAACTAGAAGCTTGAGTTGCTCTATCAAATTCACCCATTTCTCACCTCTGCCTCCAGACTAAGAATTGCTTCTGCATCGCTCACTCCCTTCCTGACCTATGCAGCCCCTTTGCTGCTGACTACTAATCCCTCCTCTCTCTCTCGCTCTCTCTCTCTCTCCTTTCCCAGGCCTACCATAGGATCGAGAGGTTCACTCTGGGAGCCAACTCCCGTTTGCACCACTATGAAGTCCTCTCCTCTTTGGGCTGGTTAACCTACAAATCTAAATTGAAGTACTTCTCCATGTCCCTTATTTATAAATTTGTCCACTATTTCATGCCCCCCTGCCTAAGGGATATAATAAGCTTAAGACAAACTCCTCGCACTCTTCGCTCAGCATCCCTAACCCTCCTAGATATATCCACACTGTACCTAACCACCACTAGGAGGTCCTTCTCATGTGCTACTATCTCTAGCTGGAACTCTCTTCCTCCATGTGTCCTGAACAGTACTTCTCTCCCTCTGTTTATGTCCAGCCTATATGCCTCCCTTGTTTCCCCACCTCCTGCTCCTGTCTTTGCTGATGCACCTCTACTTCTCCAGTCCCTGCCACCTTATCCTACTCCTCTTCCCTTCCCTCTAACTGTCTCTCCCTTTATACATTTATAGCACTATGCCCGTATCCACTTGTCATAGCACTCATTCCATGTAGCATTTATGTCTGTGCATAGCTCTATATGGCTATATACCAATTGTACATGGAATTGATGATGCTTCACTGATGTCTTGCATTTTACCTGTCTGTACGCTGTACTGCTCTGTGATATTTGTTGTACTGCTATGTAATACGTGACCCCGGGTCAACCCTGAAAAAGGGACTGTAATTGTCTCAGTGGTCTTACCCAGTCAACAAAATTCAAATAAATAAATATGTATAGGATATATAAAAATATAAAAAATTAAAGTTCTTGAAATTCCAATAGGATGACATGGGAGCCATAACTCCCTCTTGTTCCCTGGTGTCTAGTGGTACCCGCACTCTCTGATAGCCATCCCCATATTTTATTAATGTTTCCTTGGTGGCTAGTGGCATCCCCCCACACTCTGATTGCCATCCCTGTACTTTTAAATGTTTCACTGGTGTCTAGTGGCACCCCCCTCCTCTGATCAACATCCCTGTTATCATTACTGTTTCCCTGATGTCTAGTGGCACTCCCCCACCCTCTGATTGCTGTCACCCTATTTTTTTTTATGTTTTCCTGGTGTCTAGTATCATCCCCCACCCTCCAATTGCTGTCCCCATATTTTCCACTGTTTCCCTGGTGTCTAGTGGTAATATCACCCCTCCTATCAGCATTGCTGTACTTTTTAATGTTTCCCTGGTGTCTAGTGGCACCCCTCCACCACCATCCAATCACTGTTCCTGTATTTCAGTAAGCTGTAATAAAGAAACTATCCCTCAATGTTTTTCTTTCTTTTCTTTACACCTGTAAAAAAGAGAATGGTCACTCGCTGATCTGTCCCTAACCCCCTTCCACTGAGCACCCACCACCCCACACCTCCCACCCCTCCCCCACACACACACCTTCACTCAAGTGAACACATCCCAGGGTGAACGTCCACACTCTCATCAAAGACATGTCTGGCTGCTGGAACCGCTGACTGCAGTATGAGAAACTAAGGTAAGTGTGGTTCAGTGTAGTCAAAAGGATTTTCAATTTTGATACTTAACTTTGTAATTTTGCATATTTTGACCCCACATTTTCAATATGACCTTTCTGGACCCCACCTCATGACCAATGGTGGTGGAATTTCACAGAGCAAGCCCAAAAGGTGATTTAGCAGTAACATGGTGAAATCACCTTTTGGGCAGGATTTGAAAATGTTCACTAGCCTTGCTCATGTGGTGGGGTCATAAGAAAGCTATGTTGAAAATTTGGGGTCAAAATATATGAAAATGGTAAAGTTATGCACATCTGTTAAAATGTTGCTACACTTGCTCTTAACTTTCTAATTTTAAATATTTTGACCCAAAATTTTCTTCATAGCCATTTTTTTACACCACCTCATGAACAGGACAGCTGTCATTTTTCAAATTATGCCCAAATCTGTTTTCACACCTGTGCTGTGGAATGAGGTTTCAGTGGTGCCGAATGACGTTTCGCCGGGGATTGAAAATTTTCAGTACTGGGTTCATGAGGTGAGATACTAAGAGGGCTATGCTGACAATTTGGTTGATGTTTTGATGCAAATGCAAGTGCAGGGCCCAGAAAGCCCTGCGCTTCCACAGCAATTTACATATATACATCTATGGATGCATGGGAGCACAGGGCCCTCCACAGGCAAATGAGAATACGATTATACTATTTCAAAAAGTAAGGAAATTCTTTGCAAAAAAAACTACATTAATGCAACAATTAGGGTGCAGATTAAACTGACATATGTAGGGAAATGTGATGTTAGGGTTTCCAACCCTTACACCCCTGCCCCACCCCAGAAGCGAATGGCGGGTTGAGTCTTCCTTAAGCTTGTCAACCCTAACGCTCACCCCATTTTATGCACTCATGAAACATACACATACATCTCCATCACTTCTCAACATTTCTGTTACTGCAGTTAGGTGAGCGTTAGAGTTGACAAGTCCAAGGAAGACATCTCCCCTTATTCGCTTCAGGGGTGGGGCAGGGGTGTTAAGGTTTGAAACCCTAACAACACATCTGCCTACTTTTGTTGGTTTAATCCTAACCCTAACTGTTGTATTAATATGTTATTTTGCAAAGAACAGATATATAACTGCACATTTTGTTGGTATATTGTTCAACATGAACTAAAGCTAGTGCAAAGCAAATGAGAAAAGACTGACCACAAAACCCTTTCAGTTTATCCCAGAGTGGTCCTCTCAGGCCTTGGCAAATCCTCCTGTCTATAGGCTGGAGCCTGCTGCTGGTCTGGCTCCTGTCCCTCGTGACTTTGGTGCCCCTGCACCCCCCTCCACAGAGTCCCCTCCAGCCCCTTGGATCCTAGTCTCCAGCTCAGTGCTCACCTCACTCACTAATGCCACTCTTCTCTTCACTTGCTACACCCAACTTCTGTTCTTCTGACAAAACAACCGCTCAGTACCACTCTATGCATGCACTCCAGCCGCACTGTGCCAAAAGCCAGAACCACTAGGCATGGGGGGGGTGGCAGATGAGCAGCAGTGGGGAGGGGAGCAGTCAGAGCAGATGAACTTATGAGGTGTTGCTGCTACAGCAGAGAGCCAATAGAAACAGGACTGACAATTTGTTTCATGTGGTGCTGAGCCAGGCAAGCAGATTCTGGGGCACAAGTCTTTTCCCCTCCCAAAAAGATACTGGATTTGGCCATTTTCAATTTTTTCACTCCTGCTTGGGGGGGGGCAATCAGAGCAGATGAACTTATGAGGTGTTGCTGCTACAGCAAAGAGCCAATAGAAACAGGACTGGCTATTTGTTTCATGTGGCACCGAGCCAGGCAGCAGGTAGATTCTGTGGCACAAGTCTTTACCCCCCTCCCCCCAAAAAAGATATCAGATTTGGCCATGTTAAATTTTTTCACTCCTGGTCCTTCAGAAAAAAAAGCACACACACATTTATGGGTCTGGGGACCACAGACTCACGTGTCCTGGTTGTGTTGGTGCCCCAAGCAGCCATGTGTTTCACATGTGCCAAACACTGGTCCTGGCATGGTTAATACAGGCTATGAGCCTTTGACAGAGTGGAGCTTGCTTATTCAACTGACTACACTAAATGGTGAGTTACTGTTTGCTGGTAGGTTTTAGCATATGCTACGCAAGTGCATTATGTGAACTGGCAAATTCTCTAATCATGACTCTCTCCAAAAGGGAATCTAAGATTTCGTGAATAGCCTCCTGTACTACCAATGTTATTTCATACTGTCTGACATACACAGGTTTACTGTTAGGCCATGCCTCAATCCTGACTGTAAGAATTCTACTTGGGGGCTTTAATATTAATTGGTCTCCTAGTATGGGTAGCAAACCAAAGTCAGCTGTGCTCAAGGTCCACCTCACCCAGATCATCAGTGAATCCACATGGCTTAACAATAAGTCTGGCAACCATGCTTTACTAGATTGGGCCCTTGTTTCCAAACTGGAAAGAATTAGAGCTGCAGGGATTTTTTCAGACCCTGTTAGCAACCATTCCCCAATCTTCTGTATTTGGAAGAAGAATGCTTCCAAACTTCCATCCAGAATTTTTATAGCCCGGGATTTCTCTGAATTTGATCACGGCTCCTTTTTGGACTCCCTGTCTGGCATCAACTGGACCTCTATAAACTGCCTTCCTGTCATAGAATCTGCCCCGGATTTCTTTGTCAGTAATTTCCTGTTGGCTTCTAATTCCCATGCCTCCCTAAAACAGATCAGAGTTAAAGGCCAGCATTCCAAATGACTGAATCCTGAACTAAGGAAATGCTTAAAGCTCGGGGATAAGGCATGGGGACTCTTCAAGTCCAGTGGCCTCATGGCGGACTGGGTCAAGAAAAGGGCACTCAGGAACATTTGCAAAAAAGATCTCAAATGTGCCAAGAAAAAAAACCTAGCTCATCTGCAAAACAAAAATCTGTCAGATCCCTAAAAGTTCTGGGCAAAATTAATACTCTTCCGAAAGCCTGCACTAGCTCCTCAGAATCTGGTATTGTGGCAGATGGTCAAACCGTTATCGACCCCTTGGCTACAGCCAATGTATATAACAACTTCTTCACTGACCTAGAGAGATTGAAACCCTGTTCTTTTGGACCTTCTTCTCACCACCTCATCCCTCCTGGTACTGCAAGTATTACCCCTGAGTTCCACTTTTGCAGGGTTACTTAGAAAGACGTGCTAAATCTTCTAAAGTGACTTAGGGTGGAAGACTCAGCAGGATTTGAGAAACTGGAGCCAAAACTCTTAAAAATAGCTGCCCCTGTCATTGCCTACCCAGTTGTCAGGCTTATTAATAAATCCCTCAAGGGGATAATTCCCAAATGCTGCAATACTGCTGTAGTTGTGCCACTGCACAAGGGTAGTTCCAAAAAGCCTGTGGAGCATTAGTGCCCTAGTTTTCTTTTCGGCTCCCTTGCCAAAGTCCAGGAAAGGCTCATCTATAACCAGGTTTTCTACTACCTTGAGCAGAGGCACCTGTTGTCTGACAGGCAGCATGGCTTCAGGAGGTACCATGGGACTGTCACTGCCCTTGTTAAACTGACCTCTGACATCCTGAATGCTATGGATAAAGGGCTTCTAACTGATGAAGTCTTTATAGACTGACAAAAGCTTCTGACTTAGTTAACCATAGTCTTCTCCTAACAAAATAAAGTTGTTTAATCTAGATGATCTCGCCCCCTAGTGGTTCTCCCATTACCTGACTGGTGGGTCTTCATTGGTTAGCTGGAAGGGCTCACTTTCCTTGAAAATACCGTTTATTGATGGTGTCCCTCAGGGTTCTTTCTTGGGCCTTTTGCTGTTTTAACTGTTTGTCAATGATATGCTGTGGAAATGTATGGGGACTAACCTCCTGCTCTATGCTGATGATGCTGTCCTTTGTAAATGTTCTAGTGGTCCCAACTGGATCAATGCACAGATTGCTGGTGACCTACTAGAAATGAAAAATTGGTTTGCAGTTAGTAAACTCAGCCTCCATGCAAAAAAGACCAAGGTGAACTTGTTTGGCCCTTGAAATCTGGGTTTGACTTGACAACACCTATTTCACCTCTTTACATCTTTTGGAGCTCTCATAGAATTAGTTGAGTCCACCAAATACCTTGAGATTCACCTGAACTGGAACTCTCCTATCAAACCCATATTGATTATCTCACCAAGACCATCCACCCAAAAATTGGTCTACTCTACCACCTTGGCAATTTCCTAACTGGAAATCATGATCAGTCATCACAAGCAGTGCCTTACTTTCCCTCCTGCAATTAAGCACTCCCATATTACAACCCCCGATGTGCTCTGAGTTCAACAAGCTTAGAATTCTTTACAATAAAATTTAACATTTTGCTTCTGGTGCCCCACCCAGGGTGCACCACTGTGATGTATTTCACTCTCTGAACTTGACCTCTTTCAAAGGTTACTTAGAGTACCCTCTCCTCTGTTTGGTCTTTAAGCTTGCCAAGGATCCCTCTCCTCCCTCTAGCTTATGTGACATCCTGACAATTAAATCCTCTAGGAGAGCTTTGCATTCCTCAGCAATACCCTATTTGAGGTATCCAGAGTGAGATCCTGTGTGGCAAAGATCTTTTGCAACGTCAGCATCTTACCTCTGGAACTCCCTACCATCTATTCTGCACATTGTTCTTCACTTGGTGGATTGAAGAAAGGGCTCAAAGCTGTCCTGCTGGAGCACAGCCTTTGCTCCTGTAACTGGTGACTCTTACTCTTTTTATCATAAGTGCCTCTGTTTGCACAGCCTGGGTTATGTAGATATCTGACTCTGATCTGTTTGCTCTGTCTTTTGTATTTAACATTTATTATTAATACTTTAATCATGTTCTGGTATTTCAAGCTTTACTGAATCTTTTTCTTCTGTAATCTTGTAACGTGATTTTGTAAAGATTGGTTGTTTTGTTATTAATTCTGGGTCGCCCCTGAAAAAAGGGCTCCTATGTTTCAGTGGGCCCATCTGGTTAACAAAATGAATGAATGAATAAATAAATACATAAATAAATAAATGTACTTTCCAACAATCTAAGCTATCCTTAGAAAATAAACTTGCAAATTTCCAAAAACGGTGGCCAGTTCAGGTGTGTCTGCTTCTGCTACAACTACAGATTACACCAGCAACTTCCCTGACTCTGAGATTCTGTCCGGACTCCAGCCAGCTGTTGATAAACACTTTCTACTTCTTTACTAGGAAGTTGAGACTTGTAGAAAACAAGTATTTGTCAATGCCAAATGTTTGCCACTGGTATTGCTGTTGTACCATTACTGTTGTATATTGAAGGGTGGGAAGACTTGGGAGGAGTGGAGGGACAGTGGGCAAAGCTAAAAGGGGCAACAGTGAAGGCAACAAATCTCTGCATCAGGCAGGTAATCAAAAGGAAAAGGAGATCACTATGGTTCTCAAAATAGTTGGCAGGGAAGGTAACGGCAAAAAAGCTAGCATTCAGGAGGTATAAGGAGAAACAGAGGGAGGACAGAGAGGTGTATGAAGAGAAGCAGATGGAGTCTGGGGAAGCAGTCAGGAGCACAAAGGCACAAACGTAGGAGAAGATAGCTTAGGCAGTAAAGAAAGGGGACAAGACATTTTTCAGGTATGTTAGTGAAAGGAGAAAGACCAGGGGAAGGATTGTAAGGCTAAGGATGGAAGGGGAGAGTGTGAGGAAGGGGACAAGGGAAAAATAAGACATCCTAAACAATTATTTTGGTTTAGGTTTCACAAATGAATGGGAGGGTGAGGGACCAAAGATTTGTGTCAGGGACATCAAAGGAAGGGGGTGTAAATTAGTCTATTTACAGACAGTCCTGAAAGAACTTGCAAATCTTAAGGTGGACAAAGCAATGGGACAAGATGGAATACATCCAAGGTTTTTCGAGAGAACTCAGAGAAGTACTGACTGCACCTCTGACAGTCCTATTCAACCACTTACTGAAAATGGGAGTGGTCCTGGAGGACTGGAGGAGGGCAGATGTAGTACCACTTCACAATTGTGGGAGCAGGGAGGAGGCTGGCAATTACAGGCCAGTCAGCCTGACTTCAGTGGTCGTACTACTGAAAGAAAAGATTGTGGAATATTATTAATCCAGTGGCTTGCAAGATCCTTATAGATTTCTTTGACCGAGTAACCAGGGAAGTAGATTGGGTGGAGCAGTGGATGTGGCCAACCTAGATGTCAGTAAGGCCTTTGATACTGTTCGACATAGGAGACTCATAAACAAGCTGGGCAGCCAAGAAGTGGGACTAAAAGTGGTAAATTGGGTAAGAAATTGGTTGGAGGATAGGCGACAGTGGGTAGTGGTAAATGGAGTTCACACTGAGAAAGGGAGGGTGAGTAGTGGGGTGCCACAAGGATCAGTACTGGGACCAGTCCTCTTTAATATCTTTATAAGCGAAATTGCTGAGGGACTGGAGGGGAAGGTATGTATTTTTGCAAATGACACAAAAATCTGCAATAGAGTGGACACTCCAGTGGGGGGGGGGTGAAAAAATGAATGGAGATCTAGGAAAGCTTGAGGAGTGGTCCAGAAAGTGGCAACTAAGTTTCAATGTAAAAAAATGCAAAATCATGTACTTGGGGTGTAGAAACCCAAGGTCAGAGTACAAAATGGGGGGAGTGGTACTGGTGACCACCAAACAGGAAAGAGTCCTGGGTGATATTATATCTGATAACCTAAAGGTGGCCAAACAGTGTAACAAGGCAGTGGGGAGAGCCAGTGGGATGCTAGGGTGCGTAGGGAGGGGTATCACCAGCAGGAAAAAGGAGGTAGTGATGCCCCTGTATCAATCTCTGATAAGCTCCCACCTAAAGTACTGTGTCCAGTTCTGGAGTCTTCACCTCCGAAAGGACATAGACAGAGTTGAGGCAGTCCAGAGGAGGGCAACTAAAATGGTGCAGGATCTGCATCAAAAGCCCTATGAGGAGAGACTGAAGGACCTCAATATGTACAGACTGTAGGAAAAGGAAGGAGCGGGTATATGATAGAGACTTTCAAATACCTCAAGGGTATAAATAAGGTTCAAGAGGGAAGCCTTTTGCAGAGAAAAGGATGCACAGGAACAAGGGGTCATGCAATGAAGCTGGAGAGGGGTAGGTCCAGGGGAAATGTAAGGAAACACTTCTTCATAGAGAGGGTGGTGGATTCCTGGAATAGCCTCCCTGAGGAGGAGGTAGGAGCAAAAACTGTAATGGGATTTAAGAAGGCATGGGGTAGGTATAAGGGAAACATAGAAGCAAGAAAGGGGGGTAATGCTGGAGATGAAATAGGGTCTATGGTGTGACAGTATGTAGGGAAAATGGGCAGACTAGGTGGGCAAATTGGTCCTTAACTGCTGTCAAATCTGTTTCTATGTTTCTGTTACCGGGACTTGCTTGTACACATTTTTACTATATATATTTACCCAGGACAGAGCAGATGAAATACAATGTCTTATTATTTTCAGTGGTGTCCTGCCTTTACACATTGTTAGATTGTAATTACCCAGGATAGAGCAGCTGAGAGGCAATCTCTACTTTTAAGTGGGCTCCAACATTTTGATCCCAAATGTCTAACAGTCTTTTTATGACCTGACTTTATGATCAAGACAGCTGGAATTTTTGAAATCCCATCCAAAAGGTGATTTTGCTGTGTGACAGTGGAAACAAGTTTAGGAGGGGGTTTGAAAAATGACACCTGTCATGTTCAGGAGGTGGGGTAACACATGGGATATGTTGAACATTAGTGGCTAAAATCTGCAAAAATAAAGTTGCGAGTAAAATGTTGGAACAATTTAACATTTCCTCTCATGTTAGTTGTTTTTTTCATATTGTTACCCTAAATTTTCAACACAATCTTTTTATGACTACTCCTGAGCATGACAGGAGTCATTTATAAAACAATGGCCGAAATGTCATTTTGTGCCACAAATGTGAAAACACATTTTGGGTAGGGTTTTTGAAATGACAGAATCTCCGGTCGAAATACTAATAATTACCACAGTTATGAGCATGTGTTGAAAAATGTCAACATACACTCATAACTTTGTTGATTTGTAATATTTTTACATAAAATTTTCACTACAGCCACCTTATAACTCCACACAGCCTTCTTACAAGCGTGGAGAAAATTTTGAAATCATGCCCGAAAGGTGATTTTGCATCACAAGTGCAAAAGCACATGTTGCCCAAGATTTGAAAAATGGCAGTTTGTGAGGTGTTGTGAAGAAATGGCTATGGTGAAAATCTGGGGTCAAAATATTGTAAATTACCAATGTTATGAGCCTGCATTCATAAATTTCAATATAGGCTCATAACATTGTTGGTTTTTTAATATTTTTACCCCAAATTTTCAACATAGCAAGTTATGACAGCAAGTTCAAGACTCATTGAAATACATTGAACTACTTACCTGACTGCATCAGTTCACAGTCAGGCATTGAAGAGTGAAGAAATTCCTCTGGTCCAGAGAGGATTACGGTGGTAGACCCCTGGTACATAAATAAGGGCTTAGGGGGTAGGGGTGTGGGTGCTGAGTGGGTGGATCGGCTTGGGGAAAGTAGCGGTAGTAGCAGCAAAAGACATTGATGGACATCTTTTTTACAGGATGTATTTTACATTAAAACTATGAGTGACGGTTTTCTTTATTTCAGGTACCAACACGGAGATTGGGCACCCCAGTGTCGGTGTTCTGTTTGGTGGTACTGGGGTCAGCTCCCTGTGTTGCACAATCAAAACAGGCAGGATGGGGTGGTTTAGCAGCTGGCATGGGGATTGGGCACCCTGTGCCAGAAAATAGGGCGGGAGAGATTGACAGAGGATTTTCTTTATGTTTAGTGGCACTGGGAGTGGGCTCCCTGGTGTCACACAAGAGGTGTGGGTTTTGTTATGTTTGGCAGCAAAAGGGATGGGTTCTCCGGTGTCACACAATGAAAATGGGTGGGTTGTGGGGGTTGTAACCGGCATGGGGATGATGTTGGCGGGGAAGGACCACAGCAGGCTGATCATGACAGATCAGCTGTGCTTGCTGGGTGGCATTACGTAAATCAAAGGAAAGAGCCATCTTATGATTGGGCTGGCTCTCTCCTTTGAACTACATGAAGTTTCCACCCAGCAGGCTAGAACAGTGTCATAATCAGACTAGCTGATGATTGGTGTGACACTGACAGGTCCCTTGCAGATTGTTCTGCATTGGACTGACTGTGTCACACCACTCAAAACCCACTCTCCTAACAAAATATTCACTGCACATGTGTATGGTGAAACAGGCTAAGCGTCACAATGAGCTGATAAAACAGAACCCCTCCTTTTCTATCTCTTGGTTCTGGATGAGCAGTTTCAAGGCTTTGCTCAGATAAATAACTATTGTCAAAGGAAATCTCAGTGAAACGTAATCCTTTTATTGTCTCATATAGCAGAAAATTGGACAAACTTTCCTTTTTATGTTTGCCATGCACACATGTGCGGAGCAAACATCTTGCTATAAGAGTGCCATTTGAGGGATGTGACACTATCAGTCCAAATCAGAGTGGTCTGCAAGGGGCGAGTAAGTGTCACACCAATCAACAGCCAGGCTGATCATGATAAAGTTTTGACTTGCTGGGCAGAAACTTCATGTATTTCAAAAGAAAAAGCTGACCCAATCATGGGTCCACTCTTTCCTTTGATCAACACCTCCAGCATAGCTGATCAGTCACGATCAATCTGCTGAGGAATTTGAATCATGCAAAGCCCTATGCTGTTGTAGATGGCAGCTGTAGCAAAGGAAACATCCATCAATGTCTGTTAGTGGTGCCCCATAACCATCCCCCCAACTGATCCTCCATCTCAGCACCCACCATCCCACACCCCCCTCATTTTTTAAATACACCTTGCAAACGAGAAAACCATCCACCACTGTCTGTTGTAGCTGCCACCATATTAAGCACTCAAATGTAATGAGTTCAGGGGAAAAACACACTGCACTTGTTGTTAGAAAGCAGCAGCCTTCTGTGCTTTGTCTGTTACAAGATAGCAGCAAGGCTGCTCAGTAATGAATATTGGGCTCAACTGCTGCTGTCTGACATTTGGGTTAGGAATAGAATCTGCCTGGGAAATCTGAGAAGCAATCAAGAGCCTTTAGCTTCGGGGTGTTAGATCATTTTTAGACACCAGCAGCTATGTTATACCGTGCAAGGAGGGGATGATTAAAAAGGCAACATGACCAGTAGTCATATCTAGAGCTCGGAGTTGAGGCAAGAAATTAGCAGACTTCTTAGCGACAGCTTTATTCACTCATTTTATTGTTGAGCATGGTTTGCTGCCTGGCTCCTGTGTGAACCAACTTTAATGCTAATGATGTACTGATTTGCTATATTGTTTGAACTCTTCCCTCAACAAACTGCTCATAGTAACTTTCCCATTCTATTGTTTTGTTTTTTGGTTTTTGTAGGGGACTTACTGACAGCCATCCCACTCACTGCCCAGTGTGCTTACTCATTCACTCACCTTCTCACAGCCTCTCCCCCCCCACTCACTGACTCCCCATTGGCTCACCATCTCTTCTGATCTACTTTATTATCCATTTTTATGTTGGCTCATCTCAGCCCAGCTTATATTAGTATAATGTACATTTGTAAAGTGCAGTCACTGTTGGGAAAATGCAGGGCACGCATCAGTAGGTGCATCCCTTATTCCCCAATCAGTCTGCATGCTGGCACCACACCATGTGGGTGAGCACATCTAAGAAAAGGTCCACTGCAATGCAAGCAAAGCTCGTCACATCCAGCGGACCTCCCAACGTGCTTTTCCTGCTGAAACAGAAAAAAAAAAACATGGCGGCACACTGCCAGCCATAATGCCGACTTCGGAGGTGCCCAATCCCCCTGTCAGCATGTCCTGCCCCCAATATATGTGCTGATGGGGGAGCCCACTCCCCATCGGCATAAAGCACTCCCCCCAATTTGTTATATGCCAAGGGGTGCCCAATCCCCTCGACTCTTCCCCCACTTTCCTTGTGTGCCGACAGAAGTGCCCAATCCCCATTGGCTAAAGCATCCCCTCAAAAAAAACACTTAGGTGGCATGCTGGGAGCCAACCCCAGCATGCCAGATCCCCTGAAAAATAAAAACAGTCCTGCAATGCTTTTTTTTAACCTGTGAAAAAAGAAAACAGTCCCTCACCGTCTCTTGCCCCCCTCCAGCAACCCGCACCCCCTTTACGCACCCTGCCTTCTCACACCCCCCTCACCCCATACTTACCTCCAGAGTCCGGCGTGACGATCTTCAGTGGACCGGGAACACGTCTGCACTCTTCAAAGCCAACCACGAACTGAAGAAATGCCGGTTAGCTGTATAATGGCATAAACAGAGTTTTTTCAACTTTGGTGCATATCTCGGGCATTTTTGGGAATTTTTGCACCTCATTTTCAACATGGGGTTATTGGGACCCCTCTTCATGAATTCAGTCACTGTCATGGCGTTATTCAGTCCTGAAAGGTGATTTCGTGGTCATTGCATGGAATCACCTTTCTGAACCGAGTAATGAAATGACAGTGACACTGTTCATGGGGGGGGGGGCTCTCAAAAAGCCTATGTTGCAAATTTGGTGGAAAAAATCCCCAAAATGTCTGTTTTACGAGCGTGCATTGTGCTGTTTCCTACCACACTCGTAGCTTCGTGCATTTGTAATATTTTCACTCCAGATTTTCTTAATTGGCAGTTTTCCACACCTCCTGATGAACAGTACAGCTGTCATTTTACATATCCTGGCCAAAATGTGTTTTTGCATTTGTCCGGCACAGAATAGCACAGTCGCTGTGCAAAATCAGTTTTCAGGACAGTTTGAGGAAATGACGGTGACACTGTTCATGAGCAGAGGTTCAAAAATTCCTTGTTGAAAATTTGGTGTTGAAAGTCCGTAAAATGACTGTGTTAAAAGAGTGTGTTATGTGCAGTTTCATGCACCCTTGTGTAATCAAGAATTTGCAATATTTCATGCCAGATTTTCAACACTGGCATTTTTTTCATACGTCCTTATGAACAGTACAGCTGTCATTTTTGACATCCTGACCAAAATGTGTTTCTGCAACTGTGGCGCACAATGACGTGGTTGCTGTTGGAAATCCACTTTTGGGACAGAGTAACAAAATCACAGTGCCACTGTTCATGAGGGGAGGTCCCAAAATGCCTATGTTAAAAATGTGCCTAACAAACTCCATAAGATAACTGGGTTACGGATGTGTGTTGCGCAGTTTCTATGCATGCTCATGACTTCACCAATTTTTCATATTTTCACTCCAGATTTCAATGTTGCCATTTTTTTACGCCTCCTCATGAACAATACAGTTGTCATTTTCCACATCCTGCCCAAAATGTGTTTTTGTCCCTGTGTCGCCAAATGGCATAGCCACTGTGCAAAACCACCTTTCAGCTAACAAACTGATTGTGCCGCTTTTCATGAAGTGAGCTCACAAAAATCCCATGTTGGGAATTTGGAGTGAAAATACCAACACACCCCTATGGTGTTAGGGCTCCCAACTGTAGCACCCCACCCTGTAGAGACTGACAGGAGTCACGGGTGTGACTTGGGATCATCGGCTGTAATGCTTATGCCATTCCAACCCCACTCCCAACCTGCAGCCACTGACAGGCGTCATGGTGTGCCTTGCACTGTTTGGCCACACAGTTCACCCCATTCTCCTATACTGCACCCATCTCAGTGTATTTCCTTATGGAATGGGGTATGTATAATGTCCAAAGACCCCAAAGCACACCGCAACACTTGTCAGTGTCTACAGGGTAGGGTGAGGTACAATGGCATGAGCATTATAGCTGATGACCCAAAGGCACACCCCAATGCCTGTTGGTCGCTACAGGGTGGGGGTGGGGTTGGCATCACTACAATACTTCACTGCCATTCCTATTATGCATCTCTAACTCCGGCACTACCAGTGCCAATGCCAGCGAGACAACATTCGGCATTGACAAATGCTTGTTATTATGTTGGCTCGTGTGCTTGCATGCCAGCCAACATCTTGCAGTAGTGGCACATTTGGAGGCACGGTCACTGTTGGGCAAATGCAGGGCATGCATCAGAAGGTGTGTCCCTCATTCCCCAATCATCCAGCAGCAGGCGGTGACCTCACGCATCCCTAAGGTGGCCACCAGAACAAAGAAAAGGTCCGCTACAATGAGAGTGAGGCTCTCATGCAGCATGACCACAACACACCTCCCCGACGTGCAGGCAACATGGCGGCAGTAACTGCCGCTGCTGACTGTCACAATGCTGATGGGCAGCCCACTCCCCATCAGCATAATGTGCCCCCTCCCATTTAGAATGTGTGCCGAGGGGGTGCCAATCCTCCTTGGCATCATGCACCCCCAACAGTTTTTTTTTTTTGCCGACGGGAGCCCAATCCCCATCGGCATTTATCCCCATCCCCTTGTATTTTGCCAATAGGGGAGCCCACTCCCTGTCGACAAAATGAGTCCCCCCTCCATTGTTGCTTGCCAAGGGGGTGCCCAATCCCCCGTCAGCTACAGAATCCGCCCCCAAAAAAGACTCAGGTGACACGCTGGGAGCCTACCCCAGCGTGCCAAATGCCCTGCACAAAAAAAAGTCCCGCAATGTTTTTTTTAAGTTGTAAAAAAAGGAAACGGTCCCTCATCGTCTCCCTGCCCCCTCCCACAACCTGCATCCACACTCTGTGTACCCTGCCTCCCCACACTTCCCCCACCCCATACTTACCTCCGGAGTCTGGGGCGACGATCTTCAGTGGACCAGGAACACGTCTGCAGTCTTCAATGCCAACCGCGAACTGAGGAAATGCCGGTAAGCTGTATAATGGCATAAATAGGGTTTTTTCAACTTTGATGCATATCTCAGGCATTTTTTGGAATTTTGGCACCAAATTTTCAACATAGGGTTTTTGGGACCCCTCCTCAAGAATTCTGCCACTGTTATGGCATTATTCGGCCTCAAAAGGTGATTTCGCGGTCACCATGCAGAATCACCTTTTGGGACTGATTAACAAAATGACAGTGCCAGTGTTCATGAGAGGTGGGCTCTCAAAAAGCCTATGTTGCAAATTTGGTGGAAAAAATCCAAAAAATGACTGTTTTACGAGCATGTGTTGTGCAGTTGCTACGCACACTCATAACTTCGTGACTCTGCAATATTTTCATGCCAGATGTTCAACACTGCCATTTTTCCACACCTCCTTGTGAACAGTATAGCTGTCATTTTTCACATCCTGGCTGAAATGTGTTTTCGTGCTTCCAGCGCAGAATACCACGGTCGCTGTGGGAAATCACTGTTTGGGACAGATTACAAAAATGACAGTGACACTGTTCATGAGCAGAGGTCCTAAAATGCCTATGTTGAAAATTTGGTGACAAAAGTCCATAAAATGAGTGTTTTATGAGTATGTGTTGCGCAGTTTGCACGCACGCTCATAACTTCGTGAGTTTGTAATATTTTCACTCCAGAGTTTCAAAATTGCCATTTTTCCACACCTCCTTAAGAACAGTACAGCTGTCATTTTACATATCCTGGCTGAAATGTGTTTTCGCACATCTGACGCAGAATAGTGCGGTCACTGTGCGAAATCACTTTTTGGGACAGTTTGAGGAAATGACAGTGACACTGTACATGAGCAGAGGTCCTAAAATGCCTATGTTGAAAATTTGGTGCCGAAAGTCCATAAAATGACTGTGTTACAAGCATGCATTGCGCAGTTTCCACGCACCCCTTGTAACTTAGCAAATTTGCAATATTTCCATGCCAGATTTTCAACACTGGCATTTTTTCACGTCCTTATGAACAGTACAGCTGTCATTTTTCACATCCTACCCAAAATATGTTTCCGCACCTGTGGCGCACAATGGCGTGGTCGCTATGGGAAATTAACTTTTGGGACTGATTAACAAAATCACAGTGCCACTGTTCATGAAGGGAGGTCCCAAAATGCCTATGTTAAAAATGTGGGTGACAAACTCCCCAAAATAACTGAGTTACAGATGTGTGTTGCGCAGTTTCTATGCATGCTCATGACTTCACCGATTTTCCTTATTTTCATTCCAGATTTTCAACGTTGCCATTTTTTACACCTCCTCATGAACAATACAGTTGTCATTCTCCACATCCTGCCCAAAATGTGTTTTCATCCCTGTGTCGCCAAATGGCATAGCTGCTGTGCAAAACCACCTTTCAGCTAACAAACTGATTGTGCCGCTTTTCATGAGGTGGGCTCACAAACAGCCCATGTTGAAAATTTGGAGTGAAAATACCACCGCACGTCTACTGTGTTAGGGTTTTCAACTGTAGTACCCCACCCAGTACAGACTGACAAGCGCCAGGGGTGTGACTTGGGATCATCGGATGTAATGCTTGCGCCATTCCACCTCCACCCTGCAGCCACTGACAGGCATAGTGGTGTGCCTTGCACTGTTCAGCCACAAAATTCACCCCATTCTCCTAAACTGCACCCACGTCAGCGTATTTCCTTATGGAACGGAGTAAGTATAATGCCCAAAGACCCCAAAGCACACCACGACACTTGTCAGTGTCTACAGGGTAGGGTGAGGTACAATGGCATGAGCATTATAGCTGACAACACAAAGGCACATCTCAATGCCTGTCACTCTCTACAGGGTGGGGATGAGGTTGGCGTCACTTCAATACTTCACTGCCATTCCTATTATGCATCTCTAGCTCTGGCACTACCAATGCCAATGCCAGTGAGACAATATTCGGCATTGACAAATGCTTGTTTGTTCTACTTTTCTTTAGCCCTGTCTCACACTCACTGTGCTGTCTATATGCTAACACTAATCAGGTTGTAAACATTCTCCTGGACCTGGGCCACTTGCTGTGTCACTCAGCTCTTACTCTCCCTAATTTTTGATCTGTCTTTTTGTCTACCCACCACTCACACAAGAACTTGATGTATTGTCGAGAAGTCAATGTTGATAGCAGCCGTATACCACCCTTCATTTGAACAATAGCTGCATCAATAACAAACTCTGGTCAGAGCTGATATAGCTGCTCAGAGCTTTTAAGAGTGCTAGAGTCTTCTGTGCTGTAGATGGCAACAATAACAGAACTGCATATGTGTGATACTCGCACATGAGCTGTTTGAATCAGGGCCCATCTTGAGCACAGCAGCAGTCACTTCCGTAATTGTGGAATAAAAAGTAGTGGAGTGCCCCGGCAGTCACGTGATGACTGCTTGAGGAACAGCTGCACTTCTCCATTGCTCCTCGCCTCTCCCGCTATTTACACTAATTTCTGATCATTTTTATTAAGCAATCGAGCCAAGGCTTACCTCATCTAGTGTAGGAGAGTCTGCCTCACCAGATTATGGTCTTCGATGATGGAAGTTGAAATGAGAAAGGCGCCGCCACATCATTCTCCACTGCCAACCCCCAAACAAGACAAGGCCACGAAAAGGCCCAAATCTCAGCCTGTTAGCACAAGCAAGACACTGACCAGTAGCTCTGCCCTATCCAAGGAGTGCTTTCTGAAAGTCATGCAGCAGTTTCAGGAGACAAATTCTATTTCTGTGGATCTCCACCAAATCAGCTCCAAAGTAGATTCCCTTTCCATCCGTGTTGGAGATTCAGAAGCTAGAATCTCATCAGTTGAGACTTGGAAAGGCAAGGCAGAGCTTTAAAACATGGCCATCAGACACAGGCTGCAGCGCATGAAGAAAGAAACAGAGGATTTCGATGGGCACAGTCGGTGCAACAACCTTTTTATCATCGGGTTGACAGAGAAAGAGGAAGGCAATAACCCAATTCTTTTTGTACAAAAGCTGTGTGAGAAGATTGCTGGCCCCTTGCCCAACAGCAGTACCTACCTTACTGAGCAACCCCATCGCTCCCTGCGCTCCTCCCAACTGGATCCCCTCCTCAGCCGATAATATTTAAGCTCTTGAACTTTCAAGACAAATTGCACATTTTATCCAAGGTTAAAGACATCAAAATCTGATCTGGGAGGGGCACAAACTGAGGATCTCTCAGGATTTACCTCAGTCTGTGCATGGCAAGCAGCAGGAACTGCACCCCACAGTTTCTTTTTTGTGTTATCTTTTTTTCCCTCCGTCATGCACTGGGACCTGCTCCTCCATCAAGCCACCTAGTACCACCAGCAACCCCTTCTTGCAATTTCCCCAGAGCTGCCTACCTCATATTGCAGCCTTCCTTCAGGTTAGCCTGGCATATCCCTTGCCAGGAGGGTCCCCCTCCTTCGAGAGGATGTCCCTCTGACATTCTCCCGGTCTCCACTGGGGGCTGCTGCAGAGCAACATGCTGCCCTAACCCACCCCAGTAGAGGAGAGCAGCCCATTGGATGCTTAATCCTCTCCTTCCCCTGCTGACCCCCAGCGTCCCTGGTCCGTTCCCGAATCTGGGTTGCTGGCGTGGTTTGAGGTAAGGTGCCAGGGCCTCAGCCCCCTATGCCACCAGGCTGGCTGCCTCACAGTTTCAAAGCTAATTGCAGCTGGGAAACCCTTTCCAGTGTGATACCTTGTGGTCCTGCAGGTTAAGCATGCGGAGCAATGGATTGCCTATGAATCACCCTACCAGGGGGCAGTGGAGTTGTAGCTCCTTCTGCCAGAGCTCTTCAAGTAACTGTCTGATAGGCACATGTATGCTGTATTCTGATAAGGACCATTTGAGTAATACTGTGAATCTTGTGAATTGATGTCTGTGTGGTTAGCTATGGGAGCTAAGACTAAGTTATCCACCTTCCATGAGTTTGCATCGATGCCTGGCTGGTTGAGAGACTCTCTTTCCCTAGTTTTTGCAGAGCTGAATGTATGGCCTCCCTTCGCAGATTGAAATCTGCCCGATTATTCTACATACCTTCCAGTCCCTCTGCAATGTCACTTATAAAGACATTAAAAAGGACTGGACCCAGTACTGAACCCTGTGGTACACCACTAGTAACCCCTCTTTCTTCAGTGTGGACTCCATTTACAATTGCCTTCTGTGTCCTGTTATCCAGCCAATGTTTTAACCAGGCTACCACCCTGGGACCCACTCCCAGGCTGATTAATTTGACTATTAATCTTTTGTGTGGGACTGTCAAATGCCTTGCTAAAGTCTAGGTAGGCCATTTCCACAGCCCCTCCCTGGTCTACTACTTTGATCACCCAGTCAAAGAAATCAATTAAATTCATCAATTAGATTTGTCTGACATGACCTTCCCGCTGTGAACCCATGCTGCCTTGTGTCCTGTGCCCCACTGGCCTCTAGATACACAACAATTCTTTCCTTCAGAAGTGATTCCATCACTTTCCCTACCACAGAGGTCAAACTGACAAGTCTGTAGTTTCCTGCCACTGTCTTGGTCCCACTTTTGTGAAGGGGAATCACATCCACTTTTCTCCAGTCCTCAGGTACCACACCATCCTCCCATGATTTGTTAAAAAGGGTAGTCAGTGGTTTCACTAGTTCTCCCTTAATTATTTTAGAATTCTGAGGATTGAATTCATTAGACCCCATTGCTTTGCCCACCTTCAGTTTTAGGAGTTCTTTCAGAACCCTTTCTTCTGTGAAAGGACTGGGATCTCACCCCCATCAAGAGTGCTTCTGTTAATTGGATTAGGCTCCTCCCTCCTCCTCTTTTGTGAATACTGAGCAAAAATATTCATTCAGTATCCCTGCTTTTTCACTGTCCCTCTCTACCCACCCACCATCCATTCTATTCAGCCTCACTATCCCTCCCTTTGTCTTTCTGTGCTCTCTGATGTACCTATAAAAGGTTTTATCCCCCTTCTTAACCGGGTTGTCTATCTTTTCCTCAGTTTGGGCCTTTGCTATTCTTACTTCCCTTCCTGCTTCCTTCTGCCTTAACTGGTACAGCTCTCTGTCTGTTCCTTCTGTGTTTCCTTTTACTTCCTGAATGCTATCTTTTTCTCCCTCACTTTCCCGCCACCTCTTTTGAGAACCATAGTGGCTTTTTCTTTCATTTTGATTTGTTTATTTGCTTGACACAAAGGCTTGTTGCCTCTGTGATGGCAGTTCTGATGTTTCCCCCATTGTTGCTCCACCCCTCCTTCTAGCCTGTTTGCTAGTACTTTTCTAAGGCACTCTCCCATCTTGCCAAACTCAGCCCTCCTGAAGTCTAGTACCCTCACTTTTGTATGGCTTGACTCTGTAGCTGAGTTTATCGTGAACCACACTGTTTGATGGTCACTTGTTCCCAGATGGCAACCCACTTCTAGATCTGAGATCCTCTCACTGTCCCCATTGGAGAGTATGAGGTCTAAGATTGCCCTCATGAGTGGGTTCCGAAACTATCTGTCTGAGGCATGCCACCTGTAGGGCATCAAGAATGGCCCTGCTCTTGGATGTGCCTGCAGCAAATGTGCTCCAGTTAACATCTGGCATATTCAGGTCTCCCATCAACAGTATATCCCCTTTCTCTGCCATCCTAAGAAAGCCTTCTATCATATCCTTGTCCATTCCCTCCCCCTGACATGGGGGTCTGTATACAACCCCTGTGCAGATTGTGGTGCCATTTCCAGTCTCTAAGGTGACCCACAGTGCCTCCTCTCCTCCCTGTTTACTCTTTTGTTCAGTTGATTTTATCCTTTCCTTTACATAGAGAGCTACTCCTCCCCCTCTTCTCCCCTCCCTGTCTCTCCTGTAGGTTATGTACCCTGGTATGTTAACATCCCAGTCATGGTTCTCTGTGTACCATGTTTCTGTGACTGCTATGATATTCAGGCATCCCTCTTCCATCAAGGCCACCAGTTCAGGGAGCTTGTTGCCCAGACTATGAGCATTGGTACTCATTACCCTCCATTTCCTGATGGCCTTACTCCTTTTTGCCCCATCCCTGTCCTTATTGCCTTTGTCACTTTCTCCATTTACCCCAGCCCATCTCCCTATCGACATCTCTATGTTGGTGTTTACCTCACTTACTACCCTGATTTTTTTTGAGGGGGCTAGGATTTCCCTGCTCCTTTCCAGTGCCTCCCCTCTTGGCTAGTTTAAATGCTTGCCAATGAAGCATTTAAACCTATCACCTAGGATCCTGGTTCCCCTCCTGGACAGATGCAGCCCATCATGCCAGTATAGGCCTGCATCACTCCAGGTGGACCCCCAGTCCCCAATGAAGCCAAATCCCTGAGTTCTGCACCAGTTTTTCAACCACTGATTGAATCCTATGGTGTGGATCACCCTAGCCTCACCTACGCCATAGACAGGCAGCACCTCCGAGAAGGTTACCATGTGTGCTACTGGTCTAATGCCCCTTCCCAACTCCACAAACTCTTCCTGCACTGCTCTGATCCCTTTCTTAGCCAGGTCATTTGTCCCTAGGTGGACAATGGCATCCAGCTCCCTCCCCTGTGCAGCCGTTCCGGCGATCCTGAGGATTCGCTCCCTGTCCTTCCAAGCCATGGCACCAGGCAGGCACCTTACCTCCCTCTCCCCTTCCTCCCCAGTTCTACCTTCCTAACAACGGAGTCCCCCACCAGGTGTTGTTTCCTTCCCCTGTGGGGTCCCATGCCACCCTCCTGTGGGTCTCCCTTGTGGAGGTTCCCAGCATCCTCCTTGGTCTCCACTGTGGGTGCCTCCATAGAGGAACCACACTTTGCCAGAATGGCATAGGAATTGTTGAGAGGCACAACTGGAGGGATGCACCTCTGTTCCACCACCCTCACCCTTCCTGAGCCCACTGTGGTCCAACCGCTCCTCTTTCTTGGCAACCTCTGAGGCAATGGCAGTGGCCCTGGTGGTCCCTGGATGGAAGAGGAGGTCCCACAAATCCTGGCCAACTCAGCCTGGAGATGAGCAAGATTATCAGCCTTAAGACTCTGGCTTACCAGGATTACTTTAGGGGCATCCTGGAACCTTTGGACTCTTGGTACCGCATGGATGGTTTGATCTTGCTTATCCTTTTGTGTGTTGGCACTAGTGCTGTTTTGTTTTCTCAACACAGGAATTACAAAGTTTGGTTTTCCCCTGGTGGGGATCTCCTTGCTTATCTTCTGTTAATCTTCTCTTTCTCTCTTCATTTCTCTTATCTCTTCTTTTGTTTCTCAAATTCATTTCTTATTGCCTTATTTACCTTGAGGTATCCTATCCCTGAAGTAACCCTGCACAGCCCTGTTTCTAGTGCTTAATTGACTATATATTAACAGTTCCACTGTTCTTGTGTTGTTTGGTGGGGGCTGGATGGATATGTTTTTCTCTAGCAAGTAATGGAATGAACATCACTTGCCGAAAATTCTTGGTAGTGCAGTTACTAGAACCGGGGTTCAGTTTCTTAGTTTTTGTGTGGTTAGATGTTGTTTGTACTTTTGTATGGTAATATTTGTCAATGAAAAGGGAGGGTGGTGGTGGGGTTTTGGGAGGTTTGGAGCACTGTTCTGATTGTACAGTTTATTGTGAAACATGTCAACAGGGTTGGGTAGGGTGGGCAAAACCTGCATACTGATTCTGTTAGGTTCGGGGTCCAATCTCTCCACAGTGGTCCAGTTTGGGCCAGTTCTTATCACTAATGGCTTATCCTATAACCCAATATTCCCTAATTTAAACGGGAGGCCCCTACACCTTTGCTAGTTGGAATGTCAAGGGGGCTCAAGACAAACTCAAAAGAATAATGATTTTACGTTACCTCCAGCCCCTCGGAGCTAAAATAGTTTGCCTGCAGGAGACCCATCTTTGCAGAACTGATCTCCCCCTGCTCCAGAGGACATGGGTGGGTCAGATTTTTGGCTCAGGTGTGTCCACAAAGTGGGAAGTTACAGCCATTTTGGTAGCTAAATCCGTCCCTTTCTTTATGCTGAAAGAGTGGTGGGACCCCTCTGGTAGTTATAGTTTCCTTCAAGGGACTCTTGAGTCCTTCCCCATTGTCTTGAGCTCAGTATGCAGTCCAAACACAGATTTGCAGCACTTTTTTACCCACATATTGTCCCTGCTAGCTTTTGATCCCCCTGTATTAATGATACTGGGAGAAGACTGGAACCTAGCACCTCAACCAGACATTGACCGTTCCGATAACAAGAGATGAGGGTTATCTCCGGCCCAGAGAGCTCTGCGTGACCTTATGTCAGGTATCAGGAGAGTCAATGTCTGGTGCTCCCTGAATCCCATGGAATGGCAGTACACTTACTACTCCATGTGACACTCTGCCACCTGCTTATGGTTAGATGTATGCTATTGTATTATAAATAAATGGTCTGTGTATGTAATTGTCTCACACAAGTAGCACTTTGGCTTTTATTTATTTATTTTTTTAACTATTTATTTATTGGGTGTTTCAGTTCAGCGACTTTGATACAATACTGTGGTGTATACAATCTCAGGTTATACAATGCAATCAATATACAAAAATATGGGGATGTAGATCTCAGCTAGAGTCTGGTATATGGCCAGGCTATATAAGACAGGAGAGAAGAGAAGAAAAAAAATAAAAGTTAAAATGGTGTAAGTCATAAATTACTGAGTATGGTAAACCTGAGTTAAGCAATAAAAATAATGGCTATGCTGTCATATACAGTCTCATATGTCTCTGAGGCTTAGCTAGTAGGTAAACATTACATTGAGCCTCGGGGGTAGGGAGGCCACCAAGGCAAACAGTGAGTCCTACAGGATCAATCGTTTCTCGGTCTGGAACTCCAATGGTCATCTTGAAGCTTTAAGCGTTTAGCTGTTCCCGATGAGACGACCGAAACCTAAAAGAGATGAGGAGTGGGAAAACACAGAATAAGTGGGCGAGGGGCTGGCCGGCCCAATCAACTGGACATCAGAGTATTCCTCCGTTCCCTGTATCTATCTATCTTATGGGATTAAGTCTGGGTGTGATTGGGAGATACTCATAAACCATGGGGTCCAGCAGTTCATCAGTTCTGGGACTCTATTCTGAAGTTTGGCCATAAGGGATTCCATTTTGTATATGTCGTAGATGGTATCTTCTCAGGCTTGCATGCTAGGGGGCTCAGGTTGTAGCCACAGATGGGTGATACATTTCTTAGCAGCAGCAAACATAATGCTGAGGAGATAGATAAGGGGCTTTTGCTTGTGGAGTTGTTTCGGGAAGTGGAAGAGGATGGCCATCTCAGGGGTGAGGGTGCCTAGCCCCGAGGACAGCTCTCTAAGTTTATTATTTATCTGAGACCAAAAGGGGTCTACAACTGGGCAGAACCAGAATATGTGAGAATGAGTCACCACCTCACATCCGCATGACCTCCAACAAGATGGGTCCCTGGAATGCGAGTATTTGACTGTCTGTTGTGGGGTGAGAAAGTATCAAACAGCTACCTTCCAGGAGAATTCTCTCCAGATATAGAAGTTTGAGGTTTTGTGTTGATGTCTCCATATATGTAGCCAGTCCGAAAGAGTGAGGGACATGGTGAGTTCTGCTTCCCAGTGAAACTAGACCAGGTCCATATGCTGGGAGGTGCCTCCGTGGAGAGCTTTATAGAGTCTAGAAACCAGGTGAGCCTGGTCCCCTGTCTCCCCTATCAGGAATATAAGATCACTTACAGGGGGGAACTGCTGAGATAAAATGTTCAGTCGCAGCCTCTTATCCAGGAAATGTCTCATCTTGAAGTATCCAAAGAGGTCATGCCGGGGGAGAGCAAACTCCTCCTGTAACTGCTCAAAGGTTTTCAGTATTCCCTTATAGAACTGAAAGGAGTGTTTTAGACCCCACTGGGCCCATCTTTGGAAGGTAATATCAGACTGAACAGGTGGGAAAACCTGGTTTCGAGCTGGGATACCTATCCAATTCACCAAGAATCTGTTATCTGGTAAGGAGAGGAATTTCATCCAACCCCTCAACAAGACTTTTGTATAGACATGGAAGTGGACCTGGAGAAAAAACACATTTGGTTGCAAATAGTGAGGAGGTCAAGTGGGGTATCAGAGAAGCTAAATTCTATTGTTGTCTAAGTCAGTGCCTGGTTTATAGATAAGAGTCAGGTCAGCATATGAGAAAGGAGAGAGGCCATCCAATAGTTAGAAAAATCCAGGAGAGCAAGACCTCCCTTGTCCTTAAGCAGTCGTAGTTTGTCTATGGCTATTCGAGGTCTCTTCCCTACCCAAACATACTTCCTGATAGCTTTGTCCAATTTTTTTAAGTCTTGTCAGGGAGGGGGGATAGGAATATTTTGCATAAGGTAAAACAGTTTAGGAAGTGTATTCATTTGAATGCTCTGGACACAGGAAATTAGAGACAGTGGCAAAGGCAGCCATCTATCAAGGTCTAGTTGTATGTCGGTAAAAAGAGATTTGTAGTTCAGGGAGTAGAGGTCTTTGAGTTTAGGAGGCATCTTAACTCTGAGATATGATATAAAAAGTTTATGCCACTTATAATTATATTGTCTCAAGACTTGCTGAGGTGGGGTTCCCTGTACCATTAAAGCCTCTGATTTACCTTGATTAATGGTGTAACCTGACACCTCTTCAACTTTCTGGAGAAACTGAGTGAGTGCTTCAAGGGATTCCTCCGGTTTGGTAATATATAAAAGCAAATAGTCAGTATAGTATGCTATTTTGTGTTCTGTGTGCTGTATTGTCTATCCATGTAGCTGGGGTAGTTGTTGGAGTGATTCAGCTATGGGCTCGACAAACAGGGCATAGAGGTAAGGGTACAGAGGGCATCCCTGTCTAGTTCCTTGGAATAAGGTAAATCTGTCTGACTGTGTTCCATTCACCTTCACCACCACTTCTGGGGTCCTATAGATGCCCTGGATAATCCATAAAAGAGAATGAGGGAAGGCGAACTTCAAAATGTGGCTAATAGAAAGGGCCAGGACACCATGTCAAAGGCCTTTTGGGCAATGAGGTGTAAGATGAGAAGAGGGGAATTTGTAATCTTAGCATGGTTTATCAGGTAGAGGGTATGTTTAATATTGTCTGTGGTCTTATGGGACTTTATAAAGCTGGATTGATCTGAGTTTATTATAGTGGGTAGGATATCGTCCATTCTATGGGCAAGCATGCTAGTGTAAATGTTATAATCCTGGTTTAAAACTGAGATGGGTCGGTATGACTCACATAGATGGGGTGGTTTTTGAGGTTTTAAAATCACCGATATGGCTGCTTGTCGTCAAGAGTCTGGGCATTCTGCTGTTTTTTGGCAATTTTGTAAGGCTTCTAAAAGAGATTCCTCTATTAGATGTCGAGCATTATAATAAAATTCTGGGCCGAAGCAGTCAGGGCAAGGGCTTTTCCCATTCTTTAGGTTTTGGATGGTCAGCGTCAGTTTGGATGTTGTGATAGGGAAGTAAGACCTTTTTGTTTGAGTGGGAGACAAGGTGGGGAGCTGTATCTGGGAGGTTTTAGGGTCTATTTCCCCTGGAGGGGAATATAGGGATTGATAATATTTTTGGAAGGCTGATAAGATATGTTGAGTAGAATAGTGGATTTGGCCTGTTTGGGGATCTTTTATTTTAGAAATAGTGTTGAATTGTATCTGTCTACGGAGGCGGTAAACCAAAACCTTGGAGGCTCGAGCACCTCCTTCATAATAATGTTGCCTGAGCCAGGCTAAGGCCTGTTCTGTCCTGGCTGTTAGGAGTTCCTGTATAGTTAATTGCGTTTGTTTCATCAGTGTGATTGCCTCCTGATCTCCCCGTATATGTGCCTCTTGCAAAAATGTAAGCTTTTGTTAGAGTTCCTCAAGTTTAGATTCCTGCTTGCTTTTTTAGAGGTGGCATAGGCAATGATGTAGCCTTGGAGTACCACCTTAATGACATCCCAGAGCAGTTGTGGAGGGGTCTGGGGGGAACAGTTATCTTCTATTATTTCTGGGATCTTCCATTCTAAGAGATCTTTAAATTCCGGGTCCATAAACAGGGAGGGGTTCAACCTCCAGGTTGTCCGTCTTTTCTCCTGTGAGATTGCTATTTCTAGGGTTATTGGTGCGTGGTCAGATAGGCCTATGCTCATTATTTCAGCTTTATGAATGAGATCTTTATATTCTTTACTAATGCATATATAATCTAATCGAGTGTAATGTTTATGTGAGTGGGAGTAGACTTTAAATTTCCTTTGGTTAGGGTGTAACTGTCTCCAGGAGTCTATAAAGTTGACACCCCTAATTAATCTTCTTAGATGGCATTGCCCTGAAGACTGAGGGGAGGCTCGGGGGGCCAAAGTGTCCATAGAAGGATTCAATAGGCAGTTAAAATCTCCACCCATGATCAAAGCGCCCTTTTGATATTTCAAAATAGTGTCCATTAATTGCTCAACTGTGGAGCCGTCAGCATTAGGTGGGATGTACACGCCACAAATGGTGAGCGTGAAGTGAAGGAACTGACCCACCGCTATGGCCAGTCTGCCCTCCTTATCAGAGTATTGTTCAGAAATCCTGAATTGGGAATTCTTTGCGATTAGTATTATCGCTCCCTGTCTCCTCCTTTTCTGATAGGCAGATTCAATAATCTGGGAGAAGCCAAATTTGAGTAACTTCTGGTGTTCCAAGGAGGATAAATGTGTCTCCTGCAGTAGGAGTATATCTGGTTTCTGTTTTTTAAGGGCCTGTATTGTTCAATATCTTTTTATTGGGCTGGCCAGCCCGTGTACATTGTGAGATAATATTTTAACTGGTATCAGCATATCATGTCTCGCCACCCCAAAAGCCCAAAAACTAAACAAGACATCTCTATACACACTCATTAATAATCTTTGGTCAGTCCAGAGCTGAACTTTTCTTTGGAAGTCTAATTGAGAACCCAAGAAAAAAGAGCCATGCGGGCAACCGGGCCCATGGGTAACTTGAAAAATGTTATACAAGTCAACTGTAGACTGTACATAGGTGACTTCCATGATCTGCTCCTTTCAGAGAAGGGGAGATATGGGCAGAACAGTGTGCTGCCATATGGGGGATGCTTTCTCAGTCATGAGGGTAGATCCCCAGGGGATAATCTTGCCCCTAATAGGTATAGGTGTGGGCCATAGGGAGAGGATCAGGAAATAAAAGGGAAAACAACTAAAAAATAGGGAATACAAGGAGGCCAGGGTGGGAGAAAAAGGTGCAGTAAGTCTCTGCAACTCAACAGTATGTCCTGCCCCAAACCCATTATGTGTAGGTTCTGAGCTAGGGAGGAGTCATAGATAGTAATATAGCCCGGGGGGAAGGGGACGCCCGTGAAGGAGGGGAAGCCTCTCATTAAAATAACCAGGGGAAGATACTCTGGATTGTCTCAACTCCTCTGTGTGGTGGGTGTGACCCCGAAACAATGGATCCATCCCCACTTCTCCTGAGGAGTTTACTCTGGGGAAGCACCATAGCATCTGTCCCATCGGGAATGTGGAGAGACGAGTATGTGTCAATGTCTCAGGGCTACCTCCCCCAACCATTCTATCAATGGCATAGAATATATTCTAAATATAGCTTGCCAGCCATAGCTCGCCATCCAGTACCTGAGTGAGGAACAATCAGTCCGACCACACTGCAGCCACTCTCTGAAAGTACCAGTGGTGAGGGGGGTCAGGCAGGATGACCAGAAAGCCAACCCCCAGAACATAAGTTGCTACAGGTGATCCAGGGTACCCCAACCTGTCTGTCATCTTTCATGTGGGAGACCCTGTGCATGTGAACAGACATTGAATCATCAAGGGAAATCAGAAAGAATAGCTAAGCTGATCAGGTTCATCACTGCAGCTATTCAAAGGCCTCCCCCAATCCGGACCAACCTGCCTCCATGAGGATCAGTTTATGCAGCGGACAATTAGCAGTGGAAGAATAAAGCATCAGCAACCCCTATGTATTGAGGTATTGTGGTGCGTATGTAGGTGAGAGGGGTCGAGTCCAGCGCCCAGCTCGAGCAGAAGAAGGATAGAGAGCCAAGCCCACTGGGCCTAAGTCCACTGGGCCACAGCTCTCCATCTCATATTCAATACTTGTTCCCAATTTAACAGGAGTTTAATGGTGGAGCTCTTCAGGCGCCCGGTTCAGGCCCCCCCCCCCATGGTTCCCTGCCGTCTCCTGCTGTATCTCTCAGGGGTATATAAAGGTGACAGATGGTCTCAGGACAGGGGTGTTACCCTCTTTGGTAGCATGGGTAAGTCTACCAATACTTGAGTCCCACCACATGTTGTTAGCATTGGGGCCTCTGGATTGCCTTCAGGCCTCCTGTAAAGTCGCTCCAGTCCCCCCCCCATGTCTGGAAGAAGTTTGCCCAGCTGGAAAAATGGAGAGCAGCCACTTACCTCTGTCGGGCCAATGTCTCTCTCTCTTCTGCACAGGACAAGAGTGTGGATTTTCCATCAATGGGATCAAGGGAGCAGACACCACATCCAGAAGCATGAGGAGCTGCCTTCATGCTGGGTAATGTGAAGGGGGCCGAGTTAGAACATCTCAAAGGCCACTATGGCAAATCGAGAGTCATGGTTGAAGGAGTAGCGGCCCCCACAACAATCCCCATCTCATCCAGAGATCTTTATTATATTGATTTGGATAGGGCCCCCAGTCCCTCTCCTCCCCAGGGTCATTTCAGAGTACTGCCAAAGTCCAACAATAGTCTAGGTAAGGTCTAAAGAGCAAATTGCTGTAGGAGTCGCTTAATACCCTCCAGGGTGGATTGCTGGGACTGCCTTCTGAGGGTTGCTGTGGTTTGTGAGTCCAAATTGTTCTGAGATCCCTTCATGGCATTCACCCAAGGAGGAAGCGCGAGACCTCTAGCCTTCATGTCTAGAATGGCCTTGTCGGTTGAATTATATGTCTGTCTCCTGGTAGGATATTGGACCACTAGCTTGTGTGGGTAGGGGGTCCGAAATTGTAGATTTTGTCATCTGCGAGCTGGGAAAATAGGGATGTAAGCCTATCTCCTTTGCATCATCAGTGGTGCATAATTATTATCCACAAAGATTTGCTGTTGCCCATAAAACACTTTACCCTGGGTCCAGGCTGTTTTCAGGATGTGCGCCTTTGTTTGGTATTTGTGAAAGCGTATAATGATGGAGCGGGGCCTGGCATCAGGCCGTGTGGGCTTTAGGCCGAGCGCCACGTGTGCTCGTTCTATCTTGAGGGGCATTTCAGGATCCAGGGTGTGTGCTGTATGCAGTAATGATTCAAGGAATTCATGCATGTTGGGCCCCTCACTGTCCTCTGGTATGTTATAAATGCGGATATTTTTCCGGTGATGCCGGTTTTCAGCGTCTTCCTGTCGTTCCATGGTTAAATTACAGAGTTCTGTGATTTGGGTTAATGTGGCTTGGATTTGATGCATTGTGGCTGTCTGTTCTTGCACTGTGTGCTCCAGAGAGGTAACTCTAGTACAGGTCTGATCCAGTTTGGCCTGTAGTGCCTCTTGTGTCTGTTTAAAGCTGGAGAATTTGGATTTAAAATCCCTGAGTTCTCGTAGAATGCAATCAAGTTTCTGGTCAGTCTGTGCAGGACTTGGAGAATTTGTTTTTGATTTCTTGCTGGGTCTGTTGCGCGTGGCCTGTGTGGATTGTACCGAGACCCCTGAGTCTGAGTAGTCCATCAGCGTCAGGTCGGGTGTCAGAGCTATTGGCAGAAATCGGTTACTTCCTCTTTTCAGTTTGCTGGTTGCCATCCGTGCTGCTTGCAGTAAGTGTATAAAGTTTGAATAAGTGCTAATTCAGGCATTGGGAGGCTGTTTCAGGATAACTGTTGGCGGGTTGGAGCAGAGCGATGAACTATGCTGCCATTTGCCGCTAGAGCTGCACCAGAAGTCCGCAGTTTGGCTTTTAACCTTCAAGGTGTCAGTGAGGATGTCATTAAACAGACCAGAAAAACACTAATTTTATGCCTTCCTTCCAGAGGGATAGTTTATGGCCCCTTATCAACTGCTGCTGCTTTGACATTGGAAACAAAATATGAGTTTTATGACATAGCAGAAATAAGCAGTCAATTGGTTTTGTATCACCTAGCTGAGAGTAAGTGACAGAGTTTGAGATTGTTAAACATGAAAGGGGATGTGTTGATCAGACTCATAATCTGGAAAATGGCTTTTTGCCGATGTTCACATTTATTAAAATACCTCCTTGTAGAAAATTATGAAGAATTAGCTCTAAGGGAGGGTCTAGCTGAAGTCACAAAAGGGGTGGGGGAGATGCCTCCTGAAATGATCCAGCATCTGGTGAATATGTGCCATATCATCTTTGGACTCTGAGGAACTCCTACACTCTGAAAGCACTTTTGGTAAATAGGAAAGATTGTAAGTTTGTGGCATGAGTCTTTATTCTGTAACTTCCATTTTGTTTTTAGATGACTGTAAGATTTGTGATATATTGTTCTGTATTTAATTTTACCTGTTTTTATCATATTTTAGTAAACAACCTTTTCTTTGAAATACTGCCTGGGTGTCTTCTTAGTTTCTTTTTGCATGTGAAGTGCCTGTATTTAAGCCTGACAGCTGTTGAAATGGCTTAAATGTGTTACTGAGCTTGCTTAAAAAGTAAGGATATACCTTTATCTCTTATAGAGTTCTAAGGGTTCATTTTGGATACCTGGCTGGGTGCCCCATGGCTAAAGATTGAACTGCAGTCCCAAAGAGGGTACATATCTGAGCCTGTACATTGGGTATGCTAGCATAAGGTTCACAGTTTGAATCCCTCCAGAACTTGAGGCTAAAGGTGATTCGGACCAAAACAGACAGGAGAGTTACCCTGCCTGTTACCTTTTCACACTATTGCACTCTGAGGTGGCACTGTGGGAGCAGAGGACCTGACCTGCAGAGTGCATTTGCGACACTCCCCACCCCATAAAACTATATCTAGAAGATTACTTTCTTACCAGTGCCTTCTGTCTCCCTGGCATCTTAGATGCCAGTATTCATCCCAGGGTGTTGTCAGACCACTCCCCAATAAGCATTTCATATTTACTAGGTCCAGGTGTCCAGAGAGACTCACTCTGGTGCCTGAATGCTCAATTGCTACAAGTTCCCTCCTTGTTAAGTCACACCCAGAATTTTATTTCTAGCTTTCTGGACATCAATCTTGGTTTGATGAGTAGGGTAAATACTGTCTGGGCAGCTCTTAAGTGTGCCCTTTGGGGTAACTTTATTCATTTGGTATCTACCTGAGCTCACAAGAATAAAGTGCAGCTCGATACCCTCTTGCAAGAAATCAACCAATTGGAACACTCCCTTCAGCGCTCCTCTCCCAATTCTGAATGGGTTAGGCACCACCATTTACAATCCCAATCTGCAGATCTTTTAGCACAGAAAGCTGAACTCACCCTGCACTGTACCAAGCTGAAATATTTGGAATCCACAGAGAGAGCTGGTAAGCTCTTAACCCTTTGGCTGAGGCAAGCTGAGATCACCAAATATATAACAGGACTGCACCCAGACCCAACAGGAAAAATAGCTTCAAATTCCAGAGATTTGAGTTTCCATTTTTGGAACTTATTTCCAGCACCTCTACTCGACTGAGGAGGTGCCCAGTATTTCTGACCAAGCTATTAAAGAGTAATTGGACTCTGCAGTCCATCCAACCATGCCCTCTCAAGCTGTTGAACATTTAAGAACCCTGATCTCACTCAGTGTGAGGTTGAATATGCCATTAAACAACTGCCCTTAGATAAATCCCCCAGGCCTGACGGTCTCCCTAACAGTCTATATAAAGCCTGTCTTTCCCAATTAGCTCCCCTTTAAGTAGATGTTTTTAATTCCTGGTTTGAGAATGGTGTGGAAGATGGCACTTTTTTTGAGGCATTAATAACTCTCATCCCTAAGGATCCTTTGTGTCCCAGAAATTATCATCCGCTATCTCTATTGAACACTGATGTGAAAATTCTCGCCAATATTCTGGTAAACCACCTAGCACCTGTTATGGGACAGGTGATTGTATGGGAGCAAGTTGGATTTATGACAGGGAGGAATTCAGGGGATGATGTGAGGAAGCTTCTGCCTCTTATCTTGGCGTCTAGGGATTTGGAGACCCCAGCGGCTTTGGTCTCCCTAGACATTGAAAAGGCATTTGATCAGGTCTCTTGGGACTTCCTCTTTTCCCCGTTCTCCCACTTTGGTGTCCCATCCCATTTTATTACATGGGTCAAGCTCCTGTACTCCCTTCCCATGGCCCAAGTATGGTGTAATGGCTGTCTCTACTCCCCCTTTTCCCTTCAATGAGGCACCCGTCAAGGATGCCTACTTTCTCCCCTTCTACTCAACTTTTACCTTGAACCCCTAATACACAGGTTAGTTAACTCCTCCACGATAAAAGGTACCATGCTTGAGGGGAAATGTTACACCCTCTCAGCATATGCTGATGATGTTCTCCTACATATGGAAGACCCCTGTCTCACCATCCCAATGTTATTGGAGGAGCTGGACAAGTTTTCCAAAGTCTCCTATTATAAACTTAATCTCTCTAAGACACAGATTTTTGCTCTTAATTGCTATCTTGTCCAGGCAGATATTGGCGGCCTGGGATTGTCTTGGGTGCCTAAACTCTTAACCTATCTGGGAATTAAGATTTCTCGGGATATCCCTACTATGATTAATTAGAACTTTACCAAATTATTGCAAACATCGAAGGCAGACTTTGATAGATGGGGGACATTCTCGCTCTCACTTTGGAGCAGAATCACCACTCTCAAAATGAATTTATTACCCCGCTTACTCTATCCTCTCAGAATGCTGGGCCTCTTCTTCCCCAAAGTCTGGTTCACCTGACTTCAAAAAATGCTAAATGCATTTCTGTGGAGGAATAGGGCAGTAAGTAGGGCATATGGTAAACTAGTCACCCCCAAATTGCAGGGTGGTCTAGCACTGCCCTCTTTTTTTACCTATTATGGGGCCCAACATATCAGCAAGCTAGCACTCTGGACACAAGACCTTGTTTTGCAGCAAGTCACTACCTATATCCCTGTCTGGTTGGAAATTAAGATGGTCCTGGTCAGGAAGCTGCACAGTTCCCTCGATGCCCTGGTTTATTTGTCTCCTTCCCTGCTACCAAAGGGTCTGAGGAATTCCCCAACTGGTTGGTCTCTTCAAGCCTTGAATCAAATCCAAACTCACCTTTCCAAAAACTGGCATCAGTCCCTTTCCCAGCCCATTTTCAATAACCCTCATTTCCTGATAGGTGGTCATCCTGTTCCAGTCTTCTTCCTGCCCAAGTTAAGGGACTGTACCCGTGCCACTTTTCTTCAAGGGGAAGAGCTGGTCACCTTTTCTGTCCTCTGGGCCCGAACCAACCTTGGCGCAGCTGATGTTTTCAAATTCCTGCAGATAAAAAATGTGGTACTCTCATTTCTGGGACCTAAACCTTGGACTTTCCAACCCTTGGAAGATTTTTCTTCCCTTTTGCAGAAAGCAACCCAGCCTCATGCAGTGTCCTGTACCTACAAATGCCTTCCAGCTCTAGATTCCTCCACACCGGAATTTGCTATTACTGGACTCAGGAGCTATCTCTTCAGGAGGACTCTGCCTTTTGGAAGAAAGCTTGGCTGGCCTTTTATAAGTACATTAAACAAGAATGAGTTTGCATGATTCAGTTCAACATAATGCATAACTTGTACTACAAGCCCATAAAGCTGTATAGGTTGGGTAAGTCCACTTCTCCCCAATGTACATGATGTGGAATCACCCCAGGAGCTCTGTATCTCTTGCTCTGGAGTTGCTCAAAGTCCCAAGTATACTGGAACTCCATAAAGCAAGCTCTAGACCCACTTTTAGGCCTGGAGCCTTTATTCACCCCAGAGTGTTGTCTCCTTGCGGTATATCCCAAAACAAGGAAAGCTCACCTGGCACTCATAATGGCCATGGCTAAAATGGTTAGGTTAAGACACTGGACAGAAAGCCTCCTCCCACCCATATCAGAATGGTACTGTGAGATCCTGCTGGCTATCCAGCTGGAAAAGCATGTAGCAAACATGCAGCATAGGCCTCATGCTTTTCAGACCACGTGGGAGCCTCTCCTGGTGTTGCTTTCCCTCTGGCACCCATAATCCGGTGATTTTGTCCCCACCTTTGTTTTTTCCCCTTTTCCTTATTTGGACCCATGTAGCCCACTCCTATCATTCCTTAATGAGGAATGATGCACAGGTTTGGGGGGAGGGGCAGGTGTTGGCGTTTAGTCTTTTTTGAGAGCGTTTATTATGTGTTTCTTGCTGTATTTGAGCAGCTCACTGTTATATCCTGTGACATTCTGCATTATCTGATGCACAAACTTTAATAAAGTTTATTGAATTAAAAGAAAAAGTAGTGCACCGTGAAGTGGGTAGGTTTATGCAGCCAGCAGAGGGGAAGGTCAGCATAAACACAACAAGTGGACCTGTGCCAGAGCACCGTGGAAGCACGCCGGACAGCAATCCAGTCATGTGCTTCCACAGTGTTACTAAAAAGAATCATAGCAATACATCTGTGGAGCTCCGCCCACGCAGACACAAAAATGACAGTTGGACCAGTTTCCAGAGAATGCCTGAGTCAGCAGCTTGCTTCCATCTGTTGGTCCAGCACTCAAAAAATATTGTTGTTCTCCCTGACACAATACACTCACGACTCATTCCTTACCTGATGCAATCTGCTACAAATTACTTTCACAATATGAAATCAAGCTTCTGGGTGGGTGGGGGGAGCAGCTTCAGATAAGAAACAAATAATAATAAACAAAAAGATACAAAGCTATTTTTAAAAGGTCAATTAATGTATTACTAATATGACGGTCAGGAACTAAAAGTGGTCCTTTGGATCAGTTTGTTTACCCCATTACCAAACACAAATAAACAAATAAATAAATAAATAATCAACAGACAGGCAGCAGACAGTGCAATAACAACCTTTGATGGCAGCAAAGAATAAACAGGCAGAGGAACTATCTGAGCATTTTTTACAGTATTTAATCAAATTTTTTACATAGTTCAACATTTTTTCATTTGCTTGTTTCTAGTAAACACCCTTTTATATAAGCAATAAGGCACTCTGAATGTGTTAGTTGTACTAGTGTTATCCCAAAGACAGTGGCTGAAGGCACTCGGCTACATCTTGTGCCTTACTATGTCCCTGAGAGTGGAGTAAACCTAGTATAACAAAGTCCACATCATGCCTTATTGCTTAGAAGTTGAAAGATTTTTGAAAAATAATTGATTTATTTTGAAGACAGTATTTTCTCCTCTCAAGGTCTGCTCACTGGAATCACCCACAGACTCATCACTGTTCTCATGGGCATGACATTTCACCACAACATTTCACTCAGAACATCACTGGATGAGTAATGTACCATGCCATGGTGGGAGTTCCTGTTGATGAAAGCCCACCATCTTTTTCCTCCTTTTACTCCACCTGGGCTGGAGCATTTTGACTTGAATGTCAGCATGTCTAGCTTCTGCTCTGTCCTATTTGCACTCCCACTAACCTGAGGCACTGTTTCTTCCATGTGGCATTCATTGTAGATGAAACTTTTACTTGTGTCCACTATCCCAAAAAAAGAGAGCTCTCACAGTAGTTAGATCCTCAATCATCCTGCAAGCCAATCGAATGTCCCTCATCGGTTCTTGAACCAGGCTCATAGACAAGGGCTGGAAGACCAAACACTCTTCCATTGGGCTGGCTAGAAAAAGAAGTGTAATATAAGCAAGCAGTAATACTCAACAGGCTGGGTGGTGGTGTTAGGCTATACAGGGCTGCTCAGGGGCTTAATGATGCCCGACATGGCAGGCAGATAAGTTGTAGACAATGAAAGATCTAGTATAATCCAATACCACTCATCCTGTTGGGTATTACTGGGTGTTAGGAAGTTAAATAAAAAAAAAAACATAATAATAAATATGAATATATTAAATTACTAAAATGCATAGAAAGATGTTTTAGTGCTACAGTAATCACTCTACATGGTATACTAGTCAGAGGAGGATGCTATAGTGTTTCACAGTGGTTTTACTGTTGTGTTTCTCTACTGACTCAGCTGCTGTTTTTTTTTTCTCTGTCCTACTTCTGTAAAAGTGACTTCTGTCTCCTCAGATTCAACAGTGGTCTGTTAAATTTGGGAGGATATTTGGGCATTCACGATCTGAAGCGAAAGATTAGGTAAGGCATAAGGGTAGTGGGTGGCAAGTTGTACCTAGTAATACACTTAGGCACAAATGACCTGGTGGGAAATGAAGTAGAGGATGTTCAAAATAGGTTCAGGGAGCTGGCCAGGGGAGGCAGGGAGGAGGTAAGCTCACTGGCATTTTTGGAGGTCCTGCCAGTGCCATGTGCCAGTACTATTAGACAGAAAAGCACTGCAGAGTTCAATAGGTGGCTCAGGCAATAGTGCAGGCATGAGGGATTTGCATGCTTAAGAAAGGAGGGGGACATGTGAGCAGACAAGGGGTTATATAGAAAAGACAGACTGCACATAAATGAGGGGGCACTAGGGTGCTGAAAGGAAAGCTGCAAGGGTGTATAGATAGGGTCTTGGGAGGTGATTTAAACTAAGACGGGGGAGTAAAAGACTAAGGAAAGAAAGGAAGGTGGATGCAACAGGAGGGCCTTGCCTAGCTAGCACTCCCCTGCAGGAGGGGGCAGGAGAAAAAAGGAATGGAAGAAAAAGGGAGAGGGAAACGTGGTGGCAAGGAATGTCAGCCAGTGCCAGGAGTATGGGAAATAAGCTGGTGGACTTGGAGGCCACGATGGTGGATGAGAGGCTGGACCTGGTGGCCATAACGGAGACCTGGTGGACGGAGCACCAGGACTGGGAAGTAGTTATCCTGGGGCATAATCTTTTTAGGAAGGATCGGACAGGTGGGGGGGTGCACGTTACTTGAAGTACAGGATAAGGGTAACTGAAGTACAGGAAAAACAAGGAGTGGTGGGGGTCCTGTGGGTCATGCTGGAAAAGCGGACTGGTGTAGCAATACACCTAATTGTAATTTACAGGCCTTCTATACAGGAAGAGGAAGGGGACAAAGAATTGATGCAGACAGTACAAAGGGTGGCACAAAAAGGGGAACTTTTTCTGGTGAGGGACTTTAACCTCCCCAATGTGGACTGAGAGATCCCATCAGCAACATCAGCAAGAATCAGGGAGATGCTGGAATCCCTGCAGGAAGAGTTCCTTTAGCAGCTGGTTAGGGAACCTACTAGAGGTGGGGCAACACCGGACTTAGTACTGACAAATGGGAAAAGTGTAGACCATGTAGCAGTGGGAGACAGTCTGGGGCAATTGACCACAGAGCTGTTAAGATTCAGGATTAGGACGGGGATGGAAATGAGCTGAACCACCACTTGGGTACTAGACTTCAGGCATGCAGATTTCATCAAAATGTGTAAGATCTTCAGAAAGGCTATCGAGGACAAGGAAGTAATAGGGGGACATGTAGAAATTGTGGGTGGTAATAAAGGGGGGAATTCTGAGAGTCACTGACCTTTGCATAAAGAGGGTAAGCAAAAATTAAACAAGAAGAAAGCTGCCCTGGTTAACCAGAGAGGTGGCAAGGGCAGTAAGAGAAAAGAAAGAAAGCATTCAGGACATATAAAAGAATGCAAGGAAAGAAACATAGAGAGGCATACAGAGAGAAGCTGAAGGTGGCAGGGCAGAAAATCAGGAGGGCAAAGGCAGAGACAGAAAAAAGGCTAGCTAGAGAGATCAAAAGGGGAGATAAAACGTTCTACAGGTATGTCAGCGAGAGAAGGAAATCCAAATGGGGACAGTGAGACTTAAAGGGGAAGGAGGAGGTACACTAGAGGGTGCCTTAGCGAAGGTGGACTTACTGAACAGGTACTTCTGTTCAGTTTTATGGTGGAAAAGGAGGGTAAGGGACTAGAGTTGTGGGGGAGGAGTATGGGGTAAGGGGGGGTGGATTCTAGTCTGTTCAGGGAGGACATGGTAAGGAAGGAACTTGGAAGACTGAAGGTGGACAAGGCAATGGGTCCAGATGCCCTATATCCTAGAGTGCTCCGGGAGCTAAGGAGGGAACTGGCACCATCTCTGGCTAGACTGTTTAACCTGTCACTGGACATGGGAAGGGTTCTTGATGACTAGAGAAGGGTGAATGTGGTGCCTATACCCAAGAGCGGCAGCAGTCTAGGAGTGAGGCTGAAAATAACTAAATGGGTGGACAGCTGACTGAGCGACAGAAGTTAGAGGGTGGTGGTAAATGGGGAGCAATCCAGGAAGGGAAGAATGACAAGTGGGGTGCCCCAGGAGTCAGTATTGGGACCCATCCTCTTCAACATCTATATCAGTGATATTGGGGAGGAACTAAATGGGAAGATGTGCCTATTTGCGGATGATACGAAAGATTAGCAATAAATTGAGACACACGGAGAGGAATGTGATGAGGACCTGATGATACTGAAGGGGTGGTAGGAAAGTTGGCAATTAAGGTTTAATACAATGAAATGCAAAATGATGCACATAGGGCACAAAAACCCACAGGCCAAGTACTCACTGGGGGGGGGGGTGTTATGAAAACTGAACAGGAGAGGGATCTGGAGATCATCATTTCAAACAACCTAAAGGTGGCCAATCAATGCAATAAGGTGGTGGGAAAGGCAACTCAAATGCTGGCATGTATAGGGAGAAATATAACAAGCAGAAGGAGGGAGGTGCTACTGCCCCTTAAAAGGTCCATGGTGAGACCTCACTTAGGGTCCAGTTCCAGAGACTTTACCAATGTAGGAATAGAGATAGGGTGGAGAGAGTCCAAAGGAAGGCAACCAAAATGGTGCATGCATGCATCAGAAACCCTATGAGAAGTAGAGATGTTGTGAAATAAAATTTCATCAGTGAGATTACCGTGACATTTGTATATAAACTGTTTGTTATTGTTGTCTTTGTCACTGCTTGATGTGGAACCTTTGTAAAAGAGCTCTGAGCTCGAAGGTATGATCTGAATCCCTAAATAAATAAAGAAATAAATAAAAGAAATTGGCAATTTCACTGTGCAAAATATTCTGCAAAATTCCGCTGTTACTCGAAATATTTCGCAGGGTGCGAACTTCCAAAATTTAGCCACAAAATGCAAAATTGCGCCCAGGAATGGCAATATTTCACCCGCAAGCAGCAATTTTGACATTCCGCAGGTGAAATTTCACAATTTTCAGGTAAAATGTCACAATATTTAGGTGACATTTCACACCCACAAAATATTTTGTGAAATGCACGAATTTTGCAAAATATTTTGTGTAACGAAATGTCTCAATTTCATACAACACCATTGAGGAGAGGATGGAGGAACTTGATCTGTATCCATTGGAAACTAGGAGGGAGAGAGGGGACATGATTGAGACATTTAAACACTTGAAGGGGATTAGCAAGGTGAGGAAAGGGAACTTATTTCAAAGGAAAGTAAGTTCAAAAACTAAAGGGCATAGTTTGAAGTAAGAAGGGGGGAAGTTCAGGGGTAACAGGAGAGGGCAATACTTCACGGAGAGGGTGGTGGCTCCCTGGAATAGGCTACTGGAAGAAGTGGTTGGAGGCAAAAACGGTAGGGGAATTCAAGCAGTCATGGGATAAATACATGGGAATAAATAGAAGAGGGAGGGGAATGAACAAGGAAAATGAGAGGGGACTGGAGTCTGCAACAGGAGGGAAGGGCCAGGGTTAAACATGGGTGGGGGATAAGGGCAGACTGATGTGGCAAGGGGTTCCTTTTCTGCCAACAGATTTTATGTTACTAACAGACTTGAACAAGTGGGAGTGCGCTGCGAAGGATATGGTGGGTCGCTGATTGAGCGTGCATAGGAATTTATTGTGACTTGGCGACTGAATTTAATTTGGCAAAAAAAGACAAATTGTTCTGTTGGTTTTGTATACATGTTTTGGATGAACGTTGATGCAGTCAACATTCACTGCGGCTCTCTTACAACAGCGCTTAGCACACACCGTGTAGTGACATTACTTTCAAATACATAAATATTTGTTGCTTTTTTTTTTTAAGGTAAAAACGTTGTTAAACCTCAGTCAGTGTGTGTGGCAATTTACTACTGAAACTGCTGATTTGCCTGGCAGGTAATGGAGAAATGCACTTGGTACATAATGGTTGCAGATGGTGGTTCTGAGGGTGATACCCACACATCAAGAAGAAAAACCTGGCAGAGATTGATTTTTTTTTTTTTGCTTAGATTTTCAGCTGGTTATAGATTCTTGCTGTGGATTGGTATTTCTTATTTTACTGGTCTCCACTGACAATACCCCACCCCCACCGCATCATTGATACCTTCATTACAGAGATGTTCATCGGTCTCAACACCCCTCCACCATCAAAACTCACACAAAAAGCAAAACAATAATAAAATAACTGGAAAAGCAATTAAGAAAATGATACAGTCCAGTAATGAAACTCAGAATGAGTCTTATTATATCACGTTTATTGCTAAAAGTTTTAAAAAAATGAATTACAGGTACAGAATATTGATTTTTGACTGTATGGACTAAGTGGCGGCCTTACAAACCAAACTTCAGCTTTGCTCACGTACAGATTGTGTTGACTGTTCAGTATAAATCAAATAAATTTGTTTTTAAAATGACAGATATTAAAAGGTAACACACAGCATTTTAGAAATAGAGAATAAAGGATGGAAAAGGGGGTGCTATTAGAATTTAATTCACACCCGAGTTGTGGGATGCTACATAAACCCCGAGAGTGAAGCCCGATGGGTTTATCAAAGCATCTCACAATGAGGGTGTGCATTAAATTCTCATAGCATCCCCTTCCCCATCCATTTATTTTTTATAATACACTGGGCAGCAATTTTTCCAGGCAGGACCAACCAGATATTTAAAAAAAAAATTTGCTGAAAACTCATGCTGCGGCGGCTCCCTGGTAAGCAAGAGATGGAGCCGCCATGTTTTTTAAACTGTTACACCTGCCCATAAGCAAGACAAGAGCCAATGAGGGAGTGACATACTTTGATTGACATGGCTCGTGAATGCCATAACAACCAGCCAGTTGTTACGGGAAATATCAAGTGGTCCAGCCCATAGGAAAAATTGTTGACCAGTTATTATTATGAAGATAATTTAACACTGGACATCTCTCACACCACAGGAACCCACCCCCCAACATTTATAAACTCCATGTAAAAAAAAATGACAGAAGACACTTTATTAGAATAATTCAAGTAATGGAAAGAATACTACTGTTTGTATGGCACTGCAAGTATGATTTATGGAATATAGCTCAGTAGCCACACTGCTTGAAAATGTGCCAGTGCCAATATTTCAATCTCAAACTATGTGCAGAGATGAAGAAAAACAGCAGTCTAACTACTAGCAAATAGGGGGAAGATACGTGAGCATGGGGACTACCTTACACCTCTATGCTCATCAATTACCCAATATCAAGACTAGTGGGGGTTGTAGGTGTTGTTTTGAAACATGATATACTCATGCACAGCTTCTGATATCTAGTGTTTTCTTGTGTAAAATGATTTGTGTTTCTTCTTTATTTCAGATTAAGTAGATTCAGAGGAATATATCTGTATATAATCCCCTGAATCCACAGTCTGTTATATACCTCCTTTATACTGGTACGCATAGCAATGCCCACTGGTAGCAGCAGTGATGCAACACTGCTGGAAGCCACTTCACAACCCAGCATTAGCCAGTAGTAAACAAAACTCATGTAGAAAGGGTCATTTCAGTCATTCTGACCCCCTCCCCAACAAACCAGACATTTTATGCAGCACTCTGCTGTCATTTTGAATCCATTGCTGACCTCCTGTAACACAAGGATCTAACTTTAAAGCTCCCCCCCAGTCTGGGGCTTACCTTTAGTAGATTGCGGCCTCATTGCCCCATTGCATTATTTCTGCCTCTTGTCCTCTAAACTGCTGGAACAGTACTGGAGAGCCCTGTCCAGTGGCTGTGGTGGGATGTGAACCTGGCACTGTCCCCAAACTTCATGGAAGCCGCCACCAAATCTTCTGGTTCCTCATCCCATATAAAGTGGGGTGGAGCCAAGGTCCACTGTATTGCCTGCACCTCTGGGTGCTCTGGAGACACTTTCCTGATCCGGGAGTATCCTGGGAATGGACCGGGGATGCAAACATATATGGTCAGGCATGCTGAAGCTGTGCATGTGTGTGTCCCTAAACCTTAAAGGAGCCCCGGCTCCCTTAGTTTGTATTGAAAAGGCACTTTTCAATACAACTAAGGGAGTCTGGGTTCCTTTAACGCTTAGGTCTGCACATGAGCATGTGTAGCCACATTTGTTTACACCCCTAGTCTGTTCCTAGGCTACTCTTGGACTGGGGAAGTGCCTCCACAGCATTTGGCGATGCAAATAACACAGTGGACCTTACTCCCTTTACATTGGGCTGAGTAACCAGAAGATTCGATGGTGTCTGCCTCAAAGATCAAGGACGGCACCAGGCTCACATCCCACCATGGCCATTGAGCAAAGCCCTCCAGTCCTGTTTCAGCAGTTCAGGGGGTGGGAAACAGAAACAATGCAGCGGGGCAATGATGCCACAACCTACTGAAGCTAAGCTCCAGACTGGGCGGGGAAGGGGCTTATAAATATGCTGAGCAGGAAACTGTCAGTTATATTATTGTATCTCAGCTGCTGGGTACACATATAGTAAAAATGTGTACAAGTAAGACCAAGTGGAACAGCAACACCAGCAATGAACAGCCGGCACTGACAAATGCTTGTTATTTCCATGGGGTGGTCATCACTTGTTAATAAAAGAACTCATAGTCTGTCAAGTGAGGGACACACACACACCAAAGGCCAAAATATTAAAGTATTGTTAAAGTGACACTGTCAACACATTTTGCATCATATTATTTCAAGCTGATAACTTACCCTTTATGACTGCTTATCATCACTAAATTTCAGTGATGTTGCTGTTTTTTGATCTGCTTCCTTTCTTACTCAAACTGAAGTGCATTCTAATGGCGTAATTATACCCAGCTTTGCTTTGTTTCCAGATTTGATCTACTATTATTGTATACTTCCTGAACATTAGGAACAAACCCAAATAGTGCAGCCACTCATGATGCCATTGTTTTTCTCTCCTCTCACGGCATCTTGAGTGTCTAGGTTCTTCAACATGAAATTAAATAAGCATTTGGGTGACTGATAAATTATCTACACAAAACCAGAGTAAATTACTCCACTAAAAGTGTTCAGGGAACAGTGCTTAAATCACTGTTATGCAATGGGTAGAAAGAATGCTGGCTCCTAACTGCCAAAAGGTACTTTCAGCTGAGCTGTGATCCCAGCACAGCTGCATGACTGAAAGTAGCCCAACAAAAATATTTTTAGAAAATGCATCCAATTTACTGAAAAAAGACCCCATTTCATAATTGCAATAAGCTAGTCTGGGGATCAGGGTGCATAAGGATGGTCTAACAGCCTTTCTCAGGTGGTGAAAGCATTCACTTTTTACCTCGTGGTTCAACCCACCTAAGGAGAGCTATTATCCCACCTTTACCACCACCCCCGTTATGTGCCTCATAAGTATACAAGTTCTTCTACAGAGTGGACTTATTCCAAAAGAATGCTTCTCCAAATATAGCAATTGAACAGCAAGTGTGAGATTAAGTTAATACATCCATGCAACACACAAAAATGCCCAGACTCATTGCACTAATTCCCAACAGTAACAATGTTTGAATTAAATTACACTTGAATTGCTGACCCATTCAGGGGCAGAGATCCATTAGGTAGCCAGTAAATATTGTGCTATGCCCATATACAGAAATATATTCCACAATTCATTTGCAATATTGCATTTAAAACTTTCGACTAGTCAGTTAGACTCAGCTAGGGATCTACCAAACAGTTCATTCTTACATAATGGAAGGTAAATAATTAACAGGCAAGAATGCTATATTGCTACCTAAGAAACCAGAAGCTTATACAAACAATAAATATAAACAATACTATTGTGAGGACTATATTACTCTACTTCTACCCAAATAAAGGATATGGGATCAGAAATCATTTACATAATGTTATTGTTATTGCTCCTGTTCATGTTTGTCCCCTCTCCCTTCGCACTCAGTCCCCATGGTTTGGTGGGACTTTGAGGGAGATGTGGTGATTAGGATGAAGGTTAGAGCATTGCTTGAGGAAGTGGTCCTTCGCTGATAGTGGCCCTGTTTTCCTCCTCATCAGATCTGGACACTGCACTGGCTGCTAGCCCTGCCACACTCAAGGTTTGGTCCTTTTCAGTCACGGTCCATGACTCGCTGCACTGGGTATCTGCTACCATCAGGGCATCTATGAGGTTCTGCTTGCTGGCTTTCACCTTGAACGGGACTCCTCTGTCCTCGCACAACTGCTTTAAGGAGTCTACAGTGTGCCCGCTGTAGTTGGAAGCCAGCTTCCCTAACTACTGCTACTCTGACTTGCACTTTAGGAAAAAAAATGAAATGGGTAGGAACGTGACTGTAAGCCAAGTGATATAGTTCTATCTCCTTTTAAAATAAAACTCTGCCTTTTTCTTTCTTTGCAAGTGAGCTGACAGTCTCAAGCTGACACATTGAACAATAAAAGCTTGTAATATCAAAATTGTCTACACCGCTGCCAACCAATCCATCACAAACCCACTCAGCAGGTCAGCCCTCTACTCCCTAAGTGCCAACCTCCAAGTGTAGTCTTGTGAACAATTAACAGAAACAGGGTAACCCTCCTGTCTGTTTTGTGGGTTCGAATCAACCTTTGGTCTCAAGTCTTGGAGGGATTCAAACTGTGAACCTCTTGCTAGCATACCCAACGCACTGGCTCAGATAATTCTGTCTTTGGGGGGCCAGATATCTTTGCCTATGGGCACCTAACCAGGTGTACAGAAATGAACCCTTAAAAATTCTAATAAAAGACCTGAGATTACTCTTACCTTTCCAGTTTTGGTATCACCATTCAAGCGTATGCACAGTGTCTGCTATAACCATATATACTTCACTTGTTAAAGAAAAGAAATTCAAAGACAGACCAAGTATGCTCTAAAAATAGAGTTTTACTAAAATAGATAAATTATGTAAAACATAAAATACAGAACCATATATCACAAGAACCATACAAATCTTTTTAAAGAACAAGGTTTAAACAGTGCCATTCCTACTACAGTACTTAGATCTGTGTCTCTCTCTCTCTAAATACCTGCTTAAAGTGCTCAAATATGTTTCTTTGTCAGAGTCTAGATAGAAGTGTCTCTGAAGGAAAACAGAATACTGTTTAAAAGCTGGTTTTCCCCACCTCTTTGCATAAGGTCACCTGGCTCCTCCTCTGTTTATGAAAAATCATGCACCCACAATATTTTATCATATTAGAAGGTAAGATAATTAAGGTTACTGTACATCAGCAGAAACTCCTTTCCCCATGTGACTTCCCCAATCAAGTCTGTAAATTTCCTTTCATCTATAAGCAGTACCCTCTCTCACAGACATCAAAGCATTTATGACTTCACACCAGAGTCACATAATCCTGCACTCTTCCCCTTAATGCCATAAAAGTTTATGATTTCCCTCTTAGCAACTACAGCTATAATTAATTAGATAAAAAGGAGATCCTTGATTAAGGCCTGTTCTAGTCTGTAATTATTAATTTTTTTTATTTATTACTTATTCAGAAAGTACCTTTGAGTCAAAGACTCATTTTACAAAGACTCCACGTGACATTTAGTTGGACAATACAACAGTATAACATAATTCAGACAGACTTGTTACAGCAAATAATATAACTGGCTAATAATCATACCCTGAGGAGAAATAGTAAGACTAGATTGTCAGTTTAGAATGGGAGGTCCAGAGAGAGCTGGGTAGGTGGAGGCAAAAGAGTGGGAGAAGTAGGAGGAGTGCAGGCCTGGGCCATTGTCAGTGAGGAGCATGGAGGTTAGTGACACACACATGGGGTGGAGGCCTGGAGATGATCTCTGAGCAAGGTTTTGAAGGGGCCAATTCTGGTGATGTTGGCAAGTGTACTGGGAAGGCAGTTCAGCAGGAAGGGGGCCCTGTGGCTGAAAGATCTTTGGAGTTGGGAGGTTCGACACCTGGGGACCGAGAAAAGAAGTTTGCCCGAGCTACGGGTGGTTCTATGAGCAAGGGCTGGCTGGATAATAGGGGAGAGGCCAGTGGGAGCTTTTTGGCTATAAGGCATGTGTGGAACTCTATTCTACTATCAAGTTTCAGCCAGTGGGTGTTGGTGTATAGAGAGTAAGTGTGTGTGAGGCAATCACAGCTGAGGACAAGATGGCAGGCTTTGTTCAGGGAGGACTGAAGTCTCTCTAGGGCTGATGTGTTGGCAGATCCATAAATAAGTATGCCATAGCCAAGGAGGGACAGGACAGAGGAGGAGACAGCGAGCCAAAGCACTTCCAGGGTAAGACAGCGTTTGAGGCGATAGAGGATTCCAAGGCGTGCATTGAGGGTGGTGGACAGGAGATGGATGTGCTGGTGGAAGTTTAGGGCAGGGTCAAGAGTTATGCCCAGGTATTTGAAGATTTCCACTTCCTCTTGGGGGTGCCATTGGAGGTAAGGATTAGAGGGCAGAGTGCCTTCCAGGTAACACCTTGTATCTAAAACCTGTGTGTGTGTGTGTGTGTGTGTCATCTCACATGCTGTCTCAGCATCTCTCATGCAAGACAGTCCATAACACATTTTTATATTACAAAAATGATACAGTGATCAGAACCTGCTGTCTGAGTGTCACACTTACCAGCAAATTTTGGATCAAAAAATGAATGAAAAAAAAATTACATTAGCAAAAGCAACTGAAAATAATATAATGAAACTCAAGAACAAACTATATTTTTTTGCTGACAAAACAGGTAAATTGCTTGCACATACTCTTATAAAGCAGAAAGAGTGCAGTACTATTGCAAGTATTAAAAATTCAGATCAGGAAATAGTGACTAGTGATACAGAGATAGCAAAGGAATTTATGACATATTTCAAGTCCATCTATAATTGGAATAATCCAGAAAATAACAGTGTTAATAACCAAATAGAACAGGATTAGTGATGTGTGAAATTGGAAAATTTCACGGGGCAAAATATTTTGCAGAATTTTTGCATTCCACAAAATATTTCGCCAGGCAAAATGCAAAATTTCACCCATTGAACGGGCAAAACTTTGCCCTCAAACTGGCAAAATCTGCCACTCTCGAGCGAAATTTCACCACCCGTAGATGAAATTTCTCAGGTTTTGCCACCGGGCCCAAAATCTTTCAAAATTAAAACTAATCCCCAACCCTGTCCCTCATGTGTAGTGGTCCCCCCCCAGGCCGATCGGTCAAATTCAAATCAAGAGGACCCTCTCCCCCAGTCACTCTGAGCCCCTGACCCCAATCTTTGAAAAAAAAAATCCCCTCCCATGTCCTTGGTGTCTAGTTGTCTCTCTTTGGCCGATCACCATCCAAATTCAAATCAAGAACCCTCCCTCCCTGCCTCCCTCCAAGTCACCTTGAGCCCCAACCCCAAATCTTTGTAAAAAAAAAAATCCCCTTCCCTGTCACTGGTGTCTAGTGGACCCCCCACTATGTCTTAAATCAGAGCCCAACCCACCCCCCAGATCCCAGCTGGGCCACCAGCATAGCCCTCCACTCAACTCTATAGCTGGCAGCCTGTCTGAGCGCTCAATGAATGAGCGCATGCATACCGCGCTCATTCTCTTGAGCGCTCAGATGGGCTGCTGGCCATGGAGGTGAGTGGAGAGCTGTGCCAGTGGCCTGATCAGGGTACTGTGGGGGCTCTATGTGTATGGCTGTCTAAACTGGCTTTGAACCAGACTGTCACACAGGTTGTTTGAGCATTTAAAAGAAATTCTTGTTTTTTCCCCTACTGACATACTCAGATTGTTGACATTTTTAAAAATTAGTCAATATTTATAAACCATACTCCATACTTGACTGGCCAGTGGGTTGTATTCTGTCACAAAACCGGTTGGTTCCTGGTTCTCCTTCTGTCTCAATTTAGGTTTCAACTGAGAGGTTCTTCAGTGTTGAGTGCTTTGTTATAAGCTTCCTCCACACATTTCTGACTATAGTTCCTGTGCAGAAACTTTTAAGTTCTTCTGATTAGACTACAAAGTCTTCAATTTGGGAACAATTTCTCCTGTACCTCAAGAATTGCCAATAATGGATCAAATGTATGAGGTTCTTAGGATGGCCATTTTCCTCTAGTAACAGGCTATTTGTGGCTGCTAGTTTCAGATACTCTTTGCTCTAGACTCAATTGTTTTCTACAGCAAGAGTAATGTCCAGGAAATTCAAACTTTGGCTACTACATGTGTTAGTGAATCTTACATTTTGATTGTTGAGATTTAACAGTTCCACAACATTTTTAGTGTCTTCTGCAGTACTATCCTACACACAAATCAAGAACCCCCCTCGAGTCACCCTGAGCTCCAGTCCTCAGTCTTTGTAAAAAAAAAAAATTCCCTCCCTGTCCCTGGTGTCTAGTGGACCCCCACCCACAACCTGTCTTAAGTCAGAGCCCACCACACTCCCCCCAGTATCCCAATTGGGCCACTGGCACAGCCCTCCACTCACCTCCATAGCCAGCAGCCAGTCTGAGTGCTCAGTGAATGAACGCATGTGTACTATGCTCATTCATTGAGCACTCAGATGGGCTACAGGCCTTGGAGATGAGTGGGTGGCCCAATCAGGGTGTGGGGGGAGCAGGGTGGGCTCTGATATAAGACAGAGTGGAGGGGTGGGGGTCCAGTAGACACCAGGGACAGGGGAGGTGATTTTTATTTACAAAGATTTGGGGCCAGGGCTCAGGGTGACTGGGGGAGGGAGGGTTCTTGATTTGAATTTGGCTGATCAGACAGGGTGGGGGACCACTAGACGCCAGGGAGGGGTATAAATTAAAGAATGGGCATATGCAGATGAGGGTGAAATTGAGGGCGATATTTCACAATAAATAAGCACTATGGCATTCTTCTATCCCCTCATACTGACTAAAAAAACAACAACAAAAAACAGAAAATTATCTAAATAAAGCCAAATTTAAATGGGAAGCAGAAACAAAAGACAAATGGGACAATACAATATGGAAAAATATCCACATTAAAGCAAACAAACTTTATGTAAACGCAAAAAATAAATTCATTCAGTACAAAATTGTTTATGGGGCTTAAATAACTCTCTACAAATTAAACTATATAGATTCCAATTATCTTAATGTATGCTGGCATAAGCACGAGGAGAAGGAAAAGTATAGATCACTGCCATTTGCTTTGGGACTGTGGGACTATACACAGCTGGTAGAATAAAACAAGACATGAAATAAAAAAGATCCTTCAAATTCACATCCCCCTTACTCAGAATATTTTCATTTTTAATCAATTTGACTCATTAAACTTATGGAAAAAGGAAACTAAAATTTTCGCATTAGCGACTATGGCTACCAAAAGAATTATTTTGGAGAACTGGAACTCCATCAAGCTACCCATGTTTGATATCAACAAATAGAGTAATTTGTTTAAAACAACACTGTACCATGAGAAATTACTTGAATACATAAATGAAGATAAAAATTGGGAAAAAAACTCCTGGAATGAAATACAGTCCTCCCTTATTATAACAAACCCATCGGGAGCCATATGATAAGTTTGCTGTAATGAGGATTTGTTATAACAGGAAACAAGTGTTTCAATAGCAATTTATTTTAACATTCAGTGTCAGTTGATGGAATAAAACAAAAAATACAATTCTAGCAGTGTATAAAATCTTTATTTGTATAAAAAACAATTTTTATGTTATTATGCTGTTCTTCAAAATGTTTTAAAATAATGAAACAATTTAATGCACTATCATTTTTTTTTCAAAAGTGTCCAATAGCTGACCCAGTGGCACTGAGGGTTGAGGTACTGGACGCCACACCTCACACCTTGCCGGCAACCCGTGTTTAGGAACAAGTATGAGCCGTCAGGGGTTGGCAGGGGAGGGAGAGATAAAGGGTACTCAAATGCTGCTCTTTTTGTGGACCTCACCAAGGCCTTTGACTTAGTGGAGCACACTGTGCTTCCACGCATTATGGAAGAAATGCATTATTCTCATGATGTAATAAAATGGTTTTCCCATTACCTTGTAGACAGGTCCCATGCAACAACAATTGAGGGTCATTTGTCTTCTCTTAAGGTTATTAAATGTGGTGTCCTCCAGGGTTCCATCCTAGGCCCACTTGTTTTCTCTCTTCTCATTAATGGCGCCCCATCTTCGTGTCCATCTAGCTCTATCATAATGTATGCGGATGCCGCAATCATTTATGAGGAAAGTTCGAATCCTACGAAGGCCTTGATTAAGCTCCAAGCTGGTTTTGAGCCATTTCAAACTTGGCTGTCCACAACTTTTCTTGTGCTTAACTCAGTTAACACAAAAATAATGCTTTTTTCAAATAAAAAAAATTAATCTGTCTGAACTCCCTTCTGTTTCTTTTTTTTTAATTCAATAAACTTTATTATTTTCAGATAACATTACATAACACACAATCCCCTGGGTGGGGAGATCGCATTAAAACAGTGACTAACATACAGCAGGTATTTCCAAAGCAATCCATCAACCCTCCCTACCTCCCATACCCTTCCTCCCTCCTCCCCTCCCCTTACATCTAATCTTCCTATACCCCCCCGAGTCAAGTGTTACTCGTACACCACTCAAATAGGTGATCATTCAATGGTCTGTAACCTAGCCTGATTGGGTCTTCCAAATGGCTAGCAGAGCCTCTAATGCACCCCATCTGCTCTGGAATGTTATGTACCTATTATGCATTAGACAAATGTGTTTCTCCAACTGCAAGGCCAACAAAACTTCTTTATGCCATTCCAGGACAGGTGGGGACACATTATCCTTCCAGTGCCACAATATAACCAACTTTGCAATTATGGCAACCAGGACCATATGCCCTTTCCTGACCTTGGGTGTACCCTGAGGAAAGAAATTCAATAGACAGGCTTCTGGGGTAAATAATGGGTCCAACCCCAAAAACAAATCCAACAAGTGCCTAATTGCCTGCCAGAGGATTTGCATGTTCAGACATGTCCACAACATATGAAACAAAGTACCCCGCGCCCCTCCGTATCTAGTACAGGCCAGGGAAGAGAGTCGCCCCAATTTGTGAAGTTTAAGAGGAGTAAAATATAAATTATGCATGATATTAAACTGAATGAGGTGCAGTCTATCCTGTTTAATGAAAATATAGGAATTACACCACAGTTTCTTCCAGAGATCTGCTTCTGTGTCCAGTGGCAATTCTTGAATCCAATAATAGCAAACGCCCTGAGGCAGGTTGCTCTGTAATACTTGTAATTTTTTATAAACTAAAGAGATTGAGTGGGATTGCCTGGCCAATATCAGAATAGAGGGCAGATCCACTTTCTCCACCTCGGGACCCCGGGTTTTACCTATGTGGGAGATTACAGCCTCCTTGAGCTGTCTATATTGGAAAATACTACTAACATGCATATTGAATCTGTCTTGGAAAGTGGGGAAGGAGATTATTTCTTTGTTATCGTACATGTCCTCAGCTTTCTTCCCCCCTCAGGCTAGGCCAGTAAGACAATGGGATGGGCAGATGCCCAATTCTAAAATGCGGGATACCCAATATGGGCTGTTCTAGTGAAGTATGCCAATTAATTGCCATATCCACTTGCAGCTGGTGTAATACTTTGATAGACCATCCCAACAGGGTGGACCTAAGGGGTCTAGGAACTGCCCAAGGGGTAGTACATAAGAAAGCCTGGAGAGTACACTTGCTATTGGTTGCAAGGAACCGCTCTATTTCCAACCACTCTGGTGAGGAGTCTTGTGGGTTTATGACATGCGGTTCCTGCGCCCAATGGGCTAGCTTACTCAGATGATGGGCACAGTAGTGCAAGAAGAAGGAAGGGACCGCAAGACCACCCTGCTCCTTTAGAGCAGTTAATTTGAAGTAGGACCTCCTAACACTCTTGCCCTGCCAAATAAAAGTATTCAACATTGATTGCAGTTTGACAAACCATTTTTTAAGGAGGAAGCAACCCAGCATACCCATTGGGTATAAGACACGGGGCATCACATTCATCTTTACCATAGAGATCCTTCCCCAAAGTGACAGGGAGCGAGCACCTCATCTATCCAAATCCGCTTTAATTTTAGTCAATAAATCTGAAAGGTTGGCTTTCATCAGAGAGGCCATATCCCTTGTCACTTGGATTCCCAAATATAAGAGGGATTTTGATTTCCACGAAAAAGCAAAATGAGTTACCTCTCCTCGGGAGACCCTATTGTTCAGGGGGAATACCTTAGTTTTGGTAAGGTTGAGCTTGTAGTAGGAATCCTTGGAAAAGGCCCCGACCTGCTCCAAAAGAGCTGCAGGTCTTCCAGATGCAACAATAGATTGTCCGCGTACGCTGAAAGAGTATATCTTTGGCTCCCCACTTGGATCCCCCGAATGTTTGGGGTGGCTACCAAATTCCAAATAAGGGGTTCTAAATATATATTAAATAAAAGAGGGGAAAGGGGACACCCCTGTCTAGTACCTCTGTGAAGCAGGAAGACCTCAGAGTGAACCCCATTACATCGAATTTGGGCTGACAGGAAAGAGTGTAACAAACTAATCCACTTAAGGAAGCCCTTGGGGAGACCAAACCATGACATGGTGGTAAAAAGGAAGTCCCATGACACCCTATTGAAAGCCTTCTCGGCGTCCAGCAACACCAAAACCATGGGAAGCTCTGAGCCACTAGTCACCAAGAGGAGATGCAATAACTTCTGCATGTGGTCTCCCGAGGACCTACCTGCTATAAAACCAATTTGCTCTTTACTTATCATGAGGGGCACGAGAGGTCCTAACCTATTGGCCAAAATCTTGGCCAGGAGTTTCATGTCGGTATTAACCAATGAAATAGGCTGGTAACTCTCCAGGTATTGTGAGTCTTTACCCTTTTTGGGAATAAGCATGATTATTGCCTGCAGGAAAAGTGGGGTCAGATAACCCCTTATCAAACCAGTAATTATAGACTTCTGCCAATAATGGGGCTATCTCTGATATACAGGCCTTGTAGAGACCATTAGGGAGTCCATCTAGCCCCGGGTATTTGTTCATTGGGAGAACTGCAACGGCCCTCACCACTTCTTCTACCTTAATGGGACCCACCAAGGAAGAAGTGTGAACACGCAATAGCCTAGGCAGGTCAATTAAGCTGAGATATTTCATGATATCTGCCATAGAGGGGCGATTGGCCAGCTCCTCAGCATATAGTCTCTGGTAGTATTACCTTAACACCCCTGCTATGGCACAGGGGGTCAATGACAACAGGTGCATCCTTATCCAGTTTAATACCCGGAATAAAACAAGATGCATCCTCTTGCCTGAGCCGCAATGCCAGTAGCTTACTAGCTCTTTCCCCTGATTCTAAATACAGAAATTTTGTACATTTCAATGAAAGCTCAGCTTTTTGGGACATGAGGCTGAAATATTGGGCTTGCAGGCCATGTAGGTTGGTCCAGTCCTCATCAGGTGATGATCGAGAAATTGTAGTTTCCAATTGGTGAATTGAGGAGAGCAAGGAGTTTGTTTGTAACTTGAATTGCCGGGACTTTGTTGAGGCCATCCGAATACACTCCCCCGTCAGGGAACATTTTAGAGCCGCCCAGACTATCTCAACCCTGCTAACTGATTCCCTATTGATCCTTATAAAGTCAGTGATGAAATCTTTTACATGTTGCAGAGAGCTGGGTTTTTGAACCGCCAGAGGGTATCCCTTTTATTACCAGGTCCCACTAGGAAAAAGAGGGAGACCGGTGAATGATCAGAAATAACCCTGACATGTATATCAATATCAATAACACCTGGGAGGGCAAAGAAACTCATAAGGAGGAAAGCAATTCTCAAAATTGTTTTATGTGGCGGAGGAAAAAAAGTATATTGATGCTCCTCTGAGTGCAAGACACGCCAAACGTCGATGAGATCCGCCCCCCTCATGAGCTCATGTAAAGCCCTCTAAGCGGGAGAAAATCCCCTTCTCCAGGAGTCAGACCTATTGATGTGTGAATAAGGGATAATATACCAATCACCCCCCAAAATGATAAGTTTAGGGGGGTTGGAAGCAACCAACCTCATCAAATGTGTGAAAAAATGTGGGGATTCAGCGTTTGGCCCATAGGCTGCTCCCAGTATCACCTGATGCGATTCTAGCAAACCATGCACGTGCCTCTCATCAGGATCCCAAAGTTCTTTTTCAAGGGTGAAGGGAATCTTTTATTTATTAAGATTACCACTCTCGAAGAGGGGGACCAGGCAAGGATGCCCCCTATCCCCTTTTGTTTAATCTTTATTTGGAACCCCTTATCAAGAAATTAATGGCCTCCCCGCAAATCAGAGGTGTAAAATTTGGCGAGCAGCGGTACACGCTGTCCACGTATGCAGATGATCTGTTGATACATATTGAGGAGCCGGCAATTGGGATTCCAGCTCTTCTGGAAGTGATCAAATCCTTCGCAGAGGTTTCGCACTACAAGCTGAATATGTCTAAATCTAAGGTCTTCCCCGAACGATAGGATCACCGGGCAGTCATAAGTAGCACCAGTTTGGAGTGGGCACCACACACCCTTACCTATTTAGGTATTCAGGTTGCCAGAGATCTTCCCACCATGATGAAACTGAACCTTACAGAGCTGTTTAAGGTCATTAAATCGGATCTGGAAAGATGGGATAGTCTTCCACTTACATTATGGGGGAGGGCTAATATTATAAAAATGAATATCCCTTGCTTGGGTTCTACCTTCCTAAAAAGTGGTTTGGCCAACTACAGTCAATGTTAAATGCCTTTCTGTGGAGGGGCAAAAAAGTTAGGTGATCATGTAATAAACTCACAGGGCCCAAAGGACAGGGTGGTGTAGCGTCACCCTCCTTCTTTACCTACTACTGTGCCCATCATCTCAGTAGAGTAGTTCACTGGCCAAAGGCAGTCTGGGAGAACGAGAACCAGGCCTACACCCCCCTGTGGCTGGATATAGAAAAATCATTATGACCCAGTACCAGGGTACTCTCGCCTCTTTGATTTATGTCAGCCCTAAGAAGCTACCCAGCATGCTGAAGAACACCCCTATTGGATGGTCGGCTCGGGCACTCCATCAACTGCAAACTTTCCTCTCATGTAATTGGCAGATATCCCTGAAACAACCCATTGTGGGTAACCCCCATTTTCAAATTGATTGTAAACCCATCTAGCCCACATTCTGGCTGCTCCTGGCCGATAAGAAGATGGTGGACTTAACAGAGAACGATCAATTGATATCCTTCTCGGCTTTCCGTGCGCGTTTCTCGGTACCGGTCACTTTTTTCTTTAAATATAAGTAGGTTGAGGAGGCAGTTAAAAATCATGTGGGGAGGGGGGATGCAAATAGACTGCATATGGAGAAATTGATTAAGCTCTTACAGGCAGCCAGGGAACCTCACGCAGTCTCTAAGATTTATAAAGAGCTACAATCTATGGACACTAGCCTACCCCAGGGGATTTGCTATTACTGGGCTCAAGAACTGTCAATTGTACCTGAGGCAGAGTCTTGGGGATGCGCATGGAGGAATGGCTATATATTTGTTAAGCAGGATAGACTGCAAATGATACAGTTTAATATTATGAATAACCTATATTTTACTCTGGTTAAACTGCATAAAGTGGGACGTGTCCCCTCCCCTATGTGCACTAGGTGTGACCTCACCCCCGGCTCCCTATATCATATGTTGTGGGGTTGCTTAGTGGTCCAGACCTTTTGGTAGTCTATCAAACAATTACTGGACCCGTTGCTTGGGCTATACTCCCTCTTCACTGCAGAAATATGTTTATTATATTAGTTTCTGAGAGGAATTCCCAGAGTCAGGAAAGCACATATTGCCTTGGTCTCGGCAGTAGCTAAACTCATTATTATGAGGCATTGGAAAGAAGAAACACGGTTATCGGTGAGGGAGTGATATAAGGAAATGCTCACAGCTTTGCAGTTAGAAAAACATGTTCTGTACATGAACAATCAGTCCCACTTATATCAGCTCAGATAGGGCTCCTTAGAAGCTTTGCTTGTTACATGTAACCTATAACAGCCTATAATTAGCTGATCATCTGCCTTGTAGGTGGTGTTCAATTTTGCAGTTATGCTGAGAGTAACACGTACACACTTGCTGGAGAAGGGGTAGTGGTAAAGAGGGAGGGGGTAAAGGTCTATAGGAGGAGGGAACTAGGTAGATATATTTGGATAAATTAGTAGATATATAATAGAATTGTGATTATTTTAGTTGATGTAACCATAAGGCTAATACGGCATGTTCTTGGTCTTTGTACAACAGTGTCTATGCCATGTAACCTACAGTGTATTGTGGATGCTGGGAAAAAATGAATAAAGCATACTAAATAAAAAAAAAAAAATTACCACTCCCCCTCTTTTGGTGGATCTACCCGCCCCATAGACTTGGCCAACCCACCGTCTGTGGAACCAAACAATATCTTCCCACCGGAGATGCGTTTCCTAAAGGAAAGCAATCCTGGTATTCAGGTGTTGCAAGTGTCAAAGAATAATTACAACGGTCTTGGGCGCCCTTTATGTTCCAGCTTATGAACTTATATGGGCCACTCATAGTAATATTCCAATTGTGACGTTACCCCTGTCATTATTTTAAAATAGAGTAAGACAAGAACACTTGGCCCCCCCTTCCTCCCTATCCTAATACCCCCTACCAATAACTATTGATCCCCAAAAACACAACCATACAAATGAACTAACACTAAACACAACTAACTCTAACTACCTATACTATTCTATACCCCAGTTCTAAACAACTGCACCATGATACTACCTCTAGTGCGTGATGCTACTGCAGCTGCATGCTCCCATAACACCCCACCCGCATCCCCCACCCCCACTGTTGTTGGCCCCCAAAAGAGAGAAAGCCTCCCAACAGAACATATATCGCACTGTGACTCTCAGGTACATATACCCATACCAATTATCGAAAATACACCACTGAGTCATTTAGCCCCCTTTCCTGGTGGAGAAAGATTGAGAATGCGAATCCTCCATAAGTCTCTGACAGTTAATAGGAGGACTATCGTAACCGCTAGCTGGACAGACTCAGCCCAACTAATTAGATAAGCTGCAACGGTGAGAATCAAATGCCCCCCCCCCCAGACTGACTCTGCGCCTGGTCCTTTAACATATCGACCGGGCAGACAAATCTGCGAGCAATGACTGTAGGAAAAAATAAAGAGCATTGATCAGCCTATCCATTATACAATCAACCACTGGCAATGTGCAGCCAAATCTACTGCAATACAGTCTTAATAAGTGAAACACTTAAAATAAAGCCCAGTGTCCAGGAACTTTGCATTCCAGGGTAGGCAAACCTCGCAGATCATCTGTAGATCGGGAAAGGGCTAGGCGACACTCTGCACCCAATGTCCTGCTCGAGTAGTCAGCTCGCTGACTTACTCTCGTGGTGGAAGGGGCAGTGTCACTCCAGTGAAATAAAACAATCGATTCTCCTCCAATTTTCAAAGGTGGTCTCTCTCTTTCACTATCAGGCAAGCATACCAAAAAGCATATTAAGACACCATATCCAACCAACAGATCAGTGATGCTCGTACACTCACTCCCAAAGGAAGCTCGTTCCAATTCTGCCCTCACTTGAAAAGGTCAGGGAACAAGACCTTAAGCTCCTTCATCACTTGCTCCTGAGATTCAAATGAGAGCCATTGCTCTCCGGATTTGACCTGGAGTGTTGCAGGGCATCGCATACAAAAGGGCTTCCCTGCGGCGATCAACTTGGACACTGTCAAGTGCAGTTCCTGCCGTTTCAACTGGACAGACTGTGAGAGGTCTTGGGTGGTGTGGATTTTATGGCCCTCCCAAAGGACTTCCTGCAAGGTCTTAGCTTTGCTCAGAATGAACTGCTTGTCAAGGAAGTTTAATAATCTAAAGATGATAGGTCGAGGGGGGGGGCATCAGGAGGTGGAGGAGGGCGGAGAACTAGATGGACACGCTCAATAATAAAGGTTGTGCTATTAGGGGATGGCCCGGTGATACTCTCACACAGTTTCTGAACAAAAAAGATTGGGTTATTCCCTTCCTCTTCCTTGGGTATTCCGATCACCAGAAGGTTATTCCTTCTGCTCCTCCCTTCTAGATCTTCAAGTTTTTCCTCTAGTTTCTTGATCCTGTGGCCCATCTGGATGGCTTCCTGCTCCATTTTCCCCTGCTTAACCTCCAGAGAAGCAATGTTAGCCTCTTGGTCTCCAACACGAACTGCTAAGGATTGTACCAACATTTTAATCTGCTGTAGGTCATCCGACATGTCAGAGATCATTTCCTGTAAGGGCTGCATTATTTCAAGGAATCTCTCCTCCGTAAGAGCTGTAGCAGACGTAGCAGATTTGATTCCCCCTGCAGCTTGCTGCTTCCCAGGGATTTACCTGGCCTTGTGTACGGGCGTCAGCGTGGGGAATGCCACGGAGGGGCTTTTTTCATGAAAACTTCCATTCCTTCCTCACAGAATCCCGAGTCAATCAAGCGCACAGAACCACTACACATAGCCAAAGTTACTTAAAAGCCGTAACCGACTCTTGGTGCAAATTAAAGTGCACAAATTAACAGCAGGAGAGCGGAGCCGTGGGTGAGTGCTGCTTCCCTTCAGGCCGCCATCATGTGACCACTCCCTTCTGTTTCTGATGTCAAGGGAAACACCACTGAATCTGTCAATACATTTAAATATTTAGGGGTTAGTTTTGATATTAATTTCACTTTTGGACAGCATGTGCTCTCTATCATAAAAAAGTACATCAAAGACTTGGATGTCTTTATATATAGAGTTAAGCACTATTTAACAACTGAATCAAGGAGGTTGCTAGTACATCGTTTTCTTTTTTCTGTTCTAGATTATGGTCTGGTGGTATATGCTCCCTCGAGTGCTAAACTTCTGAAAAAATTAACAGTAACATATAATTCAATATTGAGATTTATGCTCTCAGTTCCTGCCCGAACTCACCGCTGTTTGTTGTTAAGTCTCCCAACTGTCTCTCTCTCTCTCTTATAAATAGAATCCAGCTTAAAATGTGTCAGTTTCTATTTAAAATTAAAGCAGGTCTCTCACCAAATTCTGTGAGTTCTCTTTTTTCTAAATATGTTAATTCTAACTGCACTTGAATTCAGTCTAAGTTTACATTTCATGTTCCATTTTTCAAGAGGACCATTGGTCAATGTTCATTGCTATATAGGGGACCTAGTTTTTTTAATTCTCTCCGATGTGATATTTCAGTTAGTAATTCTATTTTTTCTTTTAAATCAACATTGAAAAAGTATTTGCAGTGTACTCAAGAATGTACTTGTTAAATGTTTATATGTGAATTGTATTTTGTATTGTATATGTTATTGTCTTTGTTTAATGTATTGCTTGTCGTCTGCGAAAATGGGCAATTTGCTCATCAGACTTACAAGGATAAAAAAATAAAATGAAATGAAGGATCGAGCATCCGGAGGACTGCTTTCCTCTCCTGAGGAGGGAGGACTAGCACTCCCTCCCCCGAATGACTAACCCCAGGTAGAGGCCGGAGGATAATGCAGGTCAGAGGGGCCAGACATAGGGAGGGTGCTGGAGATGCATGCACACCTCTACATGTACATGTCCTGCGTGTGTGCCCCAGCAATGAGGAAAGGGAAAAAATAAGGAAAAACACTTCCAGCTGCAGGATGATGACTGACCTCCCACAGGCTCCGCACCTGGTGATCAGGCAGGGGTAAGTCTGGGTGATCCCGGGGTGATGGGGCTGGAGAAGTTAGTCAGAAGGGGGCAGCCAGAGGCAGAAAAGGAGAAAAAAGAGCTTATTAAAAAAAGTGTCCAGTGTTGTCTGGGCCATTTCATGTTGCAGCACTTCTTTTTTTGCAGTGTTAATAAGCTGCTTTAGCTGCAGAGAAGAAACATAAGGTTAGCACTCTAGGTAGCGCAAACCATTCTTAAGTCCTGTGATGCTCTCTGCTGCCTGAATGTAATGATTGTCTGCCTCAGGTTCGGCAGGTTCGTCTTCATCTGTCTCCTGTGATGCGATTTCCTGGGCACCATTCTTTACCTCTTTATCTCTGCTAATATGGCATCATCTGTTATTGCCTCTGTGACAGGTACTGCATCATCCTCAGCAAACCACCACTGCAGCTGCTCTTGCGCTTCACAGCCAGTCCCCTCAACGAGCCCTAGCCCGTAAGCTGTACCAATGTCTTCAATGTCACTCTCGGTATCTGCAACTGACAGTTCGGGCCGAGGTGGTGTGGTGCTCTCTTTGAAGATCAGCCCTAGGGCATCTCATCAGCAGTTTGTCATTTTTGCAGCTGCAATTGAATCCCTTGCTGTACCAGTAACATACACCATGTCTTTGATGCTGAATGACTTTAGGAACTTAACCAGTTGCATACTGCTGTCCTGCAGAACAATTTCCCAAAGCAGTTGCTTTCTATACAGTTTTTTCAGGTTAGCAATGATGCCTTTGTCCATGGGTTGTATCATGGATGTTGTACTGGGAGGCAGATAGAAAATGGTGATTTTACCATCTCTACTTCTGAGTTTCTCTGCATTCAGGTGAGCAGTGCACTGGTCAAGGAGTAGCAGCGCTTTAGTATCCATTCTTTTATCTCTTATGTAACAGTGCACTGAGGGTGCAAACTGTCGGTGGAACCAGTTTGTGAAAATGTCTCAAGTCATCAAGGCATTCACACAGTAATCATACAATAGTGTTAGTGCATCTCTATTAATATGGTGGCAACACCGAGGGTTGGCAAAATGACCAATGCAGAGAGGTTTCAATTTGTGCTCCTCCACAGCATTTGTTCAAATAAGCAGAGTGAGATGGTCTTTATAAATTTTATATCCATTGAAAGCATTGCTTTCTGTTCTGGAAGCAAGTGTACAATCTGGCAAGCATTTATGAAACATGTTGGTTTCGTCAGCATTGTACAACTGGTACGGCTCAAAATCCCCAGCCTCAAGAATGTCCATTAGTTTTGACATGAAGTCTGCTGCTGCACCACTGTCGGCCGACCTCTGTTCTCTTGCAGTCTTTAACTGCTGAATCCCATTTCACCTCTGAAATCTACAGAGCCAGCCAGGAGATGATTTAAAGCTGCATTCTTCCCCTAGCAGCTGCTTGGCGAGTGAATCAGCCTATTCTTTCACAATTGCTCCTGACAGAGGCACACTGGCAGTCCGCTGACTCTCAAGCCATATTCAGACAGCCTGGTCTGCTTTGGCATTACAGGCCAGCCTTAATTTTTTCCTCTGCACTGCGTTCTTCTCACAGCACTGGTTGACAAATGTTCACAGAGACTCCTCCTGTTTGCGGATAGCACAGATGGTGAATTTCGCCAAGGAGAACTCAGCTGCAAGCTTAGCAACTCCCTCTCCAGTCTTCAATCTGTCAATAATCAACAGTTTGGTGTTCACATCTAGTGCCATTCTTTTGTTTTGGTTCCAACATTTAAAGAAAGAAGTCGAACTGCTATAAAGGCAAATATGGACAGAGTAACAGGCTTGCAGGAGAACACTGAACGCTGTGAGAACTCATTGTGCGTCTTATAATTCAATAATAAAGCTAAACAAGAGTCAATTGACAGGTGCTAATTTTAAGCATGTGTGCTTGCTATCAAGCCACAGTGCTTACTATGACACCGCAATAGATCTGCACTAAAATCAAATTGATTGTAGCTGTGCATAGTTACACCTAGTAGTGCATCAGCTAACAATATCTTACAACCTACAGGTACACTGAACTGAAAAATGGAGCTTAATGGGGTTTAATGGTTAACTGAGGGTACCAACTGCACTGCTCTGCAATGCTAGCTGAAAACCACAACTGCAAACAGCAAATACTGTAGCAGAGTTTTATATTTTTGTGTTTTTCTGCTGGGTCCATGAACCACTTTCGTAACATGCGGGATTCATTATAAAGAGATTCATTATAACGGGAGAGAACTGTACTTAGGTTTCTACCTCCATTGCTACAAATATAAATGTTATCACATAATAATAAATAGGTACCCAGAAGACCATTACTATGTGAATTGGGTGGGGAGTGAAATATCTGATAATGTATCAAAAACAGCCATCTATAGACTAATATATTATGAAAATATTTATTGATGCTATAAATTTTTATTATCTCAAATAAAAAGAATATGGAAAAAAAAGACATGAGGAGTAGAGTTCATAACATCCAGGGCTGCCCCTGAAGGGGAGGCTCATAATAAACTTGAAAATGTCCCTGTGGGAGGTGGCTCTGAAGTAGAAGGGGGGGGCAGTACTGGCAGGGGGAGGTGCTTGGACCGGTCTCCAGGATCAGGTGTGTGTTAGGCAGGTAGGTAGCTTGCTTAGATGGGCAGAGATGTCTGTAAATTTGAAGTTGAAGGCATGGGCAACCTCAGTGAGATCAGTCAGGAGGCCTGAGGGGGAGCTAAGGTGTAAGACGGGGCTGTGATTCCATGAGTTAAGCAAGGAGTAAGCATTGGCCCAAAAGCTATGGGTTCTGAGGTTGTCCCTTTGCAGGTTATGGTAGTATTTCTTTTTCAGGGACTTGGCTGTTTGTTTGCATTTATTATGCAATTGCCTATAATCATTCCAAAGGGAGGGGGAAGCTTTAAAAGCAGCCCACTTTTGGCCCCTCTCTTTCATAAGACAGAGTAGCTCGTTGGTGCTCCAATGAGTATCACTGCCTCTCACTCTGCAGGTAGTGAGTGGGAAGTGCAGGTCCTGGATCTGAAAGAGGGCATCCATGAAAAATCAACTGCTGAGGCAACATCCATGAAAGAGTGGCGAGCACGCCAATTCATAGCCCAGACATTCCTTGAGTAAGCTGGAGGTGTCAGTGCAGCTGAAGTTCCTGAAGGACAGGTACTGGTGGGGGGGGGGCTTGGTTTTGGTAGACCACATTTATATACATGCGAGAGCGGTCGCTGATAGTCTGACAAGGTCCCTCCTTGAGTACCTTATCCTCTCTATTAGTTGAAACCCAGTCCAGTAAGGAGTGGTATTGCATACAGGGGTTTTGCCTTGTGGGTATGGTGATGGTTTTGCATGAGGTTGAACTGCTTTAGTAGGTTAGAGTAGGCTGTTTACAGGGTACTTAACCAGCTAAGGTTGAAATCTCTGAGTAGGATAGTATCTCTGGGAGGAGAGAAATGTCCCAGTCCTGACAGGTGGTTCATTATGCCAGGGATACCCCCAAGGGAGGGTTGTAGCAGCATCCCATGTGGATCGTTTTGTTGGTCCCAGGATCATTTCTGCAATGAGCCACTCACAGAGGGATGAAGAATCAGAGCAGAGGAGAGGAGAGGAGAGGAGAGTGGTGGCTGAGATTGGAGTAGAATGGAGTAGCTCAGCAGGTAGTACGTGGTATCAGGGATCGATGGTTTAAGCCAAGTTTCTGTTACACCAAGGACATTTGGCTTGTAAAGGGACACCCACGCTTCGAGGTTAGAAAATTTGGTTGGGAGGCTGCATATGTTTAGGTGTGCACTTTTAACCTGAAGGAGATAGCCCATGCATTGTTGGAATGGGCAATGGGTACTAGAGATGCAGCAAAGCTAAATTCCACCAGTGAAGAAGACGTAAAGTAGCCTACTTCGCATTATTTTCTGGCTACACGAAGTGCCCACTGAAGCCGCTACTTTGCCACTTCACCTTGTAATAATGGTGATAATGACTTTGCATTGCTCACTCCGCCTTTAAGGGCAGAGTGAGAATTTACAGGCAGCCCACGCACATCACACATCACATGGCTTACACAGTCTACGTCACATGCTTCAGGCAGGCAGGAAGTGAATCATGCTCGAAAGAGAGTTTCACTGCAGCAGCAACAGCCCCTGGCTCCAACAACACCTGCCCCCTCCCTCCCCCACCCTGTGCCTGGTCCTCCCCGCACCTCATTAGTGTGGGAGTTCTTTATTACACTGCCTGTACAACCACCACCATATGCAGTCACTGGCCAAGGTTGCAGAACAGGGCTGTAATGCACCTGCTGGCCCTGCTGGGGAAGAGGGGGCCGCATGGCGTCCATCTGCGTGTGGTGGTGTGAAGCGGGGGAGGGCCATGGATCAAGCAGCTGCTCCACCACCACAACCTGCAGCAGGCGATGGTGGCAACCCTGTCCAACAAGCTGCCACACAAGCTGATTTGGGCCTGATGTGGAGTGAGTTAGAGGCTGTTAACCACCATCTTGACAACGTTGAGCAGCAGTTGGAGTGAATTGAGGGGCACCAGCTACAAATTACGGGGATGATTCAACTGCTACTGTCCCATCAGAACATTGATCATTAGTTTTAGTTTGTCCTTGCACCCACCACCCTCTGTGTGATAAAATAGTTCCTGATGTTGCCCCGATCAGTCCCCCCTCTATCTTCGCATTTTGGGTCCTTCCTTATGCACATCTCTTTTTATGGATGATGGTACCCTCTTGTACGTTGTTGATTCCCCTTCCGGTACTTGATATTTTTTATCATGCCCGCCCCACCCTGATCATCATCAACAGGAACCGCTATATCACAACTTTTTTGAGGAGGGGAGAATTTAACACCAACAGACCCAGACACAGCCACCTTGACTTTCTTTTTCTCCGATTTCCAACTAGAGATGCAGTGAAGTTTTAATCCGCCAGTGAAGCATGGGTAAAGTAGCCCACTCCACATCCCTGTGGGACTATGCAAATGTACACACTGAAATGAGCTACTTTGCCTTTTGTGGCTTCATGCTACATTGCATTGCAACTAGACAAGGCAAAGGCCTCCGCTACCCTGCACCCACCTCTTTCTCACCTATCCCTGTAGCCTCGCCACTGCACTCCCCACAATCTCCTATGTTTATAGCTATTGGCCACTTGGAGTCGCTATTTAGCACCCCATTTTTGGGCCCAAACACTGCCGGTGGCCAGTACCTGGATTGTGGATCATGGCTCCCACACTGGTCCATCTCCAAATACCTCGGGAGAGTTTTGAACCTGGTAACTTGTACACCAGAGGCGGTGTCACTACCACTGAACCAAACTGGCGCTAATGCTTACTGGTAGGCAATTATCTATTTCTTTCTACCTTGCCTGCCGAGCTCCTTAGTATAATGCCTGCCCACCTCCTATTGATTTGCCTCTCTCTCTTCCTCTTTCTGAGGCCACCGTCCCACCCAGCTGTCACTGTGTCGCCGCAGTCTCACCTAACTGATGCCCCCCCCATGCACACTGGCACTACCCACCTCCTGTGTCCTAGAGTTGCCACATTCCCACCCTATTCTCACTATGTGCTCTAGCTCACCACACCCACCCCTAGTCCCACCCAGTTCCCCCCAGCTCCTACTGGAGGCTTATCGTACTAGTCTTCCCAGCCTGTGCTACCTTGCCTACCCCCTGTGCCCTGAAGCTCCTCTCCTCTTCCAATCATATCCGTCGCAAACACACTTTCCACAGCCCCCTGTCCAGGGCGGTAGTTATTCTACTACTCCTGTCAGGTAATATACATCCCAACCCTGGCCCAGCCCACAACAGTTCAACTGCTGGATCTCCTGGGCTTCATATTGTGTCTATGAATATCTGTAGCCTTCTGAAAAAATTTGACTCACTCCAAAGTTGGGTCACACTTCATAAACCTGACATTATTACTCTGGTGGAAACCTGACTGTTAGAGTCCACCCCTGACTCCTTTGTCTCCCTCCCAGGTTACTCCCTTTATCGGGAGGACCGGGTTAGAAGACGGGATGGGGGTTGCGCTATCTACATCAAAGACTCTCTCACTGGACTAGCCCTCCCAGCCCCTGCCCTCGATTTCAGGGCGCAGGCTGTAACCCTAAAACTGACCCCGGATCCCTGTAGGGGTCCCCTCTATCTAACTATAGCCTACATACCCCCAAACAATCAAGCGCTGGCTCTGGTCTCGCTAACGGAGTATCTTACTTCTCTACACCACTCATCTGACCAAATCCTAGTGGGCGATCTAAACATTAACTGGCTTAGCCCTCATCTTCTACTACCCGTGACTCCTTTGCAGCAATTGACCTGACTCAAGTCGTTGCCCAACCAACGAGAGAGTGAATCCTAAGACGGGCTCAAGCACACTTCTAGATGTGGTCCTCACCAACCATCCTAATCAAATCTGCAATATCCAAGTCTTTCCTGACGCACTTAGTGACCACTCCCCTACACTTTTCTGCTGGTCAACCTCCTTATCCAAACCCACAGCTCAGCCCACCCTACGGCGGCGGCTAAGACCAGGTGGTCTGAAAAGCCTTAAGCAACTCCTGGCCCAAATTGATTGGTCTCCCATACAGTACACCCCTGATATTGACACGGCACTAACGTTTTTACCCAAATGTTCAACAAAGCCTGTGAAATTTTCGCACCTCTAACTGTACTCCATTCCAAAGTGCAGCATGCTCTCTGGGTTACCCCTCCCCTGCTTCAACTACTTAAGCACAGGGACAACTTATGGCACCTTGCCACTGAAACTGGCCACCCCGCAGACAGGCAGGCGTATGCAGCTGCAAGAAACAAAGGTACCTGGGCCATCCAAAAGGCTAAGGCTGATCACTATCAGTCCTCACTCACCTCTTCTTGGGGGAATGCTAGAACCTTCTGGGACAATATCAAACAACTAAATGGGAGCACATGCCTCCCCACCCTCCCAGATCAACATTGTTGGCTCTATCTCCACTGACCCAGCCCTCATTGCCAACTTCCCAATACATCCTTCACTGACCTTAGCCAAGTCCTTCCTAGCGACTTTTTTGACCCTCCCCCTCCCTACCTGCCCCTGACCTCACTCACCCTTGGTTCCATTTATGCCGGGTTACTGCCCAAGAAGTCAGACCATACCTAATCAATGCCTTAAAGAGCAATACTACTGGCAGTGACTCCCTGGACCCCTGTCTCCTCCGCTGGGTACTGGATCTGGTTATCGCCCCAATCACTAGTCTCCTCAATAAATCCCTCTGCCTGGGGCAATTTCCCTCAGCCTGGAAAATTGCCACAGTCACACCCATACACAAGGGTGGTGACAGGTCCCTAGCTGGTAATTATCAGCCTATCTCCATTCTCTCACCTCTCTCAAAAGCCTTAGAAAAAGTGGTGTCCACTCAAATTATGGATTACCTAACCAAATACAGCATCCTCTGCCCTGAACAGCACGGCTTCCATACAATTCACAGTACCAGCACTGCCCTCCTTGAGTTTTCAAATTTTCTACACTCTTCTCTGGACTCTGGCTCTCTGGCGGGGGCAGTGTTCATTGATTTATCAAAAGTCTTCAGTACTGTTTCCCATCCGCTCCTGCTGGAAGCCCTCAGCCACACAGGCTTTGCTGCTGGGCCTGTCTCCTGGTGCTCCAGCTACCTGTCTGCCCTGTCTCAGTGTGTTAGAATTAATGGGACACTCTCCAACTCCTGCCCTATCCGCTCTGGTGTTCCCCAGGGCTCCATTCTTGGACCCTTGCTCTTTTCACTATACCTCAATACTCTGCTAGGTGCATGTACTGGTAAACTTTTGCTATATGCAGACAATGCTGTCATCTTTGCCTCTGACCGTAACTCTATCGCCCTCCAGGACTCCTTGCAATTATCTTATAATGATGCTGAAGCCTGGTTCAAAGAGCATAGACTTGTAATAAATCTCAAAAAAACAAAAACCATGCTTTTCACCCACCCCCAAAACAAAGCTAGCAACTTTCTACTCCAGGTCCTCTCTAGCAACAAGTTTCCACTCGAGCAAGTCTACTCGTATAAGTACCTTGGGATATCTTTCGACCCTGCCCTCACATTCCATGACCACATCGCTGCCCTAGCCTCAGCCTCCAATATTCGGCTGGGTATCTTATACCACCACAAAAATTGTCTTCCCCCGACGCCCTCCGACTCGCGGTCACATCTTCTATACTGTCCTTTGTTGATTATGGTTTACCAGTTTATGATGCTGCAGACCAGACCACCCTAAACAAAATCCACCTCATGTTAAATAAGGCCTGTAGGCTAATTACAGGGGCCCCCAGATTAACACATACCTGCCATCTATATGCTCAGGCTATGCTGCTCGACCTAGATGAACGTCTTGGATATCAAACCTGTCTCATAACAATAAAAACTCTCCTTGGACTATCCCCACCAGGGTTGACAGCCTCCATCCACCAAGCAAACTCACTAGTACAAACATGAACCTCCTCCAAAACCACACTGTTAGTTCCCAGGGCAAGGACCACACATGGTCAAAGGCCTATTGCTACAGAGCCCCATCCTGGTACAACACTCTCTCCACCACTATCACTGGTGCCTCCACTATCTCCTGTTTCAAAACCTCCCTTCGTAATCACCTACTTAATATGCGCAGCTGTAACTGTTACTAAGTTTGCTGTTGCTCAATTGCTCTGACAAAGCTCCCTGAGTGGCTGCACCCAACCTACTACCAACCACTTCCTATTGTCCTATTCTTTTTTCATCTCCTCCTGTCTCTACACCCCTCAGTCTGTATGCTCTTACCACGGTTTGTTCTGATTTACTAAATATCTGTACCTACCTGTGCTCTGCTAATCCTGTAACCTTAAAATTGTATCCAATATATGTCTTCATGTTTCACCAATTTTTGTACTCTGTTATGATGTAACAAACTTGTTTTACCGTATTTGTCCTCTTTGTGACGAGGTACCTTTGAAAATGAGCCTCTGGCTCAAAGGTTGTATACTGAGGTACAAATAAATAAATTAAATTAAATAAATTAAGAAACAAACAGCCCAGAGTCCACTGATCAGCTATCACATGGCTGACTGTCTCTGCAGGCCTGCAGGTCACATGATTCAGGGAGGCAGTTTAATAGGCACTGGCAGGGAGGCAGTGTTTTACTTATGCAATAACAACTGAGCTGGCAGTCGTTTCCTGGGGATTAATGACCATCCACGTGGGGGGGGTTGGTTGCACGAAATGACCACCAGAGAGGTCATTATTGTAATTATAAGGCTAATCCAGCTGTGCTGATTTTAAATATAAAAAAATTGTTTATTAACTTTGGTTGTGCTGTTTGTCTTTGCGATGCAGTCGCACGACTTGTCAGTAGCTATGGTTTAGTTTCATATAGTGACACTACATGTGTCCTCTGTGCTGACATTAATTAGTGCTACCCCATGGATTTGACGAGGTCCCCATTAATTTTATCTTATTTTCTGTTAGAGAAGCTAATAGAGCCACAAAGATAGTGATCAAGTGTAAAATGAAGTTTAAATGTCAGCTTAACAGTTAAAGGCATCAGTGACCTATAAAGTAGTTGTTGTATTTTGATCAGATTTCCAACTGCTGACAGGAACAGCAGTTGGAAACCCGATCGAAATACAAGAACTGTGCGTTTTATGTCACTGCTGCCTTTAACTGTTAAGCTGACATTTAAATTTTATTTTACATTCAGTTGCTATATTTGGCTCTGTTTGCTTCTCTGTCACTGCATATGTGCATAATTACCATGGCTCTCTTACTTTTATTTATTTTTTTAGCTTTTGTTCACCAGGTAAGCATGCTAGACAGTCAAGTGCCTATTTTCAGGTGCGATCCGGGAGAATTACAAGGTAAAGGCAATAACAATTCAGAGACAAGGTACAGCAATCAACAAGGTACACTCACATACAGACAGTAACAAATACAGTGGCAAGTACAGAGTTAAGGCATGGCAACAGCAGGAGGCAGTCAAAGAAGCAAACATATATCAGCAAGACAGTTACAAGGCATAAACATTTACCGCATAAGTGAGGAATCACACTCTGCGACTATTCCCGACTTTACAGTTCATTCTGCCTTCATGTGAAGTGGCTCCTCGCGCTACTGAATCATCTGGATTGGTCATTACCTGACCAATAATGACCGATCCCAAAACCAATCAGAGCATGAAGGAGCCTCATTTACATTCAATTAGCCTTATAATTTCAATTTCTCTGGTGGAAAGAGTTTGCAGTCCAGGCAGTTCTGCAGTGTGCAGTGTGCCTCTGTTCTGTGTATTTCTGAGCTCACAAAAAAGCTATAGTTCTTTTCTGTATGTTAAATATTTTTGTATTTAGTTGTTATAACCCTTCAGGAAAGTTTTATTTAATTAAAAATGCTTTTTTTTGTTAAAAAAAGTATTTTTTGTGCACTTATTTTCAGGTACTATACTTTATTTTGCTAGTACTTGTAATAGTGGTTTTTTTTGGTTATTTACTTTATTGATGGAGCGTGGTGGTCCAAGTGGTGGCCATCGTGGGCCACGAATGAGGGTGGCCGCCCAGTTAGATTTAATTGGCAGGATTTGGGGACCCTGCCTGCAGTCACAGTGAGCCCAGCAGCTGTGGCTGTCATCCAGGAGCTGCAGCAGGAACAGGTGGAGCAGCAGCCGCTGCAGGATCAGCAGGAGGAGCAGCAGCAAGAGCAGCAGGAACCGCAGTAGGCTGTCAGCCCTCGACCACTGGCAGCACAGCAGCAGGTGTGTCCAGGTGCTCCCCTACTGCTTGTACTGGGCCCTGCCCATGGCTCACCTGTGTGGCCCTTTTTTTCTTCCTTCCTTGGTGACTCCAGTGTGCTGCATTGCAATCTTTGTAACATGGTGGTCCGCTGGGGCTCAAGGGCAGCCACCTGGACATGGGTAGTCAGCGCACCCATCTAGCTGCTCACCACCATGTCCAGTGGGAAGCAAAGCTGCAGGAGGTAACAGTAATGTGGTATTGTCAAATTCAAATGCTACTTTTTTTTGGAGGGGGGCATTATTTATAGAAAAGGTAAAAAAAAGATTCATTAATGTTTTGGTCATCTTTACAGGTCTTCAGTGTAGCATCATAACTGAAAAAAAAATTTAACTGCTGTGATTCGTGAAGAACGTGATTTGTCTCGGAGTCATGATAAGTGACTGGTGTGTCATGACTAATGAACTGTACGCAAATACCTAAGGCTGTACTTCCCTGACCTGTACCACTCCAAACACCCTGACTTGAAAACACATATCAATGAGTACAATGGTCAAGCCAAGATACTATAAAACAGGGTTACATGCAACTTACAACCCAAAAACTTATAATTTTGCAATTCATGAATCGTGACCGTGAAGATGAAGAACACGATTTGTATCGTGAGTGACTCATGATGATCCCCTGACTTAAAAATGCACATTAATGAGTACTATGTTCATTCCAAGATAAGCACTACGCCAGTACTCTGAAGGGAAGTCAAACAAATAACTGTGACTTAAGTTATAGATGGAGATTGGGCCCTAAAGAGATGCAATCAGACAGACAGATTAAGATTGTGCTGCACACACAAGAGATGCAGACACAAAGGCACAACACCTTAACCAGTGCTCACAAGTCACAAATCCAGATCTGGAAAAGAATACCTTTTGCCAGTTTGGGGGGGTCAGTTCACTGCAGTGACAATCCACTACCAAGAGACCATTAAGCAGTACCAAATAACACAGGCTGATAGCCGGTTCACAGTGTTGCAATTACTGTGTGGCACAAAAAAATTTGTCTGATTTAATAGCATGCGTCGCACACACACTCACACACACACTACAGGTAATGTACACCAATTTGAAAAGTTCAGTAATATAATCAAATCTTTAAACAAACTGAAATTATGCACTGCACCACAACAATCAGCAAAAAAATGTCAAAAATTACTGAAAATATTACTGTGTGTACATTAACACAGTTATACAAGAAAAATATAACCAAAAAGACCGCCTTTCTCCCAGACAGTTTATCTACCTCCACCACAGATATGCCCCTTCCCCAAGCACACTTCAAGCCTCTGTCACTACACAGACTGAATGTTCTAAATTAACATTCAAAATCCACACACTTACAACAAACACTCGATGATATAAAAGGGTTTCCTACAATCGATGTACTAAATTTTGAGGAAAAAAAAGGCCCAAAAAGGCTTGTTAAACGGCTTTTAGAGGGTTTGAATCTCAGAGCTCTGAGAGCAAACTATCTCCAGCTACCATTACACACGCACTACTCAGAACTGAGGCTGTGTAGAACAATCTAAAGCCCATGTGACCTGCAATCCAATGAATCACTGCAAAATTTGCCTTGGAGCACACCAATAAAGTGAAGTGATGCAAAGAACATTGATTTCAATGTACTTCACATTAAAATTGGTGCAAAAGTGGTTGGGGAAAGGCAGAGTCAACTCAAAGTCATTGTTTCCAATGGACTTCGCTATCCTCATTATGATGCAAAGTACTATGCTTCGCATTGCGGATTACTCCTTGATTTACGAATTGCTTTGTGTAGCATATTTTGGCCACTTTGCCCACCACTAATGGGGACGTTTGTAGGGCCTGGGTTACTTTGAATATCACCTGTCAAGAGTAGCAGGGACAGGAGAGGGCAGTATGGGTGGGGCAATAGGTAGGGGTGATAGAGGGAGTGCAGGAAAAATTTGGGGAGGTGGCTTTCATGGTTGGAGAGAAAATCAAAAAGGATGGGGCCCAGGGGAGTTTGTTCCCATCGATCCACTACAGTGGGAGGTACAATGAGCCTATTGAGGTGAGTGAAGACGGATAGGTACACTTGATCAGAGGCAAGTACTGTAGCACAGAAATTGGTCCCCTCCAGCAAGCCTTGCAGAATGGCTGCCAGTAGATGGAGCAGGACAACCTTCATTTGTGTGTGCTGTAACAATTAGTCACCAGTAGCACCTGTTGACAGTACTGGCCAAATGTTTAGGACTCTTGACTGTAGCAGAGAAGGCAGGAGCAGTCCAGGTTTGATGCCCACAGCCTGCACTCTAGGTAACTTTTGTGCACTGTGAAGTAAAGAATACACAACTGTGGTGTGGGTGAAATAACTAATTACAGATTCAATCATTTACAGAGTGAGAAATCCATGGGGCCCTGGAGGGAACAACTATGTTGCTGCAAGTGAGGGGGTGGATGATTCCAAGTAGTTCATCAAGATAGTGGTGCAGAAATGGGCTAGGTTCTGGTACTCTATAAATGTAGGATCACCCCTGGGTGGGAGGGTGCTTGGGGCAGGTTGGGTGGGTAGAACCTAATGGAACCACACATAGCATGGCTCAGTTCTCAGAGCTGGGAGAGAGAGGTGGCAATGTACCTTGGAGGTGAGAGAGATGTCTAGTAGCCAGGAAAAAGTGCCAGGCAGGGTCCAGGGGTCCATTCAAGCCATGATGCCCTACAGCAGGTTCATGCCCCATGTACCACCTTGGTTCCCACCATCAACCTGCCCAGCTTTTTTTATGAGCTTTCTATGTGGCACAGGGTCAAAGGCCTTGCTGAGGTCTAAGTAGGCCATGTCCACCATTCCCCCTGATCTATTTCACTGGTCACCCAATCAAAGACATCTATTAGGTTTGTCTGACATGACCTCTTTCCCAAGAATTTATGCTGCCTTGGGTCCTCTAACCCGCCAGAAGGAAGGAAGGTATTCTATGAGTCTTTCCTTTAGAAGTGACTCCATTCCTTTAGAAGAGACTCCATTAGTATCCCCTCTACTAATGTCAGACTAACCGGCCTGTAGTTGACAGTTTCTTCCCTGCTGCCGCTCTTATGGAGCAGGACTACATCTGCCCTTCTCAAGTCCTCTTGGCCACCCCTGTATCTATTGAGTTGTTGGATAGAGCTGTCAGAGGTGCAGCCAGTACCTCCCTGTGCTTCTTCAAAACCCATGGGTATACCCCATCTGGCCCCACCACTTTGTCCAATTTCAGATTTTTAAGTTCTTTCAGAACTCCTTCCTACATGAATGGATTAGTGTCTACTTCTATCCCTACTGTGGTTCTGTACCCTATGTGTGGCCCATCCCCTCCACTGTGAAGACCAAATAAAAGGTTTGTTCAGGATATCTGCTTTTTCCTGATCAACTTCTTCACAATCTCCCTCTACACCCCTCAGTCACGCACTTCCCCCATCCTTCATTTTTTTTTTATATATATACCTAAAAAAGATATTGTGTCCCTTTGCTACCCTTCTGGCTATTCTTTACTCCATTTGTGCCCTAGCACCACTCATAGCCTTTCTTGTTTCCCTCTGCTTTTGCCAGTGCGCTTCTCTATCCTCTTCCCTCTGCATCTCCTTATATCTCCTGAACCCTGTCCTTTTTTCTTTTACTTTTGCTGCCACCTCCCTTGAGAACCATAATGGTCTCTTTTTCTTCCTTATTTTATTTACCTCTTTTGTGCATAGGTTTGTTGCTTTCACTATTCCATTCTGTAATCTGGCCCGCTGTCTCTCTCTTCCTCCCCTCCGCAGGGTAACCCCTTCTGCCAGTGTGTCCCTGAAGCATTTTCCCATTTTTTTAAAATGTGCCCTCCTGAAGTCCAGGACCCTCAGTCTTGTGTGTTTTGCTGTTGCTGCCATCCTAATGTTAAACTACACTGTCCACTGATCACTAGTCCCCAAGTGGCATCCCATGCTGACGTCTGCAATGTTATCACTTTTTGTAAGTTCTAGGTCTAGTATTGCCCCATTATGAGTGGGTTCCTTGACCAGTTGCCTCAGAAAAGCCCCCTGCAGGGAGTCAGATGACTCTGAGGCTCCAATCAATATCAGGTAGCTTGAAGTCCCGCACAAGGAGTGCATCCCCCTTATCTGACATCCTGCTAATGGCTTCCACATATCATTGTCTAGATCCTCCTCTGTGCTGGAGGTCTGTAGTTTGCCCAATGTGAATGGAGGCTCTGGCTGCTGTCTCCAGTGTGACCCACAGTAGCACCAACCCCTCTTTACCTCCTTGCAGTTCTGTTGCCTTGATATCCTCCCTGACATATAATACAACCCACCACCTTTCCTTCCTTCCCTATCCTTCCTGAACTGCATGTATCCTGGTATAGCCATGTCCCAGTCATGGTTTCTTGTGTAACATGACTTAGCAATGGCTATTTTGTCCAGGTTTGCTTCAGGCATGATAGTTCCAAGGTCTGTAATTTAATTCCCAAGACCTCTTGCATTTGCACACATGGCAATCCACATCCTTCTCCCCCTGCTTAAACCCCTCCCTTTCCCCCTGTCTTTTCTCCCCTCTCATATTACTATGATTTTTCCTTTTCCCATGGTCTTCAGACCCCCTTTTTCTGCCTTGAACCTGCTCCCTTGGGAGTTTCCTCACCTCAGATGCTCCTTACCTCCTGCTTCCTCTTGCAGGGGGTGGAGGCAATATATGCCTCCCTCTATCTTTCCGTCACCCTCTCAGCTAGTTTAAATGTTTGTTAAAGTAACATTCAAACCATCCACTGAGGACTACAGTCCCTCTGCTAGATGGATGCAGCCAGTTGCCCTTGTACAGGCTACATTCTGCCAGATTGGTCCCCAGTCCCCAATGTAGTCAAATCCCTCCTCTCTTCACCATTTCTTCAACCATGAGTTGAAGGACCTGATGTGGAATTCCCTGTTCTCCCCCCTCAGTCTTGTACAGACAGCATCTCATTGAAAGTCACTGAGTGTGCTACCTGTTTTAGGCCCCTGCCCAGATGTCTGAGCTCCCCTGGCACAACCCCAGCTGCATCCCTAGCTAGGTCATTGGTCCCTAGGTGGACAATGATATTTAGCCCCCCCACCCTAGCAATCCTTAGGATCCACGGACCAGCCCCCTGAGCTGTGGTGTCAGATAGGCACCTTACCTCCCTCCCTGTTCCCAAATCTATTCCTGCTAACAAATAATTTCTGCACCAGAAGCTGCTTCTTGTTCTGCTGGGGTCCTCTGCCACTCACCTTAGGCTCCCCCCCTTTGGGTGACCCCCACATTCTCCCTGGCCACTACTACAGGTGCCACTTCTTAGCAGTCCCATCCCACTAGAGCAGCATAGGAGTTATGTAGTGACAACAGTAGAGGAACTGCACCTGCCCTGCCACCCTCCTGGAACCCACCACTGTCCATCTGGCTCTCCTTCTCCTGGGCATCATCTGGGGCAGAGGCAGTGGACTCAGTGGCCCCCAGGAGAGGGCTGAGGTCATCTGCATCCTGGCTAGCTTGGCCCAGAGTCTAGTGACCTCTTCCCTCAACCCAAAGAAGTGCATTTAAATGGGGCAGCACTTCAGTCTCCACAAGGTCTCCCTGAAGACTGCTGCTCCACACCCACTGCACAGCACCACTCCCATTTCTGGTTTTATTTGCCACCTTCTGTACCCTGTCCCTCTGCTTTGGTTCTACCCCTTTGAATCCCTTATCAGTCTTATGTCCCACTACCCCAGATATGTGTCTTCTGACTTTCTCTTAATCCCTTATTTCCTGTTCACTACCTTATTTTCCTCCCTCCATTCCTCTGTGCTCCACCCCACCCCCATCGCTTACTACTTGGTTTATGTTTACCTCACTGGAACCCTTATTTCACTAACCGTAGATAGGGTGACCCTCCCATTCTCACTATTGGCCTTCTTTTTCCCATTTTCCCTTTTCCCTGGAGTGTAAGAATGGTAGAAGTGACCAGGTACCTTACCTTAGCCCCTAATGAAGACCCACTTCAGGGTTGAAGTGCAGGACTGTGTCTGTTCAGGCGGCTTGCCGAAAATAAATCTTGCACTGGGGCAATTTCAGCTATTGTGTGCCTAGTTTTTTCTTTCATTTTTATATTTGAGTTGGCAAAACTCTACCAGAGCACCACCAATTCCCTTGAGCGCATGATACTTTTCTTCTTTTGATACCTTACCTTAGCTGACTGGCAGAGCCTCCTGCTTCCCTGCAGCCCCCTGTTGATGCCTGCTGAAGCCTAAGACTCCAATCCATTCAGCTATACCACTCATGTTCTGTTCCACTCACATTCTGGGACATGAACATGAATGGGACATGTTAAGAGTGTTTCCTTTTATTCTTCCTGTGGCACCTCCTAGAGACAGGGCTTCCTGCTAACCTACAGCTACTCCTATTGGTCCACTGCCACCAGTTTCAGGCTTCCTTTTTCAGTACCCCCCCAGCTGGTGCTTAGCAGACCAAATACATGCCTAAAGTTCTCTCCCTGTGCATATATAACACCAAGTATACCCCTCCTGATTGGCTGATTTCTGTGCCTGGTGCTGCCTTCCCTCCCACTTGTACTCCACCTCCAAACTCTGTAGTGCAATTGCACAAATGCTGGGGAAGAAAAATAGCAACAGGTAAAGAAACTGTTAACACAGCACCCCTGTTTGCAGTTTCTGTTCACCATTTATTGTTATTTACATCTTGTTGAGTTGTGAATGAATGCTTACAGTATTCACTGCAAGCCATTAGTCGACGATGTCGACCAATAGTATTGCAGTGCTTACTGTAAGCTGTCATTCAGTGGCAGCACAGCCAGTGGGCAGCCGTGGAGGTGTGTGGATGGGTTTTGCTGCCCACCAGCTGACATGCCATGCTAGGACAGGGGAATGGGGTAGGGTGTGGGTGCCATAGTGGGTGGGGGGGTCCACTGGACTACCAGGGCACTAATGGACTATGTGTTATGCTGTGTTCAGGGCTGAAAGAGGGATACCACTAGACTACCAGGGACTGTCACTACATATTTACTATGCAGACAAGGGTCGGGAAGGGAGGTGGAGCACTGGACTACCAGGGTGGGATGACTTGCTTTATGATATGATCGAGGATGGGTGGGGGGGAACACTGGACAACCAGGGAGGGTTTATTCCTTTATATAATTGGAGATGGGTGGGGGGGCCACTAGACTACCAGGGATATGGGGATTTTATACTTTTCATTCACGATCGGGGCTGGGCTGTTGTGTTGTGCTGTGCAATACAGCAGCCCACCTGTGGGTGGCTACAACTTAGGCATGTTTTTTCCATACCTATCTTTGCACGGCACATCTCCGAGATGTACGGGCAGCTGCGCTGCATATGTGCCATGTATGCAGGGGACTGCCCCCTCTGGATGCACTGCCTGCATTATCTTTGCGCTGTGGTGCATCCAGATTTGCATGGCGCATCAACCCCTTATTAATATAGCCCAGGGGCACATTTTGGAGATGTGCCAGTGCAACTCAATTGCGCAGGGTGCATCTCCTTTGACTATCCTGGCCCCAATTCCTAAGTAGTTGGCAGTTTCTGACACCACAATACCAGAATTCTACTGAATTCTTTTTTACCAGCAGTGTGAAAAGCAAAGGTGAAAACCCACTTGTTTCACTGCACTAACAAATATTTTATTATAAAAGCATAAAGCAATTACTAACACATCAAAATACAATTAATAAAGCAGTCAGTTGTGCATTTATTAGAAGTAAATACCTGCTCTTTAAGCTTATATTAAAAGCTCCTTTTTGGAACCAACAAAACTCCATGTGTGGACTTCTGTATTTTCAGCATAGAGCACCCAGTTGTTTTCATTTGGAACTGTTGGGGGACCACTTGCCTAAAAAAATCTACTACCCAGGTAAAATGTTGAGAGCACCAGGTACAGTACTTCCCCATCCCTAGTGGGTCCTTCGACTAACTGCCTGAGAAAAGCCCCGGGTAGGGAGTCAAGGATGACCCTGTTATTTGCTGAAGCTGCTGTTGGAAGGCTCCACTGCACATCTGTCAGACTGAAGTCACCAACTAGCAGCACCTCACTCTCAGGAAAGCAGATTTTGCCAAATTGGGCAGCATCCTAGATGGGTATTTAGCTAAAATTAACCCAGTGATGAATGCTGAACAGAAGTGGGCAAGCATTAAGAATGGGATGAATGAGGCCACAAACATATGTGCCAAATCTCAAAGTAAGCAGTCCAGGTCCAAAAAGCGTAGCTGACTCAGCAAGGAAGTGGAGTGGAAGGTGAGGGGAAAAAAGATTGACCTTCATTGAGTGAAAAAAATCAGGGTGTGAGGAGGACAGAGAGGTGTTCACAAAGGCATGTAGGGAGGTGACAAGGTCAGTCAGAGCAGCCAAGGCAGCAAAGCAGCTGAAGTTGGCTCAGGGGATCAGAGAGGGGAAAAAGGGGTTCTTTAAATGCATAAGGGAGAAAAGGAGTTGTAGAGAAGACATTGTTAGAATCAAGAGGGATGTGGGATGGGCGGGACAAGAGGAAGAAAAGGCAGAGGCACTCAATGAGTATTTCTGCTCGGTGTTCACAAAAGAAAGGTATGGACCAATACCGGAGGGGAAAGGGGGCAAGGGTGAAGGGGGAAGAGATAACAGATGGGGTCATCCAAGAGGATAGAATTCTGAAAAGCCTTAAAGTCTTGCGGGTGGACAAGGCATCAAGACCAGATGGTGTACACCCAAGGGTCCTGAAAGAACTGGCGGAGGTGTTGGCAGGCCCTCTGATGGACCTCTTCAACACCTCCTTGGAGACAGGGAAGGTACCTAGAGACTGGAGGATGGTTCATGTGGTGCTCCTTCACAAGAGTGGACCCAAGGACCAACCAGGCAACTACAGACCGGTAAGCTTAACTTCCATAGTGGGGACATTAATGGAGACCATTCTAAAGGAGAGGTTATTAACCTTTCTCGATAGTAATGGTCTACAGGATGAGAGACAGCAGGGGTTTGTCTCGGGAAGATCGTGCCAAACTAACCTGATCGACTTCTTTGACTGGGTCACTAGGGCGATTGACAAAGGCCACGCTATGGCTGTCCTGTACCTGGACTTCAGCAAGGCTTTCAGCTCGGTGCCCCATGGGAGATTAATAAGCAAGCTGAGGGACATGGGGGGGAGAAATTGGGGGGGTTGAGAGGTGGTTGCAGAGTAGACAACAGAGGGTAGTTGTAAGGGGAGACATCCAAGCCAATACCAGTAACAGACGGGGTACCACAGGGTTCAGTGCTTGACCCAGTTTTGTTCAATGTCTTCAATGGAGACATTGCAGAGGGGGTCAAGAGTAAGATCAGCCTGTTCACAGATGACACTAAGGTTTGTGCAAAAGTGGACAATGAGGAAGGGAGGCAGTCACTCAGTGAGGATCTAGCTAAACTCAAACACTGGTCTTGGGAGTGGCAATTGGGGTTTAACGCTAAGAAGTGCAAGGCCATGCACCTCAGAGCAAGAAATCACAGGACCAGCTGCTGGCTGGGGGGAGTGCAGATAACAGCTTCAGAGGAAGATAGGGACCTTGGAGTAATAGTCAAAGGGGACATGAAGGTATCAGTGCAGTGTAGGAGGGTGGCAGCAAGGGCAAATAGGATGCTGGGGTGCACTGCCAGAGGAATCACCTCTAGAAAGGAGGAGGCTGTTGCTAGCCTTGCTTGTAGAGCAGAAAGCAGCTAACTAAAAGAAGCTACATTTTCTTATTCATTTAAAACTTATATCTCAGCAATAGGCAGTGTCTGTTAAGATTAAGTAGGCAGATAACTTTATTAGAAGTAGAAGGGGTCTTATTTAGGGTTAAAAAAAGAAAGAAAAGAAAGAAAGTCAGTGTGTGTTCTGTGCAGGGAAGGGTACTATATCAGCTGACTTTGCTAAACCAGTAGGAGGAAAGAGAGCTTACCTGGGGGTGTGGTTTAGACACTATAAAAGCAGGTGAGTCAAATTACAACTTCCTGTTACTAGCCTTTTTTCTTACTAATTGCCCTCCATCCCACCCACCCAAAGCCAGTTCTACTTTTATAGCCACTTTGGACTGTCAACAGGAACTTCCTGTTTGGCAGTAGGAAGGAAAGGATCATAGAGAAACATTGGTTTTGTCAACCTAAAGGAAAAAGTGGCTCACTCCCCCAGCTGCTGGTGGTCTGATATTGAGCAAGGAAGAAGGAGGCTACTGAGGAAGATAGGAAGTTGCTGTCCCAGAACAGGAAGGGTGAGAGCTGTAAGGAGAGGAGAGAATAAGCATCCAGAGAAACAGTAGAGGACACAAAATAAGACATGATAGGAGTGGTGCAGTGCAATGGCTGTAGGGTGGCAGTGTTCTGGGAGACATTCTGGAGGCTGCGATGCTGCCCTATTTGCAGGCACCTCTCTGGTCTGAGAGAGGAGGCTGTCTGCCCCAGGCTGATCTGGCTAGGATTCGTGAAACCTCCTCCCCCATCCAGGGACCACCAGGGCCAATGCCACTACCTCAGAGATTGCCAAGAAAGAGGAGAGGCTGGAACAGGGTTGGCTCAAGGAGGGAGAGGGTGATGGAACAGGGTTGCATCTCTCCAGCTGTACCTCTCCACAATTTATTCGCTCTTCTGGTGGATAGTGGTTCCTCTATGGAGGCACCTGCAGTGGAGACCAAGGAGGATGCTGGGAACCTTCACAAAGGAGACCTACAGGAGGGTGGCATGGGACCCCACAGGGGAAGGAAACAACTCCTGGTGGGGGAACTCAATCATTAGGGGGGTAGAAATTGGGAGGAAGGGGAGAGGTAAGGTGCCTTCCTGGTGCCACGCTTGAGGGACAGGAGGCTTAATCTCAGGATCGTGGGAGGAGCTGCACGAGGAGGGAGTTGATGTCATTGTCCACCTAGGGACAAATTACCTGGCTAGGAATGGACCAGAGAGTAAAAGAGGAGTTTGTAGAGTTGGAAGGGCCTCAGACAAGTAGCACATACGATAACCTTCTCGGAGGTGCTGCCTGTCTATGGCAAGGGAGATGCTAGGGCACTTCTCACTAGGGAATTCAATGAGTGGTTCAAAACTGGTGTGGAGCCCAGGGTTTTGGCTTCATTGGGGACTGGGAGCCATTTGAGGATGCAGACCTATACTGGTGCGATGGTCTGCATCTGTCCGGGGAGAACCAGGATCCTAGGTGAGAGGTTTAAATGATTCATTGGCAAGCATTTAAACTAGCCAAGGAGGGAGGCACTGAAAAGGAGCAGGGAAATCTGAGCTTCCCCCCACAAAATATGGTGATTAGTGAGGTAAACACCAAGGTACAGAAGTTATTAGGAGCAGAACAGATTTAAATGTAAAAAGGCAAAGGCAGTAAGGACAGAAATGGGGCTAAAAAGGGTAAGGCTATCAAAAGTGGAGGTGATGAGTACCAACGCCCATAGTCTGTGTAACAAGCTCCCTGAACTAGTGGCCTTGATGGAGAGGGTTGCCTGGATATTGTGGCAGTCACAGAAACATGGTACACAGAGAACCATGACTGGGATGTCAACATACCAGGATACACAATCTATAGGAGGGACAGGGAGGGTAAAAGAGGAGGAGGAGTAGCTCTCTATGTAAAGGAAGGGATCAAAGCAACAGAACTAAAGAGTAAACAGGGAGCAGATGAGGCACTTTGGGTCACCCTGGAGACAGGAAATGGCACCACAATCCACATGGGGGTTGTATACAGACACCGATCTCAGGGGGAGGGAATGGACAAGGAAATGATAGAAGGCTTTCTTAGAATGGTAGAAAAAGGGGAGATATTGTTGATGGGGGACCTGAATATGCCAGATGTTAACTGGAGCACCTTTGCTGCAGGCACATCCAAGAGCAGGGTCATTCTTGATGCCCTACAGGAGGCATGCCTCAGACAGCTAGTACTGGAACCCACTCGGGAGGGAGCAATCTTAGACCTAGTACTCTCAAATGGGGATGGAGAAAGAATCTAAGATTTAGAAGTGGGTAGCCATCTGGGAACAAGCGACCACCGAACAGTGTGGTTCACAATAAACACAGCCATACAATCAAGCCATACAAAAGCAAGAGTACTGGACTTTAGGAGGGCTGGCTTTGGGAAAATGAGAGAGTGCCTCAGAAAAGCACTAGCAAACAGGCAAGAAGGAGGGGTGGAGGAACATGGGGAGTGATCAAAACAGCCATCACAGAGGCAACAAGCCTTTGTGTAAAGCAAATCAATAAAACACAATGAAGGAAAAAAAACGCTATGGTTCTTAAAAGAGGTGGCAGGGAAGGTTAAGGAGAAAAGGACAGCATTCAGGAAATATAAGGAAACATAGAAGGAGCAGGACAGAGAACTTTATCACTTAAAGCAGAAAAAGGTTGGGAAGGCAGTCAGAATAGCAAAGGCCCAAACCGAGGACAGGATAGCCAATTCTGTTAAGAAGTGGGATAAGACCTTTTATAGGTACATTATTGAGCAAAGAAAGACCAAAGGAGGGATACTGAAGCTTAACAAAGGGGAAGGAATGTGGGTAGAGGGTGACAGTGAAAAAGCAGGGATACTGAACAAATATTTCTGCTCAGCATTCACAAAGGAAGAGGAGGGGGAATTACCTAAACCAAACAAGAGAAACACTCTGAAGACGGGGTCGATACCAGTCCAATTACAGAAGAAAGGGTTCTGAAAGAACTAATAAAATTGAAGGTGGACAAAGCAATGGGGCCTGATGGGATTCACCCAAGAATTCTAAAAGAACTAAGAGTAGAACTAGTGACACCGCTGACTACTCTCTTTGACAAATCATGGGAGGATGGGGTGGTACCTGAGGACTGGAGGAGGGCAGATGTGATCTCTTCAAAAGTGGGAGCAGGACAGAGGCAGGAAACTACAGACCAGTTAGTTTGACCTCAGTGGTAGGGAAAATGATGGAATCACTTCTGAAGGAAAGAATTGTTGAGTACCTACAGGCCAGTGGGGCACAGGACCCAAGGCAGCATGGATTCACAATGGGAAGGTCGTGTCAGACGAATCTAATAGATTTCTTTGACTGGGTGACCAAAGTAGTAGACCAGGGAGGGGCTGTGGACATGGCCTACCTAGATTTTAGCAAGGCATTTGATACAGTCCCACACAAAAGATTAATACACAGATAGCCAGCCTTGGAGTGGGTCTCAAGGTGGTAGCCTGGATAAAAAATTGGCTAGACAACAGGATGAAAATGGTAGTAGTAAATGGAGTACACAGTGAAGAAAGGAGGGCTACTAGCGGGGTACCACAGGGTTCAGTACTGGGACTAGTCCTTTTTAATGTCTTTATAAGAGACATTGCAGAGGAACTGGAAGGAAAAGTAATGTCTCTTTGCAGATGACACAAAGATCTGCAACAGGGTTGATACACAAGATGGAGTGGAAAGGATGAGAAGGGACTTGGCAAGGTTGGAGGAATGGTCAAATGTATGGCAGTTCAGATTCAATGCAAAGAAGTGCAAGGTAATGCACATGGGAAACAAAAACCCAGGGAAGCGTACACAATGGGGGGTGAGATACTGACAACAGTAAAAATAGAAAGGGACCGGGGTAATTATATCAGATGACCTAAAGGTAAGCAAGCAATGTGAGAAGGCAGTAAGGAAGGCTGGGGATACTGGGACGCATAGGAAGAGGCATCAATAGTAGAAAACAGGAAGTTGTTATCTCTCTGTACAGACAGCTGGTGAGACCGCATCTGGAGTACTGTGTGCAGTTCTGGAGACCCCATCTCCGCAAAGACATAGACAGAGTGGAGGCTGTCCAGAGGAGGGCAACCAAAATGGTGCAGGGTCTGCAATGGAAGACTTACGAAGAAAGACTAAAGGAGTTTAATATGTATACCCTTGAGGAAAGAAGGGAGAGAGGGGACATGATAGAAACTTTCAAGTACCTCAAGGGAATTAACAAAGTCCAAGAGGGTAGCATCTTCCAGAAAAAGAGATGTGCAAGAACAAGGGAGCACAATTTGAAGATGGGGGGGCGGCTCAGAGGTAATGTGAGGAAGTTTTTTTCACTGAGAGGGTTGTGGATGCATGGAACAGCCTCCTGAGGAGGTTGTGGAGTCAAGAACAGTGAGGGACTTCAAGAATGCATGGGACAGGCATAAGGTAGTCCTAGTGGGGGGTAGGAGGAAGTAAGCTGTTGGTTAACTAGGATCTGCAGCTTATCTGTTAGGTAGGAAAATGAGCAGACTAGGTGGGCCAAGCGGTCCTTATCTGCCATCAAATTCTATGTTTCTATGTTTCTATGTCATCCTGCCCTTGTATAGATCACTGGTGAGGCCACACTTGAAGTACTGTGTGGAGTACTGGTGTCCATACCTCAAAAAGGGCTACGAAAATGAGGGGAGCTGCCGTATGAGGAAAGATTCAGGGAGCTCATTGTGTACTCACTAGAAGAGAGAAAGGAAAGGGAGGACATGATAGAGATCTTTAAGTACTTGAAAGGCAAAAAAAAAGACAGAGAGGGAGGATTGTTTCACTTAAAGGGGGAGAGGGTCATTGGGGGTACAGTCTGAAGTTGAAAGGGGGAAGGTTCAGGAGGGAGATGAAGAGGCACTACTTTACAGAGAGAGTGTTGTGTGAGACGGAACGCACTGCTGGAGGAGTTAATCAAACTGAGGATAGTGGATAGCTTTAAGCAGGGTTGGGATAGAGTCAAGGGAAGGATTAGTACAGACAAGAACACAAAGTGGGTAAGACCAGAAAAGGGGAGGAGCTGCACAACTGGACAGACTTAATAGACCTGTGGGCTTTTTTCTGCTGGCAATTTCATATGTTCGTATGACAGTGCATTCACTTTCAGAGGCATGCTAGTGACCACATACTGTATGGGCACAGTACTGAGACCGCTCTGGTTCAGGTGCTCATTGATCTCCTGATGGCGAGAGATCAGAGAAACCATTCCATTCTGGTACTGCTTGATCTTTCTTCAGCTTTCGACATTGTAGACCATGGAGTGCTGCTCGAGCGCCTGAGGTCCACCTGTGGCCTGTCAAGTACAGTGCTCAGATGGTTTTCATCCTTCCTAGCTGGTGGAACACATACAGTTGTGTCTGGGTTTTTTCTTCCGACCCTTTTTCTCTGTCTTGCAGGGTTCCTCAGGGCTCAGTGCTGTCCCCCATGTTATTTGCAGTGTATATGCTACCCCTCAGAGATATTGTAAGATGGTATGGACTGCGGTTTCATTGCTATGCTGATGATACCCAGCTCTACCTGTCTTTCGCCCCCAACCAGGTTAGTGCACTCTCAGTATTTAATTACTGCCTTGTCGAAATCTAAGACTGGATGAATTTGAGCTGGTTAAAGCTGAATGCGGGAAAGACTGAGGTTATGGTTGTGGACCCGGGTCACAGGATAGAGAGGCTGAGGACTGATCAGCCCTCTAGAATATTTCTGGGGGGTGCTCAGATCCTTACCTCAGAACAGGTGCGTGACCTTGGAGTGGTGCTAAATGGTGGGATGACCCTTCGTCATCAGGTGTCGGCAGTCATTAAGTCAGCTTTTTACCATCTTAGAAACATTGCCAGGGTCAAACACTTTGTTCCATCCAGCGATCTGCCTGTGTTGGTCCACGCCTTTGTGACCTCCCGCCTTGACTACTGCAACTCCCTTTACCTAGGGCTTCCCGGGGTTGATATCTGCCGCCTGCAGCTGGTGCAGTACGCTGCTGCTCGATTATTGTCAGGGGTGTCTAGGAGTTTGCATATCACCCCTGTGCTGCGTGATCTGCACTGGCTGCCAATTCAGTGGCGGATCGCCTTTAAGGTAGGTTTGTTGACCTACAAAGCCCTACATGGTCTTGGTCCAGACTACTTGAAAGAGCTCCTGATTTCTTACACTCCTGTGCGACAGCTCTGCTCGGCTGATGAGGGGTTGCTGGAGATTCTGAGGGTTATTTTGAAATCTTCTGGGGCCCATGCCTTTGTGTTTCTGCCCCCTACCCTGTGGAATTCTCTGCCCCATCAGCTTCATGAGTGCACGACCATAGGGGCTTTAAACAGGCACTGAAGACTTTTTTGTGGACTAAGGCATTTCAAGAATTATCATGATTTTATTAATAGTATAGTTATTCTGTAATGTTTGATGTTTTTGTTTTAATTCTGGAAGGCACCTTGACATTTGAAAGGTGCCTAATAAATAAAGATTATTATTATTGTTATTTTGTCGCTATTAGCCTCTCTGAACAAAGTATCCATGCACAAATGCTATAGGCATTGTGCAGAGCCCTGGCCACTCCTGCATGGGAGCCCTACCTACTACCTGCCTAGCTTTTTATCCATGGCAGTCTAGCAAAGCTCCCTCTCTCAACCAGTTCCTGCCAGTAATGGGGAGGCTTTGACAGTGATCCAGTGGAGTGGGTGGGGGGGAGAAATACTAGGCTGCCACAGATGGTTCAACATATTTCCACCATACTGGATTGGGTGAGGGAGGGAGGTCTCTAGACTGCCAGGAAAGGACTTTAATAAAGTTCCACAACACCAAAAGGGATTGGGTGACGGCACTAGACTGCCACAGAAGGGTTTTATTAAATTCCAAAATAACGACAGAGTTCAGTTGACTGGAGTGGGTGCACTAGACTGCCAGGCACGGGCCTTAGTACAGTTCCACAATACTTACAGAGATTGTGTGAGGGAGGGATGTCCCCTAACCTGCCAGGGTCAGGATCTTCAATATTGTACAGTAAAAGTTTTGCACAGTACCGACATCAATCGTGGGCAGGAAGGTCACTAGACTGCCAGGACTAGGATCTGTAATATAGCTCTGTACTGCCAGGGATGTGGCAGAAGGAAACGGGTGTCACTTGTTCTTGTGCAGTCAGGGTGGGGATCAAGCACTACTATGGAAATTGATTAAAGCAAGATTTTGTAAGTATTAATTAGCATTGCCTCAGTGGCTTGTTTGTGCTTACAAACCCCTCTGGATACACCACCACATGCTGCATGCAACAGTATTCTTGCAGGGATGCAGAGGTGCATTGTGTGCATCAGTGCTATCCACGTTGTGCAGTGATGGTGACCTTTTTGATTTGACCCCCATCCCATGCAGACATGCTTAGTCTAGTTAGCATAGTGTTATGCCTTTTAGGACTATGCTAACCTTCATAATATGGGGTCACTGTGTGTCTCTTTCTACCCCTTCACTCACAAACACTAAAGCATCTCTCTTTAAATTAAGTATTTAAGTAGTTATCTTACTTTAAAGTGTTTGTTCATGTAGAACTCAGACACTAACTAGAAACCTTTGCACATGTTAGATTTTGAAAATCATCATGCAGCATGTACCTTTTTAAAAACATCACACAGTAGGTAGATTTTCAAAACTGTTGTGAATGATTTCTTTGAGAATGTTTTGTGAAAAGAATTGCTCAGCATGTAGATTTTAAAAACGTTGTGTAGATGTACAAAATATCTGTTCAGCATGTAGGTTTTCAAAAATAATTGTGAGGGTTTTGTTTTTTAATTAAAGATATCTAATCAGTACCTTTTGCGACTTGTATTAAAATTTTGTATTTTTACGTCCGCCTTATATTTGAGGATTGCTTGTACTGCAACATCACACTTTTATGTGCCACAAAAATAAAACATTACACATTATGGATTTGACCAAGTTTATTGCTTTGGGTTTACTTTGTATCAAAATAAGTATAACAAACATTATCCAAGATAATAAAGTTTAAAAAATGCAATAATGATCATACTTACAGAGATAAAACCACAGAGAGGGCCACCTGCAGTGTTCTATCTGACATGAAATGAACCCTGACTAGAAGCTGGGGTTTGTATTTCAGGGTGAATTTTAATATAAGTAATCATTATGACCTGTGGCTTGTATTTGAGGGTGGCTTCTATTCAATGAAATATGATATTTAGCTTTTTCTTTGGGGGGGGGCAAACTGAGCACTGCAAACAATAAGCTATTAATAACTTCAAAATTACTTAAGCAATATACCACAATAGGGTGTGGGTTATGCTGGGATTTACCCATGTCTGGTGTGGTTCATTCATGAAGCCACAGACCGAGTGAGTAAACCACACCAGAAGTGGGTAAATCCCAGCATAACCCACACCCTGGAGTGGTATATTGCAATTATACAATGTCCCCCTTTTTTGTGAGAAAAAAAAGAGAAAAAAATATATTTCTTTTATTATTTTAATCTAGTTTCATTTATTTTATTGCTCCACCACAAAAAAAAAAAAAAAAAGAGTTCCTTGTTGCTAGGGGAGTCTGTCTAGCTTCCTTACTTCTACAGGCCTGGGAATGCTATGTCCACCCCTCCCTGTTCCAACCATCTGCACTGCCCCCCACACAGCAGATAAAGTCTCTACCACAGGTTGTGCCTTTGCTCTTTATCCTCTTCTTGTTTACTGTGCCTTTTGTTGGCACTGCTGCTGCTGGAGGTTCTGTAGGGCAGTCAAATGCTAAGAGGGTCCTGCACACCTTCCATCATTCCTGTTCAACTAAAGACATCTTTTAAGACTATGATAAATGATGGACTGGGGAAAATATTTCAAATGTAAAACAAGAGCTAAAAGTTGCAGAAATCATGGCTGATAGCCAAGCCGTGATACTGGGTATGCACTTATGCATATGCATAGCCGTCTGCCCAATATCACGGCTTATCTATTTGGATGGGATTTTTATAACTTTTAGCCCTTGTTTTTTGTTTAGAAACACTTTTCCCAGTTCAGCAATCCTCACAGTCTTAAAAGATGTGATTAGCTGAATGGGGATCGTGGGAGGTGTGTATGAGCTGCTGCCAAGCTTTGAGTTGGGAATAGACTAATGGCAGCCTGTTGTACTTTCAACAATTTTTTTTTTAATGATGAAGGGTCCATGGAGGCACTAGTAACTGGGAGGGAGACACTGTTAGTTACCCCAGCCATTATTGGGACTGAGACTAGAAGAAGCGAGCAGTCACAGAAACCAGTGATTAACAGCTACAGTTTAGCGAGGGTTGAACATGGTGGTTCCCCACTTTGATGTTCCGGGGCTCAGAGGTATTTCACAGACCGGGATTTGGAGATGCAGCTGACTGGCACCTTTTTCCGTTGGTTATGCCAAGATTTACCACAGGTAAAAGGTGCCAGTCAGCCAATCAGATTAAAGAATTCTCAGACCCCATTGTATAATTAACATTTTTTCATCAAACCACCAAAAGGACCTATTGTGCCATAACATCTAACAAACTTCTAAAATGTAAATTTTGTAGATTTTTTCAGCTACTGTTTTCACAAACTGAGCATGTACAAACAATTAAACATTAATAACTTCAAAATAAATTACATGTTTTTCACCAAATTACTAAAAATCCTATTCCTCTACAATATCTAACAAACCTGTAAGTTTCATGGCTTAACAATTAGTAGTTTTTTCTAGTTGTTCGCAAAAGTTTGGCTCAAAAATGGACAAAAATACATAACTTCAGCACTCTATAACTCAAAAATGGAATCACATATTTTTATAAAACTGTCTATATTGGTAGACCAAAGCTTGCTATATCACTCACCAGTGGAGCAAAATGAGATTTTTTATTTTTAAATTGTGATTTTTAAAACTGTTTGGGGCTATTAAAAATAGCTGAAAATAGGTCCAGTCTGCCATATGACACACACAAATATTTTGATGGACATATTGGTGCAACAACAACAGCCAGAGCTAGTCCTGGTAGACCCCAGCACCGAGATGATGCTGCCAAATTTCACAGTACTAGGGCATAAGACAACTGAGTTATAAATGTTTGAAAACAAAGGTTTAAACAGAAAACTGCAATGCAAATTCATGCAAAAAAAAAGAAAAAAAAACTAAGGCTTATTTGGGTTGCTACCACACAAAACTCAAACCCCATACAGGCTGTAAATGACCTATTATGACTGGGTTGTTATCACACAAGATTCAACCCCTACAAAGGCTGGAAATTACCTATTAGGGTTATCAAGCCAATGTTCACAAAGTTTTAAATGTGTTATTAAGGTTTTTAAGCCGAACTCCCATAATACTCCAACATCCCCGTCCCTCGTGGCCCAAAGTCAAGCTACTGCTACAGGGCCATGCATCAACAGTCTGGTACCTCATCCAGGGCCAACGTAAAATAAATTTGTAATCAGCAACCCTAGTCCCTGCCTCACTTCTCAACCCTCATGACCCAAGGCCAAGATACAAGTCCAGAGTCATAGCACACAGATTTAGTGTTTTATACTACCCTCTTTTTGCCTATACACCCTTCCACCATTATAGCTAGTGGCCATCATCACCACCCCCCTTTACCTATTCACCCCTCTCCATTTCTAGCCCTCCCACCTTACACAAAGACCCCCAAACCTTTCATGTGACAAGGCCTCCATTGGCTGCCTCAGCTCCTCCCCCCCACCTCTCTTAGAGTGTGCACTTGTACCCCACACAGCTTTTAGAGTGTGCACTAATCCCTCCTTGTCCAAAGCATTCTACTGTTACATCTTGCAAACTGTGTAGCTTCTTAAACCAATGTATCCAATTGTTTGAGTTATTGCTTGTACTTTGTTTTATATACCTAAAATCTGTCTGTACTACCGTGATTGATATGTTACCCAAAGACTGCCTGTAATTCCATGTATATCTCTGTTCAACATGTTACTTGTGCTGTTGTTCCTTTATTGACTGTTTTACACTGTAATTTTCCATGTTATAGTATATATACTGACATGGGACCTTTGTAAAGGAGCTTTCAGCTCAAAGGTATAATCCGAGATAAAAATAAATACATATCTATGTTCTATGAATTCTAGGTCTGTAATAAGAATGCTTGGGGTTGCATCCCTGAAGGTTTACAGCCATTTATGACATGTAGCCTACTTTGCACAGAATATTGTAGACCCTGTACAAAGTAAAGGACATGTTGCAAATTTATAATTGCTGTACACATTGTACATTTGTACATACTGTATATGCATCTCTTGCCTAATAATACTGTTGTATAGTATGTTTCTTGTATTGCTGTTATTGTCCACCAGGATCTCCTTGTGAATGAGCTTGCTCAATGGAGTTTTTCCTGCAATAAACCTGAACCTGAATGTTTGTAACGTGCTTTCTTTAGGACACCTGCTTGGAAATAATCAAAGCAAGATTCACGTTCAGGGCATGTAAACTAGTTTAAACTAGGCTGAGTTTTAGCAGTATAAACAGTTTACAGTACAAGAGGAGAGTACATACTGTACTAGGCAATCTATGACACAAAACATTGCTGTTAAATGTATGTCATACTATACGCAGGCTCCACAGCATCATGCACCAACATCCAATGGTATGGTAACTGTAACTTAGCACTGGACCTTCAGAGACTCACATAAAGCAGCACAGCCATGTAGCATAAAAGTGGATCTGTAACTTGGCCTCAGATGATGACAGCGGGAGTAGGGGGATTAGAGTTGCTATTTACAGATATAGAATATGGTGTCCCTTTACAACTATGCAGCCTTTTCAAACAAAAGGTTTCGAATGACCTCACCATTTCTCTTGCAGTCCCCTTTCGAGGACTGGTTGATCAAGCTAGCAAGTTCTCATCGCTTGGCATCCAAGCTCAAAGCTTATTGGAGTAAGGTCTCTCCAGAGTCCTCTTGTGTAGGACCCAGAGAAATATGGGAGTTGGAACTGGGAATCGATATTTCCCCTTTGGAATGGACCCGAACCTGGCTTAACTCTTCCCATTCAACGAGGGACCTTCAAGCCTGATCTATTCAATATAAGATACTCCATAGGGCCTATCAAACTCCTTTGTGGTTGTACAGGGCTGGTCTTCTTGCAAATAGGAATTGCTGGTGCTGTAATTCCCCACAAGCATCCCTGACACATATTTTATGGTCATGCCCTTCTCTCGATTTCTATTGGTACAGGGTCTGGACTACTTGTTCCCTGGTCATCCCTTTGTCGAGAGTCAAAGATCCTCGGTTGGCCCTTTTAGGCCCCGCCACCACAGAACGCACCCCTCTCCACTTCACAGGTTTTTTGGGCTAACTGTGCCTTCACTGCTGCCAAGAGAGTTATCCTTAGACACTGGCATTCCCCCCGATCCTCCTTCCCATGATGAGTGGTTTCATTTGAGATCCCTGACAGCTAGTTATGAACAAACTTCCCATCAACTGTTAGATAAGCTCTCTCTTTTTGATCGGATCTGGCAGCCCTTTTTTGCTAAATTCCCCAGACCTGTCATCCTGAGACAATCTGCTGGCTGACCTACACCTCTCTTAATAAGTTTGAGGCTCAGCTTGTTTCTTTACCCCCCCCACCCCGTGAGAGTGGACTACCACTCATCCTCTCCTAAATCTGCAGCACCTGCCTGTTACCATGTACTAATGATTATTCTACTAAAAGCCCTGGTTGAAATACTGGTATTGTTCCCCTACCTATAGACATTTAACTTTGGACCTATTTTACTGCTAGTATTAGAGATTTATGCAAACATTGTGCTTACTCTGAAATGTGATGTGCTTTTCAATGATGTGCAATTCTAGCTTCCCTTCCCACTGCTCTATACCAATTTAATTATGTTTGTTTTCTTATCATTCCTTATCTCATTGTCTCCTGGGCGGCCATTTTGTGTCAGGTTAAGTAATGTATAGTTTGGACTTCAATCGAAGGCTACTGGAAGTAATGAGTTATTATCTGGTTCTAGGATATTGGGTATGGACCCCGTGTGGGTCATGTATGCGGTTCATTGACTGAAGATTCTATGTTATCATGTGATTGTTACTTTTACCTGTATTTGACTTTTTCTAATTATTTTAAAAACCAAAAAAATCTTTATGGCAAAAAAAAAAAAGAATATGGTGGCCCTGTATAGGTACTAGACAGTAGCTGTAGCTTGGCCTTGGGCCTCGAGGGTAGGGTAGGGAGGCTGGAGGAGTATGGAATTTAGATTTAATAACCCTACTAGCGCTCTTCCAAACTTTGTGGGCATTGGCATGAAAACTCTGATATGTCATTTCCAACCTTTGTCGAGTTTCAGTTTTGTGTGGTAGCAACCCAAATAAGCATTAACAGAATTTTGTGTCATAAATTTCCTTTCTTTTTAAGAAATGACAGTAGTAACTTCCTTTGCATATGGCCTTGGAGACCCAGCACAAAGCAGGAGGTGACTCCTAACATATTTTTTTGCAGGACCTTTTCTGGCCTGTGAAAATCCATAAGCACTTCTGCTGAGGGGGACAGAGCAGTCCTTCCAGGAACTGCTGTGTACCATGATCTCTGCCACTTAGCAGGGGATCTGCTATAGGATTATGTGGGCCTTTGTACTGGAGGTCCACAGTCTGGCTCAGATCCTTTCCCTAGGTGGTCCTGCCCCTAGCACGGGAGTACAGATCCATACATCAGTTTAGCTAGGAATAGTGAATCCCAGACCCATGTATCCCGCTGAGGACAAGTGTGTGGCACACAGTTGTACATCTCAATACACGCCCTTTCTGGTGTGTATTGGGCCCAGTCATGAATAGGGCCCATTGTGGGCCTAGTTACTCCTCTCCCTCATAAATAGTAAAATATAAAATTTAAGTATTCAATAAGTTATCTTGCACTAAAGATTTTCTTGATGCGGAACTCTAACACTGGTGGGGGATGATTTAAGAAGAATGTGAGGAAGTTCTGTTTTACGGAAAGGGTGGATGAGTCATGGAACAGTCTGCCAGAAGAGGTGTTGGGCACCAAGACTGTAAATCGTTTCATGCATGGCTGGGACAGAATGAAGGGTCTGGCGATTGCACAGGTCGGTAGCAGTAGGAAGGGGAGCAGGGGTGTACAAGGAAGGATAAAACCCAGTATGGACAAATAGGTCCTGGGGCAGATCGGGAACTCCAGGCAGACTACATGGTCCTTTGTTCTTTTTCTGTCATCATTGTCTATGTTTCTATGGACAAAATTAAAACCTTTGCACAGCATGTAGGTTTTTACCAATAAAAAAATATTTGAGCAGTATGTGGATTTTGAAAACCATCATGCAGCGTTAAGATTTTAACAAACATATTACCTCATGAAGCTTTGTAATATAGTCGAGCAGGAAAAAAACCATCATGCAGAAAAAATATTTAAAAAAACTTCAAAATATGCTTGTTTCAAGTAGATTTTACATTTCAAAAAATTGTGAAGGATTTCTGTATGAGTGCTTTCATTTTTAGTCAAAGGGTGGGATATTCAAAGCACTTGCGCTGGCGCAAATTTGGAATTGTGCCAAGGAGCGATATTCAGCAGGGGCCATTGCGCAGCGCAGGTCCCACTGCACCAATGCCCAACCCCAATGAATGCATGTGCAAGAACAGGGGGCGTGCTCACGAATATGCGCGATATTCAACCGCCGACCCATGGCGCAAGTGCAGAGCAACTCCCAGATGCGCTGAGCAGACTTGATCCTATAAATACAGGGTGCAAGCACACTGATAGCACTGGCACCAGGGGTGAGGGGGAGAGAGAGAGAGAGAGAGAGTGGAATTGGACAGTGGAGGGACAAAACAGAATGAGCAAGGGAGACAGAGGGACTGGAACAGGCAGCCACAGGGGCGTGGGACAGAGGTGGCAGTGGAGAGCGAGCCTGGGGCAGAGGGAGTGACAGGGAGAGGCAGGCAAAGTGGCATGCTCTGCACTAGGGTGGCAAACAGCCCACAGCAGCTGTCCACCCAGGGGGAGACAGGACAGCAGGGGCCATCGCAAGTGCACCCTTCCAAATGGAGGCCATAATCCGGGGTGTGAGGAGACAGGAGGAACAGCGATGTGGCTGTGAAAGGGCCTGTTGGCAGTATGCCCAGAACAGGTGGCACCATGCCTGCACCACCTTTGAGAACTACCCAGTATCACCTGAACAGGACTATGCTGAGGCAGCTCTGTGAGCTGTGCAGTAAGGAGATGCAGGCATCCACTAGACAGAACCATGCAATGTCAGTGGAGACAAAGGTAACAGCTGTCATGTGTCTGCTCACCACGGGCACCTTCCAGAGACCAACAGGGGACACCACAGACATAACCCAGTCAGCCACATCATGACTCCTCACACAATTCCTCAGTGCCCTGCTGCCATATGCTTCGGAATACATCCATTTCCCAAGGACACAGGCAGAGCATACAACAACCATGCAGGACTTCCACAGGGTAGCGTGAATGTCTGGCATGCTTGGGGCCATTGACTGCACCCATGTGGGCATCTGCATGCCACCTGGCCCTGAGGGCATTGCCCACATCAACAGGAAGGGCTATGCCAGTGTCAACTTCCAGGTGGTGTGTAATGCCAAGGGGCACATAACCAATGTCTGTGCCACACACCCTGGGAGTGCACAAGATGTATTCATCTGGCACAGCTCTGCGCTGTGCCACAGGTTCGAGCATGGAGACATCCCCACGGGCTACCTAATGGGTGAGTATGGGATGGCCAAGGGGTGCCAGGCACAGCAGGACATGGGATGGGGAGAGCAGGGTTGGTGCACTGGTGAGGGTGCCAGGGATAGGCAAGGGGCACAGCAACAGAGGACACAAGGCTACCCATGGTATTGTCCACACAGGTGACAGTGGTTATCCACTCAGGCCCTGGCTGCTCACCCCCTACCAGCACCCGTCATCCCCAACAGATGACTGGTACAATAAGGCACATACCAGCACGCGGAACATCACTGAGTGTGTATTTGGGATGCTGAAGGCATGGTTCCATTGCCTTAACAGGTCTGTCGGTGCCCTACTGTACAGCCCCTCGAAAGCCTGTGGCCTATTCCTGGCTTGCTGCATACTGCACAACATGGCCATTGACCATGGGATAGCTGCTGAGGCCAATGAGGGGGACAGTAGTGGGGACAATGAGGGCAACGGGCTGAAGGGTGGTGGGAAGCCCCCCCGGGCAGAGGTAAACTTGGCTCCAGAGGATGGCATGCCTGCACAGAGACTAAATCGCACAGGAGCACTATGATGCATGCAGGTAGGAGGTGCAACACCCACACATTGACCACACACACAGGTACACCACACAGGCAGGGGTGTGCATGGCAATGGGCATGCACACACAGAGGCATGGTGCAGGGGTGGGGGCGATGGCACCACACAGCCACACACAACAGCAGTGTACAGCAACATAAACACACACACACACACACACACACACACATGTGCCCAGGCACTAGCATGTAGCAGGGATCAGATGCAGGGCACCGGTGCACAGGCGCAACCAGTGCAGTTCTGCTCTCATCATGCCCACACCACATGGGCCAATGGCCGGGCAGGTACACACACAGGCAATGTGCAGCACGACACACAGGTGCCACATCTGTGTGGTATGCACACACAAACACACACACACACACATTGCCCATGCGTGCACAGGGCAGCGGCAGAAGACTGCAGGCAGGTTGGCACGCACATCAGGTCCGCCGCATGGAACCATGGCCACCGCGGACATGGGGGGGCAGCCATACCAGGGCTGATCGGCTGCCACAGCCTGCTCATCGGCCACAGGAGGTGTATGCAACAGCTCCCAAAGGGTCGTACTGCATAACCATGACTGGGTCCGCGCAGGGGTGTGTAGGCACCCAAACAGGCCTGCCCCGGCATGCCTGGGATGCCAACAGCAGAGCCCGGCGTCAACAGGGAGGGTGTCGCTTTGACGCTGGGTTCATGGGGTTGACAGTGCACTACGTGGTGTATGAGGTTGCCAACCATGCCCTGTGGCAGCCAGCGGTGCAAGGCCAACCATGATAGCATTGGCAATGCAATCTTGGGATGCGATCGTGTCCTCCCCCAAGCACTGAATAGCATCCAGGAGCTGTGCAGGGCCTCTCTCATGCTGCTCGGCCACCTGGTGCACCTCCTCGTGCAGTGCACATACCCCAGCTATAAGCAGCACCTGTTGCTCCATGGAGGCCCACAGCAATCAGGTGTGCTCTTCCAATGGATTGGTGCCCAGGAGAACTTGGGCAGGGTGCCGGCCCACCGGTGGTGTAAGACTGCGCTGCACAGCCCCCCACTCACGTGGATGCTGCACAGTGGGGTCCCCATGGGGTAGGTCCCTATCAGGCGCCCCGGCAGTGAATACCGCATCCGGCCACATTATGTCCCCTGCTGTCTGCCACTGCTGCCCCTGTACACTGGCCAGCCCCAGCGCAACTGCACCACCACTACCACCACCACCACGTGGCACTGCCATGGTGGTGCACATGGCAGCACCTGCAGTGGTGATGGGCAGCTGTCTCACTGCTGACAGGCCACTGGGCGCACTGCCTGTGTTGGTACTAGGTATGGGCATCTCCCCCACAACACCACCCATGCTGTCCAGGATCATGGTTAGGTCATCATCGATGTCGGACCCCACCCCGATCTGTGTCTTCACGCAGAGGACGCCATGGCTGGCATCCTGCTGAAACACAGCCAGGGCCTCATCCGACCCCATGCTGAGGACATCCGGCTGGACAGCGGTGGTGTGCTGCAGCTGATCAGGCCCCTAGATGCCCGTGGAGGTGGATGGCTGGTTCTCTGGGAGCTGGGCCTGCCTTCATGGCTGCTGCTGGTGCCCCATCAACCACATACAGGCGTGCTGGTGCTGTATAGGAACACAGATGTGTTAGTGATGCATGGCCCCATCCCCACCAACCCCCCATCCCTCCACCCACTGCCTGCAGTGTGAGCCCAACATACGCACCATGCAGTGATGGGCTCCCCTCTGTCCGGAATCCACCACCTGGCACACCTTCGACAGTGCTGCGGTGCATGGTGGCCACCACCAGCTCCTCTTGCACAGTGAGCTGTGGCACATCAGCAGGCCCCCCTCCAGTGGCTGTCCAGGCTGCTCGTATGGCTGTCACCTTCTCCTTGATGCATCTTTTGTCAGTGCCCACCTTCTTCCTGCACTTTCTGCACGGACTACTGGTGACTGCCTTGCTGGTCCTCACATGCTGCCACCTCCACCCAGGCTACAGCCCTGGCCTGTGGTGTGCCTGTGGCACCACTCAGCAGTGGCTCCCTGTCGAGGTAGGCCTCGAATGGGGCATCGGCCTCTGCCTTGGTAAAGTTGGGCCTGCGATTGTGAGCAGACCCACACTCCTCACTCTTCTCACGCTCGGACATAGTGCTACCTGTGGACATAGACGTGTGTGTCTGTGTCAGCAGCTGCTTACCCCATCCACCCAGCTGTTGGTGGGGTGGGTGTGCGCCCGGCAGCCACTAGTGTTGCTGTGGTGCTGCTGGTGCCCTGTGCCATCTGACTGTTGCTGTGCAGTCGGGTGGCCACTGGGCGGCAGTGTCCACTGCTGCGCACTGTCCTGGTGTGCTGGGATGCTAGCAGGCATTGGCCCACCCCCTGTGGGTGGCCTGGGCACCACTCCAGGAGGGTGTGTGTTCCCACTTCCCATTGCGCACAGTGGGTGGGCATGATTCCTTGGGATCTTGCACTGATCACCTGTCCTATCCTTTGTCATAGGCATCTGGAGGAGACCACGGCTGCCCCTTTATTGTAGGCTGTTGAGGCAGATCATCCTTATCACCTCGACGACCCTGGAGGTGGCTCAGCAGATGTGAAGGATGATACTGACGGACCAGCGAAGGAGGAGGCATCAGGCGACGGGCCATAGCTGCCCTTATTTTGACCCCAGCAATTCCTTTGCACCCCTGCCATTCCTTCCCCATCCGTCCCCATTCCCACTGTACAGTCCCTGTTCCCTGTCCCCTTCCCTCACTTTCCTACCCTTTCCGACCCAATGCATTTGTACATAGTTGTTTTCAATTCAGATATTTTGCTTACCTGCCTGTGTCAGTGTCTGCTTTGCAGCTGGTGTGTGCAGCCATGCTGCAGTGGCATGGTGTGTGTCTGTGTGGTGTGCGGGTCGTGCATCGTGGTGTCCTGCCCCTTGTTCGGTGGCTGTGCCTTGGGATGGCCATGGGGCAGCTGTCTGGGATGTTGGCAGTATGGTCCTGGGTGTGGCTTGCTGGGGTCTGGGTGGGTGAGGGCACTGCATGTGGTGGGGGAACTCCAGTGGTGGCCCTCCATTGGCCATTGGTACCACCTGTTGCCTGTTTTCTGTGCCACAGTTGTGTTCTAGGGTCAGGGTGTCTGGGTGCCTGTGTGTGCCCTGCTGGTGGTGGTCACCTGTGGCCTGCCACTGTGCATCCCTGGCACAGTCCCTGGGTGTGTTCCTCTGCCGTGCCCCACATTATGCCTCTGCTACTGTGCTCCTACCATTGACTGGGTCTAGTCTTCGTGCTCCACGGTGCATGTCCAGTTGCACTGTGGCGCATCTCTGATTGCACTATGGTGCAGGTCTGGTTGGCCATGGCACAAGTCTGGTTGCGCTATGGTGCTTCCCTGCCATATTTAGTCATGTTGCGTTGGTGCATTTCGCCATGTGCAGCCTTTAAAGATGGCACTCATTGCACCATGGCGCATCAGATTTGCACTATGCAGGACTTGCGCCGGCATTTAGCGCATTTCTGAATATCTGGCCCAAAGATTACTAATTAGTAATTAACTTTTTAAATACAGCGTGACTCATCCTAACCCTTCCTCACAAACACTAAAGTGTCACCTTTTACTTTAAAGTATATAAAAAGTTATCTTAAAGTTGCTCTGTGTGTAGAACTTTAACACAAAGATGTTTTGTTTTTTGTTAAGCTTTTTTAGCTATTTTTTGGGAAACTGAGCAAGCACAACCAATTGATTATAACTGATTAAAAAACAATTGTGATTTTTTTTAACCAAAACCCCACTAGGACTTATTCTTTTATAAAATCTAGCAAATCTGTAAGATTTATAACTGAACTCCTTGCAATTTTTATGTTGCTTGCACGCATGTGCAAGAAACATAGTGCCATGAACGGAGATTTCGGAGGTGTGTCACCTCCTCCTCCAATTCAGGCACTGGGCTGGCAGGCGCGGCCCCTATAAGCTAATGCATTTTGAGCTGTCTATGACACGCCCAAATGCAGTGGCATACAGTTGAAAGGGGAGCTACGCTTGAGTGAAAGAAGATAAGACGCTGCTCACGCCGCAGCCCCCCAGGTGTGCACGCCCCACGCAGTGTATAGCCGACGGGGTGTCCAACTCGGCCGGCTAAGCTGCTGTCGCCTCCCCCACGAGTTGGTGCCACGCTGAGCCCACCCGCGTGGCAATCATCCAGCCGACGGGTGCCCAATCCCCCTGCCGCTAAACACTTGGGGCTTGAAAGCACGCTGGGAGCCCACCCAGCGTGGCAAACCCCAGGAGTTTTTTTGTTTTTGCCGACGGGGTGCCTAATCTCCGTCAAGCAAACGCCTGCAGTTGTCCACGCTGGGAGCCCACCAGCGTGGCAAACGTCCCACGTTGTCTTTTTTTTTTTTCACCTGAAAACCAAACACCGGCCCCGGAGCTTCCCGACCCCCTCCCACAACCCGCGCCCACCCACTGTGCACCCAGCCTCCCCACACTTCTCACCCCATAATTACCTCCGACTCGCGCGATGGTCTTCGTGGACCGGGAACACGCCTGCACTTTCAAAGTCGACCGCGAACTGAGGAAATGCCGTAAGCTGTATAATGGGCTAGACAGGGGGTTTCAACTTATTGCATATCTCAGGCATTTTGATTTTACACCAATCATTTTGGACTCCTTCATGAATGATGTCACTGTCATGGCGTTATTCGGGCTCGAAGGGTGATTTCGCGCAGTCACTGCGCAGTCACTGCGAAATCACCCTTCTGGCCTGAATACCACCATGAAAGTGACATCACTCAAGAGAAGGGATCCCAAAAACCCCATGTTGAAAATTTGGTGCAAGAATTCCAAAAAATGACGGTTTTACGAGCGTGTGTTGCGCAGTTCCTACGCAGGCTCGTAAGTTCGCGAAATTTCAATATTTTCACTCCAGATTTTCAACATTGCCATTTTACCATACCTGCTTATGAGTAGTACAGCTGTCATTTTTCACATCTCACCCAAAATGTGTTTCCACCCATGTAGCACAGAATGGCGCAGTCGATGTGCAAAATCAATGTACGGGACAAATTAAGAAAATCACAGTGACACTGTTCATGAACAGAGGTCTTAAAATGGCTATGTTGAAAATTTGGTGAAAAATTCCTAAATGACTGTTGTATCGAAAGGCATATGCAAGTAGTTCCTACTTAGGCTCTAGTTCGCAAATTTTCAATATTTTCACCCAGATTTTCAACACTGCCATTTTACCACACCTTCTTATGAATAGTACAGCTGTCATTTTTGACATCCTGCCCAAAATGTTTGCTCACCATGTAGCATACAATGGCGAGTCGTGTGCAAACTCAATGTATGGACACATTAACAAAATCACAGTGACACTGTTCATGAGCAGAGGTCTTAAATGGCTATGTTGAAAATTTGGTGAAAAATCTTAAAATGACTGTTTTACGAGCGTGCCTTGCGCAGTTCCTAGGCACGCTCGTAAGTCCGCAAATTTTCAATATTTGCACTCCGATGACTTCCAAATACCTAAACAGCACATAGAAGCAAGCAACATACGGCATTGACAAATGCTTGTTTCTCTATCCTTTGGCAAACATTTGAACAGCTAAATGGCCAAGAAATATGTAACCTGAACACTTAATTACTTGAAAATGAAAAAATGGATCTTTATAAAATTTTTCAGGTTAGGAGACACTAGACTTGGGATAGTGCATGAGAAATTTCCTTTAGACCTATGGTCTAAAATGGCTAGGTTATAAACATTGAAAAACTAGTATTTATACAGAAACCCCAATGCAACCCTAATAGAGAGGCACTATCAGATATGTGTATTATAGGGGTGCAGTTGCACCCCTATAGTTAGAGTTGTACTTGCACTTCTATGTTAAATTCAAAATCTTGTACCTTAATAACTTTGGCATTTTTTTTTATGAAATAGTCCCAAATGTGGTACGTACAGTCATTCTACCAGTGTCTCAAGATCTGGAAAGTTTTGTGACAGCATCTTGTATGGTGTCTGAGATATAAAGTGGGTGAAAAACCAAAAACAAAAACTTTTTTCCTGTTGATTAACACTGGATTTTTTGCCCTCATCTACAGCCCAGATGGAGTTATATTTTTTCCTGAAATGTTCAGAGGTGATGGGGTCTGTGCCAATGGTGTGCCTTTGTATAGTATGGTGAATAGAAATGTCACCATTTTTGAATTTTAATGGTTTTGGTGATAGCCACTAGACAGGCAGGTTATTGAAAATCATTCAAACTGCTAATAGTGAATGTCTGCTCTGGGAAATACTGTTTGTGCTGTCTGCCATCTTGTATTTTAACCCATTTTAAACATTGATTTTCAAGTAAATAGTAGTTATTAGGAAATGAACAAGACTTGTATTTAGGTCTTGTTCACATATTTAGTTCCATTTTTGTATCATAATTTAACAATTTTCAGTAAAAGTATGTCTTTTGGGTGCTAGAATCATATCACCTGCCACCAGCTTAGGTAAGGATAGATTGATCCGAAAATAACAATTCAAACAGTAAATTACAGTTCAGACTTTATTGTTTGAATGGTTATTTTCAGATCGAACAATCCTTACCTAAGCCAGTGAGAGTGAAATGATTCTTGCCCCCACAAAAGACATAACTGCACAGAAAATTGTTAAATTATAATACTTCCTGGTGTCTAGTGGCATCCGCCCCCCCCACCCTTCCATCGCAATCCCCTTACTTGAATTTCAGTTTCCCTGGTGTCTAGTAGCACCCCGCATCCTCAGATCACGATCCCTGTATTTAATGTATAATTCCCTGGTGTCTAGCACACCGCCCACCCTCTGATCATGGTCCTCTTTAGTTTTTATTATTTATATATCCCCGGTGTCTAGTCACAGCGCCCCCCCCCCCCATCACGATCCAGTTGCTCTTTATTTATATGTGCTGCCTCAATTTTATTAATTTTTTTTAAGAGATTCTTTATTCATTTTCCCATTTATACATGCTACATCAAGGTACAGCTATTATATTACAAACAGGTGCCATTACTGTAAATTGGGAAGGGAAAGGGACAGCAGGGAGGGAAGGGGGGGGAGGAAGGGTAAGTGGGGATAGCATAACAAAGAATGCAGAACAGCTAGTAGATAACTGTGGTTCTTATCAGGGTACAGAGTGCACAAGAGTCGAAACTAACTACAAGGTTAAATATCCTGCCCTAGTAGTGGTCTCTGGTAAACTGCATTTAAGTGGTAGGCGTTTCCTTGTCTGATCCCCAGGATTGTTGCCTGTCCCCCTGAGCAGTCCTGTCAGGCTGCGATCATAAGGGGGCAGAGGAAGACTAAAACTGGAACTGAGTGGACTTAATCTGCAACTGGGTGATGTCCCCTTCTTAACTGAGTATCTGTGACCTCCCGCAGGGCGCTCTGGCAGAACCTAGGTAGAAGTGTCTCCAGTTCATATGGTCCAGGCAGCCATCTTCTCCTGAAACAATAAAATTGATCTACAAAGGAAAGAGGTCCATAAGGATGAGCAGTTTGTGTATTCCAGAGCTGTCAAGTGAGGACCCAGTGTAACCCCGGCTTTGTATTAATATTAATATAGACAGTCAGACAACCTTAAAGCATCTTGGGGGTCAGCTTACCACGTCGACCCTATTCCTAATCTTGTTCTACCCTCCATCCACTTCACCCCACAAGGTCATGGTGCACATGACAGCCAGAGCTGCCCCAGTATTCTGGGTGAGACTCAAAACCTAATATATCCGTCCGTTACCCAAAGGACATTAATCAACCCCCCCCCGCGGGTTGATGTATTGAAGGTATGGGTCCCAGCATTTCTAGAACTTGTCCAACTGGTAAGTTTTGAGGTGCAACATTTTGTCCAGGGATGTTAAGTTTGAAAGGGAGGCCAGGATCTCAGCACTGGTGGGGCGGACAGTGGATCACCACTTACAGACCAAGGCCCTCTTTTTCTAAATGGCCAGGAGAGCAAGCCAGCGATGTTCCTGTGGGGCGAGATATGGGAGGTCATTCTTTAGACCCAGGAGGAGGAAGGCGGATTCTTGGGGGATTGGTTTCTGCAGCACCACTGAGGCCACCAGGCAGACCTGTTGCCACATGTGCTGAATCTTTGGGCAAGATCACAGGATATGTAAAAGATCAGCCCCCTGGCCCTGACAGCACCAGCATTCATCCGATGGTAAGATTTTGGCTTTGTGGAGAACAGCTGGGGTTTTGTACCAGGAGTGAGAGATCTTATTTTGGATGAATCCTGTGTGTGCATCTCTGAACCATTTGTGCGAGTCCCACCATGCCTGGCCCCACTGGGATCTGGGATTTCACACTGGGGCATCCTCTCACACCTGGCCTTTGCTGTCCCAGATTGGGAAGGAAGGGTATCCCTGAGCAGCCTGTAAATGCGATCAGCCAGACCCTGTTGGAGTTTGTCTGGACTGGACCAGCAGGGGGTGGAGAGCCACCCGCATCTGTAGGTACCTCCAGAAGTCAACTTAAGGCAGCTGCCATTGCTCATGGAGAGTGCTTGGAAGAGGGAGGTCCTCAGGTCTGGGAGGTCCAGAAGGTCACCCACCCTCAATATGCCTCTGTTGCCCCATTGTAGCCAGACCACTCTTTTGTTCTCTATAGTGATGTTGGGATTGTGCCGCAGAGGGTTATGAGTGATGGGGAGGGGGTCCAGCTCTAATTTGTTTACAGTGAGGTGCCATATTTTCCTAGATGCCACTATGGTAGGTGAGGGTATAGGGTGGCTACTTGAGCTTGGTAGGCTCACAGGCGAGAATGGAAGGGAGGAAGCATCCAGGAGTCCCATCTATTCTCATTCCATTTCCACCCACTGAGGGCCTTCCCCCCGGGGGGGAGGCACTGAACCATTTAACAGTTTGTGCCAACTGGAAAGCCCATTTGTTTCCCTCCATCCAGGGCAAGTTCCAGCCCCTCTGGGACCAGTGTGCTTGGAGCTTATTCCAATTGAACCTGGGTGTGGACCCCTACCATAGGAAGTCTCCAATTAGTTTGTCAATGGGCAGGGTCCATTGCTTGGGTGGTAAAATTGGTAAGTGGGAGAGGAGGTGGAAGAATCTGGGGGCTGTTACCATTTTAATAGCCACAATCTTCCCAGCAAGGGTAAGCCGGAGTAATTTCCACCTTTCAAATTCAAGTTTGGTGTTGACCAATAAAAGGTGGATGTTGGCTCCCCAGATAACCTCTAGGTTCGGAGTCACCACTATGCCCAGGTATGTAATCCCAGATGAGGCCCACAGTAAACCTGTTTCTGCTGTTATCTGTTGGGTGCAGTACCTATTTAGGGACAACATCTCCATTTTAGCTTGGTTCAGTTTGAGTCCCGAGATCAGGGCAAATGAATCTAAGAGAAGCAAAAGAGGCAGAACCGATAGTGAAGCATCCGCAAGGGGGTGGACCAGATCATCGGCATACATACGGGTCGGGTAGGAGCTCTGACCAACCATTACACCCTTAATGTCAGGGTGGTGTCTGACCATTGTGGCTAGAGGTTCAACAGCTAGCACAAATAGGAGCAGGGACAGGGGGCAGCCATACCTGGTCCCCCGCTCTAGGGGGGAAAAGGGGGAGGTGGTTCGGTTAGTGGATACTCTTGCCACTGGCTTGTTGTAGATGGCCCACACTTTACCCCGGAAGCCATCGCCCAAACCCAGGTGTGCAAGGGTTGCATCCAGGTAGTCCCACTCAAGAGAGTCGAAGGCCTTTTTGAAGTCCACTGCGATGGTGACAGCTGGCATTGACAACCTCCTTGTCACATGCATCAGATTCAGCAGGGCTCTCAGATGGTCTGAGCTGTGTTGGCTGGGTACAAACCCTATCTGAGATGGGTGGACCAAGGTAGGTAGCAGGGGACTCAGGCGGTTGGCCAGTGCTTTTGCATACACCTTGCTGTCCACATTGATGAGGTAAATCGGGCGATAGCTGCCCAGGTTGGTCAGGCCTTTTCATTTCTTTGGGATAATGATAATATTGGCCACACGTAGAGTTGGGGATAAAATTCTGGTAGTTTCAGCTTCCCTAAAGACCTTGGTCAGCAGGGGGGCCAGGAGTTGGCAGAAGGCTTGGTAAAAGTCCACCGTGAACCCGTCCCCACCCGGAGATTTCCCTCCCTTCAGACCGTTGATGGCTGTTACAACCTCCCCCACTGACATAGGTGCATCCAGTGCACTGACCTGGGGGGCTGAGAGGGTAGGAAGGTTTTTTTTTTATTGAGAAATGGCTGGATCTCTAACGGGGGGTGGAATGGGTGGACTGGTAGAGGCTGGAGTAGAAGGATGCTGTGGCCGTATTAATATCCACTGAGGTGGTGGCCAGTACCTCGTCTTCATGTCTCAGTCCTGGAATATAGCTGGTGGCCTGCTGTTTCCAGAGCTGATATGCCAGTACCTTGCCACCCTTATCTCCTCCCTCCCAAAATGTGTGATGGAGCTGGAGAATGGCAACCTTGGCTTTTCTGTTAGGAAGCTGGTTAATCTCCAAGCGGAGCCCCAAAATCTTCCGACCAGTGGGAGAGGAGGGGGGAAGGGGAAGGCATGGCTTTATATTTGGTCTCTGCAAGCACAAGTTTGGATTCCAGATCTGCCAACTTCTACTCTTGTTCCCTTATTTTAGCTGCTGCATACCCCATTATGCTTCTTCTCATAGTGGCTCTGAAGGCCTCCCAGGTATTCTCAGGGGAGGTGTCAGAGACAGGGTTGGACTAGAGGAAGAGAGAAGCCTCTGTCCTGGCCCAGGGGATGAAATCCGGGTTACGCATTAGGAGTGGGTCCAGTTTCCAGGAGCGGGAGGGGCATTCAGTAGGGCCCCAGGCCAAGATGAGTTGGACCGGGGCATGGCCGGAGATACTCCCGGGGAGTATGACTGAGTCCATGACCAGTGGAAGAAGAGTCTGAGACGCGAGCCAAAAATCCAACCTGCTATAGGAAGAGTTGACTTCTGAGTGGAAAGTGTAGTCCCGATCTCTGGGATGGAAAAGACGCCAAACATCGGTGAGACCCATGTCCTCCATTAGCAAGCCTAGGGCTTGCCCTCCTCGCAGGTGCAACAATACCCATGTCGTTTCTCGCAAGATGTGGCACCAGAGTCAGGTTAAAGTCCCCTCCCCCCAGCATCAAGGATCTGCAGGATGAGGCAAAGAAGGTAAGTGTTTCCGCTAGGGAGGTGAAAAAACTGGGGTCATCCTGATTAGGGACATATACGTTACCCAGCACTATAGGACCCGCCAAGGTGTCATACAGGCCTACCATCCATCGTCCCTCTTTGTCAAACTAGCTGTCCATCAGTTTCCAGGGCAAAGATCTGTGCACCAGGATGGCTACTCCTCTTTTCTGGGATAAGGCCTCTGCATGCACCAGCTGTCCCACCCAGTCTTTCTGTAGTAGTTTATGGTCTGACCCAGATAGCTTTGTCTCTTGGAGGAAGGCCACCTGGGACTTCAGATGTTTCAGGTGGGCTAGGACCTTCTTTCTTTTGATGGGGGAGTTCAGACCTCTCATGTTCCAAGTATGCAATACTATTTCATTCATCCTCCAGACAGGTGCTAGGCCTCAGACAGGCAGCCACTGTAGACCCCCAGTCAGTGCAGGGTGTTGGAGAAAGTAAGGGGTCTACCTCTAAACTTGTCCTCAACGGGGACAGGAATGCATGTGGTTTTGGGGAAGAGTCCCATGGGGAGAGTTCTGGGGTGTATGCTGCATGATTCTGCCCCTGATAGCTATTCCCGTGGGCAGAAAACCAGATGGGGACCTTAACTTAATGCAGTATGGATTCCTTGAACAAGAAGCTTAGTGTTTCAACTCTCAGCAAGAGTATCAGTAAAGCAGCAATGTAAAACCAATCTAAAATACTAACACCTCAGCGCCACCGGGATGAAGGTCCGCTATGCTCTTGGGACCTGGAGGGTCCCTTGCACGGTGGTAAGCTGGTTGGAGGGGATAGGGTAGTGGAGCAGTGAGTCAATGAATCCCTACTATCCTCCAGTCTAAAACAGGGGCAGTCATAGCCATCACACCATACATTGTGATTAATAGGACACGCCTCCCCCGCCTCTCCCGAGAAAAACAGAGAAAATGAAGCATATACATCTTTATCAGTACAAACAAATCTGCCAGGCAGCAGGTACAGAGAAGGGGTCCGGAAGGACATAATACCTGCCCCATGCCAGATTCCCGCTAGCTACGAAGAGTGGGGAGACAGGGGAAGCAGCTGTAAACAAAGAAATAACTGTTCATCTCCCTACAGCATCCTCCCCTTCACCTATGCACAATTCCCCCTACTACACTCCTCTGCTTGCTACCCCACAAAAATGTTGCACTTATCTGTAACTCCTGTTTAGGGAGCACATCCACATGGGTCGTTTATCCTTCTTCGTTCTGCAGGCCACTGGGCCTTCCATGTGGTCATCTCTTCAGGGCTGACAACGTTAACAGTGTCTTTTTGATTTGGGCTACCTCAGTGGGGTCCGCTGCATCCCCTCAGTCCCAGTCGTGTTGGCCATGTTCTTCGAGGCCCCCTCTGAAGCTTCTGTGTCAATCTCCTGTGGATCTAGGGCTTCATTGGGCAGGGTGACCAGTAATAGGGGAGAGTATCTGTTCTTTGAAAAGTACGGGCTGGTCACCTCAAGCACCTCCTGGTTCACATGGTGGGTTATAGATGTCTGCCTCGGGCCCTCACTTGCTTGTTCCTGTGGATGCATTCTCTTACTGTGGGCATCCTTCTGTGGCTGCTTTTTATGATTTATTGGGCTTGGTTCCCACAACCTGCACTGTGACTGGGATACATTCTTGGGGGACCTGCTGGCCTCACTAGAGCAGGGAGCACCGGTTAGCATAGTCCTTGTTGTGGGCAGAGGATGTGCTCAGTACAGGACTGCACCTCCAACTGTTATACAGGCCAGGAAAGGATTTACCCAGAAAGTCAGTGGCAGCTTCCGGTGTAGACAGCTGCAAGGAGGAGCCATTGTGTGAAAACTTCAATGTCGCAGGGTATCTGAGCAAGAAAGGAATATTCAGGTCATGCAGCCTGTTCCTGACCTCAGTGTAGCCCTTTCTGTGGGCTGCCAAGTCCTTAGAGTAGTCTTGGAACAGCATGATTCGGTGGCCCTGCTAGTCCAGGGTTCCCAACTCTCTCACCCTGGCCTGGATGGCTTCCTTCTCTGCAAAGTTTAGTAGACAGGCCAGGATAGGCCTCGGTCTCTCTCTGGCTGCAGGCTGCACTTGCAAGGTGCGATGAGCCTGTTCTATTGTAATCCTGGTGCCAGTGGGTAGTTTGAGGATATCTGGAAGTGCCCTTTGAGGAACTGGGTAGCTTGTACCTCCTCGCACCCCTCAGGAAACCCAAGAAGCCACAGGTTGTTCCTGCGGCTTCTGTTCTCTAAGTCTTCAAGTTTCTCCTGCATCCCCAGGATTTGTGCTACCTGTTCTTGCAGCGTCACACAGCATCCCTGAATGATTTCATTCTGGCTGGTCACTTTCTGTTCTGCCAGCCCTAGTCGGGAGTCCAGATTGAGCAGAGCACCAGCGGTGTTATTGCTGGCAATTGTGAGTTCGCCCATCCTACTGAAGATGGACGCAAACATTTCCTGCTTTGAAGGCTCATGGCCTTCTTTAATTCTGCATGCCATGCGGTAGGTCAGGGTCTTACAGGTTCTGCAGCTGCTGGGTGGAATCTGTGAGCAAAAATCTCACCACTCGCTGGGGGCAGGTAAGAGATATTTAGATGTCCTCTAGTGAGTTATTGGTCTTCAGCCCACAGAAAACATGGGTAATAAATAAATATCTAGCTCTGGTCAGTCGCTGCTAACTGTCTAAGCAGCCATCTTAGTTGATGGCCAAGCCCCCTGGCTCAATTTTTTTATAAAATACAGAACGACTCCCTTGATGTTTTCTGCAAACCTGTAAAAAAGAAAGTGGTTCCTCACTGATCAGACACCCCACACCCGCACCTCCCACTCGGCACCCATTATCCCACACCCCTCAGTAGACCCCCACACACCCTCACTCACCTGAACAGGTCACAGGTTCGAGATCCATTCTCTGATCGAAGACATGCCTTGCTGCTGGAACTGGGACTGCAATATGAGAAACTGAGGTACACTGCAGAGAAAGGAGAATGAAAACAAGGACTGGCCTAAACCCTAAAGACGTCTGCAGAATCAAACCCAGAGCCTACACGATGAATTCCATTAACTACCCTGTATCAAATTATGAAAAAATATAGAAACCATAGACCTGCATCCACCCTCACTGAAGACAGTCCTGTTCTTCTGGCCATAAACAACCACCAACAGCTCTACAATGCCTCTACTAACCGGTACAAAATCCAGCCATTTGGAAAAATAAAATTGGACAATTTATCAAAAAATGATGACAGAAAGCAGCATTTCAACAAAAAAACTTTCTACTCATTTGGGTTGAAAACCTGTAAGCCTAAAAACTTAATGACGTGACACTGGTGTCCCACCAACAGCCATCATGCAAGCAACAGGACCCAAAAGCGTAGCAAGCATCAAAAACAATTTCAAGATAAACAACAAGCAATAGAAAAAAATATCAAATGTTTTAATCAACACGACACCCACTTTCGAAACTACCTACAGCACTGTTTCTACATTTAGCTCTGTGATGACAGGTAGCCCAGAACAAACCTCGAGTCCTATTTCACTAACCCTGTATTTAATGCAAAGAACATTACAATTCATGTAAACCATGGTACATTCAAAACATTAAACTATTATCTAACATGTAAGCGATAACACACAATGGGTTGAGGGTTATGCTCTGATAAACACATGCCTAGGGGAATAGTAAGGCATAAGGTTGCAGGCTGAGTGCCTTACTGCCCCTAAAAGTGTGTTTATCAGAGCATAGCCCACACCCCAGAGTGTGTTATAGCACTTACAAAATGGGTAGATGTTGTTAAACTGTAACATTTAAAAAAACTAAAATAAAAAAATCTATGTTGATGTGAAATAGTCCTGCTGCTTTCTTTAGGTTGTTAGGGATGCTGTTAAATAAACTGCTATCAGTAGGGGCTCTGAAAACAGTCACCAAGCCGCTGTGTCAAGCTGCAGACAAGACTGCAATTTTGCTTTGGTCTTGCGTGGCAGCACACTACCACCTGCAGTAGAAAGCTGTGTGCAAGTCCCAGCAGTCTCCCTCTGCCTGAGGCTTCTGAGAGAGTCTGCAGACTCCGTAAAGCAGCAGGTAAGGAGGGGAGGGGAAGGACAAGAAGACAATTTCAAAGTAGAAACAACACTTATTTAAATGTTGTGATTGTTTTATTTTATGTTTCTGGTTTTTGATGTTGCTCAGTAAAACCAAGGTTTTTAAATGTCTTGCTAGCGAGGAATCAAGATGGCGGGTTTCGGAGGTGTGAAAGGAAAGTGGCACACAGATACTATTTGGGGGTGCTTGCCATTTTGGAGACTTGTTTTTTCCTGTGGCATGGGGAAAAAACATGTAAGGCTGGCAAGGACTGCCAGTCTATCAGATTTGTAGACTGTCCTTGCCCATTTTATTAATCCCAACTGCATGCTCACACAGCCTAACATCCTCACTACTTCCCCCACACACACACACATACACACACACACACACACACATATACACAGCCTCGCATCAGAATTACCAATATTTTTGTTGTTTTATTAAATTCATTACAAGTTGTCCCCTTCAGCTACAGTTAATAATGACAAACTTTGCAGAATCACTAAAATGGAACACAGTAGCTGCAGCAGCGAAATCATTATCCTTGTTTCTGGGCCTTTCTTCTGCTGAGTCTGCTTTTCAAAGGTGATGAAACAATTTTATATGGTAAATAATGTGTTGTGTGGTTTTCCTGGTTTGTCTATGTGAAGTCTCAGGGCTCCCAGTCATATTGGGATTCTTTACAGGGAGCCATCTACAGGAAAACTGTTCCCATAGCATTACACTGGTTATAGGGGAAAACTTAGTAATTTGACTGCCATATTAAGTAATATAATCTAAATGAAAACAGGAAAATTGCCCTGGAGTTACAGGTAAAATGCCAAAGCAATCTGGGAGCACCGAAGGCTCCGTTTTTGGCATGCTGATGATTTGGACACTCTGAGTTTGCCTACTCATTTCAGCTACTGTTTTCTGCCACACCAGTATCTCAGCTGATAAACGAACCTACTTGAGTAAATTCTAAAATGCTTACTCATACACTTATTGATTGGGCTCTCACCTCTGATCCACATCGAATAGTCTCAGTCGGCATCCTCCCAGATGCCTTCAGTGATCACCACATGATACACTTGGTACACAAAATCCACCACTCCAAAACCCCATACTGACCAGATCTTAAAAATCCCTTATAAATTTTATAAATCCCTGGACCTTGCCCCTTTCCATGTTGACTTGACTAACACTGATTGGTCTCCCATCCCCTCTGCCACCTCAATTGACCTAGCCTTGGATTATTTCAAAGAAAAATTCCTCAATATCTGGAACCAATATGCCCCACTTAGGCGTACCATGGTGCATGGAAACCACCTCCCCTGGATCACTCTCAAATTATTGCCTTGCCAACGGGCTTGAGACCTGGCCTGGAAGGCACATAAATCCTCAAATTTACCTGGTGACTTTCAACAGTACCACACACTTCATAACAGCTACTAGAGCAATCAGGCTTGCTAGGGCAGAATATTTTCAGTCTACCTTCAAATATAAACCATCCCTCCAATTTCTGGAAGGTAGTACACACTCTATTCTTCCTCCCCCATTCGACCCACTGCCCCTGCCCTCAGAGTTGGTGACTCCACTCAATCAGACCCTGTAGCAGTGGCCTCGGAATTCAATTCCTACTTTACCTCCCGTGCCTCCATCCTTCTCTCCTCCCTTCCCTTCCCTCCCCCCTCTCCCTCACCTCCTCCTCAGCTTATGCATCATCCCAACAGCCCTTCTTCTCATTCTCCACAGTATCCCTCTCTGTCACCCTTGAAGCTCTCTTAGCCCTAAACCCCTCCAAAGGCAGTTCCCCAATGGGTTAGACTCCAATCTCCTCTATTTGTCTGCCCCTGCCATCTCCTCCCCAGGACTTCTCCTTCTCACTTGCATCTCTCCTGGCCACCTGGAAGCATGCTACTGTTCTACTGTACAGAGTACCCTCTCAACTCTCCTCCTACCTCAGTGACTCCTGCTTCTTCACCCCCTTTTCAGTCTGGTTTCTGGAATTATCACACTACTATCGTCTCCCTCCTTAGGCTCACTGACTGCATCCTCACCAAGATGGACCATAGCCTAATCACCTCTGCCATCTTTGTCAATCTCGCAAAGGAATTTCACTCGGTCTCCCACCCCCTCCTTCTTGACAAACTCTACAGCTGGGCTCTCGGACACTGCCACAGACTGGTTCTTGGCCAACTTCATGGGAAGGACACAATCTGTTCAGATTGCTGAATCCATATCCCCCCCAATCTACACAGGAGTACCCCAGGGCTCATATATTGGCCCTCTCCTATTCTCTGTTTTTCCCTTCCTTCTGTTCTTCCACCTTCATCCACATGTATACAGACAACACTGTCTTATATGCCTCTGGCCATTCCCCTACTGATGTTGCGTCCAGGCTTCAGCATGACTTTGGCAAAGTTCAGCTCTGGCTATGCTCAAATCATCTATTCCTAAATGCCAAGAAGACCATCCTTGTGACCTTTGGCACAAGGCAGAGACTCTCTTGGTACCTCTATTTTCCCTCCTTCCACACCCTATATGGGACTACTCTGGAGGCCACCTCCTCCATATGATAACTTAGGGTTTGGCTTGACCAACACCTCAACTTTTCTGGACCTGTGGATGCCACCCCTTAAAACTGCACTCCAAGTTAGGTGCCCTGCACAGGAACTGGGGTGCATTTCTCTATCGGCCAGGTGCGCACTGATCCAGAAAATGATCCTCCCAGTTTTCAACTATAGTGATGTAGTCTATAGTGCTGCTCCCAAGACTACCTTAACCAGACTGGACTTGTCAGATGGGTGTGGTTTAAGGTGCAACTTGGGCTTGCTCACTGTGGCAGAGAAGGGGTTTGTGATGTAAAGCAGGATTCCTTTGTTCTCCAAAAAGGTCCAGATGGCACAGAATACCTATACCTTTCCTTTAAACCCCACACCAAAAACCACAGCAGTGTGCTAGAGCTGAAAAAAGAAAGAACGTCTACGAGGGCTTCTGTTTGCTGATCCAGGAAACCCATATTGCCCAGTGCAGATGTTCAAATAGTATGTGAGTTGCTGCCCTCCCACTATCCCTGCTTGAAACATGCACCCAAAGCATGTAATCCACCCCCAGGATAATTTACAGCTAGTGGGGGTGAATTACTTGGGTAACAGGATGCCTAAAATATCAGAAGCAGTGCAATTGTCACAGTGGAACACCAAGCACTCTGTCAGATGTATTTTATCTAATGCTGGACTCTTCTCCCGTGACACAATTAAGCAATAAGGCATGACAGGGTTTGCATCATTGCTGAATAACGTCACACCTTAGGTGGGTCGAAGCACGAGGCTTCTGCCACTCTAGGTGTGACATTATTCAGGGACGATGCACATCCTGGAGTGCCTTACAGCGATTATAACATGGCTATAGAAATCTGACAAGTCTTTAAGAATTACCGTATATACTCGCGTATAAGCCGAATATTTTATGACAAATTCAGCATGTCATATAGTACTCCTCGGCTTATACGCGAGTCATTCGGTAATTTCAGGTAACACATAAAGGTGTCTCCGCTGTCGGCATACACTTTCACTGTCGAAAATGAGTTCCAAACGTAAGTGCTGTGCATACAATTTAGCATTCAAGCTGTGAGTGATTGAACATGCTGACAGCACCCAATAACTGTGCCGCAGCACGGCACTTTGGTGTTAACGAGAAGCAAGTACGTGAATGGAAAAAGCAACAAGAGCTTCTCAATGAAATGCCGAAATTTAAAACGGCATGCCGTGGTGACCGGCCAGCATTTCAACAGCTTGAGACAAATGTGAATGAGTGGGTGCTCGCATGCAGGCAGAGCGGGTATATTGTAACCCGCATGTCGATTCGAATGCAGGCTCTGAAACTCGCCAAGCAAGAGAAATATCAGCAAGCTGGCATTGATAATTTCCTTGCTTCTGCTGGATGGTGCTCGAGGTTTATGGAGCGTAACAATCTTACCATCCGTCAGCATACCAAAATCTCCCAAAAAACTCCCCTCTGATCTTGAGGCTAAGGTACACAGCTTTCACCAATACACTATAAAAATGAGGAAGCTGCATGGTTATGAGTTGTCTCAAATCGGTAACATGGATGAGACACCGATGAATTTTGACCTCCCCTGTAACCGCACTGTGAACCCCTCAGGTAGCAAGACAGTTCTAATAAAAACTTCAGGTCATGAAAAAACACACTTCACTGTAGTGCTGTCATGCATGGCAGATGGTACTAAACTCAAGCCAATGATTGTGTTTAAAAGAAAGACCCTGCCCAAATTTGCCGATTTCCCCAGAGGTGTTCTTGTGTACCCGCACCTTAAGAGATGGATGGATGAACAGCTTGTAGCAGTGTAGCTTGAGAAGGTATGGGGTACCAGACCTGGCGCTTTGCATAAAAAAACAATCGCTACTTGTGTGGGATATGTTTAGAGCCCACTTGACTGATTCTGTTAAACAGGTTGCTAAACGGAATCGCACTGACCTGAGTGTTATTCCGGGGAGGTCTGACATCGATGCTCTAACCCTTGGATGTCTGCCTCAATAAGCTTTTCAAGGATCGCCTACGTAAGCTGTGGAGCGACTGGATGATGTCAGGCACAGGCGCGCTAACTAAGGGAGGCAATCTTAAACGACCTGACATCGAACTTGTAAGCAAGTGGGTCGAGACTGCTTGGGAGGATATTCCAGGGGATATGGTCTTGAAATCAATTCTGAAGTGTGGTATTAGCAACAATCTCGACGGAACAGAGGATGATGCCTTGTTTGAGGAGACAGAGGAGATCGAGGAGATGGAAAACGAAGAACTAGAAGATGATGACGGCACATATGCTGATGTTCTCACCGAAGAATTCATGGCAGAGAATGAGGCTGCTTTAGGATTCTCTGACTCTGAGTCTGAGGAAATTTAAACGGGACTAAATGGGACAAATGGAGGGATTAATGCATTTCGTGGCACAGCAAGTATAAAAAGCAGTTCAATTGTTGCTGGTTATTTTTATGGTGATAAGCAAAAAAAAAAATAAAGTACTTGGTGATTGGAAAATGATCCTATGTTTCCCTATGTTTGTTACAATGTGGGCGTCAGCTTATACGCGAGTCTTCGGGTTTTCTTTATTTTGTAGCCAATAATTGGGGGAAGGGGTCAGCTTATACGCGGGTCGGCTTTTACGTGAATATATACGGTAAGCAATAAACATAAGAAACACATCAGAAGTTATAACTTTATTATAATTTAGACATAAAATAGAGATAAAATAGTCCATTCTGGAGGTTTACTGCATCCTTCCATAATGCTTACACTGTCTGTTTTGTAGCCAATTTTATTGCTTTGAGCTTAGCAATATTTTCATACTCCTGCTTTCATCTAATTTTTCACTTTGCAGAATTAGAAACATAGACTTTGACAGCAGATAAGGACCACTTGGCCCACCTAGTCTGCCCATTTCCCTACCTACAGGATAAGCTGCAGATCCTAGTTAACCAACAGCTTATTTCTTCCTACCCCCCACAAGAATTGCCTTATGTCTGTCACATGCATTCTTGAATTCTCCCGGAGTTTTAGATCCCACAACCTCCTCAGGAAGGCTGTTCCATGCATACACCACCCTCTCTGTGAAAAATACTTCCTCACATTGCCCTGAGCCATCCCTCTCTATCTTCAAATTGTGTCCCCTTGCTCTTGCACATCTCTTTTTCTGAAAGATGCTACCCTCTTGAACTTTGTTGATTCCACTGAGGTACTTAAAAGTTACTATCATGTCCCCCCTCTCCCTCCTTTCCTTGAGGGTATACATATTAAGCTCCTTTAGCCTCTCCTCGTATGACTTCTCTTGCAGACCCTGCACCATTTTAGTTGCCCTCCTCTGGACTGCCTCCATTCAATTGAACACATTAATACTGACAGTCCCACTTAGTGTCCCTATAGAGATCAATCGTGCTGCAGCAGAGGCAACCATATGGTTACTATCTGTGATTTCATGTTTTTTCCAACAGGAGTGAAGACTGTCCTGACAAACAGAAAAAAACAATTAAACAAAAAGGCATGACAGGGTATGCATCGTGGTTGGATAGTGGTACACCTCGGGTGTGTCATGAGGCATGAGGTATCACCAAGTGCCTTCACTTCAACCCCTCGAGAAGTGATGTTACCTCACAACAATGTACACCTTGGAGTATCTTATTGTGATTATAAAATGGGTCCAAGAAAGATGTTTTTTTTTTGGGGCAGGGTGAAGAAATGCATCAAATCAAAAAATAAACTTTTTTTTTTGAGTAATCTATTCCCCCCCCCCCGTGCTCGCTGGTCCTCCACTCCTTTGGGCTCTATCAAGTTCCCTTCTGTCCTTCCCCATCCCTCCTCAGATCCCCAGATCGCAGCCGACCCCAGGAATATCCCGGTATATCCCTTCACCGGGCTGGTCCCTCTCCTCCGAGGGGGAAGGCACCGGGGTGGGATAGCCCCAGCGCGCACTTCTAGGGCCCGGGGATGCTGCTGGGGAACAGGAGGCACCAGGAAGGCATGGGAGGCCCTTAGGAACACAGAGCCGTCATCCGGAGGCCAGCGAGCGATTTTCTTGGCTTTCTTAAGGTGCGTGACATCCGGACGTCAAGGCAAGAGCCAACATCTATCACGCACCACCCCTCATGACCCCGACGTGCTGCACTACCACTGGCCTCCACCAGTGGTCGCCGCACCGGGTCACAACCCTTCCCTCCCTGGAGACAGCGAGCAGTCGGGATGCCTGTTGTCTTCCCCTGGCTGGCCCTCCAATGACCCGAGCTTGTTCCCGAACCCAGGTCGCTCGCGTCGCAAGCGGAAATCCAACTGCTGCACCGATGGGCCGGCATAAAAGAAACATTTTTATGACTTTTTTACAACAGTCCCAGCACATCCCAGCACTGACATGGTTTACATATTGCATACAGCAAAATTCATGTATTTTTAATTAGCTCTTAAACCCTCTAGTTTCCCCTGGCCCAACCCCTTTTACCTATCCCTCACCCTCACCTTTCTTTCTTCTTCTTTATAATATTCCCTCCCTTTTCTCTGTCTTGTTTTTATCTGTCTTGCCAACATTCAAGAGATGGAATGTTTACTACAGATAGCATGGAAGAATTCTTACCCCATGCTCAGTTCTGCTGGAAGAAAGTTTATTCCCACTAGCACACAGCAGAAGGCCTCAGATGGAACCAGGGCTTTTGTTTTATCTGTAACAGCTTAAACAACACAGATTTCCCTAGTAAGTAAGTTTGGATAGGAGGGGGACTTTTCATGGTCAGCAAAGAAACACCATAAATAACAATTCTAAGTACTATGGTACTTAATTTTTCAAGTCATGTATGTGTGTGAAACAAGAGTATTATGAGGGCAAATAATGTCAAAAACAAATTCACAGTATCTGTATTAGATGCTACCTCCGTTGCTGGAGGATTCGAATGCCTGTCCCTCAGAGTTGAACCATCTCACTCGGTGGCTTTCCACATAATTGGCTGCTATAGACCTCCTGCAGCAGGACCACAGCTCTTGACTCATCTGTCATCACAAATGGATGCAACACCTATGGAGACAATCTTATTAGGTGACCTAAACTATGACTGGCTAACTAACGGATCTCTACCCCTAAAACGATTCTGTGACTCACATGGGTTCACCCAACTTATAAGTGAACCAACTCACATCAACAATAAAAATCCAATGAGGAGCACCCTCCTGGATGTGCTTCTTGTCAACAAACCTCAATACTTTTCACATGCCGGTATCCTCCCAGCTGATGTTAGTGACCACTGCATAATAGCTGGCATCAGAACCATCACCAAACCACTATCCACATCAAAGTTCTCTACCAAAAGATCCAGACAGAACTTTGACCCTATGGCTTACTTCAATGATCTAAAAAACTCTTTGCTCTGGCAGAGTTTCTACCTAGCTAAATCAGTGAGTGACGCCTATGATGTTTTGCACAAAATCATAGCCAGTGCCCTTAACACCCATGCTCCTTTGATCAAAGCTCGAATAAAAACCAGGACCTGCCGTTGATTTTCACCAGACCTGAAGAAAGCCTTACTCAAAAGAGACCAGCTGTGGAAAAAGGCCCGAAAATCACATGCTGATGCTGACTGGTGTCTCTTTAGGTCAGCTAGGAATGCCTGTACGAAAATGATCAGGGAAACTAAGGCCATTTTTTACCAAAATGAATTGTTCTCTGCATCCACCAACCCTACCACATTCTGGTCCACTATAAAGGAATTGTCTGGACACTCACCAGGTAGTGTGCTACCATCCAAAATTACAATTGACAATGTCACTGTCACCGACAGATCTGAAATTCTCAAGCTTTCAATAACCATTTTGCCACAGCAGGCATGGCATTCGATAATGCACCAGTAAGCAGTCTTACGTCCGCTGCTCAAAGCCCAGCCACCGAACAAATAACAAAAGTATGACTTTCTCCTTTCTTCAATCAACATAAAAGAAGTTGAAGACCTGCTGCTACAGCAGACATTAGAAAAGCGCAGGAGCCGACTATTCGACCTATACTTTCTGAAAATAGCTTATCACATACTTGTTGCACCTCATATCGCACTTATTCAACCTGTCTCTAGCCCAAGGCTCTCTCCCACGGAATGGAAAACTGCTCATGTTATTCTCTATTTAAAGCAGGGACCCAAGCGACCTGAACAATTATAGGCCAATCTCCCTACTACCTATACTTTCGAAAATGCTGGAAAAAATTGTGGATACACAGTTGAGATCATTCCTAGACAACTCTGCATTGCTTAACCCCATGCAGTCCGGATTTAGAGCCAAGCACAGCACTATTACGGCATTGGCCAAAGTCACTAATGACTGGCAATGGGACCTCGACAAAAAAAAATGTGTTTGTGCAGTGTTTCTAGGTCTCAGCAAGGCATTCGATACCGTCGACCACTGCCTACTTCTCTCCACTCTAAATACCATAGGCATGGACTCAATCTCACTGGATTGGTTCCAGGACTACCTCACTGATAGGCAACAACAAATCAAGGCTGAAGGAGAACTTTCTCCACTCAAACCAATAAAAAGAGGAGTCCCTCAGGGATCCATATTGGCCCCTACTACTATCTATATTAACAACCTGGACTTAGGAATCAGAAAGCCAGTATCCACTTGTTTGCTGATGATACAGTGCTCTACCTAAGTCATGACTCTCCTGGAGCCGCATGCTCAGAACTTCAAGTCAATTCAATACGCTGCAGAACCAGCTCATCAACAAAAAGTTATTGCTAAATGCAAAAACCAAGGCCATGCTGTTTTCACCATCCAGCTCTAGGGCCAACCAGTACCGCTGGTACAGTTCCTCCTATAACCACCCTACTAGGTGAAAAGCTTGAGTTCAGAACTAAATTCAAATACCTGGGTATATGGCTGGATAACAAACTCTCCTTTATGGAGCACAGAAGAATTGATGAAAAGCTAAGGCAGAGGCTTGGCCTCTTTTACAGAATTAAACATCTCCTGACAGCAGCCGCATAAAGACAGCTTGTTCATTGTACATTCCTTTCATTAATCGACTACGCTGACATTATCTATGGCCAATGCTCTGTCTCACACCTTGCAAATCTGGATGTACTGTACCACAGAGCCTTAAGATTCATAACTGGCCTCCCATCCTCCACACACCACTGCCCGTTATACGCTGCAGTAGGGTGGCCTTCTCTGCAATACAGCGGCATAGAAAATGCAGCTCTCTGGACACTTCGAGCACTCACCAACAAACTCCCTGACTACATTGTTGCCTGCCTCCCTTATGTCCACCAAGCAGCTATGCCATAAGAAGCCACTCGCTAATTCCCTAAAATTCCCAGGATCAGTAACCACTTTGGTAGGGCAGCTATAAGCCATGCTCTGCCCACACCTGGAAAAGGATACAAGGTTCACTGAAACTTAGCTCTCCTGTCAGTATTGCTGTGTTTAGGACTCTTTATGACAAAACGTTTGTAAATCTGTAAATGTTTCCATAGTACCTAGCGGTCCTGATGGTGGTTCCCGCTCTAGCCTCACCATATGCAGCTACGAACCTAACCCCTCTCTTCCCTACCTAACTTGTTCAGCAGTCAGCTGCCATGCTGGCCCTCAGAACCATGGACACTTTTCTCCTCTATCTAATCCCTTATGCCACTCAAATAGTTGATACAGTTTTCATCATGGGCCCTTCTGAAGCCTTGGTCACCTCCCAGGCACTGAACTGGTTTCTGAGGGCTGTAATGTTAATAATTTGTACCTTTCTATAGAGCCATGGATAAATGTGTAACTCTAAATTCTATGTCTATGAAGGTTGTATATACCACAATAATGTTATGTGATCCCATGTGAATACTTGGAATGTATGTATTGCACCTACCACCTATTTTTAAGTTTGCTTTTTACATTTTGTATACTGTACTTTTAATCTATGTATGTATAACTGACATTTGACAACAGCAGGTCCACCTTGTAAATGAGCTTGCTCAATGGTGATCGCCTGGATAAATAAAGACTTGATTGATTGATTGATTGATTGAAATAACATTTAATTTTTATGTTTATAAATTTAATACAGTTTTATTTTTAGGGCCTAGTTGAAGGTTTTTAGTGAGTAAAGGTGGCAGTCACATTTGTGATGGCAGTCAGGAATGGCTGGTACTACTGATTTTATTGTGAAGAGGCTACTGGACCTTCTTTCAGTGCTGTCTTCATGGGATATTAGCACTGGGTTCTGAGCTCCCCAGCCAATCAGATTACTGGATTTTTAATTGCCATATTATAATTAAGCAATAAGGCATGACAGGGTGTGGTATATCATGGGATATCGTCACGCCTCAGGTTGTTGGGCATGAGGCCGCAGGCCAAGTGCATCCAATGACCCAAGAAGTGATGATATCCCATGACATACCAAACCCTGGAGCTCATTATTGCTATTATGTACTGGATTACAAAACTGGGGTAAATAAAAAATTGGAAAAAAATTTCCAAATATTTTAAAAAAGCTTTCTAAGGGGTAGTGTAGGAGTACTGTTTCAGAAAATAGTTCTGTTAGGGTTGCTGTCAGGAGGTGGAGGTAGTGTAGGAGCTGGTAGAAGGTAGTGTAGTATAGGGACGTCTCCCTGTGTGTTCTGCTGCCCCCTCCCCCAAAGCCAGCCTGAAAAAAAAATTGTATGCTTTTGTGGTCTGTTCCTTAGTTATGTGCCTCTTTGTTTTCTTTTCTCACTGCTGAACAGTTTCATTATTGTTTGACTGCAGTGCTCATGTCGTGCTTTTGAGGGAACACACAGTAAGGTGTCACAGCTTAAAATTAAAGCCGTTGTCTCGATGGTAAGATTGTCTAGCAGCGGTTTGTAGATTTACATGAACTGCCATTTGGCGCAAGGCAGCATCTTGTGGGGAAAATGTACTGGCGTGAGGAAAATAAACAAATTGCATGTTGGTGGCATTTTTTGTACTGCAGTAGCTGGTGCTCTGAAAGGAAGCCGGGTGAGAATTTTTTTTTCTGTTTGGAGAGTGAGTGCTGTGGGCGAGATGTATAGGGGATAGTTTTAAGCCGACTAGAGGTCTGACTCACTTCAGACTGTAAGACAGGGAGAAAAGTTGCGCTGGAAGTGAGGAGGCTGGTGGCCAGAGGTTTTTTGAAGCCGTGATGATGTAGCTAAATGTCAACATGGCTTCAAATACCTCTCGGCCAATCAGCTTCCTACATTTATGATCCTCAGTTCAAAATGTGTGTCACAGTACACAATTGCGAAACCAGTCTCCGTAATTATTGGAGTGCATCCACCGCTGACAGACAAAAGTGGAGCACTCTTCTCAGTTCTGCCGGCACAGCAGTTTCTCACAGCAAGGCTGAAAATGTGTCATATCCACACAGGCAAGAGCCCCCCCCCCAAATATGTCATGCACCAGCCAGCCCATTACTGACCAGAACACAATACATGATGTGCAGCCAGTGACTGAATGTTCCAGCATGGTAACCCCTGAGAAGCATGTCATAGCACCAGGATTCAGCATGCAGTGCTTCCAAATCCACAGCATGATGAACTTTCACTGCCATGAGCAGTCAAGCTTCGGCACCGGCCACTGTGAGGATGCTAGTGAAGACAGCCAACCCCGTAGTTGCGCAGGTTGTCTGACTACAGTGTTGCCCACCTGTGCTACAGCAATCATTTCCAAAGACTTGTATCACAGTGATATTGTCTGGTGCTCTGTGATGTGTCCATAACTTTTCCCGTTTGCTAATGCTGAACAGTAAAGTAGTCTAATATATGGCGTAATCATGCCCTTCCTGCACAACAAGGTAGGGTGTTGGCCCTTCATAAAATTTTGTTATTGCACTAAGTTCATGTAAGGTAGGTTAGTGTATGGTGTACTGGTACCCTTCTTGCACACTAAGCAAGGCTGTTGCCCTGCACAGAAGTTTTGTTTTTGCACTGTTAAGTGACTGTAGACATTCTGAAGTCCTCAGTTCATGGTGCCCATTCCACAACAGTGGCAGCCCCCCTTCTTGAGCATGTCATGTGAGTGTAGTGCTCACCACAGTCTGTATTCCCTTGCAGTTCCTTAATGTTTCCAACTAGCAACCACTGCAACTCCCTATGCAGTCCTTCCCACCTCTGCATGAGTGCGTTCCTCACCACAGTGGGTATTTCCTTGCCGTTCCTGAATGTGTGCAAGTAGCAACTCTTGCAACCCCTATGCAGTCCTTCCCACCTCTGTACTTTTTTTTTTTCGAACTCATCTTCCTCCTGTTCACCTTTCCCCATCCCCCAGGACCATCTTCACTCCCCACCAACGTTCACCCCAAGTACCCCTCCAAATGGTGCCTCGTTTTCTAGTCCGGTGGTTTGTGGATCTCCGGGCTCGACTTCGTGGGGCCTGGGCTACTGGATTCTGGTACACCCATTCTGCCCCCCTTAGGTGGGAGATGTGGCATGCAATGACATACTGGCGCATACGCCCATGTCCGACACATCTCCCGGAACTGCTAAGCCTCACCTGCACTGGTCCTTAGCTTCTGCTAGGGGCCGGTCACAGAGTGAGTGCTTCCCCACTCTCCCCTGGAGAGCAGTCAGTCGGACACTCAATCCTTCTCTCCCTGGCCGGCCCTCCAACGCCCGAGTCCATTCCAGAACCCAAGTCGCCGGCATCACAAGTGAAAATCCAATTGCTGCCCCGACGGGCCAGCTCCCACCTCTGTACTTTACAACCATATGTTGATTGTTACCAGTAGAACCATTGAGCATATCCTGGCGCCGCAATCAGGGAACATGTGTATTTGCTTCTGATCGTGTGAGCGCAGTGGTGGGGAAGATGTTGCCATGCGTTAATCTGTAGCACTACTGACGATCGTGTGACCGCAATCAGGGGAACATTTTGCCTTGCTTACCTGTCTTGTCACTTTTTTGTCGTGTGTAAATGTGTCATAGCACTAGCACTGAATCCCCATCACTGCTTACCGCACCACGCATGACATCACGCTGTGTTCATCTGCACAAGTCATGCAATCAAGCAGAATGCCTCACCGCAGTTGTGTGGCATATGTGAACCTCTATTCATCATTTGCAGAACTACCGGAAGCATCTTAAATTTGGTGATTTAAGAACTGGTGACCTTTTTTGTCTGTGCTCCCTTGTTTAAGAAACTGCTCTTGAAAGTATTAAAGATACTGTGAGGGAGCTCTGTGAGAGAGAGAGAGAGAGAGAGAGAGAGAGAGAGAGAGAGTGCATTGACACTAACAGCAGCTTGGACTGAGAACTTATAGTGAACTACTTCACAGATTTATGGACTCCTCTATAAAGGTAAATATAATTATCTTATAGTTTGCTTGTTTTGGGAGGGTTGGGGACTTTTTTGAGGAGGGGTATCTTTTAATCTGTTGGAGTGAGTGAGTGTGGCATGGTGTGGTGTGTGTGATTTGTTGAATTGTTAGTTTTAAACTACCTGTAGTAGTAGAATCTGCAGAATTAGGAGATGGGTTTTCTGACTCAGGTCCTGGAGCTATGCTACTCCCCCTCTTTGTTAAAAGCTTTATGCCCCTTCTGTGACCCACCCCTTGCAGGCACAGTTTCCTGGAAGTCTAGGGAGTTAGGTATTGCAAGGATGGGCATTGGGGGAGACAGGATGATGGACACAGCTGGGGTTGATTCAGGTGGTGGGGACCAGAGATGCCCTGGGCTGAGTAGGACGGGGTTGGAGCAGGGTCCCCCCGTGTCTTGTCTTTTTGCCCAGGGAACCCTCTGGACTGAGACCGCAGGTAGCTGAGGGACCAGTCTCAGCCTGTCATCCTCTTCAGGCGGTGTTGTGCAATCACAGATCAATGGGGAACAAGACCGCTATAATGGTTGAGCTTGTTGTTTCGGTTGACCTGGTGTGCATCACGGAGATCTGGCTGGGGCGCACTGGGCCCTGCGCTAGAGGCATCCATCCCAGCCAGATTTATCGTGGTTCACTGTCTGAGGAAGGAACATGGGGCGGGGGTGGGCATTTGTTTTGGGTTGAGTTGGCTTGGTGGTGCACCCAGTGGGGACACCAGTTCTTTTGAGTGCATGGCAGTGCAAGGGGGTCCATGAGTGGAGTTCAGGATTCTCTTGGTCTACCAACCACCTGGGTGGAGCCAGAGTTTCCTATTTATTTATTTATTTACGTCTTTGATTACCGGGTAGGTGCACTGACCTGAGGGACTGTTTTAAGGCATGACCCGGGCCATAAAAGATAGCAGAGGAAAGCAACAGTTTTAATCACAAGGCACAAGAACAGTACAACATTAAACACAGGTCAACACATGTTAAATACAGAGATAATAAATACAGGATTATTGGCATCAGGGTACATATGTCAGGACATAAGAGAGTATAACAAACCCAACCTTACACCCCTAATTTGATGCACCTTTGAAAGTCACAGCAAGACTGGGAGAGAGGAAGAGAGAGGAGATTAAGAACAGCTTTGGTAGAGTAGATAAGAAAACTCCCCGCAGGAGTCAGATTTGTGTGAGGTTAGAGTTGCTGGGTATGAGAGGGGGGCTATTCCAATAGGCAACAGCAATGGGCCCTATCCTCAAGCCAAGTTTTGAAGAGGGATTTGAAGGTTGAACGGGTGTTAGATGAGTGAAGGGGAGCAGGGATCTCGTTCCACAGTGTAGGGGCAGTAACTGATAGCGCTTTTGCTCCTATGTTGGTGGAGACCCTAGATACCTCGAGGGGAGGGACTGTGGATGAGCGGGGATGCCTAGGTAGAGTTCTAACCTTGAGTAGGGGGAAGAGAGGGGACACATCACTGCGTCTGATGGTATTATCCATGATACAGCCAAGAGTAAAATCAAAGTGGCCTTGCGGGGCTAGCCAGCCAATGGTACTGCAGAAGCTGCAGTGATGGGTTGAGATGGTGCCATGAGAGCAAAATGGCAGGCACTACTGTAAGCAGACGTGAGCCTGGTTCTGAAGGCAGAAGATGTACGGGCATAGATGGGGGAGAAGTAGTCAAAGATAGGAAGCAGATTACCCTGGACAATTGCTGTTCAAGCCTCTGGGGTTAGTAGGTGGTGTAGACGGTAGGCATCCCCAAGCATTTGATTAACCCTGCGAACCAAAGTGTTGCTGTGGTCTGAGAAGGTTAGTGCCATGTCAAGTGTCACCCCCAGATATCTGAACGAGGCAACATCTTCAAGAACCAGACTATCAGGGGATTGTATTTGGAGGGAGGAGCCGGAACTATGAATTTTGGTGAGGTAGGGTTTGGAGGCAAATAGCATGGTTTTTTTCTCCCCTGTTAACCAATAATAGGTTTGATGTAAACCAGCTAAAAGCACTGCCATAGTTCTGGGTGAGGACTTAAGAGACCTGGGTGAGAGACTTATCGCTGTGGTAAATAACAAGATCGTCTACATACAGAAGTGATTTACAGTTTAGGGTTTCAGTTGGGAGAGAATTAATAAAAATGGATGTAACCCCATACAAATGGGAGTTCCTAAAAGCCTCCTAGGAGCTTGCCTAAGTGTTCCCCTGCCTGCTGGCATTTGGTGTTTAAGCCATTTGAATGGCACTGTGAGTGCTTGTAGAGCCTCCACATACTGTCTCTTTAAGAGCTGTCTGCTTGCAGACATAATTAACGCTGATGGAGGGGAACTGGTGTTTCCCTGCTCGAATACCACCTAAGCTGCAGTGTAAATCGCTCCATTTTGCAGTCGCTGAAAGTGCAAAGGGAGCCTATCTGAAAGATGTAACTGTTTGCCTGTAATCATATAAAGCATTAGTGAACTTACAGTTTATCTAACCTGCCTTTATTGCAGCTGGGACTCTGTGTGTGTTGCCCCGCCATCTTGGACATGAACTGCTGTGCTGGGCCAATTGGGTTAAGGGAGCCCTGAAATGGAGACTGCTTGGGCCAACCAGAATTGGGACTCTCACTGGAGCCGGATTACAAGGGGAATATATGGCTAGTGCTCATGGGAGCTGTAGTTTGGACTTTGGCGTCTTTTTGCACCAACAGAGGGAGCTCTAGAGAGATTGACAGCCGAACCCTCCAACTGGACCTGTTGGAACCTAAGGAAAATGCCCTGAACTGAAGCTGGAGAGGCAGATCATTAGTGGCAGTGAAAGGAGTAGGAGCTCTGTATTTTTCTGCAGTGTACAGTTTGCACGGGAAGCACGCGAGAGGCCTTGAAGTTAGCCTACAGCCATTGTAAGCGATAGTCGGACTGAATCCGAGTTCCTGAGGAAAAGGAAGGCTGGAGAGTGGAAACCAGGTTCACCCTGTAGAAGACTTGAGATATTGCTGAATCGCGCGCAATCTGTCAGGAACTGAAGCTGCTGTGTGTGCTCCCGGGTATTTTGCAATACAGTAATTGCAATCGGTATTGAGGAGCAGCCTGCCTGGTACAGTATTTTCCTTTTACATATGAATGTGCGTAGTGCTTGAGGGGAATCACTATTTCTTGCCCCCTGTACTGTGTACTGTGTAGTGAAGCTGGAAGCGAACCCCAGCATGTTTCGGACTAAATCCATTTGCTATCAACTGCCTAGGGGACCAGCCACAAGGGCCTTGCATCCATGCCTTGTTTATTTATTTATTGGAGATTCAGAAATACCTTTGAGTCAGAGACTCCTTTATAAAGGTTCCACGTCACAAGTATTGCAAACAGAGAAAGACAGGTTACATAGCAGTACAGCAGTACATAGTCAGGTAGTTACAGTAGCAGTTGTTGTTTCTGGCAATCCAGAAGAACATCCACCATCCGGTTCTCAGCTTGGGTATTGTGAGTACAAATCAGGGTATTCCCCTGCAGCCTGTTTTCAATCACAAGTGTTCATCTAATTCTTGTTGTTTCACTTCTTCATGGACTGAGCCATCCGGCTCCGGATTACAATTGGGAGTTGTGCATATATTTTCTTCTACAGGGCCCCATCCATCTGCACCTGCCGACCAACCCCGGGCAACGGATCTGGCTAGCCCCCCACAACCTGGGTACCCAGAGTGTGACTTTTCAGACCCTGTATGTGTGCACACAGTACTGTGATTATTAATGCCAATTAACCTGAATTTCCTCGTCCCGTGTTCTATTCCCCTAAATAAACCAGATTTGATGTTATTGAACTTTATACTGTCTGAAGTGTCAGTACCTAGAGAAAAATCATTGTATTGTGCTGTGTATGTTGTTTAACCTTGTTTTACAGGGGGTCCTCAGAGACGTGCTGCAGAATCAGTCTCTAGGGTAAGTGGTACCTTATGAGTGAACAGTGTGTATATGTGGGGTATTGGGACTGTAACTCCTGTGTACTGTGTGAGCCACTAGAGGGAATAAAAAGGTGTCTCAGTGTCCCAGAGAGCTGTGACCAACCTAGTCTAACCACTACAAACCCTGAGCTCTGGGTGGAGGCACCCATCATAGAACCTAGGCCCCTCAACCTGTCAGTAGTCAAGCAGGCAGGGGTAGTAGCCCATGGGATAGCGCCACCTGGGGGGTTACATCTTGGAGGCACCACTGGGATTAGCATCCCCTTGTGGTCACATTTATGAATCACTGTTAAAAATAAATGGATACCCCGACAGAAGTGGTTGTACACCACTTGGTGGGGTGGTGTACTGGGCAGCAGATTGACCCCCAAAATGCTATGCTTATCTTGGATATCCCACTGGGTACCAGTAGTGACACTGTAGAGGGAGTACTTTCCAAGGTGGAAGGTTTACAAAACCCTGTGGTGGTGGGTCAACATGCTAATCTGCTCACCCACACTTTCACGGCCCTAGTAGAGTATAAGGACCCCACAGATAGCTCCAAAGTGCCAAAGACTATTACCCCAGAGGGAGCCCTCACTGCCTGGAGAGTGATAACTAAGGACAGTAAAGACCTGGGGGGAAATGAGCCTCCCCCCACTATCTGAAACTTCTGAGGAGAAATTTGCTAAGTTGTTGCTGGAGGAAGGGAAAACTGTGGAGGACTTAAAGTTATTTCTGCCACCTGGGGGTGTTCCTCCCCCCAACAACCCCTCCTGCTCCAGCACCCGTTATTGCCCCTCTTTCTGTGGCTGAACCAATGCAGGCTCCTATTTCTGCACCTGCCATTAGTCACGACTCTTACCGAAGGTTGAGGATCTTCTCTGGCACCCTCCCCATCCCCCAGGGGAAGGATCATTGGGACACCCAGATAGATTGTGTTGCCCCCCTGATACCTGAATCGCAGTGTGCAGAGGCTGAGAAATGAAAAAGAATCATAGAAAGTCTGAGGGGTTCCGCCCTAGAGGCCATTACATTTTTGAGGTCCACAAGTCCTGATGCATCTGTCCAGAAGTACCTATCTGCACTTGAAGGCAATTTTGGGAGCATTGAGTCAGGGGAAGAGCTTGATGTGGAAATTTCAAGGTACAAAACTGTGGGCCAGGGGAAAGTTTTTCTGCATATGATACTCGTCTGGAAAGGGCTCTGCAGAACGCTTACCGAAAAGGTGGGGTATCCACCAGTGACTTACACCATGTAAGGTTGGAGCACCTACTACAACATGCAAAGCATTCTAAATTGCAGCTCCTTCAATTAAGGCTCCCAGACAGAAGGGGTAACCCACTGGACTATTGTGACTTAATAAAATAACTTTGGGAGGTTGAAGACGAGGAGGGGGATTTTAATTCTGGGGTGAGCGTAGCCCAAGTGATCACAGCATTGGAAGGTCCTTATGAAGTGGGGGCCAATGAGGGTGTGCCACCATGGGGTGAACTGCTGAGAGAGTTCAGGGAAATAAAAAACTGTCTCTTTATGAAGGCCGTTCCTGCAAGTACAGGCCCTGACCCTCATCCGACTGCATCTGCTATGGGGGTAGGGGTACTCACTCAGGCATCTCCTGCTGACAACAGCTCAAAACTCAATGTCTTGGCCACGGAAGTGGGGAAATTGACGAGATGTCTCCAAATGCTTATCACGCCTCAGACAGAGATGGCACCAAGGTTTCCAGTTAGTAGTACCCCCGGCCTGGCTCCCAGTGTGACGCCTCGGCCAGCTCAAACTCCAGAAAGTATGATTTGCTGTAATTGTGGGAAGGATGGGCACATGAAGAGAGAATGCCGGTCCCCAAAAGACACAGACAAAGCTGCATATAGGCTACAAGGAGAACTTTGGAGAACAAATAAGTGGTGAAGAGGTGCATGAAATTATCCCAGTGAGGGTCCCAAAAATGCTAACTCACATCCTTTTGTGGCAAGGTCAGTTGCCCAGGCCCCCACTACTGCCTCTCCAGACTGGTCCAGAATAGTGGGTCTCTCCATGGAGACCACTGTAAAGGTTAATAGAGTGTCTACAAGAGCTGCATTAGACAGTGGCTCCCAAGTGACAATTATGTTCCAAGACTGGTATCAGAAGCATTTGTCTGATGTACCCTTACAACCGCTGGAGGGGCTGCATGTCTGGGGGTTAAGTGAAAAGGCCTACCCCTACTCTGGATATATCTGAATTTGGCTGTCTTTTTCCCACCTCCGTCGCTGGAGTGGCCGAACAAGTAGAGACCCTGGCCTTAGTGATTCCCCCTACCGGACTATATGATGGGGTTCCTCTACTAAATGAGATGAATGCTCATATTTTTGGATGGTTGGAGCAGTTGTGTTATGAGAAACAGGGGTCACAGACTGGTAGAGTTTTAAGAATTCTGGCCTTGATCAAGAAGGCCTATGAGGCACAGAGAGATGCTGAAAAAGTGGAACCAGAGGAACTGGTTGGAATTGGCTGGAAGAAGGATCCTGAGTCCCTTATTCTGGCACCAAATGCCCAGTGTACCTTACAGGGGAAGGTCTGTATCAGGAAGGATGTCAAGAATAAAATACTTATGCTGGATGCACCAGGTAATGGAAGATTGCCGGAAGGACTACTGGACAAGCCTAGTATTTTGCCTGTCAGAGCCCATGCTTATGCCAGAAGGGTAATGGTTCAAGTTCATAATGTGTCTGATAGAGAGATTCAGGTAAATCGAGGTTGCACCCTGGCTAATGTACATTCTGAAGATACTGCAGTGCTACCCAGTAACAAGAGTTTGAGGAAGAGTGACAGAGTGACACCCGACTTGTTCGATTTCGGTGACTCCCCGTTGCCATCTGAATGGAAAGTGTGGATCAGTGAGAAGCTTGCCAAGAGAGACCAAGTGTTTTCTTTGAAGGAATGGGAAGTAGGATGTGTGCAAGGAGCTGAGCACCATATCCGGCTGCATGATGACAGGCCATTTTGTGAGAGGTCTCGACGCCTGGCACTTGCTGACACAGATGATGTGAGATGGCATCTGCAAGAGATGCTAGCTGCTGGTGTAATACAAGAATCCAGAAGCCCATATGTTTCCCCTATCATGGTAGTGAGGAAAAAAAATTGGCAGTAAGGATGTGCGTGGATTATCGCACTTTAAACCAGTGGACTATCCCTGATCAGTATACAATGACCCGCATTCAGGATGGTTTGGACTGCCTGAACGGTAGCAAATGGTTCTCTGTGCTGGATCTTCGCAGTGGGTATTACCAGATCCTGATGGCCCCAGAAGACTGTGAGAAGACGGCCTTCAACTGCCCGCTTGGTTTCTATGAGTTCTTGAGGATGCCTCAAGAGATTTCAAGTGCTCCAGCCATTTTTCAATGACTGATGGAGCGTGCAGTGGGGGACATGAACCTATTAGAGTGCCTAGTGTACTTGGATGATGTTATTGTGTTTGGCAGTTCGCTGGAGAGTAGATTGTTCAAGGTGCTGGACCGATTGCAAGACTTTGGCCTGAAACTGTCCATTGATAAATGTCAATTCTTCCAAACATCTGTAAAGTATGTGGGACACATAGTCTCCAACTAGGGAATAGAGACAGACCTAAGTAAAGCTGAGGCCCTGACCACCTGGCCACAGCCTCACAATCTAAAAGAACTGCAAAGATTCCTGGGTTTCTGTGGCTACTATCGCCATTTCATCAAGGATTATTCAAGAGTGATCCGTCCTTTACTTAATCTTACTCAAGGGTACCCTCCAACCCACAAAAAATACGAGGTCAACTTCCCCTGAGACTGAGAGAGTATATCTGGACTGCCTGAATGGTAGAGAAGGAACTAGAAGGGGACAGGATCAGATGTGTTTCAGTACAGTAGCTGCTTCTTGTTGTTTTTACAGGGTCTCTTGTGGATTTTACTTGGCAGAAGGTTATTTCTTTTCTTTCTTACTACTTCTAAGGGGCTAGCAGGGTATTGTTTTTGAGGCTGTTGAAAGTTTGAAAATGATTTGGTGGCTGTAAGTTGGCTCATTTGTTGGATGTTTCACTGTGTAACAGGCTGCGCTGGTGGAGGCCTATGTCTTCTGATTTAAAACCTATTTGGTGGGATTTGCTTGGGGCTGGTTATTTGAATTGGAGACCTATATCTGTTAATTTCAAACCTATTCTGATGTGTTGTTAGTGAAGCTGATTGAATTGGAGACCCATTTCCTTTGGTAGCAAACATATTTTGGGGGCTTTGAGTTGAATTTTGATTCCGTTTTGCTGACGTCACTAGCTGCAAAGGTTAATGTATAGTGGGGGAAGGGTGTTAATGGTCTGGCCAGGTCTCACTCAGCTAATTGACTGGAGGCAGAGCTGAATCAGGTTTGTGGTGTTAGTTGCTTTGGCTTCTCAGAAGGAACTAGAAGGGGACAGGATCAGATGTGTTTCAGTACAGTAGATGCTTCTTCTTGTTTTTACAGGGTTTCTTGTGGATTTTACTTGGTAGAAGGTTATTTCTTTTCTTTTTTATTTACTACTTCTAAGGAGCTATCAGGGTATTGTTTTTGGGGATGTTGGAAACTGGTTTAGTGGCTGTAAGTGGGCTAATTTGTTGGATGTTTCACTATGTAACAGGCTGCGCTGGTGGAGGCCTATTTCTTCTGATTTAAAACCAATTTGGTGGGATTTACTTGGGGCTGTTTCTTTGGTTGCAGGGCCTGAAGGGGCAGACACAGGGCTGATACACTCTCTCGAGAGTCGGGTGTAGGCCCTAATCCCACCCCTCCCCACCCCTCCCTCCCCAGAGCTCTCTGCATTTATAGGGAACATCTGCCCTGCAATTGAGGAAAGGCTGCAGGTGCAGCTCATGTCAGTTCTAGCCACTGGGGTTGGATCTAAAGGCTGGGACAGAGGAGCTTAGGTGTGTTCACTCTTATAAGTTTACTGCGCTAGGACTGCACCTAGTAACAGGTTACCAGCTTACTGTGGGACTGTATCTAAGATTAGTGGGTGACCTGATTAGTCAGTAGGGGTGTCTTGGACAAGTGAAATGGTGGCTCACCCAAGGAAACCTACTTGAGGGGGATGGGACACACATCATTAGGGGCCGCATCTTGGGAGGGTGGTTGGGTGCAAAGTGTGGGGCAGCCATGATACTGGACTGGGCTTGAAGTTCGGTGGTTGCCCAGTGTGCTACCAGCTGGCACAGCTTAGGGAGGAGGTTGCTGGGATTAGGAGACAGCTAGGGGAAGGGGGAGGTATGGTTGGGAAAGAGGCAGGGATCTCCACAGGGCTGCACCAAGCACTTAGGGCGGGGTAATAGGGAAAGGAGTGCAGGAGAATACTCTGGGGTCACAGGGACCCCTGGCAGAGGGGCCCAAAAGAAGGACACTACCAAGGAAGCAGGCAGGTAACTGGGGACCCTCACAAAGGGGGACCAGAGGGACAACATTCTCTGGGAAGTAGGCAGATGGCTGGGGCTGGACAGAAGGAAGCAAGGTGGGGAGGTGGATCAGACCTTACACTCAGTAACCGCTTCAATTCTCTTCTTCTGCCTGAGGATGAGGGGGCGATGTAGCTATGACAGGAGTGGTTAGAGATGGAAAGGGAGTGGGGGCAGCAGGCAGGTGCCGGGTAGCAGGAGGAATGCGGGGAACCTGGAATGCAGGAAAATGGGGGGAGCAGTGGATCAAAGCAGGAGGGGCAGGGGGAAGAGGGAAGAAAGTGCAAGGATAAGGACCAGTTGGGAGGAAAGGGTGACAAGAAGGACCAGAAGTACAAGGAGGATACAGTAAAGGGAGCTCATGGTTAAGGCCAGGGGAGCACAACAACCAAGGAGGGACTGAATGGAGACAGGAAGGAAGGGAGGACGAGCCAGGCTAGTTTAGCGGATGGGGGAGACAGTTCAGTCGCGAGCAGTGGGAGGGGAGTTAGCGAGGCACAGAAGGATACTCAGCAGGAGGAGAGGCATAGGATAGGAGAGGAGGGGGTGGTCAAGGTAAATAAGGAGGGGGCGGCATGTGGCACCCAGATAAGGGAGGAACAAGGAGCCGGCTGGGTGGAGGGGCTGGTAGAAAGGATGAGGGACATGGAAGGGGGGAAATGGAGGAAAAGGAGCAGTGAGAGTGCTCTTGTTGGGGGATTCTATGATCAGGGGTATCAAATGGCCAGTTAGAACAAAATGCTTCCCTGGACTAATGGTGCAGGACCAAGCTTGCGGTAGTATATCAGTTAGAGTGGCTGTAGGGTTCCCTGGACATACTGGGTCTACCTGGGTACAAATGACATTGAGGGAAATAGCCGGAAGAAGAGATACAGGGTAAGGTTCAGGAGCTGCTGGGTCTGTCATGACATAAGGTGCACAATTTCCTTCTTGGAAATCCTGCCGGTGTCAAGGGCTAGTGGGGAACACAAAAGGAAGATTAGGGAGATAAACCAGTGGCCCAGGGAATGGTGTGAGGCCAGAGGGTGTGGGTTGATAGGGGATTGGGGGGAGACCTGGGAGGATAAGGAGCTGTATGCTAGAGATAGGCTCAATCTCAATTTGGAGGGGAAGGGAATCCTTAAGTTGAAAACAGAGGGGTTCATTGGTGAAAAGTGATATTTAAACTTGTGAAGGGGGGAGGGATGGGAGAAAAGGCTGTCGAGGAGGATCTGATAAAGGAGGGACTCTGTCTCCACCCCCCCCGGGGAGCTGGAGGAATGCGGGAAAAGGCCGACTGGTAAAGTGCAGACCAGGGGAAAACAGAATCCCCATGAGAACATGAGCAGGGGAACTGGAAGTATAGGGAAAGGGTGGAAGGTAGTTCTGCTAAATGCCAGGAGCTTGGGCAATAAAATGCCTGAGCTCCAAGTGATGCTAACTGAGGGAGCAGTGGATGTGGCAGCAGTCACTGAGACCTGGGCCACCACAGGACACTACTGGGACCTGAACCTGGAGGGTTACACTATGTTCAGGAAGGACAGGGAGGAGGGAAGGGGAAGAGGGGTAGCAATAATAGTCAAAAACTGCATTGGCATGGGGGAGTAGAGGAGGAGGAGGGAACCGTGGGGACGATTTGGGTCACCTTGATAAATCTTGATAGCAAGAGAGCAAAAATAGGAGTGGTGTATAGACCCCTCCGCTGGCGGAGGAGCTGAAGGCGAGTCTGGTGGCAGATGTTGGGAGACACTGCAGATTGGGCAGGGGAAGGGTGGTGGTGTTGGGGGACTTAACATGCCAGGAACAGACTGGGAGACTATGACATCCTCGGTGGCCAGGGAACAGAGGTTGTTGGATGTCTTTCAAGACACGCTAACTCCAGCAAGTGGGGAACTGACCAGGAGGCGTAGGTACTGGATGTGGTCCTGGCAGACAATGACCAGATTGGGGGCCTGAGGTAAGAGACCCATTGGCGGGGAATGACCATGCCACGGTCTGGTTCTGCCTGGATCTAGGAGGGGGAGAAGGCTGCACAAAGACGGAGGTAACTGACTTCAGGGGGCGGATTTTAAGGAAATGGGAAGGATCCTTAAGGAGCATTTGGATGTGATCGGGTCAGACATGGACACTGACAGTAGGTGGGAAATCATCAGGAGAGGGGTGCAGGATGCTACCAGCACCTGTGCAAGAGTAAGACGAAAATGCGGTAGGGTCCAAAAACCCTGCTGGTGGACCAGGGAGGTCCAGGAGGTGTGCGGGGAAAGAAAGCAGCCTATAGGCAGTTCAAGTGCTCAAGGAGGAGGGATCGAGGGGAGTACGAGCCGATGGCCAGAAGGGCCACTAGGGTGATGAGGGTGGCTAAGGCAAGGAAGGAGCAGAACCAGGCCAGGGAAATTAGAGAGGGAGCAAGGGTTCTTTAGATACATTGGGAAAAATGAATGGTGAAGGGGGATTAGCAGGATTAAAACAGGGAGACATGGGCACAAGACCTGGGGAGCAGGCTGAGGTACTAAATGAGTACTTCACCTCAGTTTCCTGCAAGGAAAATGGGGTGCTGTCATCATCATGGGAGGAGACAGTGATACTGAGAGGGGGACCCTTACCGATCGGCGGGTCTGGGGAGCAGGGGAGGCATCACTGGCAGGAGGGGGGAAGGCTAAGCAGGGAGAAGAGGTAGCGGAGGTGGAAATCACAGCAGAGAGTGTGAGGGAAGCCCTCAGGTCCCTTAAGATGGAGAAAGCAATGGGGCCAGATAAATTACATCCCAGAGTGCTGAAGGAAATTGAGGATGTCCTGGCGACACCCCTGGCAGAGCTTTTCACCATCTCTTGAGGACAGGGTGGGTGCCCCAGGACTGGAAGGTGGCACATATAGTGCCTATCCACAAGGGGAGATCAAGGGAGGTGGCAGGGAACTACAGGCCTATCAGCCTGACATCGGTGGTGGGTAAGGTGATGGATGGCATTGTCAAGGAGAGGCTGGGGGGGACCTGGAAAAGTCAGGGTGCCTGCACAATAGACAGCATGGATTCATCCCAGGGAAATCATGTCAGACAAGCCTTGTGAAGTTCTATGACTGGGTGATGAGTGCCTTGGACCTGGGTAGACCAGTGGACGTCCTCTTTCTAGACTTCAGCAAGGCATTTGACTCTGTTCCTCACGAGGGCCTTTTGGATAAGCTGGGAGAAATGGGGGTTGGGAAACAGATGATCAGATGGATGGACAATTAGCTCCAGGACTGGACCCAGAGGGTCGTAGTTGGCGGGATAGTCTCATCCCCAAGAAGGGTCATTATTGGGGTCCCACAGGGATCAGTCCTTGGGCCCCTCCTGTTCAACGCCTATGTCTCTTACATAAGGACAGGTATCAAGAGTGAGATGAGTCTCTTTGCAGATGACTCAAATCTTGGGGCGGTGGTGGATGGAGAGGAGGGGAGGGTGGCCCTACAGGAGGACCTGGAGGCACTGGAAAGATGGTCTAGAAAGTGGAAGCTGAGGTAAAGCAGGGAAATTCAAGGTACTGCACCTGGGGGCCAGAAACCCGGACCAAGTGTACACCCGGGGGGGGGGGAATGATACAAGTCTTGATGGCTGAGAAGGACCTGGGGATGGTGACGGATGTCAAAATGAACAACTCAGAGACTTGTAGGAGGGCAGCAGCCAAGGCCAACAGGATGCTGGGATGCATTGCTAGGGGGATCACCTTCAGAAGGAGGGAAGTGATACTCCCTCTGTATAACTGCTTGGTGAGGCCTATACCTCAAATACTGCATGCAGTTTTGGAGGCCACACTTAAAGAGGACATTAAACTCCTGAGAGGGTTCAGAGGAGGCAACCAAAATGATTTGGGGCTTGGGGGACAAGACCTATGGGGAGAGGCTTGAAGAGCTAAATATGTACACATTGGAAGAGAGAAGGGACCGGGGGGACATGATAGAGGTCTTCAGGTAGATGAAGGGGGTAAGTAGGGGAGGAGCAGTCAGGGTACTTCAAAGGAAGGAGGAGAGGGCAACTAGAGGGCATTGGTGGAAGCTGGTGGGGGGAAGATTCAGGGGAGAAAGGAGAAGGTGCTAATTCACTGAGAGGGTGGTGGAGCCATGGAATGCGCTGCCCATGGGGCTGGTGGAGGCAGAGACGGTGGAGGGGTTCAAGAGGTGGTGGGACAAGTACAGGGGAAGGGTTCTGGAAGCAAAATCCAGTGCAGCGAGAATATCCGGAACTGGGAAGGGAGAAGCCAGAGAAGGCGAGGTGGGCAGCAAGATCAGCTCCCAGGGTGGGGGCTGACCAATCGAGCAGACACAAAAGACTTTTAGGCCTATTCTGCTGGCATTTTAGTATGTTAGTATTTCTGTCCTAATGAAGTATTTGGGGCATGATGGACACCTGATTGTGAAGCTGCTTTTCATGAGATTATATATCAACTTACCCACGCTCCTGTCCTGGTCTGTGCAGATCCAGCAAAACCCTATGTCCTACACACTGATGCTAGCTTGCAAGGTTTGGGGGCTGTGTTGTACCAGGAGCACCAGAATGGCCTGAGACCAGTGGCCTTTGCCAGCAGAAGCCTGACCCCTTCTGAAAAGAACTATCCTGTACATAAGTTAGAGTTCCTAGCTTCCAAGTGGGCCACTGTGGACCAATTCCACGAGTACTTGTATGGGGCTAAGATACTAGTAAAAACTGACAATAACCCCCTGACCTATGTGCAGACCTCAGCTAAGTTGGACGCTGCTAGCCATAGGTGGCTCTCTGCATTATCTACATATGACTATGCTGTTGAATACAGAGCAGGCCTGAACCACATAGATGCTGATGCTCTCTCCTGGAGGCCTGTTTCTTGAAATGACTGGATCAGACCGTCAGAACCTGATATTCGAGCACTCTGCCAGAAATTTGACCAAGACGAGCAAGTGGTCCCAGACACAGTGAACTGTTTGGTGGACTGTTTGGTGCCCTCTGAGAATTGCATACCTGCTGCTTATTACTTCTCTGCATTAGACATTGGTGCTTTGCCTCAGTTAGACAATGACAGTCTTCAGTGGGTTCAATCCCAAGATCCTATGATTAAACCAGCTTTGGAAGCCCTCTATGCAGGGAAAGATGTATCCAAGTTACGTTCTACTGATTTAAGAACTGCATTGTTACACAAGGAAGGTCCTAAGTTGAAGCTAATTAATCAGCTGTTATACAGGGAAACAGTGGACAGAGTGGGACAAATAGACAAACAGCAGCTAGTTTTGCCCACTGCCTTTGAGACTTGGTGCTGAGGTCCCTACACAACCACATGGGGCACCTTGGCATAGATAGAACACTTGACTTGGTGAGGTCCAGATTCTGTTGGCCTAAGATGGGGGCTGATGTTGAACAACACATTCGAACTTGTAGTCGCTGCTTACAGAGGAAAGCTTTGCCCCAGAGGGCTGCCCCCCTAGTGAACATCACCACCAGGTGGAGCTAGTCTGTATTGACTTTCTGAGTTTGGAGCCAGATCAAAGAAATATCAGTAATGTGCTGGTGGTCACTGACCATTTTACGAGATATGCCCAAGCTTTCCCCACCAAAGACCAGAAGACATCCACTGTGGCAAAAGTACTTATAGAAAACTTTTTTGTCCACTATGGGGCTCCACAAAGAATCCATTCTGATCAAGGGAGGGACTTTGAGAGTCCTCTGATCAAAGAGATTCTTTCTCTGTGAGGAGTGCGAAAGTTCAGAACCACCCCTTACCACCCCCAGGAGGACCCACAGGCTGAACGTTTCAACCGCATTTTGCTAGATATGCTGGGCACTCTCCACCCAAAGGACAAGCCTAGATGAAGCCAACAAATTAGCACCTTGGTACATGCCTACAACTGCACCAAAAGTGATGCCCCTGGGTTCTCCCCCTACCGCATGATGTTTGGAAGAGAAGACAGACTACCGGTAGATGTTTGTTTTGGAGTTTCTCCTAATGGGGCTCGAGCTGATAACCATTTACAAAATGTGCAAAAGTTAAAGGCCCAACTAAATCATGCGTACCAACTGGCTCAAACCATGGCTGCCAAAAGAAATCTGGCCAACAAAGAAAGGTATGATAAGAAGGTAAAAGCACTGGAACTTCAGGAGGGAGATCGGGTGTTGCTAAGAAATCTGGGACTGCTTGGCAAACACAAGATTGCTGACAGGTGGCATCATCTCCCCCACATTGTGGTATGCAAACTAGATGATCTGCCTGTGTACAAGGTAAAGTCTGAGAATAATTCAAAAGATGTTAAGACAATGCATAGAAATCACTTACTGCCAATTGGACAAATCTTGATTGAGTCTGAGCCTCCAGAAAGTGCTCCCTCTGGACCAGTGACTAGAGCTGCTGCTAAGCAAAAGCAAAGAAAGTCTGCACCTACAGATGCTGAGTTGAAGTGTTCTTTATAGCAAGGTCCAGTTGAAAATGAGTGTCAGTCCATGTCAGAGGAAAGTGAGTGCAATTTTGGGTACTACCCATCTTATGAACTGTCAATTGTTTCAGGGCAACCCCCCAGTCAACTGTGGAAATGAAGCTGGGCCCTCTGGACTGTCTAAGTCCCCCAGCTTTGTCCCTGGAGCCAATGCTCCTAGAAAGTGAGGTGCATAGTATTAAGTCAGATGACATGGAATCATTGTGTATGGTTGAACTATATAAGCTTTCAGAGGAGGAAAATGATGAACTGGGACAGACTGGTGACATACCAGAACAAGAAGAGTGTGTTGAGTGCTCTGACAGTTCACTGCCAATGTCAGAAAACTCCCCATGAGAGCCAAGTGTTGTGGACTCAGAGATTGCAACTCCTGGAGCTGAAAGTGCCCCAAGTTCTAGCCTTCTACCTCAATGAAAGTTCCCCTGACAAGCAAAGACACTGCTGAAAGCGGGGATAAAAACACAGAGACTGTGACGGTTTCCCCTAGAAGGATGGGTCAAGCTGTGAAGCCTGTGGTGCGTTTAAGCTATGATTCCCCTGGAAGACCTGTGGACTTGCCTCTTAATGTGGTCCATAAGGGAGTGTATGTGACCCCGAGCTCATTGCCCAAACTGAGCCTAGGTGCTAACTCCAGATTACTTGCCTTGCCTCTAAGTCTGGTGCCCCTGCCCCATTCAGCCCCCAGGTAGCTGATAGGAATGGCCCCCCCCCCTTCAGGTTTCATGTGCAGGAAGTAATGACCTGATTTTAAAATGTTACTGTATGTATAACGTGTGTAACATGTAGTAAGCTGTGACATACAAATAAGTGCATATAACTAAGATTTAACATATGACTGTGGTTTAAGGAATGCAAACCTGTTAGTGATGTAAATGTATTTGGTAATTATCTTTAAAGTGTTATGAAGGTACCTACTTGACGTGGATGCCAAGTTCTTTTCAGGCCAGGAAGGGTGTAACCTCCCTACAAATGAGGGTTCCTAAAAGCCTCCTAAGAGCTTGCCTAAGTGTTCCCCTGCCTGCTGGCATTTGGCGTTTAAACCATTTGAATGGCACTGTGAGTGCTTGTAGAGCCTCCATATATTGTCTCTTTAAGAGCTGTCTGCTTGCAGACATAATTAACGCTGATGGAGGGGGACTGGTGTTTCCATGCTCGAATCCTGCCTGAGCTGCGGTGTAATCTGAAAGATGTAACTGTTTGCCTGTAATCATTTAAAGGGCTAGTGAAATTGCAGTTTGTCTAACCTGCCTTTATTGCAGCTGGGACTGTGTGTGTGTTGCCCCTCCATTTTGGACATGAACTGCTGTGCTGGGCCAGCTGGGTTAAGGGAGCCCTAAACTGGAGACTGCTTGGGCCAACCAGAATTGGGACTCTCACTGGAGCCAGATTACAAGGGGAATATATGGCTAGTGCTCATGGGAATTGTAGTTTGGACCTTGGGGCCTTTTTACACCAACAGAAGGAGCTCTGGAGTGATTGACAGCCGAACCCTCCAACTGGACCTGTTGGAACCTAAGGGAAATGCCCTGAACTGAAGCTGGAGAGGCAGATCATTAGTGGCAATGAAAGGAGTAGGAGCTCTGTATTTTTCTGTGGTGTACTGTTCACGCGGGAAGCGCGTGAGAGGGCCTGGAAGTCAGCCCAGCCAGGCGAGTGCAGTCGGACTGAATCCAAGTTCTTGAGGAAAAGGAAGGCTGGAGAGTGGAAACCAGGCTCACCCTGTAGAAAACTTGAGATATTGCTGAATCGCGCGCAGTCTGTCAGGAACTGAAGCTGCTGTGCGTGCTCCCGAGTATTTTGCAGTAATTGTGATTGGGATTGAGGAGCAGCCTGCCTGGTATAGTACTTTCCTTTTACATATGAATGTGCGTAGTGCTTGTGGGGAATCACTATTTCTTGTCCCCTGTACTGTGTGCTGTGTAGTGAAGCTGGAAGTGAATCCCAGTGTGTTTCGGACTAAATCCGTTTGCTATCAACTGCCTAGGGGTTCAGCCACAAGGGTCTTGCATCCATGCCTTGTTGTTACTGGCAATCCAGAAGAACATCCACCATCCGGTTCTCAGCTTGGGTATTGTGAGTACAAATCAGGGTATTCCCCTGCAGTCTGTTTTCAATCACAAGTGTTCATCTAATTCTTCTTGTTTCACTTCTTTATGGGCTGAGCCATCCGGCTCCAGATTACAACTGGGTGTTGTGCATATATTTTCTTCTACAGGGCCCCATCCATCTGCACCTGCCGGCCAACCCCGGGCAACGGACCTGGCTAGCCCCCCACAACCTGGGTACCCAGTGTGTGACTTTTCAGACCCTGTATGTGTGCACAGTACTGTGATTTATTACTGCCAGTTAACCTGATTTTCCCCCTCCGTGTTCCATTCCCCTAAATAAACCAGATTTGATGTTATTGAACTTTATACTGTCTGAAGTGTCAGTATCTAGAGAACAATCATTGTATTGTGCTGTGTATGTTGCTTAACCTTGTTTTACAGGGGGTCCTCAGAGACGTGTTGCAGAATCAGTCTTGAGGGTAAGTGGTACCTTATGAGTGAACAGTGTGTATATGTGAGGTATTAGGACTGTAACTCCTGTGTGCTATGTGAGCCACTACAGGGAATAAAAGGGGGTCTCAGTGTCCCAGAGGGCTATGACCAAGCTAGTTTAACCACTACAAACCCTGACCTCTGGGTGGAGGCACCCGTAATAGAACCTAGGCCCCTCAACCTGTCAGTAGTCAAGCAGGCAGGGGTAGTAGCCCTTGGGATAGCACCACCTGGGGGTTACATGGAGAAAAGTAGTGGACCCAGGATGGAACCCTGGGGGATGCCAGTTGAGACAGGGAGGGTCAGAGAGATGGCAGAACCAATGCACACTGATTGCAAATGGCCCGAGAGGTAGATCCTAAGCCAATCTGTTGTCTCAGTAGAGCAACCAAGGAGGTATAGTTTGGAGAGGTAGAGTGCATGGTTGACCATGTCAAAGGCCTTGATAAGATCCACAAAGACAGCCCCAGTAGCGTCCTCAAGATCCATACTAGTAAGTGCATGGCCAGTAAAGAGTGCCAGAGCAGAGGTGGTGCAGTGATTTGTGCGTAAGCCATGCTGCTGGCTACACATAATACTGCAATTTATTGATCTGTTCCAGCAGTTGGCAGTGGACAATTTTTCCTAAAAGTTTGCTTAGGTGGGGGAAGATAGCAATAGGACTGCAATTAACGGACGAGTGGGAGTCCCTTGCATTGAAGATTGGGATAACTTTCACTGATTTCCAGGTATCAGGCATGGAGGAGGTGGACAGAGCCAAATTAAAAATAAAAGTGAGAGGTTTGGTGATGGTGAGGGAGATGAATTTGAGGAAGATAGGAGAGAGGCCATCCGAACTACCCCAGTTTGGGAGATTCCTTAGGAGTTTGATGGTGTCCTGCGTGGACATGGTCTTGAAGTGAAAGCAGGGGATGCCGGGGGGGAAGGGAGAGATGGCCGCGGGTTTACACCAGCTCCCAGGCTGGAAGGAGGGTTACCAGTAAGTTTGCTGAGATGGGCCGACAGGTCAGTGAATGTTATATTAAAAGACTGAGCTCAGATGGCTTGGTTAGAGTGCCAGAGGGAGAGTTAAGTTTGATAGTTTGATAACACATCTATTGGTACGGGGGTTGGTGAGGGAGCTAAGGGAGGCCCAGAATGTCTTGGGGTTACCTAGGCTGTCCTTCTGGAAGTTAATGTGATAGCTCCATTTTAGGGATTTAGCCAGCTATTTACATTGACTTCTCAGACACCTATATTCATTATACGAGGAAAGGGAGGGGGACAATTTATCATCAGCCCACTTATGATCTCATTCTTTCATGAGTGTTAGGAGTTCCTTAGTGATGCCATGTGCACATCCTTCCTGTACCCTTCTCTTAAGGGGGAAGTGGCTATCCTGAATCCTCAGAATGGCATTCGTGAAATAAGTCACTGCCGAGGTCACGTCTGGTTGTGAGTAAAGACTTTACTACTTTAAGGCTCTAATTTCTTCCAGGATGGCAGAGGCATTAGGGCATTGGAAATTGTGGAAACAGATGTACTTGGGGTATGGACGTCTAGTCCTTGTGGACCAGATAATGTAGGTGGCACAGTGGTCACTTATGGAGTCAGCAAGTATCCCAGCCTGAGAGACACATTCTTCCTAACTTATGCTGCTTCAGTATGCTGGCACAGTCAGGTTCCTGGGTGCCAAGCCAGTTATGGTTAAAATCATCAAGTAGGATGGTGCTCTCTGGGGGAGAGAGAGATGAGACTGGAAAGAGGGTTCTGAAAGTCCAGCGGTGCCCCCTGCTGGAGGGTTGTAGGTACATCCTAGGAAGAGCTTCTTAGCGAAGCCCAGCACTAACTCAGCAATGAGCCACTCACTGCAGGAGATGTCGGCCTTTGTCACCAGGAAAGGTATTGGAGTCGCTGAGATGGCTTATTCTCAGCGACTTCCAACACCTGGGTGCATGGTGAGGCATCATCTGGGGCCAGATACTTCCTTTTAAATATGGAGGCTCTGGGCCTCTCCCTGATGGCCATGGCCGAGACTCATCACACTGGTCACGTGCTCGACTTGGTGTTCTCACTGGGGCTCGAAACTGACATCAAGACTGATCCGGTCATCTGGACGAATCATTGCACCATCAGGCTCAGCTTCAGAGCCCCCCCTAAATGTCCCTTCCCCTGTGGAAATGGTCCAGTTCCACCCTTTGAAAGGTTTACAACCAAAGGGACTGATGGCGGAACTGGACATTTCATCTGTGCTTGAGGCTTGAGCCGACGGCCCAGAGACTGTCGTGATGGCCTTTAACAGGGCTATCATCAAGTCCCTATACTGCCTGGCACTGATCCATGTACACCCCATGGTTTTTCATCTCGGCTTACCATGGTTTGATGGTGATCTGAGAGCACTGAAAACCAGGGGGCGGAGGCTGGAGAGGCATTGGATGAAGACAAGGCCTCCGGAGGACAGGCTGGTTCTGATCACTCATTACAATAAGTATCAGAATGCAATCATCCAAAAAAAAGGCAGCTTTTATGTCTAGGATGATTGTAGCTAGTAAGAACCAACCGGCTCAACTCTTTTGGGTTGTAGACAAGCTATTACATCTGGCCTGTCTAGAACCCATCAGAACATTTTCAGCTCACAAGTGTGAGGAGTTTGTTTGGGTCTTCTCAGACAGAGTGCCCTCTGTGAGGGCTGGGATTTCTCCTAGCAGAATACCATTCTCTAATGGTGGCGGCTCTCGGGTGGACGGATGCACTCATCTCCTTGAGGAGAGTTCAGTCGGTGACAATGGTGGAGGTCTGTGGGGTGATCTCTGGGCTTAGACCAACATTCTGTGACCTTGACCTAGGCCCAGCGTGACTACTGGTTGGCTGCGTCCAGGTTCTGGGTCTGGTTTTTGCCAAGATTGCCAGGCATTCCTTATCAACTGGGGGGTTTCCGGAGTTCTTTAAACAAGCTCTGGTTAACCCCTGGCTGAAAAAAAACATCTTTGGACCCCAACATCTTGGCAAATTACCTACCTACTTGAACCTCCAATTTTTGAGGAAGGTACTTGAGAAGGTGGTTGAGGAACAGCTTGAGGTTCACCTCATATACTTTCAAAGTTATGAACCATTCCAGTCCAGACTTAGGGTCTTGCATTGCACGAATACCACATTGGTCAGGATGCTGAATGATCTGCTCAGGGCCAGGAATAGAGGTGAGTGAAGAATCCTCATTCTCCTCGATCTCTCCTCAACGTTTGACACTGTGGACCATGGCGTGTTGTTGGACAGGCTGAGGGAGTATGTAAAGCTCACCAGCAAGGTCATCAGCTGGTTTGAGTCCTTTCTCTGGGGCAGGTCTCAGAGGGTGGTACTGGGGAATTATTCCTCAGATCCAACGGACCTGCCCTGTGGAGTTCCCCAAGGCTCCGTCCTCTCTCCCATGTTGTTCACAGTGTACATGCTGCCCCCTGGGTGATGTTATAAGGTAATATGAGCTGAGTTTTCATTACTATGCTGATGATACTCAGCTCTTCCTTTTCTTTGCACTCGGGAGATCCAAGCTGTAGACATTTTAAATGAATGCTTGGCCGAGATCCAGGCTTGGGCATCGTTGAACTCGTTGGACTTAACCCAGGGAATATCGAGGTGCTGGTGGTTGATCCGGAATGAAGGAAAGGAGCGGGGGCCTCTGGTGATAGTTTGGGGCTTTTTATTGGCCTGTCCAAACTGAAGGCCTCCCCAAAGGTGAAGAATTTGGGCAATGTTCTGGACAACAAGCAGACACTTGACACTCAGGTGTCGGCTGTTGTCCGGACCGGATTTTACCATCTCCGGGACATCGCCCAATTTAAATCTCTTATTCCCCCTGATGACCTGGCCACGCTGGTACCTGCTTTGGTTACCTCGAGGCTTGACTACTTTAACACATTCTACCTCAGAGTCAGAGGAGGTGTGATGCAGCTCCTGCAACTTTTGCAGAATGCAGCAGCCCAGCTGTTGACTGGACACTCGAGGTTCAGCCATATTACACCGGTACTGCACAAACTACATTGGCTGCCGGTGCGCTGGCACATCACCTTTAGATTGTCTATGCCTCTGACAATGTGGACATTGCACTGGATGACTTCACTAATATACTCAATGTGGTATGCGACATCTACGCCCCTTTTAAGAAAAGGAAAATAAAAGGACCAGTAAATCTTGGATCTCCCTGCTGCTAATAGATCTAAAGAAAGAAAGGGATAACCTATGGCACAAAGCCAAAAGCTCAGGGCTCGCTACAGACATGCAGCAGTATAGAACTGCACATAATAACTGTACCCAGGCCATTACAAAAGCAAAAAATCTCCACTTCAGAACAGAGTTTGAGGATTCCTGGGGAGACGGCTGCAAATTCCGGGACAATATGAAGTCCCTTACTAGCAAAAGTGACAAGTCACCTCCCACCTTACTCAGTATCAATGAAACTATTACACAAGATCCAAAATTGATTGGAAACCATTTCAACAAAGCATTTACTGACCTAGGTGGAGTGTTCCCCCGACTTTCTAGCCCTACCAAGTAATCTAGACCCTAGCTATGATATCCAACAAACGGGTAGTTCTGTCCCATCATTCTACCTTAGGATTGTCTCCAAATCAGAGGCCAAGAAATATCTGAAACAAGTGCTTGCTAAATCAAGAACTAACAACGGCTCTCTAGACTACAAGCTACTTGGATGCATACTGGACAAAGTTCTCTCCCACCTAACCTGCATTATAAACCTACCTCTTGTAACAGTCCATGGTCCTGGAAGGCTGTGGTGGTCATTCTGGTTTTCAAAATTGGTGATTGATCCTGTCATTCCAACTATCGACCTATTTCCATCCCCCCCCCCCGCTCTCAAAAGAGCTCAAAAGGATTGTCTATGACCGACTTGTAGACTATCTAGACAAAAATATGCTATGATGCCAGGAGCAACATGGCTTTAGGAAGCAGCATAGTATGACTACAACGTTTATCGAATTTACTGGATATATTCATGAGGCTCTTAACCGAGGGCTCTTGGTGGACCTCACCAAGGCCTTCAACGTGGTCAATCACAAGCTACTGTTAAATCAACTACTGGCTATCGGCCTATCTAAAATATCAGTGCTTTGGTTTCGGAGTTACCTGACTGGGTGGGTACAACAAGTGAAGATACTCGATGCCCTGTCTGATCAGTACAGGGTTACAACAGGTGTCACCCAAGGTTCAATCTCAGGCCTATTACTTTTTGTCTGTTTCTAAACAATCTCCCTATGGCTTGTTGCAGGAAGGTGCTTTTGTATGCAGATGACGCCATGTTTTTTTCCAGTCACTCTAATCTTGAGCAACAAATGCAAGCCAACTTCTTGAAAACTGATTTGTACACTCCAAACTCCTTAACTATAAAAAAAAAACAAGACAATGCTGTTCGCATCCAGTCAGAACAAGCACAGGTCACACAGCCTCAAAGTTCTAAATAACTGGAATGATGTACTTGAGATGGTGAACAATTTCAAATATCCTGACATCATTCTCGACAGTTCCTTCTCATTACCAAGCACACTGATCATGCAGCCAGGTCCACAAACCAGCGGGTCAGTCAGTTATACAGGCACAGGAACTGCCTCAGTGATGAAGCCGTAAAGCTTGCCGTCACCAGTTCCATCCTGTCAGTCACTGACTACGAGCTTGTGGTCTGCAGGGCAGGTACCAGTATGGCTCTAAAGAGGATTAGGACGGCACTTAACATAGCTTGTAGACCTGTCCTAGATACCCATCATCTAACTCACTCGTGTGTGCTTTATGCCCGCTTAGGATGACTGAATCTGGATAAAAGGATCCAATATCAGGTCTGGCTACTTGGCAAAAAGACCACTCTGGCCTCACCCCTCCTGGGGTGCAGCAACTCCTCAGCTTATCTTCTACCCTAAAACAAACAAGGGGAACCTGCAATACACGCTCCTTAACCCCTTCCGCTAAACGTTACTAGGCCAACAATCATTTGCCTTCAGGGCACCAGAGGCCCTGGACACACTACAGAACTGTTTCTGAAAACCATTTTTAAAACCAGTTTAACTAAACCATTCCAGTGCAGCCACACTACTCAGTAACTATTTTTGATAACAGTTTGGTGTGGCCACACTGCTAGTGTTAAACCTGTTCTCCTTGTAACTATTTTGTGTTAAGCCCAACACACAGAACTGTGCTTGCCCAGACACACTGCAGTTAGAACTGTTTTAGGTAAACCATTACAGCTTAAAACACTTTTACTCCTGGACAGACCTTTGAGTAAAACCATGCTAGCTCCAAAACGTTTTTAAAAATGGTTTTGAGACTAGGTATCTAGCAGGGTTTAAAAACATTTTGTTAAAATCTTTTAAGGGGCTTGTAGTCTGTCTGCAAACAGTGCTAGGGGGATTTAAACCATTTTAAGGCACTTAAACCGTTTTAAGTTCCCCAGTGTGTCCAGGGCCTAAGTGGCTCAACTCCCTTTAATGCTGACCTGCAGTCTGGATCAAAACTGAGGCCCTTCAAAATTCAACTTTGGGCACATCTTGCCACCACCAGCATGTGTGACAGTTTCACCTAGCACCTCAACCCCCCACCGAATGGCTTCCTCTCTCTCCACAGCACTTCACCTTAGCCCCCCCTCATTAATTCCCCTACCTTTCCCCATTGCCCCTCCCACTTCTCCCCCCTTTTGTTCTGTTTCAGCCAATTAACCCCTTTCTGCAATCTGTAAATCCTAATCCTGTCCACTCCATCCTGATAACTTTATAACTACCTCCCCTAATTCTTCTCTTATCTGACAAGACCAAATAGTGCAGCTTCTCCCCATCCTCTTTGTCCTCCCCCCGGCATCTTATGCTCCTGATTCCTCCTCAGCCCCTATGCCCTCTGTTGACCATCTCACAATTCTCTCTTCTCCTACACACGTCCCCTACTCAATTTCATTAGCTACTAATTTGTGTTAACCGTTTTTTTAACCTATTGTGTTTCTTAGGCAAATGCAACACTTTGATGTTGTATTTAACTATATCAACTTTTAGTCTACTCTGTTTGTACTTGTGAACACTGTTCGACATGGAACCTTTGTAAGCAAGCTTTCAGCTCAAAGGTCTTAATCCGAGATGCTGGTAAATAAATATAAAAGTAGGTCTTTTGATCCACTAGGCTTTACACGTGTCGGGTCCAGGCTACCTGAAGGAGCTCCTGCATCCCTACATCCCACCTCGCTCTCTCAGTTACATGGGAACTGGAGAGGTAGGTCGGGGAGGGCAAGCGAGGCAGGAGGATGACTCCTTGGCGGTCCCGAAGGGTCAGATCTGCTGGATGTAGGGGACTAAAGGATGATTAAAAAAAAAATTCACAATGCTAACTTACTCTTTATATCTGCCCCCCCCCAAAAAAAAAAAGTAAAGAAAGACATTGCATAATGTAGCAATATACCACTCCAGGGAGTGGGTTTACTCATACCTCTCGACCTTTGTCAGTGAAATGAGGGACATGGATATTTCTAGATACTCAAAATGAGGGGCACATACCCTCAGAATGAATGACACATCCTCAAACATGGAGACAGACGCTCAGAACACTGTGTAAACCATAGTGTTTTCTTATGCAAAGTTTATTTTTGATTTAGTATTTTAGAATATTATGAATTTCTTCTTTAAAGTCTGACTTTACATTACATTCTTTTTGTGGGTAGCGCCTTTTCCATGAGGGACAGAGCAATTTTAAGGGGTAAAATAAGGGATGTCCCTCGTAATGAGGAACACTTGAGAGGTATGGGTATACTGGCGTCTTTTTCTGGTGTGGTTCAGTCACTCGCTGCGGCTGGTGAATGAATCACACCAGCCATGGTTAATCCACCAGTATACGCGCACCTTGGAGGAGTATACTGACATACCCTCTCGTCATACCACTCAACTTCCTGCCTCATAAATCAGCAGCAAGGCTTAAAACAATCAGTGACAAAGGACCAAAATCAGGGACACTTCTTCAAAATTGGAGCTAGCCACTCAGGAAGTTAGTAGAATAAAGGGCTTAGTGTAAAATGCATTTTCTAAGGAAGAACACGTCTATAACTTTAATGTTTAACATTATTTTGTGCTTATAACCCCCGCTGTTTGGTCATGGAAATACAATTTATGGGAGGGAGGAGTAAAATTTTGAGGTAAAATCAGGGACAGTTGAGAGGTATACCTCTTGTGGGTGTTGCTTACGTTTGTACCTGCGAACTGTAAGCTCCTCCTATCCCTACATGTATACTTGACTGCTGGCTTATTATTTATTTTTTTTTATTTAGTTGTTTAACCATGTACAGCACACTAAGCTGAAAGCTTTTTTACAGGAGCATTATGTTTTGCTTCTCCCTTTCCCGAGGACGCACCTGAAAACGAGCAATAACTACTCAGTGCGCCTTTCCTGATGGAACTTTTGAATGAAAAAGAAGGACGTGTTGTCGTACCAGATCGCGCACACCACTTTACTGGCTGTAAAGAGCGCCACGCATGCCGTAATAGGCTGCATTATCTCTACCATCGCAGGCCATAGTCCACCAGATAAGAAGACTCAGTCAGGGCAAAGTTACATTTTGGGGACAGGGAGTGCGTCACAAATACCGCTGTGAAACTTCTCTCTCGGCCTCCTGTGAGGAGGAAGAGTTTAGCAACGACAAGCTCAAAGTGCAGGGCAACAGCACAGCTAGGGACTCGTTACTGCAGCCACCATGAAGCTGTTCCTGGAATCTTTGCTCCTTTTTGCCATAGTCCTCTACTCGTACATCGAGTCCTTGGTGAAACTCTTCCTGCCGGCGAAGAGGAAATCCGTGACTGGGGAGGTCGTCCTGATCACGGGCGCTGGACACGGCATAGGCAGAGCAACGGCACTGGAGTTCGCCAAACGCGGGGCCTCGCTTGTCCTATGGGACCTGAACAAGGTGAGCTAGAGCCTCCCCTGCTACCACCTGGCAAAACGATCCGAACTACTGCCTCTCAGCTTCTCGGCGACCGGTTAGATGACTGCTGCCAACAAGTGAGCAGCGGAGCACTTTGACAGCCCGCAGGGATAAACCTTGAATACAGTCTACATTACTTGATCTCAAGTTTGTACTGTCCCGCTGTGCAGGCAGTACTGCGGTCTGTCGTCGCCCCGGCCCCTTCCCCATTGTTAACAAAAGGCCAAGTTGCACTTGTAGCCCCAACACTTCTTCCAGTCCTTCGAGTTTGTCTGAACACTTGTGAGCACCTAAGAACCGAAACCCTGCATAGCGATTATTGCATCGCGCGGCCGCGCTGTGCGCCTGAAGGACTTTGAGCAAAGGTCCGAAGAACCATCATGCTTGCTGAATCAGTGTTTGCCGCTCATTCGGTTTCCTAGCTGGATATTTTATTTTGTGGTGGTGGGGTTAAAGGTACTTCATTGATCCCACGCTGTAAAGCAAAAAAATGTGGAGACGCTCCTCAAACTTAGAGATATGAGGTCGGTGATGAATTGACGCTGTGAAACTGGTGCTTTTATGTTACCCGGGGTTACTAGAATCCCAGTAAGACCTAGTGGTAGGCAGGGAAGGCAGCTTGTGAAACTCCAGTTAAATGGGTTTCACACTGTCTCACTCTGTTCTCGGTCACAGCTGAGACTGAGAGATGACATCACCCTAGAATTTTCGCAGCTGCATAAGCATCATTGGAATCTGCAGCACAGGGAGTGACTTAGAACTTTGGGAGTTTCAAAGTCAGTCTTCTGTTTGTCTTAAAGCAGGAAGGAGGTCTCCTGTTTACCTCCAAGCAAGAAGGAAGTGTTTTTCTGTTTAGCTCCTTGGGAGAAAGTTAGTCCAGTATTAAGTGGTGGAGACCGCTGTCCAGGCCTCAGTGCCCCCTCCCTTGGGGGGGTGGAAGAGAAGTCCCTCTGTGGATTCCAGGGGATATCCCCTAATTTCCACTACAGAAAAAAGCTGCCTTTTTACAGTTTCTGTTCTAACAGTGAAAGAAGTGGTACTTCGCCTGTGGGGCACCTGCAACAAAAGGGTGAGTGTTGTGCTCTATTTGAGAGGGCAAACAATATGTTTTCTTCAGTTTGGAAAATGTGAAGAAAAAGCTGGGATGTGAACTATTTGGGAGGCCTATTGTACTAGGACAAACAAATGGAGTAGTTTAAAGTCTGAATGGATTTCAAGTACTGTTGTAGAGGGGGGTGCTTCAGGTCATCCACCGTTTAATCTACATTTCAAAGTTTAAGTTTCTGTTTGTCCAGAGAAATGGCCGGGTATGGGCTGTGGGAGCTGGAGGTGGGAACACCCCCCATGTTTGGTAACCAGATCCACCTCTACGGATTTCTTCTGTGATTGCTACTTGCCTCATGCACCTGGCCAGTGACGAGGTAGGTACCCAGACGTGGGTCGCAAATTGGAAAATCTCTCTAGGAGTCGCAGACTCTTAAGTGGTGTGGGGAGCCACAAGCTTGGGAAAATATACTCCTTATTTAATGGGAGTCACTCCAAGTAAAGTTGGGTTCATTCTTCAAATGGACCGTCAGTCAAGTGGCCGGCAGGGGAGCCGGGCCAGTCGGGCTGTGTATCCAAAGCGCATGCAAGTCCGGGCTGAGTGCCTGGTGGGTCCAGAGCCAGACCACAGTAGAAATGGGTTCATTCTTCAAGTGGACCGCCTTGTAGTCTCTGATCTGCATATACAGTGAACGTAGCCCTTTGGGGGGACCATCTATGCTTTGTCATGTTCAGCTAGTTTATGAATAAAGCCACACTGAAAAATCCCAATCCTGGTTCTGGACATTACAGTTATTGCTTCCTGTAGTTGGATTTACTTGGGTGCCCCTGTGCAGAGTAGCCAAACCTAGGTCCCTTGTGCCAGGTAACCTCATCCTCCCCGAACCCAAGTCCCCACCAGGTATTGCTGCCAACGCCAACAGCATGCCACCTGTCATTTTAGTAAAAAGGCAGGGGTGAGGGGTTACAAAAATGGAGGCACTGCTTTGGATTTGTTCGGGAAGGAAGGTACTTGGGCAAGTAGGCTAGCGTTTTGGCTATCTGGCAGTGGGTAGCCCAAAAAGTTGAAGCAGTTTCACTAGTGTGTTGCTGTGTGCTGTGAATCTTGTGCTGCTGTTTAAAAAATGCCAACTGTTTATCAAGGAGCTGTAAAGCCAAAGAGTGTGCCCTTGTCCTGCATCAAAAATTGTTTACAGCATTTTTGTCAGCTTTTAAAGTAAATTCTGTGAAGGAAAGTGTGGAAAACTAGGGGTAGCAACAGAGAAATTATGCCCTGGATGTTTGAAATGCTTTTAAAATGAATTTCTGTGAAGGAAAGTGTGGAAAACTAGGGGTAGCAACAGATAAATTATGCCCTGGACGTTGGAAATGCTTTCTGTGTAAAGAGAGAAACTGCAGAGTTAATATCAATGTTACATGGTTAAAATGGGCTCCCGCCATGGAGTCAGTTTAAAAAAAAAAAAAAAAAAAGTGCATTTTACAGTTTAAATTTGACTGCTCGATGATCGCCGTGAGGAGAGGAGCCCTCGCGAAGAAGAAGAGGCTCATTTGCATGGTGTCGTGTGGTTGGTCAGTTTGCCATTGGTCCCCCCCCTCAGCTCTTCTGAGTCTGCCTCAGCATTCAAGAGGGAGACAGAGAGTAGTGCGTGTACTGGCAGTGGAGGAGCGTCGCGAGGATTCAAAGCACTGTGAAACAGTTCAAAAAGTGACTTTTGTAGTTTAAAATCTGTCTCAACCTGCAAATCGATCATGGAATTAGTGGATTTTGTGGTTAAAACGATGATCACGGAGACTGCCCGCCCGTTTGCATTCCGAGGCCTTCAAAATCTGTCTGCAGGCCGTTTTACCCCATCGCAGCAAGTTTCTACCAATAACAGTGAGTAAACAATTCAAAAACTGCTTAAACAGTGATTTTCAGTAATGCCATATAAAATGTGTGTGCAGCAGTATAGTCGCTTTGCAAGTAGCGACTGTGTGATGTCCTGCTAGCAAGTGCAAGTCTGTAAAGCCATTGAATGTGTGCATAGCAATGAAAGTAGTCTCAGTTAAAAGTTTGCAGCCAGAGAGAGACTGTGGGTTGTAAAAAAGTGCAGCACTAGTAGGAGCAGCCAATCCTGTGCTGAAACCTGAAGTTTTTAAGGGACTGTGAAATAAAGTGAATGTTACCAGCATGTGAAAAGTTCAAGGAAAATCCTGTAAATGTGTGTTTAAAGCCAGATCAGAGCAAGTTGTGCAGTTTGAGTAAAAGTTATCAGTAACTGATGTAAATCGGGTGCGCAGTGGCTTGACCCAGAGTCTAAATGTTGATGCACAGGAGTGCTGCCGCCGCCATTACAGGGTGGGGTAGTAAAGCAAACACAGCAGCATAGGAGCCATTTTAAAGCTACAGAGTGTGTTCATTAAAGTGGGACTTTCAGTTGCAGTGAACTTTTGTTTATTTTTCTGCAGTTATGGCCTCAGGACCAGCTCGTTACCCGGATCATGCCCGGGTTGCAGTAACAGCAGCAGTAAATAGACTGAGTGATATTGAAAAGTGGTGCTATGGAGGGCAACTGCCTCCTGATGTGGCAATTCCTAATTATCCAGTGCGTGTATGCCAGATATGCTTGAGTGCTGGAAGGGATGTCTTCATGATTCCTCAGTGTGCTGGATGCCTTCAAAAATCTGACTTGTATAAAGCGCCTCCAATTCGTTTGGCTCCCACATGGACAAAAATTTAGGAATCTGCAGTTGGCAGCACACAGCACCAGGCAGAGCCTGTGGAGGAAGGTCCCTCGGGGGAGTGTGGCACAAAGCTAGAGGGTGCAGAGTTAGAGACTGAACCTGAAGTTGAAGTTTTGGATGCTGGATCTCAGAAAGAAAGTTTGGATAAAGCATCAATAGACCCCTGGGGGGGGCCTAGTCCAAGTCTACTTGGTGAAGATGAGATCTTTGGGAGGCCTTTGAATGGGAGGTGTGAGCCTCTGCTCCTGGTGATGAGCGGATAGTCTCGGGGGTGAGAATGACTTCTCACTCCTGGGCTCAGATCCTCAGTGAAGAGGAAGATGAGGGGGAACCTATGTGGCCTTGTGAGAAAGGAACGGGTACACAGCCTCAAGATCTTGCCTCGGAAGAATGTGTTGAAGGTGGTGATGCCACTGCCCTGGACTTACAAGAGGAAGAAGTCAGGGATCCGTTTTTAATTTCTTTGAGGATGCGAAGCTGTCAGAACCAGGACTGGCCACCCCCAAGCCAGGCCAGCAGTCTCAGATTGACCAAAGCAAGTAAAGAGGAGAGACTGGTTCGAGAAAGGCAAATGAAATCTATGGTATGACCTTTCCTACCTTTCCTCGGAGAGTCTGGGAGGAGATTGAGGACTGCAGGAAATCCTGGATCTGGGATGAAGCAATGAAACGTGCATCCTGGGGCCAACCAGCATGTAAAGAATAGACTGTTCCACGAAAAGTATACGCAGTGGAAGAGAGGCAGGACACTGTTTATGGACAGAGTAAGAATAGTGGATGGAGAGGGACGTGAAGTCTCCCACTGTGTGAGTTATGTTCGCCCAGATGGGGTAATTATTCAAGCCCCTGACCCCCGGTACTATTGGTCTCAGTGTAAGGACCTCCCAGTAAGTAAGCCCGTGCCTACAAAATGGAGAGCCGAGCAGTGGTAGTCAATACTGCCACACTAGACCGTGAAGTGCCCTTATTGATCCGCCAATATGAATAACCAAGGACTCAGGTGCTCCACATTCTTCAGTCTACAGTGTACTGTCCTGTTCAGCAACCATCTACTGGCCCACCAGATGACTTCAGATCCAGAGAGGACACCAGCCCAGCTGTTTCCTGTTCATTGCCTGGTAATCGGATGATGTCGGACCAGCTGTTTTTCATTTTGTTCCTGTTCTAAGGTGCCTTCTCCATTGATGACATCAGCCCAGCTGTTTCAAGATGTCCGTCCAGCTGTATCAGAAGAAATGCTGCCAGGGAGAGTCTTCGGCAGGGACAAGGTTGGTGCAGTTCGTATACTACAAATGGCTGGTAAGTCCGAAACACTTTTTCTATCTTTATGACATTGCAGTACACACTCTACACTACAGACTTCAAAAATGTGTGAACTGTCCGCAAAGACTCTCCCTTTCGGGACTTTGGCCTTTTAGAACTGTGTTTCACGGGGTTCCGGCCCAGGAGAGACTCTTTATTGGACTAGCCTTCGGGCCTTGTGGTCACTAGTTGGACTTTTAGGGCACTCCATCCCCCCAAATGTGTATTGTAAATGATGTCATTATTGCATTCTAATGTAAATACTGTTTTTTTCTACCTTTTTTTTTTTTCTAAAAAATCTTTTTGGGATTGTTCAGTGTTTTTTTTTTTTTTGTATGGTAGGGGTTGTTTTAGGTAGACTGTGTATGCAGATTAGGAGTGAGTGTTGTTTTGTCTTTGTCTTACAGGTGTTCCTGGGAAGACAGAAGAGAAGACAAGAAGAGGAGGAGGAGGGGTTCATCGGAGTTCCTCGTCAGTGCTTTATTGTGTAGAATTTAAAGTACTGTGTTGTTATTGCTATGGTTGTTACTGTGTTAACCCCTTTCCTTCCACAGGTGTGGTTGTGGGGGTAGGAAGGAGGCAGTAATTTGTATTTTAATGGTGTAGTTGCAGGTTGCCCAAGGTCGGGGAGGTCCCCGGGTTTTGTTTTTTGTTTGGAATGTTATGTTAGAGGCAGATAGGTTTTCCCTAGAGGGTTAGGGGGGATGGACAGGCTGTGGCCCTGACCTGCAGTAGGAACAGCAGTGCTGATCTATCAGGGCTATGCTCTGGATGGTTCTACCAGAGCCACTAGGTGTCCATAGTAAGTGGATAGAGTAGAGGCTGACATATCAGCTACAGGCCTCTAGGCCCTTAGTGTTGCCTGCCTGTGCTTGCACATGGTAGGAGGGGACCTGATCACCCCCCCTCCGCAGGTAGCACATAGGGTGGGATGGCCTAAGGCCGGGTGCATAATGACTGGGGACAGTCATTTTCCTGGTCAAGGGCGAGTGTAACCCCCTTGTTACCCGGGGTTACTAGAATCCCAGTAAGACCTAGTGGTAGGCAGGGAAGGCAGCTTGTGAAACTCCAGTTAAATGGGTTTCATACTGTGTCACTCTGTTCTCAGTCATAGCTGAGACTGAGAGATGACATCACCATAGAACATTCGCAGCTGCATAAGCCACATTGGAATTTGCAGCACAGGGAGTGAGTTAGAACTTTGGGAGTTTCAAAGTCCATCTTCTGTTTGTCTTAAAGCAGGAAGGAGGTCTTCTGTTTACCTCCAAGCAAGAAGGAAGTGTTTTTCTGTTTACCTCCTTGGGAGAAAGTTAGAGTCCAGTATTAAGTGGTGGAAACCGCTGTCCAGGTCTCAGTGCCCCCTCTCTCCGGGGGGGGGGTTGAAGAGAAGTCCCTCTGTGGATTCCAGGGGCAATCCCCTAATTTCTACTACAGAAGAAAGCTGCCTTTTTACAGTTTCGGTTCTGGTATAACAGTGAAAGAAGTGGTACTTCGCCTGTGGGGCACCTGCAACGAAAGGGTGAGTGTTGTGCTCTATTTGAGAGGGCAAACAATATGTTTTCTTCAGTTTGAAAAATGTGAAGAAAAAGCTGGGATGTGAACTACTATTTGGGAAGCCTATTGTACTAGGACAAACAAATGGAGTAGTTTAAAGTCTGAATGGATTTCAAGTACTGTTGTAGAGGGGGTGCTTCAGGTCATCCACCGTTTAATCTACATTTCAAAGTTTAAGTTTCTGTTTGTCCAGTGAAATGGCCAGGTATGGGCTGTGGGAGCTGGAGGTGGGAACACCCCCCATCTTTAGTAACCAGATCCACCTCTACGGATTTCTTCTGTGATTGCTACTTGCCTCATGCACCTGGCCAGTGACGTAGGTAGGTACCAGACGTAGGTCGCAAATTGGAAAATCTCTCTAGGAGTCGCAGACTCTTAAGTGGTGTGGGGAGCCACAAGCTTGGGAAAATATACTCCTTATTTTGATGGGAGCCACTCCAAGTAATGTTGGGTTCATTCTTCAAATGGACCGTCAGTCAAGTGGCCGGCAGGGGAGCCGGGCCAGTCGGGCTGTGTATCCAAAGCGCATGCAAGTCTGGGCTGAGTGCCTTGTGGGTCCAAAGCCAGACCACAGTAGAAATGGGTTCATTCTTCAAGTGGACCGCCTTGTAGTCTCTGATCTGCATATACAGTGAACGTAGCCCCTTGGGGGACAATCTATGCTTTGTCATGTTCAGCTAGTTTATGAATAAAGCCACACTGAAAAATCCCAATCCTGGCTCTGGACATTACAGTTATTGCTTCCTGTAATTGGATTTACTTGGGTGCCCCTGTGCAGAGTAGCCAAACCTAGGTCCCTTGTGCCAGGTAACCTCATCCTCCCCGAACCCAGGTCCCCACCAGGTATTGCTGCCAACGCCAACAGCATGCCACCTGTCATTTTAGTAAAAAGGCAAGGGTGAGGGGTTACTTTTATTTAGCCAATCTATTTTCTTAACCTAAGATCACCTTCTCTGAGCAGCATAATTTTCCTGAGGGATTGAAGTGGGACAGAGTAATGTAGTGGGTCGAAATGAGGGACTTTTCCCATAATGTGGGACAGTTAGGAGGTATGCTCCAAAGTGAGCCCCCCTTCCACAGTGACACTGCCACACGTATTTAATTTTTATTGTTTAAAGCCAAAGCCTTTCCCAAGGTGTAGATAAATAAATAAAAGTTGCATACCCTTACCTTGTGTTTGTACCGCTTTCCCTCTCTCAGTTGAACCCTCTTTTTGTTCTTCAATTACAATAGCATTTATGCATTTGTATAGTGGCTCACACAGAGCGCAAAAATCATTGTAACATGGCATTAATTGTGCAGTGGAAATCGGGAGCCGCGATAGGCGCAACAGCATCACGGGACCCTAGCCGGAGCGGGCATTAACCCAGCTTATATGCCTTGCCTGCTGAGGTAGTACTGCGAGCTGCCAGACCCCCAGCCTAGCAGCACTGGGTCCTGTGGCCGAACGAGAGGAGCACCGGACCGGCAACCTCACTAGCCAGCCGAGCGCCGTAACGGGGAATGGGGACCAGAACCCGCGTCGGACGTCTATGACAGGCATCACCTGGCCAGTGTGAGACAGAGTGCAGAATACTGGGGTTTGCTTGGGCAGCGCCGGAGCAGTGTGTCCCGGAGGCAGAAGGAAATGAAAGCCCCCGGCATGCACAGCGCGACTGGAATCCTCCTTGCAGCATTGGAACCCTGTACCGGAGACCTCCCACGGCGGGTATGAGGTGAACACCTGTACCGAGGTGCACAGAAGTGGGATAGGGATGTTGGCTGCAGGCATCTGCCTGAATCTAGGGACAAAAGCTGATGACCGCATCTGTATGTATGTAATGTTGTAGACCGTTGTCTGAAACCGAGGTAAAGCTTTACAAAGTTCACACCGCCTCCGTCTTTCATTGTTCATGATGCACAGTGGGCCCCCACCAGATGCCTCTCCTGACCCACGGCCCATGTTACAAGCAAGATTAGCCATCGCCGGGTGGCATCTAATGCGATTGATGCATGGGAGGGTGGTGGCCCTCGCCCTCAATGCATCAATCAAGCATTAGATGCCACCTTCGTCGTGGCTTAATGCTTACTTATGCCATTGGCATGCGTGGCAGTTGGGGCACTTTTGTTGCCCCATAATGACAATTATACACCATGGCTTTCATGGTGTATGCATTTCTACACTCGTGGCCCTCCCAGTACTCATAAAATCCCACTGCTATTCATATCAAATAGTTTATTGGTCAGTTGATGGGCTGTTTCAAAACATCAATTTAAAATTATTAGAGAACAGCTTTAAATAATTGTTTGCAACAATCACAGTATTTAAATACAACTGAGTATGTCCTATCCAAATAAGTTCTCAGACAAGTTTAAATATGTCACAAATGTGTTCATCATACTGCAGAGGATAGGTCGTATTTAAGCAATATACAGTACCCCTCTAGGGTGTGGGTATAGTGGTGGATTTACCATGCCTGGTGTGGTTTGGTCACGAGGCACAGCAGAGTGACTTAACCACACCAGAAGTGGTAAATGGCTAAATGCACCAGTATACCCACTCCCTGGAGGGATATATTGCTATTAAACAATGGAAAATTTGTGTTTGCCATTTTTGTCATATTTTTTGTGTGTGCTAAAAAAAAAAAAAAAAGAGCTGGAATGGTGTTGATATTCTTCCACCTAAAGAATAGTTCCTTGTTGCTATCTGTATTTGTGGTAGAAGAGAAGTGTAGACTTCTTTTTTTTAATGAGCTGTCTGTCTCTGAATTTAGTAACAAAAAGGTTTTGCAGAAAATGCAGCAAGTAATGAACTATAAAAATTGTTTTTATGCTAAAGTGCACTTTGTACCCTTTTTTAATGCAGTTTTTAAATCTGTGTGCTGTTTGAACCGTAACCTTCCTCTGAGCTCTGACAGACCTGTACAAAATGATCGTATCTCAGTCAAAACGGCGCTAATGCTGTAACCATCAGTGCCACAGAAAGCACCAAGAAGCCCAGAAGCAGAGGCCCTACCTTCGGCCACAGTTCATGCTTGTCGGCTTCAAAGTGAAGAGTGGCCGGCTGTTGAGAAGTGATGCGTAGTTTGCTGCGGCCGTGTTTCTTGCTGTAGTGCAATTCGGAAGTGCTAATGGCAGATTTAGCATTGTTTCGTGGAGGTAACATTTCACTGTTGGATGGCTTTTTTTTTTTTACATCAAATAGTTTTTGAGCTCATCTATGTCTGTTAAACGGAAGGAGCTGTTTATTTTTTTCATTTACTATGGTGTGGTTCAGTAGGCGGTGAGTAGAAATGGCGGCATTTTCATTTGAAGTTGGCTGGGGGCAGTGATACCTGTTAGGGTGGCATGAGTTTCGGTTGGCTGGCACCTTTTCCAGTGGGTACACTGGAGGATTTACCATGCTGAAAAGGTGCCAGCCAGCCAATGAGAATGCAGGATTTGGGGCTTTCTATTTTCACCATTGTATAATCCTGTGTATTAAACTGTTTCCATGTTACAGCATACTGTACATGTATACGACAGTAAATTTTTCTCACGTTTGCGTACTATGTAGAGAGAATATGATTCATTGTTACAGTTCAGTTCCTGTTTAGTAACTGCCCTAAATTGTCTGGGACTAATCTTAAAATGGTTCAGGCCTTTCCTTGCAGAGAAGAGGCAACTGATAGTGATTGCTTAGGGTCTTACAATCTCACTGAGTCTCCTGAACTGCAGTATTCCCCCAAGGTTCTGTTCTTGTGCCTGTATTGCTTTCTGGTGTACATGTTGCCACTGGGGGAGATCATAAGGCACCACAGCATGGGTTTTCATTGCTGCCCTAATGATACCCAGCAGTATGTTTCTTTGCTGCTGACAGGCCCGGTTCAGTGCTTTTGTAAGAACAGTGCCTTTGAAGAGCAGGGGCTAAATTCACAAACAATTGCAAAGTGCAGAACAAAGGTTTGTGTTGCACTTTGTGATTGCCCAGGTGGTTAAAAAAAATTATATTCACAGACAGCTAGCATGGGGCGCTATCAGACTGTGAATAGGGATAGGCAGTGGCAGCGGTAACCCCATTACTGCTACCTCTTACCCCACTAGCGCTGCCCTGAATTCCCTGAAATGGTTTGCAATGAATAGCACCGGTGCACTATTTGAAATTCACAAAAGCAACCATGCAAATGAGCCCATTGGGGATGCAAGATACTAGCAGGCCATTTACGTGCCCATTATGGATTCATTTACATGAGCTGTGGGTGTCCTAACATGCCCCACTCTGCCCCTGCCGTAGTCACTGGTGGTTTACTGGTCCCTCCCTGTCCCAGATCGCTATTCCCATTAAAAAAAAAGGAAATAACCTGGTAAGCTAGTGGTCCCTCCTCCAATGTCCAGTTACCCTTCCCTTATTGAAAATATTTCCTAGTGGTCCCTCCGCCCTTCCCATTCTCTGATCGCTGTCCTGTAGGTTTCAGAAAGTAATCTTCTGCCCCGTTATACACCCCCTTGCTGATTGCCAGCCCAAAAAGTACTGTGATAGGCATTGGTGGTGGTATTGGCCCTCCAAGCACTGTCCTCCATCTGATTGCTGTCCCATAGGTTAAAAACATGTCCTGTGATAGAAATACAGGAAAAGAGAGGCATTGCCAGTGGTATTTTCCTCCCCCACCCCCCACTGTGTTCAATCACTGGCCCATCATTAAGGAAGGAATCTTCCTGGTGGCTTGCGTCCCCCCCCACCACCAAACGACCCATCTAGAATGTAGAACACAGTACCATTGGTGTCCAGTGGTTCTCCCACCCCCAACATCCTGATCCCTTGTAACAGACAGTTCCCCAGTCCCTTGATAGTCTAGTGGACCTCTCCATTCTCTTATCCCCCCCCCCCCAGACCTGATCCCCAGCTGGTGACCAGCATGGCCCTCCTCTCACCTCCATGGCTGGCCACCAGCTGAGCTTTCATTGAGCGCTTTCTGTATACACTTGGGAGTGATGATGGCGCTTAATCCTCAGCTGTTCTCCTTTGTAGAATACATAGGCTTTTAAAGATTCTTCCATGCAAAACTCAAGTATAAATACAACATTCCATCATGCTTCACATTGTCTAGGCTTGCCAGGCCCAGGCAGTTGCCCTCAGGATCTTCTGTGCTTAATGTAGGTATATCAGCTACCTTAGCAGCTTTGCCTCTCACCAGGTCTCTCTCCATCAGCAGCTTGGCTGGCAGCATCTTTCAGGCACAGGACTGCCACCCCCCTCCCCAAACCCTCCCAGTGCAGCAAGGCTATCGGGAGCTCCCTTTGAGGGGAAGCCCCTCAGGGTTCTTAACACTCTCCCAATGTGTCCCTTGCATACTCTTGGGTGTTAACAGTGATCTACTCTAAAAGTCCTCCAGATCCTGTCTCTCGGATATTCACTACTGTCTTGGGTCTGTCCCTGGAAGCTATCCGAGTACTAGTTGTTGAGACACTTTGGTCCAAAGGTTGGATCCACTGACAGCTGCAAAGTGTGAGGTCCATGCCACTGAGAGCATTTTGGCAAGCAAACACTGGCAAATGACCTTGAGTGCACCCTTCTCACTGGCACTAAGATCTACACACTGGTCTCTTTAAGTCAGTCACTACCAAAATTAGTAGGTTCTGGGTCTGGTATTCTAGTAACCAACCCCCCATATCCTAGTTGCCAACATTGAATGGATTGTTGCAGACATTTCTTACACTTGATGGTAGCATACGAGAGGGGGCCAGTTGGAAATCTGACAGTCTGCCTCTCTAGTATGCTATCTCTGGGTTACTCAGTACTTGAAATGAATTGGTCTGACTTGGTATTTGGAGGTGATGTTGACTGTGCTGCACCAAAATTCCCAACTGGGCAAAACACATTTGCAGTTGTTTGTGTGTGGCCTTACCTAAAACAAATGTAAAGGTCTGCAGAGAAAACAACCTTTGTTTTGCTGAAGCCTTGTCTGCCTGCGCCTGTCACCCCCACCTAAGCTTTGCCTCCTGTGATGCTTTTGCGCTGGGCTTGAGACTTTAGAGTTTGTTTGGGGTTTACAGAGAGAGAGAGAGAGAGAGAGAGAGAGAAACTAAAAGTTGAACAGGTTATGTTTACGAAAGTACAGACATGGACAAAACTTCTAAAGCATCACAGGTACTCAGTTGGGAGTTAGTATGTACTTGAATGACGTTTATACAAAATCACGTTTTACAGTTAGGATAAATGTTACTTCAAACTTACATTTTTCTGTGTTTATAAAGAAATACAAATATTTATTTATTTATTTATGACTTTGATAACCGGGTAGGTGCACTGGACCAGGGGACCATTTCCAGGCACAACCCGGGCCAAGAGGCAGGTGTAACATAATATAAACAATGATGATACAACACAGTACAAGGTACAGGTGGGTGATCAAGAACACCAGAATTGCAGTAGAAATACAATGCAGCAGGGTAGATAGTACACCAGTTGTTACAAGAAGATAATACAACATAAGTAAGGATAAGTACAGTAGCAAATATAACATAAGCAAGGAAAAAATCGATACATGGCAGATTGGTGGAGCACAAGGAATTGCAGTGTTAGGCTGAACACAGCTAACCTACATGCCCCAGTAATGCAGGGCATCATGGGATGCACATCACCATGAAAGAAGTTAGACTGGTTCTGCTTTTGGCAGAAGTGCATGGTGCCAAATGACCTCTTACACACATTAAAAAGGCTCATAACAGAAGACACCAACACATGTTTGTCCTTCTTAGGACTCATCAGTGTGCCTCATCTGTATCTCAACCAAGGGAAAAAATGAACTAGCCCGTATGATGGTCTTAAAGATTTGGGTCATGGTGAGTCCAGAACAGGAAAGTCATTTAAAAGGGCAACCTGCACACAAAAGCACCGCAGCAAAGGTTACCTGGAAAAAACATGGGGAAACCCCACGTACAGTACACCAACAATGCTATGATGTACTGTATAGCTACATCTTGTGACCATGCTTTTTACTGCTTAAAGACACTAGCAGAATTTGTAATAGCAGGGATACTGTTGGCCTGGAGTGTGCTGAAGAGCAATGCATTATATTTTTTGTAATGTATCACAATGTATGCAGTTATTAATAAAGCCTGCAAACACGTGCTTGTTTTTTCTCTATTTCTGTCTGCATAAACAGAAAGGTGTTCAAGAAACTGCTGCAGAATGCCAAAAATTGGGAGCAAAAGCCCATGCCTATGAAGTAGATTGCAGCAAACGAGAAGATGTCTACAACTTGGCAGAGAAGGTAATGTCAACATTTGGTCAGCTTTGGTGTTCAAACCTGAAGCAACGATAACGGAAAGGTCAAATGAATGTCAGTATCAGTTATAACCAAGTGGCAGTAAAGCACACAGAAGATGGCTGAACAAGAATGCATTTCTGTTCTTTTGTCATCCAACCTTTCAGGAGACTGACTGGAGTAGTTTTGCCACAAGTTAGAGCTGCATCTTCTAATGGGTTATTTGGCTGTATGTTCCCTGAAACAAGAAGGATCAATAGATATTCACCTGCCAGTACTGTGGTGTAAAATCACAGGACGGTTCTGCTAGGGGCTGGCCCCATGCTGGCAGTAGTTTGTTTATGTTGATATGCTATGCCCATAGTGGGCTGCAAGTTGGTGTCACCGACGATGTGATATTAATGCATCAGGGGGGAATTAAAAGACTGCACCTGTAGGATCAGTTTTATATTTCTTTAAGTATTTAGAGGTACCTGTAGACCCCCGTATTCAAAATGTTAGTGCCTCACTAACTGAGACTAGCACGATCGGATGAGGGCCATATTCAAAAACCCCTAGAGCACTGTACTGACCTGATAGCACAATCATGTAGACTATACCATTGCACTCTTGCAGATGAGGAATCTGCCTTACATACAGTGTAGCAATATATTCACAAGTTTTTTTGACAGGGCTAAGCAGGCTCTGTCGCAGCACTGTTTACATGAGACAAGATGCACTGTGGGAACAATGAATACAATTAAGCTGTCTGAGATGAAGAGCCCCATGGGTCGAAAAACTACCATAAAACTAGCAGGCTGATTTAGGAAAAACTCCTAATAGCAGTCAGAGGGAAGGAAACACTAGAACTTCACATACGAATTAAAACACTCTGGACAACATATATTTTTTGCAAGTTTTGGGTGGACTACTCCTTTAACACTGTCAAACCCTACCCATATCCCTGTGCACAGTAGCACAAATCTTCCATGCCTTTCCCAGTCTCTACCATCAGTCCCTGTCAGCATCCCCCATATCACCCATCTGGAATTAGGAAGATGTCCATGATGGCTGGTTTTGTCCCTCCTCCCAGTAGCCCACCCAGCATGAGAAATAGATGTCCCTATGGCTAGTGTCCCCCTTCCCCAGTAGCCCACCTGAAATAAGGAAAAGATGTTCCTAGTGGCAAGTGTTCAAACTCTGTCATAAAGGACGTACTTAACCATCATAAATATTTTCTTCAAAATTTCCTTTAATAACTTTATATTCCTTTCATTATCTGCATTTAAGCATTCCCTTTTTAATTCTTTCCATTCACAGCATTTCATCTGTGCACTTTTAATGCTCGTTTCATTTAGGTTAATGTTTCAGAACCAACCTGTCCCTTTATCAGAACTCATTAAGGCTGCAGTGTTACAGAATTCAAAAGTGCTATGTAGATAGGCGTAATAAAGAACATTTTATAACATTGTAATTATAACTTTCTAAGTAAAACACCATCTGTATTTCTTCCAAAATTAATATGCAGGGGGAACAGACCTGCTATTTTAATATTGCCAACTCTTGCAGTATTCTTTCACCCAGAGCTTTTGTATGTCCTTGTTTAGCTGGGGAGATATAAGGATATTAGGAAGGTGGGGTTACAAAAGGTTTTAACGTCCGTGTGTGTGTGTGTGTGTGTGTATATATATGTGTGTGTGTGTGTGTGTGTGTGTGTGTGTATATAATACATACATATATATATATATTATATGTATACTGTATGTGTGTGTGTGTGTATGAATGTATATACATACGTACATATTAAAATATTTATAGGATACATGTCTTGGGATAGCAAGGCAGATAAAAAAACTAGCATCTCCAGCAGAGAGTGGAGATATCACTGATATCTCCATGTTCCTATATGTCATAGAGATATCTCCACATTCCTGTACGTCATACTGAAACCACCTTGTGATGTAGAACTTTCACTTTTCTTGCTTTCTTGTAGTGTGACTGAGCGCTGTCTACAGCTGTAAATAATGTCAGCTAGAGATTTACAATAAAGCACCATCTGTACAAAAAGCAACAAAGCTGTGTTTTTTTTATCTTAACTTTCCTTAGTTTTATGTAAGAGAATGTATTTGGTTGATCCTGCCATTTGCAGAGTGTCGTACTGTAGCACCATGCACTTTCACTTTTCATCTTCTCGGGTAGTGTGGCCAAGTGCTGTCAATAAGTATAAATTACGTGCTGACAGAAATTTAAAATAAGGCTCTGTCTGCTCAAAAAGTAGGAAACTTGTGTACGTTGCTTTCTGTAATAGAGCCTGCCTTCTGTAGCAAGATGACAGAGAATCAGCAGATTTCAAAGGAAAAAAAAAGAGGCGCAGAGCACAGTCAATAATAGAGCACTGTCTGAAGGGAAAACAGGTGAGTTGCACTGTGGCTACTACGCAAACCCCGAGGAGCTGTCAATGTGAATTGGGGGTGGCGGGGGAGAGACACAGAAGGAGAGCATCATGACTAGGAGAGCCCACACAGCACAGTGACCAGCAGCAGATGCCTAAAGAGACATAAATCAGTTAAAAAAAAAAAGTACATGCAAGCCCAAGTGACCGTCGCCATAGCAACAGACTCTCTCACTTCCATTCTTAGGCTGCCGACTCACTCGCTGTGATCTCCCTCTCATCTTGCTACAGTCGGAAAACTCTTTTGCAGAAAGCTGGGAAAACTTAAAGTAAAATACAAATGTATCTTACTTTTCCAACAAAGGGAGCCTTATGTTAAGTTTCTGCCTGCACGTCATGCACACCTGTTGACAGTGCTCGGCCACGCTGCATGAGAAAATGAAAAGGGAAAACGGTGCTATGGAATGACACTCTGTAAATGGCAGGATCAGCCAAATAAGGTCTATTACACAAAACTAAGGAAAGTCAACATAAAAAAGCACAGTTTTGTTATTTTTTGCACTGTGAATTCCTTATTTTAAATCTCTAGCATCCCTTCATTTACTGCTAAACGCAGCGGTTGGTCATGCTACTTTAAAGCAAAATGAACTAAAGTGCTTGCTTGTAAGACAGAATGAAAACAAGCATTTGTCAATGCTGAATGTTTGCTTGCTGGCATTGGCATTGGTAGTGTAGAAGTTACAGAGCTGCATAATAGGAATGGCAGTGAAGTATTGAACTGATGCCAACCCCACCACCACCCTGCAGAGAGTGACAGGCATTGGGGTGTGCCTTTAAAATAATCCACACACGGTTTGTTAGGGGGCTGCCAGAGAATGGTCGGAGCCAACCATTGGGGCTCCGTTTCCTCACTATTTGCACCCAGGAAAAGAGCTCCTAGAGTGGGATAATAGTAGCGCCGGGATTTACAAGCATTCGTCCGTGGCAGATGGTGAGCCAGCAGCACCAACTGGACTTGCATTGGGAGAAAACATAGGCACAAGGTATGGCTGTCTGCTGCGCTTGACTTCGCTATCTGTGTTTGCTTCAGATTTATGCCTCTTTCATTTTCTGCTTTTGCCTGTCAGGAGGAAGTTTGTAAATGTGAAGTGCTGGTAATTTGATTACCAGCTATGTGCGTGGTGTGTTGATTGCACTGTGCTGTACAGTCCTGTATATCTATGTTGGTGGAGTATAGTGGTGGGTGTATGGACGGCAGGCATGCAAGGCAGGGTGGGAATGGGAACCACGACAGATCGAGCGGGGCAGGTTGTTTTTGTCCTCCCCAGCTGGACAACTCTTGTCAAGTCACGACCAACAAACTGGTTACGGCTAGTCACGGGGAAAGGTATCCAGTAGTGCAAGTACTGTTTACTAAGGTTAAAGAGGACAGGAAATGAATAACAATATAAAACCCCATGTGTTGTTTACTGTCGTTTTTTTTTTTTTATAATAAAGCAGTTGTAGTTTAAACACCATGTCTTGAAAGTGTGTTTTTAAGTTTTTTATATTTTACCAGTAGCCTGAAATTAAAATATGGGTGTTACTGTAGCAGGCCGTTTTATCTTTCCGGTTTTGATATTGGGAGGTTGAGCGTGCCAGCTAAATGACGACGTGTTCATTCATACGTTCCATAACGTCACTCTAGCTCGAGCTGAGTGCGATGAACTATACTGTATCTTTCATAATCATCATAGACCAGGAAGTTCAGTGCTGTTCTATATTAGGTATCCTTAGTATTTGGTTTAGTTTTACCTGTATTTCTTCTAGTTGTATTTTTTTTTCTCAAAAGAACTGGACAGAGGTATATAAAATTGCATTCACTTCTCGAATCTCTGAGAAATTGTTCTGTAATCATAAATTACTGACTCTAATCGTTATATCAAAAGATGTTTCTAGTGTGATGTGGTTGTACATGATCCTTAGTCTGTGCCTACTGAAGCACTGTGGCCTTTCAGCACCTGACAAATGCAGGACATAAGCACAGGAAAGCTTATGCAGATGTTTAGGGAGCAGTACTTTATGTGTCATTAAGAATGATATTGCCGTTTTGTGCAAAAAGAAAAGAAGCTCCTTTACATCTCATGTCGAATTTACAGTAAATGACATCATATAAAACCAATTTTTTTTGTTGTTTCGTGGGGTTTTGTCTGGCTGTAATTATGCCATGTTGTCTTTTTTAAAAAATAAAACAAAATTGATAAGAGAAATTAACTTGTCCTTATTGGATGCATCATGCAGACCTTTTTTGAACCCGCTGCTGGTAACAGCACAGCCCATGATGTAGCAAGGAACCTACCTCTGCTGTCTGCATCCTCTTCCCCCGCCAACATCCCATTTTATTTATTTTTTTTTTTTGCCTCAAGAACCCAAATCATGCAGCTGCAGATAATGTATTAACAGAGATACAAGCAATCATTTTTTATACCCATCACTGACTGGTGTCTCCGCTTTTACCTCGGCTAGTCCTGGTCGGTCATGTCATTGCTGGGAGAACAGGATCGAACATCCACATCGCCCAGGTTGGCTAACCCTCAAGTAGCCCTCCAACAGTGACTATCGACTGCTGTGGGTGGTCTAACTGCACATTACAGATATGCTCAGCTGACACTCAGCATACAGCAGACCTGCATGGCATGCCAGCTGAACACATCATTCAGTAATAGAGATTTGATAGCTCACAAAGGGCACCTTCCTTTAGCAGTTATTACCTTCTGCACCCATGCTGTGGGGGTGGGTTTGCAGACTGCTGCTTGTAACCAGAGAGGCTTCAGGTAGACTGAATAAGGTCATTATTTGATTTAGAAGAGTGGACCTGGTTAAAATACTTATTAGAGTAATTATTTGCATTCACTGTGTTTTGTTGGCTGCTTCCTTCTCTCACATACTGTACTTGAACTACTGTTACTGCTGTTTCCAGGGATTGTATTGCATGCCACAGTACATAATCACAGTATGTACTTATTGTGAAGGCTCTTTTAATCTTTATGCTATTGTTGCAGCTTTGCTACACAGACGTAATTAGTCAGGGCTTTGAGAAGACTTCTTCAGCCCTGCATCAGTAGACATGCTAGCAGAGACAAAGTGTGAGTGTGTGTGTGTGGGGGGAATTATCTGATTATAGCTTACTACATTCAGGATGGAAGAATTTAATTATTGATTTATATTTTTAGTACTAGACATGGTCGAGCTGGACCAACTGTGAAGGGACAGTCTAATACAGATCGGTAAGAAGTAAGAACTGAGGCTATTGTTTGACAAAAAAAGGCAAGAATTTACAAATCGGGAACCCTGTGTAAAACAAATTGTAACTCAATCATTTGGGGTTCAGTAAGTCATGTCTATAGACTTCAGTAACTATAGAGCCATGACTTCAACTCCAAATGACTTATTTGAGTTGCAGTTGGTTTTACACAGGATTCCTCTTTTGTTTAGACTGCATTTTCTTTTCTTTTTTCTTTTTACATGCTGCCGAACTAATATGTCGGTCCCCTTATGTCTGTCTCATGTATGTTTAAATCCCACCACTGCCCATGGCAGACCATTCCATGCTGTGACTACTCTCTCAGTGTATAAAAACTTTCTCACATTTTCCTTCCATCCTTCAATTTCTTACAGTGACCCTGCAGTCCTGCACACCTTTTATATTGGAAGATTTTGCTCCCATGTACTGTACCTTGTTTATGCTTTTAATGTACTTTAGTTTTTCTATCATGCCACCCTCATCCCTCCATTTCTTCAGCCAGTTCGCTTATGTTTTCTGGTACAAGCCCCTGTGCCATCTTTGTCGCCCTTCACTGGACTGCATGGCACCTGTTAATGTCCTTAGGAAGATGCAACCTCCAGATCTGCACACAGTACACTAGCTGTGGCCTTACTAGTGATTTACACAATGGCATTACCACCTTCCTCCTTCTGCTAGTGACAACGTTCCCTTTGCTAACTAGTATATTTCTAGCCCTCCGTGCAGCCTTTGACTCGGCGTAGACATCTTTAGTTATTAATGATAACCCTTAGAGCCCTTTATTCCTTGGTTATGGTTGTAAGGTGAAGAATTATCATATCTAAAATAGAAGATACAGTATGCTAAATCAATTCAAGTCAGGCCGAGATTCATTCACTAATGCATTGAAATGCAGGCATACAGAAACTCTATTTTAGCAAAGTTAGCACATGATGGGGTCTACCCCTCTTTCCCTCACGATTTACATTCAAGAAGCATCAACTAAATTCACTGAATAGGTCTCAATCCCTTTACCACACCTTCAGATTCAGTAACAGAATAAAGGAATTGAAAAGTTAATATATTACCAAGTTTGAAAGTGATACTCGCATGTTACATAGAAGCAATCAGTTCACCGTAATAAAAATTTGGTGCTGGGGTAGAATAAAGAGAGATACAGCGCAGTAAATGATAAGAAATTTAGTTGGCAAAATAAATGTATTTATTTATGGTGACTACAAGTAGCATGCATTTCATGTATATACAGTACCACAGGATGAATAAACAAAAATAATAATATTTATGGAAAGGAAGATGGATTTAATGGACACAAAAAATGGTCTTTAAAACATATCTGTATGTTCAAGGACGTTCTCCCTTCAAGAGCTCTATCAGGGATGTGTAGTTCGGTTGTCCAGCGTTTGTGAATAGGCAATACATGGAGCCAGATGCATAGATGGCATGAGGTGCTGTGTAGTGGGTGGCAGTACAACTGCTCTATCTCCTACGCCACAGTGCATCACCTCTGAAGGCCAATGTGGAGAATAATGGAGGGCTATCACAAAACTGAGCCTGCTCGTGGGTGATCACAACACTGCTACTGCATGCTGCTGGGAGCAAAAAATACACACACATATATGGACTAAGGGGGACAGGGGGGCAGACTTGATGGGCCAAAGGCTCCTTTTCTGCCATCAATTTCTATAATTCTATGATAGATAGAAAGAAAGAAAGAAAGACAGCAAGAGTTAACAAAAGTTAGGCATCCGTGATCATCAGCCCTTTGCTAGACTTGTGAAGCCTGTAAATTATGCATCGAGTCAGCAGGATTAGCGAGGAGGACCCTGCAGACAGGGTGCTTTAGCCACCCTGCACTGGCTTTCACAACTCAGTATCAGTTTGACATTGCTGTGTCTAATTAACCAAGTCAAGAATGTGCCTAGGATGTGGGTTGCGCGCATGTGTTTTGGGGGGGGGTGCCTGGGAGATGATGTAACTTTTTATCCAGTTTAAGTACAGTATATGTTTCTATTAACACGCTGCAAGTCAATGTCTATACTATTACGTAGTTCTTTTTAATCTTTCAGAACAGATATATAAACATTATGGTTTCTAAATAGCAGTAGCAGAATTCGGCACATCGGCAGCACTAATTCTAAATAAATTATTACCATCAACACTGGTAATATTTGCTGTTTAGCACCTCACACTTGCCAATAAAATTAATATCTTTTATTGCTAATACCATGATGAGCATGATTGTTTTCAGCATTTGAAATGCTGTTTTTGATGTCTCCTTTCTCTTTTTTTTGGATGGGGTAAATGTGCAGCTGCATGAAGTGAAAGAGGAAAAACAAACAGGATTACAATGATTTAACTAAGTGCTAAAAATAAAACCAGAATGAAATATATAGAGTGTTTCATCCGCTACTGTGGCAGAATCAAAAACGATCACTGCACAAATAATTCCACTACTTACATGACGCAGACCGCACAGGTTAGTATGCAAATAACAAACAGTGGGTGTGGGGTCAACACACTATATTGATGCAAGTGGTAGTAATAATAATGAGACAGGCTATGTGTAAATGTGTGATCTGTACAGCTAATAACAAATGTCTATGGAGAACAGGACCACACACTAAGACCACAATCCCTTTTTTTCTCCATTTTAAGATTTTAATTTCTATTTATTGGTTTTATTAGCTTATAAATAAGCCTGTTGTTCATACAAATTTGATTGGTTTCAATCGAGGGACAGTAGCACCATTTACCTCCCTCCTGCTATGGGCACACCTCCCCTTGGAGCATCCGCCAGTAGCAAGGAAGGACCGCAGCACCATCTGGGTGAGCCAGCAGCCACATTTACCTCCCTCCTCTCCTGGGCTAAACTCCACTCAGAGACGTCATCAGCAGCACGGATTCCCCACAGCTCCAAAAAAAATGAATCGGTAGCCCCATTTACATCCATCCTCCCTGGCCGTACCTCACCATGAAGCTGCGCCAGCTGCTCACAGAACAGCAGCTGCACCAGATAGGATCAGTAGCCCCCATTTACCTCCTTCCTCACCTGGGCATACCATCCCTCGGAGCAGAGGCCAGTCACTCAGAAACACCCCAGCTCCACCAGAGTGATTCAGTAACCCAATTAACATCCCTCCAGCACTGGAAATGTTCAAATTAAAATAAAAATAACAGTTTTCTATGGGGGATGGAATGGGGGCTGAGTATGTGTAGAGGTGGGGGGGTGCAAATAAAATGGTGTAATGAGCATCTACCTACAATTGTAACTATTATTTAGATAGGTTCAAGGAATATTTTAAACACTGACACAGGGTTTGTCTTAGATTTGCGCTGGTCGATTTTGACATAACCATACAGATAACATCAATTGGAGGCATGATTCTGGACTACAGGCAAAATCTCAAATTAAAAGCCCCAAGTATTGACCAAGTTAGATTCTATATTCCATAATGTGATTTGTCTGCTAATAACACTCATCCATTATCCACTGCACGGAAAAGACATCAGACTGAAAAAAAAAAAAAACAGGTCCAGATCTGGAGCTGATAGCAGTTTGCTGAATAACATCAATACATCTCAGGACCAGGAAGGCTAAAATTCATGCGGTCTTGACATTTAGTAATGTTTTCAGTGATTTAAATTGTTACTTAGGTTCTGGGTTGAGGTGGTACGCATCGCTGAACTGTATTGTAACACCTGTAACCCTACGAACAGCATTTGTTAGCTAAAGTTTCCAAGTAATGTAAACAGTTGTAAAAAATCAACAAGTTACAGAGAAGAATGCTATATTTGCACAGGATACCTTCTTTACAATTTGAGCCCAACTGTATGACATGTCGCTGCTTCAAACTGAGATGTCATTTGGAACGACAACTTACTGAAGCAGCTCTCATGCAATAAATAGAATCCTCAGGAATGGGCCGGCAATGGGATCAAGAATTTGTGAAATAAGACACAGCTAAATATTGAAAGGAGACATAACTGAGTGAAAAAATTGTTTCATTAACAAATGATAGATTATTCATGTAAACAGAAATGTCAGAAGCATTTCATGTCCCCTTTAACCACTGGAGCATATTTTGTATGCAATCATGCCTGTTGCGGTTTGTAGAGATTTTAAATCCAGTTTTGACAGCCATGCATTGGGGTTGCTCAAAATATTTAGCTGTCTTCGTTAGCTAATGGAACGACGAACTAAATCACACTAAACCACTTCCTGTGTTTTCTGACCCCTAGCCTTTTTCCAAGTTTTAAATAATGGCGTAAATAAAGCCACACTTTCAGAAGAACTAACGACTGGGATTTATACAGTTCAAGTCCTGTTCAACTTGTGCAAGCGCGTAGGTCCGCATGTGGCAGATAACAAGCTGAAATATGTTTTATATTTAAAAGATGTAGTATATTGCATACCTCTGAACTGTTATGAATTTTGCATTCGTATCGCGCTATGATTTTTCCACTCAAATTTACCCTTGCCCCACAACGGTTTACTGATGTTCTTACTAATGTTGGAGAACTATTTTTGGACACACAAACTATGAAATCATAGAACTAACTTGATATATATGGACCCACTATTTGTTGACATATTATAATGCTTAAAAATAAGAACGTGATACACATTCTGGCCATTTGCTATGGATTTTGAAGGTCAGTGCTATCAATTTTTATTCTGAGACATGGAGAGGTTATGTATGTACATTTAGTATTAACTGTCACTGGTGTGGTATAGTGATAAATATAACTTTTGGGAAGGCAATGCTTACAAATTCAACTACAGTACTATGTAAGGACAGTGTGCGCTACTTAAAAAAAAAAAAAAAAAAAAAACAAGGACGCCCTTGAGCTGGACAGCCGCTTATACTGGACAAAAACATTTTGCCCCAAATTACAGCTATATAGCTCAATAGAAAAAAAAAAATGTGGGTTATAGCGGATTAAGGGCACCTTCTGTAATGGAGACTTTAAGACTCCTGTCCTGCTGAGGTGCTGGCAGCCCCGTTTCATGCCTGCTGCCTAGAACCGTGATTCACATTCACCCCTTCCATAGTGCTCCCTCCAGTCCATCCCACTGACCACAGTGAGGTGCTGCCTGGAGTGGGGGCTGGGAGGCACGTGCCGCGCTGGTAGTGAGCGGCAGGAGTTGGTAGAGGTGAAGAGACGGCGTGAGCCCTGCCGGAGATGACTGAGCAGAGAGCAGTGAGGGCAGACGAAGAGCGAAGTTGAAAAGATGCTACGAGCATGCTTGAGAGAGGATTGTGCGGATGTGTCCGTATGAGCAGCCGTGTGTACTGTATGTACTCCACATACTGTTCATATTAACCGCGGTATTTGTTCAAACATACTGGCAAACTTTATTCACGAAAGATTTTGGGGTTTAAGTAAAATGTCTGCATTAATAGAAAATAATGGCAACCATCGCTTGCATTTATGACATGTTACAACTTTATTGTGCGTGTGTAAGGGGGAGCACGCATGAGCAGGCGATATCTTATCACTGCTCACTAAAGCGTAGCTCCCTCTTTCAACCGTATGCCACTGCATTTTGGAGCTGTCATAGACCGCTTCAGCAGTGATTGGAGATCTGCGACCGCGCCTGCAAACACACTGACTGAATTGGAAGAGGCTGACACACCTCCGAAAATCTCGGATGATGGCACTGTTTCTTGCACATGCATGCAAGCAAACATAAAAATGTAAAAAAAAAAAAAAGATAGGGCATAGCTAGATATGGTCTCTGGACAAGGACTACACAAACATTATATACTCAGTAGAACTGCCTTCTGAGAATTCTAATTCTCAGTCTGAAAACTAATTTTCAGGGATGCCCAACAGCAAACTGGCATTGTTACTGCACCACTCTACCTCCAGCCTGCGACTTCCACTGCTCTGCTGTGTACACATATAGTGTTAAGGGAATGTCCAAGGGACTTCTGGTTTACTAGTGCCCCAGTAAAAGGGTTGTTGGGACACTGTGAGTTGGAGAGTAGTGGGATTTTGTTTTGGGGAGTGCCAGAGTGATTGTTGTTACTATTGCACTGCCTTACCTCCCTAGAGACTTTCTGTATTCTGTTTCCCTAATAAAGTTTTTATTGTTAATACAGTACCACGTTTACTGCCTCATTTACCCTTATTGTGTTGCCTTATATTTAGCATATTGCCTGCTACAGTGTCACCTTTATATTGGTTCACTGGGGTGTTTGGTGCATATTATTTGGGTCATCTGTCATCATAAGTGGAAACAGCTTATTTACCTGTGGGGCAGCTTCTGCCTAAAAGACCCCCACAGCTAGAGGCACCACACCACTGATAAATCCCACTAACATCACAAACCTGGTCGCCATCCACCCAAAGAATTAAAGAATGAGCCATGCCATTCCAACTACCTGACAAGTCACATACCTCACTGGTGGAAGAGGGGGTTACATATTGATTTCCATTATCTTTACTCACTGTGACAGATTTCATTGTATTCTGTTTTTTTTTTTTTTTTTTTTGGCCTTCCTTAGGCTTCTTGGTCCACCTCTTCTTCCAGCCAGCCATGGACCCCACCAACACCCTCACCCCAACCCCCTCTACCTACCTCATATTGCAGCCATCCTAGGGATAGCCTGGTGTATCCCTTCATCAGATGGGTCCCTCTCCTCCGAGCGGGAAGGTGCCAGGGAGGACAACCAGCGCACACTACCTGTTCAGTCCCTGAGAGCCTGCTCAGGTGGCTTTGGGTCCTCAGGACACTTGCAGCAGCAGGAGCCAGCAGCCATCATCCAGATGGCTGAGAAGCATTTTTTTCCAGTTTGCTTCCCTGGGGGGCATGGTGTGCCGCAGACGTCAAGGCACATGCTGACGTTCACCACGCCCCTCGCATTCAGCGGGGTTCACCAAACTGTCACACTGCCGGCCTCTGCCAGGAGGCGGCACACAGCGAGCCGCATCCCCTCCCCCCCAGGATAAGGCGAGCAGTCATCGGATGCTTGAACCATCTCCTCCCGCCGACTCTCCAGCGACCCAGGTCCATTCCTGAACCCGGGTCACCAGCGTTGCAAGTGGAAATCCAACTGCTGTGCCAATGGGCCAGCCCCATTTTATTCTTAAATGTTTTATCCTCCTTCTCACTGGTATGGCCCTTCTCAACCTAGCTGTCCCCCAGACATGCCCTTTGCATCTCTGGTGCTTACCTTGACTCACAGGGGTCCACTGCGCAATTCCAGTATCTGTGGTGGGTTCCATCAGGGATGGGTGACTGGAGCTTGAGTCCCCCACAATCAGGCCCATCTAATGTATGAGGGGTCAAAAGGCCAATCGGGTTGGCAGGGCCCAAGGAGCACCAACTTTATGCTGTGCGCACCTGGGCTTTTTCCTCCATTAAGCTGCCTCCCCATTGGATGCTGGCATGCAGGGCATCAGAGAGCATGTGCACATGCTAATTGTGTGCACAGTTTATAGGCAGCATCCACGCACCCTTCTACTGCTCCGACTGCACTGCCATCTGTGGTGGTCACTCAGGTGGCAGTATTGCAGCGGACACAACGTGTATACAGGTAGTGCCGCACTCACTCCAGATTCCAGTCACACACCTGACACTGCATAACAATAACTCAGCCACAGTGGATCACTTTATAGCAAGTTGCAGGTTTATTTTGTGTTGCAAAGTGGTGACAGAGCCCTGAGATAAGTGTAATGATTGAAGTGTTGGGGCTAGTGATCCTACACAGTGTCCTCGATGTGAGATAGTCTCACGCTGAGGAGTATGTTTGTCACCACTTTGCGGCACTAAATAAACCTGCAGCTTGCTATTCAGCGATCCATTGTGGTTGGGTCACTGTTGTGCCATGTCGAGATGTGAATGGCATCTGCAGTGAATGCGGCACTGCCTGTATACACTTTGTGTCTTTGTGGATTTCATGCAGTCCTGTGCCAGCATGCAGTTCTGTACTGCACAACGCACATCTACCCAGTGTTTGCATTGTCTTGAGCATCGTAGCCTGCAGTCATCTTTCTCTGGAGCAGGAGAGCTTTCTGTGGGTTTCTAAATCCTTCTCCCCTGACTGGCCCCTGACATCATGGGCTCGTTCCTGAACCCGGGGACTTTTTTCAAGTAAGCAATCAGCTATGCAGGGTGTGCATTATAGGATTTTAATGCATGGCCCAGGGGAGTGAGGCATGAGGTCGATGGGGGAGTGCCCTTTTGCCCCTGGAAAGTGCATTCAAATCCTTTAATCCACAACACCGAAGTGGCTTATGGAGCTTGTTGCCCTTGTGTATTATATGTTAAGTGAAACATTTTTATTATTTTTATATGCAATCAATTGTTTAAATACCTTTTAAATGGCAAAATGATATGCATGAAATAGTCCCTGATTTTGTAGGCAATGAGGCTCGCTTGATTTAGTAATGAGATCTGGCACTTGACCATACTTTGCTAACTTTTTAATGCATGGTCAGGTGATGTCTGTCAGCCAATAAGGTTTCAGGATTTTTCCTTGACATAATAACATTTACATATTTAACTTTACTGTACCCCTTCTTTATGAAAGTATGAAATTCTGTTTTTCTTGGGACTTGTCAAATCAGACCAGAACATTTTCTGTCGTCTTCTTGTTTTTGGTAAGGACAAAGTTGCAACCCTAGAATTAGAAAGTCTAGACTGCCAATGATGTCTGACAGTGTGTATCCTCCCTTTGATAACGTTAAGGAGGAAATTATTCTTCTATGAGAGAATAACAACAAGTGACAATCCTAACTCAAAGACATATGTCTTGTCTGAATGAGGGGTGAATAAAATGGGTCAGCTTGTGGGTATAAATGAAAAAAGTAAACTTTGGTTTACTGCATAAACTCTGAGGTTAAAAACTGTTACAGCTGTGTATAACATTTTGATTTGAAATGGGTAATGTATGTTGGTACAGTTTCCTATCACCAAACTCTTTTGCAATGAGGAGATGTTTTGCAGCAGAAGACTATAACTTGAAAACCTCAGACTGCAGAATAAACAGCCTGGAGCCCTTTTTTGGAAAACAAGTTTCAGTGGTGATCTCGCAGTCCTGCCCTCCTGTTGAGCAGTTATTAGACAATCAACAAAACTCAGGGAGCAAGAACTTGATGAAAAGTATTCAGCAGGTACATTTCCAGCACTGACAGATGGAGAATTTTGTTTATTTATTCATTTTGGATTTCGGAATTACAACCTTTGAGTCATAGACTCATTTCCAAAGGCTCCACGTCAAGGAAACAGTACATTTGACATGCATTCACGGTGCTACAGTGCCTGGCACATATACAACATATTACATATACATAGTCCAATAACTAGTTTTATGTATTTACTGAATTATTTACTGAATTCATTTCTCCTTCTTTCAACTGCAAATATTATTGTCTTCTGATGCTTTTTGGGCTTAATAGCAAGGAAGAACAGGGACTGCTAGAAGGGAGAACCAAGTGTTGTGACAAAATTGAAAGTATAAGATGAAAGTAAAGAAGGTACAAATTGTACAGTTTCTTATGAAATAAGCTACAGAGGAATCAAAATTCAGAAATGTTTTTAAAATGTATTTCTAAATTCTTCAAAACGTAACATTTATTATATATCTCACTACATGAAAGATGTAACAGCAACATACGTCATTAGATAAAAACTGCATATCCATATATGGTAATAGAGTGAGAAATGATAAATTGATAATACATAAGAAACATTAAAAAATGACAGCTGGCCCAGTGGTGTAGAGGACTGGGGTTCTGGATGCCTGACCTCTTACATGCCAGCGACCCGAGTTCAGGAACGAGGATGCAGCAACTGTTTGGTGGCTCACCGCTCTCAAACTGGGGAGGTTTTTTTTTTTTTTAATTTTATTTAGTTGTTTAACCAGGTATAGCACACTAAGCTGAGAGCTGTTTTACAGGAGTGACCTGGGAGCACAAGGAGGTTAAGTGATTTGTTCAGGATCACACAGTATGCAAGTGGAAGCTGTGGGATTCAAACCCAGGTCTGGTCTGCTGGATGTCACCAAATTTGCAGCTCAGAGCCTTAGACCACTGCGCTATACTGCCTTAGGTTTTCTCAGCTCTTGGCTAACACTGAGTGGAGGCTCACTGATAGTATCGAGCAGGTGGAGGGCTGGCACTAGACCGGGTGGGTGGAGCGGGGTCGCCGGTCCCTGAGCACATGCTCTCCTCCACGTGCATGCACTACTGCACCACTGAGGCCCTGGGGCATAATGGGGAGAACATTAGGTAGAAAATGGAGGGGTGGGCCAGGCTTCCATGAAGCCATAATCCACCCTACTGGGAACATCAGGACCACAGGATGGAGGTAAGTGGCACCCAGGGACAAGGCTGATAGTCCACCCAGTCCCTGCTGAGGAGCATAAAAGATCATTATAAACAAAAAAAAAAAGAAACATTAAAAATGATAAATATTGAGGCTGCTCCGATGGCTCAGTGCATTGCGCTACTGCACAGGTGAGCAGGGTTCATGAGTGGAGTTGGGTTGCCACATCTTGGGCTTGGCCTAGCTAAGGTAACTGCCGTTCAGCAGAGCGCCTCAGCTGGGGAGGGATGGTGGTGAGTTCTTGCACCACAGTGTCCCCTATGACTGGGTCATGGAGCTTGCCTCTCGCCATGGGGATGTCGTGATGTCAAGGCCAGCAGAGGCGCTGCTTATGTCACAGGGGTGGAGGGAGGGATCTGGGGAAAAAACTGAGAGAAAAACTTCCTGGTATCTCAATCACAGCTAGTAACGCCTGAACAGGGTATATCCCTGGGAAGACAGCAAGGCAGAGGAAAAGCAATGGATTAAAAATAATGTGTCTAGCAGGCTGATCTGCACAGTGACCACTAAGACCACCAAGGTCCTGGGTTTGGCAGTGAACCCAGGTCAGTGGGGGCTGGCTGAAAGAACAGGATCAAGCAGCCCAAAAGACGCTGTCCTCCTTTGGGGAGGGGGTGGTCATTGCTTCCACCACAACACTGCCTCCTGGGTGACCATGGGTGGTAGTGCAGCCGTGGCACTGCTGAGGAAGGGGAGGACATCGGTTATTTACAGCATTGCAATGCGCTGTGTGTGTGTGTCCTTGGTTTCCCAAGCACTGAAGCATCTTCAGCGGCTGGGAGGAATGAACACAGGAGAACAGCCCTGGCCTGCATCAGATGATAGGGTACACTCAGACCCTGGCCTGACCGATCAACCACCCTACCCTGGAGGTCCTCAAGGGAGGACCAACTCCTTATCTGGGGGGGGGTGGGGGTATGAAATAGAGATAGTGGGTATGGGGCTGAATGGTAGCCACCAGATAGGGCAGCACCAGAGACAGAAGGCCACAAACAATACATTAAAAAATGAAGTATCAATATCTCAGCATGTATCAATACATGGAAACTGTTTTAACAGGACAGCTACATGTCAAACTGACACCAAATGTTCATTAATAAATACATTTCCTAGTTCTTTTTTTTTTAAGTGCATCTTCATTGAAAAAAACATGGGTACATAAAACAATGCACAGCATACTGTACAACAATAAGAAGAGCTCCTCCATTTCAATGAAAATAAAGCATGAATACCTATCTTAAACCAAAGTTATATCCAGATATGGCCATGAAAGACACTGCAATCCAGCCAATCAAGCGGTGTATTAACTATAGAGAGACCAGCACCATTGACATAGCCTCTATCTCAAGCCCCCACCCCACATACCACCGAGGAAGCGAGGACATAAAGTTCCTAGTTCCAATAGTTTCAAAGTTAACACTTTCTAAACATATTTTCTTTAAAAAGTGCTTGTTTTGGAACTGTTAGGGCTAGGAACAGTATGCTTTTTAAATGAAAGCTTGGAATTATGTTGTGATCTGTCCATACAGTTTCCATGAAATGATACATGAAGATAGATGTTGATTTACGGCAATACAGTTTTACTCATAATGTGATGTGTATCATCATTTATAAAATGGGTCAAGATGGCTGCTGCAAAAACTGCTTTCTAATTAAATGAAGCAAGTCACCTGTCATGCCTATAGGTGCTTTTACATACAGGTTTTTAAAACAAAATGAACGTTACCTGTGGTGCCGTTGTGCTCTGTTGCGTTTTTAGGATCCCTTTACACTCCGTGAGTTTTCCGGCAGCTCCCACCTCCATTTGTGTTTCGGCACCCCCACAGAGCTTGCTGCTCTATTGCTGTTTGTGCACACGCTGAATGGCTGTAACACAGCCCGGCGAAACAGAACCTGCAGTGCAAACCACGAAAAGCAGAGATTGCGGTTTGGACGAACTTTTGCCTATGGAATGAAGCAGATGCACTTTACACACAAGGGATGTAACGGAATACTGTTTCCGTAACAGTTATTCTGTTACATAAACCTGTGTGTAAAAGCACCTTATATGTACTTACAAATGCACAGTGCTGTATTTTCTAAGCCACAGTTTGTAATGCTGGGCCATTGTGTAAGTGTAGTAACACACTCCAGGGAGCCTCATGCTTCATCACACATAGGAGAGAAACTGTCTGTGTCTCCCGGCATGCCCACATATTGACACATTCAAACAGCATCAACAGAACTTATCTATGTCAGTCTGACTTTAGGCTTTCAGGTTCCCAGCCCAACAGTCCTAAAGATAATTAGTTTGAAAGGTGCTGTTTTTGGAATCTGTAGGGCTAGGAACTTCATTTTTATTGTCTTCAGATTAAAATAAGGAAGATAAGGGATTATATGGGGTAGAAGTAAATGTTTGCTACATAGTAAAAGGTAAGAATTAACATATATGTAATTGGGTCACCGTGGATGTTGCAGTTACAACCCCTGCCTTGCAGGCTCAAACAAGGTTGAAGGGCCTGGTCATTAAACTCCTGACTGGCAGTTTGGATCCAAGGTTTTAAGGATTTATTAATTTTGATAACTGCTCAGTTATGCACTTGGGTAAAAATAACCAAAATTATAAGTGTATTTTAGGTAGTAAGATATTAACGGTCACTAAGGAGAAACTAGGGATGGTGATAACTAACAATTTAAGGGACAGCAGGCATTGTGATACAGTATTCATGAAGGGTAATCATTCAACTGCATAAGAAAATCCTTTGTTAGTAGAGCAATAGATGTGGTGGTCTCTCTATACAGAACATATATTAGGCCATACACAGACTATGGAGTGCAATTTTTGGGGTCCCCATACCGAATTCAATAAAAATCAAATCGAGAAAATACAGAGGGCAACCCAAATGATCACGGGTTTGAGTGACAAAAGCTATGAGGAAAAATTGTCAATATTGAGGCCCCACAGATTGCAATATCAGAGAATTCATAGTTTTATTACTAATGTAAAAAAACATAAGGGGACCAGGGGCTACAGGCTTCCTTTGGGCTGGAAATTAAAAATCAAGCATGTAATACTGGGAGACACAATATCCAACCGAAAGTCAAGAGCTTTAAAACTAATAAAGCAAAAGCATACTTTGCTCAGAGAGTAATTAATCTTTGGGAATTCTTTATCCAAGGAAATAGTTGAAATGATGACTTGGAGAGATTCAGTCATTCCTTCGACAACTTTATGGCTAAGGAGCATGTAATAATTACTGCCACTGAGCGGTGGGGCACATTTTATATGGGCTCTGCCTTTTACTGTCCTAACCTTCGAGTATGTACTCCAATATGACTTGTGCAGTCCCTCCACACAGAAAAAGGTTTGAGTGGGCCTAGTGGCAGTATTGTACAACCCTTAGTGTTGCAGTACCTCCCCACAGGAATCACCTCACCAGTGAACCAATGCGGTGCAGTAACAGTTACACCAATGAGCATACCACTTATATGTTTAACAATAATCAATCAGACAAGGTTTTTAAAGAACTAAAGAACAAGAAACTTTATTTTTCGACAAGGGCCCTGAATGGAGAAGGGGGGTGCAGCAATGAAACAGTGCAGTATAGAAACATAGAAGTTGACGGCAGATACGGACTGCAAGGCCCATCCAGTCTGCCCATAGTATAGTATCCCTCGGCTGGTTGTTAAGTTAGCCTACTTACATAGCAGGGCCGCTCTTCATCTGCCCCATAAGGCACAGCCAGAAATAACAGTTCCCTGGGCTGAGTTTACAGTAGGTGTCCTTCCGCTTCCAGGCTCAGAATTTTAACCATGCTGACCCCCAACACCACTGTCCACAGTGAAGGTGCTTGCTTCAGCCCTAGTGCACTGGGGCATTACTATCTCTGCAGTGGTGACAGCGCAATAACCCTTAAGTCCACCTAGGAGCTCCCTGTGAAGGACCCAATGATGTTGCATGAGGTTGGCCAGTGCTGGCGGACTTAAATAAAACAATGCTTTTAAATTAAAACCCAAACCATTCAAAACTCAACTAAGCTATTTTTAAATCCTGACCAGAAGGCCAAGTCCAATAAATGACTTCCAAAACTATGATACACAAGGTTGGTGGTTGCAGGGAAAGCTCTCAGTTTATTCATGGTTCTCCCACACCAAGGGCTCTCCCTCAATGTGCTGGGGTGTATGGCTCAGTTTGCAGCAAGTCCCTTCTCTGGCTGGATTCCCTCTGTCTCTGTCCCTTCTATGGTGTAGGGCTTTGGAGATCCCTCTAATGCTGTTCAGGGACTCTCCTGGCTTCAGCAGTCAGTCGGTGATCTTCTCTTGTCATGTAGCTCAGTCCAGGTGCACATGGGCCAACACACTCTATTCTGGTATCCAGTCCCTTGTGTGTGGTGTTAACCAATGCCTGACTGTAGCACTGGCTGGCTGCCTTACCAGACTGTCTATGGATTCTATAGGTTAATGCTGGAAGAGCTGCAGCACAGCAAAGCATCTCAGTCAAGCTGCAGCTTTTAGTGTATTTTCTTCACGTTGATCTAGCACACGATTACTTCTGTTTTGTAGTAGGAGTTTTGCATCTCACTTTGTCTCTTTAGGATGTCACACACATCTGAATCAGGCCACTTTCAACCATCTTTTCAGCTGCACAAGCCTGTGGTTGGCCTTCTGCTCCTGATCATGAAAACCCAGGCAGGCATCTGAAAGCTGGGGCCCCTGGCAGTGACTCTGCCTCTGAGCTGTACTCATACTTAGAGTCAAAAATAAACTGACTAGGCTCTGGAACAACCCCTGCTGTTCATTAAGGAATATCAGCTCACTATTGGTTCATGCAGCTTGTCCATCATTCAGGACTAGGTTGGAGGTCCATCACCTGACAGGTGATTGACCGTAGATTTGTGTCCACAATCCTGCAGTCCTTTGGTGGCCCAGGGCTCCTCATGACACCCCTTTCAGGATTTACAGCCTGATTGGTTGCTGTTGCAAACCCTGACACGTTGTTATGAGAGGGGGTCAGGGTACACAAGATGGCAGCATCCTGCTTGGCTGTGGAGCACTTGCCCACAGAGTTTTTTTTTTTTTTTTTTTTTTAAATATGATTTTTATTAGAAAAAAATACGAGGCCACACATATAACATTTCTCAATGCTGAATTCAAATACGTAAAATCAAACTATAAGTTTATAAAGTGTAGTCAGCTCTAATATAGTTTATCAATTATAAACAGGACAAAGTCATGCAATTAATCCATAGAAAATATCACATACATTGAGTAAATATCTCTGCAGAATACAAAATCTGTCCTGGTCAAAACCCACTTATAATATATTTACCCCCGAAGGGGATCCACTGGGGAGCCCAAGCCCCTCGGGTTGCCCACAGAGTTCTATTTTAAAATGGCTCCTGCCCTTAAACAAATAGTTGCTGCCCCCTGCATGTTTGCATGGTCTGTGCTTGCAGTCCAGTTTCTTTGGGTGGTCTATTGGGGAATCTCTAATCCTGCTGGGAGTGCCATAGTGCTGGCTCTGTCACCAGCAGCTGGATGCCTCTGATGTGCAGTGGGAGCTGCTCCTTCACATCAGGCGTAGGACATGCCAGAGAATTCCTGCTATCCTTCATACGCTGTCAGCAGTCCTGGGGAGCTACAAGCAACGCAACTTGCAGCTGTGGCTCTGTGAAGCCAGGTAGACCCCCACATACTGGGGGGGGGGGTTACATTTAGAAGATTAACAATGGCACAAATCATCATGAAATAGTATAAAATGGAACCAAAACTGGAATAGGAGGAGGAGGAGGATCATATAGTCACTGAAACATACACTGCAGATCTATAAATTTGGGACAGGGGACTGGCTATACCAAATATGAGACTTTTATTTCCATTACTTTTACTGGGAATAGACAAATATTTGTTGAATATTCTTCATACATTTGTACTCGTATACATGGGCGCAAGTATGATTTGACAAGAAGTGTAGGTTTTAGTTCCCATCCACTCCTTCTGAACAAGCTGAGCTCTGCAGGCCTCTCAGTTTACACTGCTGATTGGTTCCTTTCCTACCTTACAGTCCATCAACAGTCAGTACACGTAGAAGAGGTCCTATCACCTCCATTACCCATCAAAGACAGTTTCCCCTCTGGACTCTATCCTGGGACCCGTCCTCTGCTTTGCTACAAACTCCCACCTCTTAGTCACCACTGCTCCCTTGCCATCCTCCCTCTGCCCTAACATCGCTAGGCTCATTGTACCTACTTCATATCCAAATACTGGTTTGGTTCCCTTACCTCCTACCTCTCCTCTGTCCTCTCCCGACTGCCCCTGCCTCCTGCTCCCTTCATTCCAGAGATTACTGCACTTTTTCCACTCCTCACCCCTGCTCCTCTTTTGGGCAATCTGCCATCTTTTATTGATTTCCCTTACTCTGGAACAAACTCCCCTCCTCCCTCCTCCTATTCCCTTGGCTTCCTCAGGCACCAGTTGAAACTCCAACCACACCCCACCTGCTCCTACTATCTTTCCTCCCGGCCCCTCCCCCAGCCGTGCCTCAACCATCCTTGGCTGGGTCTCTGGTTGGGTCTACTCTACCTGCCTCCTGACTGCACTTCCTCACCACCACTGCTGCACTGTCTGCACAGGGTTAGGTTTAAGCACATTTTCTGGTCTCTCACCTGTGTCACTAACTGCATGCTGTGGTTTGTTGTTTTCCCTTGCACTTGAATCTGGTGTCTTATTCGTGCTGTGACTGCACTTTACTTGTCTATGTAATTTTATTCTTGACCTACTCATTTTTGTACCGATGTAATTACCAAATGTTGCTCTATTGGCTTGCTTCATGTATTATACTGTGCTTCTCTTGCCCCCTCCCCCGGGGTTGCACCTGGAAATAAGCCTCGGCTCAGTGTGCCTCTTCTAGTTTCAAATAAATAAATGTCCTTGCCCTGCTGTTATTCAGTCATTATGTAAATGACTTCAAGTTCAAGTGTATTTAGTGTATGCAATCAAAAATAATAAAACATTTAAAGAGGGAATCCAGCGATAAATGAGCATCAAAATTCGCTCACCCTCTTTATGTCTGTGTCCCTTCAAGTTAAATCGCAATGTTTTCGTGTTGTTTTTGTGACTGAAACAGTAATAAAATACTTTTTATCTGCTGCTGCTTACCCGCGCCCTTCATGAACTCGTCGTCGGTTTGCTGCACCGGAAATGACTTCAGCTCCAGAACGGACCTATCAGTGCACGCTATGGAGCGAGCGGAAATGTGAATGGCACAGCGCTTTATTCTGTAGTGTTGTCCCCCTATTTTTAGTACAGTGGCATAGCATCTGGTGCTTAAGTCATTATTTGTCCTGTAAAACTTAGATTTTTATTGTGATCTGGTGCTTCGTAGTATTGTGGTGGTAGTGAATTGACATCCTTGCATTTTTTAGTTGTAGTCTGGTTGCTGTGTTTGTCAGGTGTCATGTTATTTTGTGTTGTGAACTCAGCTTGCCATGAGGGTTCATTCTGTTGTCTCCCCAAAGTTCAAAATTTTACTGTTGCAGAACAAATGAATTAATTGTTGACATAATTTGTGCTTTTGGGCGATGTTTCACTCGTGAAACTGCCAGATGAGTAGACATCTTTCTAGACATATTGCATCTAGAAATATTTCATTGGGCACGGAGTTTGTGGGCATTTGTCTTTTGTTATTGCCTTTGAGATAAAATAAACATTTTGTGAGGAACTCGGTAAGTAAACTTACTTTGTGAGCAGTGCATATTTAATCACTGTGGCAAACAGTCAGGGTGTGCTGAGTGAGAGAGAGAAAGAGAGACTGCTATTTACTGTTGTGTCTGTCTCAGTGCTGTGGAAGTACAATGCTGAAATTTATCTCATAGCCGTCTTGTTGTGCACTGTCATATTTTTTATACCAGAATTACAAAAATGTGTTATGGTATTCCTTCACCCCTTCCATAGTGCTCGCTCCAGTCTATCCCACTGACCACAGTGAGGTGCTGCCTGGAGTGGGGGCTGGGAGGCACGCGCCGCACTGGTAGTGAGCGGCAGGAGTTAGTAGAGGTGAAGAGACGGCGTGAGCCCTGCCAGAGACGACTGAGCAGAGAGCAGTGAGGGGCAGATGAAGAGCGAAGTTGAAAAGATGCTACGAGCATGCTTGAGAGAGAGGATTGTGCGGATGTGTCTGTATGAGCAGCCGTGTGTACTGTATGTACTCCACATACTGTTCATATTAACCGCAGTATTTGTTCAAACATACTGGCAAACTTTATTCTTGAAAAATTTCGGGGTTTAAGTAAAATGTCTGCATTAATAGAAAATAATGGCAACCATCGCTTGCATTTATGACATGTTACAACTTTATTGTCTGCGTGTGTGTAAGGGGGGAGCACGCATGAGCAGGTGATATCTTATCGCTGCTCACTGAAGCCTAGCTCCCTCTTTCAACTGTATGCCACTGCATTTTGGAGCTGTCATAGACAGGTGCAGCAGTGATTGGAGAACTGCGACTGCACCTGCAAACACACTGACTGAATTGGAAGAGGCCGACACACCTCCGAAAAACTCGGATGATGGCACTATGTTTCTTGCACATGCGTGCAAGCAAACATAATGACAGAACCAACAAGCGTTTCACAAATACTGCATGTTGTGTTGAGTGGGCAATATGGGCAGCTCTGCTGGGGAGGGGGGCATGAGAAAAGTCCCCTGCGGGGACAAAATCTCCATGTGGGGGTTGTGTTGGGCAGATCCCAAAACATATTGGGGGAGATTCATAAAAGAGATGCACTGGTGCATCCCAGGGTTGCTCCCAAGTATGATTTCTTAAAGGGCAGAGATGCACCAGTGCATCTCAGGTGCACTGAACACCACCTATAATGGTATTTGGCGCATCTGCAAGAGGTGTGCCCATGCATGTGCGATGCATCCCGATTTGCAATCCACCTGAGAGGCACATCTTTGGAGCAAGTCCGAAGATGCGCCTCCCAAAGTTACAACTACAAAACATAGACCTAAGTGGGGGTCTGCCAACAGGCAGGCTGCAGTACTGCAGTCCTGCAGACAGCAGCACGGCAGCTTGCCTACCCTGGCAGTCCACTGGTCCCCCCGCGCTTGTATCTTAGTAAATTAAAAAAAACCTGCAGTCCAATAATCTGTGGCAGTCTAGTGGAACCCCCCTTCCTGCCCCAACTCAATCGCATTACTATATGAAACCCAAAATATCCCTGGTGAACTAGTGGAACCCCCACCCGACTGAGCTTTGTAAATCAAGGTTGTGGATGACAGCTTACAGTACACACTGCAGGCCCATTGGTTGACAGGGTCTACCAATGGACTTTCAGGAATACAGTACGCTGTTATTCACTGACAGCTCAGTAAACAGGCAGCTGTGGTGGTTTGCACATGGGTTGGGCTGCCCGCCGACCTTCTGCACCTGCTGGTATGGGGGGTGAGGTGGGGATGTCTGATGGGGTGGGGGGTCCTCTGGACCACTGCGGAGACTTTGGGATTTCATATTGTACTGTGATTGGGTTGGGGGGGTTCCACTGGACTACCAGGGATTGTTGGACCATTGTTTTTTCTTTACAGGGATATGGGGGGGAGCACTAGGCTATCAGGGGTTCATTTTATGTGTTTACTGCTCACAGCTCTTGCAGGGAATCTGGAACATTTTGTCGAGCTCATCCATACAAGGGTCATGCAAATGGGACCATAATGACATGCAAATGGTTCCCAGGCAGTGAATCCCAACCATGGGTCCAGCGCATCTGGAGATGCTCTGGCCCATCAATTTCCCAGGGCGCAACCTTGGTATTCACAGAGGGGATGCCCCAGGAGCATCTTACAGTGAATCTTCTGTACATAACAAAGTTTGGGCTCGGTGCATCTCATTTGCGCCAGCACAGCTGAGATGCGCTGAGCGTAAATCTGTATGATTCTCCCCCATGTTGTATAAACAGAACATGACATGGCCTGACTGAAGATATCATATTTGTCTTCACTCCAGGCCAGTGACATCAAGATATCTCAAGTGGCAAAGCCATGAGTGAGATATCATGATATCATTGGCCTCTTGTGAAGATAAGTATGATATCTTCAGTCAGGCTATGTCATATTCTAAATTTTTATATTTACTGTATATATATTTTTTTATTTTAGATCCATCTTTGTTATGGTTTAAAATAGTAATCTCACCCCTTTTTCTTAGAAACATAACTTCTGTTCCTGGTAGTTATGCTCTTACTTTATTCTGTAAAATGAAAACATAATTTTTAAAAAACTTGTTGCTATACTTCCATTGTTTGTAACAGCAAAAAAAAAAAAAAAAAAAGAGGAGTTTGAAAATGTAAAAAAGTATTTTTTTTTTTCTTCTTTTCATTTAAATTCACCCAAAGTTTACTATCTTGTTGCCTTTTTATTTTTATTTTTTTTTCCTGGGTTCAGTTGCTGCTTTAGTTACTATTTACTTGGTGTTCACTTTTGTGGTTCCATCCGCCATTATCACCGACTCCTTCTTGACTAAATTCCTGCTTCATCGTGCAGGTCAGAAGGGGCTAAGTTGCAGATTATCACGCTTGCAAACCAGCACAATGATGTCATGATGTGACGCTCTCCTGTGGTTCAGTCACTAAGAAAACCATACTAGCTTCTGAAAGGAGCTTATACCTTTCGGTATTTTGTGTGATCATCTACATGATTACATAACCTCAGTTTCAGAGAGCTATAGACAGGGACAGTCTAGGGCCTTTTAGTATTAATTATTAATTTAATTGGTATTTTGGAAAGACCTTTGAGCGTGAGCTCTTTTACAAAGGTTCCACGACAGGGTGGACAATAAGACAATACACATATTCAGTGGTTACAGAGGCCTGATCATTAGGCATTAAAGAGCGATTACATGACAATTAGACAAATAGGAGAAAAGAAACTGAGCAGTTGTAATTGAATACTAAGCTATTTCTAATCGTATATAGGAATTTCTAATAGTATATAGGAAAATTGTGGCTTAAGAGATTGGGACTTAAAGGGACACTGTCAGCCTCCGTAGGCCTCAGTGTCCCTAGTTTAAAAACAGATTTTATGACTGTTCATGTTCTATGGAGACTGATTCAGCTGGTAATTTGATTAAGATCCCTTTTTTCTTTTAAAAAGTGAAAACCTGACTGCCCTCCATACCGGTGTTGCCACACCAAAACGCGTTTGTTTACATTTCTTGAAAAAGCTCCCTTTGCAGCTTTCCTGGACTCGGGAAAACCCGCAACACAATCTAGCCACTCATTATGTCATGGGAGTAGAAGAGACTATTGTATCATAAGTGGTTGCACTATTGGAGGGTGTTTCTAATGTTCAGAAAGTGTGCACTAGGAGTAGTTCAATGATTTGAAGAAAACAGTGCAGGGAATAGCTATACATTGCCATGCATTTTTATTTATTGAAATGTTTCACCAGGAGGGCACACTGAACAGCAAGTTGCTCATGTCACGGTGCAACCTGGGGGGAAGGGTTACATAGGATTGTGAAGTATGATCAGTTACAATAGTTTGTTGGTAGTACAGACAATACAACATTGTAAGATTGTGCAACAGTTGGAACACAAGGTATTGTATAATAAACAGTGGAGGAACATTGGGTAAATTACAGTACATTTCCAAAATCATACCAAAGAACATATGAATGTACAAAACAGTAATTATGCTATAGAACCATTTATAGTGCATAAGTGTACCAGGAGCAGGCTCGAGGTAGTACACAAGTGCTATTGGAGTAACAAGGATGGGGTTAGGTTGTGCACACTGGTGACCTAGAAGGGCAGGTGGAGAAGGGGAGGCAAGAACTGAATATGAGGAGAAGGGGTAGCCATTTTCTGATTTCCCCCTTCAGGATGTTGAGAACCCTGCCAATGGGGTTCATGGTAGGAAGGCAGAAACTGGGGACAGGTATTAGGATGGTCAAAGCAGGAACAGCTGAGAGAAAGGTAATTGTATAGGGCAGAGGTAAGGGAGTAATTGGAGGAGGAGTGTCGTATTTCAGGGGGGAGGGAGTTCCAGATTTTAGGGAAACAATGGGCGAAACCAGTCTGACCGATGAGGGTGGAGCAGCGAGGGACCGTCAAGGTGTGGGCGTCTTTTGATCTGAGAGAGTGGGTGGGGGGAGGTGGAGTGGACAGAGAGGATGAGCGATAGGAGGGGAGCCCACCGAACCAGAATTTGGAGGTTAGTTTGGCACAGTGAGAGATGTCTGTGAGATAGTGGAAGGAAGGTTAGAGAGCGGTAGATTTCACTGTGGTGGCAGCGGGAAGGGAAGTCGATGGCAAAGTGGCAGAAGAAGTTAAAGAGTGTGTCCAACTTGGTCAGGGAAGATTTGGGAGCAGCATCATAGACTATGTCGCAGTAGTCAAAGATGGGGAGTATTATCTTCTGGACAATTTCGAGCCTCGCAGTCAGTGGGATGCAACTAGATTCCTGTACAGAGCACCAAGCTTGGGGCACAGATCTTACTTTGAGATACAGCTCTTGCAGCAGGTAACACCATTAGGACTGAAGCCAGCAGGCGGCAGGACCCCACGGAATTCTTCTAGCTAGCTATCTTCAGCGGGGACTGCCCCCGACGTCGGTCCCGCCTCTGAAGTCAGGCGTAGTACATAAGGGGGCGGTCCTGCCAGATTCCCCAGTTCTTTTCCCACCGTCAACTTGCATGTCTCAACCCTTCGGATTGTTTCTAGCGCGGGACACATGGTTAAGTTCTTCCTTTGGGAAAAAGTTCATTTCTTCGGCTCAGTTGCTGTCTGATGTCCTCTCCAACCTCCGTTGAAGGCCATCCCTCGAAGTGCGCCTGTAGGAAGCAAATCCCGTTCAAGGATCTGCATTCAGCCTGCGTCCGGTGCCTAGGCCCAGACCATGACACCCGGTCCTGCACTTTCTGCCAGGGGTTCAACAGCCGGACCTGGATCCGTCGCCAGAAGGCTCTGCAGGCGTTCCTGCTCGAGGAGAAGATTAAGGCCATGGACACCTCCAAGGGAGATTCAGCAGAGAAGGCCCGGAAACATTCTGAAAGCACAGGGCAAGGCTCCATCCAAGTCCCCTTCTAGGGCCCCGACCGTAGTTCGGCTCCCGGTCTGACCATTCACCTTCCCGGGCCCGTTCTCAGCCTCCCTCTGCTGCGGTGAAGAAACCTTTGGGCTCCTCTTCCTCCTCACAGGCCAAGACCTCCAGGCCCTCTTCGCCCTCCTCTTCCAAAGCCCTGGTCAGGTCTGGGGACCGTCATCATCACCACAAGTCGGGTTCCCGCCATTCCGAACCAGACATCAGGTCTGCCTCCTCGCCTCCTCCTCCTCCTCCCCAGTGGAAGACCAAGGAGCTTACCTTGCTTAAGAAGCCTTCGGACTCGACGTCTGCCCCGTCCGACGTCGGCCACTCATCACAGGTCCCAGGAGCCGTCGACCGCCAGACGCCCATTGCCGGTCAGGCCTTCGCCCTCTCGGTCATCGTCAGGAGGGCCGACGTCTGCATCTGTACGAGTTGAGAAGAGGAACCCGACGCCTCCTACCGACGTCGGTCAGGAGACTATCATGGAGGAGGAGTTGATGCAGCCCGAGGACCAGACGGGCGAACCCGGTCCTGTCGCGCCTCCCAGGGAACCCTTCCCACAACCTGAGACCCCTGAGGAGCTGACGCCGGAACCCGCGCATCAGCCACCGCGCCCGTCCATCGTCGGCCTTCGCTTGGAGGTTAAGGAGCTTCACTCACTGGTGGATACCATTAAAGGGATGTGGTTCCCACACCACCTCCTCTTCCTCCTTCTCCTCCTCCGCCACCTGCGACCCTTCCGGCCCCTGCACCCCCTTCTCCGTCCGGGGCAGCAGGTTGAGTACCTCTCCCCCAGGAGCCTACGGACCCTCCAAGGGGGAGACCAGATAAAAGGAGACCTCCATCTAGATCTCCTTCAGGGTCACTCAGTCCTAAGAGACCCAGAAGACACCATCGTTCGCCTTCGACGGAGGATACAGGATTGGCGTTCTCGACAAGATCCAGATCCCTCTGTCCCCTTCCAATCCCCTCTCCGGATCCACGTGAGCTTCCTAGATCTCCTCCGGATGACCCATCGTTCTCAGAGATCATGAGACATATCCAAGAGAACATGGGCTGGGATGCGGAAGAATTAGACCCCGAGAGACTACGCCTTGCGAGATATCTTCGGCAGAAGGATCCCAAGCCTGTGGTGGTACCACCCTTGGTGGACACTTCTGTGGACGTCACCAAGGCAGCGTGGAAGCGTCCACACTCGCTCCCGGCGATGCCGAAGAAAGCTGACCACCTATACAAGGCTCCTAAGGAGGACCAGTACTTGGTTCAACATCCTCTGCCTCTCATGGCCGGTCCCAGAGACCGCAACATTTGAGCACCCTGCCACAAGACCCGGAGTCCAAACAGCTGGACGCTATGGGCAGGCGCACGTATGCTTCCGCTACTTGCGCCATCAGATCCCTGAAGTACTTGACCCACATGGTGCAGTTCCAAAATGCCTTGTAGGAACAGGGACTGGATCTGGCAGAGAAATTGCCAGAAGGTGAGCAGAAGGAGATGTTGCAGCTCCTCCGTACGGGTTTGGACATGGGAACCCGGGTGCTGCGAGCCGCGTATGATTCCGCGGACACCTCTGCCAGAGCGGCAGCTTCAGGCGTATGCCTCCGGAGACACTCATGGCTTTGTGTCTCCGGATTTACCCCGGACGTCCAGAAGAACATCATGGACGCCTCTTTCGAAGGAGAAGTTCTCTTTGGTGCACCCTCTAGAAGGTTCTCACCAAGCTCCAAGAGGCCTGGAAGGCGGTGAGGTCGGTCCAGGCAATGTACTGACCGAGGCTTAGTTCCTTTCGTAGGAACCAAAGCCATTTTCATGGACGGACACAGAGACAACAGTCCCGCACCGGTCCACAACAGAGGGGCTCTGGTTCCCGTAGAGCCCAGGGAAGACAGCCCGGGGGCCGAAGTCAGCCCAGGGAAGACAGCCCGGGGGCCGAAGTCAGCGTCCAGCTAAGCTGGCTCAGCCCGAGGGCCCCTCCGCCGCCACAGCCTGACTCCTTCCTGGCCTCCGCCCCTCAGGATCAATAGGACAACAAGGTCGGGGGTCGTAGTGCGAATTACCTGCCAGGATGGCAGTCCATAACCACCGACAGGTGGGTTCTTCAGTTGGTCGAAAAAGGCCACTTTATAGAATTCGCAGACAAGCCATCCTCAAGGCCTCCTCTGCTCTCCCGTTACTCGGGTCAGCACAAATTGCTCATCAGGGAAGAAATACTCATGCTCCTGCAAAAGGGAGCGGTGGAGTATGTTCCAGAGAACCAGATAGAATCCGGATACTATTCCCACTTCTTTCTGGTTCCCAAGAAAACAGGGGACCTCTGTCCAATCTTGGACCTCAGTGACCTAAATACATCGGTCGCCTACAAACGATTTCACATGGTGACCCTTCAGGGCCTCATCCCCATGCTGAAGCAGGGCGCCTTCTTAGCGTCCCTAGACATGCAGGACGCCTACCTGCACATCCCTGTGGCTCAAGCGCACAGGAGGTTCCTGCGCTTCCAGTTTCTCGGCTACCATTTTCAGTTCCGAGCTCTTCCGTTCAGACTGTCATCGGCCCCCAGGGTCTTTACCAAGTGCATGGCAGTCGTGGCAGCGTCTTTAAGGAGACAGGGCCACTATGTGTTCCCGTACTTGGACGATTGGCTTCTCATGGCCGCCTCCAGAGAGGCATTGTTGCTGGCTATCCAGAGCACCCAGGGCCTGTTCCAGTCTCTGGGCATTCTAATCAACTACGAGAAATCTCTCCTCGTACCGTCACAGAAGCTGCAGTTCATAGGCGCAGTTCTGGACACCATTCAGGGGAAAGCTTTTCTCCCAGACGACAGAGTGGAATGCATCAGATCCCTCATCAGGGATCTCTCGGCGAAGAAGACTGTCCCTGCCAGGCTGGTCCTTCGTCTGCTCGGACACATGGCTGCGGCCATTCCGATAGTCCCTTTGGCAAGGCTTCACATGCGGGTAACTCAGTGGATGCTCAAGGTGCAGTGGGACCAAAGGCAAGACCACATGCAGCATCCAGTCAGAATCACAAATACCGTGATTCGAGACTGGCAGTGGTGGCTAGACCCAGGGACACTTTCTGCGGGTGTCTCATTTACAGCGCCGTCCCCGGAGGCAATCCTCTCCACAGACGCCTCAGGACTGGGGTGGGGAGCGCACTTGAACGGGGTGAGGTCCCAGGGAACATGAACCCCTCAGGAAGCCCACCTCCACATCAACGTGCTGGAGATGAGGGCAGTCCTTTACGCCCTGCAGGCCTTTCAGTCAGAAATCCCGTTGAGTACTCTTCTGCTTCAGGCAGACAACACGGCAGTGATATATTACCTCAACAAACAAGGAGGCGCTCACTCTTACCCCCTTTGCAGGGAAGCTATGAGAGTGTGGGATTGGGTAATCCGACACGGCGTGAACCTGATTGCAGTTCACGTTCCCGGAGTGGACAACACACTCGTAGATGGCCTGAGTCGTTCCCAGGACAGGGTCCACGAGTGGGAACTTCTTCAAGGGGTCACAGAGGATCTGTTTCTTTGATGGGGCACTCCAGAACTGGACTTATTCGCTTCCCCATCCAATGCAAAACTGCCCAATTTCTGCTCGTTAGATCCAGGGCCTGGTGTTTTCTGGTGAGACGCGTTGTCCCTCTCCTGGGCGAACAGATTCCTCTAAGCCTTCCCTCCCTTCCCGTTGATCCAGAGTGTTCTTCTCAAACTGCGCAGGGAGCACGCAACAATGATCCTGATAGCGCCTTTCTGGCCCAGACAGATCTGGTTTTCTTTGCTCACGCAGCTGTCCCGGGAACCTCCGTTCCCGTTGCCCTTCAGCTCCCACCTCTTGTCTCAGGAGAAAGGTTCCTTGGTCCACCTGGACTTACGTTCAGTGAACCTGCATGCATGGCTCCTAGAGACATAGCCATTTTGCGACACGGGGTCTCGCAAGAGGTGGTGGAAGTTCTTTCCGCGGCCAGAAAGACGGCAACGCATGCAACGTACGCCATGAAATGGTGCCGCTTTTCAGGCTTAGCACGTGGCTCTTTCCCTCTAGGTTGCCCCGTGAAAGCGTGTTAGAATACCTCCAGCGCCCTTTTTCCATTCGGGTCTAGCCTACTCCTCTATTAAGGTGCACCTCTGCGCTATTTATGCTTACCACTTCCCGGTGGGACAGCGCTCAGTGGCGCAACTTGACGCCTCTTGAGAATTTATGAGAGGGGTGTTACACCTTAGGCCACCCATTAAGGAACCTGTTCCTCCATGGGATCTACTCTTCGTCCTGGAGCAGCTCACGCTCCCCCCCCTTTGAACCTGCCGCAGATTGAGAGCTGCATTTCCTGTCATGGAAAACGTTATTTTTAGTTGCGGTTATGTCAGCAAGGAGAATTTCCGAGCTTCACGCTCTCATATGTAAGGAACCTTATTTGATTTTCCACCAGGACAGTGTCTCCCTGAGGACGAATCCTAAGTTCTTGCCTAAGGTGGTCTCCGCACTCACTCTCAATCAGGACATTGGCCTGCCTGTATATTTCCCTAAATATTCTAACAGAGGAGAGGCGCTGCTCCACACCCTGGATGTTCACCGCTGTCTAAGGTATTACCTGAACAGGACTCAACAGCTTTGCAAGTTGGAGCAACTCTTCGTTTCCTTCGCTGACAGGATGATGGGCCAAGCAGTATCGAAGCAGTCCCTTTCTCACTGGCTTGTCCAGTGTATATCATATTGCTATGATACAAAGCAGAAGCCCCTCCCGGGTACAGTCCGGGGCCATTCCACTAGGGAGGTGGCTACCTCCTTTGCAGCACTTTGCAACGTATCCTCCTCTGCCATTTGTGCTGCAGCCACTTGGAGCTTTGTGCATACTTTTATCAGGCATTACAGCCTGGACATCGCTTCACGGCGAAGAGCCGGTTTCGGCCTGGCCGTGCTAAAGGGTCTCCTGTCCTAGAGTCAGGACTTGGTATGGATTTTCCTAGTTTCCTCCTCCCAGAATGCTTACAAGCGTTATTGCTTGGAAATCAGTCCTAATGGTGTTACCTGCTGCAAGAGCTGTATCTCGATAAGATAGTACAGTTACGTAAGAATCTCACTGAACAGTAGATCTTCAAAACAGCTCTTGCAGCAGGTACCTTCCCGCCCACCTTCCCCCTGGGAGGAGGCATGGCCTTCCGAGCCTTTGGCAGGGGCTTACGCCCTTTTGTCTTCTGATGGTGGATCCTCGGTCTCCCATTCTGATGTCGTCCTGTGGCCGGAAGTCTCCGGCGGGAGAACTGGGGAATCTGGCGGGACCACTCCCTTATGTACTGTGCCTGAAGTCTGAGGCGGGACCGACGTCAGGGGTGGTCCCCGCTGAAGATAGCTAGCTAGAAGAATTCCGTGGGGTCCTGCCAGCTTCAGTCCTAATGGTGTTACCTGCTGCAAGAGCTGTTCTCGAAGATCTACTGTTACGGTAAGTTCTTACTTAACTGTACTTTTCTTCAGGATAGCATCGATATGTGCAGAGAAGCTGAGGTGCTGGTCCAGCCAAACTCGCAGATATCGAAATGAGGAGGTGTCTTCCAAGACGGTTCCATCAAGAGTGTGGAAGGTGGGTAGGGCCAGTAGCCTAGATAGTCTCTGCCTGTTGCCAAAGGTCATTGAGACTGTCTTCTTAGCATTTAGAAAAAGCTGGTGAGAAGCAAACCAGAGCTGAACTTGGTTGAAATCATGCTGTAAGCTGGTTTGCATAGCAGCAGGGTTTTTTCCAGAACTGTATAAAACAGTATTGTCAGCATACATGTGGATGGAAGAGGATGAGCAGATTGTGAGAAGATCATTAAGGAAAATGGAGAAGGGTAGGGGACCAAGCACTGAACCCTGAGGGACACCAGTGTTGATGGGGAGTGGAGGGGAGATGGCATCAAGGATTCTCACCGACTGGGTCCTGCCAATAAGGTAGGATTTAAACCATTTGGTGGCTGATGGAGCAAGGCCAGCTGAGAAGAGTGAATCAAGAAGCAGGGGATGGGAAACAGTGTCAGAAGCTTTGGCTAGGTCGACAGAGATGCTTGGACGGCAGTAGATGCCAGCCACAAAGATGGGGATTGAGAAAGGAAGGGTAATGCAGGTGACAAGGGCTTCATAGGTAGCTGGGATGGATATAGATAGGGTGGTAGTAAACTGCAGTGAGGACAGGATATACAAGGCCACTCCCCTTCCACGACCCGATCGATCTTGCGTGGAGATGGAATACCCAGGGATAGCAATGGTAATGTCAGGGGTGGTGTTTCTTTTTTTTTTTTTTTTTTTTTTGAGCCATGTCTTGGTAATAATTAGGATGTCATGGGTGTGTGAAATCATAAGAGTTTGTAGGAGGTCGATTTTTAGGTAGCAGGCTGCAGATGTTCAAGTGGAGGAGCTTCAACCCGTTAGGGAGGGTTGTAGTGGGAGTGGGGTTTGGAAACATGTTATTTGGGTAAAGAGCCAGGGTAGGAGAAGAAATAGGGCTAGGGTTTGGGTGGATGTTCCCTGGTGAAAGAAGGAGTAGGGCAAGGATGAAATAGTGAAGTTTAGGACTTTTGTAATTTGAGTAGGTACTGCGTGAGGGAGGGAGGATGCATTTCAGTTCTAATAAGCAAGGAGGCAGATAAAACAACCAGCAACATCAATTAATTTTTAGAGAAAATAAATAATCATAAAATGGGTTTTACCTAAAAATAATATGATACAAAAAAGGTTGACCGTGTTTGTTTAAAGGATGTGAAAGGAATATAAGATTATTAAAAGAAATCTTAAAGCAAATACTCAAAAGGGTTGAGTAATTCCTTTACTAAAGAGTTTGATCTCCAGTTTTGCTGGAAGCACTCCTCTGAACTTATAAATTATATACAACAAAGTAACACCAACATAAACTTGAAGGGGAACCCTGGGGGATAGTAAGAAAACATACATTCTAGTGGCGATTATACAATGGGCACAAAAAAATACACAGAATCCTGCATTATGATTGATTGGCTGGCACCTTTTCAGCATTGTAAATTCTCCGGTGTACCCACTGGAAAAAGGCGCCAGCCACCAATTTGCCACGTAAAGAACAATAGTTCAAATGCCTCCGACCATCACAAGCCCAAAACTGGCAAACACTACAAACTGCTAAAACACGGTCGGCAAGCGACGGAGACATGCAGAACTCTACACTGCTACTGGCCAGTCTCAGTCTGCAGCCTCAAAAGTCTTGCTTCCCACTATCTTCAAATAAAAAAAACTAATCTCACAACTTGAAACCTCAACCGACCACCGCACCTACCTCGCCTCTCGTGCTCTGTGTAATTAACTTCCTCTCAATCACCATTCCGTTCCTCACTGCAGTGGCACTCTCTTTTGCTCTATCACAACTTGGCCAGGAAATATCTTTAAATAAAAAACAAACATTGAAAACAAAGTCCCGCCACTTGCACTGTCACGAAACCTAATTAAACCCAGAAGCACATGCTCCGTGACCGCTCTTCGTTAGCACTGTGCATCACACAATAACACAAACTATTTTTTTCTGCTGGACTAACAAATATAATGAAAAATAATAAAAATTCACAAAACACATTTTTCTTTATTATGTTGTCCATCTGAAAAAGACGGGCATTGTATAATAGCAATATACCCCTCCAGGGAGTGGGTATAGTGGTGGATTTACCACTTCTGGTATGGTTGTCACTCGACTGCGCCTTGTGACTGAACCACACCAGGTGTTGTAAATCCACCAGTATACCCACACCCTGTCAGGGTATATTGCTTAATTATACAATGGGCACAGAATCTTGCATTTTGATTGACTGGCTGGCACCTTTTTAGTGTTGTAAATCCTCCAGTGTACCCGCTGGAAAAGGTGCCAGCCAACCTCTTTACCAAGATGGGTATGACCCCCCAAAATCAAAACATGTACCCGCCATCTTGATTCCCCACTAAACTGCTCCATAACTCTGACCCACAGCTCATTTAAATAAACTACACTGCTCTCCCAAAACAACTGACAAAAAAAACTATTCAAGTGAAAAAAGAAAAAGGAAAAAAAAAAAAACAGCACCTTGTACTTAGGCTAAAATCAGTTCCTGGCCAGAACAGTGATCCTCGCCGCCTGTATTGCCAAATCCCCACACACGTTTCTCCCTGTAACCTCAGTCCCATCCAGTTACCCCAGACACAACGTTCCCTATAGCTGACAAACCACAGCTCTATACTAAACCATCCATAACTGAAGCCTCGCTCCATCTCTCGTCTGATACTGCTCACCACATATCTCTACACTTTCCATTTTTTTTCTGCTCCGGCTCCAGTGCCATGTACTACTTGACTCTGAGTGTTTTCCCGCTCACGATTGCCCATATCAGAGGACTATTTCCTCCCCCTGTGCAACAATAAAAATATTATAAAAAAGGATTTAAAATGGAATAAAAAAAACGCAACAAAAACTATTTCTTTTTTTTCAGAAACTGAATGGGGACATTGTATAATAGTAATTTATCCCTCCAGGGTGTGGGTATACTGGACGGCTTACCACGACTGGTGTGGTTAAGTCTCTTGGCTGCGCCTTGTGACCGAACCACACCAGCCGTGGTAAATCTTCCAGTATATCCACACCCTGGAGGGATAAATTGCTTAAGTAACCCACCCACCCTCTCAAGTCTGTCTACCACCTTCCCTACTCTGGGCCTTAAATAATCTGAGTAACACACCCCCTCCACCCCCAACTAGAGACAGTGACAGTCACAGACCTGCTGCTCACCACTTCAGCAAATTGTCATCTAAATGACAGGGAGTGAGCACTCAACTAAAGTAGTAACAGCTGCTGTTATTTTTATGGGCTGAATGATCAGCCGAGGTTAATGGCCATCAGTTTCAATTTAGATCACCAGGCCTCCTACTTAGTCCCAATAAATGAAAAGTTCTTCAGTCATTTTGCTTCAATCTTCACTTAGTACTGTATATGATGGATAATATGAAATCAGTTTAAACACTGCTTCAGTTACTATATTCCTTGTATATTTTGGGAAGGGGCGGGGTGAGGAGGTTTCCACATTGTAGGGTTTAGTAGACTGACCCCTATGCACTCCTACTGAGGTCTCTCTCCGCACATTTCCAACACCATTTTTATTTGTTTTTCAATTTTTTACTAAGAAAGACTCACTAAGCTGAGGCTTGTTACCAGGTGCATCCTTGGAGCACAGAAGTTAAGTGACTTTCCTCAAACACCAGGAATCCCTCATTATGCTTAACACATGCAGTGAGCCTGGCTGGTGAAGCTGCCCTGGAGCGCATGGAATGAAATTCAGAATGCAGTTCAAATCTCTACCCTCTCGGTGGTGCTGCGTTCTACAGCATAACATCAGATCCTTTTCTCCGCCTGCACTAGCAAGTCTCCCCGAAGAGCTCTCTTCAGCAATTCACTTGAATCATTGAAAATCAGTCTATTTTATTTAGTATCTTATTTTTAGTAGTCTCTGCCCTCTTGTTTACATTTATTTGTAGTATTTAGTTAGGCTTTTAGTAAGTTTAGCCATTTTTTTGTCTCCCCCCCCCCCAGTTTCACCTGGTTCCTGGGAACTGGAGAACTCAGTGTATTTTTCATTTTACATGGCTTTTAACCATCATGTTTACCTCATCTTTGAGGTAAAGCTGTGGTAAAGTTATCAAATGTTTTCCTTTTGTTACTGTTTTCTCTGAGTTTTCGTCTCAGTGCCCCACCTGAGGAACCAAGGTGAATTTTGGCTTTACTGTTAAGTTTACTGCGTTTACCTTTATTTTATTTTTAGAATAGCTTTTAGCTGGTTGGAACCGGACCACGATTTCTTTTTCCCTAGGGGAATATTCATTATCTGGGTTCTCTGTGTAAACCCCCAGCCCTCTTGTCTAGGGGCATAAATCATATCGCAGATGTTCCTGAGGGCATAAGGAGGGCTACATATAGCACTAACACCCGAGGCAGTGTACTCCTAAACATGATAGGAAAATGTGGTCCTACCTTCTGGTGACTTCATTCACAAGTGCACTCTCGATTTCACCACTGAAAATCTGGAGTCTCCCCGAACGCTGACACCGGACCATGATTTCTATGCTGCAGCCAGAGACCCTCGATCCCGAATGCTGCATGCTGGAAACTCCTCTGGAATTAAAACTTATGAGATGAATTAGACACGAGGAGGGGGGAGTTTCTATTTCATTTTGGCCCCTTCTAGCTTAAATAAGGAAATGTCCACTACCAATTTCTTCCTAAACTAGCCTCCTTATTTAGCTTCTGCACTCCAAATGATTCCAGGAATGCAGGGGTCACATTCTTCATTAAAATAAATAAAGCAGCTCAGTGGGACTGTCTGAATGTTTTTACAAGACATCCTGGCTGGACATTCAGAGCAGCTGTAATGGCTTACAGGCAGTACAAGCACGGCTTCTCTGATTCTACCTACTTTGATGATTTAGCCAAGGTACCTCTCTACTTAGAAACCCACAGGCTCTTGGCTCCCTGACACTGATAAGCCAGTCTTTTTTCTTATACTGGGTCACACATTCTCTGTACACTCTGGCACTGGTCGCTACCCTATCTCCGGCATGGGAAAGCGTGTTGCTTCCCCCACCTGGACCTTGGCCCAAATCTCAAGGGGTATCAGGATTTTATCCTTCGACCCAGGCCCTGTAACCCACTCTTTCTCCACTTATACAGGGAATCTAAACCTGCCAGTGCTCCCAAACTTCTGGCATCCATTTCCTCCTTACAGCTCAGCCTTTCCTCTGTACCACTCTCCACTTGTGCAGCGGCTTTCAAACCAGGCCCTGCTCTGGTACCTGAGCCCCCTGCTACAGGTTGCCCTGCCATGGAAAAGCCCCTTGGCACTGCAACTGCCCAGACCCCTCCGAGCAGCCCATCTCTGCAGATAGTGCTAAACTCTTTTCTCCGCTCCCAGCTTTCCTTTTGGGGGGATCCATGCCCAGGCCCACATCACTCTCAAACACATCCTGGACTTGCGGTATACTCCAAAGGCCACCCTCCAAGGCCTGTCCTATGACCTGCGACCCACCCTACCCTTTAATGCCGGTGCCCCAGGTCCTGTCCCTCCAAGCAGGCCCTCTTAGTGGGTGAAGGGCCCCCTGAATCCATCTTCCCCCTAGGCCACCCTGCCACACTGGGTACAGGGAAGGGCCACTGCCACCCGACTTCCCACTGTGAGCACCCTGCCACAGCCCTGGCAACCTGAGTAAACACTTTGTGGGATTTCTAAGGGCTTCTGCCTATCCTGGCCTCCAGCTGCCACCTACAGTTTCCTTACCCTGATGACGCACGACCTGGCCGACCATCCTTCCCCAAGGAACTCCCTTCCTGGGTCCTTAACGCCACATCACTGCAAAAGCCATCCCTATCTGCACTTTGGGGGGTAAGATTCCACCCACCCACCCAGACCTCAAGCTTCCTTTCTTAACTGCCTACTCTGCTCATCCAGCTGCCCCCTCCCAGCCTCAGGCCTACTACCCGGGCTGAAAAAGGCCCCAAACTTCCTGTCCATAGCCTTCTATACCTCCCTAAACCCACTGTTCGCTGATACCTTGAGGCCTCCAGCAGGCATTAACCCCCAAAGCATTAATGAATTCCCTAGCTTGGGGAGAGGTAGGAGGGGGAAAAGGGATGCCTAAGTGGGAGCATAAGTCCCTCCTACAAAGGGGGCTTACATAGTTTCCCTGCATTGCAGCGCCTCGATTTCTTATCTTGGGACATAGGCCAGACCTGAAACAGTGCTTTCTCCCTTCCCCAAATGCTGTGAAGGGAGCAATCCTATCCCCCCCGGCCGTCCTCGCTCCGTGCCTATTGGTGACTTTTGTTTTTTAAAGGGAAAGTGCTCCTGTGCACCAAAAGAGCGGGCGAATCTGGGGGAAATCTGCAGTGAGGAACCTGCGCTTGGCAATTTAAACTAGTTGGAGGAAGGACAAGAGGGCTCAACACTGCATAGGGTGGACTGTGGCATTATTATTTTGGAAACCTGCCCAGTGTGTGAAAAGAAGTGAGGGACGGGACAGTGAGAGCTCCTGGGGAGAACCCAGACAGATCAGCGCAATGATGAGGGAGCCCAGTGAGGGAGCGAGCCAGTGGATTTAAAGCCCATATTTAAAGTTGAGCGTGGCAGGGGAGCACGGTCACCAATCACAGATCAGTAGCAATGTGCAACGCAGTGGGTGCCTCGGGGTGGGGGGGGTTGCCTGTGCCTCTCGGTAAGCAGAGTGGCCAGCCCAGCAGGGGGTGTGTGTGTGAGCATCTGTGTGTAGGTTGCTGCACAGAGGACAAGGAGAGCAGGGTGGAGAGCCTGGAGGAGAGGGAGGACCAGTTAGGGGACCAGTACAACAGGTACAACTCCGGGGTATGGGAGTTCTCATCACTCTGCTCAATTCACCCGGGAATTCACCACAACAGTACTCATTGCTGCTGGAACTCCTGCCTTGGTATTTTAGCTCAGTCGCTTCAAGTGCCCTTATCTGTCACAGTATTAAGATAAAAAATGCAATCAACTCAGACTCCACCCCACCACATACTACCTTCCACAGCTCTGCATGCACTTATGGCTTGCTTTTCAGCTTTTCGAGCAGAAGTAAGGGCACTGGAATTGGTAAGGGGAAAATACCCTGGCATGAGTTCATGCAGTCAGTAGATTTCTTAATCAAGCTCCAGGCTGGGGTACAACTCTTGAGCCTGCTGAATTTTAAAATGCGGGTTAAAATGTGTGTTTGGGGGGGGGGGGATAATGTGCTGGGAATTGGAATTGCACATTCAGGGAGCATACAGAGAGGCCCTTCAAATGCTGCGGTACTATAATGGAGATCTGAATGGCAATGGAGATTATAGTTGTTACTTGAAGTAAGTAGGTAGTACATGGCCGGGGTTCCCTTTTTTAGTCGTGCAGATCATCACATGTGGGGTTGGCTTGTCATGTCTCTAGCTCCGGGCCCTAACCCAGCTGCAGCCTACAAGATAAGGGTACAACAGGAGAGATAAAGAGCTGAGGCTGGCAGAGTCGCCTTTCCCCTACCAGGCTGCATGACAACTGTGCCTGCTCCTCCTCCTCCTTCCCCCTGGCATTCCTACTGTCAGAGCAGTGTAAAAAGGCAGTACAACTGAACAAATATCGGCTTGCTGTTCAGTTCACCATGCACTAGATATGAGTGGCCATAGCAGAATGAACGGAGCATTCTGCAGCACCGTAAAGATCTACCTAGCTGTCTATCTGTTGCTTTAGTTCCATTGTGATCTACTGCACACAGTGCAGATACAGTGCAAGGTGGTGTTAATCATAGCTGGGCACAAGTAAACTGAAATAATAACCATTTTAAAGAAATACAAAATCACACATGACCCCACAGTGCAAAGCATCATGGGCTGCATATGCAAATCACCACAGAATATTATGCTGGGGCAACTTTAAGCAGAAATGCATGGTGCCGAAAGGCCTCTCACACAGTTTGCAAAGGGTGCCAACAGAAGACATAGACACGTGTTTCGTCCTACCAGGACTCATTAGTATGCCTCGTCTGTCTGACACCCCAGTGCCTCAGTGCTTGCGCACAGAGGTTCTTTGTCTTCTTAATAACCATTTTGAAATGTAGCTGTAATGTTAAATGTGAATCCTCAAATGTGAGACTGCTCTTTTTTGTCAAGCAGTCATGACAGAGAAAGTTGTCCCTTGAGCTTTTCTCCCACCTCAACAATGTACATGTGTGACTGCCCTGGGGAATTCTACACATTTGTTACTTCTAGTGTAGTATTTTCATCCAAAGAGCCATCCTGAATCTAAGCTGCTCAGCACAGCAGTTACTCTAGCCTAAGGATTTAGGTACTGCACTGGTAATTGGTGGGGATCAGGGTTTGAATCACAGAACATGCTAATATTTTGCTATTCTGAGGCAGTGTTAAGTTGTAAATTGCATTAAGTTTAACAGCCATTGTTAATGCCACTGCAGGGTTCACAGCCTTGTATAGTAATGTTAAGTATAGATTGATAATTTTTCAATTAGTGTGACTGGTGAGCCTGTGTGTACCATTTTATACCAGTTTGCTTTTTCTTTTGTCCTTGTTCTTAACATACGCGCCGTCGGTTTGGATCCTTGGTTTGCATATTATATGATCCGGTGACCATTGCAGGGGCACTAACAATGTCTGTTGAATAAATTTGGAGTTGTTTGCAACTTATCACTGCCTCAATTTTAATTACTATATGGTATTTGGAATGTGGACCCTCTTTTTATTTTGCGGTTTGCTGAGGACTGGCCAATGTGGTATCTGCACCTGCTTCCTCTCTAGAACGCAGCTACATTGTGAGTACTATATTTTCATCTTGCCTGCATTAAAATGTAAATACATTAGAAAATGACAGGCATTACTGATGGAATGAATGTCTAGCAACTGCCTATTAAATTCCAGAGTAAATCATTGCACATGATCCGGAGCTGGGTGTTTGGGACAGTAATAGAGATGATATCGATCCCTGTTGTCACTATTGTTTTCTGTCCGATATTCATGAATTTAATAATTATCTGTCAGTCCAACCTGGGTCTTCCCTGGGACATGCCGGTGGAATTGCAGAACAATACACAGCATGTGATATCAATACAGAAATTGTTAGTTAAACTGACATTAAGGTATACTTTCTCTTACTTTTTTAATGTAACTGGCCAGATAACTGGACATTTGTGCATGTATAGCCCCATTAATGTCGGTAGAGTACTGCAGTACTTGCCATGCTGGCTGTAAATTAATATTGTTGTTCCCATTTTTTATGGTCCTTTATTGCCACTATTTTTTCTGCCTGATATTCATCAGTTTAATAATGGAGTCCAAGAACCCAGTGCCATCAGTGGAGAAGTGTAGAGTAAAACCTTTGCTGGTTTCTACTACATTGATATGATGGTTTCCTTACGAAAATAATTGTTAATTAAAACAGCAATATCCACATTCTTTTTTCAGTGCACTGGTCTCTCCCCCAAAAAAAAAAAAGACCTGGTTTGCTGTTTTCATTTTTTTTTTTTTTCTTCCCTAGTTGATCTTGCCACCTCCCAACCCTATAGTGTAAACATGGCTCCTGGTAGATATGCCTTCTGGGTTGCTGGGCCAGGATGCCTTCCTTAGTTTTAAACTAGGAACTTAAACCTCAGTTTAAACAAATGTGACAGATGTGACGACTGGGAATATGACCAGGTTGGGGAATCTGGTCATCTGCACCAATGCTCCCTGAGTGGGTTCCAGGGTTTTGCTCTCAGTGTTGCTCTTGTGATTGGAGACAGAACAGAAAGCCAGGCCAAGGAGGCAGTGCTATTGTCTGGGGCTATTGTATGAATGAACATAATTGCTTAGGAAATGTAAATCCAATAAACCTTGCCAACCGGACAGGCCAATAAGGTTCTCTTTGAAGATGTCATAGCCCCAAACCTGGGCTTCAGATCTTCCGTGATGGAGGCACAATAATGTGTGTGTGTGTGTGTGTGTGTGTGTGTGTGTGTGTGTGTGTGTGTGTTCTGATTATTTAAAAATGACCAGAAAGCACTGTAAACCTATTTAAAAAGCATGCATTCAAAACATATACACACACTTTGACATACAGTTGATTCACTGTTTAACAACATCATGTATACATATGGTGCAAACCCAGAATCACGTTCCTGTCCCTCACTTCAAGCAAAACGGGGGTTGGAGGCCATAACTGACTCCTTGTTTTGTATTAAAGGGGTCCATTTTTTGGCCAGCAAAAACAAGGAAAGGGGTCATTTCAAAAATGTGCAGACAAGCATGAGTACAACTTTTTTCAGAGAGTGCCACCACCGGGAGGAGAGGATGAAGAAGGAGAGCCCATTAAACCAGATGGTTCCCCTGACCAGGAGTTTGTTTCCCCTCCCCGAGGTCCAGAGGACTATTCCTGACCTTTCTCCTTTGTCATAGAGATGAACACCTTAGCCCTCTCCACTCAAGAGTCTGGAGAGGACGAGGAGGAAGCTGACTTCCTTGAGATGATATAATTAACTCCCACTAAGAGGTTACTTTTGCCAGTATACAAGTCTCTTAGGAAAGCAGCCTGCAAGCTCCTCCAAACCCCTACCTCTATACCAGGCATAGACAAAAAGAAAAGAAGTACCAGTTTGATAAGCATGGCATGGAGTACCTCTTCGTTCACCCTGACCATGAAGGGGTGATTCGGGCAGCTGCCTGTGATAAGTTCAAAGATCCCCTCTCTTCCCAGCTTCCACAGGATTCCAGAAAGCTGGACAGTATTGGGGGGGAAGTATACATGGTTGCCACCCTGCTCCTGAGGCATATATATATATACACATATACATATACACACACAGTGTGTGTGTGTGTATATATATATATATATATCTATCTATCTTTCTCTCTCTATATATATATATATATATATATATATATATATCATACATATCATACATATCAAAGAACCAGAAGGCACCATGGATTGTGTCTCCTTGAAGAACAAGTTCCGGACCTAGCGAATACAGCCAGGTCTGCACTGGATGCTACGATGTACCAGTTTCGCATGGCAATAGATGCAAGTGACAGTGCTTCCAGAGTTCTTGCACATGCTGTCTCCCTAAGGAGATTTTCTTGGCTTAGAACAGCCAGTCTGTCACAGGATTCACAGACAAAAGCCATGGATTTTCCCTGCGGGAATAACTCCCTCTTTGGTGACAAGACAGAGGCTTATATGAAAAAAGTGGAGGAATACAAAGCCACTTACAAGAGTAACACTGAGAATGAGGAAGTCTCTACTTCTTACAGGCCTCATGGGAGGGGATGTAGAGGTACAGGATCCTACCCTTGAGCCTTCTACCCCATACCCATGCCCTATGACTAATCTCAGATGAAAGGTTTCTTCAGGGACGGAGGAAGAAGGGGTGCCAGAATGGCTGATCAGGCTTTGATCTCTCAGGCTCAGTCCAAACAAACAACCCCTGATATGTGTGTCCAGGTCACCAGTCCTCTACCAGTTGGAGAAAGACTGGCCCATTGCTTCCAGGACTGGAAACTCATCACCACAGACAAGTGGGTCCTGGAGGTGGTGGGCCAATGCCTTACTCTGAAGTTCAAAAGATTTTCATCTGTCTGTAAATGGACATTTCCATTTTCACTCCCCAACAGAAAGAATTCTATTGGAGTTGGAGGTCACAAAGCTTCTGCAAACAAATTAGGTGGAAAAAGTATCTCCTTCCCAATGGGGAGGAAAAAGCCTTTACTCAAGGTACTTCATGACCCACAAGAAACATGGGGAATGGCAGCCCATTCTGGATCTCAGATTCCTAAATAAACATCTGGACAAAATCAAGTTCAAGATGGCCCCCCTGTCTATAGTGATCCCATCCCTGCAGCAGGGAGACTGGCTGTTATCTCTGGACCTGAGGGATGCTTACTTTCACATTGTCATCAGCCCAGCCACAGAAAGTACCTGTATTTCAGGCTGCCTTCTGGTCACTACCAGTTTACAGCCCTCCTCTTTGGCCTCTCTCCACCCCCAGGGTATTCACAAAGTGTCTAGCCATGGTGGCTGCACATCTCAGAAGGCGGGGGTGATGGTTTTTCCTTACCTGGAAGATTGGCTAGTCATCAGGAAGTCCCATCAACAGGTCAAAGACTCCCCCCACCTCACACAGAGCATTCTAGAGGGACTAGGGTTCCTCATCAATGTGCACAGAACTGGATGCCTGGCAGGGCAAAGCATTTCTGCCCCAGGAAAGGGTAGTGAAGCTTATAGGGCTGAAGAATTCCTTTGTCCTAGGTCAGTCCAGGTCAGCAAGACAGTTCCTTCAACTTCTGGGACATATCGCCTTCACCACGGCAGTAGTTCCAGGTGCAAGGTTTCAAATCTGGAACATTCGGTTCCAATTAAGGTTCCATTGGTCACAAAAGTGACATCCTCTGTGCAGGCTGCTACCAGTCACAAAGCCGCTGCTACTGGCCCTAGACTGGTGGAGAGAAACAGACAGCCTCAGGGAGGGCATACCATTTCAGCTACAATCTTCCATAGCTGTCCTGACAACGAATGCTTCAGTGCAGGGGGTGCCCACCTACGGGACCTAACAGTAAATGGTGTCTGGTCTCTTCAGGAGTCCAGGTAGCATGTAAACATGCTGAAGCTAAGAACAGTGCTGCTAGCTCTCCAGGCATTTGCACTACATGTCAAGGGTCAGTCTGTCCTGGTCAAAACAGACACCACCACCACTATGTATTACATCAACAAGCAAGGGGGCACACGGTCCTCAAAGCTGTATACAGAAGCCATGAAACTCTGGAGTCTGGCTTACTCGCTATAGGTCCACCTCCCAGTGATACACCTCCCAGTGAAGGACAGTGTTCTTGCAGATTTCGCTCAGCATGATCTGCCAGAGTCCCCTCAAGTGGACACTCAACAGGCAGGTGTTGGCCACAATCTTCAGGAGATGGGGCTCATCAGAGATGGACCTGTTCACATCCAAGGACAGTTTTCAGCTCCCACAATACTGTTACAGGCCTCCAGTAGTGGGTACAGTCCCCGTGGGTCCCTGTTCCTCAACTGGGCAGGGAAGTTTCTGTTCACCTCCCCCCCATCCCATTTCCTGTGCTGTTTTGAGTCTTCCTGAAACTGAGGAGTCAGCTTGCATCCATGATCCTGGTAGCTGCAGACGGTCAGGCAGCCTTGGTACTTCCTGCTCCTGACCCTGTCCATCAGACAGCCCATTTGGCTTCTCCTGAAATGCAACCTGCTGACCACATCTCAGGACAAAGTGTTGTATCCGAACCTCAAGTCTGTGTGCCTCAAAGCCTGGTTCTTGAGGAGCTAGAATACTTGCATTTTCACTTCTCAGACCAGGTCCTCAGGGTCAAGGTCTACAGGAAGCCTGCCACTAGGAAAACATATCCCTCCAGGTGAAAAAGATTCTCCCTGTGGTGTGCCTTCAGGCAGATCAGCCCTTTTCAGTCAGATCTGCCTTTACTGCTGGGCTATTTGGTACACCTTCAGGCTCTAGGACTCAGACCTGCTACCCTAAATGGTCACCTCATTGTTATTTCTGCCCATGTATCAGCAGGTAAGCAGAAAACGGTAGCGCCTCACTCTGTTTTCAGGAGATTTTTTTCAAAGGTCTCTTGCATTTGTATCCACCAGTTAGGGAACCTATCCCTCCATGGGATCTGAACATCTGTATAGTCAAGCACTTAGAAAGGGGAACATTGTTTAACCAGGAGTAGCAGACTAAGCCAGAGCTTGTTTCCAGATGTGATCTGGGAGCACAAGGAAGTTGTGACTTGCTCAGGATCACACAGTATGCACCTTGGTGGCTGTGGGATTCAAACCCAGGTCTCCAGATCTGCAGATCAGAGCCTTAACCTGCAGACTTGAAGTATGTCACTTGGAAGACAGTCTTCCTAGTGGCCATCACTTCAGCCTGAAGGATGCAGGCCCTCTGCACCGACCCTAACTATATTATCTTCCATGGGGACAAGGTAGTTCTGAGGACCAGCAGGAGATTCCTTTCCAAGGTGGTGTTAGAGTTCCACCTGAACCAGTCCATCACCCTTTCTATGTTCTTCACAAAGAAATCCAGCTCTGGCAAACGGAGACTGCACACATTTGATGTGAAAAGGCCCCTCAACCATTAAACTGAGTGCACCAAAGATCACAGATCTTCTTACTCTCGGCTATTTCTCACATATGGTGACGTGGGAAAAGGCAAACCAGCTTCCTAATGGACTACAGCCAACTGAATAGTTGCCTACAGTTCAGTTCTGCTGCTCCAAAGCTGGCAAATGGCCACCTCGGGGTCACTGGGCACACTCCACTCATGACACTGCTGCATCTATCTACCCTTGTTGGAAATCTATAAAGCAGCCACATAGAAAACAGTTCACACCTTTACAAAGCACTGTTGTCTGGACATAAAGTCCAGAAGAGATGCCAAGTTTGGCACTGCAGAACCTTTTCCCCAAGCAGGTTCTGTACCCAGCCTCCCCAGGTACTACTTTGTACTCTGTATATGTTCAGCATAACAAGGGATTCCTGCGGTTTGAAGAAAAATAATTACTAACCATAGTAATATTGTTTCTTTCAAGGGATCCCTCATTATGCTTAAATCTCCCACCCTACCTCACCTTCCAGAACCAAGAAAAATTTCTACAATCACCAGTTGTTGTTTTATATTTGTTTGCTTGAGCATTACTTGTTGACATTCACAGACTTAATTTTTGGCTAAACATTCTTGTTCTGCCATACTTGGCCTTTGGGCCATCCTGTTGTTGCATTATGGGCTTGTATTTTTATATAGCTTAGTTAGATGTATAGACTGGAGGGCTATATTTTGGGTTAGACTCTGAAGGATCTGATGTTATGCTGTAGAATGTGACACCACTCAGAGGGCAGATATTTGAATACCATTCCACACACTCCGGGGCAACTTCACCAGCCAGTCTCATTGCCTATATTAAGCATAATGAGGGATCCCATGGAAAAAACAATATTACTATGGTAAGTATCTTTTTTTCTTATGGTCACACAGTATAGAAGTTTACTTCTCCGCTAACAGATCTGTGCATTTAATTGGATTGTTTTGTCCCACTGGTTGTCAGGAGGCATGGTTGACCTATGCAGCCATTCATAGTACGAGATTTCTGCTACAGGAAATTCCTTAAGGAGACACAGACTATTCCAGGGGGGACCATCTGCCAGAATCAGTCCTCTGGGACAACCATGGAGGCCTGACATGAAGAAATTCCATTTTTATATTTTAAAACCTCTTGTGTCCCAAACGGGATGCAGAAGTCATTAGCGGACTGACCTAACCCACAATCCCAGACTCTGTGCATATCAAGTTGGTGCCCTGCGTTTGGCCTAGCTCTGTCCCCAGAATGCCCTCACTGCCCATGCAGACCTCTTCACTCACCCATTGGGGTATTCAGGGGTTGTGGCTTATGCGATGTACGGAATCCCCTTAGAGCGCAGAGCTGTTTGGGCTGGTACTGCAGATATGGTGAATATGCTAGCTCTGATCTGTCTCCGACCCTTAGAATTTAATGTGTTTTGACAAAAAATGTATTCCTAACAGTTGATTTATCGACTTCATATCCTTCTATTTTGAAAGTGCTAATACATTTCATTCAGGGTAAGTAACTGGGGTAACTTCTTGATGGGAAATGTCCTGCTCCCACTCAGTCTCAAACAGAGTAGTGTAACAGGTCGTATTATTTTTTATTAGTAATCGTATTTATGTTTACTTGCATATTGCAAAGCAAACATACTGGTAAGGGGTTTAGAATCTGTAGCTGTGTTAAGCTGTTAGCCAGTGAGCAATAGAGAAAGGAGTCACTCCCTTTTTTTCCAGCCAGCTGTGCTTTAGGGCTCTGGATTAATTTGAAAGAATACCTCTATGTAACCATTTCTGCAGCCAGCTGGGTAGCCGGACACATCGTAGAGCCACCCATGTCATTGCCTGCCAATGGTTTCCTGTTTTTGGTTGGATGTGATTCAACAGTTAAGGTGTCAAATCAGCCTGTGAAGCTATGATTGGTTGAGGTGTTGGTCATCTGTAAGGCAGATACGTAACCAGTATAGAGAGCCATGACATTACCCTGCTGCGAACTTCAGCAGTAGTGAGCAGCCACAGAGACTGGCAACTTCACTTTAAGTTGCACTGCTACCAGTTGCTTAAAATAGGCAATGTTTGTAGTACTTATGCATTTATGCCCTCTAGAGTCAAATACTCCCTGCGTGACCTTGAGCAAGTTACTTAACCTCCCAGTGTTCAAGTCCTTGCAGCTGTGGAACTTTTCAGGTTCATTAGGATTTTGCCTAAAGATTATCATTTGATAGATGGCTTTACTGATATATTTGTGAAATTTTAAATTCTCAAGAAAATAATGGCATTTTCATGCATGTACAATAATTGTTTTGTGAATTTTTCATAAATAAATTTTTGCAAAACTTGCACATCACTTTGCCTTTCACGAGATAAGACTCATAGCTTCATGAGTCTTGGTGGTCACGGAAGTGGGAAAAATGAAACACCTTTGCACTTCAAATACAAAAGGGATTTTTTTGTGTCCATTTTTATAAAGAAGCAATACTTTTTTAAATATTAATAACATTTAAATCTATCTCTGCTTTTGTGAATTCTGAAACCTGTTTTTGTTACTCATCGACTACAAGCATACAAAACTGCCAGCAGATACAGGCCATATGGTCTGTCAAGTCTGCTCGAGTGCGCAGCTAGCAATCCACTACTGCCCCCCACAGTGACTCTCCTTTCACTTTGTCCAATCCCTTTTAAAACTGCCCACCATCTTACATAGAAACATAAATTTGCTGGCAGATAAGGACTGCTTGGCCCACCTAGTCTGCCCACTTCCCTACCTAATGGATAAGTTGCAGATCCCTAGTTAACCAACAGCCTACTTCCTCCTACCCCCACTAGAATTGCCTTATGTCTGTTCCATGCATTCTTGAATTCCCCACTGTTCTTGACTCCACTATCTCCTTAGGAAGGCTGTTCCATGAATCCACAACCCTCTCCATGAAAAAATACTTCCTCCACATTACCTCTAGGCTGCCTTCCATCTTAAGATTGTACTTCCTTGTTCTTGCACATCTCTTTTTCTGAAAGTTGCTGCCCTCTTGGACTTTGTTGATTCCCTTGAGGTACTTGAAAGTTTCTATGATGGCCCCCTCCTTTTCTCGAGGGTATACATATTAAGCTCCTTTAATCTCTGTTTGTATGTCTTCTGGTGCAGATCCTGCACCATTTTACCTGCCCTCCTCTGGACAACCTCCATCCTGTGTTCTTGCAGAGATGGGGGCCTCCAGAACGTCATGCAGTTCTCCAGATGGGGTCTCACCAACTGTCTGTACAGAAGGATAACAACTTCCTGTTTTCTACTGGTGATGCCTCTCCCTATGCATCCCACTATCCCACCAGCCCTCCTTACTGCCTTCTCACATTGCTTGCCTACCTTTAGGTCATCTGATATGACTACCCCAAGTCCCTTTCCATTTTTGTTGTTGTTAGTATCACATCCCCATTGTGTACTCTTCCCCTGGGTTTTTGTTTCCCTGGTGCATTACTTTGCACTTCTTTGCATTGAATCTAAGCTGTCTTACATTTGACCATTCCTCCAACCTTGCTAAGACCCTTCTCATCCTTTCCACCCCACCTTCTGTATCGATCCTGTTACAGATCTTTGTGTCATCTGCAAAGAGACATACTTTTCCTTCAAGTCCCTCTACAGTGTCACTTATAAAGATATTGAAGAGGGCTGGTCCCAGTACTGAACCCTGAGGTACTCCACTAGTAACCCCCTTTTCTTCAGAGTGGACTCCATTTATTATTACCCTCTGCGTCCTGTTGTCCAGCCACTTTTTTTAGCCAGGCTACCACCTTGGGACCCACTCCAAGGCTGGCTAACTTGCAGGACACCACCACCTTTGGCAGCGCGTTCCACCTAGACACCACCTTTTCCATGAAAAAGTGCCTCCTCATTTCTCTACTGAGTCTTCCACTCTCCAGTCTCAGACCATGCTCCCTCATGTCCCTCCCTGCTCTCAACTTAAAAATTCCCTCTGTACCAGTCTTGTTTATACCCTTCATGCATTTAAAGGTCTCAATCATATCTCTTCCATCCCTCCTCTCCTCCAGGGAGTACATGTTCAGTTCCCTCAGCCTCCCCTCATAGGGGTTGTCTTCCAATCCCCGAATCATCTTTGTTGCTCTGCACTGGACCCCCTCCAGTAATGTAATATCCTTCCTTAAGTGTGGGCGCCAGTACTTCACGCAGTACTCCAGGTGAGGTCTCATCAATGACCTGCACAGAGGCAGGATCACCTCCCCCCTCCTGGAGGAGATTCTTCTAGCAGTACACCCCAGCATCTTGTTGGCTTTAGCTGCTGTCTTTCTTCACTGTGCCGTGTGATTCATTTGCCCTCTTATCTCCCCAAGATTTTTCTCCTCTTCCTCCTCTGTAGTGGGCATCTTCACCCCTTGCAACTGATAATTTCTTGGGTTTCTTGCTCTCAAGTGCATGACCTTGAACTTCTTAGAATTGAACCCCACTTGCCATGTCTTAGCAGTCCTCAAGTTTTGCCAGATCATCCACCTTTAGGAGTCTTACTGGTCACAAACATTAGTAAAAGATCATTAAACTTTGTGCATCAGAAAACAAGACCGTCAGTTGATGCCAGGGAATCATGGCGTGGGGATGGGGGTGGGGTACTGCTTAACACCAGGGATCATGGACACAGTTGGGGAGGTGTCACAGCTATATATGCTAGGGAGTCCTAGGCTTCAGTTCATGAGGGGAGCACCACTGCACAATAAGGAGTTACAGGCATGGGTCAAGGAGAGGTGAATTGCTTGATGCAAAAGAGTCAGTGATGGGAGGGGGGTAACATTAGTATGCAACCCCCTCTTTGAATTGGTTCTGCATGCACTGGGGCACTGCAGGCACCCCAGCATCTGGTACAGGCTTTCTGATCTCCAGCATCACCTGATCGCCTCCACCCACCCCACTATGTTGCTGCTGCAGAACATACAGTGTGATCAGGTATTGGATTATTGCGGGGAGGGGGTGGCATTTCTAAAAGCATAACCCTCGATTTCCTAAAATCCATATTAAACCCCATGGTAAATGCCCATTCAGTATATGTACTGGTAATTCCAACAGCCAAAGGAAGGCAGATCAGGTGACGTGTGTAAACTGTTTTTCTTTTGTGTTTCTTTCCAAAGTAGTTGGTTGGCTGAGAAGTGAAAAATTATTGTTTCACAAACCCATCTCAACTTGGCAGAACACTTAACCACACATTAAGAACCAGAGACACACAGGAGATCCGTCTTTCTTCTAACTGAGTATTCACAACAGTACCTGAATGGCAAGATGAGACACACACTCCTGTTCAGACATTGGCCTGGCTACCCCTTCTGTCTCTGACCACCATGCTGTCCTTTAAAACATTGTGCAGCAACTAACCACCCCTTAACCCTTTGAGAACTGAATATGTGTGAACGTATATAGATTCTGGACATATATATATACGTCCACAGTCTTCTATGGACAGGCCTAACTAATTAAAGCCCTCTGGGTCAGTAAGTGAAACATTTTCAGCTGAGTGGCTCCAAAGAGATGGACCGAGTTAGTGCTTCAAATGTCCTGCCCATGGTCCAGGATAATTTTAATTAGTTAAGGTGATGTGGTGTGGCAGTCTATAACCCATGGGGCTTTAATTGCTTAAGGCTGCCTAGAGCGGCTTTCTGTAGCTTCACAAGGCTTTAATTATTTACAGCCACCCAGTGCGGTTGCCCATAGCCCCAGAGGGCTTTAACTAGTTTACTTGATGTGGCAGCCCATAATCCTCGAGGACTTTAATTTGTGAAGATTGCTTGGTGCAGCTGCCCACAGACCCAGATGGCTGTCAGTTAGTTACAGGCACAGGTGCAGCTGCGTGTAGCCTGAAAGGGCTTTAATTACAGTTCATTTGTCAGCTCATATCCCCAAAGGACTTTAATTAGTCGCCCGCTCAGTGTGGCTGCCTGTAGCCCCAGAGACCTTTAATTACTAATGTTCATTTTCCTCTCCCCAGCAAGAAACATGGTCAGTAAGAGGAATCTGACATAATTTGTTTAGTTACCAATGATTTGTATAATTTGTTATGCAGTGTTAATAATGTTGCATTACCAATGACATACATATGTGAGGTGACAGGAGGCCACATTTTGCCCATGTTGCGGCAACAATCCTCACAGTAACCCTAGTTGCAACATAGGCAAAGTGCCTGTTCTGCCTCAGGTAGACCTATATGAAGTTGTCCCCAAAAAGTCTGTCCTGACTAGGTCAGGCACCCTTAAAAAGGTGTTTTCAAGGTGTGATGGACATGTGACTAGATTGAGCTAGTAATTTATTTTTGTTAATGTGTTATGTTAATGTAATAATGTTGTTGTCATTAAGTGGGCACAAAGCATGGCTTCTGATGTCACATGACCAAATGGGTCTTATGGGGAAATATTGACCAAAGGTTGCTCAATGGAATGTTCCCTTGGGAACATTCAGCCATAGATTATGTAAAGCAGATTGGAGAGTGATAGGTTGTACACCTCAGTCAGCTTAAAAGGCAAGAAGTGTGGGGTTACACACCTTGGACATTCTTCAAAACAGAATCATAAAAGTGGACAGAGCAGGGATGGGTGTGGAGTGAGCCAGCTGGCCTGAATTATGTCGTCCATCCATACACACACACACATTTGGGGGGGAGGGGCAGTGGAAGACTGTCATACCAAGGGGGTGAGACCCCTTCCCACTGGAGTAAGGAATAAAATGAGGCACTGTAAGGCACTTGTGAGGCACTTCCTCTTGGACTTGGAACATCTGAAACCCCAGGGTCCTGCAGCTAGAGGTCTAGTAAGAAAGACAGTTTAGAGAATAGTGTTTTCTTCAGACAGCAGCAGGTAAATGAATAGGTTTTAAAGTGAGAACAGCTCAGATTCTTCTATCTGCAACCTGTCTGGTGTAACTTCATTTATTTACATTTCTAGTAAACTGTAATCCTTTTGTCTGACTGTACATAAATCATGTTGTGAATACTTGTTGTCTTTTTAGTAAAACATCTATTTTATAGACTCAGCGACTGCTTGTTTTATTTAAAAGGGTAATTCTAGTACAGTATTCCTGCTGGACTCTGTTTGCAGTCCGTCTTTGAAGGGGCACACTACTCGCATTTATTGTTTTTGACCTTCCTCACCTTGTGCAAAGGAGGAGGAAAGAAACGGGTTTCCCCGAATCTTGTTGGTAAAAACCCATGGTGGTGGCAGTGAACTTGAAGTCCCTAGTGAGGGATTTTCAAGGTAATAATAGCCAAATTGAAAATATTTATGAAATTCAATACTGATGCAAATACCTGGGAATTCCATACACAGTCTTCATACTGAGGCACAAAGTTATTACACGGACCAGGTTGTGCTACAGTTTAACCTTACCTAATGGGGTCCCAAGCATTTCCCTGTGCTGTTGCAGTTGACATTATGGTAACACAGTGATAGGGCAGAGGCAGACATGCTATGTGGGGGTCAGCACGTAAACTCTGTGCCATGCCGTGCATGGGCTCCCACACACTCCACCTGAAAAATGGCTTCAAGCAGCTCCACAAGGTGGCACTGGTGTGTGTGGGGGGTCATTGTGGGATCGAGATTGGCAAGGAACCATTATTGAAAAAAGGGCATTTGGGGGTGAATGATGCTAAATAGGGGAGACCCACTAAATTCTGGGGGTGCTATTGAAGGCTTGGGTGTGGAAGGGGGGATACAGGACCAAGGAGACAGGACATAGTACAGGAAAAATATAAATATTGGTTGCTCCGAAGTGGGCATAAATATAAGGATTGAGCAGGTGGGAGAAAAGACTGCAACAGGCGAAAGTGCCATTGTTACAGGATTTGGTGCATTGCAGAGTGCCATGGGACTGGCACTGTGCAGCGCACTGACTCCTGTGGCTCACATTCCAGCATGTTGGAGAGTGCATTCCCCATGTACACCCACAGACATGTGGATCTTCTGAGTTACCTATATTTTCCAAGTGACACTGTAGCAAAGGAGCCCACACCCTCTGTCGACAGCATGCTGGCTTATGCATGGGGGGGGGAAAGGGATGCGTGCTGTGGGGAGCCCATTGCACCCCAGTTTTGTGACACCAGACATTGTGACTGTGCCAGGGACCCCTCTTTCTATAAAAGGAAAAAAATGCTGCTTTTTATATTTTTTTATATATAATTTTAAAGTTGGGCATGTGGTCTGTTTACACACTACATTGTGCAGTATTGTGTGTGTTGATTTGAAATTGCCCTGCATTTGTTAAGAAATAGCCCTGTTTTTCCTCATCTAGGGTCCCGTATTGATGCAGCCTTTCCCCCTCCTAGTATTCATTTTTAATTACTTAGCAGATCTTCTTTGGGGATATCTCTGTCAACAGGTCACACCTATGAAACTTAGCCATCAGGTGCTAGGATTACCTAGAAGCTTTTCTGCAGCAGTCTAGTAGGGGCCAGCCATACTGACATCTGGCTCCGATGTCGCAGCCCTATATAAGCATGGGCAGCCATTCTCCCTCCTCAGTTCTTTCCTGCCATCGACCATTCACTTCATGGACGCTACGTCACTCAATCGACTGCCAAAATGTTACTTATCTTTTATTTTGTCACAACCCTTGAATCACTTTAGTGATTCATTTTATTTTTGTATATCGAGAACTACTCCTTCATCGACTGTTTTACGTCGTTGCAGCTGTGGAAAGATTTCTTCAACTGACGACCACAAACTTTGTGTTTGCTGTCTCGGGCCTAGTCACAACACTCTTGCCTGTGAGCTTTACCTGATGTTCAACCTCACTACCCAGCGGTACCGCTAGAAAGCCCTGCAGAAGTTCCTCATGGAGCAACAGGCAGCCAGTGGAGAGCAGGGGTATTCTGCACCCCCCACCCCAGTCGCCGGCATCCTGTTTGGATGTTGAGGCTGCCAAGGCCTGAGGCAAGTCCTCAGGGAAACATCCTCATCTGGATAAGAACAGGCCCAAGGACTCTTCTTCCCCCACCGACTGTGATCCCAGTCCCTGTTGGATTCTTCCTCCTCTTCTCCTGGGATCGCACCATCAAACACTTTGGCGTCGCCTCTCTCCCTGCAGGCCTTTGCTTGTATCGGGCCCCCCATGGTGGAGTGTTCTCCTAGCCCCTGTGTTGCGACCTCTTAAACTGCAAGGTCCACAGGTGGTGGGCGCTACCACCTCTACTGCTGCTAGTGGTGGTTAATCAGAGCTGGGTCCTTCACCCTCTCTGTGTTGATGACACTTCCTTACCCTGCTGTCTACCTCAATGCAGTTTTTTCTCCCATAACTTCGGCTGTCATCCAACAATTTGTTTCGTGGCCTAGGCCTTCATCGCCCTTGCCGTCGGGCCCCATTGCCGTGTCGATGCCAGTTTAACCTATCCACCCCGTGCCCTCTAGAGAGCTGTTGGTACTCCAGCCATCATTCCCTGCTGTAGAACAGGCCGACATAGAGGAGAAATATCATCCTGATCTCATCCTCCATGATGAAGAGGAAGATGTGGCGGTAGATTCCTGTGACAGGTCTACTGTCTCCTCCAGGAGTGAGGACTCTGTCAAGACTCTGTCAGACACACCCCAAGGTCCCGCGGAGGACCCATCCTTCTTTAATATCATAAAGCAGCTCTCCTCCACGATGAGGTTCCAGACTGAGGAGGAGAATGTCACAGGGAGGAACCTGGAGGATTTCTTGGAGATCCCAGAATCACCACACAAAGTTATTCCTCCTCTGCTTCCAGCACTGCAGGATGCTGCCAGTGCTGCTTAGTATAGGCCTATCTTGGTGCCTGCCATGCCCAGAAAGGCTGATGAGGCTTACCATGTGCCCTTGGGGCTGCCTTTCTGTGCAGCCCAGCTAGAAATGGATTCATTGGTAATCATGGCTGCTCATGACAGGTCCAAGGTGCTCAAGCACATTAGCTCCTGCCCTCCTGACTGGGAATCTCACTGGGGCAAAGTGACTTTTGCCTCAGCCGCTTTGGGACCAAGTACTTGTCTCATATGATCAAATACCAGAATACCCTTTGGAGGAAGGCAAGGCTGCTGCTCAGGCCCTTCCTGTGGGTTACCAGATACAGGAGCTTCTCAAAATTCTGCAGACTTCAGAAGATGTTAATAAGCATCTCCTCAGAGTCACCTATGATATGGCTGATACTACAACCAGGGCAGCTACCACTGGCATTTGCCTTAGAAGGCACTCCTGGCTTGCAGTCTCTGACTTCGCAGCTGATGTCCAGCAAAAGGTATTGAATGCCCCTTTTGTGGGTCACAAACTTTTTGAACTCTGGCAGGGCGATTAGGACTGTCCATTCCCTTTATCATACCCAGCCTAGGAGCAGACTGAGGCCCTCCTTTCGTAAGATCTCGCACAAATCTATCTCTGGCACCAAGCTTCAGGGCAAGTGCAGGGCCAGCTCAGCCTTGCCTGTCCCCTCGTCTACCATGGGTCCCTCTGCTAAGCACTCCAGCCACTGGTTCTGCCTCAGCCTGACTCCTTGCTAAACTCGCCTTCTCTTGTTCCAAGCCAGGAGGTGGTGGTTGGAAGTTGATTCTGCCTCCATCTGTCCCAGTGGAGAACCATTACCACAGATTCTTGGATACTGCAGATAGTCACATAGCCATGCTCTAGAACTTCTAGAACAGCCTCCAGATGTTCCACCAGTTCCCACTTCTTATCATCCGGACCACACAGCAGTGCTCTGGGAGGAGGTGTTCACCTTGCTGCACAAAATGGCAATATAACCAGTTCCCAGGGGGCAAAGGAGCAAAGGGTTCTACTCCCATTTTTTCCTGGTTCCCAGAAGAACTGGGGACTTGAGGCCCAGTCAAAACCTTCAAGGAGCTGAATCTTTACACCCAGTACAGAAACTTCCAGATGGTAATTCTACACACCCTTCTTCCTCTGCTCAGGCAAGGTGACTGACTATGCTTCCTGAACATGCAGGATGCCTATCTGCATATCATGGCCCCCCAACACACACACACACACACACACACACACAGGCGGTACCTCTGTACCTCAGGTTCTCTTCCAAGGGGAGCATTATCAGTTCAGAGTGCTGCCCTCTGACTTATCCTCTGCCTCTGCACCACGGGTATTTACCAAGTGCTTAGCAGCTGTAGCAGCAGCCCTCTGACGCAAAGGTCTTTATGTGTTCCCATACATGGATGACTGGTTACTGAATTTTTCTTTTGTAAACCATGTCAGTATATTAAGAAAATCCAACAGGGATTGGGAATGCTTTGTAGGATAAAAGTCTTTCTTGTTCCAGATTCTAGAAAACTAGTGGCACATAGCTTATTATTAAGTTTGTTGGATTATGGATTGTTGATTTATTCAGGTACAAATGAAAAAAATGTTGCAGAAACTTTGGACTACTCATCATGGTATTTATGGTTTATGACTGGCTTACCTTATAAAACCCACCACTGTATTTTGACCAGGGAAGCTAACTGCCCTTCATTGTTGAATAGAATAAAACTTAAATTGAGTATTTGCATTTAAGGGTACCCTTGGTTTATTGCCCCCACTATCCTTGGTCTCTTCCCTGTTCTCACAGGTTTAAAGAACACCAGGCTTAGGTTTAGGGAATTATCTGGCATTTCCCTATATAGGAAAAACAACAGGTCAAAGATCAGTGATCTATAGGGCTGTAGTGTTTTTCAGTAGCATTCCCTCTTCTGTAACAAATTTTAGAATAGTGAGGACATTCAAACATAGGTTAGCCCCATGGCTCGATATGAAATCTGAGTGCAATTGTTTTCATTAATTGTATGACTGACCAGAATGTGATCTGTAATAGCATATATTGTTAGATGTATTTTTAGTATGTTTTGTATTTAAATATTGTTTTTTTTTTTTTTGTTTCGTTTTTTGTGTGTTAAACTTGTCACTTGTGAAAATGGGCAGTTTGCCCATCTTGCATACAAGTATAAAAAATAAAAATGAAAATGAAATGAAAGCCCAGTCCAGGGAACTACTGTTGCTGACTCTAGAATGTACCCTGCAGTTGTTCCAGTCATTTGGCATCACTTGTCAGTTTGCTCAAGTCTGAGCTGACCCCATCCCAGTGGTTGCAGTACATAGGAGCAGTTCTGGATTCTACTTGGGGGCAAGACCTTCCTGCCACAAGCCGGGGCGGCCTGCCTCATAGCGCAGGCCGAGGCTGTGGCTCAGTGCTGGTATGTCCCAGCCAGGATGTTCTTGAGGCTACTAGACGTAATGGTTGCAGCCATTGTTATAGTATCTTTGGCCAGGTTGCATATAATTCCACAATGGACCCTCGGGGTCTAGTGGAATTAGAAACTAAAATGGTGCAGGGTCTACATCAGAAACCATATGAAGAGAGACTGAGAGAGCTTAATATGTATACCCTTGATGAAAGGAGGGACAGGGGGGACATGATAGAAACGTTCAAGTACCTCAAGGGAATCAACAAAGTCCAGGAGGGTAGCATCTTTCAGAAAAAGAGATGTGTAAGAACAAGGGGGCACAGTTTAAAGATAGAGGGGGGACGGCTCAGGGGTAATGTGAGGAAATTCTTTTTCACGGAGAGAGTGGTGGATACATGGAACAGCCTTCCTGAGGAGGTCGTTGGGTCTAAAACAGTGGGGGAATTCAAACATGCTTGGGACAGACACAAAGCAATTATAGTGCGGGGTTGCAGGAAGCAGGCTGTTGGTTAACTAGAATCTGCAGCTTGTCCAGTAGGTAGGGAAATGGGCAGACTGGGTGGGCCAAGTGGTCCTTTTCTGCCGTCAAAGTCTGTGTTTCTATGTTTCTAGTGCTCTGATGATCTAGATCAGCTGGTCCTTGTCTCTTCCCCAGTACACAAGGTGCTTCAGTGGTGGATGGACCTGACCACTCTCTTGAAAAAGGTCCCCTTTCTTATCCCCACCATCATCAAATCCTCATCACAGATGTTTCTGGTCTGTGTTGGGGAGTGCACCCAGGGGATACGGTTCTAGTGGGAGACCTACCTCCTCGTAAACATTCTAGATATACGAGTATTTCTTTGTGCCTTCCAGAACCATCTCTCTCTAGGCCTACTGTTGGTGCACTCAGACAACCTCAGTGTAGTATATTACATCAGTAAGTAAGGGGGGGACCCATTCCTACTCCGTGTGTCAGGAGGCAATAATAGTCTGGTACTGGGCTCTAGATCACAGTCTAGAGATGTCTGCCATCCATATGCCAGGTGACCAAAATGCCTTGGTGGACAGCATAAGTTGGTCACAGTCCAGAATGCATGAATGGTAACTGCTGACTTTGGTCGAAGAAGACCTGTTCAGCAGGTGGGGTTGTCCAGAGTTGGACCTTTTTGTGTCCCCATTCAATGCAAAACTGCCACGTTTCTGCTCGCTAGATCAGGGGCCTGGAGTTTACTGGTGATATGCATTGTTCCTCTCCTGGAAAGGGAGGTTTCTTTACACCTTCTAACCCTTTCGTCAGATTCAGAGGATGCTCATTAAGCTAAAAATGGAGGATGCCACCCTGATTCTGGTTGCTCCATTCTGGCCTCGTCAGATATGGTTTCAATCACTGCAGCAGTTGGCTGTGGAACCTCCAATATCCTTGCCCTTTTACAGGGACCTGTTGACACAGTCTCAGGGGACCCTTGTCCATCCAGATCTCAAGTCCCTCTGATTCATGCCCGGCTAGGCCCACTTACTTGATGAATTGGACGTACTTTGCTATATGGGCCATTTCCCATCGCCTGGACCCTTTCATTTGTTCAGTCAACCAAGTTCTAGAGCATCTCCTGTCCTTATCGGATGCAGGTCTACAATATTCATCTATTAAGGTGCACTTGTCTGCTATTTCCGCCTTTCACGTGCCTGCCGAAGGACATACTGTGGCCCAATTGGATGTGACCCATACTTTTCTGAGAGGCATTCTACACTTGAAGCCTCCTGTCTGGAATCCTGTCCCAGTTTGGGACCTCAGTTTTGTGCTCAAGAAGCTGACCCTGTCTCCTTTTGAGCCAGCCACATGTTGTGAGCTATGCTTTCTGTCATGGAAAAACATTATTTTTAGTTGCTATTACTTCTGCTCAAAGAATTTCAGAGCTACAGTCTCATCTGTGAGCAGCCTTATTTGATTTTCCAGAAAGACAGGGTCTCTTTGCATTCTAATCCTAAGTTTCTTCTAAGGTGGTGTCTGAGTTTACTCTGAATCAGTGTATCTACCTACCTGTTTAATTACCCATAGCATGCCAATCCAGGGAAAGCATTGCTCCGTACTTCGGATGTGCATAGAATTCTCAGGTACTATGCACACCATACTAAGGACTGCAGAAAGTCGTCTTCTTTGTTTCTTTCACCCTGTCAAAGAGGGTGCTTCAGTATCTACATGGTGCTTTTCCAAATGGCTGGCCAACTGTATTAGTTTTTGTTATAGAAAGTATGGTAAGGAACATCCTGGTGTGGTTCACGGCCATTTAGCCAGAGGCATGGCCGCTTCTGTTGCCCATTTCAGAAATGTCAGCTGTGGAAATTTGTGCTGCTGCCACTTGGAGTACTATTCACACATTCACCAAGCACTACAGTCTGGGCAGTACCTGCAGAAGAAGGGTAGGCTTTGGCCTTTCTCTGCTTCAGGGCCTTCTTTCTTAGACCTTGGACCTCTTGCCACCCAGACTGTCTTTTGCTCTCTGTACTACTTTGGACTTGTTCCATAGATGTCACCTGATGACAGAGATATTTCTCGCAGAAGATAGAGCAGTTACGTAAGAACTTAAATAGTAGATCTTTGAGGGAATCACTGTCATCAGGTCATGCCATCCCTCCCTCCATCCCCTTTTCCTTCTCTCTCTCTCTCTGTCTCTCCAGCTTGACTGTCATGTTGCTCCAGCCTTTTTGCTAGCTGGGCACCTTCTCTCTCTCTCTCTCTCTTTCTCTCTCTCTCTCTCTCTCTCTCTCTTCCCTCCCCCTCAATTCCCTGGTGGGACTTCTGTCCTCTGTGGGCTCTAGCTAGGGAAAGGACTGAGGAGGGAGCAGGGCCAGCCATACTTATATAGGGCTGTAATATTGGAGTCTGATGTTGGCATGGGTAGCCCCTACTAGACTGTGGCAGAAAAGCTTCCATATGATCCTGGTGTAAACCCTAGGCAGTGCTACTCCTAGAGTTACACTCCTGCCTACTACATACAAGGTAGGCTGAGGGGTTTGGGTTCTCAAACTTACATTATTAGGTTCTAAAACGTGCAGAGCTTTCTCTCAGTTTAACTTTCCCATGGGCTAGCTGTTACCTGGTACAACCCCCTGAGATGTTATACCACCCACTATTACCTTTTGCCACCCCAAGACATGACCCATTGGCATTTCCCCACATTCAGATATTTTGGAATTAAAGACACTCTCTAGTAACATGCTCACGACAACCATTTGCAAGAAGTAATAGTAATATTTATTTGGGGGACATAGGAGTTAGGATGGGGAACAGGAGGAATAGAGGTTATGTAGTGATTCTTATTTACAAATATACATGATTGGTTGGATTGGATTCTGCTGGTGAAACCCTATAGCTGGGCGACTACCATCTAAACAGAAAGGAGAATCGCATTTCACCAACCAGAAATGATACCCAGAGCTCTGGCTATCTAAGCTGCTGACTAATCAGATGTTACACATTTATTTTTCCACACTGGTACTAGCTCCTAGATTCATGTGAAACCCTGCAATCTCACACTGGTATTTGGGTATCCAGGGTATAAAGTCCTGGAAGGTTGCAGGCCTGCTGGATGTTGCAGCTGGTGGAGTTTGCCGGCTTTAATTCAAAAGGAAAGGATTAACTTGAGAGACAATTTAACAAACACCACCACCTTGGCTTTAGAAGAAGTGCAGGGGGTTGCCCTGCATTTGGCAGGAGAGCAGGGATTGACCCACTTGTCGCAGGCTGAATGATTCAGAAGGAAATAACCGGTCAGGTTACCTTGGTTAGATCTTGGGTTTGCAATCCTGAATATTCATCACATTTATGTGGTTGTCATGTCCATATCCATATCCATACATTATTACCTCCAGTACATTTACATTTCAAGACATTCTTAAAAAGGGTGAAAAATTGTCATTTCCAGATATCATAAGCCAGACTTAATTGACTTCGAGGTCTCAGTCCCTTAATGTGGCAATGTGGCTATGGCTGGCGGCTCTACCAGACATCTCGACCGGATAACCAACACAAGTACATTTTGGCACATTCACAAGTCCATCCGGGGCTCTCACTGGGCACCCCCCAGAACAGACGTGATCACAAACGGTTCTACTACAGGGGTCACCCCCCCCGCTGGGTTAAATTTATATGCAGTAGTAGGGTGCTGATCCAATGAACAGTCACAAATCAGTCACTTGGGTGAGACGGCCCAGATTCTCTAAGCTTGCTTTCTTTCTTGAACAGTTACAGAGGCATGATGGCCCGTAGTACACCTCAGCACATTTTTTATTACTAGTAGGCGCACGATGGGTCCCCCAATAGTTAAACACTGTTTGGTCTGTCTTGGGTCCCCTCCAGCCAGTCTGAGGCCTTGCAGCCCAAAGCTACAGACAATCAGGAGCTTCAAGAGAGCCCTATTTTGCCAGATTCCAGATCCAGATTCGAGAGGGAGATTTGAGCTTCATACACTTTAATGCTTGCAGCCTCCTAAAAAAGTTCACCTTAATACAGGCTTGGGTGGCACATACTCTTCCAGATTTCCTGGTCATTTCTGAATCTTGGCTCAGGCCTACAACAGAAGACAGTGTTGTAAACCTCCCTAATTATCAGCTCTTCAGAGCAGATCGCCCATCCAGGGGTGGTGGGGTGGTCATATACATTAAGGACACCTTCTCTGCAACCTGCCTCATCAGCACATCCGAGCCAAATGAATTTGAATGTCTATCAATCAAATTATCCTTCCTAATTCATCTTCATTTAAACTGATTGGATGCTATAGACCTCCCTCTGCAGGCCTTAAACTGCTTTCTCACCTAGGGTCAATTCTCAACCTAGGCCCTGAAGATACCATTATCCTTGGTGATTTGAATTTAAACTGGCTGTCTAATGTATCTGCACCTCTGATAACCTTTATGACACCTATGGATTCACACAGCTGATTAAAGACCCAACTAGGATCAACCTAAGAAATTCCAGCAATAGCTCACTCCTGGATATTATGTTGGTAAACAAACCTCAATTATATTCACATGCAGGTGTACTGCGAGTGATGTGATGACCATTACCCTATAGCGGCATAAGATCCACACCCAAAACTACCAAATCCTGCAGAATTTGTCCTCAAAGGTCAAAAAGAACTTTGATATCTCAGGCTACCTCCATGACCTGAGTTATACAATACATTGGCAAGATTTCTATCTTACAACCTCTGTTGAAACAGCTCTCCAGACTTTAAAGGATATTATCAATAATGCCCTCAATATTCATGCACCTATCACCAGTATCAGAACTAAAGGTAAAATCCTGCTTGGTTCACCTCTGAGCTTAAAGCAGCCTTGAGAACCAGAGACAAACTGTGGAAAAGGCAAGAAAAACAAAGGACATCAGAGATTGGCTAAATTTCAGAAAAGCAAGGAATTCATGTACAAAAAATAAGAACTGCCAAAACTGCCTACTATACAGCTGAATTGGATGCCTCCTACAATAACCCATCCAGACTCTGGGGTACAATAAAAGGACTCCTGGGCCAAAAGTCTACCCTGCCTTAACCTCCAAACTGATACTAAATGATACAGAAATTACAGGTAAACAAGAAATCTTAAATACCTTCAATGCTCACTTCACCACAGCTGGCCTAGCATTTGACTCTTCACCAGCAAATATCCTGAGATCTTCCTTGAACCTGCAAACTACTGTAGGGCAAATGGCCACTTCACTTTTCCTTCATCCCAATATCCGTGAAAGAAGTGGAAGATCTCCTCTCTAATTTAGACACTAATAAGAGTGCAGGTGCAGACTCCTGGATCCCTATGAAAATTGCTTCACATGTCTTATCTGTCCCCTCACTCATCTCTTCAATCTTTCCTAACTACTGGATCCATTCCCTCTACTTGGAAAACAGCTCAAGTGGTTCCATTACTCAAATCTGGTGATACTAGAGATCTCAACAATTACAGACTATCTCCATTCTACCAGTTTTATCCAAGTTGCTCGAAAAACTATTAAACTCTCAGTTAAGGGACTATTTGGATAACAACAACCTTCTAAACTCTGCACAATCTGGATTTAGATCAAAACATAGCACCATTACTGCCTTAGCTAAGGTAACCAACGATTGGCAGACTACCTTGGATAAGAAAAATTGTACCTGTGCTGTGTTCTGGATTTGAGTAAAGCCTTTGACACTGTGATCACAACTTATTAATCACCTCCTTAACTCAATAGGCCTGGATTCCCTGTCACTCAACTGGTTTAAGGATTACCTTTCAAATAGGTCACAACTGGTTAAAATGGAAATTACCTATCCACCTCAAAACCACTGCTAAGGAATGACCACAAGGTTCTATTCTTGGCCTATCCTCTTTGCTATTTATATAAACAATATTGATGCCAACCTCACTCAATCTAACATTCATCTGTTTGCTGATGATACTGTATTTTATGTCAGCAATCCCTCACCTTCCAAAGCCTGTGATCTGTTACAATCGAATTCTCCATTCTGCAGCGCAACCTACTTGACAAAAACTACTTCTAAATGCAAAAAGACAAAAGCCATGTTCTTTTGCCACAAAGAGTTGCTCTACCCATACCTAGCATCCACCACCCTACATTTATCCACCTTACTTGGAAAAACTTGAATTTGTTGATAATTTCAAATATCTTGGAGTCTGGATAGATAACAGGCTTGACTATTCAGTCCATATTGAAGGACTACTTAAAAAGCTAAGACAGAGGCTTGGACTATTCTTTAGAATAAAGCATTACCTAAACAGTGACTCCAAAAAGGTTAATTCAGGCCTCATTCCTATCCCTCATTGATTATGCTGATTTTCTCTACTGCCATTGTCCAGGTCATCTCTTACAAAACTGGACACCCTGTATCAGAGGCCATAAGATTTATTACTGACCTTCCCCAGCACCCATCATTGCTCCCCTTATATGGCAGTCAATTGGACATCATTACAGCACAGAAGGACTAGGAATGCTGTTATCTGGACATTCAAAGCGTTAACAGGCAACTACCTACCTATATCACTGATTGCTTTACCCAAATTACAACTAGGCCATACACTTTAAGGATCAGTAAACTTATCATGTTACAGGTCCCATTGCCTGCACCGGTATGGGAGGGCTGCTTAGCTATACTTTAGCAGTTGCATGGAACTCTCTCAAAAATCCATGAAGCTAGATAGCCTTCTACCTCTGACATCCTTCAAAGACTGTTCTCCACCCTTTTCCAGAGCTCTGCAATTGCTTTTATAACCATAATCCCTACCCTACCTGACCCACCTTTCTTTTCCGTTCATTATATTGTTTCATATTCTATCTTCGACTCACCTATCTATTCTCACAAAAGCTAGTTAGACCCTATAATTTTATATTTTATTCCTGCTATACCCTTTGCCCACTTTTTCTTGCAGGCAAAATGGTTCTACTGCTCCTTGTATATATGTAAATTGTTGTATACATTCATTTCTTGCCATTATATTGTTATTTATGCTATTCTTGTCTATGTAATAATATTTGTATCCTCATTTGCATGACCACTCAGGTCCATCTTGTAAATGAGCTTTGCTCAATGATGTTCGCCTGAATAAATAAAGATTTTGATTGATTGATTGATTGATTGAGCAGGTGCCCCCCCCCAAGGGTGGGGGCTCAGACCCCCAGCCATGCTGCCAAGCCTGGAGATCTGGTTAATCCTCTCTAGCCTAGAGAGGGTTTGCCTTCTTTATTTAGCTAAAAGTTAAAGTAATGTAGTTTGTTAAACTGCTACCCTGGAGGTTGCCAGAATGTCCTCCAGGTGCTAGCCCTTCCTTCCACGTCGGGAAAAGATGTGGACCAAAACCAGATGACATCAAGCAGCTGTGAGAGAGCTGAAAAAGATCACAGCTGTGAGAGAATTGAAGACCATCAGGAGCCTTTTATAGCGGGGATCGTCCGTGAAGAACCTGAGTAAGTACTCTTTTAACCCCACTTAGTCGATGGGGATCCTGGGACCAACTGAACACTCCTCGGATTGACCGCACTCTGGAGTGGTCACAGATCAAAGTCGATGCTCGCCCCTGCGTGATGCCCACTGCCCCGAGGGAAGACTTAATGCTGGGGATTGCAGTTCTGACTGCTCGAGCCCAGGAGGGCTGGTTTCTTTGGGGCTAAAAAGGAGCACCAGGGCAGAAACAGGACCAGGAGGACATAACATTTTGCAGATCATATCCTGGAGACACTAAGGAGAGCAGAGCAGGACAGGAGCAACTGGGCTGCAAGTACGACCCCATTTGGCATGGGGGTTACTCTAGCACTTGATGGCTAAGTTTCATAGATGTGACCTGATAACAGAGATTCCCTCAAAGTTCTTAAGTAACTGTTCCTTCCGGAACCCAGTGATATCAGTTGATCTTAAGTCACTGGATTCTGCTTTGCTGTAGTCTTTTTCTCAGCTGAAGTGACAGGGTTACAAAACTGTTGAGTAATCAGAAAATTAATATTTGGCTGGAAAAGGCTATATTGATATGGGTCCCTAAACAGGGAAAAAATAGGACTACTTCAGAAAACAATACACTGTGGTGATGACAGACCTCACACATGCCTATATACAAAAACACACCCAGAGAGTGACTGGTGCTATACCAACTCAAAGGAAACTGGTACAAAGTAAGCACTCAGTCAAGACTTGGTAGCATATAAGACCTTATTGTCTAAAAAGTGCAGAAGTGCAAATGTCATGCTATTAGCAAGTCATCGCTGACGAAGCCTGGTTAACACTGGGCAAAAAGTAAGATTTGTTTTGTTGCCGGCACATATCTTGATGTGAAGCCACTTTTTAGACAATAAAGTCTGATATACTTCAAGTCCTGACTGGGCACTTACTTTGTTTGTACCTGTATGCCTATATATACAGTTATATTTAAAAATGTAAACAACAAGGTTTATGTTCTGTTTAACATGCAGGGGAGCCACCACACGAGATGTGAGATGGGACGCTTTGTAGAAGTCCCTATGTCCCCAAAGATGGGAATGTAAGCAGACCTCCGAGGGTGGGGATCTGATTCACTATCTTGTGTTGAGAAGAAGGTGCGTCTTCACATGCCATTTGAGGTAGCTTATCTCTGTTTAGCTATATAACTAAAAACACACTGCTTTTTACTTACACTAGTTACTGTAGCAGTAAATGAGGTAGCTTAGGAGAGATATGAAATGAAAAGGTTAGGATTGTTGTCAGAGCACGTGTAAGTTCAAGTGAGAATGCATGAAATCTTGATTTATTCCAGGATGTGTTGACCATTAACATTCCTATCAAATTCTCCAATATTTTGGAACATTGCCACGAGCAGCCTGCCATCACTGTCTGTTCTGGGAAGGGGGTTGGGGTGGAAGGGATTGAGGACACGATGTCTAGAAATAAGCTTAGGCTGTCATGAAAAGTCACAACAATATTTTTTTCCCTTTCTGTTAATTGCAAAAGGTCCAAAAAAATGTAGGTGAAGTAACTATTTTGATGAACAATGCTGGAGTGGTAACTTCTGGCCCTATGCTGACAACGAAGGATGACCAGACGCTGAGGACCTTTGAAGTCAACATTCTTGCACATTTCTGGGTGAGTGAATGAGCAATGGCTGAGCCACAAAACTATAATAGTGGCAGTATGTAGGCCTGCAGTTTTAATAGGACGAACATCAGTACTGTAAACTTCTTGTTCAGAGTTTAAGGATCCACAGCAAAATGTGAAGTTACTAATCCTTGTAAGTGTGGTGTACAGTATATACTGGAATTGGTTCATTTCAGAAGTTTTGTGTTATAGTACATCTAAAAATGGCTCGCACTCTGGTATTTTTTCTCATTTTCTGTCCTTTTTTTTTTCTCCTTCCCTAGGCTAATTCAAAGCTAACTTAATTGGCAAGATGTACAGGTATTGCCAAGGTTTGTACATCAAAGTACTGCTAAGGCATACATACAATATGTTGTGTTTAATTATATAATGGCAAGAAAGAATCCCAGATTCTGATTGGTCAATGTGTGCCTGAGACAATGATGATATTGCAGTATAACATCACTGTCATTGATTAGCATTAGCTTTGCTTGCTGCCATCATGGAGCACCTTTAGCTTTTTTTTTCCTCGTCTCTTTAGAAACACTAAAAACCTACTAAAAACATTTTTGAAATATTTTTTTATTTTGTATAACAATGAACCATTGTATAATAGCAATAAGGCATTCCAGGGTGTGTGTTATTAAGTAATAACATCACTCCTGGGGAGCGCCTCGTGCTTCAGCCCACCTCAGGAGTGACGTTATTACACAATAACACACACCCTGTCTTGCCTTATTGCTTAATCAATACATTTTTGTTGTAATGTGAAAGTTGTGGATGCTTCATCGTATGAGACTTTTTCTGCTACATCATTCCTTCCCCCAGCAATATACAAAGCTTAGATTCATCGTCCCAACACGTGAAAGTCTGCACATGGCAAGTGGTGCTTGTCACAACCCCACTCAGCAGGTCAAGCCCTCTGCTCCCACAGTGCCAACCTCCTAATGCAGTATTGTGAACAGGAACAGAACAGGGTAACTCTCCTGTCTGTTTTGTGGGTTCAAATTAACCTTTGATCTCAAGTTCTGGAGGGATTCAAACTGCAAACCTCTTGCTAGCATACCCAATGTACAGGCTCAGATAATTCTGCTCTTTGGTGGGGGGGGCAGATATCTTTCGCCTATGGGCACCTAACCAGGTGTACAAAATAACCCTTAAAAACTCTTTTAAAGACCTCCGATAAACTCTTTACCTTTTTCCCAGTTTGTTAAACCAGTAAGCTTTGCACAGTGTCAACTTTAACCATATATGCTTCACTTACCAAATAAAGAATTTCAAAGGCACACCAAGTAGTCTCTTAAAATAAGAGGTTTTACTTAAAATGGATAAAAAATATGTAAAATGTAAATACAGAACGATATATCACAAAACATACACTCACATAGAAGAACAAAGTTTAAAGTGCAAACTCCTACCAACCATACACTTAGACTTGTCTATCTAATGCATCTTTATCCTCTTACAGTGCTGATAGATGTTGTAGCTCTGAGTCTCCAAACAATAATGTCTCTAAAGAACAGTCACAGCATAATTAAAACAACTGTCTTGAGCCTGCCTTCTCCATGATGTCACCCAGCTCCTCCTCTGTTTATTAAAAATTATACAACTAGGATGTCTTATCATTCAGAAGGTGACATCAGCAAAAACTCATTTCCTCATGACCCCTTTGATATAGTGTGTCTTTTCCAGTATCTTCTTTCATCCATGAGCAGTTTCCTCTCTCAAGGACATCAAAGGACCTTTTATGACTTCGCACCACAGTGACATAACCTGTATTCTTCCTCTAAATGTCATCAAAGTTTATGATTTCCTATCCTAGCAGCTGACAGCTACAGTTAATCTAGATGAACAGGAGATCCTTAATTTAAGTATCTTCTAGCCTGTAATTATTGCCTGTTTTTTAGTATAACAACGTGTAGTTGAACCCGGGGAGGGGGGTCATCCCACACCACAGCATGTCTCAAGAGAGACATTCAGTAACACATTTTTATATTACAAAAAGCATTGATTCATCAGAACCAGCTGTCCAAGTGTCACAGTGCTCACAATAAAAGTCAAAACCAATGCAAAATACCACAAATCGGGAGCACACCACTGCAATGAAAAACTTCCACTCCAACTCAAAATGTGTTGAAAAACATGTATTAATTTATAAAGTGCCATAATCAAATCCTGATGCATTTCGGATTTAAGATCATCCTTTTTCAAAGGCCAGCTACACAATAAAAATCTAGTGTTTTTATTGATTGATTGATTGAAAAGTTTCACCTGGAAAGGCACACTGAATAACAAGTTGCTCGTCTCACAGTGCATCCTGGGGAAGGAGTAGCAGAGGGGATCCTACATAAAACTGTAAATATGTTCTAACCAACCAACACTAATACAGTTTGTAACATGGCATAAAAAAGAAAAACGAAATGAAGCACTCAGATAGGTGCAAACACACCATGTGGTACAGTAGAAACCATGGTCTAATACCATAGTAGATCATGGTTTGTATTGTAATACCTCGACAATCCACTACAGGTAAAAAGCAGTATACAAGTGAAAGCAATATGCAAATAGCTTGCAGTGTATAATTGTCCCAAGTTGTATTTACTAAGAATTTTCCTGGCACAGGGTTTTTGACTTTTTCAAGATCGTTGTATGTTGTAACTACAACAGAAGTTCATGAGTTACTAAAGATTGTACATGTAAACTCCACATATACTGTTAATTATGCTGCAGCAATATTTCTGTAGAAGTGAACAGTTACATACTGTTACCATCCCTTCTGATCTACTGCTTTCTAAGCAACTGTGGGTGCAATGCATTGTGGATGACTGAATAATATTATCTGGCCTAGCCTTGTCTTGGTGAATACAACACAGTGGTAAAGATGAGCATGCAGCTTCTATAACCGAAAGAAAAATAACAGACACTGAGAAATTAAAGAGAGAGGATACTTCTGTGGGTGAAAAGAAAAATAAATTGAGAGAAACAAAAAGAAATCAAAGAAACAGACTAACAATAGTAGTAAAAACAAGTATTTGAAAGATGAAAGCAGTAAACGATATGTTGTTCTATGTCCTGCTGAGTTAGGTAGTTTAGAGGGAAAAAAAGTGAAAATAATATTCCGCAAAATAGTAGTTGTTCAATAAAGTGTTTTTCTAGATTGGCTTAGTTCAGTACATTTGGAGAAAAGGTGCTTGTGCTACTAGGATTGTGTGGCAGCCACCTATTGGTCTGCAAAGGAACTGGAAAGAAAACTAAAATGTACCATAGCATACTCCCATCATGCAGTGCAGCCCATATCTTCTAATACATAGAGAGGAAAATCAAAGCACCTAGAATAGAAAGTGAATTGCAAGTTTTTGAAAAGTTGTAAAATATGTTTTGATGTTAGAAAGCTTAAAGCTTGTAATGAAAGTTATTTTAACAAAAGTGAAATAGCGGCCACGATATTTGCAATAGGTGTGTTCCAATTGTTTTCAAGTATATGTACACCATATTTAATAGCTCAATTTATAGTAATCTGAAAGTAAGTCAGTGTGATTGTACTCATTTATTCAAAGACTATTAGTTATACAGTCATTGTCATGTTACAAGCGGATTAAGCCACTTGTAAGGATGGGTTTACAGTGGAATTAATCCATGGTTGGTTGGTTGGACCCACTTGGCCTTCGGCCTCGTGGTCCAACCCCCCAACCATGGATTAATACCACAGTAGACCCATGCTTTCTCATGGCTTAATTCTTACTTAGTCGGTATTACATAACGTACCATGTATCAGCAGTGTTCAAATAAACTGCAGAATACATACAGCCAATTACATTTATACAGTTAAGCAGTTGTAACCCCCAACCCTGCCTTTCTGCAAAACGACAGGTGGCATGCTGTTGAAGCTAACAGCAGTACTAGGTGGGGACTGAGTTCAGGGAGGATAAGGTTACACGCCACAGGGGGCCTACGTTTGGCTACTCTGCACAGGGGCATCCAAGTAAATCCGAACACAGGAAGCAATAACTCTAATGTCCAGAACCAGGAATGGGATTCTACAGTGTAGCTTTTATTCACATTCAAGCTGAACAAAACAAAGCATAGATGGACCCCCACGGGGCTACATTCCTGGTAATGCAGATTAGAGACAACAGAACACTTCTTCACATTTCCAGCCCTCAGGCTCTGAACCCACCAGGCACACAGCCCGGACTTGCATGCAGCTTTGGGTACACAGCCCGACTTGTACACTGCTTGGGTTTTCCCCCACTGGCCCGGCTCCCCCGCCGGCCACTTGATCCGTGGCCCATTATGGGAATGAACCAGTTTTCCAATTGGTGGCTCCCCAAACCACCTTAGAGCCTTCAACTCCTAGAGGGAATTTTCCTTCCAATCCCACATCTGGGTACTTCCCTCATCACTGGCCAAGTGCATGAGGCAAAGTAGAAATCCTCAGAGCAAATCCGTAGAGGTGGACCTGGTCACTAAAGATGGGGGGTCTCCCACCTCCAGCTCCCACAGTCCATACCTGGCCATTTCTCTGGAAACTAAACAACTCTTTTACTGAAAGCTTGGCAATGTAGATTACTGGGTAGACATATGCCACATCTCCTCTGCATGTCTTGACTTCCCATAAGTGCTGGACTTGAACATACTTTTACTTTTGGCTAAGCCTATTACTCTAGGCCTCCCACTATTTCAGTAGTCCAATCCCCACTATCACACAAGTCCCAGGGTGAAAACATAGGCCCTTTAGAAAGAGCAGAAACTCATCCTCCAGTTGCAGGTGCCCCACAGGCGATTCACAAATCTTCTTGTTTCCCAAAACTCTGGAACAAATAGGCAGCTTCTCAACTAGTAGCAAAACCAGGGGGTTGCCCCAGGAATATGCAGGACAACCTATCCTGCCCCCATCCCTGGAGGGAGGGGGGCACTGAGACCCAAATCAGCGGTCTCCACCACTTCAAAACTATCTTCTGTGTCTCTCTTTTTAGTGGAAACACGCACTTTTTTTACTAAATGTAGCCCTATGTCAGGGCTGAGGCTCCATGAGCCTAACCAGAGCTGCTGTGCTGCTCTCTCAGCAAGCACCAAACTCCAACTGACCTACAGACTACTGTTTAAACCTCCCAACATTCTACTCCAACTCCCTGCTGCAGATTCCATTGTGGCTCATGCAGCTGCAACAGTTCTATGGTGATGTCATCCCTCAGTCTCGGCTGAGACTGAGAACAGAGTGAGACAGTGTGAAATCCATTTAACTGGAATTTCACAAGCTGCCTTCCCTGCCTACCACTAGGTCTTACTGGGATTCTAGTAACCCCGGGTAACAAGGGGGTTACACAGTGAAGCAAGAAGTAATAACAAAATGATAGGTTACATAAAGCAGTGTATGTAAAGTAATGTTCAAATTAGTGCATTAGCGAAGTGCATTCATTGATAAGAGGGACAGCTTGGTGCACTCCGTTAGTGTCAGCTTAACTAAGAGACTAAAGTAGATGAATGGAGGGAAGTACTGGGCAGATTTTGTTTAGAGTACCCACTGGTGACGTTATCTGTGGGTGCCACTTGCAGCACCTGGGGGTGAGAAACTTCCTGCAGGAAGTAGCAGACTTCATCGTCGACATTGCATTTGAGTCGCCCAGGTTAATGGTCCTGGGTGACTTAAACGCCTGGGTCGGTGATGAACTCTCGCTTTTTGGACAAGACTTCCTCCAACTTATGAACTAGTTGGGGTTCACACAGATTGTTGCCTCTGCTACCCATAGTCATGGTCACTTACTTGACCTGGTCTTCCTCCTGGGGATGGAGACCTCCAACTTGGTGGTTGAACCGGTCATATGGTCTGACCACCACACCATAAGGTTCAGTCTCCAGGCTCACCCTTATAGGCCTGCCCCTGTGGAGATGGTCAGATACCGCCCTTTGAGGGATGTGAACCTGGATGGTCTACTGGAGGTATTAGACCTATTGGGATTTCCAGGGACAAGCGAGGATCCAGAGGGTTTAGTTCAGGCCTATAATAAGGCTATTACTGAAGCTCTGGATTCTATCGCTCCTGTCAATGTTCACCCTCTTTCTGTCCGCCCTCTGTCCCCTTGGTTTGATGGGACCTTGAGAGAGCTGAGACAAGTTGGATGAAAGTTAGAGCGATGCTGGCAGAAATTGGCCCCTGAAGCTGGCCATCTTAGATTGATGGAACATTATCAAATCTGTCAATCAGCAATCACTCATAAGAAGGCAGAGTTCCTCTCCGGTGAGATTGCTGCTGCTCAGAATTGACCGGCACAGCTCTTTCGAACTATGGACAGGTTGTGCAACCTAACCTGTCTGCAGGTTCGAGGTGCAGTGTGGTGAGTTTGCTCGATTCTTTGTAGATAAGGTGGCCAACATCAGGGCCGAGATCCATCCAGCGTTCTGTATGGGGGTTGACTGTGATTGGTGCTTGGTCACCCCTCCTTGGTCTTCCAGGATGTCTTTTGACCGGCCGGAGATTGTGGACATTGTATGGATTGTCCAGAGTATGCGGCTAACATGCTGTAGTTTGGATCAGGGCCCAACACGCCTGTTAATGGGGTGTATTGAGTCCATCGGCCCCATCCTTGCAAAGATTGTTTGGTGCTCTTAGAGTCGGGTGAGTTTCCTGTTTCCCTGAAGGAGGCGGTGGTGACACCGCTCCTTAAGAAAGCTGCTCTGGACCCAAACAGCTTTGCCAACTGCATGCCTATCTGTAACCTTCCCTTTGTTGGAAAGGTGATTGAGAAAGTAGAACCACCTTACCATCCATGATATCTGCAATCCTCACCAGTCTGGTTTCCAGAAGAGACGTAGTATCGAGACTGCTCTGGTTCAGGTGCTCAATGATCTTTTGATGGCAAGAGATCAGAAGTGCCATTCTATCTTGGTGCTTCTGGATCTTTCTTCAGCATTTGACACTGTGGACCATGAGGTGCTGCTCGAGCACCTAAGGGTCATCTGTGGCCTGGCTGGTCCTGTTCTCAGATGGTTTCAATCATTCTTCTCTGGCAGATTTCAGAGGGTGGTGTCAGGGATGTTTTCCTTGGATTCATTCTCTCTGCCGTGCAGGGTCCCCCAGGGCTCGGTGCTGTCCCCTATGCTATTTGCAGTGTACATACTGCCCCTCGGAGACATTGTAAGATGATATGGGCTGAGGTTTCACTGCTATGCTGATGATACCCAACTCTATTTGTCTTTTGCGCCTGACCAGGATACTGTGGTCTCAGTCTTTAATAGCTGCCTGGTGGAAATCCATGACTGGATGAAATCCATCTGGCTGAAATTGAATTCCAAGAAGACTGAGGTGTTGGAGGTTGATCTGGGTCACCGGATAGAGAGGTCGTGGTGGGGCTGCCTACTGGTCTTTGGCTCGGAGGTGCCCAGCTGCCGACCTCTGAATGGGTGCGCAACCTGGGGGTGATCCTTGATGATGGTCTGACACTGCATTCGCAGGTGTCTGCAGTTGTCAAGTCTTCCTTTTACCATCTTAGGAACATCACCAGGATTAAGCACCTTGTTCCATCCGGCAACCTTCCGACATTGATCCACGCCTTTGAGACTTTGTGCCTTGACTACTGTAACTCCTTTACCTGGGGCTTCCAGGGGTTGATATCCATCGCTTGCAGCTGGTGCAAAATGCTGCAGTGCGGCTGTTGATGGGGACTCCTTGTTCGAGTCATATCACTCCCGTGCTGCGCGAACTGCACTGGCTGTCTGTTCAGGATCACCTTAAGGGTCGGACTTCTGACCTACGAGGCCCTGCATGGACAGGGTCCGAGCTGTCTGCAAGATCTTCTGACTCCCTACAGCCCTGGCCATCCTCTCCGCTCAACTGATGAGGGGTTGTTAGAGGTTCCCAGGGTCCGGTTGAAAACATCTGGGGATTGTGCTTTTATGTATGCTGCCCCTACCCTGTGGAATTCTCTACCTCATCAGATTCTAGAGTGCAGGACCATGGGGAGCTTTAAGGTAGCCTGGAAAACTCATTTGTTTCAACAAGCATTCAGTGATTAGATAAAGTAATCTATTTGTATTCTATACTGTTAGAATTTTATGGATTCTCTTTAATCTTGTATTTTAATAGTTTTTAACTATTTTATTATTGTACAGTGCTTTGGTTTGTAGAATTGCGCCTTATAAATAAAGCTTAGTATTAATTAAAACACGCATAACACAATGAACTACAATGAAGACCAATCATTTATTCCACACAAATAAGTAAGCATTAATCCACGATGAAGGTGGCATCTAATGGGGAGTTAATGCATGGTTGGGACCGTTGTGGCCCAAGACACAGGCAGAGTGCCTACAACGGACCAACCATGCATTAACTCCCCATTAGATGCCACCTTCAGAGTGGATTAATGCGCTTGTAACATGGCTTCTAGGATTGTGTGGTTATTCTACGTCTTATTCTGATACTGTGCATGCAATAATAGAAAGATTTTTGTTCTCTTTTGATTGCTCTGCTGTACTTTTTCAACATTTAGCAGACTTCCATTTCAAACAACATGAAGTCTTGCTATATTATGACAATTGCAGTTTGTCCCAGCCTTAGAACTGCTCCGGAGGTGAAAGTTAACTTCCATGCCATGCATGGAACTTAGAGCGCGAGCTCGGTTAGAAAAGCTCTGTCTGGATAATTTCAAACTGAAACTGTCAGATTCTTTACTCCGCCTCACTGAACAGTCGCTCCGGAGATTCCTCCTACTGCTCGGTTCATTTCTCGGTTTAAAAGTGTTTTTCTCGGTTAAAATTCAGCCGCGATTATAATTATTTTAACTGCAAACCGATCGGTTCAAGCTCTGTCTGTGGTATTGTAAGTAATAGACAGGTTTATTTCTGTGTGGAACTTGTAAATGTTTATCGGTTCGGTTTGAACCGATCAGGTTATTTTAAAACTTTTTCTAAATTCATTTAAAGCTGTTTAGAGTCTGGTTCGGTTCTTATCGGTTCTAAAAAAGCAGGATTTCATTCGTTTTTTCCACGACCAAATGACCGGTTGGGAACCAATAAGGGTGTCTTGCCTGGCATTTGCGGAAAGGGCAAGTTTTGGTTAGGCTGGCATTATGTCTGAAAACCCAAAAAAACCGGGCCCTGGGTTTCAACACTGTAGTGTCTGTGGGAAGCCTTTGCCAAGGCTGACCCACACACCTGTGTTTATTGTCTGGGTTTGACCACCTCAATGCAGACTGCCAGATTTGCAAGAATTTCCCTGCAGCTACCTAGATAAGAGAGTTGGTAGGCTCAGGAGACGAGGCTAAAAAGTCCGCTGACCCGGATGGCCAGCCCGGTTCGGTGCCAACCGAACCGGAGGGAGTGCCCTCTGACCAGGGCGAGACTTCCTCGGGCAAACGAAATGCTGTATCAGAGGAGCCAGTTCCAGAAAAGAGAACCAGAAAATCAGCAGGTGTGGAGTCCAAAATTCCTTCTCCAACTGCTGCAGAGATAGCCAAAGCAATCCAAATTGTCCAGTCGCTTTCCCCGGTTCCGTCCGAACCGCCACTATCTGGCAAAAGGGCGGTTCCACTGGTTCAAGAATATGATATAGAGGAGTTTTATGAACCAGAGGAGGGGGAGGATGATTATGAACAGTGTGAATGTGATTTTGAAAGCCTGGATGTGCCCATTGAACTGGACATCTCCCCAGACAGCCTTTAGGAGAGTCTCCCCCTAGGCTTTCTGAGTCCCCTTCTCATTTTCTGTTTTATAAAAAAGTTGCTGAAACCCTCCAGCTCCCCTTGGAGGAAGCTGTGGATGAGCAAGAGGAGCCTGACTTTGTGGAGATGATGGATATCCCAGAGTCCAGGAGATTGTCTATTCCTTTACATAAATCCTTCAGAAACAAACAATAAAAAATTTTAAAAGCTCCTAATTCTGTGCCTCCTGTGGATAAAAAGATGGACAGGAGGTACACCTTGTCAGGTCCTGATACAGAATTTCTTTCACAGCAATGCAGCCATGTTGGGGTAGTTCAGGCTGTAGCCTGTGATAAGGCTAATATTCCCCTGGCTTCACATCCTCCTGACAAGGACTCCAGAAAGATTGATGCCATGGCTAAACAACAATACATGGCAGCGTCCTTGGGACTCAGACAGGCAAATTATATGGCCTATGTTGCAAGATACCAGAAATCTAGATGGGATACTGTCATGGCTTTAGCCAAACAGGCCCCATGCCAGCTTGCCAAGGAGCTGGAACAGGTGGCTGCTGATGGTATTGAGGCATTTAAGGTGCAATTCCATGCTGCAGTGGATTCTAATGATGTATCCTCTAGAGTCATGGCTACATCTGTGGCTTTTCGTAGATTGGCTTAGCTCAGGTGTACTAGTCTGTCACAGGATACCCAGGCTAAGGCCATGGATTTTCCCGTCGTGGGAAAATTCTCTGTTTGGGGAGCAGACAGAGAATTATATGAAGAAAATGGATGACTATAGAACCACTTATAGGGTGCACAAGCCAAGGAACGGCAAGCCACTCCTCAGAGGCAGCCCCCCAGGGGTAGAGGCAGGCCTTTTCACAGACCTTTTTACCAAACCCAGGCCTCCTCTTCAGCATACGTTCAGAGGGGGTTCTTCAGAGGGAGAGGCAGACGGGGTATGAGCAGGCCTGCTCCCACCCCTCAGCCTAAAGCCCCTGCCAAACAGGCACCCTGATGGGATGCCCAGGGCCGATTCTCCATTACCTGTAGGGGGCAGTCTGGCTTACTTCGTCCAGGACTGGGAGTCTTTAACTTCAGACAAGTGGGTCCTGGAAGTAGTAAGCCAGGGTCTGGTTCTCAGCTTCAAAAAATTTCCAAAGATGAGAATCAGATCTTTTCCACCTGCAAATCCTCTAGAGACTCTTGCTTTGGAAACAGAAGTCTCAACCCTCCTGGCTTTCAGAGCTGTAGAAAGGGTTTCTCCTCTACACCAAGGCAAGGGACTGTACTCCAGGTACTTCCTTACCCTAAAAAAGACAGGAGAATGGCGGCCCATCCTGGACCTAAGATATCTGAACAAGCACCTTTTAAAACCAAAGTTCAAAATGGTGACTCTGGGAATGATTTTACCCTCCATAAGGCCAGGGGACTGGCTAGCTTCCCTGGACCTCAAGGATGCCTACTTCCATGTTCTTATCAGAAGCTCCCACCGAAAGTACCTCAGATTCGAACTGCCTTCAGGCCGTTATCAGTTCAGAGCAATGCCCTTCGGCCTTACCTCTGCCCCAAGGGTATTCACAAAATGCCTGGCGGTAGCAGTTGCTCATTTAAGAAGGCAAAAGATTGCCATATTTCCCTACCTAGACAACTGGCTCATTGTGGGTCAGTCTCCAGACCAGGTCAAATCACACCTGCAGGTTACCCAGTAGCTGCTTACCTCTCTAGGCTTTCTTCTCAATCTTCCAAAGTCAGTTTTAGAACCTGTCCAGGTACTCACCTTCATAGGCGCAGAACTGGACACAAAGCAGGCCAGAGCCTTCCTTCCCCTAGAAAGGGTAAGGACCCTGGTGGCCCTGGCCTCCTCCTTCACCCTGCAGGTCTTTCGACCAGCAAGGCATTTTCTACAGCTCCTAGGACACATGGCTGCTTCCACAGGTGGTGCAAGAGGCAAGATTTCAGATGAGGGACATTCAGTTCCATTTGAGAGCATTTTGGTCTCAAAGAAGAGATCCCTATCCAAGTTGATTCCAGTATCTCAACCCTGATCCAGGCCCTTCAGTGGTGGCAGGATCAGAGCAATCTAGACAAGGGGTTCCTTTCATCCCTCTATCTCACTCCTTGACCCTTACTACAGATCGTCCTTTTGGGATGGGGAGCTCACATGGGCAACCTCTCCACCGGGATTGTGGTACCCTCAGGAATCTCTGCTCCACATCAATCTGTTGGAACTCAGAGCTGTTTTCTAGCACTTCGGGTTTTTCTGCATCTGTTCAGAACAAAAGTGGTACAGGTCAGAACAGACAACACCACTACAATGTGGTACATCAACAAACAAGGGGCACTCGGTCTTCGGCCTTGTGCACCGAGGCAATGAAGTTGTGGTCTCTGGCTTATTCCTGAACACCTCCCTCATAGCAGTTCACCTCCCAGGCAAGGACAATGTCCTGGCAGATGCTCTCAGCAGGATTTCCCAGGGCCATCACGAATGGTCACTGGATCCTCGAGTACTGGGGATAGTTTTTGCCAGGTGGGGCACCCCTCAGATAGATCTTTTTGCAGCCCCAGACAATCATCAACTTCCACTTTTTTGTTGCAGGCCCCCAGTGTTGGGCTCAGTCCCCCTGGATGCCTTCCTCCTCGATTGGGAAGGGAAGTTTCTCTATGCCTTCCCCCCCTTCCCTCTCCTGTTCAAGGTGCCAGTTAAAATCAGATCTCAGCCCTGCAAGATGATTCTGATTGCTCCAGATTGGGCCAGACAGCCCTGGTACCCACTCCATCTGTCCTTAGCAGTCCATCTTCCCCTGTGTCTCCCCAGGAACCACAATGTGTTAACCTGTACCCAGAGGAGAGTTTGGTATCCGAATCTCAAATTCCTCAACCTCAAGGCCTGGCTCTTGAGGAGTTAGAGTTTGCTGACCTACACCTTTCTCAAGGTGTTCTCGAAATTTTGAAAGCTTCTAGGAAGCCTTCCACTAGGGCTACTTATAACTCTAAATGGAAAAGGTTTTCCATATGGTGCTCTGGGAAGCATATTTCCCCGGAATCTGCTGATTTGCCCACTGTTTTGGACTATATGGTCCATCTTAATTCTTTGGGGCTGAGACCAGCTACCCTGAAAGTGCATTTGGCAGCTGTCTCTGCTTTTATTTCAGCAGGGAAGCCCTCTTCTCTCTCTGCTCACCCTGTATTTTCCAAGTTTTTCAGGGGATTGCTTCATACCAATCCACCAATCAGGGACCCTGCCCCTGCCTGAGATCTTAATGTTTGCGTTGCTCAGCTGATGCAGCCCCCCTATGAACCTCTGTCTTCGGCAGAGCTTAAGTACTTGACTTGGAAAACTGTATTTCTAGTAGCCATCACTTCTGCCAGGCGCATAAGTGAGTTGCAAGCTTTGTCAGTAGAGACTGACTTTATTTCCTTTCACAGGGATAAGGTAGTCCTCAGGACTAACAGGAGTTTTTACCTAAGGTGGTTTCAGATTTCCACCTTAATCAATCTATTTCTCTTCCAGTGTTCTTCACTGACCATTCCTCCTCTGGTGAGAGGAGGCTGCACAGCTTAGATGTTAAGAGGGCCCTTAGTTACTACATAGAGCGTACCAAGGGTCACAGGTTTGACTCCCTCCAACTCTTTCTCACTTATGGTGAGGTTGGGAAAGGGAAACCTGCCACTAAGAGATCCATTGCTAGGTGGGTTGTCTCTTGTATCCAATTTTGCTATCAAAAACTGGGTAAGGTTCCCCCTTCAGGCCTGAGGGCTCACTCTACCAGAGGTACAGCTGCGTCCTAGCTGCGTCAGGGACATCCCTATCTTAGAGATATGTCAAGCAGCTACTTGGAAAACAGTACATACTTTCACTAAGCATTACTCCTTGGACGTTCAGGCCAGGAGGGATGCTCGATTGGCACAGCTGACTTTAGAGCCTATTTCCTAAGTAGGTTCTGTCCTCCTCCATGGAGGTACTGCTGTGCAGTCTGCAGTTGTCATAATATAGCAAGACTTCATGTTGTTTGAAGAAAAATTACTCACCTTAGTAATGTTGTTTCTTCTAATGAGTCTGCTATATTATGACTCCTCCACACCTGCCCCTCAGAACTTCTACTTTAGGTATGGGGTGGGCAGTCCAGTGTTAGCACTTATTAATGCCATCTTGTGTTTTCCACCCTTCTTTTTGGGGTGTTTGGGTGTTGTGTTTTATTTTATCTTATCTTATTTTCTGGTCCCTGACTTGAGTCTTGGTGTTGGGACCAGGAGAAATGTGTCATACTTAAGTAGCCAGTTGGCTAGTGTAGGTTACAGCTTCCACACAGAACCTTAGTGAGTTTTGCTCGTAAAGATCTGACAGTTTCAGTTTGAAATTATCCAGACAGAGCTTTTCTAACCGAGCTCGCGCTCTAAGTTCCATGCATGGCATGGAAGTTAACTCTTTCACCTCCAGAGCAGTTCTAAGGCTGGGACAAACTGCAATTGTCATAATATAGCAAGACTCCATTAGAAGAAACAACATTACTAAGGTGAGTAATTTTTTCTTATATGCTCATGTCAAAACTATATTTAACATGTGTTAGCAAAGTATCTATCAACATTTGCTTGTGACAATTCACAAAATCTGTTCAGCTGTTATTTTAATCAGTCTGTTTGGCAGTCTGTGATACTGTAATTTCTGCGTTTCACTATTTCCCCATCAATAAGCCTTGTTTTGCATATTTTGTACCCATCTGTGTGTCTCTACGACGTTGCTCCGATATCGCTCACTGCGTTGTTTCCCAATTGCATTTCTGTCCCATTCTCCTTTGTTTCCTCACTTGATTCCCACTGTTGCACCTCTCCACCTTACATTTTGACCAGCATCACTTCACGCTCGGTGTCGCCCCTGCTCCTACACATTGCAAATCATCACCTGCTGGCATTTCTCTTTGCACTACCTCTGGGGCTGCATTTCTGTACGACCCTATCTCGTCGGTTGCTCCTCTGTGCTCGTCTGCGCACATGCTCATTCCCCGTCTACATTCCAGCTCTATTCTGTCAAATCGTGAGCTGCCCTGCTTTATCTGTTGTTTTGCTATACTGCTCCTTTCTCCCCTGTGCCTACATTCTGTATTAGACAAGCAACATGACATTATGTAAGTAATAATACCCGACAGGGTGGTCGTTATTGGGATATAACGGACCACCCAGGGGTGTAATGAGGCCGGACGCCACAGGCGGAGGGCCTTATAGCCCCTGGAAGGTCCATTATATCCCATAACGCCCACCCTGGAGGGTATTATTACACTTAGATAATGGGCTTTTTAAATTTTTTTTTTTTTTTTTAGAAGAAATGATTTATAAAATGTTAAGAAATAGGTTGAAGTAGTAAATTTATCAATAAATTTTATTTTTTTTGTAAAGTAGTACCTTTGATGCTGTTTTTATTATCGTTTGCTCAGTAGATGGCGCTGTTGAATTTCGTGTTCACATATTGGATTGAATGTAATGCCTTTCTTAGAAGTAGCATTGTGTAGTTTTAACATTTTGTTTGCTGTTTTAAGGTTATGCGTTTTTGTGTGTCCGATCCCGTACCCAAGTAGTATTTTTTTTTTATTCATTGTGATGGATTACAAGAGATTTCGTTAAGCTTAGCAGAGGGGTTAACGGTGTGGATTCTGTGTTACGGAGCACTAAGCGGCTGCTGAGGAGGGATGAACATCCAAAGTTTGAAAGAAGGGAGAAAGGAAAAGTAATGGCACAATAAAAGGTACATTGCTGTGGTTTTGGTCGAGGTGGGATGTTCAGCTTGCGTGATTACTGTACTGAATAGGAATCGGACCAGTAACAGCAGTTTTACTTTCCCTGTCAATATGTGGAGACGGGCTGCTGGTCTGAAGGAGCTAATACATCGGGTAGCTTGTGGGGGAGTGTGGGATGTGACAATGTGTTTTAAGTTTTACAGTTTGTTGGAGTGAGCAGTGGATGTGTTTTGTTCTGGACAGGAGAATGAAAAATGGCAGTGTGTACGGTTTTCAGTTTGGTGGGAGTGAAGGTTACTTCAGTACTTCATAGAAATTTGTAAGCGGTGAAAAAAATGGCGGCTGATGAGTTTCGAAATTTAAGGTGCCCAAGAATATCCTTAGTAATAGGGCACCGTAATTTGCACTTGTTTTGAAGCGGGCGCTATTAAGAAATAACAGCCTGGGTGGCAGGCTGTTTCAGCCAATCAGGATGTGAGTTTCAATCTACCCATTATCTAATGTGCCATAATGCCGTATTGCTCCTGTACTACCTGACGCTATTAACCCAATTGGCTTCCTTATTTGTGATCTTCTTGTTTTTGCCATGTTACAAGTACACATAAATACCACCCCCAACAACAAATCATAAAAAACATTTTTCTTTGCTGCTGCTAATACAGAACCAGTTTTCTTCTTCTCAGAATTACCACATTAAATACAGCACTGGTTTACAGATTGATTAAACACTGATAGCTAATTATTAGTGCAATGTCTGTAGGCATCATACTAAAAAATAGGCTAGGTAGCCAAAGTATACTGCTTAGTGCTTTTGCTTAACCCTCACACCGAGGAGACCTAAAGACAGAGCAAAAAAAAAAGCATGTTAGTATTTCAGGAATGGAAAGAAGTCAAAACCAGTGTTCAAACCTAGAAAATCAGTTGCCCTCAGACTAAAAATTCAGAATGCCTCCTAGCATAATACTAAATTCTAGGGATGTGGATAAGTTGTTCAGTTCACACTGTCTGGCAGGTTCCTTGCCGCTTTAAGATGGGCCGGAAAGTCTTCAGGCTGGCTTCTGCCACCCACCTGGGTGGTAGAACCATCGGGTACACCCCATGACGCCAGATCTTCCATACCACTTGGAAGCTCAGGTTCCCTCCTTAGCGCTCTTGCGACTTTAGGCCTGGATCCTAAACCTTCGGTTTTACCAAAAATCGCCTTAAAATTTTTCGAGACTTAAGTCTTCTCCTTCCTTCGCAGCTGCGATGGATTCGAAATCTACTCCCTGCTTCTGTCGATGCCCTTGCGGGTGTGACACATGGACAGCCAGTTCTGAGTACACTATGATTGTTTTGTAATATAAAAATGTGTTATGGACTGTCTCTCATGAGAGATGCTGAGACAGCATGTGAAATCTCACACACACACACACACACACACACACACAGGTTTTAGATACAAGGTGTTACTTGGAAGGCCAGAAGCTAATTACAGACTAGAACAGGCCTTAATCAAGAATCTCCTGTTATCCAAGTTAAATAAACTTTAACTGCTAAGAGGGAAATCATTATCCCTTTTATGACGTTTTGAGGAGGAAACCAGGTTTAGCACACCGGTGCGAACTCATAAATGCTTTGATGTCTGTGTGAGAGGGGATACTGCTCACAGATGAAAGGAAATTTACAGACTTGATTGGGGAAGACATGGGGAAAGGAGTTTCTGCTGATGTAACCTTAATTAGCTTTCCTTCTAAAATGATAAAACTTCCTGGGTGTATGATTTTTAATAAACAGAGGAGGAGCTAGGTGACCTCACACAAAGGGGTTGGCAAATATAGTTTTTTAAAGAGTATTCTGTTTTCCTTCAGAGACACTTTTATCTATACTCTGACAAAGAAACATATTTGAGAACTTTAAGCAGGTATTTAGAGAGAAAGAGACAAATCTAATTACTGTAGTAGGAATTGCACTGTTAAAACCTTGTTGTTTTAAAAGATTGCATGGTTCTTGTGGTATATAGTTCTGTATTCTATGTTTTACATATTTTTATCTATTTTAGTAAAACTCTATTTTTAGAGCCTACTTGGTCTGTCTTTGAATTTCTTTCTTTAACAAGTGAAGTATATATGGTTAAAGCAGACACCGTGCATAAGCTTGAATGGTGATACCAAACTGGAAAAAGGTAAGAGTAATCTGAGGTCTTTATTAGAGTTTTTAAGGATTCATTTTGTACACCTGGTTTAGGTGCCTGTAGGCAAAGATATCTGGCCCCCCCAAAGACAGAATTATCTGAGCCTGTGCATTGGGTACGCAAGCAAGAGGTTCACAGTTTGAATCCCTCCAGAACTGAGACCAAAGGTTGATTCAAACCCACAAAACAGACAGAAGGGTTACTTTGTTTCTGTTAACTGTTTACAAGACTGCACTCAGAGGTTGGCACTTTGGGAGCAGAGGGCCTGACCTGCCGAGTGGGTTTGTGACAGGGGGCAGAAGATGTCTCGGACTGACCCACACGCCTTGTGCGTCTACTGCCTGGGGCTTGCCCATGATCCACAGGCCTGCAATCTCTGCAAGTCCTTTCGGCTTCGGTTCTGGAAGACCGCACTGCCCGACTTCAATTGGGGTGCCCTGAAAAACGGTTTCCGCCGGTGAAGTCGAAGGAGGCCTATTTTAGCAGTGGCTGCGGGCTCTGCAGAGCAGCTTGAGCAGTTAATTGCCCTCAAGGAGGAGGAGGAGGCAGCTGCCCAGGCCGCGTCTTCATCTTCCTCGGCTTTGGTGTTTTATCCTGCTCCTCCTATACTGCTTCCTTTAAGGAGCTTTGTCAGTCCCTCTCCACCAAGGGAGAGGGACCCTCAGGGACTCACTTCAGTAGGTCAAAGAAAAAGGAACCGAAAGGTAAGCCCCATCATCGACGTTCATGGGAGCGGGAGAGATCTCGCTCCCCAGAGCATCTTTTATCGACTTTGGTCGAGGTTGCAGCTAAGGCTGCTGGCTTTTCGGTGTCCCCGTCAGGTTAGCTGGCTGAGACACCTGTCGATACGATTGAGATTTTTCTCAACCTGTTGGACGGGTTGTAGACTGGAGAAGCTGATAACCCTCTTTCATTGGTACCCTCGGTGGTTACTGAGGACTTGCTTCATCCTCCCGGGCCGAAGTCCCTGGTCAAGGACCCTGAACCAGGGGATGAGCGGGTTTCCCCCACCCTCTCTTCTACCCACCATCGGTGACCCTGATGGTCTCGGTCCTCCTCTGTGTGGGGTAGGTCCCGCTGACATCAGCAGTCTCAGTCCCGGCATCACGGAAAGCGGCGTTGCCACTCGTCCTCATCGTCCTCTTCAGAGGATAGGCTCCGGTGCAAGTTGCATCGGCGCTATAAGGACATGATGTGGCAGCAGCTGTTATTGACCGGCAACAAGCCGACTCCATTGCCTTCCCCGGCAATTAAGTGGCTGTCACCCAAACGGCCGAAGCAACCTCTTGCCATTGGCTCCTTGGTCGAGGAGCCGACTCTGGCACTGATTTGCTCGGCCGAGACCGGCTGCTCCATCCATTGTGGTGGAACCAGTGCCCCCGCAACCAAAGACTGGGGCCACGACTAAGGATTCTCGGTCGGGTCAGGGCTTGCCCCATAGGTTGTCGGTCACCCTCACCCTCGATCTGCCTCAGCGAGTGGAGGGTGGCTCAGGTGCTCGGCAGCTTCATGCAGACTCCTCGGAGTCCGACTCCTCCCTGTATTCCAGGCCCCTCAACCTGGAATCCTCTGGGGGTCTGTTGGTGGACGAGAGCCCATCCTCATTCCTGGGTATTCTTCGGCTCATCTCAGGGTCTACTGGGATGCAGCTCGAACCTGTGCAGAAATGGGCCAGATATCCCTTTATGGAGATTTTGGACTGAGGGAATTCCCCCACGGAGGCCTTCCCTGTGGCCGAGGCCGTTGTTGGTCCGGCCTTGGAGTTGTGGCAGCAGCCTGCATCCTGTCCTGTGCCTTTGGCCAGGATGGCCCGCAAGTACGCAGTCCTGACCAGTTCCCTCTCTGGTTTTTTTGAGCACTCCTCGGCAGAAGGGCTGGTAACCGATAGCATCTTCCAGTGCTCCAGAAATGCTTGAGATGTAGAGAAGCCCCCGGACAAGGAGTCCAAAAAGCTGGACTACTCCGGGCATAAAGTTTATGCTGCCTCCTTCCTAGGCCTTTGACAGGCTAGCTCAGCACTGCTGATGGCACACTTTTCACACACCCTTATGGGCTCCCTGGATGAGGTGCTTCCTCATCTCCCGGCTGACCTTCAAATGACAGTCCAGTAGGTACATAGATACATAGATACATAGACAGTGTCGGCAGATAAGGGCCTACGGCCCACCCAGTCTGCCCATTTGAGCTTGTAAGTTCAGTTTGTTTTCCTAGAAGTCTGTTGCCCCTTACCCCTGACCTCCAGAATTCCTTTATGTCTATCCCATGCATTCTTAAATCCCGTGATTGTTTCAGCCCCCACCACTTCCTCTGGCAGGGTGTTCCACTTGTCCACCACCCGTTTTGTGAAGAAATTCTTTCTCATGTTTCCTCTGAATCGTCCTCCCTCCAACTTCATCCCATGCCCTCTAGTCCTGGAACATCTTTTTCGCTTAAAAATAGTGTTTTCCTGCACCCTGTTCCTCCCTGTAAGATACTTGTATGTCTCTATCATATCCTCTCTCCCTCCTCTCCTCCAGGGAGTACATGTTCAGTTCTTTCAACCTGTCTTCATAGGACTTGTGATGCAATCCATGCACCATCTTTGTTGCCCTCCTCTGAACCTTCTCTACTCTGTCTATGTCCTTACGTAGGTATGGTCTCCAGAACTGTACACTGTACTCCAGGTGGGGCCTCACTAGTGTCTTGTATAGCGGAATTATGACCTCCCTTTTCCTGCTGGTGATGCCCCTGCCTATACATCCCAGCATCCTGTTTGCTTTACCTGCTGCCTGCTAGGTGCGGGATCAGGGAAGGGTGGTGGCCAAGCAACAGCTCCAGACTGCCTTGGACATCGGAGACTTTTGTACCCGGTCAGTAGCAGCTGCAGTAGCCATGCGCCGCAGAGCTGGGCTGCTGATCTCCACCTTCACAGCAGATACCTAATACAAGCTGGCAGACGTCCTCTTCTAGGGCACAGACTTGTTCGGAGCCGGGGTGGAAGGCCATCCCCAGAGGATCGAGAAGTCCAGTACCACCTTGGACTCTGTCACATCTGCCCAGAAGGACAAAGGCTGCCAGCAACAGCATAAGCCCTTTCGCCTGTCCAGCCCAGCAACACCAGCAATAGGGCCAGCAGGCTCACACTTGGCGCCCCAAGGACAAGCTTGCTGCTTCCTCCAACAGGAAGCCTGGAGGGAAAGGTCCAGGCAGCTCCTTGGCTGGCTCTTCCTCCAAGCCTGCCCAGTAATGGGTTTCCACCCCCAACCTCGTCACTCCTCCCCTGGATTCCCCGGTGGGGGGCTCAGCCACTTCCTTTCTGCCTGGTCCGCTATCACCATGGACCATTGGGTGCTGGAAGTGGTCGGCAGTGGTCTGCCTCTGGAATTCGAGCGGACCCCTCCCTATCGAGACGTTGCCCCTCGAGGGGCTACCGGTTCCGCAGCCTCTCTGTCGGCTTGTCAAGCTGTCATAGCTCTGCTCCTCCAAAAGAGGGGATCAGCAAGGTGGTGGATCCTCCTCCAAGCCCAGGGTTTGTGTCCAGGTACAATGTAAATATTGTTTAGTGGGTAATGGTTCTCTTCTAGGTTCTTCAGCCCCAATCTAGGCTTTCAAATTCAAGAAAAAATACAGGAAATGTTGGGGTGCCCTTTGAAGTAAACACTCTTCGCTCAAGTTATTGTTCTTCAATATTTCTTTTTATTTCTCTTCCCCCTACTTTTCGCTCGACTTGGAGCTTGTAGTTAAACCTGGTTTCAAGTTGTTAGTAGCGCTGTGTTCACTAACATACTGTGTATGTCTTTTTAGGATGCAACTTAGGATCTAAACAAATACAAATAAATTAACCCTGTGAAAAATTAAGAATATATACAGTACAAGGGTGCACAAGCAATAATCTTTATTGAATGGTATGTGTATACACCAAAGAATTAAAAATGTAACAATATCATATCAAAAAAAATGCTGATCAATGACATAAAATAAATGTATTTACAGATGTGTAACAAAGAATAAACCCCGTGAACAAGCTCCAAGTCGAGCAAAACGTAGGGGGAAGAAAAATAAAAAGAAAGACTGAAGAACAATAACTTCAGCGAAGAGTGTTTACTTCAAAGGGCGCCCCAACATTTCCTGTATTTTTTGTTTTGTGTCCAAGTACTTGCTGGTCCTAAAACAGATGGGGGCTGGCTCCCCATTCTCAATCTGCACAAACTGAACAAGTTCCTAACGGCGCGCACCTTCAGGATGGTCACTCTGGCTCAGATCATACCATTCTTGGAACTAGGCATGTGGTTTTGTTCTCTGGATCTCCAGAACACATTCTTTCACGTCCCAATCTGTTCGTCACATTGGTGATTCCTCTGCTTCAGGGCAGAGGGATCCCTCTACGAGTTCCAGGCCATGCCCTTCGGTCTTTCTCCAGCTCCCAGGGTCTTCACCAAATGCATGGCAGTGGTGACAGCATTCCTGCGGCCCCGAGGCTTCTGGGTGTACCCTTACCTGGACGACTGGCTGATAGCAGCCCCCTCAAGGTTGGAGGTGGAGCAGTCCAGAGATCTGGCCCTCAAATTGGTCTCCTCATCAACGAGGCCAAATTGGAAATCGTGCCTTCGCAGGTGATTCAGTTCATTGGAGCAGAGCTCGACTCTCTTCGAGCCAGAGCCCAGCTCCCAGCGGACAGGGCTGAGGTCCTTTGCCCAGTCATTTCAGGTTGGGCAATTGTGCCCTGCCCAGGACTTCCTGCGCCTTCTGGGTCTCATGGCGGCTTGCACCAGTGTGGTCCATTGGGCCCACTGGCATATACATCCCCTGCAATGGGGGCTGGCCTGCCAGTGGTTTCAGTGCTCTGGTCCTTTGGATGAGCCAGCAACTGTGACCCAGAAGATGTTGGAAGGCCTGCAGTGGTGGCTTGTCCCAGTTTATGTGCAGGAGGGTATCCCGTTTGTCCGGCCCGAGCCGACGGTCATACTTATGACTGTCGCCTCTTTGATTGGTTGGGGTACCCATCTGGGGGAGCTCCAGGCCCACAGCCTCTGGTCCCCTCAGGAGTCTCGATACCACTTCAACCTGCTGGAGCTTCGAGCGGTACGGCTAGCCCTCCCCGCCTTCACTCCGTTTGTACGGGGTCAGGTGGTTCAGGTCTAGACTGACACCACCACAACCATGTACTATCTCAACTGTCAGGGCGGGATGCACTCCTTGCTTCTGTGCAAGGAAGCTCTCTGCATTTGGTCTCTCGTGATCAGCCTGGAGGCGGATCTCCTAGCCATCCACGTGGCAGGAGCCTCGAACAGTCTGGCCGATGCTGTCAGCCGGATAGGCGCTGCATCTAACGAGTGGTCTTTCCTGCCAGAGGTAGTTCAAGACCTGTTCTCCCATTGGGGCACCCCTCAGGTGGACCTGTTCACCTCCAAGGAGAACGCGAAGCTGAGGCTGTTTCATGCCTGCCCCCCCTCAGCAGGGCTCACTGCAGGCGGATGCCTTCTCGAGGTCTCTTCTATACCTTCCTTCCATTTCGCTTGATCCACAAGGCGCTTCTCAAGGTGAAGAGGGACAAGGCACAGGTAATTCTGGTGGCCCCAGACTGGCCTCACCAGTTCTGGTACCCAGATATCCTCAGCCTCAGCTCCAGGCTCCCAAGGCGGCTTCCAGCATGCTCAGACCTGATCTCAGTCAACACGGGGAAGGTGTTCCATCCGGAACTTCAGTCCCTGCACCTGATGGCCTGGTTCCTGAGCAGCTAGAGTTCCAGGCCTTGGGTCTTTCCGACGAAGTCGTCAACATCATTGAGACATCCCGTTAGGAGTCAACCAGGAAATGCTATGCCTTTAACTGGAAGAGATTCTCCATTTGGTGTCAGGACAAGGGGTTGGACCGACCCCTCTTCCTGTCTGTTGGCTAGCATTCTGGACTACCTGTGGTCACTTTCCCAGCTAGGGCTTTGGTCAGTGACCCTTAAGGTGCACCTAGCAGCCATCTCTGCCTACCGGGCATGGGCTGGCAAGCAGTCGATGGTGCAGGAGAAGATGGTCTGGTGCTTTTTCCAAGGCCTTGATCACATATCTCCTTCAGCACGAGAACCTCCACCTCCATGGGATCTACTGCTGGTATTGGCCAAGCACATGGGCAAGTCATTCGAACTGATGCACAGGTGTGATATCTCCCACCTGTCGTGGAAGACCACCTTCTTAGTGGCTATAACGTCAGCCAGAAGGATGGGAAAGTTCCAGGCACTTTCCATAGAGTCTCCTTATCTGGTCTTCTACAGGGAGAAGGTTGTCCTTTGCCCCCACCTGAAATTCCTTCCGAAGGTGGTGTCGGAGTTTCACCTGAATCAGGTGCTGACTCTGCCAGTATTCTACCCCAGTCACACTTCGGAGGCCGAATATAGGCTCCATACTTTGGACCCTAGAAGAGTGCTTGCTTATTACAAGGAGCGGATGGCTGAAGTTCAGGGAGAGGTTCACCAGCGGTTTGTCGCTATGCTGAAGCCACACCTGGCAGACCTGAAGTCAAGTGGATGATTAGCAGGTGGGTCATCTTCTGCATAGATCTCTGCTATAGGTTGGCAGGCATGGAGCCACACAAAGGGATATGAGCTCATTCTACCCGCCATACCTGGAAGTCAGCACACACTTTTATTTCCCATTACCACATTGACCTAGAGTCACGCCGGGATGCTGGTTTTGGGACCTCTGTTCGCCAGTCCTTATTTCCCAAGTAAGTATTGGGGGTGCGCGCCTTGCCTCCCTCCTCCAGGAGAACTGCTAGGAGTCTGCCAGACAGTGTGGACTGAACAACATATCCATGTCCCTAGAAATACAGGTTACTCACCTGTAACAGCAGTTCTAGGAGTGGTATATGTTGTTCATCCACACAACCCACCCGACCTCCCTGGCTTCAACACGCAACCTGGATTCCAGCGGGCTAGATCTGGTGTCATGGGGCAGAGCTGAGGGTTTTACCACCCGGGTGGGTGGGAGGAGCCAGCTTGAAGACTTTCTTGCCCATCTTAAAGCGGCAAGGAACCTGCCAGACAGTGTGGATGAACAACATGTATCACTCCTAGAACTCCTGTTACAGGTGAGTAACCTGTATTTACTATCATCACCTCCAAAATGCCACCCAACATATTATAGTCACCTCCCCTAGGTCGGGCACACTCTCAGTGGCCTGAAGAGTAAAGCCATGTTCCCTAGTGCCATCAGAGTCGATGATATGCCACCCCCTGTGAGATATTTACAGATTTCAGTCATATCCCCCTACTCCCTCCTTTCCTACAGAGTGTACATATTGAGCTCATTTAGCCTTTCCTCATAGAGCTTTTGATGCAGATCCTACACCATCTTGGTAGCCCTCCTCTGGATCACCTTCACTCTGTTTGTCTGTGTCTTTCCTAAAATGTGGTCTCCAGAACTGGACAACAGTACTTTAGGTGGGGTCCTACCAGTGACCTATATCAGGGCAATACCACTTCCCTCTTCTTGCTAGTGATGCTCCACCCCAGGTTCCTGTTGCCTAAGTGCATTATTTTGCATTTGCTTTTGCATTAAACCCTAGCTGCCAAACCTTAGACCACACCTCCAACCATTTTAAATCTCTTGTTGCCCTTTGCACCCCCACATGTCCACTCTGTTGCAGATCTTGTTATCATCCACAAAGAGGCAGACCTGCCCTTCCAGCTGCTCTGCTGTGTCACTAATAAAGATATTAAAGAGGACTGGCCCCAGCACTGACCCCCTGAGGTACCCCACTGGTCACTCTCCCTTCTTCAGAGTGAATTCCATTTACCACCACCCTCTGCCTCCTATCCCATAATGAGTTTCTTACCCATGCTACCACCTTATTGCCCACTCCCATGCTACTCACCTTGTTGCCAGCCTCCTATGTGGAATGGTGTTGAAAGCCTTGCTGAAATCTAGGTAGGCCACATCTGCCACCCTTCACTGCTCCAACACCTTGGTCACCTAGTCAAAACATGTTGTCAGATTTGTTTGGCATGACCCTTCCCCTTGTGAAATCATGCTGCATTGGGTCCTGCAATCCACTGGATTCCAGGCATTCCACAGTCCTTTCCTTTAATAGTGTTTCCATTAATTCCCCTACCACTGATGTCAGACTGACAGGCCTATAAATGCCTGCCTCTTCCTTGCCACCAGTGGGACTATGCTTGCTCTTCTCCTGTCCTCTGGTACCACGCAGTCTTCAGTGAACTGTTAAGCAAGTCTGCCAGGGGTGCAGCAAGTACCTCCTCTGTTCCCTCAGTGCTCTTGGGTGTGCCCCTTCTGGCCCAATGGCTTTTTCCACCCTCAGATTAGCAAGTGCTAGTCTGACCCTCTCCTCAGAAAAGGGACTGGTGTCCATTTCCTTCCCCTCAAAGCTCCTAGTGCCTTTCATGATCCCACCCCTTCCCCTTCTACTGTGAACGCTGAGCAGAAGTATTTGTTTAGGATGTTTGCCTGCTCTTTGTCCCCCTTCTTTCTGTTGCCCTGCAGTGCTCCCCGAAGCTAATCTTAACATTTCTAGCTGTCTTTCCCATATAAAAAGCTCCACCCATACATTTTACCAGGAATATAAGCCCCAGACTATCACATATAGTCGACTGGTGAATTTTGGACTGTTTATTTACATTAACACTACTAAATGTGATACCTGGGGCTACATACCTACAGAAGGAATATTGTTTATGTGGATGGCATCACTTGGTGCCTCTTTTTAACCAATCAGGGATATGTAATTTTGGCCCATAATTAGGCTTCTCAGGTATGTCTAAAGGTACATGGCTGCACCTCGTGCTAAGAAAACACTGGAAGTGTACAGTTATTGGCCCATAACAACACACCGTTATGTCTTGTTACTTTCTTCAGGACTGTCTTTAGAGCGCTGAGTCTTTCTGTGGCTTAGATATGGCAGGGATAGAGTTAAGGGCTTCATAGAGACCTGGGGAGGGAGCAGTAAGGCAGGAAACATGGGTGGGGGTGGCTACCTGAGCAAAAAAAAAAATGTATAAACACTAGGTCTTGGCAAAGGTTAGGGACTGGTACATCAGCAAGAAACCTGTATAGACAATCGGTCTTGGCATAGGTCAGGGACTGGTATGTCGTCTCAGTGTAGGTTAGGGACTGGTATGTCAGCAAGAAATGTGTATAGACACTTGGTCGCAGTGTAGGTGAGGGACTGGTACGTCAGCAAGAATTGTGTATATACATTAGGTCTCAGTGTAGGTTAGGGGATGGTATGTCAGCAAGAAATGTGTATAGACACAAGGTCTCAGTTTAGGTTAGGGATCAGGTTTTATGTGCAAACTAGATGGACCAAGGTTTTCTTTCTGCTGTGATTTTCTGTTTCACTGATCTTTCACCATGATCTTTCTTTGTTTCAGTAGTGTTCTCTCTCTCTCTTTATATCCGTCTCTCTCGCTCTTTGGCTTCTCATTTTGTTACATGTAACTACATCGCCTGCTGGGAAGACATGAGTGGTGTGGTATCATGCATGTTGTTTGAGTGCGAGATTAAGTGCCAGAAGCCAAACATTTCAGTGAAATCCCTTGTATCCTTAAGAGTGGCAATGGGAGATGTATTTAGATACTGTAAATCTACTGTATTATTTTTAATCATTTTAAATTGCTCTAGCAGTTGCTAAGGCAGCTCTTCTCTTAGTGTGCGAGACACGCTGCAAAATGAGTGTCTCTTGTGCTAAGAAAAGAGCAGCTGTATTCCTTTTTTTTTAATAACATCTCTTTATTCAATTTGAGAAAAAGGAAAAAAGACAATACAAACATGCAACAAAACCTGGCAAACCAGGCACACAGCCCAAAAACTGACCGTGTAAACTATATACAATAACTTTGTACAAGCTCAGGAATGATGTCCCCCCCCTCCACCCAAATTATCTTTAATCCAACAGGACCCCTTAATAAAAGCAGTATCCTCATATGAATTACAAATCAAACCACTGCCCCCCAGACCTATATGACTCCCTCAGTTTAATAAGTAACCCATTGGCCCCATTTCTATAGATATTAAATCATCCCCAAGGGGTGACACCTCCCTGAGCTCCCCAAGATAGAGTCCCCATCCCCCCTATCTTTATAGCAGGCTCAGTATTCTTATCTCCCCGAAGAGTCCCCAATATCCCTCCATACCCTCTTCCTATATAACTTAGTCCCCCTATCTCTTTAGCTTCTCTATCGTCTCATTCTGATACAACACAAGCTAAACACAGCCCGACAGGCAGACCCAAGTCCAACCAAATGGCCCCTAGTGGGAATAAATTGTTTCCAGTACTGCCCATCTTTTGTCATAGGACCCTTTCTTCCCTTCTGAACATAGGTGTCTCCTAATTGTAGATAAGGCTCCAATAAGGTCCCCCACCCAGTGGATATAACCATATAGTTGGTCATCCTTCCAATGCTGGACCACATACATTTTGATTATCATCGCTATCAGCGATACATGATATTTAGGGGTAGCCCCCTCAATTTCCGAGAAGTCCCCCAAGATACACATCTCCGGAGTAATAAACTCTTAGTAGTCCAACAATGGATCGATCCATCTGCCTCTTAATTTCATCCCACAAGGACCGAATTTTGCAGCAATCCCACAACACATGTAGTAAGTCTCCTCTTTCTGCTTGGCATCTAAAACATCGGTCTGTCTGTCTAAGGCCTCGTTCATACAGTTTCACAGGGCTAAATATAAGTTAGAAGCAATGAATGATTGCAGGCTTCTATATTTGGGTATCACAATATATTTTATACTCTTCCATACACTAGCCCAGTCAATAAGGCGAGACCTCAGCTTATTATCCCAAAATGGCACTACTATAGGAGCACTCGTCCCATAAAAATCCAGCAAAATTCTATAAACTTGCGACAAAGCTCTGGTTTTCAGGTCAACTCCTCACAGCTCACCCCAACTGAATGAACGAACTGCGATGCCCCTACCTTCTTTAGTGTTCCCTCAAGTGCCCGCGTAGGCTGCAATCTATGAAAAAAGGGCATTCCATCACACTGTGCTGGAAGACCCACCCTGCCGTCGAGGATTACATCCTTTAGGCTTAGACCCAACACCCACTTAGACCATTTCCCCTTAATTACCCCATTACCTATAGTTACGCTAGGGTTGCCCATAAGGGGTTACTCTTGGGCCCTCATTTGCTCTTTTCTCTGGGCCACAGATAAGAACAACCACTAGGCTTCTGCCATCTTCAAAATTGGGCTTCCCCTCTTCTGTTTAAGATAAGTCATTAAATTAGCATATAGAGGCACCTCAAAAGATAAACCTGCTTCTCTCAATATTTGAGTCTCTAGCTGTAGCCAATCTGGAACATAGGATTCACCCTCGGCACACCCACCCCACCGGGCCATTAAGCTCAACTGCCCTGCCACATAGTATAAATGGATATCTGGCAATTTAACTCCCCCCAGTGTTGGAGGCAAACATAAGTCACTATATTTTTTCCGAGGTGGTTTACAATTCCACAGAAAATCCGAAATTAACTTCTTAACCAGATTGAACCATTTTTTCGAGATACTATATGGGGCAAGGTATACCGGGTACAGTAGCCTCGGCATCAGATTCATCTTAATGAGCCCAAGCCTGGCCATAAAATTGAGAGGTAACATATTCCATCTCACTAAGTCTCCTCTGATAGCCGTAATTATCTCCCCCATATTTGTTTCAGCCCCTGCTTCATAATCTCTTGTAATCCATACACCCAGGTATCTCATCCTGTCTGCCATCCACTGAATATGGAACTGAGTAAAATCTGCCTTACAGACATGTGGTGTCAAAGGTAAAATCTGGGTTTTAGCCAAGTTTAATTTATAGTTTGAGACTCTATCAAATTGCTTAGTTAAACCCCTGATCCTATTAAATCCATCAGCCGGGTCTGTTAAATGGAGGAAGACATCATCCGTAAAGACTGAACATTTTAGCTCCCTTCCTCCTATCACCACCCCCATTATTCGTCGATCATTATTGATAGCCCTCAAAAGGGGTTCTAAGTCAGTATTGAACAGTATCGGGGAGAGAGGACAACCCTGGCGCATCCCATTTTTCAACTGTATTTCCTATGAAATATAACCATTGCACAAGATTATTGCTGTCGGAGCAGCATATAAATTCTTGATACCCTTTAGGAGGCGCTTAGGGAAACCCATCCTCTCCGTTATGGCGCACAGAAAGGGGTGGGAGACCCTGTCAAAGGCCTTCTTGGCGTCAAGTGATATTAAGGCTATAGGAATCTGAGAATCCTCGGCATGATTCAGAATATGGTGAAGCTTTCTCAAGGCATCATGTACTCCCCTTCCTGGCATGAACCCCACCTGTTCCTGGCTAATTATCCCAGGCACTATCCGCCAGATTCTGTTAGCCAATATTTTAGTGAGGATCTTAATATCTTGGTTCATCAATGCAATAGGCCTATAGCTGGCCGGATCATCTTTGGGTTTTCCCGCTTTAGGGATTAGAGTAACACAGGCCTGGTTGGGGGGATGAGGCACCCCATCCTGCATTATAGTATTATAAAAGTCCTGGAGCATGGGTAGTAGAATCTGAATAAAAGTCTGATAAAACTTTGCCGTGAGGCCATCCGGTCCCGGTGTCTTACCCCTAGGTAAAGATTTGACTACCTCTGTTATCTCTGTAGCTCTTATGGGAGCTATCAGTTCCCTAGCCTGTAAAGGGCCTATCACAGGCAAAGGTATCTGTTCTAGAAATGCCTGACTCTCCTCCTCCCCTACCACGTTACTAATCTGGTACAGATCCCTAAAGTACCGTCCAAAGATATCTGCTAATTCCTGGGGGTCAGTGATTACCCTCCCATCGTATCGAATAGACGTTACTGTTCTACTCGCTTCCCACTCCTTAACTCTAGCCGCTAACAGCCGACCCAGAATGTCTCCCTGCAAAAGGTATTTGGCATTAATCTTTTCCAACCAAAAATCGATTTTACCAGAGACCATGTCTTCCAGCTCCTGCCTTAAACTCTTAAGTTCTCCATCATCTTCTTCTGACGATCCTTCCAGGGGTGTCAGACAGGTAATGGCCCTTAAAAGAAAATCCTCCTTTGCCTTCCACTGCCTATTTCTTTTAGCTGTCAGGTCTTGAGCCACCGCTGCAAAGAGTACCTTGGAGGCCGGCCAAGCCAGACTCCTATTTGTCATCGTAGGTAGTTGTTGCTGAATAATTTCCAACAGGGCTCCCTCAAGCTTATCCTTAGTCCTAGGTTCCGACAATAACGCATCGCTCAACCTCCAACAAAAAGGTCTGGGTGGGCCAACTTTCGGTTCCCAAACTAGTGAGATCGGAGAGTGGTCTGAAAAAATTCTACCTTCCGTTGCAAGTTCCCTAATCCCCATAAGTACCTCCCGGTTCACCAAAAAAAAAATCGATACGAGATTGCATCTTATGCACCGCTGAATAGAATGTCATACATAAACGCCCACCCACGTGGGTCCGTGCTGGGTCCACTAAAGCCAAGGCTTCTAACAGCTTGCTCAGAGCTATTTGGGTCTTGGTCAGCGGTCCTTTAGTAGGTGGGATCCTATCCTCGCTATTATCAGTATAACAATTCCAGCCTCCAGCCAAGATAAGAGCATGCCACAGTAAGCCAGCTATGTCCCTCTCTATCGACGAAAAAAACTCCACTCTAGGAGGCATCGGGCCATATATGGAGGCCACCGTGGTGGCCCTCCCATAGAGCAAGCCCGAAATATAGATCACTCTACCATCCTCCCTTGAAACCACCTGTTCAACACTGTATGTACAGGACTTCCTAATCAAGATCGCCACCCCTCCAGAGGCCCTCCTTTTGCCTACCCCGGAAACCTGTCCCACCCATAGTCGTTTAAGGCTATTGAATTCCTCTGTCAAAAGATGTGTTTCTTGTAAAGCCACAATATGGGCACCTATTTGGTCCAAGTGTTTCAAAATCACCAACGTTTTGCGGCTACCCCCGAGCCCTTTAACATTCCATGAGACCAGTTTAAGAGTCACCATTAACCATATCCAAGAGTGGTATTGGGGCAATTACTCCTCAAAACCCTACCCGAGCCTGCTATCCTAACAACTGCCCTCAGGGACTCTCTCTCTCTCTCTCTCTCTCTCTCTCTCTCTCCTCTCCCACCCCTCCCCTTACCCCCTGCCCCTGATCCCTAGATGCTTGTCCTCTAGTCCTCGGATCATCGATGAGCTCATCCCTGTTCCGCCCCCTGCCCTCCCTGAACCCCTCTTCCCCGGGGCCCCTTATGTACCCTATGAAGCCTTTGGCAGCCCGTTACTCTAGTCACTGCTTCCCTAAATCCTTCCTCTTGACCCTCGGCTGACTGGCTGGTCAACCAACCACCCCGACTCTACCCATACTCACTATCCGATCTCTCAAAAGAGACCTCCCCCTTTCTCTGACCTCCGAGACCCTAACAGTCTCTCACCCTAGTTGTAGCCAATGGGAAGCATTTAAGAGCCAGTCTATTCTCCCATCAGCCATTCCCCTTAACTTATAAGTTCCTCTTCTAAATCAAATCTCTCCAAAATGTCCTTAAAGTCAGGGCTCCTATCCTAAGCTCAACTCTGGTCAATCCTGCCCCTTTCTCCGGAGCGTCGAGGTATGGGTATACAGAGAGGATCCCCAGGGTCTCCAATTAGGAGAATTAAAGAACAGTCTAAACCCGCAGTGGGATCCGAGGAGAAGAGAAAGGAAAAAACCCTTCTCCATGACCGGGCCTGTCCTACTGATTCCAAACGCTCTCAGGTATACCCTTCATGTCCCTTTTTTAGTTCTAGTTTACCTTTCCCCTAGCCAATAATCAACCTTGTTCTTTCAGACCCCTATTATAATTGCTGTCCCTCACACATTGGACCCCTTCCCCACGTTACCCCGGATCTTCCCCTTTAGTCCACTTGATGGCCCCCAGAATCCCTCCTTTTATCTCCCGTAGGCCTCACATCTTATTTGGCGAACGCCCCGGCTTCTACACATGCCTCCGTATCAGTGCTAACCCCCTCATGTGCCCTCCTCCCCATATTACTGTCCCATGCCAACTTTAAAGCAAACTGAAGTGCACGCCCCTTATTGCAGTTTTCCTCTCCCAAGCCCATGCTTGCTGAAACTCTTTTTAGCTCCAATCTCCATCTCTGGATTTGCTAACAACATATTCAAACTTTAAGCTCTTCCCATAAAGTAAATATAACAATCTTGAATCTAAACAAATAACATGTCAGCAGTTCCAGTCCAACCAAGTTCAGCATATTCCACCCACTCATCTCAGATAGCTCAGCTTGGTGCCTTGAATAAATCCGGCAATTCCACTCGCAGCCCTTCCAGTGCGTCTTTAGCTGTAAGGTATCTTTTCTCTCCCGTTTGTAGCCGGACCACCAGTGTAGCAGGGTATTGAAGCTGGAATTTAATACCAGCCAAATACAGCTTCTTTTTAATATCTACATATTCCTTCTGCTTGCTTCTTATTGATGGCGTTTGGTCCTGAAACATCCACTAGGTGGCACCATTCCACTGTATTGTTTTCTTTTGTCTTACTGAAGCCAGCACGAACATTTTTTGTATCTTACTTACCCCCGAGGGACCAGGGACAAGCTGTCCAAACCCTCATTGATTACCTCACCACACTCCCACACAAGGCAGAGCAGCTCATTCTAGGTGACCTTAATGTCAACTGGCTTGGTACCACTGCCTCGCATATCAGGGACTCCTTCACCGCTCTAGATATGACCCAATTAGTTGCCTCACCTACTAGATAGAACCGGTGAAGTGGCTTCAGCACCCTCCTAGATGTAATTCTGTCAAACCATCCCAATAAAATCAGGGATATTAATGTACTACCAGACTCTCTTAGTGACCACTCTCCTGTCCTTTGTCACTGGTCATCCTTCGCACCAAAACCAGTGCCCTAGGTCACCTCGCGCCGACGCTTTCGCCCTGGGGGTCTCAGAAAGCTAAAAATGCACCTAGCTCAGCTTGATTGGTCCCCAGTCCTACTAATAGCAGATATTGACTCTGCCCTAGCCTACTTCTCCAGTGCCTTCAGCAAGGCCTGTCACCTTTTCGCCCACCTGACCAGAATCTGCACCAAAAAACAAAACGCCTCATGGATCTCCCCATCCCTTATCCAAAAACTGAAACAAAGAGATAATCTCTGGCATATTGCCATCGAGACAAGCAAATTGGCTGACAGACAAGCCTATAATGCAGCACGTAACAAGTGCACCTGGGCTATAAGGCAGGCTAAAGCCAAATATTACCAAACCACCCTTGCATCCACTTGGGGCTCATCCCGTGCCTTCTAGAACAATACGAAGGAGCTCAATGGAAAGACCCACTCCCCCACCATCACTGCTCTCCGTAGCCGGTACCATCACTACTGATCCTCCCCGCATAGCTGAGTGCCTCAATATGGCTTTCTCTGATCTAAATTCTGTCCTCCCCAACTACTTTTTCGATTCTATCCCTGCCTCCACTCCCCCAACCTAGATCGCCCCCCTTTCTACCTGCATGCCATATCCCCCTTGAAGCCAGGTCTCATTTGCAAAAAGCCCTAGCTAGCAGCAACCCCAGCTGTGATCCCCTGGACTCCAGGATCCTCTGATTAGTCTTGGATACTGTACTGGCCTCTCTCACCGACTCTTAAACCGGTCACTATGCCTTGATCAGTTCCCAAGTGCTTGGAAAATTGCAGAAATCACCCCAGTCCATAAGAGTGGAGATAGAACCTCCCCTAACAACTTCAGGCCCATCTCCATTTCCCCCCACTCTCCAAAGCACTAGAAAAAATAGTAGCCATTCAGCTGTCTGAGTACCTAGCCAAATACAAACTGATGTGTCCGGAACAGTTTGGGATTCCGCCCTGGACACAGCACCACTACAGCCCTCCTGGAGTTCTCCCAGCACTTCCACTCTGCTCTCGACTCTGGTCACGTTGTTGGTGCAGTGTTCACTGACCTCTTCAAGGCCTTTGACACTGTCTGTCACCCCCTTTTACTTTACTTCATTCCACCTACTTGGCTTCTCCCCTGGCCTGGTTTACCAGTTACCTCTCTACCAGATCCCAGTGTGTGAAGGTAAATGGCACCCTGTCTAATACCCTGCCCGTTCGCTCTGGGGTCCCCCAGGGTTCCACCCTGGGCCCCGTTCTGTTCAGCCTCTTTCTCAACTTTCTCCCCAGCTCCTGCTCGGGCAATATGCTCCTCTATGCTGTTGATGCAGTCCTTTTTGCCTCCCACCCTGACCCCACATCTCTTCAGGAATCCCTGCAGCATACATTCAACCAAGTCAAAAAGTGGTTCCTCGACCACTGGCTGGTCATTAACCTCAAGGAAACCAAATCCATGCTTTTTGCTCACCACCAGAATAAGGCTAAAAATGACCCCCTTTGCATCCTCCCCAGTAATCCACACCCTCTCGAGCAGGTGTCATCCTACAAATACCTGGGCATCACCTTCAACTCTGCTCTTACCTTCCACATCCACATAAATACCCTGTCGTCAGCTATTATTTCTCGGGTTGACCTTCTCTATCGAGATGGAGATTGCTTCCCCCAAAACCGCCCTCCGACTGGCCATCAACTGCTCCGTCCTGTCCTTAGTGGACTACGGCCTACCCATCTATGCCATGGCCGATAATACCACCCTCGTCAAAATTCACTCCTCAATAAACAAGGCCTGCAGACTCCTGACCAGCGCATTCCACCACACTCATACTTGCCTGCTGTATTCCACCGCCAACCTGCTCACCTTTAAGGAGTGCCAAAATCCCTGCTGAGACTCCCCGGGTCACTGTGTCCCTGCTGCAGGCATCCCCAACTGTAGCCACATGTAGTGCAGTTAAGGCTACTTTCCAGGTGCCCTGTACCAAGACCTCTTTAGCCCATAGGTCCTTCCGCTACCATGCCCCCACATGGTTCAACTCCCTCCTGCCCTCTGTCACTAATCTTACCAAAATTGATCCTTTCAAAGTCACTCTCCGTAACCTCCTCTTTGACGCCCGAAGCTGTAGTTGCCCCTAAATAATGTAATGTTGGGGTCTCTCCCACCCAGCCCATAGCCTTGACAATGTCCATTGGACTGCTATCCCCCCCTTTTTCCCTCCTACCCCTTCATAGGTATTCACCCCTGGTACATCCAGGGTTGTACCTTCCATTATAGTAAAATTTTATATGAATGTAACTTACTGTATGCAACTTTATCTGTAAACCACTGTTGTAAATGTGCGCTTTTTGTTATCTGTATTATCTGTATTGCATCTGTATGTTACCACTGTTGTACCTCACACTGTAATTATGTCTACCCTCCCTGCGACAAGGTGCCTTTATAAATGAGTCCACGACTCAAAGGTTGTAAACCCGACTTTCAAATAAATAAATAAATATTGAGGGCATGGCTACATAGATCACGGGCTACTGTACCGCACAGACTTTAAGGTTATTTTTGTAACTAGATACACATCTAAACAACAAAACATGTCAGCCCTGTTGGTTCTTTTCCCATATGAAGGTCTTCATGCTTTCCTTTCTGTTCAGAAATGAACAAGGACACAGGTCTGTAAAGGACATGTAAAGTGTTGCTTTATGCATTTAGTGACTGAACGACTGAACTGAAAACTTGTAATTACAATATTACAATATTATATGCTATTTGAGAGAGAACAAACACGAAATCTATATTACGGTCATTGGCAATGGTAAACACACACACACACACATGCACATACCTGCATGTGTGCGCGTGCATACCTGCATGCAGGCACATACACATTAAAATAAAACTTCAGACTGACAGTGGGTTTCAAATAACAGGACAAATTGATTAAGGGGGAACAGGCAGCACTAAGAGTCCCACATTTAAGTTTGGAGCTGGTCCCAATTTGCACTTTTTTAAAAAACAAAACAAACAAAAAAAACATTTTACTTACTATTTACTGTAGTAATAGTAGATCATATCTGGTGGATCATTCTGACTCCCAAGCTGCCATTTGCTATAACCAAATATTCCAGAATCTCCTGCAGTTGAAGTCAGAGCTGGGCTGCAGCAGTGGGAGATTCAATAGCCTGCAGTGCATGGGCAAACTTTTATAAGCTTTAATCTTCTGTTCATGTGGCAGTAAGGTCTTACAGACCAACTGATAGTTTTCTTTGACTGGGTGACAAAAGGTAATAGAGAAGGGCTACACTGTGAATTTACTGTACTTCAATTTCAGCAAGACTTTAGACTTGGTGCCTCACAGAAGACTGCTGAAAAAGCTGGAGGACCTGGGTTCAACTAGGTACATAGATGAGTAGAAAACTGGTTGAAGGAGAGACTGGCTCAGCAGAGAATGGTAGTAAATAGGGTCAAATCGGAAGAGAAGGAGGCCAGGAATGGGGTGATGCAGGGATCTGCCCTGGGTCTTGTCCTCTTCAGTGTGTTCATCAGCGACACTGGAGAGCACATCTAGGGCAAGCTGTGTCTCTTCGTAGATGACATGAAGCTCTGCAGGAGGATAGATGGTGATAAAATGATTAGGGAGATGCAGAAGGATCTACAAAGACTAGAGAGGTGGTCTAAGGTTTGGCAGTTGAAATTCAGCACCATAAAATGCCAGGTTAGACACCTAGGTGAAAAAAAACAGGACAGAGTACTTGATGGGAGGAGTTAAACTGAGCACTGTGGCAGATTAAAAGGACCTGGGAGCCATCATTAGTGACTCCCTCAAACAAATGAAGCCAGTGTACAGTAAAAAGGGGTATTAACAGCAGGAAAAAGGAGGTAGCACTACCTCTGTAGAGGTCACTGGTGAGTCCTTACCTGGAATACTGTGCTCAGTTCTTTGGTCTTCCCCAAAGGCAGGACAGAGATAGACTGGAGAACAGTGCAAATGCAAGGTGACCAGACTCTGTGCCAACAGGGCATATCTAATGAAGAATGTATGAGGAAACACTAGCATGAACAGTAAAAGAAGGCGACAAGACTTTCTATAGATACATTAGTGAAAGGAGAAAGTCAAGAAGAGGTATTGCTAAGATCAAAGGGGATAAGTGTGTGTGTGTGTGTGTGTGTGTGTGTGTGTGTGTGTGTGTGTGTGTGTGAGAGAGAGAGGAGGAGGAGGACCATGTAAAAGCATCTATCCTAAATAGATACTTCTGCTCAGTATTTACTGTAGAGAAGGTAGGAAAGGGCCCACAGCTCTGTACCATGGACGCAGGGGGGAAGGAGGTGTGCACTAGTCCCTTTACAAAAGAAAGGGTCCTACAAGAGCTCGATAAGCTCAGGGTGGACAAGGCAATGGGACCTGATGGCATACATCCCAGGGTACTAAAGGAGCCAAGGGTGGAACTAGCAGAGCCATTATCAGAACTGCTTAGTGAGTGTCTGAGCACAGGAGAGGTCCCAGAAGACTGGAGAAGGGCTCATGTGATCCCGCTCCACAAGAGTGATAGCAGGGAGGAGGCAAGGAACTACAGAGCAGTCAGTTTTACCTCACTAGTGAGCAAGATTATGGAGACACTCCTTAAGGAAATGATAGTGCAACACTTGGAATCCATAGGAGCACAGGAGCCAAGACAGCATGGGTTTACAAAAGAAAGGTCCTGTCAAACTAATCTCATAGATTGCTTTGACTGGGTAACCAGAGTGGTGGACCAAGGGGGAGCAGTTGATGTTGCCTACCTTGACTTCAGCAAAGCTTTCGATACTGTTCCATATAGAAGATTGATTAATAAGCTGGGTAGGCTCTGGGTGGGTCAGACATTGGTCAACTGGGTGGCAAACTGGTTGATGGGCAGAAAACAGAGAGTGGTGGCAAACGGTATACAGTCAGAAGAGATGCAGGTCACAAGTGGGGTACCTCAGGGATCAGTCCTGGGGCCAGTTCTCTTCACTATCTTCATCAGTGACATTGCAGATGGACTGGAGGGTAAGGTTTGTCTGTTTGCAGATGACACCAAGATCTGCAACAGAGTAGATGATCCAGATGGGGTGGGCAAAATGAGAAGAGATCTGGATAAACTAGCAAAATGGTCGGAAGAGTGGCAACTGGGGTTTAATGCAAAGAAGTGCAAAATCATGCACATAGGGTAGAGAAACACTGAAGCCACCTATAGACTGGGAGGGGAGTTGCAACTGGGGTTTAATGCAAAGAAGTGCAAAATAATGCACATAGGGTAGAGAAACACTGAAGCCACCTATAGACTGGGAGGGGAGTTGCTGGCAGTCACAAGTGAAAAAAGAGACTTGGATGTCATCATCACTGATGACCTGAAATCATCCAAGCAGACCACTAAAGCAGTAGGTAAGGCTAGGGGGATGTTAAGGTGTATTAGTAGGGGTATCACAAGTCTGAAGAGGAAGGTAATAATCCGTCTTTACAAGACACTGGTTAGGCCCCATCTGGAGTACTGCATGCAGTACTGGAGGCCACACCTTCCCAAGGACATTAACCAAATTGAGGCAGTCCAGAAAAGGGCCACCAAAATGGTGCAGGGACTGCATCAGAAAACATATGAGGACAGACTAACTGAACTCAGTATGTATACCCTAGAGCAAAGGAGGGAGAGAGGTGATATGATTGAAACATTCAAACACCTTAAGGGCATTAACAAGGTGAAAGAGTCTAACATGTTTCAATATAAAAAAAATAGCAGGACAGGACACAGCATGAGAATAGAGGGAGGCCGATTAAGGGGTAATGTGAGGAAGTTCTTTTTCACAGAAAGGGTGGTGGATGCATGGAACGGCCTACCTCAGGAAGTAGTGGATATGAATACAGTGCAGGGCTTCGAACAGGCATGGGATAGGTATAAGGGAGCAATACAGATCAGTATGAATAGATGGGCCATTGACAGAGCAAAGGCCTATGGCACACTCATAAGGTAGAAAAAGAAATGGGCAGACTAGATGGGCCTTGCGGTCCTTATCTGCCGTCAACTTCTATGTTTCTGTGTTGTCTCAAGAAACTAAATATGTACTCGCTGGAGACCAGCAACCAAGGGAGATGCGATGGAGACCTTCAAGTTCCTGAAGGGAATAAACAAGGTGAATTTCAGGAAACTATTTAGCAGGAGTAGAGTCAAGAACCCGAGGTCACAAGTGGTAACTGGTGGGAGGAATATTTAAGCCGGATGTGAGGAAGTTCTATTTTATGAAAAGGGTGGTGGAGCCATGGAGCAGTTGGTCAATGGATGGGATGGGCACCAAGACCGTAAATGGTTTCAAGGATGGCAGGGAGAGAGTGATGGGCTTGGTGGTCACTCAGGCTTGTAGCAGTAGGGAGGGGAGCAGGGGGTGGACTGAGAGAGATAAAACCCCCATTGATAAGTCCCAGGATAGATGGGGAACTCTGGGCTGACTAGTTGGACCTTTGATCCTTTTATGCTATCTTTATCAATGTTTCTGTGTTTTCTTGTCCCACTGTCTCCCCGGGGCTAAGTGCAGTCCTCTGTGATTGTGCTGGGCCCGGGGAAGATATCGGGACCAGCAAACGAAAGATATTTCTAGGGACATGGATATGTTGTTTAGCCACACTTATTGGCAGGTTCCTTGCCGCTTTAAATCTTGCCGGAAGGTCTTCAAGCTGGCTCCTCACCCACCCACCGGGTGGTAAAACTCTGGCTCCGTCCCATGCGCCAGATCTTCCTTACCGCTTGGAAGCCCAGGTTCCCTCCTTAACGCGCTGCGTTTAAGACTGGTTCCTAATTCTTCGAAAGTTCAAAATCAAAAAGTTTTTTGCTGAAAAGACTTAGGTCTTCTTCTTCTCGCGGCTGCGATGGACAAATCGACTCCCGGTTTTCGGAGGTGCCCTTGCGGGCAGAAGATGTCTAGGACGGATCCGCACTCCACGTGCTTCTACTGCCTGGGCCTTGAGCACGACCCGCAGGCCTGCGACTTGTGCTCTTCCTTTTCGGCCTACGTCCTTGAAGACCGTGCTGGCCGATTACAACTGGGGCGCCCCGAGAAAAGAATTCCACCAGTGAAATCTAAAGAGGCCCGATTAGCGGTGTCCGCGGCGGCGGGCTCGGCGGATCAGCTCGAGCAGATGATCGCCCTCGAAGAGGAGGCGGCGCGGGCCGCTTCTACCTCGGCTGCGGCATTTATCCCGCTCTCTCTCGGTGCCTCGTACTCGGCTTCTTTTAAGGAGCTTTGTTTGACCCTCTCGACCAAGGTGAGGGTCCAACTTCTTCGGGACCTTTTTCCAGGTCCAAAAAGAGCAAAGTAAGTCTCTCCGTCGGCGCTCTTGGGGCGGGAAAGATCCCCTCCCTTGTGGGACAGTCGACTTGATCGACCCCTCAGCTCGGCCACTGGCTTCGGTGTCCCGTCAGGCCAGTTGGCCGAGACTCCCGTCGGCGGTGAGATTTTTCTCGACCCATTGAGCAGGTTGTCGGCTGGAGAAGCTGAATCCCCTCTCCCGGTTCCCCGGTGGGGTTGAGGATCCCGTCGGCTCGTCTGTGCCTCGGTTCCGGAGCCTTCAGTGGGATCATCGAGCCGAGGAGTGCCATTTCGACACTTCTCCTCGCCTTCCTCGGCCTGGTCGAGACTCTGGTCTCGGACATCCTGCCGGTCCAACGATCCCGCCGCCATAGGCGGTCTTAGTCTTAACCCGTGGCAAGCGGCGCCGCCGCCTTCCTCTTCCTCGGACGAGGGGAGGCTTCGGCGCAAGTTGCGTCGGAGGTACGAGGAACTTATGTGGCAACAGCTCCTTTTGACCGGGAATAAGCCGACCCAGTCGTCTTCCCCAGCCATTAAGTGGCTGTCACTGGACCAGCCGAAACAACCCCTCGTTGTAGTCGAGGAGCCTGTTCTCAGGCCAGTTGTTCGGCCAATTCCAGCTGCCCCACCGATTCTGGTGGAACCTCCGCCTCCACAGCCATTAGTTGGGGCTCCGACCAAAAATTCTCGGTCGGCCTTGGGTTTGCCCATAGGCTGTCTGTCACCCTCACTCCCGATAAACCTCGGCAGGTGGAGGTGGCTCAGGCCGAGCAGCTCTTAGGACTCTTCTGAGTCCGATGGCAGTTCCTCCCTCTTCTCCAAGCACATGGACTTGCAGTCCTCGGGAGGGCAATCAATGGACGATAGCCCTTCGTCCTTCTTAGGGTTGCCGACTCATCTGGAGTCCACCGGGATGGCTTCGAACCCGTTCTAGCAGAGCCAGGTATCCCCTCAGGAGATTCTGGACCGAGGATTCTCCCTACGGAGGCCTTTCCGGTGGCGAAGCCATAGTAGGTCCGGCCTTGGAACTTTGGCAGCGTCCTGCTTCCTGCCCTGCGCCTTCGGCCAGGTTGGCCAGGAAGTATGTGGTCCCTACCGGTTCCCTGTCCGGTTTTTCGGAACACCCCTCGGCCGAGGGGTTGGTTACCGACAGCGTTTTCCGGCATGCTGGGAATGCCAGGGATGTGGACAAACCTCCCGACAAGGAATCCAAGAAATTGGATTATGCCGGGCAAAAAGTCTATGCTGCGTCCTCTCTCGGCCTTCGTCAGGCCAGTTCGGCCGTCCTCATGGCACATTTTTCTCATGCCCTGTTGGGCTCCCTGGATGAGGTTGTCCCTCATCTTCCCGCAGATCTGCAGACTACGGTCAGGCAGGTGCGGGACCAGGGCAGGGCAGTGGCCAAACAGCAGCTTCAGACTGCGTTAGACATCGGGGACTCATGTGCCAGGTCTGTGGCGGCCGCAGTGGCCATGCGTCATCGGGCTTGGCTGAGGATATCCACCTTTACCTCAGATACCCAGCACAAGTTGGCGGATGTTCTCTTTTTGGGGACTGACCTCTTCGGCCCTGGGGTGGAAGGTCACCTGCAGAGGATCAAGAGGTCCAATGCTACCTTGGACTCTGTCTCTTCCGCTCAGAAGGACAAGGGCTGCAAGCCACAGCCTAAGCCCTTTCGTCCTTCTGCGCCCGCGGCGCGCCCGGCCCAGCAACGTCAGGGCCAGCAGGCTCGACCTTGGTATCCCAAACCCAAGCCATTGGCTTCCTCCAACAGGAAGCAGGGAGGTAAAGGCCCAGGAGGTCCCTCGGCGGTCCTCCTCCAAGCCTGCCCAGTGACGGGCTGAGGGGTGTCGCCCCCATCCCTGTCACCTCACCCCTGGTTCCCCCGTGGGGGGACGGCTCAGACACTTCCTTTCCGCCTGGTCCGCTGTTACCACGGACAGGTGGGTACTGGAGGTGGTGGGAAAAGGCCTACCTCTGGAATTCGAGCAGGCCCCGCCCTTCAGAGCCGTCGCACCTCGGGGGGCCTCGGGGTCCGCAGCCTCAATGGCGGCTCACCGAGCCGACATCGCTCTCCTCCTCCAAAAGGAGGTGATCACGGAGGTGGAGGGACCCCCTTCAGACCTGGGGTTCGTGTCCAGGTACTTCCTGGTTCCGAAACGGACGGGGGGTTGGCGCCCCATTCTCAACCTACACGACCTGAACAAGTTCCTAAGGTCTCGAACCTTCAGGATGGTCACTCTGGCGCAGATAATACCATCTCTGGAACACGGCGTGTGGTTCTGCTCTCTGGACCTACAGGACGCGTTCTTTCACGTCCCTATCCGTCCGTCACATCAGGATTCCTCTGCTTTCGAGCGGAGGGATCCCTCTTCGAGTTCGAGCCATGCCCTTCGGCTTATCTCCAGCTCCCAGGGTCTTCACCAAATGCATGGCAGTGGTGACAGCATTCCTGCGGCGCCGAGGGGTCCGGGTGTACCCTTACCTGGACGATTGGCTGATAGCAGCCTCCTCCAGACAGGAGGTGGAGCGGTCCAGAGATCTGGCCCTCCAGGTTTGCTCTCAAGTTGGCCTTCTCATCAACAAGGCCAAGTCGGAACTCGAGCCGAAGCAGGTGATCCTGTTCATCGGGGCAGAGCTCGACTCTCTTCGAGCCAAAGCACGGCTCCCGGAGGACAGGGCCGAGGTTCTTATCTCCTTTGCCCAATCATTTCTGGTTGGGCAATCGCGCCCTGCCCGGGACTTCCTGCGCTTTCTGGGTCTCATGGCGGCCTGTACCAGCGTGGTCCATTGGGCGCGCTGGCACATGCGCCCCCTTCAGTGGGGAGTGGTCACAGCGCTGCGATCCTTTGGACCAGCTAGTGATAGTGACCCAGGAGATGTGGAGCGCTCTCCAGTGGTGGACCGTTCCATTCCATCTGCAGGAGGGCATCCCGTTTGTCCACCCCGAGCCTACGGTCTCTCTATCGACCGATGCCTCTCTGATTTGTTGGGGTGCCCATCTGGGGGAACACCGAGTGCATGGCCTCTGGTCCCCGGGGGAGTCCTGATGCCACATCAACCTGCTGGAGCTCAGGCGGTCTGCCTAGCTCTCACCGCCTTTGCTCCGTTTCTCCGGGGTCAGAGTGGTCCGAGTCAGGCGGACAATGCCACGACCATGTGCTACCTGAACCGCCAGGGCGGGGCGCTCCATGCTTCTATGCAGAAGCTCTCCATTTTGGTCACTCATGCGCAGCCTGGAGGCAGATCTCCTAGCCATTCATGTGGCAGGAGCCTCCAACACCCTGGCCGATGCCCTGAGCCGGATAGGGGCTGCATCTCACGAGTGGTCTCTCCTGCCGGAGGTAGTACAAGATCTGTTCTCCCACTAGGGCACACCTCAGGTGGACCTGTTTGCCTCCAGGGAGAACGTGAAGCTGAGGCTGTTTCATGCCGCCCCCTCAGCAGGGCTCGCTGCAGGGGATGCCTTCTCGAGGCTGTGGACCCGGGCCTCTTCGCCTTTCCCCATTTCCCTTGATTCAGGTGCTTCTCAAAGCAAGGAGGGACAAGGCGCAGGTGATCCTGATAGCCCCAGACTGGCCCCGCCAGTTCTGGTACCCAGATCTCCTCAGCCTCAGCTCCAGGCTCCCGAGGCAGCTTCCAGCTCGCCTGGATCTGCTCTCAGTCAATCAGGGGAAGGTGTTCCATCCGGACCTTCAATCCCTGCACCTGACGGCCTGCTTCCTGAGCAGCTAGAGTTTCAGGCCTTGGGTCTTTCCGACGAGGTCCTCAGTGTTGTTGAGGCGTCCTGTAAGGAGTCGACCAGAAAATGCTACGCCTTCAAATGGAAGAGATTCTCCATTTGGTGTCAGGGCAAGGGCTTGGACCCTTCCTCCTGTTCTGTGGCAAGCATTTTGGACTATTTATGGTCCCTTTCTAGTCAAGGGCTTAGGTCGACGACCCTAAAGGTGCACCTGGCAGCCATCTCTGCTTACCGGGCGCGGGCCGGGGAGCAGTCGGTGGCGCAGGAAAAGGTGGTCGGGCGCTTTTTCAAAGGCCTTGATCACATTTCCCCTCCGGTGCGAGAACCTCCACCTCCGTGGGATTTACTGCTGGTACTGGCAAAGCTCATGGGCAAGCCATTCGAACCAATGCACAGGTGTGATCTCTCTCACCTGTCGTGGAAGACCACCTTCTTGGTGGCTATCATGTCAGCCAGAAGGATGGGAGAGCTCCAGGCGCTTGCATCGAGTCTCCTTACCTGGTCTTCCACAGGGACAAGGTTGTCCTGCGCCCCCACCCAAAATTCCTTCCGAAGGTGGTGTCGGAGTTTCACCTTAACCAGGTGCTGACTCTGCCGGTGTTCTACCCCAATCACACCTCGGAGGCCGAATATAGGCTCCATACTCTGGACCCTAGAAGAGGCTCGCTTATTATAAGGGCTGCGGCTGAAATTGGGAGAGGTTCGCCAGCTGTTTGTCACCCACGCTGAAGCAGCATCTGGCAGACCTGCAGCCAAGCGGACGATAGGCAGGTGGGTCACCTCCTGCATAGATCGCTGCTATAAGTTGGCGGGCATGGAGCCTCCCAGAGGATAAGAGCTCATTCTACCCGTCATACTGCTGCATCGGTGGCTGCTTCAGGGACGTCCCTATCCAGGAAATCTGCAGGGCTGCTACCTGGAAGTCAGCACACCTTTATTACCATTACCACATCGACCTTGAGGCACGCCGGGATGCTGGTTTGGGGCCTCGTTCTCAGTCTCTATTTCCTAAGTAGGGGTGTGCGCCTTGCCTCCCTCCTCCCGGAGAACTGCTAGAGTCTGCCAATAAGTGTGGATGAACAACATATCCATGTCCCTAAAATACAGGTTACTCACCTGTAACAGGAGTTCTAGGAATGGTATATATTGTTCATCCACCACCCATCCGACCTCCCTGGCTTCAACGCACAACCTGAGCTTCCAGCGGGCCAGATCTGGCGTCATGGGGCGGAGCCGAGAGTTTTACCAGCCGGATGGGTGGGAGGAGCCAGCTTGAAGACCTTCCGGCAAGATTTAAAGCAGCAAGGAACCTGCCAATAAGTGTGGATGAACAACATATACCATTCCTAGAACTCCTGTTACAGGTGAGTAACCTGTATATTTAGAACTTCTTAAAATACAGAGAGACAGCTACAGGAGATGCACACAGAGGGTACATGGCTACAGACATACAGTAGGGGTTCTCCCATTGGCTACTCTTTGGCAGCCCCCTGCCCCCACAATGGAGAACACTTTGACTGAGAGATCTCCCTTGACCCACAGACCAGGGGAGACCTCACTTCCAAATTCCCAGGCAGCCGGGCAGCCCAGGGAAAAGCCTCTCTTCAGTTTCACACTACTACATTGTGTCCTCTGCTCACAAGGTTGGAGAGCTTTAAGAGGACAATCTGGCCATTGAAGGCATGGGGTGCATCTGGAAACAAGCTGATCTTCCCTTGTCAATCTTCACCATTCATTACTTCCTGGGTGTAAGCCGGAGGTGCGCACTCATCACGGGAGCTTTTTTTTTTTTAATTTTTGCACTAACGGCACCGCCCTCGAGAGTGACGTCATGCGCGAGGGGCGGCCGTTAGTAGCGACCGACTCCTCCTCCAACTCAGTTCTGTTTCTCCCGCCGTCGAGGCAGCACCTGCTAGCGGAGCATCTTTTCCACTGCGTAGTTTGGGCCGACTCCTCTACTTCGCTTTTCGGCGCCATTCCGGTAAGACTGTTACTTTTCTATCATACGGCGTCGGTGTGTTTTCCTACTGTGTTTTCCTTAATAGTTTAGCGTGATGTCCGGTTCTGGAGCTAGCGCTTTTCGAGAGCAGACGCCCCTATGCGTCGGTGCTCCTGTGGCCGGCATTTCTCCGTCTCGGACCGGCATGCGTTTGTCTTCGTTGCCTGGGACCCAACTGCGACATGGATTAGATGCGGCGCCTGTTTCTCCATGGACGCCGTGTCCCTCGAAGTCCAGCGTTCAAGCTCGGCAAGCCCCGCCGACCTTCGGGGGACGACGTCGCTCAAGGGACTCTCAGGTAAGGTCTCTAGGCCCTTCCCCCGGGTCCCCTTCCGGGCCTATACGGTCCGAGGAGGAGGGGGTCTCCTCGTCTTTTCTTGCCGAGGAGGAGGCCCCTTCTGCAGTGTCGGGGGAGCGTCGTAGTCCCTCCCGGGGCCGCGACGCCGACACCGCCTCGGCAGTCACCTCCTCGGAGGTGCAGGCTCCCCCCGTGTCGAGGCCCTCGGCTCTTGGGCCTGGCACAGGTGGACCCTCGACGCCACCTTTTGGCGCTGTTTCGGATCGGCACCGTTCGGGTGCGGCAATCGCCAGCGCCGTTCAATGCCATTTGGATCGGCACCATTTTGTCGGCGCCCGGTGATCAAGCGGCGCCGCGTTGGATCGGCACCGTTGCGGCGCCCGGTGATCAAGCGGCGCCATTGGCTGATGCCGCAGGTGCCGGTGGTCATGGCGGTGCCGTCAGCGTTGCCGCCTCGCCTCCCGGCGCCGCTGGCGGCGCCGTGGGCCTAATCTTGCCTCCTCGCGGCGCCGGGTCAGTTTCCGGCACTGGGAGCGGTGCCGTTTGTCCTTCTGGCGCCGTGGGGGGTTGGGAGTCGGGCCTGGCTGCTGCCAGCGTTGAGGCGAGCAAGCGCGCCGTTGGTACCAGGGCCGTTCGCGGCGCCGTGGCCTCTGGGACCCCTGGGGTGGCCAGCATTGAGGTCCTGCTGGTCTCGTCTTCCTCGGAGGACGATGACTCAGACGTGGACCCATCCTGGCACCCCCACTCTTCGGGGTCTGGGTCCCCTGTGGCTAGAGGTACCAGGCGGCGCAGCGGGCCCCTCCCTCTGTCCCCCCTTCCGTCGTCTCCTGAGGGCTCCCCGGCTGGGGGTGGCCTGGGGTCCCAGGGGGCAGGCGTGGGGGCGACGGAGGGGGAGGCTCCCCTCTCTGGAGGGCCGGTGACAGCTACCCCCCAGGGTGCTGTTGCCCCCTCTGGGGACGGGGGAACGCTGCTGTCGAGGAGGAGGGCCCTCTCAGAGTCTGAGGGGTTGAGGGGCAGAGGGTCTGGCTCTCGGTCTTCTTTGGCCACCTCGGGGTGGTGGCCAGGAGCCGTAGTGCAGAACCCCGCCCCTCCTTCCGGGGCTCTAGGGTGCCCTCCGGCGGCGTTCTTGCGGACTGCCCTTCTGGATCCATGCAGTCCCGGCGTCGTCACAGGGGAGGTTCTCCCCCTGGGCTCTTCCAGGCTCCGCTTCCCCAGAGTTCCGTCCTGCGGCCTGGTCTGTTGTCTGGGATCCCTCCAGCTAGGGCTCCGTTCCCCAGATTCCAGAGCCCTGGCAGAGAGCTGTTGCCTCCTCGGAGGTGCCCCTCTCCCATCTCTCTGCCTTCACCACCCCCGCTCCCAGGCCATGTCGGTCCTATGGGTCCGTTATCCTGGGAGCAGTTCAGGGGTTCTGCGGCGGCCTTCCCCTCCTATGTTAGATACATGCATGAGCGGGTCTTTCGACTCTCCCCACCGCCGCAAGAGTCCTCTGGACAATCCAGCTCCCCATCATCCTCGGCTCCCTCCTCTGAGGGAAAGGAACCCCCTGCTCATCTTTCCTCCGATGCTGATTTCACTGAATATCAGCGTTTCCTGTCGAGGATGGTGAGGGATCTTCAGATTTCCTATGTTCGGAGAGACAATACCAAACGGGAGACGTGAGAATTCCTTGGCGAATTCAGTGCCCAGCATTTGGTGGTACCTTCCTGGCCCATCCCCTTCCAGGAGGTGTCTATCCGGTCCTGGCAGTCTCCAGCCGCTTCTTCTCCAGCCCCGGCTGACTGTCGGCGTAGGTATTGTGCACCCTCAGAGTCTCTAGGTACCCTTCCCAACCCCCTCTGGTTTGATCTACCTAGACACTCCTTCCGGGCGACGCTGCCTGGCGCACGACCGCCCACCAGATCCGGACTCTGTCCAGTTCGACCGTTGGGGGCGAAGTGTTCTCTTCTTCTCGTGCGGTTGCCTGTATTGCATCTCATCAGGCTCGCCACGCTGCCTATAACCGGCATTTGTGGTTGATGATGTCTCAGCTGTTGGCATCGATGCCTGACATGGAGCAAACCAGACAAGCTGTTGCCCTCTCCGCGGTAGGCCTGGAGCTGGCAAGACACCAAGCAAGGGCATCTTACGACGCCAGTGAGGTGGCTTCCAGGCTTGCGGGGACAGCGATCTGCATCAGGCGGACGGCATGGCTCCGTCTCTCTAGGTTGTCACCCCTGGCCCGGCGTAGGGTGATTCGCTCCACCTTCCGGGGGAACCGTCTTTTCTCCTCTAGAGCTAGGAGACTTTTGCAGGGGCTCCCTCCGTCTCCTCGTCCTCGGGAGGCACCTCTAGCTCTTCCCCACATAGGCTTTCTGAATAAGCCAGGGTCTTCTCCTTCTGTTTCTCACCAACAGGAGGCTGGGGTCTTGTTCCTCAGGGTATTTTACCTCCCCCGAGAAGAGAGCTAGTACTCACCCAGGAAGTAATGAATGGTGAAGATTGACAAGGAAGATATGAAAATTACGCACCACCGTAATTCTTGATCTTCTCTTGTATCTTCACCATTCATTACTTACAACCGCCCACCATCCCCTCAGTGGCCTCCTCCTGTGGCTTCTCCCCGTCCCGTCACCTTCCTCTCTCTGCAAAAAAAAAAAAAGGGGAGGGGAAAATTACTCCTATTCCACCTTCCAGAAAAAAAAAAAAGATTTTTTTTCTTTACATCTATATCCTTAAAGGGGGGAGCCTTATTCTTCCAGAAAATTATTTACTCTAAGATTCTTGGGCCGTTTTTTCCAGGAATTGCGTTATGGTGATCAAACTGCACAACTATCTCTTGCCATTCCTTCTGGCAGATACTTCTGGGGTTTTAGCCTGACTCTGGCTATACAGTTTTGATCCTGCAATTCCCTGCTACCAGCGTCTTAGCCCTAGAATCTCAAAACCCCCCTTTTTTATTCTTGCCTTGCAGAGCAGAGGAACGGGTACGACTATTTTTCTTTTAAAAAAAAAAAAAAAGAAAAGGGAGAAAACTGAGGGAACTCTCTCCGACTGCTGTAAGGCAATCTCTAAATTTAAGGTCATGCTCCTAGCCTGCAAGTTATGCTCTGAAAAAAAAAAATAAAAAAAATGGGAAAACAAGGGCAAAGAAAATCCTTCTTGTAATGCCTTGATGATTGGTTTTTCCCTTTGAGTGTCCTCCGGGACAGTTTTGCAGAGAAGCAGTGCTAACCATGACCAATCTTCGCCAGACTAAGCCTCTGGCCTGCCTTGGCAAATCCGACTGAGTTCCACTTCTATAACTATAAACCGCCTTAAAGGCCTTGATTTTCCATTTCTAATCCCTTGAGCAGCTCTCACATGCTGCCTGGGATTTATCCTTTCCTCCTCGGGTGTCCTCGAGTTAAAGGCCTTTCCTCGGCCAGGAGCCCGAAGTGGGGATCAAGGACCATGGCATGTTGAAGATGAGGACTATGCCCTCCTGAGTCTGTCTAGCAGGTTCGGTGAACCTTCTCTTCAACTCTATCACCGGGGATTCTTGCTTCCCTGTTAATCGAGCCTTTAGCTTTCGGCTAACTACGCTCGTTGGGCATTCCGGTCCCTTCAACATCCCATCTTTCTCTTCTCTTCTCTTCTTCCTCCTTCTTCCTTATTACCTTCCTTCTCTCCCCTCCTAGAGTCGCCCAGGTAAGGAGGCCCTGCGGTCCCTAAGTTAGGGATACTCTTCTCTCCTCTGTCCTTTCTCCATCGGCTTATCCCTTTTCAGTTCATTCTTCCTTACTTTGCTATCCCTTGGCTATCTTGCCTCGCTGTCTCTATTTCTGTGTTTTCACTTTTTGCCTCTCTGGCTCACAGAACTGAGTTGGAGGAGGAGTCGGTCGCTACTAACGGCCGCCCCTCGCGCATGACGCATGACGTCACTCTCGAGGGCGGTGCCGTTAGTGCAAACTTTAAAAAAAAAAAAAGCTCCCGTGACGAGTGCGCACCTCCGGCTTACACCCAGGAAGTAATGAATGGTGAAGATGCAAGAGAAGATCAAGAATTACGGTAGGTATGTAATTTTCATTTCTCAGCTCAGTATGTCTTTCCTGGTGAAACTTTGGAAATAAATTAAATACATATATACATGCATAAATAGATACCATGGCATCAAAGATTCTCTGGGACCCTTGCACTCCTCATGCTAACACATTATAGATGAGGATGACCCCTACTGAGGCATACCTTCCTCTTTTATGCCCTACAGCTACCAGGGTCGATTCTGTGAAAAGCTACTTTCCTCTTGATACCCGTGGCATGCCAGAATCGGGCTATATAAGCACTCTTGAAAAAGATGCACATTTGAAGTGTATCACAAGCCTCTTAACCTTGGGGAGACCCCTTGCAGATCACACTAGCTCCACATTCTTCATTTTTGCTCTCCTGGGCTACTCTCTCTCTCCTCTGTATAGCTGGCTGCATCCCATTTTTTAGGTAGGCCATGGTCACATGATGGGTTCAAATTGGAACAGCTAGCCTTAAAGAGACAGGATCCCATCAAGTAATCCTCCAGGATTATAATAAGAGTTACATCTTACCTGTAGTAAAGAATTCTGATGATCTTTACATATTGTACGTTACTTGGGTACACAGAAGTTACTGACAAACTCAGAGGACGAGTTGAAAACATTTCTTCTCCATAGAAAATATGTAATCTATTTTTGAAAATATTTACACTTTTGCTACTCACCAACTCACTTGGTAGTTTGTTCCATGCCTCAGCCACACTTTGTGAAAACCATTTCCCTCTTTTTTCTGTTTTTTTTTTTTTTTTTTATAATTCCCCTTTCAACCCAGGTTTGGGAATGGACTCGGGTCATCGGAGGGCCGGCCGGGGGAGAAGGATTGAGCCTCTCATGACTGCTCTCCTTCTCTGGGGGGAGGGTGCGGGATGTCGTTGGTGCATGAGGGACCCCTGGCAGAGACCAAGAGTGCCACTGCAGCCGTTGTATGCAAGGGACTCTGGGGCGGGACAGTCGCAGGATGTCATTGCATGTCCTAGCCCCAGCTTACAAGGGGGAAAAAAAACACTCTGCCAGGCCGTCTCCATGACACCCTGTCCCTCTGCCTCTAATTAGCCACCCTGCCAGCTGGCTCTCCCAACGAGTCACTAGGAGCATGGCACTGGTGTCCAGTGGTGCCGTGACCCCGCCCTTTGGGGGTAAGCCAGGGGTAACCAGTAGAGTGCAGGCAGATATGGGTGGTGGAGGCTTAAGGGACACCGGGACCAGGGCTGAGATCGACGACCGAGGCAGGGGCAAAAAGAATAAATTGAAAAAAAAAAATTCCCCTTTCAACCGGTACTCATAACCTCTTAGGTTTGAATCCCCTTCTTTCAGTCTTAGTCCTGTTCCCTCCAAAAATATTTGTCCCTAGTTGCTTTATACGCTAGTATCCTATCATCTCATATTTTTCTTTTTCTTTCTAATGAGAATAGCTGACGCTCATTCGGCCTATCTTGAAATTCATTCTGCAATATATCAAATCATTCTAGTTGCTCTTGTCTGGACGGCCTCTAGTCTGTCTACATCTCTTCTATAGGAGCACCAGAACTGAACATTATACTTCGAATGGGTCCTCACCAAAGATCAAAACAGAGGCACCATCCCCGACTTATCCCTACTTACAAATTTCTTCTTTATACAGGACAGTAACCCATTTCCTTTATTAATTACACTGTCACATTATGCATTGTATTTCAGAGGGTTTGAAAGTAGCACCCCCATGTCCTTCTCTCACACTCTCTCCTTCAAGGTTACACTGTTTAGTTTATACTTTGCCAGTTTGTTTTTCAGTCCGAAATGCATTACAATAAATTTATCTTGATTAAAGTGCATTTTGGCCCTTTGTGCCCAGATGCTTAAGCGATTTTATTTCCCTCTGAAGTATTTTAATTCCCTCCTCATTTGCCACATTACATGATGTTTTTGCTTAATCTATGAATTTTGTCATCCATCCCCCTTCAGTGCTTTGCATGCCCCCCCACTTAAGTGATAAAGAAGGTTGGGCCCAGCACTGACTCCTATGGCATCCCCCTGGTCACGTCACCCCAGTAAAATACATAACTTTGAAGACCAAGGGTTGGAGGTTGCAGTGTTGTTGGCAGAAATCTCGTTCCAAAGAGAACAGACTGGCTTTGAGAATTCACTACAGTGAATGTCAAAGGGCCTTCAGCCATAAGAAGGCAGTGTTGCTGTCTAGGGAGATTGCTGTAGGGAGGAACAGACCAGCTCCGCTCTTTCAGATTATAGACAGGCTACTCCATCCTGCCTGTTTGTAGTCGAAAAGTGCAGCTTCAGTCGCTCCATGTAAGGAGTTCACTCTGTTCATCTCTGACAGGGTGTCCTCCATTAGGGCTGGAATCTCTCCAATAGGGCAGATGCAGCCCTGCAGTAGCAAGACGTATGTTTCTAGAGTCATTCCTATTTTCTGGAGTGAGTTTAGGTCAGGGGGGATGATAGAGGTATGCAAGGTGGTTTCAAAGCTGTGGCCAACATACTGTGAACTGGATCTGGGCCTGACCGTCTCTTAACGGGATGAGTTGGGTCCGTTGGTCCAGTGTTTGCTGAGATTGTCCGGTGCTCATTTTTGGAGGGACTTTTTCCCAGCGCCTTGAAAGAGGTGTTGGTAAGGCCTCTCCTAAAGAAACCATCTCTTGACCCTGACATGTTGGCGAATTATAGACCTGTCTCTAACCTCACATTTTTGGGTAAGATTATCGAGAAAGTAGTGGCTCTGCAGCTCGAGGCACACCTTGTGCACTATAACATCTGAGACCTTCCAGTCTGGGTTTAGGGCCATGCACAGCACTGAAATGGTGTTAGGGTGCAAAATTATCTCCTCAGGGCGAGAGGTAGGGGGAATGGTCAGTACTCATTCTCCTTGATCTGTACTTAGCATTTGACACTGTGGATCATGCTGGATCACCTAAGGGAGCACTGTGGACTTACCGGTACTGTCCTCAACTGATCTGAGTCCTTTCTCACAGGCAGAACTCAGAAGGTAGTGATAGAGAGTATCTCCTCCTGCCCGAAGCTCCTGCTGTGTAGAGTTCCCCAGGGATCGATCCTGTCACTTATGATGTTCTGTGTATTTGTGTCCCCTGGGTGAGATCATTAGACAGTACAGCTTAGGTTTTCACTGTTATTTAGATAACACCCAGCTGTATATGCAGTTAGCACCCAGGACGAGTGACGCTGTGGAGGTGCTGGACAAATGTCTGGCCGAGATCCAGGACTGGATGTCCTCTAGCTGGCTGAGGCTAGATTCCAACATGACGGAGGTGCTAGTGATTGAACCTAGCCACCAGTGGGATGTAGGTACTACCAGGATGGGAACAGGCTTATTCCTTGGCCCTACTTCTTTGGTTGCATCTACTAAGGTGAAAAATCTGGACATTATCCTTGACAATGGATTGACACTTGAGGCTCAGGTGTCATCTAGCATTCGGAGTGGTTTTTACCACCTTAGGAGTATTACCCAGATCAAAGCCTTACTTCTGCTTGATGACCTGCCCTCACTGGTACATGCGTTTGTAATGTCTAGACTAGAGTACTGCAACACTCTTTACCTTGGGGTTGGTGGAGGGTTTTTTTGTTACCAGCAGCTGGTGCAGAAAGCAATGGCCAGGTTGCTGACTAGCCTTGCTTGATCTTGTCATGTGACCCCCCTCCTGCATGACTTGCACTGGCTGCTGGTGAGATGGAGAATCGCCTTCAAGTTGGGCTTGCTCACCTATAAGGCCCTATATGGATCAGGCCCTGGTTACCCCAGTGACCTCCTGACTCCTGTCTGTCCTGTGAGCTCACTCCACTTCTCCACCGAGGGCCTCCTGGTGTTTTCCAGGGACTGACTAAAGACCTCCAGAGATCAGTCATTTGAGATGGTGGTCTCGGCTCTGTGGAACTCATTTCCAAGATACTTGAGGGGAGGCCCCATCAGTAGAGGTATGTCAACGTGGTCTGAAGGTGCATATTTTTAGAGAGGCATTTGCAAGTTGCTTCTGAATCCTAAAAATAGCAGACTGCTGAACTGTTTATTTCAATCATGATTTTACTTATCATTGTTTCCATTGATATTTGTTTTGTATCTGTTGTATTTATCTCCAACTCTTGCCTGCCTGTTCAGCACCCAGAGCCATTGGGATAGGGTGTTAAAGAAATAACATTTTACTTCCTTACCTTTCATTCTAACCTTTTGCCTTCTCCCTTGTAACCAGTTACCTTCTCCCTTGTAACCAGTTAGCTACCCATTGTACCACACTGATGTATATCCTACAGGTTTGTCGATTAACTCTCTGTGGGGCACAGTGTTAAATGCCTTGTTGAAGTCCATAAATACCACATTCACTGGGATACCCCTGTCTAATGATCTACGTATTGCAGTGAAGCACTCTGTATGGTTGGTAAGGCACAACCAGCCACTTCTGTTATCCAAAATGTTGTCCATCAAGTATTGATCTGTTTCATCCCTTAGTATTTTTTTCTTTAATTTTTGCTGCAATGTAAGTGGGGTTAACTGGTCTATAGTTATGTTTTCGTTGTCCCACTCTAGATCCCTTGTTCTTGTATATCGGAATGACTACAGCCTCCGTCCAATCTACTGGAAGTGATCTTCCTGTTCTGTCATATTTTATTTTTGCACGACCACTACAAAGGTCATTGATTTGTAAAGGTAATAATGTTGTCATTAATGTAGATCCTCATGGAAGAACATATTGACAGTGCAGTACATCAGCAGAATGGTTCCGCCACGCCACAGCGACATGGATTGCTGTGACCATCAGAACAGTGACGGCACAACACCACCAACTGGTATTGTGCTGTCGCTGGCGAAAAGTGTGTTTTCTGGGGGGGGGGGGCTTTGCCCCCCACAGCCCCCATGCCAGGGGCTCTGCCCCCCATGCACCCCACGCACTTAAGCTAACCAACTCCAACTCGGAGTTGGTTCGAGGAGGGGGCGAACACCCTGGAGGCAGCAGCATTGGGAACTCAGAGGACCATCACAGCGAACTGTTGAAAATGTCACTGTGATGGTCTTTGCTGTTTTCCCATTGCTGTGATGACGTGATACCCAGCAGAACAGCCTGTGCACTCTGCATGCTGTATAGAGAATAATTCCTGTGCAGGTGTATGTGTGTCATGAGGATTTTTCACACACCTGAGTTGTATGATGATCTATAAACCCTGAAAGACAAGCTGAAGGGGTTTATTAGATTATCACACAATACGGGTATGTGAAAAGGTCTCATAAAATCAACTTTGCACAGGCATTATTTTTTTTATAATAGCTGGTGTAAGGTTTTCAACAGAGGGAAAATGGTAAGCTGTATTTATGCAAGCATACGTGTCTCTGAGCAGCCACCATACTCTGACTAATACAGTGAAGTGAGAGCACGAGGAGGAAAATGCCATAATAACTTGCTATTAAGTTATTATGGAATTCAGCTGGTTATTAAAGAGTTTAATTAGGAATGGAAATCCAGTCATTATTGGAGGTCACCAGTTATTATAGTTGGTTGTCACTCTGTAGATTCATGTGGGGATCTATACTGGCTAAGCTTGTTTATTTTATGCAGGTGTGTTTGCTAAGCTACCAAACTACCTGTGCAGTCTAGTATCTGAGGAAGTTTATTCTGGAAGGTTATGTGTTAACTTCATCCATTGTCCTTAGTTGGAGGTTCCTGAGGTTTGGGGCTACAGCAAGTACACATGCCTCTGCTTCTTTCATCACTTTAGTCAACCTTTGTTTGTAGTAGTTGGTAACATTCCTGGTTGGCTGATGGAGTGAAGCAGTGGCACCATTTATGTGCTTACAACTGGGAGACTGGGGCTCCTGAGCGGACTTCAGCTTTCTGGCGTAGGTGGGGGTGTATACATGTTTCTCATGGCCATACATACTCTACCTACATTGCACTACTTGCACTGGTAGTGTCTACACTGCTGGCATGATAGAACAGTTTGCGAAAACTGCTGTTGAGATCATCTATAGGGCAAGTCTCAAAAAAACGTTTTTTAAACAGTTCTACTTGCTGTGTGGAATCAAAGGCATGGATCTTACTTCAAGAAGGTTCCTGCAGTAGGTCTTCACATACAGGATAGGTAGCAGTCATCAGAGGAGACCGCCCCCAACGTCTGGGTGTCATGAAGTCAGCCCGAGCCGCCCATCGCGCAGCAGTTGGATTTCGCTATGCGCTCGCGACCCGGTTCAGAAATGGACTGAGTCGCCGGAGGGCTAGCCGGGGAGAAGGATCGGCGTCCGGACTGCTCTCCTTCTCCGGGAGGAGGGCTGGGGTAGCAGTCGGGCGAGGGACCTAGCGGAGGCTAGGGATCACCTGCAGCGCCGTGCTTACGTCAGGGGAGGGTGAGGCGGGCAGGCGCTCAAGCGTCATTGCGCGTCCCGCCTCCCTCAGGGAGTGGGCTAATGGGGTAAAAGCCACGCCCAGCGTCTATGGGCGCTTTACTCGGAGCAGCCTGATAGGCCACGGGCCGTTCCCCGACCAGTTACTAGTTCAGCGGTCCGATGCGGGCTGGAACCATGGGCCCCACTCTCTGGGGAAGCCAGGATGACTGGGAGTCGGCAATGTCCGGTGACCGGGGATCCCGAGTCTCGTGACCAGGCTGAGGGACTTGACGGGGCGGAAATAAAGAGCAAATTTAAAAAAAAAAAAAAAATGAAGTCAGCCCAACTATAAAAGGGGCGGTCCCGCGCCCGCTCCCCAGTTCTTTCCTGCTGTCACCTCAGTCATGTTCGGCTCACGTCAGAATAGCAATCTGATGTCCACGGTATATTTCTCTTAAGTGTTTCTTCACCTGTTGTAAAATTCATCAAGATTTTTCTTAAATTTGATGTCTTCTAGACAGAAGAAAAAGTGCTCAAAGTGCGGCGCTCAAATCTTGCACAGGGATGACCATTCCCGCTGCCTCCTCTGCTCGGTTCAAAGCATGACATCCAAGAGTGTTCCATCTGCCAGGCCTTCAACCAGGCAACCAGAACTAGGCGCAAGAGGTCCCTTGAAGCCCATCTATTGACCCGACGCTTAGTGTCTATGGAACGGGAGCTACAAAAACTCAGGGAAAGGTTGTCGTCGCCAGCCCCGAAGAAAAAGAAAAGTAAGGAGAAGCGTCGGGACAGGAGTCTGTTGCCATCTGAGAGGCCAGCAACCGTAAGTACTTTTCGGGTGCCCCGTCCGCTTCCTTGGGCTGGGTCCCTTCTCCCCCTCCTGTCGAGGTGAGCAGGCATCCAGGGGTTGCCTCTTTGGAGGTGGTAATTCTGTCGACTGATCCTGCCAGTAAGTCACCCTCGCCTCTGGCGAAGGGCACATAGCCTCTGCCGATCAGACTAGCGGCGGCCTTCCAGCCATCTCTAGACTGGCTGTATTTATTCCTTCGGATGCCGGCTCCTCCGATTCCCACATAGATCTGTTCTCTCTCCCGTCGGGCTCAAGTCTGGCCCCCAACGTTGGACAAAGTGAGGGACTATTCGACCCATCTCCCAGGGTTCTCCACCCTAGAGACTCGCCGCCTGACCCTTTGCTGTTTGCTTTAGCAAAGTCGTGTTCAGACCTGCCATTGGGGGCCCCTCATGTCTCGCCAAGCCTTCCTCCGTCACCGGAGTTCATTCCGCTGCCGACAGAGGACCCAGGTATGCAGCCTCCACCCCCCCAGCACTCCGGGCATGCTCCAGGTCCCAATGTCCCCTTTGGGCTCCATGGCACCTCACCCTGCGGGTCTTTCATCTGGGTTCATTGCCCAGGAACCCTCTTTCCTGCCTGTGGCGCCCTCAAATCCAGTTACTCCAATATCAGCGCCCAGGCCAGAGTGCCTCCGTCGCAGGGTTTTCTGGCCGGGCTACCCGACGCTGGGTTTTCAGATGCCGGGCGTTCCAACATCATCATTCCCGACGATGGGTTATCCTACTCCAGGACATCCCACGCCGGGCTACCCAGGGTACTCATATTACCCGTCCTGGCGCTGTCCTCAGTACCCGGGTTATCCGAGTTATCAGCCACCTCCGGTAGCGGAACTTGAGTCCGTCCCTCGGTGGTGGAAAGAGGCTAGAGCGCAGTTTGTGTCTGAGTTAAGACAGCCGGTGAGGGAGACACCCTATGTTTGGGTGACCTCTCCACCGCCTCCTGCTTCCAGAGCCTCTGCCTCTATTGTGGCAGGCATTATTGAACAAGACCCTTCCGTTCCTTCTGGCTCTGATACCTCGGACACTAGTTCCGACTTGGATGCATCGGACCCTAGATCTCCCATGAAATTTCCTCTAAAAGATTCCCCAAAGTCCCCTTCAGAGGATCCTTCTTTCGGAGACCTGCTACGTTCTATTCAGGTGGCTGGTGGTTGGTCGTCCAAAGAGATTGATCCCCAAAGAAAACATCTTGCGGAGCACCTGGATCTGGCCACCTCGGACCCTGTTCCCATTCTGCCGTGGATGGGACCTCATGAGGACCTTGTTACCACAGTCTGGCAACAACTGTCCTCCATTCCTGCGGTCTTCCGCAAAGCTGACCGCACCTGTTATCCCCCGGAAGGGATTTTTCACCTGAACTCCCATCCCAAGGCTGACTTTGTGGTCATCACAGCAGCTCACAACCGTTCAGCCCAGCCCAAACATCAGAGTTCTTTGCCTCCAGACAAGGACTCACATCAACTCGACCAGTTTAGGTGTAAAATTCATTCTTCTTTTTCTTGTGCAATACGTTCCCCCAATTACGTCTCGCACATGGTCACCTTTCAGAAAACTTCTCTTTTGGATCTAGAAAGGGACCTCCAGGATGTTCAAGATGAAACCCTGAGGAAGAAGCTCTTGGATAAAGTACGGATGGGGAAATCCTTTTGTCACCACGCCCTTAGGGCTACTTATAACTCGGTGGATTCAGTGGCAAGAGCAGCTGCCACGGGGATCTGCCTCCGACACCTCTTCTGGCTCCGTATAGCGGGACTGGTGCAGGATGTGCAGTCCTTTCTCTTGGATGCCTCTTTCAGAGGTTCCGTCCTCTTTGGCGAAGATGCTAAGAACATCATTACTGGGCTGCAGGAGAGTGGACACTCCATGCGGGACGTCCATTCTTTACACAAGATGGGACAGAAAAAGCAGCCCTTTCACCACCAAAGAAGGTGGAATAAATCCAAGGCTAAGCATCAGGCAAAAAAACGCGCACCTGGATCAGGAGCTCAAACCCCACAGACCAAATTTCAAAAACAGGCCTCTGGGGCAAAAGCTCTCCTCCCCTCGGCGTTCTGACTCCTTTATCCTCCTGATGCTACCTCCAGTACATCAGGAGGAACCGGTTGGAGGGAGGTTCGGCCTCCACCTAGAAGGCTGGAAGTCCGACACCGCAGAAAATTGGGTGCTTCAGCTCATCCAGCGAGGTCACTCGATAGAATTCAGCAAAATTCCAACCCCTCAACCACCAGGATGGTCCTTCTATCCCTGGGATCAGGTCCCCATAGTCTCTCAAGAGATCCAGGTACTTCTCCTAAAGAAAGCCATAGAGCCTGTCCCATTAAGCTAAATAGGAAGGGGATTCTACTCCCATTTCTTCCTGGTTCTAAAGAAAACGGGCGACCTGAGACCAATGCTGGACCTCAGCACGCTAAACATCTTCGTCGAGTACAAGAGGTTTCGTATGTTGACCCTTCAGGGGCTCCTTCCCCTGCTCCATCTAAACTCTTGGCTGTGCTCTGTGGACATGCAGGATGCTTACCTGCATATCCCTATCCTCCCGGCCCACTGCCGCTTTCTCCGCTTTGTTTTCCCAGAGGAACATTTCCAGTTCTGAGCACTCCCATTTGGTCTGTCTTCAGCCCCCTGAGTGTTCACCAAATGCCTAGTGGTGGTGGCGGCCTTTCTGCACCGCCAGGGCATTTATATCTTCGGGTACCTGGATGACTGGCTCCTCTCAGCACCCTCTCCTACCAGCCTGAAAGAGGCTCTGTCTTTGACTCTGAGCTTGTTTTCTTTACTGGGCATAACGGTCAATTTTGCCAAGTCCCAGCTAGTACCCTCTCAGAGACTCCAGTTCATTGGAGCTGTACTAGACACAGTTCAGGGCAAGGCTTTCCTACCATCAGATCGGACCTAGACCCTTGCTTCTCAAGCCACACTGGTGACACAGGCCCGATGGATCCCTGCACACTTGGTGCTTCGTTTATTGGGTCTGATGGCGGCCGCCATTTCGACAGTCCCAATGGCCAGGCTTCACATGAGGGTCACTCAATGGTCTCTTCGAGTCCAGTGGGACCAAAGGATGGACGACATGAACCAAAAAGTCATGATCTCCAACAGCCTCTAGAGAGATCTACGCTGGTGGCAGGATCTCTCGAATTTGTCGAAGGGGGTCCCTTTCCTTCCAGAAGTTCCAACTCAAATTCTCACTACGGATGCCTCAGATCTGGGCTGGGGTGCTCATCTGGGGTCTCACAGGACACAGGGGTCTTGGTCTGATCAGGAGCTAATGCTCCACATCAATGTTCTGGAGACCAAGGCGGTTCTTTACGCACTCCAGTCGCTGCTGGTTCCGGGATCTATCTTGGTACAGACGGACAACATGTCCACTGTTTGGTACATAAACAAATCTTACCCTCTTTGCTGAGAAGCCATGAGGGTGTGGTACTGGGCGATTCAGCACAGCCTTTACCTGACAGCAGTTCACGTTCCAGGCATCACCAACGTCCTGGCAGACAGTCTGTTGATCAGTGGCCCGGGCCCATGAGTGGAAGCTACAGTCAGAGGTGATCGAATCTCTTTCTTGATAGGGTCCAGCCAGAGATGGATCTGTTCGCTTCCCCATACAACGCAAAACTACCCGTCTTCTGCTCGCTCGTTCCCAGGCATGGTGCTTTTTGGTGAGACGCGCTGTCTCTTTCGTGGACAGGGAGGTTTCTGTACGTCTTTCCTCCCATTCTTCTAATTCAGAAGGTCCTGGTCAAACTTCAACAAGAGGGGGCCCACGCAATCCTGATTGCTCCTCTTTGGTCATGCCAAATTTGGTTCCCTCTTCTGCAACACTTAGCTCCGGAACCTCCGGTTCCTCTTCCCATTTTCCACAACCTTCTGATCCAGGAGCAGAGCACCCTGGTGCATCCAAGTCTTCAGTCTCTCCACCTTCATGCGTGACACCTGTGGACATAGTGATTTCCCGCTATGGGTCTCTTCGCAGGTTGCGCACATTCTAATGGAGGCCAGAAAACCCTCCACTAGATCCACTTATGCTGTGAAGTGGAAGAGATTCACAATATGGGCCCAAGCAAGGAGTTGGGATCCATTGTCATGCTCGGCGTTCCAGGTTCTAAAGTACCTCATACATCTGTCTGAGGTGGGCCTTAGCTATTCCTCCATTAAGGTACACCTCTCTGCGGTGTCGACCTACCACCTCCCGGTGAAGGGCAAAACCTTGGCTCAACTGGAGGTTGTCAAAACCTTTTTGAAAGGCATCCTTCATTGGAAACCTCTGATCCAGAATCCTTGTTCTCCCTGGGACCTGAATTTCATGCTCTAGAAGCTGACCTTACCACTGTTTGAACCACCTTCTTCCTGCGACTTGTGCTTCCTTTCCTGGAAGATCTTATTTTCAGTTGCTGTCACTTCGGCCAGAAGGGTTTCCGAATTACAGGCCTTCGTCTTTAAAGAACCTTATTTGATTTTTTCATAAGGACCGAGTAGTCTTTTGGAGTAACCCTTCTTTTTTGCCCAAAGTAGTTTCAGAAACCACTTTGAACCAGAGTGTGGAATTACCGGTGTACTATCCACAGTATTCCAACAGGGGGGGAACACCTGCTGCACACCTTTGATGTGTAACGGATCCTGAGGTACTACACGAACAGGACTAAAGAGGTTAGGAAATCTAGCCAACTGTTCATAGCCTTTGCCCCTCAGTGCCAGGGCAAGGCTATTTCCAAGCAGACCATCTCCCAATGGCTCGCTAACTGCATCCATTTTTCATACACGAAATATGGGAAGTCTCTTCTGGGGGCAGTCAAAGGCCACTCCACCCATAGCATGGTGACCTCTACTGCCTTTTTTAGGAATGTGTCCACGGCAGAGATCTGTGCTGTGGCCACCTGGTCGTCTGTTCACACCTTCACTAAGCATTACAGTCTGGACATTGCCTCTCGGCGCAGAACTGGCTTTGGTCTTGCAGTCCTGCAAGGCCTTCTGTCGTGATTACGCATGGCGACTTCTCCTCCCGGATGCACCTATGCCTTATTTTTCTTTGGGACTGCTTGGTATTCAGTCCTATATGTGAAGACCTACTGCAGGAACCCTCCTGAAGTAAGATATTGCAGTTACTTAAGAACTTAATATAACAGTAGATCTTTGAGAGAGGTTCCTGCAGTAGGTCTAGATTCCCTCCCTTCCCCCAGTTTTTGGATGCTTTACTTTCCATCCTATCTAGTCCGGCTGGACTAGAGTGGAAGCAGGGTCTTTGGAGTTCACTCCAGTTTTCCCCTTGCCTATCTTTAGGTCTCCATTGGAAAAGAACTGGAGAGCGGGCGCGGGACCGCCCCTTTTATAGTCGGGCTGACGTCACAATGCCCCAACATTGGGGGTGGTCCCTGCTGATGATTGCTATCTACAAGTTTGCCGTGCGGACCTGATGCCAGGGGGCACAGTCCTATATGTGAAGACCTACTGCAGGAACCTCTCTCGAAGATCTACTGTTACAGTAAGTTCTTACGAAACTGCAATTTCTGTATGTTGAAATTCAGTAGGGACTTGTTACAGGGAGTCGAGGAGAACAGGTTTAGCCCCAACTAAGTGGACACACTGAACTGTTATCAGGAGTGCTTACTGCATAGTGTGGATGCACTTGACTTGTATAACTAAACTGGTTTTATAAATAGTTGTTAAATACAGTTCTGTGGTGTCGACAGGGGCTTACTATCCTGTTTTAAATTTTGTTTTAGTAAGAAAACGAAAAGACACCCACATATTAAATCACATAGTGATGCAACCCGTAACTCTGATAAAAAGTCCAGCGATCAAACAAGGGGAAAAAAATAGAAGCAGGCTGCCTCCAATCAGAAAACAAATTTGATAACCGGTTCAGTTTGTAGTTAACAGAACACACAACACCAGGCACCCCATACGCAAATGGAAGTACCCTGTTAATGTTATTTTTTTCTCTGTACTGTGTTGCATGACATTGCATTACAGGCCCCCAATCCCAGCATTGAGACTGGGAGTTGTTTTGCAGGCTGCTACTGGAGGAACAGGTGCAGCCCTGGCAGAGAAGATTATCGGGTGGGGGGTGAAGAGGTTATATCAGTTTAATATAAAATCCAACAGTGTCTTGGTGAACCCATTCCTGCTCGGAATATCGTATCATTGCACTAGCAGCTGTGCTACCAAGACAGTTGCAAACCTGGGGATCCCAGAGACACTTGTCCTCTCGCAGTGGACATCCTGGAGTCACACAAAGTCAAGTTACAGTTTTATTTCCTTTACTTTCATGCTTTCGGAACCTGATGACCTCACTTGAAGGTAACTAGATTCTAACAAGACTTATAAAAGTAAATCTACTATTTTCAGTATAGCTATGACATACTTCCTGTATATATGCTAAAATGTTCTGCTTTACTTAACCAAAATTGTTTAGGTGTAGTAGATGTCATTGTAAACTTGCATATACAATCACAGTAAACCTATTGCTATGCATCACCTTTCTTGTTAAGACTTTCTTGCAAATCTTTTTTCCAATTAATTTTATATGGACCTTGAAGACTACAAGAGCCTTCCTGCCTGCCATGATGAAAAACAACCATGGGCACATTGTTACCGTGGCTTCTGCAGCTGGACACTTTGGCACTCCCTTCTTGGCAGACTACAGGTATGTCTGTTCCTATTTTACATGAGTATGAGTATGACTATAAAATAACTGTGTCCTGTAACATAATCAACGATGTAGCCTGGAATTAGTGTATGAACATTTCTGCTGTGCGCTGTTCTCTTTCATGAAATTATTTTTTATCTTCTGACACTTTTGCAGAGCAGTGAAGATTAGAGGTTACTTGGGGAGTGTGAGAATCCTTGCACCACAATTAAAGACATGAGATGAATGCATAGGAGGTTGCAGGCAGCACAGTTCCTAATGAAATAAGGTGCACTATTACCAATATTCAGGAAAGGTTAAAATATTTCTAAAGCACTTTTAATTCACCTAATTTTATTTTACATTTATTTATTTAGTTTTTGTTATCCAGGTAGGTGCACTAGACAAATAAGTGCATATTTTCAAGCATGACCTGGAATGTTACACAGGGTCATAGTCAACAAGAACAGGCACATACAAAACAAATGCATTTACAAAGATAATCAGATAATGTACATGTAATGCAGTGTTTGAAAACCCATACACAACAATGCTATTCTTACACCATGTGGGTTACCATGATGGGGACCTTCAGCACAAAGCTCGAGAGAGCCCTCTGTTGTCATGGAAACCACAAGGTTTAAGAATAACCTTATTGTGTATTTGGCCTCCTGCACACTACTTTATGTAGTGTATGGTGAGAACAAACAAACCCACAATCGCTTACTTTCTGTGGTTACAGCAGTCCACCTGTACCCTCCACTGCCCACACTTCCCCACCATCTGCCCACTGACCAGCTCACGTGCACAACGCTTCAATTGCCCTATGAACCATGCTGAAGGAGACACTTGTGCAGAGACGTAGCCACTACAGCTGATTGAAAAGTCATTCTGCTGTAGTAGCTACATCACTACTGCAGCAGAAGGACTTTTTTCAAGTGTATGGATTTCCATATACAGCAGTGCCCTACCATACACTATATATAGAGTTCATGACACTGGGGATGTTGGCAGATATGTGAGCAGTAAGCCTGTCAAAAATGGATTAACTTTAAAGTTGCTGTGAAAATATATTTTCATATTAAAATGTATCTTTTGATTTATGAAAATCTCCTAAATCAACTATCAAAGTCAAAAAGCAAATAGTGATGCTACCTTTGGAGAAGTGAAATAACTTAAATTGATATCTATAGCATGTAAGTTCTATGACAGACTTGATAGAGATTACTTTAGTTTCACCTTTGTCTAGTAGGAAAGAAGACACTAAATTCTTGTCTGATGTGGTTTTATGAGTGATTGGTTAGTTTTCCTGCTCCAGTATGAACTTTTCTCTGTTTGACATTTGTTTAGGGGGAAAAAAGCCACATACATTTGTAGACACATTTATATTGTGTGACTGAGCAGAGGGCTGCTGACAGAAGGAAAGCAGCAGGAGTCTGCATGAGTGGTGACATTGCTTCAGCTAATGATGGAATGTGCACAACATATAGGATAGTGTATGGTAGCCCATATACAATAACGCTATTCTTACACTGAGTGATTACTGTGACATCCAGGACCTCGAGAGCGAAGCTCGAGAGGTTCCCTTGACTTCATAGTAACCACGAGCTGTGAGAAGAGCAATGTGTGTATTTGGGCTACCACACACTATTCTTTATAGTGTATGGTCCTAAAAAAAACACAGTTTGCTTACTTTTTTTGGTTTTCAAGTATCAGCGTCTGCCGTTCGCAACCCACACTTCTCGACCATCCACCTTCCTGCCAGCTCGTGCACACAACGCTTCAACTGCCACTAGTTCTATCAGCAGTGCTGATGGGATTGCTTACATTGTGACGGTCATACTAACACAGAATGAAAAGTCATTCTGCATTAGTATGAACATCACTACTGCAGCAGAACGACTTTTTACAGTGTATGGAACTCCATACGCGGTCACATTCGACCATACACTAAATAACATTTTTAGAACTTGCACAACTAAGGACAAGCTTTTTAAGCTACTTGATTTCTATACATAATAAGGCCTAACCATATAATATAATACTATTATTGCTATAATAGTAAATTAGAAAAAGAGATTTTACATATTGTCCAATGTAATTTAAACTGTAGTCCTGTTTTAACTTTATTCAAGGTAGCCCCGTGAAGGTGTGACTTCCATTTTGTCTAATGTCTCACTTGAAAGGAATTCTCAAAATTGGGAACCATTCCCATTCCAATGAGGAGAGACAGGAAGATTCTGTGATTAATTTTTTTAGAGTGATGTGAGTCAGTCTATCAGTAGGAGAGGCAGCGTCATTGTAGGGAAGAAAGAAAGAACCATGCAAGTACACACAATTTGAATTACTATCAGACAGGCAGACAGATACATGGAGACTAATGAAATACACACTTAAACTTATAAGCTCTTCTGCTCTGTTGACTCCATACTCCCAGTCAGGGAGAAGGCTTTTTTTAAATTCCCGATCACGACCAAGGGTGTAGGCAGGCATACTTGCTGTACACATTTGTGTACATTTTTTAGTACCTGTCCAAAACCATATGCCTTTTTGCTAATCTGGAGTATTTGAGTTGGGGTAGACCACTGAGTAGTTTCTGTGTCTGTTTAAACATTTATTGTTTAGGACATAGATATGTGTACAACCTGTTTTAGAGATTAGATGAGACCTATGACAACAATCAGTTTTAGAGGTGTCAGTATGGCTCAGTTGGTAGCACGTCCACCTCTGGGCCAGAAGGTTGTGGGTTCTCATCCCACACTGGGATTGGGCTCATACCTAAATGCTGGCACCTGCGTGTAGTATTAGGGGGGTGCTGCACTGTTGTGGTGTGCTGTCCTTTGGATGAGATGTTAACCCGCGGTCCCTTCTACCCATCCTGGTGCTGTCCTGGTGGATGTCCATGTGGAAGTACAAGAACTCAAGGCACTCTTTGCAAAAGAGTAGGGGTGTTTGTTAATGGAAAGAAAATTATACAAACAAAAAACTTCACCAATCAAGTATATACAGCACAACCAAAAGAGAAACAAAATCCCAGTACAGGCTTTGGAAAACATTGTGCATCAAAGTAAATCAGGGAAGGGAAAGGAAAACAAATGAGTAACTCTAAAGAACTCAGTGTAACAAAATCATTAATCTTCCTTGTGGCAGTAAAAAAAAAATCAGCAAACAAGGAAGGAATAAGAAACAAAATTACATCAGCTACTTGCATGATAGGGACACCTGTGTCTGTAATCCATGGAAGATTTTTCCGGCTTTGTTCAAAAAACCTGTATACATGTTCTTTGTCTTTGAAGAGCAAATCCACTGAAGGTCAGCTGTAATCTTAGCCACCAACTCCAAGTGAGATGTGTTTCTGATGTAATGTGAACAAATTCCTGGAATTCCATAAATACCATTTTGTCACAGAAAATACAATCTGTAGCGTACTTGCATACCAATTTTTCCAGTTCCCAGAGTAAGACACATATATGAGAACCTCATATTTCACAGAAGTAATACAAGGCTTCTTCCATTGAATAGCCAGAAAATTCCCAAACTGGGAAATGTATGTACAGTACACGTGAAAAACAAATGTTCAGTAGTCTCTAGCTGTTGAATACAGGAATCTCTACTACACATTCTTTCTGATTCCTGTTTGTGCTTCTGATTGGCCTTAACGTTTAGCTTTTCATGGCAGCACAGCCAATGGGCATCCCACGCATGAGGTAGAACTCTCTGATCTGTCAGAAACTCCTTTGAAGAGGGAAGTAAGGGGGTTGCAAGCTGGGAAGGGAAATGGGTCTGCAAAAAAAAAGTGTCTATTATATGTGTATATAAGATCTTCATGTGCCAAATCAGTATCCTGAAACTATTGCTCTTCCAGGCTTTTAATTTCAGGAAAAGATTTCTGAGATATGGAGGTGTTCCTCTGGCTGCTCCCATGCCACCCTAAGTCCCTGCATTCTATTGTTTGTGTAACCCCTAGATGGCGCTATCCCAGGGGCTACTACCCCTGCCTGATTTGCCACTAACAGGTTGAGGGGCCTGGATCCAATGGCGGGTGCCTCCACCCAGAGGTCAGGGTTTGCAATAGTTAAACTAACTTGGTCACAGCCCTCTGGGACACTGCAACCCCCCTTTCTTCCCACTAGTGGCCCACACAATATATCAGAATTACCTTCACAGTATACACTTACCCCCAGGTCTGGTTCCGGCACTGGGACCTCCTGTGAAATGAGATACAGTGCAACAATCACAGTACAGTACTTTAACATAGACAAATACCTCAGGCAGTATAACTTTGCTGAAACAAGCAGCTCTGATTTATTTAGGGGGATATAACAAGGACAGGGGGAAATCAGGTTAATTAGCTTATCACTCTAATAATCTCACCTATGGCTCTGTGCACAGGCCTATCCCTATCAGTTACTGTCCCTGGGTACCCAAGCCCTAGTGGCTAGTCCAAACCGTGGCAGCTGGTAGGGCCTTTCACACAGAGAAAAGGAGAATTAAACAGTCAGCAGTACAGTAATTCCATTTGGATTTAATGTGGCAATTCAACAGGAGCAACCCTGAATTAGTACTCACGACCTCCAAATAAGATAGGGTCCTTCAATGTCAGCAGGGCTCACTTGAGGTACACAAACCTCTTCACACATCCATATAAAAGAAAGCACTATACCACAGGCTGCATCTGTATCCCGATCGCAATTACTGCACAATACCCGGAGAACACACAACAGATTCAGTTCCTGACAGACCGAGTGCAATTTTCAGCAATTCTTCCAGTCTTCTACAGGGTGAGCCTGGTTTCTACTCTTCAGAGATCCTTTGATTCTTTTCACAGGACGGATTCAGTCCTAACAAGCTGTTACACAAGCTGCAGACCGAACTCTGGGCCTTACACACGTTTTTGACTAAAACTGCACACTGAAAAAGCACAGGGCTCCTTCCTTCTTCACTGCCAAAGCTCAACTGAAACTCCAACCGACAAAACGGCACTACTTTGAGTTCCTCCCAGTTCTTGACTGGATTGGCTGTCACCACAATAGACTGCTGCTGTTGGTCCAAAAAGGCACTGAAGTCTAAACTACATCTCCCAGAGTCACTGCCCATACAATCCTCTTGTGGCTGGCTCAGATTATGAGTCCAAGTTCTGATTCGTCCAAGGCACCATTTTAGAGCTGGCTTACCCACACTGATTGGTCCAGTTCAGCAGTTCAAAACTAGAATGGGGAACTAGCAGACACAGTTCTGACTGCAAAGAAAGCAGGTTAGACAAACTGTAATTTCATTATTACTCTAAATAATTTCTGGCAAACAGTTACATCTTTCAGATAGGTTCCCTTTGCACTCCTAGTGACTGCAAAAATGAAGTGAATTGGCAGCAGCTTGAGTGGTACTCAATCAAAGAAACACACAGTCCCCCATACAACTAATTATGTCTGCAAGCAGACAGCTCTTAAAGAGACAGTACCAGAGGTTCTAAAACACTCACTGATAAATGGCTTAAATGCCAAACACCATTCAGGCTTGAGCATTCAAGCAAGCTCCTGGAAGTCTTTTGGGAACCCCCATTTGCAGGGGTTACACCTTCCTGGTTTGGGAAAGCTTGACGTCGCGCAAGCAAGTACTCCCATAAGTTTCAACTGCAACCATATACATTTGCATTAGGCTCGCATATGTAATCATCAGTCAATATATCATTTTACCAAGAACACATTTCTGAAACATTGCAGTACGTCACTCTTTACACAGTATTACATACACATTGTACCATAACTCAAGTTATTACCTCTTGTACATGAAACCTGAAAGAGGGCCCTTCCCTATCAGTTACCTTGGGGCTGGATGGGGCAAGGGCACCATACTTAGAGGGCAACACAAGTAACTTGGAGTTAGCACTGATGCTCAGTTTGGGCAATGAGCTCGGGACACATACACTCCTTTATGGACAACATTGAGAGGCAAGTCCACAGGCCTCCCAAGTGAATCATAACTGAGGTGCACCACAGGCTTTACAGCTCGACCAGTCTTTCTAGGGGAACTGTTATAGTCTCTGCACTCTGAGCCTCATTTTCAGCATTGTCCTCACTTGTCAGGGGAGTCTCCATGGGGTAGAGAGGCTAGAACTTGGGGCACTTTCAGCTCCAGGAGTTACAGTTTCTGAGTCCACAACATTTGGCTCGATGGAGAGCTTTGACACTGGCAGTGGACTGTCAGGGCACTCAAAATACTCTTCTTGTTCGGGTGTATCACCAGTCTGCCCCAATCTATCATTTTCTTCCCTGAAAGCTCAAACAGTTCAACCATGCACAATGATTCCATTTCATCTGATCTGATGCTTTGCACTTCACTTTCTGGGAGCATTGGCTCCAGGGACGAAGCTGGGGGCTTGGACAGTCCAGAAGGCCCAGCTTTGTCTCCAGTATTGACTAGGGATTGCCCAAACAATTGACTCAGTTCGTAGAAGGATAGTATTCAAAGTCACTCTCACTTTCTTCCGATATGGACTGACAGTCATGCTCAACTGGGACTTGTGGAGGAACACTTTAACTTTGCTTCTGTAGGTGCAGACTTTCTTGATCTTTCTTAGCAGCAGCTCTAGTCACTGGTCCAGAGGGCATCTTCTAGGGCTCAGACTCAATTAAGATTTGTCCAATGGGCAGTAAATGATTTCTATGCATTGTTTTACATCTTTGAATTATTCTCAGGCCTTACTTTGTACACTGGCAAATCATCTAGTTTGCCCACTACAATGTGAGGGAGATGGTGCCATCTGTCAGCAATCTTGTGCTTGCCATGCAATCCCAGATTTCTTAGCAATACTCGATCTCCTCCTGGAGTTTCTGTGCTTTCACCTTTTATCATACCTTTCTTTGTTGGCCAGATTTCTTTTGGCAGCCATGGTTTGAGCCAGTTGGTACGCATGAGTTAGCTGGGCCTTTAACTTTTGCACATACTGTAAATAGTTGTCAGCTTGAACCCCATCAGGAGAGACCCCAAAACACACATCTACTGGTAGTCGAGCTTCTCTTCCAAACATCAGGCGGTAGGGGGAGAATCCAGTGGCATCACTTTTGGTGCAGTTATAAGCATGTACCAGGGTGCTAATTTGTTGGCTCCATCTAGGCTTGTCCTTTGGGTGCAGGGTGCCTAGCATATCTAGCAAAGTGTGGTTGAAACGTTCAGGCTGTGGGCTCCCCTGGGGTGGTAAGGAGTGGTTCTGGACTTCGCACTCCCACAGAGAAAGCATCTCTTTGATCAGACGACTCTCAAAGTCTCTCCTTGATCAGAATGGATTCTTTGTGGAGCCCATAGTGAACAAAAAGTTTTCTACAAGTACTTTGGCCACAGGATGCTTTCTGGTCTTTGGTGGGGAAAGCTTGGGCATATCTCGTGAAATGGTCAGTGACCACCAGCACATTACTGATATTTCTTTGATCTGACTCCAAACTTAGAAAATCAATACAGACCAGCTCCATGGGTGCACTGGTGGTGATGTTAACAAGGGGCAGCCCTCTGGGGCAAAGCTTTCCTCTGTAAGCAGCGTATCACAAGTTCGAATGTGTTGCTCCACATCAGCCCCCATCTTAGGCCAATAGAATCTGGATCTCACCAAGTCAAGTGTTCTGTCTATACCAAGGTGCCCCATGTGGTTGTGCAAGGACCTCAGTACTGAGTCTCGAAGGCAGTGGGCAGCACTAGTTGTTGTTTGTCTACTTGTCCCCCTCTGTCTACTGTTTCTCTGTATAACAGTTTATTGATCAGTTTCAACTTAGGACCTTCTTTGTATAACAGTGCAGTTCTCAAATCAGTGGAGCGTAATTTGGACACATCTTTTCCTGCATAGAGGGCTTCTAAAGCTGCTTTGATCATGGGATCACGGGATTGAGCCCGCCGAATACTGTCATTGTCCAGCTGAGGCAGTGCACCAATGTCTATTGCAGAAAAGTGGCAATAAGCAGCAGGTATGCAATTCTCAGAGGGTCCCAAGCAATCCACCATGCAGTCCACTGCGTCCGTGGACATTTGTTCCTCCCTGTCAAACTTCCGGCAGAGTGCCCGAATGTCGAGGTTCTGCCAATCGGACCCAATCATTCTGGGGAACAGGCCTCCGGAGAGAACATCAGCATCTATGTGGTTCAGACCTGCTCGGTATTGAGAGCATAGTCATATGTAGATAATGCAGAAAGCCACCTATGGCCAGTGGCATCCAACTTAGCTGAGGTCTGCACATAGGTCAAAGGATTATTGTCAGTTTTTACTAGTATTTTAGCCCCATACAAGTACTCATGGAATTGGTCAACAATAGCCCACTTCAAAGCTAGGAACTCTAACTTATGTACAGGATAGTTCTTTTCGGATGGGGTCAGGCTTCTACTGGCAAAGGCCACTGGTCTCAGGCCATTCTCGTGCTCTTGGTACAACACAGCCCCCAACCCTTGCAAGCTAGCATCAGTGTGCAGGACGTAAGGTTTTCTTGGATCGGCATAGGCCAGCACTGGAGCATGGGTAAGTTGATATATGATCTCATGAAAAGCAGTCTCACTAATAGAGTCCAGCGGGCCCCAAATACTTCACTCGGATGAAAATACACTTCTTCAGTCTTGAGGGACGCTGACTTTTGGTATTTTTGTGGGTTGGGGATACCCTTGAGTAAGGTTAAGTAAGGCGGATCACTCTTGAATAGTCCTTGATGAAGCGCCTGATAATAACCACAGAATCCAGGAATCTTTGCAGTTCTTTTAGATTTTTGGGCTGTGGCCAGGTGGTCAAGGCCTCAACTTTACTTGGTCGGTCTCTATTCCTCGGTGGATACTATGTGTCCCACATACTTTACTGATGTTTGAAAGAATTGACACTTATCAATGGACAGTTTAAGGCCAAAGTCCTCCAGTCGGTCCAATACCTTAAATAATCTGCTCTCATGTTCCTCCAGTGAGCTGCCAAACACAATAACATCATCTAGGTATACCAGGCACTCTAGTAAGTTCATGTCCCCACTGCACGCTCCATCAATCGTTGAAAAGTGGCTGGGGCACCTGAAATCCCTTGAGGCATCCTCATGAATTCATAGAAGCCAGCGGACAGATAAAGGCTGTCTTTTCACGGTCCTCTGGGGCCATCGGGATCTGATAGTACCCACTGGAGATCCAGCACAGAGAACCACTTGCTCCCGCTTAGGCAGTCCAAAGCATCCTGAATGCGGGCATTGTGTACTGATCAGGGATAGTCCACGGTTTAAGTGCGATAATCCACACATCCTTACTGTTCCATTCTTTTTCCTCACTACCACAATGGGGGAAGCATAAGGGCTTCTGGATTCTTGTATTACACCAGCAGCTAACATCTCTTGCAGATGCCGTCTCACATCATCTATGTCAGCAGGTGCCAGGCGTCGAGACCTCTCACGAAATGGTCTTTCGTCATGCAGCCGGATATTGTGCTCATCTCCTTGCACGCATCCTACATCCCATTCCTTTAAAGAAAACACCTGGTCTCTCTGGGCAAGCTTCTCACTGATCTTCACTTTCCATTCAGCTGGCAGCGGGGAGTCGCGAAATCAAACAAGTCAGGCGTTACTCTGTCATTCTTCCTTGAACTCTTGCTGCTGGGTAGCACTGCAGTGTCTGCACAATGCACATTAGCCAGGATGCAACCTCTGTTTACTCGAATGTCTCTTTCAGACACATTATGAACTTGGACCATTACCCTTCTGGCATAAGCATGGGCTCTAGCGGCAAAATACTAGGCTTGACCAGCAGTCCCTCTGGCAATTTTCCATCGCCTGGTGCATCCAACATTAATATTTTATTCTTAACATCCTTTCTGATACGGACCTCTCCTGTAAGGTACACTGGGCATTTGGCGCCAGGATCAGAGACTCAGGATCCTTCTTCCATACAATTCCGACCGTTCCTCTGGTTCTGTTTTTCAGCATCTCTCTGTGCCTCATAGGCCTTCTTAATTAAAGCCGAACTCTTAAAGCTCTACTAGTCTTTGACCCCTGTTTTCATAACACAACTGTGCCAACCTTCCAACATATGAGCATTTGTTCCAATCAACAAAGGGACACCATCATACAGTCCAGTGGGGGACACACTAAGGCTAGGGTCTCTACTTGTTCGGCCACTCCAGCCACGGAGGTGGGGAAAGACAACCAAATTCGGATATACCGGAATAGGGTAGGCCTTCTCACTTAACCCCCATACATGCAGTCCTTCTAATGGTTGTAAGGGTACATCTGACAAATGCTTCTGATACCAATCTTGGAACATAATTGTCACTTGGGAGCCACTGTCTAATATAGCTCTTGTAGACACTCCGTTCACCTTTACAGTGGTCTCCATGGAGGGACCCACTATTCTGGACCAGTCTGGAGAGGCGTAGTGGGGGCCTGGGCAACTGACCTTGCCACAAAGGACATGAATTAGCATTTTGGTGCCCTCACTGGGATCATGTGTGCACCTCTTAACCACTGATTTCTTCTCCAGCTCTCCTTGTAGCCTATATGCAACTTTGTCCAGTGTCTTTTGGGGACTGGCATTCCTTCTCATGTGCCCATCTTTCCCACAATTATAGCAAAACATACTTTCTGGAGTTTGAGCTGGCCGGGCGCCACACTGGGAGCCAGAGGCGGGGTATACTAACTGGAAACCTTGGTGCCATCTCTGTCTGCGCGTGATAAGCATTTGGAGACATCTCGTCAGTTTCTCCACTTCCATGGTCAAGGAATCGAGTTCGGAGCTGTTATCAGCAGGAGATACATGGGTGGGTACCCCCACCCCATAGCAGATGCAGTCGGATATAGGTCAGGCTCGCATTGCAGGCGTGGCTTCATAAAGGGACTGTTTTTGAATTCTGATCTCTCTCAACAGTTCGCCCATTGTGACATATCTTTTCCTTGTCAGAGCACTCATATTGACTGCCAACCTCTGCCCCTGAACTTCACTTGATGGGTCACCCTCAGTCACTCGGGTCAGAGCCGCAGCTATTGGTGCAGGTCCCTCCGAGGTCGCCTTTTTCTCAACTCCTCGAATTTCTCTCATTAATTCATCATAGGAGGTGGGGATTCCAGTCGATCTGCCAGGCGAACTGGAAGCAACAGCAGTTCTGAGAAGGGGCAGACTTAAGGATCCTGTCCAGCCTGGTTCGGTCCAGTTCAATCGCTGGCAAACTACCTTTTCTGAGGCATTCTTGCAACAATTTTTCCAGCGAGATACATACACAGACAACTCCCTTGGTACTGTTGTGCATCTCTTACTCTCCACCATAGGTCCTCATCAGAATCTGGGTCCATACACATTCTCCAAGGCCTCAAGATAGGCCTGTGCAGTCGCTTCAGGGTTACTGGCCCGTTTAGCATGGATGGTAGCCAGGGCAGGACCTCGAGGTCTCACTAACCTCTTTCGCTTTTCACCTTCCGAGATTGCCATTCTAGCACTTGGGGCAACATAGTCTATCCAGGTCTCCCAGTCATCCTCCCCTTGGGGTGGGAGGTGCCAGAGAAGATCCTCAACCTTCGGTAAGAGTCGTGACTAATGGCAGGTGCAGAAATAGGAGTCTGCATTGGTTCAGCCACCATTACGGGCACTGGAGCAGGAGAGGGTGTTGGGGGAGGAACACCCCCAGGTGGCAAGAATAGTTTCTTCAAGTCCTCCACAGTTTTCCCCTCTCCCACCAACCATTCAGCAAATTTCTCCTCAAAAGTTTCAGATAGTGGTGGGGGCTGATTCCCCCCCGGGTCTTTACTGTCCTTAGTTATCACTCTCCAAGCAGTGAGGGCTCCCTCTGGGGTAATGGTCTGTGGCACTTTGGAGCTATCTATGGGATCCTTAAACTCTACTAGGGCCAGGAAAGTGTGGGTGAGCAGATTAGCATGCCGACCCACCACCACAGGGTTTTGTAAACCTTCCACCTTGGAAAGTACTCCCTGCACAGTGTCCGTATTGATACCCAGGGGATGTCCAGGATAAGCATAGCATTTTCGGGTCGATCTCCTCCCCAGTACACCACTCCACCAGCCGTGCACAGCCACTTCTGTCGGGTACCCATTTTTCTTAACAATGGTTCAGAATATGGCCACTAGAGGACACACAATCCCAGCGGTGAGCCTCCAAGATGTAACCCCTAGATGGCGCTATCCCAGGGCTACTACCCCTGCCTGATTTGCCATTAACAGGTTGAGGGCCTGGATCCAATGGCGGGTGCTCTCCACCAGAGGTCAGGTTTGCAGTAGTTAAACTAACTTGGTGACAGCTCTGGGACACTGCAACCCCCTTCTTCCCACTAGTGGCCCACACAATATATCAGAATTACCTTCACAGTATACACTTACCCCCAGGTCTGGTTCCGGCACTGGGACCTCCTGTGAAATGAGATACAATGCAACAATCACAGTACAGTACTTTAACATAGACAAATACCTCAGGCAGTATAACTTTGCTGAAACAAGCAGCTCTGATTTATTTAGGGGATATAACAAGGACAGGGAAATCAGGTTAATTAGCTTATCACTCTAATAATCTCACTTATGGCTCTGTGCACAGGCCTATCCCTATCAGTTACTGTCCCTGGGTACCCAAGCCCTAGTGGCTAGTCCAAACCGTGGCAGCTGGTGGGCCCTTTCACACAGAGAAAAGGAGAATTAAACAGTCAGCAGTACAGTAATTCCATTTGGATTTAATGTGGCAATTCAACAGGGAGCAACCCTGAATTAGTACTCACGACCTCCAAATAAGATAGGGTCCTTCAATGTCAGCAGGGCTCACTTGAGGTACAAAACCTCTTCACACATCCATATAAAAGAAAGCACTATACCAGGCAGGCTGCATCTGTATCCCGATCGCAATTACTGCACAATACCGGGAGAACACACAGCAGATTCAGTTCCTGACAGACCGAGTGCAATTTTCAGCAATTCTTCCAGTCTTCTACAGGGTGAGCCTGGTTTCTACTCTTCAGAGATCCTTTGATTCTTTTCACAGGACGGATTCAGTCCTAACAAGCTGTTACACAAGCTGCAGACCGAACTCTGGGCCTTACACACGTTTTTGACTAAAACTGCACACTGAAAAGCACAGGGCTCCCTTCTTCTTCACTGCCAAAGCTCAACTGAAACTCCAACCGACAAAACCGGGCACTTCCTTTGAGTTCCTCCCAGTTCTTGACTGGATTGGCTGTCACTCACAATAGACTGCTGCTGTTGGTCCAAAAGGCACTGAAGTCTAAACTACATCTCCCAGAGTCACTGCCCATACAATCCTCTTGTGGCTGGCTCAGATTATGAGTCCAAGTTCTGATTCGTCCAAGGCACCATTTTAGAGCTAGCTTACCCCACACTGATTGGTCCAGTTCAGCAGTTCAAAACTAGAATGGGGAACTAGCAGACACAGTTCTGACTGCAAAGAAAGCAGGTTAGACAAACTGTAATTTCATTATTACTCTAAATAATTTCTGGCAAACAGTTACATCTTTCAGATAGGTTCCCTTTGCACTCCTAGTGACTGCAAAAATGAAGTGAATTGGCAGCAGCTTGAGTGGTACTCAATCAAAGAAACACACAGTCCCCCATACAAACTAATTATGTCTGCAAGCAGACAGCTCTTAAAGAGACAGTACCAGAGGTTCTAAAAACACTCACTGATAAATGGCTTAAATGCCAAACACCATTCAGGCTTGGAGCATTCAAGCAAGCTCCTGGAAGTCTTTTGGGAACCCCCATTTGCAGGGGGGTTACATTTGAACCATGGTTGACATGAAAGAAAAAACAAGGGACTCCAACACTTTCCAGTATTAAAAAGTAACAGTTTAAAACTGGTTATAAAGAAAAGGGAATTTGAAAAAAAAAAAGGGGAGATAAAGAATATTTTGTTTGGAGTCAATCGACTACCCCATGTACAGTAGCATGGAAAAAACCCACTATAGAAGGTCATTTTCATCTGTTTTGGTGGAGGAAAGATATAACTTATAAATAAAAGTAGGGGTATTAGATTAGATACTGCATGTCTTAACTAGGACAATCCTTTTCTTTTTGCTCATGCACCTCTGGTTCCATCTTGCAACTGGGGATTTTCTTTGGTCTGTTTTGGGTGTCCAGTTTAAAATGTCCATCTGACCTTCAGAAAAAAACATACCCAGAATTTTAATTGGTTTAGCTGCTAAGGTTATACCTGCTACTACCGAACTGGTAGGAACTGGGCTACCAGTTTGTTTTTCTATGTACTTCTCAAAAGTTAAAAAGGCCCCTGAAAATAAACCATATTCTTTACATACTTGGATGACCATCTCAGCTGAAGGTATATCACAGACCAAAGCACAAAGGTAATCAGCATAGGCCGTAGCCTTGAAAGGCATTATCCCCTCAATGCAATGTAAAGGTCATATAGTCATATAAGGGGTGTAGTGTTTAAAGCTCGTAACAGAGGATCTATACTAAAAACCTATAATAGTGGGCTGATTGGGCAGCCTTGTCTCACTCCACGCTTAAGGGGCATCAGAGGGCCTTTCCAACCATTAACCAGGGGGAGTACCATTGCTGTTTTATATAAACTGCATATCCAATGAATAAAAGGTAATGGAATTCATTAAGATTGCAAAACAAACCAGAGAGATTCATGGTTCACCGCATCAGAGGCCTGATGCTGATCCAGTGCCAACATATAGCCATCTAGGCTACCTTTTTCACCTCTTTCAAAAATTCCCCAAATAAAATCAAATTGTCTGTCATGGAGCAGTCAGTGACTGAACAGGATTGAGCAGGAGTTATGAGAGAATGAGCCGCCATAGACAGTCTACTGTGCAGTATTTTGGTCAATAATTTAAAATCAACATTCAGTGAAGTCATTGGCCTCCAGTTCTTGGGGTACCTTTTATCACCCTTCTTAAATAAGTACATCAGGGAGCTCATGGACATTGATAAAGGGATATTTTGTGTGTCCAGGAGGTGGGTAGCATTGTACCCACCAATGTAATCTGGTATGTGTTACTGTATATTGAATGTAACTTCATATAGTTTTTGTACTGTATAGCTCTCCTTCGTGCCTTGTGGCGCAGGTTGTACCTGTAAATGGTCCACTGGACCAGTGTACCTACCCGGTTGTCAAAGTCGTAAATAAAATAAAATAAAACTAAACACTTTAGCTAATTCCGTAAAATGCTCTGTTCCTACTAAGTGGTATAGGTCACTGGTCAGGCTGTCCGGCCCAGGTGCTTTATCAGTCGTTAAAGACTGCAAGGCTGAAGCTACTTCTGAAAGTATTATGTCCTGCATCAGTGTACAGGCCACATGATCTGGGCATTGAGGGTGGGGAAAACTGTCAAAAAAAAAAAAAAAAAAAAACTATTTGTATCAGTATCATCTGCTTGTTGTACTCGAAAAAGAGTACGTTGGACTACCACATTCATAAGCCCTTGTGATGTATTTTGGACCATGTTTTGCTGATCATTCAGTTAATAGAATTATAGAATCATAGAAACAATCAGCAAAAAAGGACCCCACGGCCCATCCAGTCTGCCCACAACCCTCCCCTAAGAAGACCTCCTCTCTCCTTTGCCAACCTGCCCCCTGCCTGTTAGGCCCATGTATCTATCCCAGGCTCTTATGAAGCTGTCTACCATGTTCACCCCCACTACTCATTCCAGCAGACTGTTCCATGGCCTTACCACCCTCTCGGTATAGAACCTTCCCCGATGTCCCCTCTGAATCTTTCCCCTTCCAGTTTGAAGGTATGTCCTCTAGTGGAATTGTTCTTACTCATTCTGAAGATGCTGTCGACCCTGACCTTGTTTATGCCCTTCAAATACTTGAATGTCTCCACCATTTCCCCCTTCTCCCTCCTCTCCTCCAGTGTGTACAGGCCCAGCCTTTCCAGCCTATCCTCATAAGACTTCCCCTGCATCCCCCTCACCATCTTGGTTACTCTTCTCTGGACCCTTTTCAGCCTGTCCTCGTCCCCTGGCTGGTATGTCCTGCAGAACTGGACTCACTCCATATTCCATGTGTGGTCTGACCATGGTTTGTATAGTGACAGGATCACCTCCTTCCTCCTGCTTTTGAATCCCCTCCCTATGCATATCAGCATTCTGAGTGCCTTTCCTGCAGCTGTGTCACACTGACTCTGGACTTTCAGGTTGTCTGAAATAGCGATCCCGAGGTCTCTTTTCTGTTCTGTTACCACCAGCCCCCAAGCCAGTACTTCGCCTTTGGGTTATTTTGCCCTATGTGCATAATTTTGCACTTTTTTATATTGAACTGCAGCTGCCACCTTTCTGACTACTCCTCCAGCCTAACCAAATCCTCCCCCATATCCACCTCCTTTCTGCTGTATCTACCCTATTGCTGCATATCTTCATGTCATCAACAAACACACACTTTCCCCTGAAGACCCTCTCTGATGTCCCCAATGCATATGTTGAAATTTAATATGCTTTATTTAGTTTCTGAACAAAAGAAAGAGTACACAAACTCAAACAAACATCTTAAATCTACAACATACACAAACAAATAACATGTAAGTGTAACCCCTAGATGGCGCTATCCCAGGGGCTACTACCCCTGCCTGATTTGCCACTAACAGGTTGAGGGGCCTGGATCCAATGGTGGGTGCCTCCACCCAGAGGTCAGGGTTTGCAATAGTTAAACTAACTTGGTCACAGCCCTCTGGGACACCGCAACCCCCCTTTCTTCCCACTAGTGGCCCACACAATATATCAGAATTACCTTCACAGTATACACTTACCCCCAGGTCTGGTTCCGCACTGGGACCTCCTGTGAAATGAGATACAGTGCAACAATCACAGTACAGTACTTTAACATAGACAAATACCTCAGGCAGTATAACTTTGCTGAAACAAGCAGCTCTGATTTATTTAGGGGATATAACAAGGACAGGGAAATCAGGTTAATTAGCTTATCACTCTAATAATCTACCTATGGCTCTGTGCACAGGCCTATCCCTATCAGTTACTGTCCCTGGGTACACCAAGCCCTAGTGGCTAGTCCAAACCGTGGCAGCTGGTAGGGGCCCTTTCACACAGAGAAAAGGAGAATTAAACAGTCAGCAGTACAGTAATTCCATTTGGATTTAATGTGGCAATTCAACAGGAGCAACCCTGAATTAGTACTCACGACCTCCAAATAAGATAGGGTCCTTCAATGTCAGCAGGGCTCACTTGAGGTACACAAACCTCTTCACACATCCATATAAAAGAAAGCACTATACCAGGCAGGCTGCATCTGTATCCCGATCGCAATTACTGCACAATACCGGGAGAACACACAGCAGATTCAGTTCCTGACAGACCGAGTGCAATTTTCAGCAATTCTTCCAGTCTTCTACAGGGTGAGCCTGGTTTCTACTCTTCAGAGATCCTTTGATTCTTTTCATGGGGCCGGATTCAGTCCTAACAAGCTGTTACACAAGCTGCAGACCGGAACTCTGGGCCTTACACGTTTTTGACTAAAACTGCACACTGAAAAGCACAGGGCTCCTCCTTCTTCACTGCCAAAGCTCAACTGAAACTCCAACCGACAAAACTGGCACTTCCTTTGAGTTCCTCCCAGTTCTTGACTGGATTGGCTGTCACTCACAATAGACTGCTGCTGTTGGTCCAAAAAGGCACTGAAGTCTAAACTACATCTCCCAGAGTCACTGCCCATACAATCCTCTTGTGGCTGGCTCAGATTATGAGTCAAGTTCTGATTCGTCCAAGGCACCATTTTAGAGCTAGCTTACCCCACACTGATTGGTCCAGTTCAGCAGTTCAAAACTAGAATGGGGAACTAGCAGACACAGTTCTGACTGCAAAGAAAGCAGGTTAGACAAACAGTAATTTCATTATTACTCTAAATAATTTCTGGCAAACAGTTACATCTTTCAGATAGGTTCCCTTTGCACTCCTAGTGACTGCAAAAATGAAGTGAATTGGCAGCAGCTTGAGTGGTACTCAATCAAAGAAACACACAGTCCCCCATACAAACTAATTATGTCTGCAAGCAGACAGCTCTTAAAGAGACAGTACCAGAGGTTCTAAAAACACTCACTGATAAATGGCTTAAATGCCAAACACCATTCAGGCTTGGAGCATTCAAGCAAGCTCCTGAAGTCTTTTGGGAACCCCCATTTGCAGGGGGTTACACCCTTCCTGGACCTGGGAAAGCTTGACGTCCGCACAAGCAAGTACCCATAAGTTTTAACTGCAACCACATACATTTGCATTAGGCTTTCATGTAATCATCAGTCAATATATTATTTTACCAAGAACACATTTCTGAAACATTGCAGTCGTCACTCTTCACACAGTATTACATACATTGTACCATAACTCAAGTTATTACCTCTTGTACATGAAACCTGAAGAGAGGGCCCTTCCTATCAGTTACCTTGGGGCTGGACGGGGCAAGGGCACCATACTTAGAGGGCAACACAAGTAACTTGGAGTTAACACTGGCCGCTCAGTTTGGGCAATGAGCTCAGGGACACATACACTCCTTTATGGACAACATTGAGAGGCAAATCCACAGGCCTCCCAAGGGAATCATAACTGAGGTGCACCACAGGCTTTACAGCTCGACCAGTCTTTCTAGGGGAACTGTTACAGTCTCTGCACTCTGAGCCTCATTTTCAGCATTGTCCACACTTGTCAGGGGAGTCTCCATGGGGTAGAGAGGCTAGAACTTGGGGCACTTTCAGCTCCAGGAGTTACAGTTTCTGAGTCCACAACATTTGGCTCGCATGGAGAGCTTTCGGACACTGGCAGTGGACTGTCAGGGCACTCAAAATACTCTTCTTGTTCGGGTGTATCACCAGTCTGCCCCAATCTATCATTTTCCTCCCCTGAAAGCTCAAACAGTTCAACCATGCACAATGATTCCATTTCATCTGATCTGATGCTTTGCACTTCACTTTCTGGGAGCATTGGCTCAGGGGATGAAGCTGGGGGCTTAGACAGTCCAGAAGGCCCAGCTTTGTCTCCAGTATTGACTAGGGGATTGCCCTCAAACAATTGACTCAGTTCTAAGAAGGATAGTATTCAAAGTCACTCTCACTTTCTTCCGATATGGACTGACAGTCATGCTCAACTGGGACTTGTGGAGGGAACACTTTAACTTTGCTTCTGTAGGTGCAGACTTTCTTGATCTTTTCTTAGCAGCAGCTCTAGTCACTGGTCCAGAGGGGCATCTTCTAGGGCTCAGACTCAATTAAGATTTGTCCAATGGGCAGTAAATGATTTCTATGCATTGTTTTACATCTTTTGAATTATTCTCAGGCCTTACTTTGTACACTGGCAGATCATCTAGTTTGCCCACTACAATGTGAGGGAGATGGTGCCATCTGTCAGCAATCTTGTGCTTGCCATGCAATCCCAGATTTCTTAGCAATACCGATCTCCCTCCTGGAGTTCCTGTGCTTTCACCTTTTTATCATACCTTTCTTTGTTGGCCAGATTTCTTTTGGCAGCCATGGTTTGAGCCAGTTGAGTACGCATGAGTTAGCTGGGCCTTTAACTTTTGCACATACTGTAAATAGTTGTCAGCTTGAACCCCATCAGGAGAGACCCCAAAACACACATCTACTGGTAGTCGAGCTTCTCTTCAAACATCAGGCGGTAGGGGAGAATCCAGTGGCATCACTTTGGTGCAGTTATAAGCATGTACCAGGGTGCTAATTTGTTGGCTCCATCTAGGCTTGTCCTTTGGGTGCAGGGTGCCTAGCATATCTAGCAAAGTGCGGTTGAAACGTTCAGGCTGTGGGTCCCCTGGGGGTGGTAAGGAGTGGTTCTGGACTTCGCACTCCCCACAGAGAAAGCATCTCTTTGATCAGACGACTCTCAAAGTCTCCCTTGATCAGAATGGATTCTTTGTGGAGCCCCATAGTGAACAAAAAGTTTTCTACAAGTACTTTGGCCACAGTGGATGCTTTCTGGTCTTTGGTGGGGAAAGCTTGGGCATATCTCGTGAAATGGTCAGTGACCACCAGCACATTACTGATATTTCTTTGATCTGACTCCAAACTTAGAAAATCAATACAGACCAGCTCCATGGGTGCACTGGTGGTGATGTTAACAAGGGGCAGCCCTCTGGAGCAAAGCTTTCCTCTGTAAGCTGGCGACTACAAGTTCGAATGTGTTGCTCCACATCAGCCCCCATCTTAGGCCAATAGAATCTGGATCTCACCAAGTCAAGTGTTCTGTCTATACCAAGGTGCCCCATGTGGTTGTGCAAGGACCTCAGTACTGAGTCTCGAAAGGCAGTGGGCAGCACTAGTTGTTGTTTGTCTACTTGTCCCCCTCTGTCTACTGTTTCTCTGTATAACAGTTTATTGATCAGTTTCAATTTAGGACCTTCTTTGTATAACAGTGCAGTTCTCAAATCAGTGGAGCGTAATTTGGACACATCTTTTCCTGCATAGAGGGCTTCTAAAGCTGCTTTGATCATGGGATCGTGAGATTGAGCCAGCGAATACTGTCATTGTCAGCTGAGGCAGTGCACCAATGTCTATTGCAGAAAAGTGGCAATAAGCAGCAGGTATGCAATTCTCAGAGGCTCCCAAGCAATCCACCATGCAGTCCACTGCGTCCGTGGACATTTGTTCCTCCTGTCAAACTTCCGGCAGAGTGCCCGAATGTCAGGTTCTGCCAATCGGACCCAATCATTCTGGGGAACAGGCCTCCGGAGAGAGCATCAGCATCTATGTGGTTCAGACCTGCTCGGTATTCGAGAGCATAGTCATATGTAGATAATGCAGAAAGCCACCTATGGCCAGTGGCATCCAACTTAGCTGAGGTCTGCACATAGGTCAAAGGATTATTGTCAGTTTTTACTAGTATTTTAGCCCCATACAAGTACTCATGGAATTGGTCAACAATAGCCCACTTCAAAGCTAGGAACTCTAACTTATGTACAGGATAGTTCTTTTTGGATGGGGTCAGGCTTCTACTGGCAAAGGCCACTGGTCTCAGGCCATTCTCGTGCTCTTGGTACAACACAGCCCCAACCCTTGCAAGCTAGCATCAGTGTGCAGGACGTAAGGTTTTCTTGGATCGGCATAGGCCAGCACTGGAGCATGGGTAAGTTGATATATGATCTCATGAAAAGCAGTCTCACAATCAGGAGTCCAGCGGGCCCCAAATACTTCACTCGGATGAAAATACACTCTTTCAATCTTGAGGGCGCTGACTTTTGGTATTTTTGTGGGTTGGGGATACCCTTGAGTAAGAGTTAAGTAAAGGCGGATCACTCTTGAATAGTCCTTGATGAGCGCCGATAATAACCACAGAATCCAGGAATCTTTCAGTTCTTTTAGATTTTTGGGCTGTGGCCAGGTGGTCAAGGCCTCAACTTTACTTGGTCGGTCTCTATTCCTCGGTGGATACTATGTGTCCCACATACTTTACTGATGTTTGAAAAATTGACACTTATCAATGGACAGTTTAAGGCCAAAGTCCTCCAGTCGGTCCAATACCTTAAATAATCTGCTCTCATGTTCCTCCAGTGAGCTGCCAAACACAATAACATCATCTAGGTATACCAGGCACTCTAGTAAGTTCATGTCCCCACTGCACGCTCCATCAATCGTTGAAAAGTGGCTGGGCACCTGAAATCCCTAGAGGCATCCTCATGAATTCACAGAAGTAGCGGACAGATAAAGGCTGTCTTTTCCACGGTCCTCTGGGGCCATCGGGATCTGATAGTACCCACTCGCGGAGATCCAGCACAGAGAACCACTTGCTCCCGTTTAGGCAGTCCAAAGCATCCTGAATGCGGGGCATTGTGTACTGATCAGGGATAGTCCGCGGTTTAAGGTGCGATAATCCACACACATCCTTACTGTTCCATTCTTTTTCCTCACTACCACAATGGGGAAGCATAAGGGCTTCTGGATTCTTGTATTACACAGCAGCTAACATCTCTTGCAGATGCCGCCTCACATCATCTATGTCAGCAGGTGCCAGGCGTCGAGACCTCTCACGAAATGGTCTTTCGCATGCAGCGGATATTGTGCTCAGCTCCTTGCACGCATCCTACATCCCATTCCTTTAAAGAAAACACCTGGTCTCTCTGGGCAAAATTCTCACTGATCTTCACTTTCCATTCAGCTGGCAGCGGGGAGTCACCGAAATCAAACAAGTCAGGCGTTACTCTGTCATTCTTCCTTGAACTCTTGCTGCTGGGTAGCACTGCAGTGTCTGCACAATGCACATTAGCCAGGATGCAACCTCTGTTTACTCGAATGTCTCTTTCAGACACATTATGAACTTGGACCATTACCCTTCTGGCATAAGCATGGGCTCTAGCGGGCAAAATACTAGGCTTGACCAGCAGTCCCTCTGGCAATTTTCCATCGCCTGGTGCATCCAACATTAATATTTTATTCTTAACATCCTTTCTGATACTGGACCTCTCCTGTAAGGTACACTGGGCATTTGGCCAGGATCAGAGACTCAGGATCCTTCTTCCATACAATTCCGACCGGTTCCTCTGGTTCTGTTTTTCAGCATCTCTGTGCCTCATAGGCCTTCTTAATTAAAGCCAGAACTCTTAAAGCTCTACTAGTCTTTGACCCCTGTTTTCATAACACAACTGTGCCAGCCTTCAGAACATATGAGCATTTGTTCCAATCAACAAAGGGACACCATCATACAGTCCAGTGGGGGACACTAAGGCTAGGGTCTCTACTTGTTCGGCCACTCCAGCCACGGAGGTGGGGAAAGACAGCCAAATTCGGATATACCCGAATAGGGGTAGGCCTTCTCACTTAACCCCATACATGCAGTCCTTCTAATGGTTGTAAGGTCACGTCTGACAAATGCTTCTGATACCAATCTTGGAACATAATTGTCACTTGGGAGCCACTGTCTAATATAGCTCTTGTAGACACTCCGTTCACCTTTACAGTGGTCTCCATGGAGGGACCCACTATTCTGGACCAGTCTGAGAGGCGGTAGTGGGGCCTGGGCAACTGACCTTGCCACAAAGGGCGTGAATTAGCATTTGGTGCCCTCACTGGGATCATGTCGTGCACCTCTTAACCACTGATTTCTTCTCCGAAGCTCTCCTTGTAGCCTATATGCAACTTTGTCAGTGTCTTTTGGGGACTGGCATTCCCTTTCATGTGCCCATCTTTCCACAATTATAGCAAAACATACTTTCTGGAGTTTGAGCTGGCGAGGCGCACACTGGGAGCCAGGGCGGGGTATTACTAACTGGAAACCTTGGTGCCATCTCTGTCTGCGGCGTGATAAGCATTTGGAGACATCTAGTCAGTTTCTCCTTCCATGGTCAAGGAATCGAGTTCGGAGCTGTTATCAGCAGGAGATACATGGGTGGGTACCCCCACCCCATAGCAGATGCAGTCGGATATAGGTCAGGGCTCCGTACTTGCAGGGTGGCCTTCATAAAGGGACTGTTTTTGAATTCCGGATCTCTCAACAGTTCGCCCCATTGTGACATATCTTTTCCTTGTCAGAGCACTCATTGACTGCCAACCTCTGCCCCGGAACTTCACTTGATGGGTCACCCTCAGTCACTCGGTCGTAGCTGCAGCTATTGGTGCAGGTCCCTCCCAGGTCGCCTTTTTCTCAACTCCTCATTTCTCTCATTAACTCATCATAGGAGGGTGGGGATTCCAGTCGATCTGCAGGCGTAACTGAAGCAACAGCAGTTCTGAGAAGGGGGCAGACTTAAGGATCCTGTTCAGCCTGGTTCGGTCCAGTTCAATCGCTGGCAAACTACCTTTCTGAGGCATTCTTGCAACAATTTTCCAGCCGAGATACATACACAGACAACAACTCCCTTGGTACTGTTGTGCATCTCTTACTCTCCACCATAGGTCCTCATCAGAATCTGGGCTCCCATACACATTCTCCAAGGCCTCAAGATAGGCCTGTGCAGTCGCTTCAGGGTTACTGGCCCGTTTAGCACGGATGGTAGCCAGGGCAGGACCCGGAGGCTCTCACTAACCCTCTTTCGCTTTTTCACCTTCCGAGCATTGCCATTCTAGCACTTGGGGCAACATAGTCTATCCAGGTCTCCCAGTCATCCTTCCTTGGGGGTGGGAGGGTGCCAGAGAAGATCCTCAACCTTGGGTAAGAGTCGTGACTAATGGCAGGTGCAGAAATAGGAGTCTGCATTGGTTCAGCCACCATTCACGGGCACTGGAGCAGGAGAGGTGTTGGGGAGGAACACCCCAGGTGGCAAGAATAGTTTCTTCAAGTCCTCCACAGTTTTCCCCTCTCCCAGCAACCATTCAGCAAATTTCTCCTCAAAGTTTCAGATAGTGGTGGGGCTGATTCCCCGGTCTTTACTGTCCTTGGTTATCACTCTCAAGCAGTGAGGGCTCCTCTGGGGTAATGGTCTGTGCACTTTGGAGCTATCTATGGGATCCTTAAACTCTACTAGGGCCAGGAAAGTGTGGGTGAGCAGATTAGCATGCCGACCCACCACCATAGGGTTTTGTAAACCTTCCACCTTGGAAAGTACTCCTGCACAGTGTCCGTATTGATACCCAGGGGATGTCCAGGATAAGCATAGCATTTTGGGGTCGATCTCCTCCCCAGTACCACTCCACCAGCGGTGCAGCCACTTCTGTCGGGGTACCCATTTTTTTCTTAACAGTGGTTCAGAATATGGCCACTAGAGGACACACAATCCCAGCGGTGAGCCTCCAAGATGTAACCCCAGATGGCGCTATCCCAGGGGCTACTACCCCTGCCTGATTTGCCACTAACAGGTTGAGGGGCCTGGATCCAATGGCGGTGCCTCCACCCAGAGGTCAGGGTTTGCAATAGTTAAACTAACTTGGTCACAGCCCTCTGGGACACTGCAACCCCCTTTCTTCCCACTAGTGGCCCACACAATATATCAGAATTACCTTCACAGTATACACTTACCCCAGGTCTGGTTCCGGCACTGGGACCTCCTGTGAAATGAGATACAGTGCAACAATCACAGTACAGTACTTTAACATAGACAAATACCTCAGGCAGTATAACTTTGCTGAAACAAGCAGCTCTGATTTATTTAGGGGATATAACAAGGACAGGAAATCAGGTTAATTAGCTTTATCACTCTAATAATCTACCTATGGCTCTGGCACAGGCCTATCCCTATCAGTTACTGTCCTGGGTTCCAAGCCCTAGTGGCTAGTCCAAACGTGGCAGCTGGTAGGGGCCCTTTCACACAGAGAAAGGAGAATTAAACAGTCAGCAGTACAGTAATTCCATTTGGATTTAATGTGGCAATTCAACAGGGAGCAACCCTGAATTAGTACTCACGACCTCCAAATAAGATAGGGTCCTTCAATGTCAGCAGGGCTCACTTGAGGTACACAAACCTCTTCACACATCCATATAAAAGAAAGCACTATACCAGGCAGGCTGCATCTGTATCCCGATCGCAATTACTGCACAATACCCGGGAGAACACACAGCAGATTCAGTTCCTGACAGACCGAGTGCAATTTTCAGCAATTCTCACAGTCTTCTACAGGGTGAGCCTGGTTTCTACTCTTCAGAGATCCTTTGATTCTTTTCACAGGACGGATTCAGTCCTAACAAGCTGTTACACAAGCTGCAGACCGGAACTCTGGGCCTTACACACGTTTTGACTAAAACTGCACACTGAAAAGCACAGGGCTCCTTCCTTCTTCACTGCCAAAGCTCAACTGAAACTCCAACCCGACAAAACCGGCACTTCCTTTGAGTTCCTCCCAGTTCTTGACTGGATTGGCTGTCACTCACAATAGACTGCTGCTGTTGGTCCAAAAGGCACTGAAGTCTAAACTACATCTCCCAGTCACTGCCCATACAATCCTCTTGTGGCTGGCTCAGATTATGAGTCAAGTTCTGATTCGTCCAAGGCACCATTTAGAGCTAGCTTACCCACACTGATTGGTCCAGTTCAGCAGTTCAAAACTAGAATGGGGAACTAGCAGACACAGTTCTGACTGCAAAGAAAGCAGGTTAGACAAACAGTAATTTCATTATTACTCTAAATAATTTCTGGCAAACAGTTACATCTTTCAGATAGGTTCCTTTGCACTCCTAGTGACTGCAAAATGAAGTGAATTGGCAGCAGCTTGAGTGGTACTCAATCAAAGAAACACACAGTCCCCCATACAAACTAATTATGTCTGCAAGCAGACAGCTCTTAAAGAGACAGTACCAGAGGTTCTAAAAACACTCACTGATAAATGGCTTAAATGCCAAACACCATTCAGGCTTGGAGCATTCAAGCAAGCTCCTGGAAGTCTTTTGGGAACCCCCATTTGCAGGGGGGTTACATAAGTATGCAACCCTCCCCCTCAGAGGCATACTATTTTATTCCGACAAAGGCAGGTCATTCAGGGTGTATATTTAATTAAAGGGCACATATATATATTAGGAAACGTTAACGGTTAAAGGAAACCAAGGAAGCAAGGAGAGGGGAAACCAAGGGATGGATGTCTGTAGTGCAGCTCAGAATTATTGGTCACCCCCTATTTCTATAAAGGGGAAACTCTAAGCAGCCCCCACTACCAGAATATGATCCCCAGACTTGCCCTTGCACCAACAGTTCATGTTAGTTAGATATACCAAAGCCAGCCCAGATGGAGTATTCATGAGAGGGAAGAATTTTCGCATGGAATATACAGCCTACCCCATCTCCTTTCAAATCCTTGCAAACGGCGATGGAGGCTGGCAGTCATTCTTTCGAACCGTAAATTAAATAGTAATTCGTTAAGCTATTCCGAGTAAGGAATCTCTACCTGATCCATCCAGTGTCGAAGAATGCCGTTTTTCACTGAAACTGAGATCATGGCTAACCAATACTTTCTTTCTCTAACCTGAACCCCTGAGTAGTCACCCACTAGACAAGTTTCGGGTGCGAGATAATCCTCTAAACCTAAAAGGGGGTCTAACCTTTGCCTTATCTTGTCCCAGAGGGAAACTAGCTTGGAACACTCCCACAGCACATGTGTAAGGCTTCCCTCACCCTGTCCACATCTGGTGCACAATAGAGAGGGAATTTTTCCCATTTTAGCCAGACGGACAGGAGTAAAGTATAAATTGTGCAAAATATAGAATTGAATTAGACATAGTTTGTCGTTGGCAATAATCTGGTATAGGTCTGTCCAAATAGGTCTGTCCAAATACTGGCTTGAGGGAATTAAGAATTCCAATAGGTGGGATTATGCGAGGCTATGGGGAAAATTTGGGGGTAAAGTGTAGATGCTATCTGGGAGACAGTGTGTGGTTGCCAGGCTAACGATTTAAGCATTTGGATAAACTCATCTTGATTAATGGTCCAGGTTGGCGAGCCAAACCATTTGACCAACATATGCCGTAGTTGATATATCTTGAATATCGTAGTGACCAGCATGTCTAGGGCCGCCAGTATCTCTTGGCTATTTAGGAGATGGCCATCTAGAAGGAAATCACACGCCTTCTTTCCACTCAGTGAGGGGATATCTCTGGGGATTTAACAGTTGCCCTCCCAATCTAAAATTTGGATTGGAGTATATCGGTTGGGTAATGTCCAATGTGTTATTATACCTAAGTGCTTTCTACATAGTTGCATGTGGGCCTTGACCGATGTAAAGATAACTGACCCCCTGAGTATCCTTGGGAGGAGTAATTTAGGAGAGAGAGAGAAAAAAAAGGCTATCTGAGTGCAGGCCAGCTTTTCGGATTAGCTCTCTCTCAATCTGGAGCCACATGGGGACATATGGAATGGCCAACGGTATATTGTCAAGAGCGGTCCATCTAGCATACTTAGCTATATGGCTCACCAAGTAATAAACAAAAAAATTGGGCAGTTTGAGCCCTCCTGATTTCTTAGGTGCCCCCAGTCTGATGTAGGCCCTTCGTGGGGTCTTACCTTTCCATAGAAAGGAAGAAATGAGGCCATGAACCTTTTTAAACCACTGAAGGGGAAGGAATATATTTAACATGTTCAAGGGGTAAAACAGCTGAGGAAGAACATTCATTTTATTGACACTAATTCTCCCTTGAAGGGAGAGCGGGAGAGTGGACCACCTATGCAGGTCCTAATGGATAATGCTAATCGGGTCTTCTAGGTTGAGCTTAATCATGGTTTTAGTGTTTTGTGAAAGGAGGATACCTAAATATTTTAAGTGTAGTGGTCCAACCTAAGCCAAGATGGGTATACTCTGCAGGGACCGCCATGCGATTTAAGGGCATTATCATTGTTTTCTTGACATTAAGTTTGTAATTAGAAAATCTCCCAAATTATTGGATAATGCAGAGGGCAGCCGGGATTGAGTTGGCTGTATGGGATAGATGTAACAGGATGTCATCCGCATACTCGGAAAATTTGAGGTTGAGGGATTCCACTTATTTGTGGGGATTATTTAAGAGGACAGAATAGAGGTTCTAAGTATAAACTGAATAAAAGAGGGGACAACAGGCACCCTTGACGGGTGCCGGAGAACAGTTTGAAATTCTTGGAGAATATACCGTTACAGTATATTTTTTGCCTGGGGGTTGGAGTATAAAATTTGAATCCAGTTAGTAAATGTTTTCGGGAAGCCAAGTTTTTCCAAAACTAAAAATTAAAAAATCCCAATTAACCCTGTCAAAGGCTTTTTACGTATCCAGGGAGACCAACACCATGGGGGTATCAACACCTCTGGAGGCAGAAAAGATGTAGGTCAGCTTTCTTAAATGGTCTGCTGAACAGCGACCCTTCATGAAGTCTACCTGCTCGGGCTGTATCAGAGCATCCCAGACTAGTTGCATCCTGTTAGCGAAAATTTTAGCAAATATTTTTACATCGTAATTCATGAGGGAGATTGGGCCACAATTGACAACCTTATTTGGGGTTTTCCTGGTTTAGGAAGAACCACCTTCATTGCTTCTAGGAGGTAAAAGTCAGAGATACCGGCTTCACAGAAATAAGAGTATAGTTGGTGAAGTGTCGGAAGTAATTTGGGAGCAAAAACCTTGTAAAAGTTAGGAGAAAACCCATTTGGTCCTGAGGATTTATTAGAGGGAAGAGACCAAACCCAATGTGTATGTTAAAGAGTATGGGTCCCAACACAGACCCCTAGGGAACCCCACTCGACACCCTTTCTTCCTTTGAGTGCACCCCATTCACCACAACCCTCTGCGTCCTCCCCTTCAAACAGTGTTCTAACCAGCTTGTAAGCTTGCTCCCCACTCCTAAGCTATCTACCTTGCCTGTCAGTCTTCTGTGGGGGACAGTGTCAAATTCCTTCCTGAAGTCCAGGTAGGCCACATCCACCACCCCCTTGGTCCCATATCTGTGTCACCCTGTCAAAGAATTTAGTCAGGTTGGTCTAACAAGACCTGCCACCTGTGAATCCATGTTGATTGTCATTTATGAGGCCCTCCCCCTCAAGGTATTTTATCAGCCTTTCCTTAATAAGCACCTCCATTAGTTTTCCGACCATGGAGGTTAAGCTAACTGGGTGGTAGTTTCTGGCTCCTCCCCCCCTTATATAGGGGTACTACGTCAGCCATCTTCCAGTCCCGGAGAACCCTTTCCTTGTGTAGTGACAGGTTAAATAACCTCATGAGGTGTGCTGATAATTCGTACAAACATACGAAGAAGCCAGCAGAAGAAGGCCATTTGGTTTATCAAGTCTGCTGTTATTGCAGGGTCCACAGCTTGAGCTAATGGCCCTGCCCTCCCTCCCCACTCCTCCCATCGTCCCTACCCATGATCCTTACCTTCCTCCATGCCTATCCCATCTTCTCTTAAAGCTGCTCACTGTCTTTAATGATATGAACTGTTCCGGCAGCACATTGAGTTTCCACCACCCTCTCTGTGAAGAAGTGTTTCCTGACCTCCCTCCTAAACCTCCGACCCTCCAGCTTAAGACTGTGCCCCCTCAATTCGTGTCTTAATTCTTTGAGTACCCTCAGATGAATCCCATCTGGACCCATCGCCTTATCAGTCTGCAGCTTTTCTAATTCTTCCAGTACCTTAGCCTCCGTGAAGGGACTTGAATCCATCTCGCTACCCATTCTTCCCCTACTTTCCAACTTTGGCCCCTTCCCCTCCTCCACCGTGAATACTGATGTGAAGTATTTATTCAGGACCTCAGCTTCTTCTTTATTTCCTTCCACCATTGCCCCCCACCCGAGCTTCATAATCCCGCGCTTCCCCTTCTTTCTGTTGCTCATGTATCTGAAAACCTCTTGTCCCCCCCCCCTTTTTCCCTCCCTTGCTATATGCTCTTCCATTTCATCCTTTGCCTGTCTGATCACCTTCCCCGCTTTCTGCAGTTTTTCCTTATGTACCTCCCTGTCAGCCTCCCTCTGTGATACTTTATATACCTTGAATGCCCTCCTTTTATCCCTAACTGCACGCCTCACTTCAGTTACGAACCAAAGTGGTTTCCTCCCCTTCCTTTTCTTGCTAACCGTCCTAACGCACAGTTCTCACCTTCAGTATTCTTCTCTTTATTTCCCCCCAGAGCTCCTCCACGTCTTCCAAGTCTTCCTTCCCCTCTAGTTCCTTCTGAACCATTGCCCTCAGCCTCCTGAAGTCTGCCTTTCTAAAGTCTGACACTCTAGTGTTGGAACTGCTCTTATCCTGGCCATTTCTGATTCTAAAGTTTACTGTCCTATGGTCACTGTCGCCTGATCTTATCTGTGTCAGTCTTCACCATTCATCACAGATGCATACTGGCCGGAGATCAGGACCCAGCGGGGGCCTTTTTTTTTTTTAAAGGATAGGCGGAGCCGACCTAGGATCGGCGCCGCCCTCGAGGCCGACGTACTATGTGGCACTCGAGGATTAGCCGTTAAGCTGTATCGACTCCACCTGTCTACCAGTTCTTCGTCTCCCACCATCGAGGTTGCCTCATGGGAAGCCTTGAAGAAGTGTTTTCGAAATTTTAGGCCTTAGCCTTCTATCGTCGATAGTTCGTTGGTCTACTAGTTCTAGTCCGCCCTACTCGACGTCGCTGGTAAGATCTTTCCATTATTTATAGTTTTGGCGACATCGAGTCTATTTTTGGTGTTTTTTTCCGCAGGTCATGTCGCGGTTGGAGGGCAAGAAATCATCTAAGGCGGGGCGGCCCTCTATGCGTCGGTGCCTGTGTGGCCGCAATTTCTCCGTGACCGACCAGCATGACCGGTGTCTCTCGTGTCTTGGCCCGCGTCGCAACATGGATTCGTGCAATGCCTGCTTCTCTATGGACCACCGTGTTCTCGAACAGTGCGCGTGGAAAGTTGTACGAGCTCCGCCGACTTTCGGAGGTAGGATCCACACTCGTCGGGCCAAGCCGCGTTTTCTCGGCCTTTCCTCCGGGTCCCCTCCCGGTTCTATACAGACCGTGAAGGAGGGAGTCTCAACCCCCGTAGCCTAGCCTTGGTTGAGACTCCTCCCGCGGTGCAGGAGGCCCGTCCCGCTTCCTCCCGGGAGCGGGCGGGAGGCGCCGCTATGGCAATCACCCCTTTGGGGTGAAGGCCCGGTGTCGCTCAGCGTTCGGAAGGCCCGGGTCGACGCCATCCTCGACGCCGTCGGACGGTGCTGTCGAGGTCTCCGGTGCCATTCGTAGTGCCGAGGGCCTTGTCAGCGCCGCCTCGTCTCTCGGTGCTGTGGGCTCTGTTGACGCCGCTTGCGGCGCCGGTACTGCTCATGGCGCCATGACCCTGAATCCGGCGTTGCCTTTTGCTATGTCTCGCCTCTGCGCCATTCTCGGCGCTGAGGTTGAGCACGGCGCCGCGGGACCCACGGGGTCTTGGTTGGCGCCTGCCTTGCGCCGCCTGCTGCAAGAAGCCTGGCGGGTGCCCCGCCGGGTCTGTCCGTTTAGGAGCCGCCGACGCTGCTTTTGGTTCTCGCACCGCTGTGACGCTGGGGCCGGGCGGTGGCCGCCGGCGCTAGCCTGCTCTCGGAGTGGTCGGCGCCGCTGACCCTCTGTGCCGCCACGGCGCTGGGGCCTGGTGTGCCCACTCGGGCCGCCTTGGGTCTGCGCTGGCACCGCCTCTGTCCCTGGTGCTGCTCCCAGTGCCGGGGACTTGACGCGCGCGTGCCTGGCTCCTAGCCCCGGACCTCTGGTCCCGGCCGCCCTGCCACCTTCTGCCAGCCCCGCCCGTGGGGCCGTGGAGGGCGCGGGTGCTGTCTCGACCACTGCCACGACTTCTGGGCCCTTCGCGAAGGTCGCTTTTCCTCACCCTCCTACCATCTGGCTTAGGGCCTCAGATTCCACCTCTTCGGGGTCGGAGTCGGGCTCAGAGTCGGACGAGCAGTCACACCCTTCGGGGTTGCCTGCACAGGAGGGTGAACCAGTGGTCTCTTCGACTAGTCAAAGTCAGCCCCCTCTTGAGGAGCGTCGGGTTCTCCTCCAGGTCGGGGTCAGTGGCACTGACCAGCAGGCTATGGTGCGTGCCACTATAGCCATGCAACCTGGCCTGGGGGAGTTCCTGGACCCCTCAGCAGGTGTAACCCCTTCTGTGGTGTGTCTTGATCGTCCAACTTTGGGGCCCATCGAGAAGTCTACAGGTGGGGAGGGTGCTGCGCCCTGGATTTGCCCCTCAGGGACATCCCAGGGCTGCCAGCTACCTAGGCTGACCCTCCCGAGGACCAGGACTCTCTCGGACTCTGAGGGGTCGAGGGGTGGGGGGTTCCCACGTAGGCCTTTCTCTGGGGTCCACCGGGGTCCTGGAAGAAGTCGGAGTGCGGACTTCCGTCCTTCCCCTTCCGGGTCCTTGAGAGGGTCCCATTCTTTGGAGGCAGGGGACCGTCCTTCTGGACCCATACGGCCCCGGTCGCCTCACTGGGGGGATTATTCTGGGTGCAGCTTAGGCAGTACCAACGTGGTTGTACAGCTGTCGGCTGCGGAGTCTTCCGGGACACCTTCCCCGGTTGTCCATGGTCCTCTCCCTAGCCCTGGCAGAGGCCAGCCGATTCCTTCCCTCGGCTCTGCCCCTACTCCTCTGCTGCATTCTCCAGTGCTCCCGGGCATTCTTGGTCCTACTGGGCCTCTCACCTGGGAGCAGTTCAGAGCGGTGGCTTCTCGGTTCCCTGCCTATGTTAGGGCCTTGGACAGTCAGGTTTTTCAACCTTCCCCCGAGCAGCCACCCTCTGAGCATATGGTGACCTCCAGCTCCTCATCCCCCTCTTCTGGGGGAGAGGAACCATCTGTCCACATCTCTTCTGCCGCTGATCTCTCCGAGTATCAGCGTTTCTCGTGAGGATGTTGGAGGACCTTCACCTTCCCCTATCCATGAAGCAATCCAGAGCATGCGGCGCACGCCTTTCTAGGCGATTTGGGCGGCCACCTTTGTGGTGCCCCCCTATCCTGCTCCCTTTCGGGAGGCGTCCATGCGTTTCTGGCAGAGGCCCTTCTCCGGAGTTCCTGCCCCTAGGGACCTCAGCCAGAGGTATTGCGCTCCTCCAGAGTCTCCAGGTTCTATGCCTGATCCACAGTCCGGATTGATGCACCTGGACACTCCTGATGGGCTTCGCGCCCTCCACTGTGACCGGCCCCCAGATCAGGACTCTTCGGATTTTGATTTCTGGGGGAGAAGGACTTTCTACTCGGCATGGTTGCTTCTCTCCATCTCCGCTCATCAGGCCCATTATGCAGCCTACAACAGGTTCTTGTGGTCAGCGCTGGGTCAAGTCCTAGCTGCTTTGCCTGACTCGGAGCAAGCCAGGCAAGCCATCGCACTCTCTGCACGTGGTCTGGAGCTAGCAAGACACCAAGCAAGGGCATCTTATGACGCCAGTGAGGTAGCTACCAGGGTAATAGGGACAGCGATCTGCACCAGAAGATCGGCGTGGCTTCACCTTTCCCGGTTGTCACCCTTGGCCCGGTGTAGGGTGATCTGCTCCGCTCACCAGGGAACCTATCTCTTTTCCCGTAGGGCGAGACTCACGCCTGTCGGGCAAATTCCTTCCCGCGGGACCCTGCTCACTCTCCCACCTCGGCCTCCTCAGGCCCAGAAGGTTCCCCTTAGTGTGTCACCCACTGAGGGCTAAGGACACTGTCCCTTAGGGTGCAATTAGTCAACCCTTCGGGGCAGTACTCACTTCATTCAGATGAATGGTGAAGATTGACACAGATAAGATACAGAAATTACGTTTCTACCTGCAATTAGTGATCTTTCTGTGTATCTTCACCATTCATCCAATCCCACCCGCCATCCCCTGGGGCTCCAGTCTCTGATCCTCCTCCTCTGTGCCTACCCTCTTTTGAGCGGGTAAAGTTGGGAACACAGGGGTTAATTTTCTTCCCAAGGGGTACAGTTCGAGTGGCACTTCCTCTCACTATTTATCCTCACCTCTACGGGTGAGAACTGGTAGTTGCCTCCTTCTGTTATCCTTCTATTTAAAAAAAAGACAACCCTTTTTTTTTCACCAAAAATCTTTACAGAGAGAGTACTGAGTCCCTGTACCCTGTCCTTCTCTAGAATAGCCGACTCTGCTTCTGGGAGTATTACCAGTTATTCTGTGCCTTGAATTCTGGCAGGTGAGCTTTGCCACTCCTTGCAGTTCCTATACAGTCTGGTGACGGACAAGGGTCTTGGATCCTTGTTACCTCTCACTGTCTCCTAAATTCTCTCTTTCCCCCCCTCCTTCCCTTCTTCTTTTCCAGAGATTGGGGCCCCACCCAATCCCCTTGGTTTTACTTCTTCTATGCTGTCCTCTCAGTCGTTATTTCTCCTTTTAGTTCAGTTTCCTCTTCCTTTTCTGTCCCTTGGACTCTCTTGTCCCACCTCCATCCCTTCCTCTTACCTCTCCGGCGACTCAGAACTGGTAGGCGGGCGGGTCGACACCAGCAGGCTGCTCCTCGGGCCGCCACGGTATGTCGGCCTCGAGGCTGCAAGCCGATGCGTTGGCCTGCCCTCCTATCCTTTAAAAAAAAATAAATAAAGGCTCCTGCGGGGTCCTGATCTCCGGCCAGTACCCATCTGTGATGAATGGTGAAGATACACAGAAAGATCATAATTACGGTAAGAACGTAATTTCTATTTCCCCAACCTCCACCCCCTCGCCACTGTCCCCATTTGTCATAACCAAGTCAAGTATAGCACTCACCCTAGTTCGTTTCCCAACCAGTTGGCTGATGAACACTTGTAAGGCTTACAGCAACTCCCTAATCCTTTCTGTTGATGCTGCGGGGATGTCCCAAGCCACGTCCAGTAGATTTAGTTCTCCCACCACCACGACTTCCCCCTTGCTGGCGATCTCATGCATCTCCCTTGCTACCTGCCTGTCTATTTCCTCCCCCTGATTTGGTGATCTATAGACCACTCCTAACTTTACTACCCCCCCAACCCGGTTTGCTTAAAGTGACCCATAGTCTCTCTGCTGGTCCATCCCTTCCCCCACACATCATCACCCTGATCTCATCTTTTACATAAAGGGCAACCCCCCCTTTTCCTATCCCGTCCCTCCTGTAGAGTATGTATCCGGGTATTTCCACCTCCCAGCTGTAGTTTTCAGGACACCAGGTCTCCGTAACTGCAGTTAGGTCTAGGTCATCCTCCGCCACCACCGCCATGATATCTCCCATCTTATTACCTAGACTCCTGGCATTTGTTAGCAAGCCTGCCCACCAGCCCTGTTTCTCTCCCTTCTCCCCCTTTCAGCTTCTCTTTCCCCCAACTGTTGGGGATAGCGAGTTAAGTCATATCCTCCTGCCATTCGCGCTGGGCTACACCTAGCTTTTTCCTCCCCCTCTCCTAGTTTAAAGTCCTCCCTGGTATTTTAGCTATGTATCCCTGCAGTTTCCCTCTCAAAATCCTAGCCCCCTCATCGTTTATATGCAACCTGTCCCTCACATACAGATGCTGGTCCACCCATGTGTCCCCCCAATCTCCTATACATTTGTAGCCCTTCCTCCTGCACCACTGCCTTAGCCAGTGCGTAAAGTCTTTGATTCTCAGTTGTCTAGTTGTACTGGTGCAGTGTACTGGCAGAACTTCCAAAAAAGCTATGGAATCCACCATCCCTTTGCACCCTCTAGCTAGTTCCATAAATCTCTTCTGTACCTCCTCCCCGACCAAGTTGTTTGTATCTAGTTGGAGAACCAGGTTAGGTTCCCCCCAATCAGCCTAATGCCATCCTTAATTTTTGGGACTGCCCTGCTCGCCGCCATCCATGGCTCACAAAAAACAGACCTCCCCTTGAAGGCTACTCTCTTTTTCAGCCAGTGGATCCCTTTAGTAATAGAGTCCCCATACACTATTACCTATTTTTCCTCCACTAACCCTAAGGGTGCCTCTGCTGCCCTTACGTGGCTTTCTCCCACGTTCCTGTTGACCTCCTCCCACTCGCCCTCCTCCTCCTCCTCCACCCCTACCCCCACTATCCTTTTGTCCCCCTGCTCCTCCGGACGGTCCTCGGTCTTGCCCCTCCCCCATGCCTCCTCCAGCTTCTACCTATTCCGTTCCTGTTACTCTCTCTTTGTCCCCAGTACCCCATTTCTCCCTGGATGCCTGTACTTATGTCTCTCTCTGTTCCCTCCTTATGACACCCACCTCCTGCTCCCCTCCTTCTTGCTCCTGATTGTTACATCATGTCCCCCAATGATATTTCCCTTCTTTCCTGGTGTCACCCTTCCCATTGTCCTCCTTGGCCTGATCAGCCCTTGCTTCCATTTTTTTCTGCCTTTCCTGGCACAGCTCCTTATTCCCTTTAACCTCTATCCCATTGACTTCTTTATGCTCCATCAGCTTTGTTAAGGGCCAATATCTATTTGAGCCTGCTGTGTATCTATGCTCAAAAACGCCACTTATACTGCTTGTCATGTCCCCCTCTCGTGATCTAGTCCTACTCTCCCTAACTCCCATGTGACCTGTCCCCTCTGCCGGCCTGTCTCCTTTCCTCTACCTGTTTGCCTTCAGTGATTGCCCTGATGATTTCACCTTTTGCCCAGGACAATTCCCTTTGTAGACATGCTAGCTCGGCCTCCAGTCTCCCCAGCCTTAGGCAAATTGGGCATGTCCCCAGTCTCCACACAGTATTCATGAACAATGCTGTACCACAATTTATTACACCCACGATTCTTCCTCCCCTGTGCCCCCTTTCCCCTTCCTTCCACTAGTCATCCCTCCCCTTATGCCACTGGCCCACACCATTGTGCCCTTCCATACTGCTTCATCCCCTGAGGCTTCCACTGACCCTCCACCAGGTGTGCACTCCCATACTGATCCATCTTCCAGCCTGCACTCTTCTTCCCCCAAGGCCACCCCCAGTGAACATCCCCCTTTCCTTTACTCTTTCAAACAACATGAAGTCTTGCTATATTATAGACATTAGCAGTTTGATCCAGCTCTAGAACTGCCCCAGAGTGAAATGGTAAAAACCATTCCAAAATAGAATTTTGGCACGAGAGCAGCTCTATCTGTGTCATTTCAAACTTGAACTGTCAGATTCTTTACTCCACTTCAGTGAACAGTCGCTCCGGAGAGTTCTCCTTCTGCTCGGTTCATTTCTCGGTTTAAAAAGTATTTTCTCGGTTGGATTTAACCGAGAATAGTTTTATTTTAACCGTAAAACCGTTCGGTTCAAGCTCTATCTGTGGTAACCGTAAGTAAATGAAGGTTTTGTCTGTGTGGAACTTGTGGTTATCGGTTCGGTTTTGAACCGATCAGTGGGTGTAAACTCATTTAAAACTAAAAGTTACTATTTTAGAGTGCGGTTCCCGGTTCTTATCGGTTCTAAAAAAACGGATTTATTACGGTGTTTCCAATACCCGTGACACGGTTAGGAACCGATAAGGGTGTCTTGCCTGGCACTGCCGTTAAAAGGGCAAGTTTTTGGTTAGGCTGGCATTATGTCTGAGAAACCCAAAAGAAAAACCGGGCCCACTGGGTTTCAACACTGTGATGTTTGTGGGGAAGTCTTTGCCAAGGCTGACCCACACACCACATGTGTTTATTGTCTGGGGTTTGACCACCTCCAGTCAGACTGCCAGGTATAAGAATTTCCTGCAGCCACCCTGGAAAAGATTGGGCAGGCTCAGGGGCAGGGAGGCTCAAAAAGTCCAGCTGACCCGGTGGCCAGCCGGTTCGGTGCCAACCCGAACCAAGAGGGAGTGCCCTCTGACCAGGGCCAGACTTCCTCGGGCAAAGAAAAGCTGGTTCTGAGGAACCAATTCCAGTAAAGAAAACAAGAAAATCAGCAGGTCTGGAGTCCAAAATTCCTTCTCCAACTGCTGCAGAGATAGCAAAGCCATACAAATTGTCCAGTCACTGTCTCAGGGTCCATCCGAACCACCACTATCTGGTAAAAGGTCAGTTCGTCCGGTCCCAGTGGTTCAGGATTATGATATTGAGGAATTTTATGAACCAGAGGAGGGGAGGAGGATTATGAACAGTATGAATGTGGCGGAAGGTCTGGTGTGACCATTGAACCGACATCTCCCCAGACAGACCTTTAGAATCTCCCCTATGCTGTCTGAGTCCCCATCTCATTTTATGTTTTATAAAAAGTTGCTGAAACCCTCCAGTTTCCTTTAGAAGAGGCTGTGGATGAGCAACAGGAGCCTGATTTTGTAGAAATGATGGATATTCCAGAGTCTAGGAGATTGTCTATTCCTTTACATAAGTCTTTTAGAAACAAACAATTAAAATTTTAAAAGCTCCTAATTCTGTGCCTCCTGTAGATAAAAGATGGACAGAAGGTATACATTGTCAGGCCCTGATACAGAATTCCTTTCTCAGCAATGCAGTCATGTTAGTAGTTCAGGCTGCTGCCTGTGATAAAGCTAATATTCCTTGGCTTCACATCCTCCTGACAAGGATTCCAGGAAGATTGATGCCATGGCAAAAACAGTATATGGCAGCCTCTCTGGGACTCAGGCAAGCAAATTATATGGCTTATGTAGCTAGGTATCAGAAATCTAGATGGGATACTGTTATGCATTGGCAATAGAGGCCCATGGCCAGCTGGCTAGTGAACTAGAACAGGTGGCTGCTGATGGCATTGAAGCCTCTAAGGTTCAGTTTCATGCTGCTGTGGATGTTAATGATGTTTCCTCTAGGGTCATGGCCACATCTGTAGCTTTTCAGAGGTTGCCTGGCTCAGGTGTACTAGTTTGTCACAGGATACCCAGACTAAGGCTGTGGATTTTCCTGTGGTGGAAATTCTCTGTTTGGAGAGCAGACAGAGAATTACATGAAGAAGATGGATGAATATAGGACTACTTACAAGAGTGCCCAGGCTAAGGGCGGCAAGCCACTCCTCAAAGGCATGCCCCAGGGGTAGGGGTAGGCCTTTTCACAGGCCTTTCTACCAGACTCAGGCCTCCTCTGCCTATGCTCAGAGGGGCTTCTTCAGAGGCAGGCAGACGAGGGGTGGCAGACCTGCTCCCACCCCCAGCCTAAAGCTCCTCATGAACAGGCACCCGATGGGGTGCCCAGGGCCGATTCTCCTGTACCAATGGGGGCAGGCTGGCTTACTTCAGTCAGAATTGGGCTTCTTTAACCTCAGACAAGTGGGTTCTGAAGTAGTAAGCCAGGGTCTGGTTCTCAGCTTCAAAAGTTTCCTGTTGAGAAGCAGACTTTTTCATCTGCAAGTGCTTCAGAGACCCTCCTGGAAACAGAGGTCTCATCCCTGTTAGCTCTCAGAGCAGTAGAAAGGGTTCCTCCCTGCATCAGGGCAGGGTCTGTATTCCAGATACTTCTTACCCAAAAAGACAGGAGAATGGCGGCCCATTTTAGATCTCAGATATCTGAACAAGCATCTTTGAAACCAAAGTTCAAAATGGTAACTCTGGCAATGATTTTACTTTCCCTAAGGCCAGGGACTGTCTAGCCTCCTGGACCTCAAGGATGCCTATTTCCATGTCCTAATCAGAAGATCCCATCGAAAGTACCTCAGATTCGAACTGCCCTCAGGTCATTACCAGTTCAGAGCAATGCCCTTCGGCCTTACCTCTGCTCCAAGAGTATTCACAAAGTGTCTAGCAGTGGCAGTGACCCACTTAAGAAGGCAGAGGATTGCTGTTTTTCCCTATCTAGATGACTGGCTCATTGTAGGCCAGTCCCCAGAACAGGTAAAATCTCACCTGCAGGTCACCCAGCAGCTTCTCACCTCCCTGGGTTTTCTGCTAAACCTACAAAGTCGGTTCTGGAACCAGTCCAGGTACTCACCTTTATAGGGGCAGAATTGGACACAAAGCTAGCCAGAGCCTTCTTCCCAGAAAGGGTAAGGAATTTAGTGGCTCTGGCCTCTCCTTCACTCTGCAGGTCTCTCGACCAGCAAGACACTTTCTGCAGCTCCTGGGGCACATGGCTGCATCCACAGCTGTTGTGCTGGGAGCCAGATTTCAGATGAGAGACATTCAGTTTCACTTGAGAACCTTTTGGTCTCAGAGAAGAGACCCCTTTCCAAGTTGGTCCCAGTGACTCTAACCTTGATCCTAGCTCTCCAGTGGTGGCAGGATCAGAGCAATTTAAGAGCGGGGGCCCCTTCATTTCCCCTTCTCACGACTTGACTCTCACTACAGATGCTTCCCTTCTGGGTTGGGGAGCCCACATGGGCGACCTTTCCACTCAGGGAGTCTGGTCCCCCCAGGAATCTCTGCTCCCATCAATTGCTGGAACTCAGAGCTTTCTTTTAGCTCTTCAAGCTTTTCTGCATCTGTCCACGACAAGGTGATACAAGTCAGAACAGACAACACCACAACAATGTGGTACATCAGCAAACAGGGGGGCACTCGGTCTTCGGCCTTGTGCACCGAGGCAATGAAGTTGTGGTCTCTGGCCTATTCCTGAACACTTCCCTCATAGCAGTTCATCTTCCAGGGAAGGACAATGTCCTAGCGGATGCCCTCAGCAGGATTTCCCAGGGCCATCACGAATGGTCCCTGGATCCTCAAGTGCTGGGGATAGTTTTTGCCAGGTGGGGCATCCTCAGATAGATCTTTTGCAGCCCCAGACATTCACAAACTTCCTCTGTTCTGTTGCAGGCCTCCAGTGATGGGCTCAGTTCCTGGATGCCCTTCTTCTGGATTGGGAGGAAGTTCCTCATGCTTTCCCCTTCCTCTCCTGTTCAAGTACTAGTCAAAATCAGATCTCAGCCTTGCAGGGTGATTCTGATTGCCCCGGATTGGGCCAGGCAGCCCTGGTACCACTCCTTCTGTCTCTGACAGTCCATCTTCCCTGTGCCTCCCAGGAATCACAATCTGTTGACTTGTGCCCAGGGAAGGGTTTGGTATCCGACCTCAATCCTCAACCTCAAGGCCTGGCTCTTGAGGAGTTAGAGTTGCTGATTTACACCTCTCTCAGGGTGTTCTTGAGATCCTAAAGGCTTCCAGAAAGCCTTCCACTAAGCTACTTATAGTTCTAAATGGAAAAGGTTTTCCATTTGGTGTGCTAGGGAAAATATTTCCAGAATCTGCTGAATTGCCCATTTTGTTAGATTACATGGTACATCTTAATTCCTTGGGTCTCAGACCAGCTACCTTGAGAGTTCATTTGGCAGCTGTGTCTGCTTTTGTGTACAGCAGGAAAGTCATCCCCTCTTTCCTCTTATCCTGTGTTTTCCAAGTTTTTAAGGGGATTACTCCATACTAATCCTCCCTTTCGGGAACCGGCCCCTGCTTGGGACCTTAATGTTTGCATTGCCCAGTTAATGCAACCCCCTTTTGAACCTCTGTCTTCTGCAGAGCTTAAGTTCCTAACTTGGAAAACTGTTTTTCTAGTGGCTATCACTTCGGCCAGACGCATAAGTGAATTGCAAGCCTTGTCAGTGGAGACTGACTTTATTTCTTTCCACAGGGATATAGTCCTCCTTAGGACTAATAGGAAGTTTTTGCCTAAGGTGGTTTCAGATTTCCATCTTAATCAATCTATCTCCTTTCCAGTATTTTTCACTGATCACTCCTCTTCGGGTGAGAGGAGGTTGCACAGCCTGGATGTTAAGAGAGCTCTTAGTTATTATATAGAGCATACCAAAGGTCACAGGTTCGAATCCCTCCAACTTTTCCTTACCTATGGTGAAGTTGGGAAAGGCAAACCTGCCACTAAAGAGATCAATAGCCAGGTGGATTGTCTCTTGTATCAATTTTGTTATCAGAAGTGGGCAGAGCCCCCCAGTTTGAGGGCTCATTCTACCAGGGGTACAGCTGCGTCTCTGGCTGCTGCCAGAGATATCCCTTTATTAAGTTGCCCAGGCTGCTACTTGGAAGCGGTACACACCTTTACCAAGCATTACTCCCTGGATGTCCAGGCCAGGAGAGATGCTCGGTTTGGCACAGCTGTTCTTCAGAACCTATTCCTAAGTAGGTTCTGTCCCTCCTCCATGGAGGTACTGCTGTGTATTCTGCTAATGTCTATAATATAGCAAGACTTCATGTTGACTGAAGAAAAAATTACTCACCTTAGTAATGTTGTTTCTTCTAATGGAGTCTTGCTATAGTATAGACCTCCCCCCCCAACCTGCCCCTCTCAGAACCTCTACTTGGTGGGGTGCGGGCAACTTAGTGTGGGCACTACTTATGCCCTGTTAGCATTTTGTCCCCTTTGGGACTATGGGGGTGTGTATGTGCACTGTGTGTGTGTTTTTATTATACTTATGTTCTATTTTCATATTATTAGAATGGTGTTAGTATTTCTGGTCCCCTGACTTGAGTCTTGGGTGTTGGGACCATCAATGGTTGTTATTATTTAGGTAGCCATTTGGCTAGTGTAGGTTACAGCTTCCACACAGACCTTAGTGAGTTTGGCTCGTAAAGATCTGACAGTTCAAGTTTGAAATGACACAGATAGAGCTGCTCTCATGCCAAAATTCTATTTTGGAATGGTTTTAACCATTTCACTCCGGGGCAGTTCTAGAGCTGGATCAAACTGCTAATGTCTATAATATAGCAAGACTCCATTAGAAGAAACAACATTACTAAGGTGAGTAATTTTTTCTTCCTGTCCATCCCAAACTCAACATAATTTAACAAATTAAACCTTAACCCTGACCTATTAGCTGAGCCTGCCAGCTCCAAACCCAAACAATCTGACCTTTTAACAATTTAACCTCAATTCAGACCTATTAACTGTGCCTTGACTCAGCCTACCAAGTTTAACTCCACAATTTACCATTAAACATGGACATATAACTTTAAAACTTTAGCCATTAACCTCGAGCATACAGTTTCAACCCTTGATGTGAGTGTTTGCTCCTCCCCCCAGACCCTATGTCCAATCTGTTCAGTTTCAGTTTACAACTGAAGTCCTTCCCCACAGATGTCAAGCCCTGTCCCCGTGCCTGTTTTGAGTATTTAACAAAGGTCGGGGGGGGGGGCCTTTATCAGCCCCAACAGAAGTGAGAAAAGCTCTCTGCATTTGTCTCTTGTGGCTGGGCACTGTTGCTAAATCCCAGCCTCACAGATTCGGCCCTCCAGTCTCTGTCCTCTGAGCGTCGATCCGGTCCTCCTCCCTCTGCCGCTGATGCGACGATCTCCGGTCCGTCTGCTGGCCACCAGTGTGGCAATCCACCTCTGAATCTGCAGCTGCAGTCTAATGGGCTAAAGTGCTGCACACTCAAGCAGACTAGATCGACCATATGGCCTGTATCTGCTGGTAATTCCGTATGTTCGTATATTTAGCCGCCGATGCGGCGATCACAATTCCCCGGCGGTCTCTTTGTTGAACAGTACTGTTGGCTGGGCTATTTAAGCCCAGCCGCGGATTCAAACATTGGCACCCTGGCCCTGATTGGCTGCAGGGCTTCCATCATCAGCAGCCAGTGCAGCCGCTCCAGCTATCGGCCCCAACAGAAGTAAGAACAGCTTCCTGCATTTGTCTCTTGTGGCTGGGAGCTGCTACTAAATCCCAGCCACACAGATTGAGCCCTCCTGTCTCTGTCCTCTGAGCGTCGATCCAGTCCTCCTCCCGCCACCGATGCGACCCTCTCTCCCCACCGCCAATGCGGTGCTCGCCAGTCCCTCTGCTGGCCTCTAATGTGGCAATCTGCCTCTGCTATTCAGCCACCAGTGCGGCGATCACAAGTCCCCGGCAGGATTCCTTTGAGACCCTGTCCTTACAGCTGTCATACGGGCAGATAATGTTCATCTCCCCCTCGCCCCCCACCCCGAGTGCCAAATTGGTTTTGCTTCTTTAGGTTGTCTGCCTGTTTTGCATGAAAACTCACCATTGCTGCTTTTACCCAGTGGATTTGATCGGAATAGTTCATACCCTTTGTTAAACTTAAGGAGGACAGATTCTGGAGCTGTTTTCTGTTCTGAAGATGCTGATATTCAGAATCTATTTAATTTTTTACTCTCGGAATGCAACAGGGAACAAAAAATTGTGTTTGGTATCTTCCCACCAAGTTATAGGATTATCATAACATAATAAACCAATTTCCAGGCCACAATCAATTGCTTGACCTGTAGCAAAAATAGGGTCTGAAGCAATAAGGATGAATTCGGTTTCCACGCACCCAGGCCATGAGGCAAAGGATTTTGCTGCACAATCTGTAACAGAAGACTATTATGATCCAAAAATTCAACTCGTGTTGTGGCTACTGACATAAGATGGAAGGTGTTTGTGACAAACAAAAATCTATTCGTGTTGCTAATGGTCCTTTCTGAAATGTAGGGTCTGACTGGTGATGGAAAGAATGGTATGCATCTTTCAGTGTAGAGGATTTAATAACATTTGCTAAGCATAGCATATCACAGTCAATTTTTGTAGCTCTTGCATGCCTGCCTCTATCTAATAAGGTGAGACCACAATTAAACCCCCCCAAACACAACATATGTGCTGAAAAAAGAAACGGTTGCACCAAATGGAATAATTCAATACGTTCAGCTTTGGTCTGAGCTACTATATATCAATCAAAAAAGCTGGTTATCAATCTGTATATCTAAGATCAGAGCCCTACCTGACTGCAAGTCACTCAATTTTATTTAATGAAAATCCATGTTATAAAAATCCAATCCCTACCCCAGAAACAGTGTCTTGGCATATAGATCAATATGAGGGTCCCACGTACCACTCCTTCACAGCTCTGGAAATTTCAGACAAGGAGTGGATCCGTGTATCCTGCAAAAAAGAAATAGCTGGTCCCCTAGAAATTAAATAAGAAAATACAGCATTCCTTTTCCTTACACTTTTTTTTCTGGTTACATTGATGGTATTAATGGATAAAGAGGTAGTCATGTGGAATGTAATGAGAAAGAAAAAAATGGAACTATGTCCAAGGAAACTCAAGGTGGTTTCTTTGGTTTCCCTTTCAGGGTCCTAGCTGACTTTCTCTGTGCAGAAGGGACACTAACCACAGTGGCTGGGGTGTCCTTTGCTTCTTCAGTGGGTATGTCCTCTGTGTCAGTAGCCAAATCGGGGAGAAAAGAGCCGAGGGAGGATCCATCCGATTCATTCCCTGAACTTCAGAATGGTCGTGTAAAACATCAAACCTGTTTTGAAGGGGGATAGAGGCTTTTTGGGAACTTTAGTGGGTGGTGGTTTCCATCCAACATGGCATCTAGTAACCCTCCCTTCCCTATCGCCACTGATAGGAGGGGCTTGGGAGGGGGGAGACATGTCAGTGGAAGTCTGAGAAATAGAAGCCCTGTTTGTTGCTGAAGAGCACGCTGCAGGAGTAGGAACAGCTTGAGGAGGTAAACCCTCTGTGGTTTTGAGGGGGTACAGGGGTGTCTGGGATAGTTATCTCCATTTTGTCCAGATCAGTCAGTTGGGGGGGGGGAGTTGAAACAGGCACTGGAGAGGCTGGGGCCTGAACCATGATCTGATCACATGTGGGTATCAGTTTCCCTCTGAGGGGGGCTTTGCCAGCATTTGAACGCTGTGCAACAGAAATCGACAGCCTTTGCTCAGAGCTGTCAACTTGGTCCACCTAACTGTGAGCCGCCCTAGGACAAGCAGTATAGGTATGCCCTCTGGTGTCACATAGATTACAAATATGAGGCAGGGTTTTAAATAATTGATTAGCAGTTTTTTTCCTTGGGACAATACCAACTGTATAGAAAGTATTTATATAGGTTTTCTGGAAGTGTTATGTTTGTTAAACAAAGTGAAGCAAGTGCTATGCATTTTCACAATGTTGTAGCACTTTTATAAGCAAAATGCTAATCAATTTTTAGATTTAAATAAAACCCTGCGTGGATTCCTGCAATGACCACTGGTGTGGCCCAATTCATTACATAAAGTATATTTGAGTCTATCGCACAAGCTACTCAGGTGGGTAGTGGACCCACATCTGTAGCAGGCCTTTGGTTGTCCCACATAGAAAAGGACCCCTCATGACCAATGAAAAAAATGTTCGGCAAGTGTTGAAGGCCAGTGTCCGAGGAATGCAGGACCACACAAATTCTCCATCCCCAAGTCCAGATTTGCTCAAAGTCAAAAACTGCCTCCAGCTTCCCCTGCACTGTACAGTGCTGTTTTAACCAGTACAGGAGATCAGACACGTTAACCCCCTCATTTCAAAAAAGTAAGATAACTGTACTAAAAGCGGGTCTTGTTAGAGGGACTGCTTCAAAAGGTGCCCACAAAGGAGTTTGTCTTAAACTTTGAAACTTATTCCAAAACTTTTCTAAACTACCACTGAGTTTAAAACTGATATTGAAAGAAGTCTCTCCAGAGACATGAATCAGAGCGTATACCTCAGAGGCCAGGAACCCCATAGATTCTTTAAGGTGAGTCCTAGCCACATAGATACGGTCAGACAAGGAGTCTAAACCCCCTTTATAATGCAGACGAACCACATTATGGCATTTTGTGGGGTACACAGGACTGTTTTTTATTTTTTTTATTTTATTACTACTAGGAGTACAAGTACCTTTGAACCAGGCTCTTTTACAAAGGTTCTGCATCAGAGAACAAATACAAGTTACAGGAATAGGAACAAAACAATAAATAGGTCGGCATATTAGGTTACAGTGATAGATCAATACAATAGGTAGAATAAGTAGAATGTCTACATGGGAACACAGAGTAACAGAGGGATAAGTAGGAGGGAGGGTGGAAGATGAAGACAAACGCGAGGAGCGAAGTTGGAGTGGGCAGAAATTGCAGTCAAAGGGCATGGTCATCCACTGGGAGCAGGCTGAAACTAGTCAACAAAACGGGGAAGATCACTGAGGGCTCAGAAGAAGTGGGAAGGTGAAGGGGGAGAGTCAGGAATGGTGAAAAGAAAGAAGAAATAAAAAAGCAACACAGAGAAAAAGGAGGGGGTGTAGATGTGGTAGGTGATAGTTGGAGGGAACAAAAACGAGAGGGCTAAGGAGATTATAGGTAGCATAGTAGTGTGAAAGAGAGAAGCAAATGGTATAGAAACCATGTTCTGAACTGGGGTGGAGCCCATGGGTTCGGATGAGGCAGAAACTGTTGAAGTTTGCTGTTGTTGGTGATTTGGATTGTGATGGATCAATGCCTGTAGAATTTTGCTCAGCCTGCACTGGTGTTTCAGCTATGAGAGCTTCCCTGCCTGTATTAAGAAAAGGTGACGTTGGGTTTTGAGTCAACTGTAAGTCTTCAGGTAGGTCTAAGGGAGACTGTATTCCACTACTGACTGCCTCCATCTCATTGTCTGATGTGCTAGCTTTATTCTGTATCGATAAAGTAGAAGAATGTAACATTGTACCTGTTGTTGCTCCGTCAGTAGCTTTTGTCGTAGTTATTGGAGTAAAATCCGACATCCATTTTCGGGTGGACTTTTCCTTTACCAATCCCGCAGCTCATAGAATGGAATCCATGGACCAGGTTTGTGCTGAGGTTTGAGGAGTGTCGGGACTCTGACATTGGCCAGCCTGAGAAGAACTCTCTGTGCCATTCTAGATGGAATCCCCGGAGAAGTCTGCTTTTGCTCAAAAATGAACAAGGTAGGATTCCACTTGGCAGCAGAAAATGTCACTTCATTGGCTAGATTAAGTAATGCTTGTTGTGGAGCAGTGGTGCTTCATTTGCCTTGTTCAGCAGCTGAACAAGTGTCTGCAACACAGGCTTGAACTGTGGCCTGTGTATTGGTAAAACAAGTATCGGAAGTCGCAGTAGTGGTCTGTAAATGAGATGACAGCTCTTCAGTGAGCTCTTTTTTTTTCTTAAAATGTACCTCGCTTCTTTCTCCTGAAGCAACGCTTGTAGTTGCATTATCATCCATTTGGAATTGCCGTCTGTACCATTCCAAGACTTGAACTCTGACTTGGCATTAAATTCTGCACTTCTGGTTCATCTGATGGGATCACCTCCTCTGTACATTCCACTGGCTGCAGTAGGTCCACTTCCATATGACCGGAAGCATCATCAAATTTCTTGGTCTCTTGCTGAGTCGAGACTGGGGAGACCTGCTCTCCAGCATCCCACACCTCTGTGCTCACAGGAGCCAACTCAGGACTGACCATCGGGACTGACGACCAGCGATTCCCCTGCAGGGGAGCAGGGCACTTTCCCTGGTGTCCTGGCCAATAATCCACCTCCCATAAAACCGCTTCATGCAGTCATCCAGGCTGTGTGTGGGTGCTGATGTGCAATGTGGCCTCCACTATACATTCAGTCACTTCACTACCAGTCTAGCATTGCTTGTAAAGCACTTTAGGATACATTTGTATGAAAAGCACTGTATAAATGCTGGTTCTTCTTATTATTATTTTGTATAGCGGGCAGCAGTTGGAGAGAGTGTACTTTTTTTTTTAAACTGGGGCAGCAGTTGGATGAAGTGTGTACCAACAGAAATTTCTGGCTACACCTCTGATCACAACTATGAGTTACTTGGAACAAGAGTCTAAGATTCACTGAGAATAATAGTATCAGTGTGTCACAAGAATCCTGGTCCTTATGTGCTGGAACATGATACGAGTTTGGGATGCTGATCTCTAGAACTGGGATTGTCAGGATCTCCTTAGAGTCTCAAGGAAGAATTAGAATGAATTAGATTTGTTGTGAACATCAACGGCCAGATTAAATCATCTGAATCCCTGCTGGAGCTTCAGGAAAACGTTTAAATGAAGAACAAAAGTGGGGACTTGTGGGTCACTTGTGAACCTCAGTAACAAACACTAGCATGAAGAACATGCATGAGGATGCATCTGGGTCATATCTGGAACCTCGGGGAAAATACCAAACCGCTGGAACTGGATCTGAGAATACATCAATTTTCCTGTTTATTGAATTAGTGCAATTTCTAAGCTTACCAAAGTAACTCGGTTGGAAGAGGTGTTGGTAAACTGGAAATCCATGCCATTCACACCATCCTGAATTACTATCACTCAGTGATAACAATATGACTATATGATTATTGGGCGGTACGACTTGAGTTTTCACTGCTATGTGGATGATACTCAGCTGTACATGTCCTTCTTGCCCAACCAGGGTGATGCTGTCTCGGTCTTTAACAACTGTCTTACTGACATTCAGGACTGGATGACTGTGAGCTGGCTGCAGTTAAACCCTGAAAAAACTAAGGTGTTGGTTGTGACCCAGGTCGTCGGGGGCGGGGTTTGCTGAAGGGGTCACCTCTGGTCTTTGGCTTGGGGGTACGCAGTTAGCTACCTCAGACCGGGTGCTGAACCTGGGCGTTATATTTGATGATCACCTGAAGCTTAAACATCAGGTGTCTGCTGTTGTCCAAACCTCTCTTTACCATCTGAGGAATATAGCTCGGGTGAAGCATCTGTTTTCCGTCGACGACCTTCCAACGTTGGTCCACGCTTTCGTTACCTCTCGCCTGGACTACTGCAATGCCCTGTACCTAGGGCTACCGGGGGTGGATATCCGCCGCTTGCAGTTAGTGCAGAATGCGGCGGCCAGGCTTTTGACTGGTACACCTAGCACCAGTCATATAATGCCTGTCCTCTGTGGATTGCACTGGCTGCCAATACAGTGGCGGATTACCTTCAAGGTCAGTTTGCTGACCTGTACTGCCCTACACGATCAGGGACCTAGCTATCTGCAAGATCTTATTCGTCCCTACTGTCCCTCTTGTCTGCTCCGATCCACCGATGATTCCCAGGGTTTGTTTAAAGACATCTGGGGCCAGATCATTTAGTTTTGTGGCCCTAACCCTGTGGAATTCTCTACCTCATCGAGTGTGAGATTGCCTGACCATTCAGAGCTTTAAGTTAGCATTGAAAACACATTTATTTAGCCTGGCGTATCCGGATTTTTAAGTACATTTTGTTTTAATTTTATATATTTGATTTATTTATTGTTAAGGTGCCTTGGCTTTGGAAAGACGCTTTTTAAAAATAAAGTTTTGATTGATTGATTGACCAGATCCTGTTTCCATGCAGCTCGCTGTCGAGAAATAAGTACACATGCATTACTCCAAAGTTTGGCTTGTCCATGCAAATTCAGTTAATTATGTAGACTCACATTACACAGGTTGATAGTGTGGCAATGGCAGTTCAAATACAATACACAGTCACTTTATGTAGCCAATTACTGTAATTTGCACTTAACTGCCTACATTAGTGACTGCATATTTATCTTGGCACATGCAGATGGATGGTGTCTTTTTAAATCTGTTTAAGTCCATAAATGTTGCTTTACAAGAAATGGTAGGCAAATTTAGGGGTAATGCTTGGAGGAGCTTCATCTACCAGAGAGTAAGGAAATGAGCAGCGTGCCAGTGGAAACGGTGGATATAAAGAAAGTACAGATGTTCAAGGAAAGCCTGGAAAAATTTCTGTTTACAAAGGGTATCCCAGGGTACCCTGGGTAATTGGGTGGGGAATCCATATAAATCGCAAGTTTACAAAGCATAGCTATTGATTTTTGCTTATGAAGCTTGGGGATGGGCAAACTTGATGGAACTAGAGTCGCTACATGTCACTATGTCTTGGTATAAACTGTAGTCGCTTGTTTTTTCTAGTTTTTTATTTATGCACAAAGCTTTCCCTCCTCCTTTAGCTGCCTATCCCCACAGGGCTCACTGTAACGTTCTTGGTACTGGGGTTGCACTGCTCCCTGTGGGAGCTTACATAAATAAATATTGAATTACCATGTCCTTCCCTTACAGGACGGGGACCTGTGCTTTGGAGAGCTGCCACTGAGTGAGGCCTAGCATCCTTTGTTTTGCCCCACTTGGCCCCTCCACTAGCACTGCACGTAAACCAGACCTGAACTGGGCTGCTTTTCCTCTCTTTGTTACCTCCCCTTCGGGGCGGTGGGGGCAATCATGCATGCTACCAGTAAAATCATGCGGTTTGCTTAGAGTTCTCAATGATGTAAGTCATTTCTCCACTTCCTATGGCTAAGTTAAGCTATTGAGAGAGGCCCACTGTGGGTTAGGGAGGGGGGAATGCTGACTAGCCGTGATTCCTGACTATTATTTACCACCCAAATCTTGGATCAGGGTCAGGAGTGTGCAGAATTTATTATAAATGACATCTTGGGGACATTTTGAGGTCTGGCTGGAGTTCATTAAAAGACAATGTCAGCATCTGGCACAGTACCAGGAGTTGTGTACATTATTTTGTAAAAACTGTATGTGGGATGACGAGTGTGCATGTAGAAGGTGGTTGAAAACTGTGATGTGTAGTCCACCTAACTAACCATGTCCACTTGTGGAGGGTTGGAAGGTTTATTTTGCTTGCACTCATCAGCTGAAATGAAGAAGGATGGGCAAAGCCGGGCTGGATTTGGTTTTGGATTTGGCAAATCCAGCGCAAGTTTGGATTTGGTTCTACAGTGGATTTTCCTGATCTGGGCATATATTGAGAAGTGGTGGAAAAAAATAAATTTTCAGTAGAAAAATACCGTAAAATGTAAAGGGATAGTGGCATAAGAGTACATGGTATAGTGTGTAGATACTCTGTATCTTATTGTTTAAAAATTCTTTGTTTTGACAGACCTGCATAGCAAAAAGCCAGTAGAACCAGCCAAGAGAGCTTACACACCTATGCCCATGAGGGTGCTCCAGCACAGCAGGAACAGAAAAATTAAAAAGCGACACCATGGATATACCAGACGGGTCCAATTATTTTATTAGGTCACAAATACATGAGATAGCAGGGCTAACACCCCCACATATCACCTCTCTCTGGAGGCTTCATAAGAGGGATGGCGTTAGCCATGATTGACACTTTTATACCCCTAAGTGTCAGTGTGTCCGGTGCTCATTGGTGCATTCAAAATACAAAGTGTACAGGGATGGATGGTGTAACCAACGGAAATGCAGATTATTACAGAGGAAATTAATTGAAACCACTCTTAAAGTATACAAAAGTAGGCAACACTTAAAAAAATTTGATGTGCATAGCAAGTTTATAGCCAAAAAATTAAATAAATCCTTTTTAACAATTATAATAAAGGCAAAAATCAACTATTTATATAGTGGTGCTAATAACTGTTACAAGTAAAAAACATATTAATGTGTTAAGTAGGCAGCCACCAAGGCAATAGAGTACTGGCGAGGGGGTGGGGAGACCGATAGAAAAAACATGTGGAAGTAAGTGGTCCCTCTTACAGACCTACTAAACTGCTCGCGGTGTATGCATCAGTTCCCAAGTGCATGGAAAATGGTCATGCATGCCAGACACAAGAGAGGGGATCAGTCCTCCCACAGTAACTACCGCCAATCTCATCCTCTCCCCCACTCTCTGAGGCTCTTGAAAAAGTGGTAGCAGACCCAACTCACAGAGTCTCTGACCAAGTATGATATTATGAGCCCTGAGCAGCACGGCTTCTGCTCAGGTCATAACACCACTACTGCTCTCCTGGAATTCTCCAGCTTCCAGCATTCTGCCCTCGAGTCTGGCAGCCTTGCCGTTGCTGTGTTCATTGACCTCTCCAAGGCCTTTGACGCTGTCTGCCACCCCTTCTTGCTCGACTCCCTCCTTCACATTGGATTCTCCACTGGTCCCCTTGCATGGTTCACCAGCTACCGCTCATCTAGAACACAGTGTGTAGAAAAATAATAGCGCCTTGTCCGACACCCATCCAGTCCGCTCCAGAGTACCACAGGGCTCCATCTTGGGACCCCTTATCTTCAGCCTCTATCTTAACACACTTCCCACAGCCTGCACTAGTAAAATTCTCCTCTCGGCTGATGACACGGTGCTTTTCTTCTCCCACACCAACCCTGCATCTCTTCAAGCCTCCTTCCAGCTTGCCTTTCACCAAGCAGAATGGTGGTTCAACAATCATAGGTTGGTCATGAACCTAAAAAAAGACTAAGGCAATGCTTTTCACCTCACCACTAAAGCAAGTCCCGAAATGCCCCACTTCTGATACTACCCAGCACTCTGAACCCCCTTGAACAAGTGTCCACCTATAAATACCTGGGTATCACCTTCAACTCTGCCATCGCCTTCTACTCCCACATTAGCGCCCTCTCTGCTGCCACCACTCAAGGATCAGGCTACTATACCGCCACAGGGATTGCCTTCTTCCAGATGTGCTCCAGCTGGCCATCACTTCATATGTCCTGTCCATAGTGGACTGTAGCCTGCCTATCTATGGAGCTGCTGACAACACTGCTCTAACCGAAATCCAGCTCTCCATTAACAAGGCCTGCAGGCTCCTGACCGGAGCCCGGAGGCACACCCACAGCTGTCTGCTGTACTCCTCCGCCAACCTGCTCAACCTTAAATGGCTGTGCTACCAGACCTGCCTGTTAGCAAAAAAAAAACATCTCTGGCTCCCGGGTATCTGCCTCCCTCCACCAGACCACCCCCATGGTCTCCACCTGTAGTACCTGCAAGACCACCGTGCTTGTACCCAGAACCAGGATGTCCCTAACCCAGAGATCCATCAGCTACAGAGCACCCTCCTGGTTCAACTCCCACCCAGTCAACATCCCCAACACCACTAAAATAGGTCCCTTTAAGGCAGCCCCCAGGAACCACCTGTTTGCCACCCACTGCTGTAAGTGTATCTAGCTTTGGGCTCTTCTCCACTCTGGACCCTCCTTGGGGGGCCTACTCTGCCATGCCTAATGGCCTTACCACCTTGGATCCTGACAACATCCCTCTGACTGCGTCACCTTCTCTATAGCCACTCCATAAGCCTGTCTCCCTTTACTGTCACAGGTGCTACCGTCTCCCCCCAAGGCTTTGTTTTTTCATCCTTTATCTTCTATTGACTCCTGGCACCTCATTGTGCCTGCTCAGTATTTCACTGTGCCAACCGTTACAACTATAGTACTACCACAGTGCCTGCTCAGTATTTCTCTATGCTAACTGTTACAACTATAGTGCTACCAAGGTACTGTCTCCTGTAACATCTGTTAAACCTTGTAATCATTGTCTATTGCTGTGTATTTGATCCATGTAATATTGTCTCTTTGTTCACTATGACAAGGTGCTTTTGTAAATGAGTCTTTGACTCAAAGGTCTATAAATCCGATATTTTCAAATAAATAAATAAGTAAAAACTGAAACTGCAGTGACCAAGGCAGAGATAAAAAAGCACACATACTTTAAAAACCGGGGCTAGAATTTACTGTTGCCAATAAATAGATCCTGCCACAAACAGAAACTACGTGTACCCAGGCATGCTAATAAAATACAGGGCATGAAAGAAATGACAAAAACAGGAAGCGGGAATAGAGGCACAGCTAAAATTTTCCTAGACAAAATTAATGATTATCGTGCTAATGCAGGGAGGGTGGCAGAGAAAGCCCGCCTCTGAAAGGAAGCTGCTGTGTGAATAATATTTAAAAGAAAATGAAAACTGGTCTGCATATTTGCAGAATGAAGCACACTTAAGTGAGGAGTGGCCCGGTGGTGCTGACGGTTGGGGCGCTGGACGCCTTACCTCACACCATGCTGGCAACCCGGGTTCAGGAACGACCTCAGGTTATCAGGGAGCCAGCATTGGGGGGGGCTGGATCGAGCCACCCAAGGCAGCTCTCCTCTCCTGGGGAGGCTACTGCCACCCAGGTAGTTCCATTGCCACTGGTTGGAGGTTCGGAGATGGCGCAGGCGAGAGGGGCAACATGTAGGGAGGGCATCTCTGCCGAGCTGGCGATGCCTCCAGGCGTGTAATGCTCACGCTGGGGCATGGAACTGGAAGAAAACCAGGGAAAACAACATAAAAAATGTATATGGGGGAAAAAAAAAAACTTAAGTGAGGAGTAAGGGGTAAGGGCAACCAACCTGACAGAGTGGGACTGGGTTAATGCCAGTGAATTAATCTGCTAGTCCCAGTCTGTGTTGGTTGCCAAAATGCCACCCAATCGTGTGCATCACACAGATCTATAATGGGCATAATCAGGGAAATTAGGGATGAGTGACCATAATTTTAACATAAATTAGCATACACATTAAACCAATAGAAGTGGTCACAAACCCCAGAAGGAAGCAGAAAAGGAAGACAATGCATATGAAAGGTATTGGGAGAGGAGAGTTTGACTATGCATAAGAGTTGCAGGACTTAAGAATACGGGACACTAAAAGAAAAAAAAAAAATCAATCCATGCTAGACTATGCAGAAATTTTAATATTATACGTCCAAGAATATTACAAATACTGGCTGCATATTAGTAACAAAACACGAGAGGTATCGCATATATGAGCTGAAAAGACAGTTCATATGCATCACAGGAGTGGTTTAAAGTCGAGTTGGTCATTTAATCCTTTAGGAGCCAGTGCTCCCAACATAGAAATCCATTTTTTTTTCAGTAACAATTTTAGCCTGACATCACCTTTCTGGAGCAGTTGTACCATTTCAAGAGATTTAAACCTGAGACCCCTGGTTTGGGACTCATGAGTCTCCCTGAAGAGCGCACCCTGGGCAATATTAAGATTCTGATTGATGACTTTTTTCAATTTATTTTATTCTTTGTTAACCGGGTAAGGCCCACTAGGCACAGGTGACCGTTTTCAGGGGTGACCCGGGAGCACTGGTGAGGTTACATGACTTGCTCAGTCACGCAGTTCGCAAGTGGAGGTTATGGGAATCAAACCCGGGTCTGTCTACTGGATGTGCCAAGCTCATTCACAGCTTGTTACTCTAACCTGTAGGCTATACTGCCAGCCCAGTTAATGATGGCATGTACATGCTCCTGGATGCAGCATTTCAAGGGCAGACTGTCCTACCAATGTAAATAAGGTTACATTGGTACTTGGCAACATATACCACAACGTCCATATGGCAGTCAATATCTCAAGGGAGAGTTCTCCCCCATGACTAAGTGTTTGAAATTTGGACCTCTGGAGCCAAAACAACAGACACTGCATCTTTGGCAATTGTAGAACCCATTGCTGACACCAGCAGTGTCTCTCTGAGAGGCAGTTTCATTGTAGTGGCTTTTACTCAGTTGATCTTTAAGGCTGCTAGCCCTCTAGAATGAGATGCAATGAGTGTTTCCCGTTAGTGCACCAATTTCCTTATCTTGTGACAGGATACCCCACCGTTCCTTAACCTTTCTAATTGCCATAGCTGGGATGTTACAGGTAATAACTAAGGTTACTTACAAGGAGGGTTTCTTGGTTCAGTCTTACCTATGGTTGTAAAAGGAGCTCTGTTTATGTTCAATACTTTGTTGAGAGCACCCTGTACCACTGCAGCAGAATACCCCCTCTCCCTGCATCTGGTTGTCAGCATCCCTGCCTCATGGATAAAGGTTTTATGAGAGCTGCAATTTATTTTTATGCATAAGAACTGGCAAGAGGGGATGCTGTCGTTAGACTACAGGGGTGACAGCTGTCTGCCTGAAGGAGAGTGTTCCCAGAGATTGGTTTACAGTTTTGGAAAAATGTTGACTTTGTTACTGCAATTCACTGATCACTGAACATCGAAAAAAATCAATGGATTTTTCATCATTCCTGTGGGTGCAGACCAAATTCAGGGTGTTGGTATTAAGCCAAGCCATAAACATAGGAATGCTTTCATTGCCCTCACCCAATACACAAATTGTGTCATCTATTAATGGAACCATTTAATAATGTGTCTGAGGTAGGTTTTAGGCCGGTAAAACAATCTTCTCTTCCCACTAAGCTAAAAAGAGATTGGCATAAGCTGTTGCAAGGGCAGCCCCCGTAGCTGTCCCCTGCTATAAGTTTATCTTGTCTCCAAACCAGAAATAATTGTGTCTCAGGACAAAATCAAGTAATTGCAGAATACATTTCTGGAGGAATTATGCATGTTATGGTCTGCTTCTAAAAAGTGTTTGCTGGCAGTGATCCCATCATCATGTTTAATACACATATACAAGACATGATATCAGCTGCTAGCCAACAGTACCCATTCTGCCAATCAGACCCCTCAGATCTTACTTCGAGAGGGTTCTTGAAGTAGGTAATTACATATAGGACTGAAACCGACAGGCGTCAGGACCCCACGGAAAAATTTCTAGGTAGCAGTCTCTGGCGGGGGACCGCCCCCATGTCAGGTGACCGTCAAGCGACGTCAGTATAAAGGGGCGGTCCCCCCACACCTGCCTTCCAGTTCTTTCCGCGTTAGCTTGTGAAAGCACCTCAAGGTTAAGTTCACCTGCTTGTCAGTCTATCGTCGGTAGTTTTACCGTCGATTTTCTCGATCTTAACGTCAGTCGGTGTATGTCATCCCCTACACCCTCTGAGCACAAGAATAAGTACGACTCGTGCGGTGCCCAACTCCCGCACAAGGATGGTCACTCCCAGTTCCTCTTCTGTCTGGGCCTGGATCACCCCGTGGAGAAGTGCCAGAATTGCCTGAAATTCAACGCCACCACCTGCAGGTGGAGGCAGCAGTCCCTGGAGGCCCATATCCTAAAAAAGAAAATGACCTTCATGGAAAAGGAGCTGAAGAAGCTTCATTAGGCCTCTACTTCACCCGAGGGTCACTGTAAAAAGAAGGACAAGGAGAAGCGCTGGGTTCGGGACTCCTCTTCCTCTGCCACCTTGACTTCAGCTGGAGTTGCCGTGCTTCAAGTCCCCCCCCGGGGACCGCTCCTCGGCAGCTGTCTTGAGGCCTCAAGCTGGCGTCGACCCATTCATCTGGCTCGCGCCGCCTTTCGGTGCCTTCGGTCAAAGGAGACTTCCACTCCTGGCAAGGGCGCCGGCACGCGGCCTTCTAGTTTGAGTGGCTCTGGTTAGCTGGACGTTGGCTCCTCTGATGCCTGCCCAGAGAAGGCTGCTTAGTCGCTTGACCCCTTGGGGCAGCGCACAGTCTTGATTCCGCCCGACCAGGTCGCCCCTCCTTTGCAACCTGCCTCGGGCGTGGGGTCCACTAAGTTGGACGCCGGCCCCTCTGACGCCTGCCTGACCACGCCGTAAGGCGATCACGGGTCTTCTGATGCCCAGTACCCATGCCGGACCCTAACGCCCAGTCTGCCGTCCCTGGCTCCCCGCAGCCTTCGCTGCCCTCAGAGGACCCAGCATCTTCCCGGTCTGACCCCAGGGATTTTCATCCTCTCTCCCCGGGTGATACTGAGGATATGGGCACGCTCTCGTCAGGTCTCCCTCCCGCTGGGCCGGATGACCTGACGTCAGTTCCTCGGATGCTGGTGACAATGCCGGCTTTACTGATGCCGGGTGACATCCCTCCTTCAGAGGCCGTCCCTACGCCAGGCCTACTGCCTGCCGGGCCACCCATCCGGGGTCCGCCTGCTAGGCCATTACCGGGACCTTCTGCTCCTGCAGCTCCTCCCCCCCGGGTATCCTCCGTCCTATCCGTCGCCGTCATACCCGGGTCCGCAATATCCGACGCCTGCCTACCTGACATTCGCGGTCACGGTGCCTCAGTACCGATGCCGGTCTACCCACCGCCAGGGTACGGATATGTGCCACGGATACCCCCAGTATCTCAGATTCTCCTTCCTTCCTCCCCTCAGCCGTGGATTTGAAGGAGACTCTGCTTCCTGGTGGCTGAGGCCAAGGCTCAGCTCACCAGGAGGTGGAGAGCCGCTCACACCCTGCCTGGTCCCGACCCTTACGCCACAGACGAGACTCTCTCCCTACTCCGATACCAGAGGCTACCCCTCCGGTTCCAGGGCGGGGCAGGATATGCTTCCCCAGGGGCTTCCCAAGGGGTCCGTTCCTCCCCCGCACCAGGAGGTAGAGTCTCTTCCTCCTCGGATTCCTTGGATGATTCCGACGGACGCTCCGACTTGGACGATGAGCCACGCTCTCCGGATAAGCCCAGGCCGAGGACTCCTCTGAATTCTCCTCCGTAGGATCCTTCCTTTATGGAGTTGCTGCATAAAATCCAGGATGTTCATCAGTGGCACTCCTTAGAGTCGGATCCACAGTGTAAGAAGCTCGCTGCACACCTGGATCTGCCTGAGACCGCTCTGACCTTGGTGCCACCCTAGATCGAGCCTCATGCCGATCTTGTTTCCACTATTTGGAAGCAACCGTCAGCATTAGCTCCACTTCCTAGGAAGTCAGATAGGCTTTATCAGGCTCCCTACAGTGTCGATTCTTTGAACTCCCACCCTTGAGCTGACTTGGTTGTGATTAGCTCACGGCCGAACAGCTAACCCCAAGCACTTGAGCTTGTCACCTCCAGACAAGGAATCACGCCTTCTTGACCAGTTCAGGAAGAAGGTTTATGCTTCTTCCACTCTAGGTATCTAGGTCTTGAATTATGTCGGTCACATGGGGGATTACCAGAAGGTGATCCTTAGTCAGGTTGAGGCTAAACTGGACTCCCTTCCTGAGTCTCAGATGAAGCAGGAAGTGGCGGATCTAGTCGAGTCTGTGCATTAGACCAGTCTGCACATTCTTCGTGCCACTTACGTCGCAGTGGACGCTGCTGGTTGGAGTTTGGCTTTTCGCCGTGGGTTTGCAGCATGCTTCCTGGCTCTGGGTGTTCAGGTTTGGTCCCTGAAGTGCAGTCCGCCATCCAGGATGCACCCTTCAGGGGTTCAGTGCTGTTCAGTGGCGATGTCAAGAACATCGTCACCGATCTGCAGGAGAAGGGGACTGTACTCAAGTCGGTTGACTCTTTGTACAAACCCCCTCAGCCCCAGTGTCGTCCCTTTCGCAGACGTAATCGGCCAAAAGCAAAACTTCGTGGAAAGCAGGCCAATAAACATCGGGCCCCTCCGGCTGTGAAGCCCCCTTCCTCCCAAATGAGCAGTGGGAGCTCCAGCCATGGCGCTGCCTCACACCACCTGATTCCTTTCCTCTCCTACAGCCTCTGGGCTCCCCAGAGGAACCGGTAGGAGGGAGGTTCTCCCTGCATCTGCCGGGTTGGGAGAGGATAACGTCAGTGGAAGGACACTCAGTAGAGTTTCTCTGGAAACCTCCCAAAACTCCTCCCCACCAAAAGGTCGTCTTACTCCCCGGAACACCTTCTTCTGGTGCGGGAGGAAATCTCTGCCTTTCTTCTGAAGGCGGCGATGGAACCCGTCCCTGTCCATCTTCAAGGGATGGGTTACTATTCCCATTTCTTCCTCGTTTCGAAGAAATCAGGCGACGTGAGACTGATCCTCGACCTCAGTTCCCTGAACCTGTTCATGGAGTACAAGAGGTTCAGAATGCTCTCACTGCAGGGCCTTCTACCTCTCCTTTCGCCAGGACAGTGGCTGTGCACTCTGGATATGCAGGATGCCTACCTGCATATCCCTATCTGCCTGTCCCACTGCAAATTCCTTCGGTTTGCTTTTCAGGGGGACCACTACCAGTTCAAGGCCCTCCCATTTGGTCTTTCCTCGGCCCCCCTGAGTATTCACCAGATGCCTCTCTGTGGTAGTGGCCCACCTGTGTGTCAGGTTTTTCCCTACCTGGACGACTGGCTCCTGGCGACCCCATCCAAGGAGAAGCTCCTGAGCTCCCTTTCCCTTACCCTGCGAGTTTTCTCCAGCTTGGGTATTACCATCAACCAGGCCAAGTCCCACTTGATCCCGTCCCAAAGACTCTAGTTTATAGGGGTGGTCTTGGATATGACTTCCGGTATGGCCTTCCTGCCTTTGGACAGGATGGCCACCCTTCAGGCCCAGGTCAGCCTCTTGTCCAGCCGCAGGCGGGTCTCAGCCTGGTTGGTCCTGCACCTCCTGGGGCTCATGGCGGCTGCCATTCCAACAGTGCCTCGCGCACGGCTCCACATGAGGATCTCTCAGTGGATGCTTCGGTCTCAGTGGGATCAATTGGTAGACGACCTAGATCGGGAAGTCCTGGTCTCCTCTCTGATGGCTCGGGACTTGCACTGGTGGATGGCTCAAGAGAACCTTTGCTGGGGTGTTCCATTCTGCCTCCCCCCCCCATCCCAAACTTTGAAAACAGACGCCTCGGGCGAGGGTTGGGGAGCAACTTGGAGTCTCATCGAACCCAGGGCTCCTGGTCTACACTTGAGCGAAATCTCCACATAAACGTGCTTCAGTTGAGGGACGTCCTCTATGCACTGTAAGTTCTGCATCCTTACCTGCTTCCCAGTCATCTAGTTGTCCAGCCCGACAACATGTGTGTCGAGTGGTACATCAACAAATGGGGGGAACTCGTTCTTACCCTCTTTGCAGGGAAGTGATGCAGGTTTGGGATTGGGCAACCCTTCACAACCTTCACCTCATGGTGGTTCATGTTCCGGGGGTCGAGAACACGCTGGCGGATCACCTCAGCTAGTCAACCGCCCAGGCTCATGAATGGGAACTGGATCGGGGTAGCAGACAATGTCTTCTGATGCTGGGGAATCCCTCAGGTAGACCTCTTTGCCCTCTCATCTCAATGCTAAACTTCCTGCTTTCTGCTCGCTCCAGGGCACGGAGTTCTTGGGAGAGACGCTTTGTCCCTAGATTGGAAGGGCAGATTCGTTTATGCCTTTCCCCGATCCCATTGATTCCAAGGGTCTTACACAAACTCAGTTTGGAAGGAGCTTGCATGATCCTCATTGCTACCTTCTGGCCCAGGCAGGTTTGGTTCTCTCTTCTGCAGCAGTTTTCAGAGGAACCTCCTCTTCCTCTGCCTCTGTCGCAGCTCTTGTTGACCCAGGATCAGGGGACCCCAGTCCATCCAGGACTCAAATCCCTGCAGCTGCATGCGTGGCTCCTGCAGACTTAGTCCAAACCCATTTTGGGGTTTTGCCGCTGGTGGCAGAAATTCTAGTGGAGAGCAGAAAGCCTTCCACTCATTCCACCTATGCCATGAAATGGAAAAGGTTCTCTATTTGGGCCTCTTCCAGGGATTTTGAACCTTTCTCCTGCCCTGTCGGGAGGCTCCTGGATTACATGCGTCACCTCTTCTACCTGGGTTTCACTCATTCCTCTTTGAAGGTTCACATGGCAGCCCTTTCTGCTTACCATGTTCCATTTGAGGACAGATTGTTTGCGCAGCTGGAAGTCTCTAAGATCTTCCTGAAAGGGGTTCTTCATTTGAGACCCCCCATTCGCACACCTGCCTCTCATTGGGATTTGAATTTTATTCTCGAGAAGCTTACCCTGCCTCCTTTTGAGCCGGCAGCCTCAGCAGACCTGAAGTTCCTTTTCTGGAAGGCTCTCTTCCTGGTGACCATTACTTCTGCTCGACGTATTTCCAAGCTGCAAGCCTTAATGTGCAAAATCCCGTATTTGATTTTTCACAAGGAATGAGTGGCTCTGCGTACCAATCCTAAGTTTCTCCCTAAGGTGGTAGCAGAATCTACCTTGACCCAATCCATGGATCTGCCTGCATTTTTATGCAGCTTTCCAATCAAGGGGAGTGCCTCGTACACACTTTGGATGTGCATCGGATTCTGAGATACTACACTAACAGGACAAAGGATCTCAGAAAAATGGATCTGCTGCTTGTCTCTTTTGCCTGCAAAAGAGAGGGTAATGCTGTTTCCAAGCAATGCCTTTCCAAATGGTTGGCTCATTGTATCACTTTCTGTTATGACAAGTACAACAAGACCCTGCTGGGTCAAGTCAGAGGCCACTCCACTAGGGGGGTTGCTGCCTCTGCAGCTTGTTTCAAGAATGTGTCAGCGGCAGACATTTGTGCAGCCGCTACTTGGACTTCTGTCCATACCTTTACGAAACATTACAGTTTGGACATTGCCTCTCACCATAGAACTGGCTTTGAGTTGTCTGTTCTGCAAGGTCTTCTTTCATAAGTCTTTCACAGCCAGTGTCTCTACTTCTGAGTAGTTTTCCGCCTCCCGTTTGCTTCTTCTTGTTCCGGACTGCTTGGGACTCAGTCCTATATGTAATTACCTACTGCAAGAGCCCTCTCGAAGTAAGATAGTACAGTTACGCAAGAACTTCCCGTAACAGTAGATCTTCGAGAGAGGCTCTTGCAGTAGGTAATACCTTCCCACCCTCCATCCCCCTAAACTTTTTCAGCTCTTTTTCCAGGATGGGAAATATCCGCTTCTCTCTCGTCTCGCCTTTGGCCTTTGATGGGAAAGAACTGGAAGGCGGGCGTGGGGAGCCGCCCCTTTATACTGACGTTATTCACCTGACGTGGGGGCGGTGCCCCACCAGAGACTGCTAGCTAGAAATTTTTCCATGGGGTCCTGACTCCTGCCGACTTCAGTCCTATATGTAATTACCTACTGCAAGAGCCTCTCTCGAAGACCTACTGTTACGGTAAGTCCTTATGTAGCTGTACTTTTTGCTAAGTAACGGCATAATGTCATGTATGTGGCTGGGGGTTGCCTTTACAAGCTGTTTTAGAAAATGATCCAGAAAGGACCCTCACTGAGTGACCGTATACCAGACACAATAGGTTGCCCAGGGGAGGGTCCTCAGTGACTTGTGGATTTTAGGGAGCATGCAGAAGATGTGAGTTACAAGAAAGTCATTTTTGAGGGTTGACCTCTCATCCTCCTCAATCCATCCCTCTGAATTAGCATTTTCTGCAATTTCATAGAGCTCATTCTTAAATACAGAGGATGGGGTTGAACGGAAGGCATGTGTAGCATGAACCATCACTCAGATGCCTCATAATTTCAGCCACGTACAGTATATGGTATTATCCATGGCAGCTACCACTCCCCCTTTGCCTAACAGTTTATTTATTTAGTTTTTATCCACCGGGAAAGAAGGACTAGACAGTTCTGCCTATGTTCAGCCTCATCCTGGGAGAGGAGGGTATAGATTGATTGCAACTGACATTCAACCATATTAAGCTGTTGGTGATACTTTTAGTGAATGGGGGAAATTTGGCCAGGATACCAGGGAAAGTCCCCTGCCCTGTTTTCAAGAAGTGCCATGGGATCTTTAACGTCCAACAGAACAGGCAGATGAGACCTCGCTTTAACGTCTCATCCTAAAGACGTCGCCTCATGAGTGCAGCACCCTCCCTCATGCTGCACCACAGTGTCAGTATTGGGATTTAACCCAAGTGCCTGGTGTGGGGATAGAACCCACAGCCTTCTGATATTCTGGCCTCAGAGGCGAGTGTGCAATCTGCTGAGCCACTGACACTATGCACCATATAATTTAATAATAATATGGTGTATTTATCTAAGTTCTTTTAAAGCATGCCATTCATTGACAGGGAAGTTGTTATACAGTGGTTGTGCAGATGTGGCAAAAAGCTTGGCAGTATCATTAGGAATCATGCTTTCAAACACCTTTAATGACTGTGTGCCGGGGAAGATTTGAACAGAAAGTGCTTTTCCCTTTTAGGCCAGTTTTGGTAATGGAGATTGATTCATGACAACCAGTGTTTTACCATATTAGATGTTAAACCAGTATTTTAGATAAAATCAATGTCCTTAACTACAGTCCCCTACACCGATTCTGGTGGGGGTCTGTGATAGTTCACTGTTCACAGGCTAAACTCGGGATACTATCAGCACCCATTTCCATCACATCCCCGACAATATTTTCTGTTTCAAGAAGTCCCATGTTCAGAGCTCCATGAACAATGTCTGCTTCCCTTTCCTAAAAATGGACTCTCAGACTGAGTTTCCTAAGAAGTTTAAAAATGTTCACCTCAGCAGTTTCAAAGGGCTCTGGTTTAATAGTTGGTACAAAAGAAAGTCCTCTAGTGAGGAGATTTACCTACAAAGTTGTGAGCTGAATCAAGGAGATATTGACAGCTTGTTTTATTTCTGATTTCTGGCTGAGCTCATTGGTTCCTGGTTGCTCTCATTTTTTTTCTTTTGCCACTCCTTGTTGCTTTGGCTTTTTCTGTGCTTCTTTTGAAGTTCCCAGTGCTGATTCCCATGCCAAGTTGCTTTGTTCTGAAACAAAGAAACACTTTTTCTCCAACTGAGGATACCCTGGTGTCACTGTCTGTTCTGTTACTGTTCTTTTTCCTTCTCAAGTGCTCCCTGATCTTCAGTGGCTGCATAAGCAGGACTTCCACTCCCAGTGCCACATATCACATGACTTGTAATCGAGCCTATCCCTCTCAAACTTGCTTCCATTTCTCCTCTCAATCCGGTCTTCCGAGTTTACAGATTTGTTCCTGTAAGGACTTGACAAGGTTTGAAAATTCTGGACAACTTTTATATGGATTTAATTTTACTTGTAAGTCCTTAAGCTCTTGTTTAACTCATTTGAACTGATAATTGCCTTGTTTGATAAAAACTACCAGTTCTTCTGAGCAGGTGGCTAAAAAACGTCTGTCACTTTTCTTTTAAATCAGTATCAATGTTACCAGATGCGGGTGCTTTATGGACTCGTATGCCCCTGGGGACTCAACCAGATTGTATTTATTAAAGGTAACTTGATCAAACCAAACGCTCGTCTCCTGGATCAGTAATTTTTTCAACTTGCAGATTAAATCGTGCAGTTCACTTTCTGATGTGTCAGATTGTGTGGTATCTTGAAAGGAGCAACCTTTAATGTTACGTCTGCAAACACTATCCTCTGCATTGCTCATGCAGAATGGACATCTTCATTGCTGTCTGGACCGGAGTCTTACTCATCCTCACACTCTGGATCTGCATCTCTGCTAGTTGCCATGTGGCTTTGGTAGTGTTGCTTTGTGCGGCAAACTACAAGTAACTGACTGTCGGGTAGGGGCTAGGACTGGCTAGATGCTTTTGGGTGGTAATCTCAAGTTGGCAGACTGTATTGCCAGGCAAGAACGATACATATACATGAGATCACAGGACTAACATCTCTACATATTGCCTTTCTCCAGAGGCTTCATCAGTGGGTGGAGTTTGACAGGCCCATGACTGACACTCTGTTTATGCTCCTAGTGTCAACGTGTCCAGTGCTCACTGGTAATTTTAAATACAAAAGTCTACAGTGATGGACAGTGAAGCCAATGGAAATAAAGATTATTACAGAGGAAATTAAACAATCTAAACAGGTACGACACTAGACAGCATTTACAAAAATGTAATCGGCATTGTCAAGTTGATAGCCCAAAAACTATTTTTTAACAATTTATAATGAAGGCAAAAACCATTTATATGGTGCTGCCAATAACTGCTATGAATAAAAATATATTAATATTGTAAGTAGGCAGTCACCAAGGTGATATAAGGGTACTGGTGGGGGAAGAGAAAAACAGGTGGAAGTAAGTAAACGTGTTGAAACCACAGTGACCAAGGCTTCGATCAGAAAAGCTCAAACACATTAAAAACCGGGGCTAGAATTTACTGTTATCAGTTAAGAAAATACAAGATATGAGAAATGGACAGAAATGTTTAGCTGGATTGGAGGCATGGCCAAAATGACCCCAAACAAACCTAGTTATTATTTTGCAAATGCAGGGAGGTGGGGGGAGAAAAAGACCACCCGTGAAAGGAAGCTGCTGTGTGAATAATATGTTAAAGAAAATAGTAATGAAAACTGGTCCTGGACATTTGTGAAATGAAGCACTCATAAGTGAGGAGTGAGGGCTAAGGGTGACCAACCTGACAGTGTGGGACTGGGTTAATGTCAGAGAATCAATTTGCTAGTTCTGATCCAGGTTTGTTGCCAAAATGCCACCTGATTGGGCGCACTGCACAGGTCTATAATGGGCATATACAGGGGAATTAGGGATGGGCTGACCATAATTTAAAAATGAATTGGCATACAAATTAAACCAAAAGAAATGGTCACAAGTCCCAGAGGGAAGCAGGAAAAATGGAGAAAATGGATAGGGAACTTTTTCATTTTTTTTTTTGGTGGGGGTTTGACTATGGGTGAGAGATGTAGCACATGAGAATAGAGGTCACCAAAAGGAAAAAATCAGTCCATGCTAGACTATGCAGAAATGTTATGATTAAATGTCCCAGAACATTTTGGACACTGACTGCATATTAATAGCAAAACACTAGAGGTATCACATACACAAGCTGAATAAATGGTTCAAATACAACACTGTAATGGTTTAAAGTCGAGTTGATCATTTAAACTTTTAGGAGCCAGCGCTCCTCATACAGAAATCCATTTGGTTTTATTTAGCAGTAACAATGTAAATCTGTCGACGCCTCTCTAATATAGTTAGAAACATAGAATTTGACGGCAGATAAGGACTGCTTGGCCCACCTAGTCTGCCCATTTCCCTACTCAACGGATAAGCTGCAGATCCTAGTTAACCAACAGCCTACATCCTCCTACCCCCCACTAGAATTTCCTTATGTCTGTCCCATGCATTCTTGAATTCCCCACCATTTTTGACTCTATGACCTCCTCAGGAAGGCCGTTCCATGCATCTACAACCCTCTCTGTGAAGAAATACTTCCTTACATTACCTCTGAGCTGTCCCCTCTCTATCTTCAAATTGTGCCCCCTTGTTCTTGCACATCTTTTTCTAAAAGATGCTACCCTCTTGAACTTTGTTGATTTCCTTGAGGTATTTGAAAGTTTCCATCATGTCCTCCCTCTTCCTTCCTTTCCTCGATGCTATACATCTTAAGCTCCTTTAGTCTTTCTTCATATGTCTTGTTGTGCAGACCTTGCACCATTTTGGTTGCCCTCCTCTGGAAAGCCTCCACCCTGTGTATGTCTTTGTGGAGATGGGGTCTCCAGAACTGTACACAGTACTCCATATGTGGTCTTACCAACTGTCTGTACAGAGGGCTAACACCTTCCTGTTTTCTACTGGTGATGCCTCTCCCTATGCATCCCAGTATCCCCTCAGCCCTCCTTACTGCCGTCTCACATTGCTGGCCCTCCTTTAGGTCATATGATATGACTACCCCAGGTCCCTTTCCATTTTTGTTGTTGTCAGTATCCCACCCCTCATTGTGTACTCTTCCCTTGGGTTTTTGTTTCCCAGGTGCATTACTTTGCACTTCTTTGCATTGAATCTAAGCTGCCATACATTTGACCATTCCTCCAACCTTGCCAAGTACCTTTTCATCCTTTCCGCCCCACGTTGTGCATCAACCCTGTTGCAGATCTTTGTGTCATCTGCAAAGACATACTTTCCCTTCCAGTCCCTCTGCAGTGTCACTTATAAAGACATTAAAAAGGACTGGCCCAGTACTGAACCCTGCGGTACCCCACTAGTAACCCCCTTTCTTCTTCACTGTGGACTCCATTTACTATTACCTGCTGTGTTCCTGTTGTCCAGCCAGTGTTTTACCCAGGCTACGACCCTGGGACCCACTCCCAGGCTGGCTAATTTGTTTATTAATCTTTTGTGCGGGACTGTGTCAAATGCCTTGCTAAAGTCTAGGTAGGCCATGTCCACAGCCCCTCCCTGTTCTACTACTTTGGTCACTTAGTCAAAGAAATCAATTACATTTGTTTGACAGGACCTTCCTGCTGTGAATCCATGCTGCCTCATTCCAGTTCTTTCCTTCAGAAGTGATTCCATCATTTTCCCTACCACTGAGGTCAAACTGACAGGTCTGTAGTTTCCTGCCTCTGTCTTGCTCCCACTTTTGTGAAGGGGAATCACATCTGCCCTCCTCCAGTCCTCAGGTACCACACCATCCTCCCATGATTTATTAAAAAGGGTAGTCAGTGGTGTTACTAGTTCTTCCGTTAGTTCTTTTAGAATTCTGAGGTGAATCCTATCAGGCCCCATTGCTTTACCCACCTTCAGTTTTAAGAGTTCTTTCAGAACCCTTTCTTCTGTGAAATGACTAATATCAACCCCCCTATCCAGAGTGCTTCTATTGACTGGATTAGGTATCTCCCCCTGCTTTTCCATTGTGAATACTGAGCAGAAGTATTCATTCAGTATCCCTGCTTTTTCACTGTCGGTCTCTGCCCAACCACCTTCCTCTTTATTCAGCCTTAGTATCCCTTCCTTAAGCTTTCTTTGCTCCCTAATGTACCTATAAAAGGTTTTATTCCCTTTCTTAATCGAGTTGGCTATCTTTTCCTCGGTTTGGGCCTTTGCTATTCTGACTACCTTCCCCACTTCCTTCTTCTTTAACTGGTACAGTTTTCTGTCCTGCTCCTTCTGTGTTTCCTTATACTTCCTGAATGACATCTTTTTCTCCCTTACCTTCCCCGCCACTTCTTTTGAGAACCATAGTGTTTTTTTTTTCTTTCCTTTTGATTTATTTGCTTCACACAAAGGTTTATTGCCTCTGTGATGGTGGTTTTGATGTTTCCCTAATGTTGCTCCACCCCACCTTCTTGCCTGTTTGCTAGTACTTTTCTGAGGCACTCTCCCATTTTGACAAAATCAGCCCTCCTGAAGTCCAATACCTTCACTTTTGTGTGGCTTGACTTTACAGCTAAGTTTGTCGTGAATCACACTGGTGGTCGCTTGTTCCCAGATGGTTACCCACTTCAGGATCAGAGATCCTCTCTTCATCCCCATTTGAGAGTACCAGGTCTAAGATTGCTTCCTCCTGTATGGGTTCCAAAACTAGCTGTCTGAGGCATGCCCCCTTTAGGGCATTGAGAATGGCCCTGCTCTTGGACGTGGCTGCAGCAAAGGTGCTCCAGTTAACATCTGGCATATTCAGGTCCCCCATTAGCAATATCGCCCCTTTCTCTGCCATCTCAAGGATGCCTTCTGTCATTTCCTTGTCCATTTCCTCCCCCTGAGACGGGGGTCTGTATACAACCCCTGTGCGGATTGTGGAGCTATTTCCAGTCTCCAGGGTGACCATTTTAGGGGCTCTAAACCTGAGAGCAAAGCAAAAAAGTCAAACAGTAGTGTATGGAATGACTTACCGACAATATACGTGTACAGGGCAACCATGATTGGCGCTTGTACAAAAGAGGCGACTCAGTCATAGATGCCTGTATATGGCAACCTACCTGTGTGTGCATGGATACCAGCATGGGCGAGGTAGGGTGAATGATGTATGCGCAACAGCAAACACACGGTGAGGGGAGGAACGGGAGGGGAAAGTATGGAAGGGGTGGCAGGTCAGCTGCCGAGCTGGACTGCTAGTATGGTGGGGTGGTGGTCGCTGGGAGGTGCAGGGTTCGGGTCCGCACAGTTGCTTTTTTTTTTTTTTGCCAGCGGGCGCTTTTGTTTTTTCCAAGTTTTCACCTCTCCCCACGACATGCACCCCCCCCCCAGAGTTGAGAATCCATTAGTAGGGCAGCGTGGGAAGGGGTGCAGACCCCCACATTAAAAATAACACCCGTAGGTCTTGGGTGCCCTTTTCATCCTCACTGCGAGTATGCATTCACTTGCCGTAACAGCGATCGCTATTCCGTGATCGCCGTTATGACATAGAACCCTTACAGTCCCCCTGCCACCTGCCCTTATTAAGCCAGCTTAACTTTCAGGCCTATCAAGAAAAATGTAGTGAAGTGAGCAAATTAAGGAATTTGCTAGTCACATTTGGAACCAGTTAATATGTTTGTAAAAGCAGAGCTAACTTGAGTTTATTTTTATGTTCATTATGCACACACGCGCAGCAAGCAATTTATCAGAGTGGCTTTTGAGGGGTGTGACACTGTCAGTCCAATGCAGAGTACTCTGAAAAGGGCTTGTCCGTGTCACACCAGTCATCAGCTAGGCTGACCATGACATTGTTCTGGCTTGCTGGGTGGAAACTTTGTGTAGCTCAAAGGAGAGAGCCGACCTAATCATGGGTCGGCTCTTTGATCTACATAACCAACACCCAGCCAGTACAGCCGGTCTGTCATGATCAACCTGCTGAGGTTGAATTACACCCTGCAGAAAAGAAGACTGTCCATCAATGTCTGTTGCTCCCCCCACCCGACCCCACCACATAAACCTAACTATATATGTAACCCCCTGTAGGAGAAGAATCTACAGTGGGTTGGCTTGAAACACTGTGCCATTTTAAGGTCCTTGGGCTTAGACCCCATAAGGGGTTCATTGTCCTTCTTCTGGAGGAGCTGATCAGCCATTGGTTGGAAGTACCCATGGAGGGCGGGTCTTGTTTGAACCATGTGAAAGAGACGGACCAAAGGACTTCAGTCTAGGGGCAGGAATGGGGCAAATTGCCTGCTTCTGCAGAGTCTGCCAGTCTGTCATCTGCATAACAGGCCTAGTCAGGACCTGGTGAGGATGTGGCGGCAGCCATAGATTCAGAGACCCCTTCAGGTGTGTGATGATGTGATGGGAGGAAGAGTGTAAAGTCACTTGCTGTAGCCACTGTGGGATTTGAACCCAAGCAACATGTGGACATGGCATTCAAGAAATGGAAGTTAGACTGGACTTCATGTCCACAAAGGGATGCATTATGTGGCAGTTGAAATAATTTGGACCTTGGGACCCTCACCCACGGAGGTCAGTTCTTGCAAGAGGGTGGGGGGTTAGAACTGTGTGGCACTATGGACCCCCCTGGAGATTCTGCCCAATCCTTGCCCATTACAAATTAGAGCCCTCAGGGGCTAAGGAAGTAATTCAGATCTGGAACCTCTTGGTCACAGGAGTCGGTTCTTGGCCAGGAGGTGGCAGGCACTGTCCAGTGGCACCACGGACCCCTGGGGATGGTTGCCTGCTCTTGTCCACTAAATTTTGGAGATGGAAGGTAATTAAGAGGTTCAGCTACAAGGCATTTTAGAGAGTTGAAGCAGGGCAACTCCCTGGGTACATGCTGCTTGTATTAAGAGGAGCAAGGTTGCTCCAAAAATGGCCAAAAGAGATTGCAGTCAGTCTACAACAAGGGGATTGTGGTTAGTTTAAGTATGGGACTGCAGTCCAGAATTGGGATTTGATGCTAGTGGATGAGTAGATGCCATCTCCTACCAGAGAGAGTATCATCAGCTGAGGGAAGATGGGTTGGATATGCAAATGAGAGAATCAGTGCTGCCTGAATCATTCTGTAGAGTGGGGTCCTGCCGGAGAGAGTATCGTAAGCTGAGGGAAATGGGTTGTATTTGCAAATGGGAGAGGCAATGCTGCTTGAATCGTTCTGTATTAAACTGATAGAAAAGATTTCCTGTATGCTGCCCAGTTATTTGGGTCACGGGAATGACCACCCTTGTGGTGAACATATGGACTTATGAACAGTGCATGGACATTGAAGTAGCGGACCCTCGGTCAATTGCCTTAACTTTTTCCCAATGGGATATTGCATTATCCAATTCAAAAAACTCCATGAGTAATCAAGTTTATTATTAAAGGATCCTTTGCTGTTTTCAGTTGTAGTTTGGAGCTTTTAATGCCTGCCTTGTTTTGATGTGTTGCTAACAAAATTTACCTCCTAGCTCAGTGCCCCATGGAGGAAACGTGCACCTCAGTCCCAAAGAGCAAATGTAAGTCATGTAAAGTTTCTGCTGTGGCTCCCTCTCCCCATGGACATAATAGCAGCATACCCCTAGACATCGAGGAGGGGAAATAAATATATATGTGTGTGTGTGTGTGTGTGTATATGTAGTTTGTGTGTGTGTATATGTAGTTTGTGTGTGTATGTATGTATATATATGTGTGTGTATAGATATATTAATTATAGGGTCACGCCCCTATAGTTAAGGTTGAGTAGGCACTTTAATGTTAGACCTAAATTTTTGCACGGTAATAACTTTGCAACTGTTCAATGGATTTGCATGAAATTTGGAATGCATAATCTGGAATGATATATCTCTTGATTTACCAAGTTGCGTTTCGGTCAGACTTACGGTTTCTGCACAGCAAAATGCTAAAAAATGCGTTTGTCGCCATTTGTGACGTTTCTTTTGCCCATGGCACTGCAACCACACCATGTGGTCTTCTGGTCTGAAATTTGGAACGTAGAAAGAAGTTTGGGCAAGGAATAATCCAGCATTGGTTTGGTAAAAGTATATTAATCTGTTCCAAAGTTATTACATTTTTAATTTGTGAATACTGCACATGCTCAGTTCACTCCAAGATTTATATGGTTATTTTTCAGACAAAGATTGGGCTGTTGGTCAAGGATTTTGTAGCTTGTGGATTAGGATCCTGGTCCCCCAGAAAATTCCTTGTCCACGAGCAGCCATCTTGTTTTTCCCCAAAAACAAAATGTTGTTGCTTTTGGATACGGTTGACCTTATGTTGCGTGCAGCACTCACTGTCATGATTATGACGACACTTGAATTATTTTTTCTAGCTGTTACGGTTCCCAAGAGATCGGCAAATTAGTGTTACAAGGGTTCCTTGCCCTATAGGGCTGCTGTATGGCTCTGAAGCTATGTGTAAGTGGGAGCACAGGACCCAGAGAGCCCACACTCCCACAGATGTGTATCATTCTGCAGAACGGCCCCTGTGCTCCCACCAACACATGCTGTTTGATACTTATATTACACTTTTTCAAAAAGTAAGGAAATTCATTGCAAAAAACTTTGTTTAATGCATCAGTTAGAGTTAAAGCAATAAAAGTGAGGAAATGAGATGTTAGGATTGAGCCCCTAACACCCCCATCCCCCTCCTCCACAGACTGACAGGCACCGGGGCGAGCCATGGGGTCATGAGGTCTAATTCACACCCCATTCTCCTTTACTGTAGCATGTCAACCTGTTTACACATAGAATGGGGCGAGAGTTGGGCCACACAACCCCATGTCACACCCCGGCGCCTGTCAGTCTGTGGAGGAGGTGGTGGGGTGTTGGGGGGGGGTTAGGCTCAGCCTTACATCTCATTTCCTCACTTTTGTTTTAACCTAACCGATGCATTAAATGAAGTTTTTGCTGTGTGTGTGTATATTATATATAGTAGAGGCAAAATCTTAAGCAGAGTTATTAGCTACTGTTAGTGAGGAATTGCTGTTGTTGAAAACCCCTTGACCCCCGCCCACCCCCCAACCGCATTGAGGTGTACATTGGGATCGGGCCGGCCCAAACTCTCACCCCATGACATGTGTAAAGCAGCAGAAGTATAGGAGAATGGGGTGAGAGTTAGGACCCACGATCCCAATGCACACCCCAATGCCGGTTGGGGGTGGATGGGGTTCAAGGGGGGTTTTCAACCCTAACAGCGAATTTCCTCACTTTTGTCGCTGTGGAACAACCCTAACTAATGCATTAAACTGAGTTTTTTGCCTCTAATTGCCCTTCTTTTTGAGAATGATAACGAGAAATAGTGTAATGCAGCGGCAGGACCCCGTGCTCCCGCCACATGATGTCTTGTGGCATACTAACAGTGACAACAACGCAAACAGAAATGCTAACAGTGGCGCACATGGTAACACAAGCGCGAATGAGAACAGAAAGGGTAACGCACATGGTGGCGTAGACGGGAACGGTCTGCCACATGATGTGTTGTCACATAGTAACATGGTGCCTGCAACAGAAATGTCAATGGGCATGGTGACGCAAAATGAAACAGAAAGATAAACAGTACTGTAGACAGAAATGGCAAAAAATAACAAACGCAAGTGCAAATGAAAACGCAAAGGATAACGCGCATGGTGGCGCAGACGTCAACGGTAAGTGAAACGGGTACGGAACTGCAGTGAAAGGGCACCAGTGACAGTAATGTAGGTGCACAGGCTGGTTTTCCCCAAAACCTGCATAGAGAAAGACAGTGAGTACAAATAATGTATGCATGATAATGAGTATCGGAGCAGAAAATGAGAACTTGGAATACTAAATACGTTATATCTCAGGAACCGTACGACATAGAAAAAAAATGTAAAAGTCATATTATTTACAACTGTCCTGGCTAATTTGATACTTAGCCCCATTTGGGGGCTAAGAATTTTTCCGACGAAAAGTCCATATCTCGCACCGTTTCCGAGATACGGGCCCTGAAAGGCGCGGCGAACGCCGTAATGTTATCCTATGGGAAAAAAAGAAAAGTTCGGAGTGCCATATGTTTGCCTCCCTGTAATGTTTTTTCACCAAACCACTGAAAGGCACATCTGTGGGCTGTTGGCTGTCTTCCCTCCTAATTTCAGGGAAAAAGACCAAACCGTTATTTTGTAGCAGGGATCCAAAGGATTTCTGTAATGCGTTGAGCACCGTAATGTTATCCTATGGGAAAAACCATCAACTTTGGGGTGCCGCAACTTTGCCGCCGTGTAATATTTTTTTCACCAAACCAGTGAAAGGCACATATGTGGGCTGTTGGCTGTCTTCCCTCCAAATTTCAGGAAAAAAGGCCAAACCGTTATTTTGCAGCAGGAATCCAAAGGATTTCTGTAATGCGTCGGGCGCCGTAATGTTATCCTATGGGAAAAAACGCTAAATGTGGAGTGCCGTAACTTTGCCGCCATGTAATATTTTTTCAATATAACACTGAAAGGCATTCTGTGAGATGTCCGTCTGCCCTCAAATTTCAGCCCAAAACTCCCAACGGTTCTTTTTGCAGTGCAGTGCCAAAGAATCGCTGTCACTGTCCCACAGATGGAAAACTACTGTCGCAATTTGCGAAAGCTTTCAAAAAAAGTTCGACACTTTCGTGAGCATGAAAGTAATTTGCGAAAGTACTTTTTCCAGAAATTTGAAAAACATATTTCTGGGGTGTTTTACCACAAAAAAGACATGGCAAGCATCCTCAGGGTCCCACTAGGTGAATACAAAAGAATTAGGTTGCTAGAGGGTCCAAATTTAAATGCCAACCATTTTCTGATCACCAACTGAAAACAAAATGGCTGATTTAAGAAAGTAACAGGCCCATTTAAGTAAAGTAAAAATGCATTTATAAAGTGTTGAACTTTTTGTTAACTTTTCCCATTGACTTATAATGGGAAACTGTTTTTTGAGTAACTTTCGAACCGTTTAATATTTTCACAAATCTTCGAAAAGACACATCGGGACCCCCGTCCGCGCGTTCCCTGAAGATTTCGGACTGGTCGCGCAAACCGTACGACCTGTAGGCGTGACCGTAGAATTCCTGTGAAAAGCGAACGCTGCGACAGATCACGCTTAATAACTCCGCAGCCGTATATCTGACCACTACGAAACTTGGCAGATCCAAGGCCTATGGTTCTTGATCATGTATTCCAAATTTCAGCCAAATCTGTCAAATGGTTGCAAAGTTATTAAGGTGCAAAGTTTTGGGGTTTAACATAGAAATGGCTCTCAATCCTAATTATGGTAGCACTACCGTGCTACCATAATATATAATATATATATATGTGTGTGTGTGTGTGTGTGTGTGTGTGTGTGTGTGTGTGTGTGTGTATATATATATATATATATATTTGTTTGTGTGTGTGTATGTATGCATATATAATTAACCCACAACAGGGCATGGGTTTACTGAGAATTAATCCATGCCAAGGGGGGTGATTAGGCAGGAGGCAGTAAGCTGAGTGACTTCAACCACCTAGGCGTGAATTCATTTTCAGTAAACCCATGCCCTGGAGTGGGGTTAATTAGCTTATAAAATGGGCAATTTTATTTTAGAGGTTTACCTAAATATATATTTAAAAAAAAAAAAACACTATCTACATGCATTTGTAATAAAATAGTTCTTCCGCCTACTGGGTTTGTCCTACTGAGGATGCCATAGTTGTAGTTCTTCACTAGGTAGATTTCTCCTAGTGAGGATACCGTAGTTGTGTGTTTTTTTTTACATTTCTCTCTGCAGAGCGATCTGACTTGGTCACTTTACATTGCTGTCAGTCAGGATTCTGTAGTCCGGCAACCCAACTGTGGGTTTCTTGAGAATTAATCTATGGTCAGGTGACCTGTTTTGACAAATCCAATTACAGGATTTTTGGAACCCATTTTATAAATACATACATATATATGTGTAAAAAAAGAAAATCATCCTTTGATGTCTGTTGCTGCTGCTGCCGCTGTTAGTCTCCCCACCTGACTCTGCCACGCAGCACCCACCACTCCCCCTTACAAAAAAAACGACACTGTGAGTGCCCAATCCTGCAGTATTGCCACCTGAAATAAAGAAAACCATCCCTCCTTAGTTTTTTTTAAACAATATAACCTGTAAGAAAGAAAACTGTCCATCAGTGTCTGTTGGTGCAGCCACTGTTAATCCCCCCCATCCAAACCTCCTACTCATCACCCACCACCCCACACACACCCCTAGCCTTTACTTACCCACTGGGGGTCCAGTGCTGTAATCCTTTCTTGACCGGAGACACGTCTTCACTTAGTGCCAGATCATGAACTGAGTAAATCGGATATGCAGTTTAATGCGCTTCAATGGGGTTTTGAACTTAGTGGCATAACTTGGTCATTTTTGAATATTTTTGCCACAGAATTTCAACATGCCTTTTTGGGACCCACTTCATAAACAATGACCGTGAAATTAGGCAAATCTTTCCTGAAAGATGATTTAGCTGTTGTTGTGTGAAATCACCTTTCAGACAGGAGTTCAGATTTCTCCACCCTTGTTCATGAGGAGTAGTCATAAGAAGTCTGTGTTGAAAATTTAGGGTAAAAATATTAGAAAAACAAAGTTATGAGCATACATTGAAATTTACGAAAGCAGGCTCATAACTTTGGTCATTTTCAATTGTTTATTTTTTTTAAAGAGAAGGTTCAGTTCTAAGGACGTGGTTCAATCCACACTGTCTGGCAGGTTCCTTGCTGCTTTAATTCTTGCCAGAAGGTCTTCAAACTGGCTCCTCCCACCCACCTGGTTGGTAAAACCCTTGGCTCCGCCCCATGACGCCAGATCTTCCTTACCGCTTGGAAGCACAGGTTTCCTCCTTAGCGCTCTGCATTTTAGGCCTAGATTCAAACTCTTTGGGTCTTCCGAAAATTATTTTAAAAGTTTTCAAGACTACAGTCTTCATCTTCTCTCGCAGCTGAGATGGACAGATCCACTCCTGGCTTCCGTCGGTGCCCTTGCAGGCAGAAGATGTCCCGGACCGATCCGCACTTCATGTGCATTTACTGCCTGGGCTTTACCCACGATCTGGAGGCCTGCGATCTGTGCAAATCCTTCTCGGCTTGGGTCTCGGAGGACCGCGCTGCCAGACTACAACTTGGGTGTCCTGAGAAACGGTACTGACATACTAAAATGCCAGCAGAATAGGTCTAACGGTCTTTCGTGTCTGCTCATTCGGTCAGCCCCCACCCTGGGTGCTGACCTTGCTGTCCCCCTCGCCTTCTCTGGCTTTTCCCTTCCCAGTTCCGTATATTCTTGCTGCATTGGATTTTGCTTCCAGAACCCTTCCCCTGTACCTGTTCCACCCCCTCTTGAACCCCTCCACTGTCTCTGCCTCCACCAGCCGCCTAGGCAGTGCATTCCATGGCTCCACCACCCTCTCAGTGAAGTAGCACCTCCTCCTTTCTCCCCTGAATCTTCCCCCCTCCAGCTTCCACCCATGCCTCTAGTGGCCCCTCTCTCCTTCCTTCAAGCACCCTAACTGTTCCTCCCCTATTTACCTCTTCATGTACCTGAAGACCTCTATCATGTCCCCGGTCCTTCTCTCTTCCAATGTGTACATATTTAGCTCTTGAGCCTCTCCTCATAGGTCCTGTCCAGCCCCAAATCATTTGGGTTGCCTCCTCTGGACCTCTCCAGGAGGTTAATGTCCTCTTAAGTGTGGCCTCCAAAACTGCACGCAGTACTCAAGGTGCGGCCTCACCAAGAGTTATACAGAAGGAGTATCACTTCCCTCCTTCTGGAGGTGATTCCCCTAGTGATGCATCCCAGCATCCTGTTGGCCTTGGCTGCTGCCCTCCTACAAGTCTCATAGTTGTTCATCTTGACATCCACCACCACCCCCAGGTCCCTCTCGGCCATCGAGACTTGTAGCATCCCCCCCCCCAGGGTACCCACCGGTGAAGTCAAAGGAGGCCCATTGGGTGGTGTCCACAGCTGCAGGCTGTGCAGAGCAGCTGGAGCAGTTGATCGCTCTCGAGGAGGAGGAGGCAGCCCATGCCATTTCATCTTCCTCCTCGGCTGTGGCATTTATCCCGCTCTCCTTGGGCTCCTCCTACACTGCTTCTTTTAAGGAGCTTTGTCAGTCCCTCTCCACCAAGGGAGAAGGGCCATTGGGACATACCAGTCGGTCGAAGAAAAAAGAACCAAAAGGTATGTCCCACTGTCTACGTTCATGGGAGCAGGAGAGATCCCCTTCACCGAACCGTCGGCTCTCTACTTCGGTCAAGGTTGCAGCTAAGGCCGCTGGCTTCACGGTGTCCCCATCAGCTCAGCTGGCTGAGACATCCGTCGATGCGGTCGAGATTTTTCTTGACCTGTTGGACGGTTTGTCGACTGGAGAAGCCAGCAACCCTTTTTCACCGGTTCCCCTGGTGGTTACCGAGGACTTGCCCGTGCCTCCTCTGCCGAAGTCCCCTGAACCAGGGGATGAGAGGGTTTCCCCAGCCCCCCTCTGTGACCCACCCTCGGTGACCCTGAAGGTCTCTGTCCTTTTCCAGGTTGAGCAGGTCCCGCCGACAGTGGCGGTCTTGGTCTCGACACCATGGAAGGAGGCGTCGCCAATCATTCTCTTCGGAGGATAGGCTCCGACGTAAGTTACGCTGGCTCTACAAGGACATGATGTGGCAGCAGCTTTTGTTGACTGGTAACAAGCCGACTCTGTTGCCTTATCCGGCAGTCAAGTGGCTGTCACTGGAGCGACCGAAGCAACCCCTCGTGGTTATTGAGGAGCCGACTCCTGCGCCGGTCGTTTGGCCGAAACCGGCTGCTCTGCCCATTGTGGTGGAACCACCACCTCCTCAACCAATGACTGGGGCCCCGACCAAGGATTCTTGTTTGGATCAAGGCTTGCCCCACAGGTTGTCGGTCACCCTCACTCCCGATCGACCTCGGCAGGTGGAGGGTGGCTCAGGCACTAGGCAGCTGTTTGCAGACTCCTCAGAGTCTGACGATGACTCCTCCCTGTATTCCAGGCCCATTGACCTGGAATCTGCAGGGAGTCAGTCGGTGGATGAGAGCCCATCCTCGTTTTTGAGTATTCTTCGACTCATCTCAGAGTCCACTGGAATGCAGCTCGAACCCATTCAGATACGGCCCAGGTATCCCCCCATGAAGATACTGGACTGAGCAGATTCTTCTACGGAGGACTTCCCTGTGGCTGAAGCCATTGTTAGCCCAGCCCTGGAGTTGTGGCAGTGGCCTGCATCTTGTCCCGAACCTTCGGCCAGGATGGCTTGTAAGTACGCGGTCCCCACCAGTTCACTCTCCGTTTTTTTCAGAGCACCCCTCTGAGGAGGGGCTGGTGACTGACAGTGTTTTCTGGTGTTCTGGGAACGCTAGGGATGTTGACAAACAGCCCAATAAAGAATCCAAAAAGCTGGATTACTCGGGAGGAAGTTTTATGCTGCTTCCTCCCTAGGCCTTCGACAGGCCAGCTCAGCTGAACTGATGGCACATTTCTCACACGCTCTTATGAGTTCCCTGGATGAGGTGATTCCTTATCTCCCAGCTGACCTTCAGACGACGGTCAAGCAGGTGCGGGATCAGGGAGGGCAGTGGCTAAACAGCTCCAAACTTCTTTGGACATCGGTGATTCTTGTGCCCGGTCAGTAGCGGTCGCAGTAGCCATGCGCCGCAGAGTTTGGCTATGGATCTCCACCTTCATGGTGGACACCCAGCACAAGCTGGCAGACGTTCCCTTCCTGGGCACCGACTTGTTTGGGCCAGGGGTGGAAGGCCATCTCCAGAGGATCAAAAAGACCAGTGCCACCTTGGACTCGGTCATGTCTGCCCAGAAGGACAAAGGCTGCCAGCAGCAGCATAAGCCCTTTCGCTCTTCCACTCCTGTGGCCCATCTGGCCCAGCAACACCAGCAACAGGGCCAGCAGGCTCACACTTGGCGCCCTAAGACCAAGTCTGCCAATTCCTCCAGTAGGAAGCCTGGAGGGAAGGGTCCAGGAGGTCCCTTGGCCGGCCCTTCCTCCAAGCCTGCCCAGTGACGGGTTGAGGGGTGTCGCCCCCAGCCTCCTCACTCCTCCCCAGGTTCCCCCCATGGGGGACGGCCCTTCCACTTCCTTTCTGCCTGGTCCGCTATCACCACAGACCACTGGGTGCTAGAACTTAGAAGTGGTCGGCAGGGGTCTGCCTCTGGAGTTTGAGCAGTTCCCTCCTTATCGAGCAGTCACCCCATGGGGGGGCAATGTGGTCTGCAGCCTCTCTGATGGCCTGAGCCAACATTGCCCTGCTCCTCCAGAAGGAGGTGATCAGCGAGGTGGAGGACCCTCCTCCAGACCCAGTGTTTGTGTCCAGGTACTCCCTAGTCCCAAAATGGATGGGGGTCTGGCGCCTCATTCTCGACCTGCATGATCTGAATAAGTTCCTAAGGCCGTGCACCTTCAGAAAGGGCACTCTGGCTCAGATCATTCCATCCTTGCAACTAGGCATGTGGTTCTGCTCTCTGGATCTCCAGGATGTTTTCTTTCATGTCCCAATCCATCCGTCTCATCAGAGATTCCTCTGCTTCAGAGCAGAGGGATCTCTTTATGAGTTCTGAGCCATGCCCTTCGGCCTCTCTCCAGCTCCCAGGGTCTTCACCAAATGCATGGCAGTGGTGACAGCATTCCTGCGGCACCAAGGGGTCCGGGTGTACCCTTACTTGGATGACTGACTGATTGCAGCCCCCTCCAGGTTGGAGGTGGAGCGGTCCAGGGATCTGGTCCTCCAGGTCTGTTCTCAGATTGGCCTCCTCATTAACGAGACCAAATTGGAACTCATGTCATCACCGGTGATTCAGTTCATCGGGGCAGAGCTCAACTCTCGGCAAACCAGAGCTCAGCTCCTGGCGGACAGGGCCAAGGTCCTTTCCTCCTTTGCCCAATTATTTCTGGTTGGGCAATTGCGTACTGCCTGGGACTTCCTGTACCTTCTGGGCCTCATAGCGGCCTGCACCAGCGTGATCTTTTGGGCCCACTGTCATATGTACCCCCTGCAGTGGGGGCTGGCCAGCCAGTGGTCACAGCGCTCCGGTCTTCTGGACCAGCTGGTGACAGTGACCCAGGAGATGTGGGACAGCCTGCAGTGGTGGCTCATCCCAGCTCATCTGCAGGAAGGTATCCCATTTGTCTGCCCCGAGCCGACAGTCACACTAATGACCGACTCCTCTCTGATGGGTTGGGGTGCCCATCTGGGGGATCTCCGGGCCCACAGCCTCTGGACCCCTCAGGAGTCTCGATGCCACATCAACCTGCTGGAGCTTCGAGCAGTTCAACTAGCCCTCACCTCCTTCGCTCAGTTTGTCTGGGGTCAGGTGGTTCAGGTCCAGACGGACAACACCATGACCATGTACTACCTCAGTCGTCAGGGTGGGACGCACTCCTTGCCTCTGTGTAAGGAGGCTCTCCACATCTGGTCTCTCGTGATCAGCCTGGAAGTGGCTCTCCTAGCCATCTATCTGGCAGGAGCCTCCAACAGTCTGGCCTATGCCCTCAGCTGGATAGGTGCTGCATCTCACAAGTGGTCTCTCCTGCCGAAGGTAGTGCAAGAACTGTTCTCCCATTGGGCACCCTCAGGTGGACCTGTTCACCTTGAGGGAGAATGCAAAGCTGAGGCTGTTTCATGCCCGCCCCCCTCAGCAGGGCTTACTGCAGGGGGACGCCTTCTCGAGGCTGTGGACCCCAGGCCTCTTCTGCGCCTTCCCTCCATTTCCCCTTGATCCACAAGATGCTTCTCAAGGCAAAGAGGGACAAGGTGCAGGTGATTCTGGTAGCCCCAGACTTGCCAGTTCTGGTACCCAGATCTCCTCAGCCTCAGCTCCAGGCTCCCGAGGCGGCTTCCAGCCTGCCCGGACCTGATCTCAGTAGACAAGGGGAAGGTTCTCCATCCAGACCACCAGTCCCTGCACCTGATGGCCTGGTTTCTGAGTGGCTAGAGTTCCAGGCCTTGGGTCTTTCTGACGAGGTCCTCAGCATCGTTGAGGCATCCCGTAAGGAGTCGACCAGAAAATGCTACACCTTCAAATGGAAGAGATTCTCCATTTGGTGTCAGGACAAGGGGTTGGACCCCTCTTCCTGTTCCTTGGCTAGTATTTTGGGCTACCTGTGGTCCCTTTCTCAGCTAGGGCTTCGGTCGATGACCCTCAAGGTACACCTGGCAGCCATCTCTGCTTACTGGTCATGGGTGGCAAACAGTCGGTGGTGCAGGAGAAGGTGGTCGGGCACTTTTTCAAAGGCCTTGATCACATATCCCCTCTGGTGTGAGAACCTCCACCTCCATGGGATCTACTGCTGGTATTGGCTAAGCTCATGGGCAAGCCTTTCAACCGATGCACAGGTGCAATATTGCCCACCTGTCATGGAAGACTGCCTTCGTGGTGGCTATAATGTCAGCCAGAAGGATGGGAGAGCTCCAGGCACTTTCAATCAAGTCTCCTTATCTGGTCTTCCACAGGGACAAGATTGTCCTTCACCCCCACCTGAAATTCCTTCTGAAGGTGGTGTCGGAGTTTCACCTGAATGAGGTGTTGACTCTGCCAGTGTTCTACCCCAGTCACACCTTGAAGGCCGAATATAGGCTCCATACTTTGGACCCTAGAAGAGCGCTCGCTAATTATAAGGAGCAAATGGCTGAAGTTTGGGGAGAGGTTTGCCAGCTGTTTGTCACCTACGCTGAAGCTGCACCTGGCAGACCTGCAGCCAAGCAGACGATAACCAGGTGGGTCACCTTCTGCATAGATCTCTGCTATAGGTTGGCAGGCATGGGGCCACCCAGAGGGTAACAGCTCATTCAACCCGCCATACCGCTGCTTCGGTGGCTGCTTCTAGGGATGTCCCTTTCCAGGAAATCTGCAGGGCTGCTACCTGGAAGTCATAACATACCTTTATTTCCCATTACCACATTGACCTAGTCATGCCGGGATGCTGGTTTTGAGACCTTGGTTCTCCAGTCCTTATTCCCTAAGAAGGGGGTGCACGCCTTGCCTCCCTCCTCCCAGAGAACTGCTAGGAGTCTGCCAGACAGTGTGGCTTGAACAGCATATCCACATCCCTAGAAATACAGGTTACTCGCCTGTAACAGGAGTTCTAGGAGTGGTATATGTTGTTCATCCACACGACCTCCCCTTAGACGTGCAACCTGGCTTCCAGTGGGCTATATCTGGCATCGTGGGGCAGAGCCGAGGGTTTTACCACCCGGGTGGGTGGGAGGAGCCGGCTTCAAGACCTTCCGGCAAGAATAAAAGCTTTAAGGAACCTGCCAGACAGTGTGGATGAACAACGTATACCACTCCTAGAACTCGTGTTACAGGTGAGTAACCTGTATTTATTGCTCATATTACTTCCTCGGGTTCCATCTTTCTCTGTGGCCAGAGATGTTACCCTCTTATACATTTGGCAATTTCATCCTTACCTTCTGTGTTTGCTACCCATCTTCCCCCACACTCGTATCTAACTCTAACCTCCTAATGAATCCTATCTCCCCCAAGTGCTGCCCTTTCTATGTATTTTGGGTTTTATATTTTTTATTCTGTTAACAGAGTTTGGATTGGTCTCCATATTTTATCACATATATGCATTTTGACTAAAGTAATGATTTTTTTCTAATTGTATACATTACAAAAATATTTTTCCCCACAGTGTACATTCTGGTGGATGTACATCTTTCCAGTATCCAGTAATGCATCTTGTGATGTTTACTAGTGCCATATTTTTTGTTTTTCTTGGTGGATCATCTTTTATGATTTGCGCTGATGTTGTGCCTAATATGCATAATTCTACTTTATAATTCAGATAAACTCCAGTAATTTTATTAAGTATGTCAAATATCTTTTTCCATAATGATATTATGTATTTACATGTTTCTATCATATGTGTAAGTGTCCCTCTATATGTGCCCACCTATTACAAAATGGTGATGTGGCTGAGTTCATTGTATTCGGAAGATATGAAATAAAATATACTCTGGAATATTCTGAACTTGATTTGGTTCAGTCTGTTACTGATTGCAACATTTGTTTGTTTTTCTTTATATCCACTTTTCTTCAAGCAGACTATATCCTAGATCTTTTTCCGAACTATTTTTTTAATTTGTCTAACTTCCCTCTTCCATTCCCATTAATTTATTATACATTTTAGATATCATTTTTTTCTCATTTTCTTTATCAATTCCTGAATTGATGTTTTATTTGGCTTATGTAAATTCTTCTCCAGTTCTCTGGTGAAGGCAGCCTTAACCCTTAAATAAAAAAAAAAAAGTGGTCTGTTTCTCTCAGATCATATTCTCCCTGTAATTCTTGAAAGGTGGAAAAATGTTCTTCAGTTTAAATGATCCCTTTTAAACCCCATGGACTGCATGATTCTGTGTATTTCAAAGCTTTACTCCTACCTTCCTCTTTAACCTAATTGGGATGTGTATATTAATTCTTAAGTTTTCTTTTGTAGTTTTATAGTAAGTTTGTCATGCTTTTATTGTTTCTTGTGTACACAGATTATTAATATCCTTTGTTTCTTTTTCATTTCTGTATTGATACAGTTGTTTATATTTTTTATTATAGGATTTATTTTCTTTGTTTTGTGTAAATTCTGCATCTACCCATAATAGTGGATCTTCTTCATAATATTCCATACTTTTATTTATTGTTGCTTCTTGCTGATGATATTTTAAATTTGGAAGATTTAAATCTACTTGGTCATAGTTTGCCTTCAGTTGTTCTAGGGATAAACTGTATTTTCCTTCCTTCCATATACACTTTCTGATTATTGTATCCAAATCCACAAACTTTTGTTTCTGTATAAGTAATGGTAAAGACTGATAAATGTTCAATAACCTTGGTAAAATGTTCATCTTAATAATTTGTATTCTTCCTTTTAATAGTAATGGTAAGTTTATCCATTTATATAAATCTTCTTTAATGCTATGCACTAATGGGTTCTAGTTTACTCCATAAGTATATTTAGATTATCTGTCAAAAATATCCCTAGATACTTTAGTTTATTACTTATATTAAACTTTGACCTTATTTCAGTTGTGATACTTTTCTTTGGGTTGGTTGTGGTTCTGATTTTGTTGATTCTGTACCTTAAAATGATAGCAGAATACAAAATGATTTTTATTTCTGATTTAGCTTTATCTGGTATTGCAGTGCACAATATAATATCATCGGCGTATAATATTTTTTATTTGATATTATTCAATTTTGATGCCTTCTATTTCTGTCTTTTACCATATTAAATTTATCAGAGGTTTGATTACCAATGTAAATAAAAGTGGGGAAAGAGTACACCCCTGTCTTGTTTCTCTTTTTAAACTGAATCTCTGTGATGTGTCCTGGTTAGTGAGTACTGCAGCTTATGATATATCATTTTAAACAATTTAATAAAATTATTTACCATACGCACTTTTTCCAAGATATGAAATGGGTACTCCTGTTCAACCGTGTCAAGCTTTTTCAGCATGTAGGGCCCTAAATGTTGCATCTGTATCTTTAAATTGTATTACATTAATTGCATTCCTAATATTGTTGTAACTTCTCCTATTTTTAATGAATTTTGTTTTGTCTTTATGAATAACTTTACACAGCACTTGCTCTTAATGGGATGCTAGAAGTTTTGTGTATATTTTATAATCAGTATTTAAAAGTGAGATTGAACGATATGATGTACATGACTTTGGGTCTTTACCCTCTTTTTTTTATTACTGTCATGTATGCTTCTTGAAAGCTTTCTGGTAATTCATTTTGATCTATAAATGAATTAATTTCATCAAGAATGGTGTGTATTCTTTTATTAATATTTGATAGAACTCTACCGGAAAGCCATCTGGCTGTGGAGCTTTACCTTTCTCCATTTTCTTAATTGTCATCTCAATTTCCTCATCTGTAAATTTTTTGGTTTAATCTTTATCTGTTTCTGGAATTTTTATATTTTGCAGTGTCATGCTATTAACGTTACTTACTTACTTACTTCTGATTCAAATAGCTGAGAATAATATTTTCTAAACTCTTATTAATTTTATGAGGGTCTGTTGTTACTCTATCCTCTGTTTTTCTTTTATCATTCGATCTGCTTTTTTATTTTTAATTGGTATACAAGCATTGTGCCTGTTTTATCTGCATCTGAATAGTATTTTACTCTTATTTTCATTAGTAACCTTCCTCTTTTTTCATTCAGTATGGTGTTTATCTGGTATAGTTTATCAGTCTCCAACCCTGTGTGTGTGTATGTGTATGTATATGTATATGTATATATATATATATATGTTTTTGCTCTACCCACTTTATCTTTTTCAAACTTTTCAATTTTTGCCATCCTTTCTTTCCTTTTTTTGCTTGTATGTTGAATTATGCATCCTCATAGTACTGCCATCCTAGCCTCCCATACATTGTTTAAGGATGTATCTGAAGCCTTATTAAATCTTTCAAAGTCCTCCAATTCTTTTTTAATGTATTGTACAAATTCTGTGTTGTGTACCAGTCTCAAATCCATATTCTAACTCCTTACTGTCCTGTCCTATTAATCCTTATCTGGCATTGTATTGGTGCATGGTCTGTTAAATTGATTCTTTCATATGATATAGACCCTATATTATTTATTACAGAAATCAGAATGTTCCTATTATCTAGTCTGTTCTTGAATAGGTGTTATGTCTGTTTGAATAGAATGAGTATTCAAATAAGTTTTCATTTTAATATCTCCAATAATCAATTAATAGTAAGCGTTCTATATTATCTAGAATAACCTTGGCTGATTTTGACAGGGTTGAATAGGAGCCCGTCCTGTCTAAATTGGTATTTAATATAGTATTATAGTCTCCTCCTACTATATATAGTTCTTGAAACTGCCAGTTTTAAGAAAACAAAATATTGAAAAATGCATAGTCATCTTCATTCAGACCATTTGTATTTGCTGTTGTATATCTGTTGCCATCAGTCATTATGGCACGTATTACATATCTTTCCTGATCATCTGTCATATGTTTTTTAATACTGACATTCTTGTTTTTAAATATTATTGCTGGTCATTTTCAAAACTTTTACCCTAAATGTTCAACATAGCCATTTCTTCACAGCACCTCATGAATGTGATAGCTGTCATTTTTAAGATCTGGCCAAAATGTGTTTTCGCACTTGTGGTGCAAAATTGCATTTTGGGCAGGATTTGAACATTTTCTCCACCCTTGTTCATGAAGTGGGTTCATAAGAAGACTATGTTGAAAATTTGGGGTAAAAATATGAGAAAACAAAGTTATGAGTCTATGTTGCAATTTTTCAATGCACACTCATGTAACTGTGGTAATTTTCATTATTTTAACCCCAGCTTTTCAACATAGCCATTTTTTTTCACACTGCCTCATGAATGTGGCAGCTGTTATTTCTCAGATCCTATCCAAAATGTGTTTGAACACTTGTGGCACAAATTATGTTTTAGCCATTGTTTTATAAATGACACCTGTCATGCTCGGAAGGATTGGTCATAAAAAGATTGTTAAAAATGTGGGGTATAAAAAATGTGAACAACCAGCTAAATTATGAGGAAACGAACGGATCCAGCATTTACTCATAACTTTTTTTTTTGCAGATTTTGTCCCCTAATGTTTAACATGTACCTTGTGTTACCCTGCCTCCTGAACATAGCAGGTGTCATTTTTCAAATCCCCTCCAAAACTTGTTTCCAAAGTCACACAGCAAAATCACCTTTCAAATGGGATTTTAAAAACCCCATCTGTCTTGATCACAATGTCAGATCAGAAAAAGACTATTGGAGATTTGGGGTCAAAATATGGGAGCCCACTTAAAAGTAGAATATTGCCTCTCGGCTGCCCTATCCCAGGTAATTACAGTCTAACAATGTGTCAAAGCCGGATACCACTGAAAATGAGATCTTGTATCTCATCTGCTTTATCGTGGATAAATATATAGTAAAAATGTGTACAAGCAAGACCTGGTACAGCAGCAATACCAGCACCAAATATTCAGCATTGACAAATGCTTGTCTGCTAAAAGTGGCCAGCTAGCCCTGTAGTCTTACAGCACACTAGCCAAGGGGATTTGCTTTGTAGGATGACCATGCTATAATTTTAGGGCTGCAGTGAGTGTAGCCCTGCAGACCTCTTGCTACAGAAAAAGCAGGCAGCACATTCCTTGCAACCGAACAACATGTTGGAGTTGCCTCACAGTCGCGTCCACCACCGAGAAGCTTTCTGCTCGCTGTTTTTATTGGCAGTTTTGCTCTGTTGGCGGTCATGGTGGAATACAGCACACTCCATCCAAGATGGCCGCCAGACAGTATTGCTCATGTGCAGTATAGCCTGGTGGCCATGTTGGTCAAGTCGGACTGTGCTAGGTTCCACTGTGACCGCCGAGTCTTTTCTTTTTTTTTTTTTTATTATTATACATATCCTCCCCCCACCTGACCCTCCCTCTCAGCATCCCCACCAGAAACATAATAATGACACTGGGGGTCCCCAATTCCCCAGTGTCCTGATCACAAATCCAGTGGCACTGGGGGTGTCCAGTCCTCCAGTGCCGGAATCCTCATTTATTTTGTTCTCTACAATTTTCCTCCTCCCCCACCCAACTTTCCCTCTCTGCACCCACCAGCTCACTCCCCTCCCCCCCAGTAATGTAGCAGTGGCACTGGGAGTGCTCAGTCCCCCAGTGCAGGAATTGGCACCCACCACTTGGCCCCCCAAGTCCTTACTTATCCATTGTGGGGGGTCCAACGCCATAATCCTTTCTGGACTGCAAAAGCGTCCTCACTCTTCAGAGCCAAATCGCGAACTGAAGAAACAGATATGTGGTTCAATGTATTTCAACGGTGTTTTGAACTTAGTTGCATAACTTGGGCATTTTTTCATATTTTTGGCCCAAACTTTCAGCATGCCTTTTTTGGGACCCCGTCTCATGAACAAAGGCACTGTTCTTGGGCAGATCTGTCCTGAGAGGTGACTTCGTGGTCCCTGTGCAAAATCATCTTTTGGGCAGGAGTTGAACATTTTCTCTGCCCTTGTTCATAAGGTAGGATCATAAGAAGGCTATGTTGAAAATTCTATGTAAAAATATTAAAACAACAAATTTATGAGCCTACGCTGAATTTTGCAAACATGGGCTCGTAAATTTGCAGCATAGCTATGTCCTTACAGTGCCTCATGAATGTGATAGCTACCATTTTTCAAATCCTGGCCAAAATGTTTTTTCACATCTCGAAAGGTGATTTTGTGGTCCCTGTGCGAAATCACCTTTTGGGCAGGAGTTGAACATTTTTTCTGCCCTTGTTCATGAGGTGGAGTGATAAGAATGCTGTGTTGAAAATTTGGTGTAATCATTAAACACAACAAAGTTATGAGCCTACATTGAATTTTGCGAACTCAGGCTCTTAACTTTGGTAATTTTCAATATTTCTATCCCAAATTTACAACATAGCCATATATTTACAGCACCTCATGAATGTGACAGCTGTTGTTTTTCAACTTCTGCCCAAAATGTGTTTTTGTATTCTGAAAGTTGATTTTGCAGTCCCTGCACAAAATCACCTTTAGGCAAGGAGTTGAACATTTTCTCTGCCCTTCTTCATGAGGCAGGGTCTTAATAAGGCTATGTTGAAAATTTGGTGTTTAAAAATATTAAGAAACAAATTTTCAGTATTTGTACCCTAGATTCCTTGGCTGCATCCCTATCAGCTCTGGCCAGTTTTATTTTTTTTTATTTTTTTATTTTTTAACTGTAGGATGATTTGGAAAACACACAAGAATATTTGAGCTCAAAATAAAAATGTCCTAAAGTGGCCAGCTAGCCCAGCAGGTTTAGAGCACATTAGCCAAATTGACTTTTGCTTTGCAGGATGGCTGAGACAGTGCTTTTTTGTTTGTTTGTTTTAAACAGCAGGATGATTTGGAAAATGCACAATATTTGAGTTCAAATAAAAAATGTTGCCTAAGGTAGCCAGTTAGCCTGGCAGGTTTATAACATGCTATCCAAGGGGCTTCTGCTTTGCAGGATGGTTGAAACCAATGTGTGTGTTTTTTTGTTTGTTTTTTTTATTATTATTTTAAAGGATCATTTTTTTTTTTTAAATGCACTGTGAATTATTAGTTCACAGTGCAGCCCACTGCCTCACCACACATACACATGCTTGTGTGCATGAGCATGCACTCACACGCACACAGTCTTCTGTTTCACTCAATTTTTTTTTTATACAGTCTACTGTGTAATGATGTGCGAGTCCTTTTTTGTTCTCTCTTTTTAGCCCAGGCTTTAGCAGCTGTGGCACAGGCTAAGACCCCCCCCCATCCCACACAGTTTCTAATCCACCTTGTGTTTTACTTCTCCTACACACTGTCTTTTACTTATTATGTTCACTATGCGCATGTGCGCACAGCCAACATTTTGTTATGAGAGTTTGGTTTTGAGAGATGTAACACTGTGGTCCAATGTAGAGTAGTCTACAAGTGACACATAAGGGCCACACCAATCATCAGCCAGGATGATCGTAACACAATTTTGGCTTACTGGGTAGAAACTTTGTGTATTTCAAAAGAAAAAGCTGACCCAGTTATGGATTGGTTATTTCCTTTGATCTACACCACCAACATAGCTGATCTGTCATGCTCAGCCTGCTGAGGAATTTCAAACATCCAGGAAGAGCCTCGCACAGTTGCAGATGCCAGCTGTAACAAAATCGTCCATCAATGTCTGTTACTGGCACCTCTGTATCTACCCCACCCAACCCCTCCTCTCAGCACCCACCACACCACACACCTTGTTTTTTTATTTTTAAATACACCCTGCAATAGAGAAAAACGTCCATCGATGTCTGTTGTGGCCACGATAAATGCAACAGTAATTTGCATTGCAGGGAAACATAGAACTCCAGTAACCCACATGTAATTAGAACACAGCACAGTGTGAAGGCTAAACAGGGATTAGAATGACAGATGGACCAGAGACTATAAAAAGGCTCTCCTGACAGTTTCCTGCTCAATATATTTTTAAGCTGCCCCCCCCCCCCCAATGTAGGGCTTACCTTCATGGGTTTTGGCCTTCTTGCCCCGCTGCATTGTTTCTGCCTCTGATCCCCCAAACTGCTAAAACAGGACCGGAGGGCTTTGTCTAGTGGCTGTGGTGGAATGTGAGCCTGGCTCCATCCCCGATCTTCGCGGCAGCTGCTGCCAAATCTTCCTGTTCTTCAGCCCCATGTCAAGGTCCACTGTGTTGTTTGCAGCTCCGGGCACTATGAAGACACTTCTCTGGTCCAGGAGTAGATGGGGGATGTAAACTAATATGGTCGCTCATGCTGCAGCTGCACATGCATGGCCCTAAGCCTTTCATACAAGTATGGGAGCCGGGGCCCCTTTAAGAATTTGGACCACGCATGCACAGCTGCGTCATGTGCGGCCATATTAGTTTACATCCCCGGTTCATTCCCAGGGTATTCCCGGACCATGGAAATGTCTCCATAGTGCCCAGAGGCACAAACACAGCATACCTCATGCCCCCCCAACCCCCTTTTAGATGAGGTTGAGAAACCTGATGTTTTGGCAGCAACTGCCACGAAGATCAGGGACTGTGCCAGGCTCACATCCCACCACGGCCACTGGACACAGCCCTCCGGTCCTGTATCAGCAGTTCAGGGGACCTACGGCAGAAACAATGTCGCAGGTCAATGAGGCTGCAACCCACTAAAGGTAAGCCCCAGATTAAGGGGGGGCTTACAAATACACTGAGCAGTTAGACAAGAAAAAATTACTCACCTTAGTAATGTTGTTTCTTCTAATGGAGTCTTGCTATATTATGACATATGCAGTTTGTCCCAGCCTTAGAACTGCTCCGGAGGTGAAAGAGTTAACTTCCACGCCAGGCATGGAATCTGGAGCACGAGCTCGGTTAGAAAAACTCTGTCTGTTTATCTTCAAACTGAAACTGTCAGATCTTTACGAGCAAAACTCACTAAGGTTCTGTGTGGAAGCTGTAAACCTACACTAGCCAACTGGCTACTAAAATATTAGCACATTTTCCTGGTCCCAACACCAAGACTCAAGTCAGGGGACCCAGAAAATAAGATAAGATAAAATACAACACCCAAACACCCCAAAAAAGAGGGTTGGAGAACACAAGATGGGCATCAATAAGTGCCAACACTGGACTGCCCACCCCCATCCCAAGAGTAGAGGTTCTGAGAGGGCAGGTGGGGAGGTCATAATATAGCAAAACTCCATTAGAAGAAACAACATTACTAAGGTGAGTAATTTTTACTTCAAATAACATGAAGTCTTGCTATATTATGACATATGCAGACTACACAGCAGTACCTCCATGGAGGAGGGACAGAACCTACTTAGGAAATAGGCTCTGAAGCACAGCTGTGCTAAACCGAGCATCCCTCCTGGCCTGGATGTCCAGGGAGTAATGCTTGGTGAAAGTGTCTACAGTTTTCCAAGTAGCTGCTTGACATATCTCTAAGATAGGGATGTCCCTGGCCGCAGCTAGGGACGCAGCTGTACCTCTGCAGAGTGAGCCCTCAGGCCTGAAGGGGAACCCACCCAGTTTTTGATAGCAAAATTGGATACAAGAGACAATCCACCTGGCAATGGATCTCTTAGTGGCAGGTTTCCTTTCCCAACCTCACCATAAGTAAGGAAAAGTTGGAGGGAGTCAAACCTGTGACCCTTAGTACGCTCTATGTAGTAACTAAGGGCCCTCTTAACTATCTAAACTGTGCAGCCTCCTCTCGCCAGAGGAGGAATGGTCAGTGAAGTACACTGGAAGAGATATAGATTGATTAAGGTGAAATCTGAAACCACCTTAGGCAAGAACTTCCTGTTAGTCCTGAGGACTACCTTATCTCTGTGAAAGGAGATAAAGTCAGTCTCCACTGACAAAGCTTGTAATTCACTTATCGCCTGGCAGAAGTGATGGCTACTAGAAACACAGTTTTCCAAGTCAAGTACTTAAGCTCTGCTGAAGACAAAGGTTCAAAGGGGTTGCATCAGCTGAGCAATGCAAACATTAAGATCCCAGGCAGGGCCGAGTCCCTGAATGGCGGGTTGGTGTGAAGCAATCCCTTGAAAAACTTGGAAAATACAGGGTGAGCAGAAAGAGAAGAGGGCTTTCCTGCTGAAATAAAAGCAGAGACAGCTGCCAAATGCACTTTCAGGGTAGCTGGCCTCAGCCCCAAAGTATTTAGATGGACCATATAGTCCAAAACTGTGGGGAAATACGTTTCCCAGAGCACCATATGGAAAACCTTTTCCATTTAGAGTTATAAGTAGCCCTGGTGGAAGGCTTCCTAGAAGCTTTCAAGATTTCGAGCACACCTTGAGAAAGGTGTAGGTCAGCAAACTCTTAACTCCTCAAGAGCCAGGCCTTGAGGTTGAGGGATTTGAGACTCGGATACCAAACTCTCCCCTGGGCACAGGTTAACAAATTGTGGTTCCTGGGGAGACACAGGGGAAGATGGACTGCTAAGGACAGAAGGAGTGGTACCAGGGCTGTCTGGCCAATCTGGAGCAATCAGAATCATCTTGCAGGTTGAGATCTGATTTTGACTAGCACCTTGAACAGGAGAGGAAGGGGAGGCATAGAGGAACTTCCCTTCCCAATCGAGAAGGAAGGCATCCAGGGGGACTGAGCCCAACACTGGGGGCCTGCAACAAAAAGCGAAGTTGGTGATTGTCTGGGGCTGCAAAAGATCTATCTGAGGGGTGCCCCACCTGGCAAAACTAACCCCAGTACTAGGGGATCCAGTGACCATTCGTGATGGCCCTGGAAATCCTGCTGAGAGCATCTGCCAGGACATTGTCCTTGCCTGGAAGGTGAACTGCTATGAGGGAGGCGTTCAGGGAATAAGCCAGAGACCACAACTTCATTGCCTCGGTGCACAAGGCCCAAGACCGAGTGCCCCCTTATTTGTTGATGTACCACATTGTAGTGGTGTTGTCTGTTCTGACCTGTACCACTTTGTTCTGAACAGATGCAGAAAAAACCTGAAGTGCTAGAAAAACGGCTCTGAGTTCCAACAGATTGATGTGGAGCAGAGATTCCTGAGGGGACCACAATCCCTGGGTGGAGAGGTCGCCCATGTGAGCTCCCCATCCCAAAAGGGACGCATCTGTAGTAAGGGTCAAGGAGTGAGATTGAGGGATGAAAGGAACCCCCTGTCTCAGATTGCTCTGATCCTGCCACCACTGCAGAGCCTGGATCAGGGTTCGAGTTACTGGGATCAACTTGGTTAGGGGATCTCTCCTTTGAGACCAGAAGGCTCTCAAATGGAACTGAATGTCCCTCATCTGAAATCTTGCTCCTTGCACTACAGCTGTGGAAGCAGCCATGTGTCCTAGGAGCTGTAGAAAATGCCTTGCTGGTCGAGAGACCTGCAGAGTGAAGGAGGAGGCCAGGGCCACCAGGGTCCTTACCCTTTCTAGAGGAAGGAAGGCTCTGGCCTGCTTTGTGTCCAGTTCTGCGCCTATGAAGGTGAGTAGCTGGACAGGTTCTAAAACTGACTTTGGGAGATTGAGAAGAAACCTAGAGAGGTAAGCAGCTGCTGGGTAACCGAAGGTGTGATTTGACTTGGTCTGGAGACTGACCCACTATGAGCCAGTCGTCTAGGTAGGGAAAGATGGCACACTTTTTAAGTGAGCAACTGCTACTGCCAGGCATTTTGTGAATACCCTTGGGGCAGAGGTAAAGCCGCAGGGGCATTGCTCTGAACTGGTAATGGCCTGAGGGCAGTTCGAATCTGAGTACTTCGGTGGGAGCTCTGATGAGAACATGGAAGTAGGCATCCTTGAGGTCCAGGAAGCTAGCCAGTCCCTGGCCTTAGGGAGGGTAAAATCATTCCCAGAGTCACCATTTTGAATTTTGGTTTTAAAAGGTGCTTGTTCAGATATCTTAGATCCAGGATGGGCCGCCATTCTCCTGTCTTTTTTGGTGTAAGGAAGTACCTGGAGTACAGTCCTTTGCCCTGGTGTAGGGGAGGAACCCTTTCCACAGTTCTGAGAGCCAAGAGGGTTGAGACTTCTGTTTCCAAAGCAAGAGTCTCTAGTGGATTTGCAGGTGGAAAAGATCTGATTATCATCTTTGGAAATTTTTTGAAGCTGAGAACCAGTCCCTGGCTTACTACCTCCAGTACCCACTTGTCTGATGTTAAAGACTCCCAGTCCTGGAGGAAGTAAGCCAGCCTGCCCCCTACAGGTAATGGAGAATTGGCCCTGGGCATCCCATCAGGGTGCCTGTTTGGCAGGGGCTTTAGGGTGAGGGGTGGGAGCAGGCCTGCTCGTAGCCCGTCTGCCTCTCCCTCTGAAGAACCCCCTCTGGGCATAAGCTGAAGAGGAGGCCTGGGCTTGGTAAAAAGGCCTGTGAAAGGGCCTGCCCCTACCCCTGGGGGGCTGCCTCTGAGGAGTGGCTTGCCTTTCCTTGGCCTGTGCACTCCTATAAGTGGTCCCATATTCATCCATTTTCTCCATGTAATTCTCTGTCTGCTCCCCAAACAGAGAATTTCCCACAACAGGAAAATCCATGGCCTTAGCCTGGGTATCCTGTGACAGACTAGTACACCTGAGCCAAGCCATTCTACGAAAAGCCACAGATGTAGCCATGACTCTTGAAGATCGTCATTAGAATCCACTGCAGCATGGAATTGCACCTTGGATGCCTCAATACCATCAGCAGCCACCTGTTCCAGCTCCTTGGCAAGCTGGCCAGGGCCTGTTTAGCTAAAGCCATAACAGTATCCCATCTGGATTTCTGGTATCTTGCAACATAGGCCATATAATTTGCCTGTCTGAGTCCCAAGGATGCTGCCATGTATTGTTTCTTAGCCATGGCATCAATCCTTCTGGAGTCCTTGTCAGGAGGGTGTGAGGCCAGGGGAATATTAGCCTTATCACAGGCTGCAGCCTGCACTACCCCCACATGGCTGCATTGCTGTGAAAGAAACTCTGTATCAGGACCTGACAAAGTTTCCCTCCTGTCCATCTTTTTATCCACAGGAGGTAAAGAATTAGAGCTTTAAAATTTTATTGTTTGTTTCCTAAAGGTTTATGTAAAGGAATGGACAATCTCCTGGACTCTGGATATCCATCATTTCCACATAGTCAGGCTCCTCTTGTTCATCCACAGCTTCTTCCAAAGGGAGCTGGAGGGTTTCAACAACTTTTTCATAAAACAGAAAATGAGAAGGGGACTCAGAAAGCCTAGGGGGAGACTCTCCTGAAGGTCTGTCTGGGAAAATGTCCGGTTCAGTGGGCACATCCAGACTTTCAAAATCACATTCACACTGTTCAAAATCCTCCCCCCCCTCCTCCGGTTCATAAAACTCCTCTATATCATATTCTTGAACCGGTGGAACCGGCCGAACCGACCATTTACCTGATAGTGGCGGTTCGGACGGAACCGGGGAAAGCGACTGGACAATTTGGATCGCTTTGGCTATCTCTGCAGCAGTTGGAGAAGGAAATTTTGGCTCCATACCTGCTGATTTTCTAGTCCTCTTTGCTGGAACTGGCTCCTCTGAGTCAGCTCTTCGTTTGCCCGAGGAAGTCTCGCCCTGGTCAGAGGGCACTCCCTCCGGTTTGGTTGGCACCGAACCGGGCTGGCCATCCGGGTCAGCGGACTTTTTGGCCTCTCGTTCCCTGAGCCTACCAACTCTCTTATCCAGGGTAGCTGCAGGGAAATTCTTGCAAATCTGGCAGTCTGCATTGAGGTGGACAAACCCCAGACAATAAACACATGTGGTGTGTGGGTCAGCCTTGGCAAAGGCTTCCCCACAGACACTACAGTGTTGAAACCCAGTGGGCCCGGTTTTTCTTTTGGGTTTCTCGGACATAATGCCAGCCTAACCAAAAACTTGCCCTTTTCCGGCAACTGCCAGGCAAGACACCCTTATCTGTTCCCAACCGTGTCACGGGTCGTGGAAAAAACCGTAATGAAATCCTTTTTTTTTTTTTTTTTAGAACCGATAAGAACCGGGAACCGCACTCTAAATGTATTAGAATAAGTTTTAAAACAAGTTTTAAAAGCAACCTGATCGGTTCAAACCGAACCGATAATCACATTTACAAGTTCCACACAGAAAAGGAAAACCTGTCTATTACTTACGATACCACAGACAGAGCTTGAACTGACCGGTTTGCGGTTAAAGTAAATATAATCGCGTTTTATTTAACCAAGAAAAAACACTTTTTAACCGAGAAATGAACCGAGCAGTAGGAGGAATCTCCGGAGCGACTGTTCAGTGAGGCGGAGTAAAGAATCTGACAGTTTCAGTCTGAAGATAAACAGACAGAGTTTTTCTAACCAAGCTCACGCTCCAGATTCCATGCCTGGCATGGAAGTTAACTCTTTCACCTCCGGAGCAGTTCTAAGGCTGGGACAAACTGCATATGTCATAATATAGCAAGACTTCATGTTGTTTGAATTGTATTATTGCATCTCATCTGCTGGGTACATGTATAGTAAACATGTGTACAAGCAAGACCCTATAGAACAGCAGTACCAGCGGTAAACATCCAGCATTGACAAATGCTTGTTTTTCTTCTTGGTAACTTAATTTTTTTCAGTCCTCCTTGTTTCTATAGCACAGGCTGTGGCAGTCCCAAACCATCCACCCTCATACTGCCTCTCTTGTCTTTTCCTTTATTTTTCTTTTTGGTTTGTAATTTTTTTTCAGTCCTTCCCTTCTTCCTGCTTTATTTTTATGTTTGCTTGCGTGCATGTGCAAAAAACATTATGCAGCAGCTTAGGAGAGAAGCGGGTTGTGGAGGTGCGGCACTGTGGCAACCAACAGAGGCACTGAATTTGGGTACTTGGCACTGGTGGGCCAATGGAGGCACAGTGTGCCGATGAAACTGGTCTCTAAAAGTGCCACCAAGTTAAAACATTTTCGCCACTGCCATGAGGGGCCACCTCGTCATTGCAGCGTTAGCCATTCCGCTGCAATGAGGGAGCGACCCGTCATTGCAGGGCAATACCTTCCCAAGTGTAACAAGTAAAGTAAACATGGCGGTGGATTGCCGCCGCCTCTCAGCCCCATGAAAGCCAAATGGGGGTGGCCATTCCCCCTATCGTCAGCCCCTGACCCCATTAATCTGCCAAAGGGGGAGCCCACTCCCCTTCGGCATGATGTAACCCCACCCCATTTGTTTGCCAAGGTGCCCAATCCCCTTCGACATCATGACCAGCCCCAAAACATTTGTTCTTTGCCGATGGGGGGCCCAATCCCCCATTGGCTTAAGTACCCCCACCCCAAAAAAGGCATCTGGCACACTGGGAGCCCACCCAGTGTGCTGAAAACAAGCCTGGGAAAAAAAAAGAAAAACCTTCTCGTGACGTCTTTTTCTTTTTTCTTTTTTTTATTTCTCCCTGAAATAAAGGAAACGGTCCCACGCTGGTCGCCGTCCTCTCCCCCCAACCCGCACTCACCCACTGTACACTTGACCTCCCCACACACACCCTTACCCTATACTTACCGCTGGAGCCTGGCATGACGATCTTCGGTGGACCGGGAACACATCTGCACTCTTCGAAGCCGACCGCGAACTGAAGAAATGCTGGTAAGCTGTATAATGGCATAAATAGGGTTTTTTCAACTTTGGTGCATATCTCAGGCATTTTTGGCACCAAATTTTCAAGATGGGGTTATTGGGACCCCTCCTCATGAATTTGGACACTGTCATGGAATTATTCAGTTCTGAAAGGTGATTTTGAGGTCACTGCGCGGAATCACCTTCCGGGACCGATTAACAAAATGACAGTGCCAGTGTTAATGAGGTGGACTCTCAAAAAGCCAATTTTGCAAATTTGGTGAAAGAAATACAAAAAATGACTGTTTTACACGCATGCATTGCACAGTTTCCACGCACACTCATAACTTCGCAAATTTGTAATATTTTCACTCCAGATTTTCAACATTGCCATTTTTCCACACCTCCTTATGAACAGTACAGCTGTCATTTTTCACATCCTGGCCAAAATGTGTTTTCTGCGCTTCCGGCGCAGAATAGCATGGTCGTTGTGGGAAGTCAGTTTTTTCGGGACAGATTAAAAACAAATCACAGTGACACTGTTCATGAGCAGAGGTGCTAAAATGCCTGTCTTTAAAATTTAGTGACAGAAGTCCATGAAATGAGTGTGTTACGAGTGTATGTTGCGCAGTTTCCATGCACCCTCATAATTACGCACATTTGTAATATTTTCACTCCAGATTTTCAACATTGGCATTTTTCACACCTCCTTTTGAACAGTATAGCTGTCATTTTTCATATCCTGCATGAAATATGCATTTACACATCTGGCGCAGAATAGCGCTGTAGCTGTGGGAAATCAGTGTTCAGGACAGATTAGGAAAATCATAGTGACACTGTTCATGAGCAGAGGTCACAAAATGCCTATGTTGAAAATTTGATGAAAAAATTCCACTAAATGACTATGTTACCTTTATACGTTCGCGCAGTTTCCACATAAGCCCGAAGTTCGAGTGTTTTTAATGTTTTCACTACAGATTTTCAACATTGCCATCTCTTCACAGCTCCCTATAAATGGTACAGCTGTCATTCTTTGCATCCTGCCCGATCTGTGTTTTCATACATCTGGCGCAGAATGGCACGGTCACTGTAGGAACTCAATGTTCGGGACACATTAACAAAATCACAGTGCCACTGTTTATGAGAAGAGGTCCTAAATGCTTTCATGGGGGCAGGGGGGGGTCACAAAAAGGCCATGTTGAAAATTTGTGGTGTAAATACCAACAAACGCTCGAGGCGTTAGGGTGTCTAACCATAACATCCCACCTTGTACAGACTGACAGGCATCAGGGGTGTGCCTTTGGAATGCTGACTGTAATGCTTATGCCATTCCACCCCCACCCTGCCACCCTGCAGCCAGTGACAGGCATTGAGGTGTGCCTTAAACTGTTTGGCCCCACAGTTCACCCCGTTCTCCTATACTGCACCCATTTCAGCGTATGTCCTTATGGAATGGGGTGACTGTACATCTGAACACCCCAAGGCACACCTCAACATGTGTCGGTGTCTGCAGGATAGGGTGAAGTGACATAGCATGAATGTTATGGGCGACGACCCAAACGCATACCCCAATGCCTGTCCATCTCTGCAGGGTGGAGGTGGGGTTGGCGTGAAGTTCACTTTTTCACTGCCATTCCTATACTGCATCCCTCTAACTCCTGCATTTCCAATGCTAATACCAGCAAGCAAACATTCGGCATTGACAAATGCTTGTTTTTTTATTTGTGGCTTAAATTGTTTTGTTTTGTTTTCTCTCCTTGTCCTCCATTTATGGCACAGGCTGTGAGACCCCCTGTGCCCACACTCTGTCTCTTCCCATCCCACCACACACACACACTCTCCCTCTACTAATGTTTCTGTTATTTTTTTTCCCTTAGTTTTCATTGTCTGTCCTCCTTGTTGCCCAGGTAGACTCCATATGCTAGCCATATCACCCAACAGACAAGAAAAACCATGGCATGCCTCCATGTTTCCCTCCCGCTGCCATGCACTCTACTTAGTGAGCGCCCATCCATCGCTATCTCTCTAGGAATGGCGCCAGAGCATCCATGCAGTCTCATTACATACTCTGGTATTGCGCATATGCAAACTGGGGTACAGCAAAGGAGCACACATTGCTCATATGTGCTCCCTCACATCTCCCGCAACCTCCCAAGTCAGTCACATGATAGGCATGCAGACTGGGGAGCAAAAATTAAAAGTTGAAAATCCAAGCCAAACAGGCAGTGTTTGTCTTGAGTCTTGCCTAAACTGAGCCACATGAGTTTGAAGTGGTTAGGTTTCACAAGGATGGATTTGGCCCATCCCTGTCTGAAACCCACCATGTCCATCTCCTCAGAGCACCATGATCATGTCCCCTCTCATCCTTCTCCTCACCAGGCTAAATAATTTGAGTATGTCCAATCTCTGCTTATAGCTGTGCACACAAATCAGCTTGCTGGCTGTCCTGTGCCGAATCCTCTGAGTAGCTTCAGAGTTTTTTCTGCACTGAGGTGACTAGAACTGGGAGGCAGTATTGCGTAGTGGTTAAGAGCACTGAACTGCAAACCCAGAGAACTGGGTTTGAATCCCACTGCCACCACTTGCATATTGTGTGACGATGAGCAAGTCACGCAACGTCCCTCTGCTCCCAGGACACATCTGGAAACAAGTTTCGGCTTAGTGTGTCTTTCCTGGTCAGAAATTGTAAAAAAAAAAAAAAAAAAAAAACCTGGAGTATACTAGGTGCAGTCCAGTCAAGGCCACACACGGGAGGATACCATCCTTTGACTTGCTCCTTACTCCCTCATATGAACAAGCCGGCAGAAGAATGCCATAAGGTCTATCGAGTGTGCTCAGATTGCAGGGTTCCTAGGCTATGAAAATGAGCCTGCCCCACCCCGGTCTCCCCTTCCACCCTCTATACCCCCCCAGGTTCCATGATTTCCACTTATGCCTACCCTAGGCCATCTAAAAACTGGCCACTGTTTGCACTGAATTCCAATTGGCCACCACCCTCTCCGTGAAGAAATGTTTTCTAACATTTCTCCTAAACCTCGCACCCCCACCCAGCCTCAAATTGTGCCCTCTCATGGTTCGGCTGTTCCTTAACTTGAAGATCCACTCTATTTATCCTCTCCAAGTATTTGAAGATCTCTGTCTTGTTCCCTCTTTCCCTCCTCTCCTCCAGGGAGTACATTTTCAGGGTTCCCAGCCTCTCCTCTTAAGACATGCCCTGTTGACCCAGAATCATATTAGTTGCCCTCATGTGGACTTTCTTCAGCAGGCTGTCTGTCTGTCTTAAGGTATAGACACCAGTACCTTACTCTGTACTACAGATGTGCTCTTACCAGTGGCCTGCAAAGGAGGACTATAACCTCCTTCCACCTATTGCTGATCCCTCCTGGCTGTACACACCAACATCCTGTTGCCATTTGCTGCTGCCTTTTTGCACTGTGAGGAATGCATTAGGTCACAAATTTTCCTCACTCCCAGGTCCCTTTCCTCCTGCGTTGTTGCTACATGCCCCCAAACCAATAGAACTCAGTCCTTGAGTTCCTGGCTTCAACATGCATCAATTTGCATTTCTTGGCATTGAACCCAAGGTGCCAGATGCTGACCATCTCTCAAATTTTCTGAGGTCTTTCTGCAGGCCTTGTATCCCATCCACTGTTTCTGCCCTCCCACGGAGTTTAGTGTGGTCCGCAAATGGGCACATTTTGCTATTAATGTCCTTGGCAGTGTCCTTGAAATAGAGAGTACTCGATGGGCAACTGTGCACAACCAGTGTGTTGTGCCAAAGAAGGGTTCTGATTCCTGGTGACCTAGAGAGTGAAGCTCGAGAGGCCCCCTGGAATCAGAACCCCGAGTTGGCACAACACACTGATTGTGCACTTAGTTGCCCATCCAGGATTTTTTATAGTGTATAGTATGGGGCTATTAAAAAAAAAAAAACATTGATTTTCAATTATGTAGATGCTTAAAACAGTTTGGACTTCTTGTTTTACTGGTTGCTAGAACTTTGGTGTGGTTGCTAGGGGAAGGGGTGTCTAATGATGGCCTGCTATTAGCTACATTTGCCATATGGGCAGGTTTTCAAAAAAAATATTCATGGCGACTGGTGTCTCCCTAAGCAAGTTGAGCATTTTAGCAATTTTAGTAAATAACACTTACCTACTAACCTTGGAAGTAAATTTCTAGACAGAGAGGTTGAATGTAACAGAAAGATTTTTTATTTTAATGACAACAGAGAAAAAATGTACTGCTCAGTTAATACAGCTGAGTGGAATAAAACTGTTTGAGACGCTGCTAGGCAGGGACGGCTGCTTCTTTTAATACGGCCTTTATGATTCACTGCCCTGGAAATCCTGAGGAGAAAAAAAATGTCTGTTAAGGTTGTGCCGGAAACTATTTGCCCTCTGAGCTTTGCTCCCCCTCATCCCACACTTAGCTGCATATTAATTAGAGATTGTGATGCCATATATACCTTCATCTGAGTCGGATGATGAGCTGATGCGGTGTTTCCTTTTTTCTGGGGTTGGGTTTGATTCTCTGGAAAGAAGTTGATGTGGACACCCTACTGAAACACACAGTTTGGACCAAATAAGGTGAGGTTTCCCAGAGCTCCTCGAAGTTTGGCGCTTACTCCACTTGTTGATGGCTCATTTGTGGCTTGAGGCTGAACTGTACTGTTTTCTGAACCTGACGGCTGATTAGTCTGAGGTGGTTTGGGAGCAGCTGGAGATGCTTAGAAAAAAATTTAATTTCTCCTCTGCTTTTCTTCAGACAAGACAGAATAATTATTGATAGACTGTAGGTTCCTATGACCAGAGATTTGGGCAACTCTGTTGGGGCATTACAGTCAATTAGCCTTGATAGAGGTCTTTCTTGTGGAATGGTTTGTGATTTTTTTTGTTTGTTTGTTTCAGGTAGACCAGCTAGAATTTGAATCTGTTTCATTAGGCCACATAGCTTGTTTTCGCCCAATGTCGTATTTCTAAACCACAGCGAATTAGGCTTGTCTGCTACATGGTTGGTGTTGGGTACCAGGTAGAATGGACTCTCTGGGCTTTGCATTTTTGGGGGGCTTTGTGAAGCATATTTTAGATAGGCAGTTACTGGGTCGTGACTGGTGTTTTGTTTATTCAGGTACATCTGAGGTTTAGCAGAACGTACATCACGGGGGTTTTCCCCTGTTCTTGTTTTGGTTTGATGCTTGGAGTACTCAAGATACTTGTTCCCAGAGGTGTCCTCACACAACTTTGTCACCCCATTTCAAGCTGTAATGCTCACTGGTACGTAGGGCAAAATAGAGTCCAATACTGAAGAAAAGCATGTTGAGGAGAGCTGTTGGATTGTGTAGACCCAGTGACCCAGATGTGTACAGCTGCTCTATATCCTCCTCAGTCGGGGGAACGGCTTTGTTTGGCTCATTACCTTTGCCTAACTTTTTTAAATAATGTTGTTTGTCAGACAGGGTTTCGAGGGTTTCTTTAAAATCTGTTGAATTCCCATGGAATATGTGGTGCCCATAGTCGGATTTGCTTAGCTATCTATCAACGCTACCAAGAAGACCACGTAGTGTAGTTGGCTCATATTCAGAACCATCTATGCACTTAATTTTAAAAATAGTCAGCCAATTACACATCAAGCTCTGCTACCGGTATTTTGTACATGGGCCAACACTCCTCAACGTCATTCAGGTAGAATGTTACTATTCGGATGTCATTTATTGTTTTTTGGGTTGTACGCTTATTGCCTGCTCCTCAATGAAGCGCTTCCGCTCGTTGTCATTTACTTTTGGAAAAAACGCCGCCATTCTGTTTCACAGTGTGCTGTAGGCTGGGACACTGCTAAGCTGTTCGGTTGAGCCACAGAGCAGCGCTTGGACCTCTAGAGCATTTCAAGATGTTGTTGTACCACACTGTGGTACAGTCACGTTCCATGAATGTTTGAACTGTGGCACAACAACATTATTTTTGAAACGCTCTGATTTCTATACACAATAGCCCCCTACTATACGCTATAAAGATATTGAACAACACTGGCCCCAGCACCTAGCCCTGTGGGACTCCACTGGTGATATCCCTTGTGCTGGATAACTCTCCCCTACCATCACCCTCTAGATCCTGCATCTCAGTCAGATTTCTACCCACCTAGTCATTTTCTCCCCAACCCCGAGATTTGTCAAGTTTCCTGATCAACAGATCATATTATGTTAGCATAGAAACATAGAATTTGACGACGGATAAGGACCGCTTGGCTCACCTAGTCTTCCCATTTTCCCTACCTACTGTAATACTGCACACCCTGCTGACAACTGTCCCATTCAGATTATAAATAGTGTTTTTTTTTTTTCTCAGAGTTGAATTTGAAATAAATAATTTTAATGAGAAAATTACCGTTGTTACTATGGACAGCTGTGTAAGGGACTGACAACATAGGGCTTAGAACTTGTGTTGTTGGACAGATTACCACAGGTAAGAAGACTACCTTTTGACCAATTACAGTGCAGTATATAAATGAGCAGTTTTATAATGGCTTTAGTAATCCATATTACAAAGCTGCAAACAGAATCACATGTCTGTGAATGTTAAGCAAGAAATTCTGTGTTATTGTACTATATACCGTATTGGAAGCTGGAAACACTGCTGCTGCATATGCAAAGAATTTAGCAGAAACCGCTTTGCTAATAAAGTTTTAGATTTACTGCTGCCACATGTATCCACAAGTCCATGGTTTAGTTGCTGCACATAAACAGCCTTGGACAGGAATAGCTACTCTGTCTTCTGTCACAGTGGGGAGAAGGCCATAAAAATAAGTTTATTAAAAACAAAGTACAGTTGATGCTGTTAACACACACACTAGACCCAAACTTGAAAACTTTCAAACTCTTTGTAACCAACACTGCATAGATAAATGTCTGTTTGCCACTAGCACTTTATTTGTATGCTATATCATGAATAGTTCTTTCTGCTGTATTTTATCCTATACTGCTCTAAATTGCTGATTAGTTTCACGTCGCTGTACTGACTCCTTACATTTGTAAAATGCACTTAGAATCAGCCTTCTTTGTTCCTCTTCATATGCTATGTCTTTTTTTTTTTGTGGACTTTGCTTCTGCACTGGACTTGGGGAACTCTCTCCAGCTACTCTGCTCACCAGCGACTCTACCTCCCGTCTGAAGCCGACTCCTACCAGGGCCGTCCCAGCCTGGCGAATCCCCCAGCTCTAAATCACTCTGAGGTGGGGCCGCCGATGGCCTGGCACTCTGCTTAGAATCTAATGCGCCGGGCAGGAGTCTGAGGAGGGCCCCTGGTGAAGCAAGCCCGTATGTGGGAGTGTGTCCATGACACTGGAAGTGCCTTCACCTATCCCCGAGGCTGGGGATTTTTTTTTCCTGTGAGTGGTTCCTCCTAGGAGTGTGGATGTGCAATGACGCCAGCACAGATGAGCCGCAGGCATCCACCGTGCTTCTCCCCTATGCTGCTCCAGGTGCTCGTAGTACCTCCGGTCTCTACCGGGGGTCTCTACTGCACCAGAGAACCTTGGATTCCTCCCCAGGAAGAGGAGAGCAGTTCCTTGGATGCTCTATCCTCTCCCTCCCCTGCTAACCCCTGGGCGCCCGAGCTCGTTCCTGAGTTCGGGTTGCCGGTGTGGCGCGAGGTGTGGCGTCCAGCACCTCAATCCTCAGCGCCACCGAGTCTGCATATGCTATGTCTTAAACTAGTCTTATTCCCGGACCATATTTACTGTTTTGTATATCACCTTCTTAAGTACTATGTACCATCAGTTGATACTGTGTCTTGAAAATATCCCTTCCATAGTATTTATTTATATTTTTCTGTTTTGTATATTGCCTTTTTTATGTATTATGTACTACCAGCTGATACTGTGCCTCGAAATTGTTGTTCCTAGTTTCTATTGTTTTGTTTTTTTGCTGTCCTACCTAGGACCTCTTTGCAAATGAGCCTTGCTCAATGGAGTTTTTCCTGGTAAAACAAACAAATATCACACACTGCAGTACAAGTCACAGATTGGGTGTACAGTGGTTAGTTAACATAGTCTGACTCGTGCAAGTGTAAAATCTAATTTACATACATATGCACACTGAAGTCAAGTTATGCTCTTACAGCGCAGCTGACATCTCAAGGGACACTGAAAAAATGCAACATTTACGGATACATTTCCGTTTATATTTCACCCATTTTCCATACCCAAATACCACTTTCTTCTGCACAGCTAGGCACATAGCATGAAAACAGGATGGTTGGCTCCCAGACTTTTCCTGCTCACAATGTTACATATCTAGATTTATCTCTATTTATGGCTGTCAGTAGAATATGTGTGGATGAGAAAAATATATTCTTTGCAAACTTAGAACTATTCTAAATATCTGAATAGCATGATAGTTTCAACATGTTTTTCCTTTCAGTGCATCCAAGTTTGCTGCCGTTGGGTTCCATGAAGCTTTAACGGGAGAGTTGCTAGCCTTGGAAAAGAATGGAATCAAAACATCATGCCTTTGTCCTTATTTCGTGAACACTGGCTTTGTTAAAAACATATCATCAAGGTAAGGAAGATCACAAGATATTATGGGTAGACTTTGGTAAGTCGGGAATTCTGTTTAAAGGCTGTGTTGTCTTCCAGAAATATCACCAACAGCTTGGTCTGGTTCAATGTCAGTTGGCATTCATCTGTATCCCACCTCCCGTGGGACGAGACTGAAAATAGACAGAACTGTCTAGTTCTCCTTTCCTGGTCAACAAAAACCAAAAAGCAGAACAAGACATCGGAATGAGTAAAGTAAGAGTAGTAAGTTGATCATATCATAGTACAAATACTTTCACATTAAAAGAAATAAACAGAGGGCTACTAGACATCTGACTGTTCGCGCCAGAAACAGTCAACTAAATGTGCAAGTGCCAATTTCTAGCTTACTAAGCACATTTCTAAAGCATTCATGCTGGGCGGGGGGGGGATATCCACAGAGGCCTTAGGTTTTTCGGTGTGCAAATTACATAGAACTGACAATAGAAAAAGACCTTACAGTCTATCTGGTGTGTCTGTGTGGTAGTGCATACCCTCTACTGTTCATGTCCATTGACCTCCCATCCCCACCCTCCACATCTGCCTTATCTAGCCCATTATGTCTGTTCCATCCTCTCTTGAAGCTCTCAACTGTTTCAGTACTGACCAGACTCTCTAGAAGCCTGTTCCACCCCTCCACTCACCCATTCCATAAAACTGCTTCGTAGCATCCCTTCCGAATTTACCTCCATATTAGTTTACTGTTCTTTCCCCTAGTAGTCTTGTTACTACTGACCTTCAACAGCTTGCTTGAATCCACTTTATTATGTATTTAAATGTTGTAGTAATGTCCCCGTCTCCCTCCTGATCTCCAGTGAGTACATGTTGATGCTCTCCAGCCTCTGCTGGTGTCTTAGCCTGCTGTTCCTGTATTATCTTGGCCACCCCCCTCTACACCGATTCTAGCCTGTTAATGTCCTTCTTTAGATGAGGGTCCCAATACTGCACACATTATTCTAGGTGTGGCCTTACCAAGGTTTTGTACAGGGCAAGTTGACCTCTTCCCTCCCCCCCCCACACTGCTGAACCCTCTACCTATACACCCCAGCATTCTGTTCACCTTCCCCACTGCTTTACTGCATTAGCTGAATGTTTTAAAGTTGTTTGGAATCATCACTCCTAAATCCCTTTCCTTCTCAGTCACCGTGACTACCACTCCCCTCAGCCTGCACTGTACCTCTGAATTTATGCTTACCACATGAACGACTTTGTACTTTCTGGGACTGAAGCCCAGCTGCCAGATCCCAGATCACCTCTCAAGCCTCTCTAGGTCCATCCTTGTGTTATAGATTCCTTTCTTACAGTCAACCCTGCCACGCAGTTTGGTGTTGTATGCAACAAAGCAGATTTTCCATTTGTTGTTTAATCCAGTGTTACTAATAAGGATGTTAAAAAGTACCAGACTAAGCACTGTTCTCTGTGGGACACCACCAGTGATCTCCCTCACACCAGAGGATTCCCCATCAATCACCGCCCTCTGTATCCTCCATCCCAGCCAGTTGCCCACCCACCTTATCAATGTGTTCCACACTCCAAGGTCCCCTAATTTCTTTTTAATTTTTTGCAGAAGTCGTGAGGACAAGTAGGTTGTCCAGCCCTCCCCAGAGCCCCCGAGCCCTGCAAATCGCCAAATCAGGAAAAAATCAAGCTGCAGAAGTCATGAGGGTAAGCAGGTTGTCCAGCCGTCCCCAGAGCCCCTGAGCCCCGCGGAGCACCGAATCAGGGAAAAAATCAAGGTAGTGATCCCACGCCCAAGGCAGAGCTCCAGCCGACTGTGCAAGAGGGATTTGAAATTGGCGCCTTTTTGAACAAAGACACTTGCTTGCTTTTTACAGTCGGCAGAGCACTGTAGATAGTTTTTTTTCCTGCCTGTTCCACGCTTCACCTTACTATATTTGACTACAGGCAGAAGGGAACTTTAAGGAAACTAATTTGCACTTACTCTGCCTAAAGGGGACTTAAAGGGATCTCTCTGTATAATATCGTAGGCTTCAATACACTGGAGCTAAAACGGTTGACTGTGCAGGGGTTGCTAGTTCATTCTGCCATTTTATCGGTTAAAACTTAAAACAAGCAACTAAACTGTAATACTAATTTCTTAAATACCTGCATGTAATTTGAATCCTAGGCAACTTATGTCAGGGAACCTCCTACTGCAAAGCAAAGTCGTTGTAACTGTAATTTCAGCTGCTTCTCCCCTACCTGTTTATTTAAACCTGTTTCTCTTCTGTTCCATAGCTGCAAAGGTTGTGAGGGCAAGCAGGTTGTCCAGCTCTCCCCAGAGCCCCCGAGCCCCGCGGATCGCTGAATCAGAGAAAAAATCAAGGTAGTGATCCCACTCCCAAGGCAGAGCTCCAGCTGACTGCATGAGAGGGATCCCCGCCGGCGCTCTGCGCTGGCTGCTCCACCACCACCACCACCACCCTTGGTGAGCTCTTACATATATAGGCTGTACCGAGTGACTGTCTGAACCAATCAGCCCTCTTTTCCATTTGCTCCTTCTACTTTCCTAACACTAGTGGCCGCCCCTGAGCAGTGTTCCAAACTCACATTAAAATGTTCCCTCTTTCTCTAGCAGTGGTTGTTCTGCTCATAACCAAATCGTCCCTTCCACCCTCTTCCTACCCTAATCAACAAATCTCTCTGCTCCTCATCTCTGAGACTGTAAAGCAGCCTCCCCACTCTTCCTTTACCCTAGTGCACCACCCTCTGCACTGCTGGCAAAACTGGTTACTGGGAGCTACCATCCTCCCTCCCTCCTTTCATGCTGGGTTGTCTGCTTTAAATGTCTCATACTCTTTCAACCCTATGTCTACCTCGTATACACCGCACCACCTCCCTATCCGCTGTAAGTCACAAAGGAACATGCACCTATTAAAACAACTCCTGTTACTCCTGCTCCTTATAGCCGGTGATGTAGAACGAAACCCTGGTCCAACCTCCCTAATAAACGGATGCCTCTCCGCCCCGGCAAATCACCTTCCAAGAGGGTTCAAAATAGTACATCTAAATATATGCAGCATTCTGAACAAAATAACGGGCCTTAAAATCAAGTGTCTTATCCCTATGCCCTGATATCTTAATCATTACAGAATCCTAGCTGAAGCCCCACAACCTTGATGCCGAATTCTCAATACCTGTCTACTCCCTCATTCGGCAGGACAGTCAGGGTAAAAAGAAGGGTAGTGGCACTGCCATGTACATCTCCTCCAAACTCCAGTTCACCACAATCAGACCTATCTCACCCATGCTGTCAGTAAATTCCCTACTAATCAAAATCTCTCTACCTCACTCAATCCCTATATACGTAGCAGGGTCTTACTGCCCTCCGGACACACCGCTGCTTATCATCCTAGACCACCTAGGCACCCTGAGGTCCCTCGCGGCTGGAGGCGAACTTCATATCCCTGGGGATTTCAACCAGAACTGGCTAGCCAGCACAGCCTCCAAAGCACGTTGTCAAGTAAATGCGCTAAACCTGCCCCAACAAATAACTGAACCCACTCGCCTAAACTACAAATCTAAGAAGCATACTCTACTGGATTGGGCCCTTACCACCCACCCCCATCGTATAATTGACGCTGGCCTACTACCAGACTCCCTCAGCGATCACCACGATTTATTTGGTGCGGAAAATATTCAGACCTAAGGCCCCTCCCCCTTGCACATTATACAACAGAGCTTACAAATCCCTAGACCTGACCGCGCTCCTAAATGACCTCACCAGCATTGATTGGTCCTACATCCCTAGGGCTCCCTCCATTGATGAGGCCCTCAAATTCTTCATGACCAGATTCCTGGTTATCTGGGACTCCCATGCACCTCTCAGAAGATCCAGAGTAAGGGGGGATCCCATCTACCCTGGGTAACCGCAAACCTCTTGGAACAACTACTAGTCAGGGACCAAGCCTGGAAAACCTATAAGGCAACAGGTACTCAAATGGCTCTGCAATACTACCGCTCACTAAGGAATGCCTGCACAAGACTCATCTGACAGGCCAAATCTAATTATTTCAAGTCTGCTTTCCACAATAACTTTACTCATCCAGCACAATTCTGGAAGTCAGTTAAATCCCTCCTCGCCCCACCGGCCCAACCCCCTACTCCAACCCTCAATATAGCAGTAAGTATCATCACTGCACCATGCACTGTAGCCACAGAGTTTAACTCCTATTTCACCAACAGTACTTCCTCTCTACTCTTCTCTCAACCCTTGCTCCCTCCCCCTGTTCCCCCAGTTGTCTCCTCACCTGCCTATTTCTTGCTTCACCCTGTTACACCCGCTGAGGTACTAAAAATACTTCGGTCACTAAATCCAGCCAAAGGAAAATGCCCCTCGGGCTTTGACTCCAAAATGCGCAATTTTTCTGCCCCAGTCATAGCCAACCCTCTAGCCGCTCTCTATAACCTGTCATTCAGACCTGGTACCATCCCTACAAAATGGAAAGAAGCCACAGTCATACCCCTCACCAAAGGAGGCGACCCTTCCTCCCTGTGCAACTACCGACCTATATCGCTACTCCCCATCCTAGCCAAAATCCAGGAGTGCCTTGTACTAGCCCAGCTCTCCCACTACCTCAACTCCATCTCCTTCTTCACCCCTCACCAGGCTGAGTTTAGAAAAAATCACTCCACCACCACCTCTCTCCTCCATCTCACCAACACCATCCTCACGGGCATGGATAAAGGGGATATAACTGCGGCTATCTTCGTCGACCTGGCTAAGGCTTTTGGCACAGTCTCTCATGCTCTGTTATTGCCCAAACTCGCCCAAGCTGGACTAACTGAGCCTGCCACCAATTGGTTCCAGTCGTACTTGGCAGTTAGGTCCCAGTCGGTCCATATTGGCTTGGCTATCTCCACCTCACTCCCTGTTACCATCGAGGTCCCCCAAGGATCTTTCCTAGGCCCTTTGTTGTTTCTGTTTTCCTTAATGATCTGCCTGCAGCCTGCCCTCATACATCTATCCACAGGTATGCAGATGACACGGCGATGTTTTCCTCTGGGTCATCCCCCACTGCCATGGCAGCCTGCCTGCAGGAGGACTTTGACTCCGTCCAACGCTGGTTCCGTTCAAATCAGCTATTTCTAAACCCAAAAAAAACCGGCTCCCTAACTTTCAGCTCTCTGGCCAAACTGTCCCGTCTTCCAGCTTCCCCAACTTTCCACACATTAGAAGGCTTCCCCATGGAAGTTTGCACTTCCTACAGATACCTCTAGGTCTGGTTAGACTAGCATCTTGACTTCACGCGCATATTGATGCTATACATAAGAAGCTACACCCCATGTTAGGCGTGTTATACCGTAATAAAAGTTGCATCCCCCTACCCACTGGACTGGTTATCGTTCAAAAGATGATCCTCCCAATAATGGACTACGGGGATGTAGTCTACTGTGCAGTCCCTCAATCCTCCCTGACCAGACTAGACCCTCTCTTCAACTCCTTCTGCCAGTTCTTCCTGGACTGCCCTCCCAGTACACATCACTGTGACCTCTACCATTCCTTAGATCTCCCTTCTCTCCACAATCGGAGATTGGTACACTGTGCTAGAACCACTGCAAAATTCTGGTCGCAGTCCCTCCCCTCCTACCTGGTGACCACCCTGAATGTTTTTCCCCCTATAGCCTACTCGCTCAGGAACATTGATTCTCAGCTACTTCATATCCCCCACAGGTCCACCAGGTCCGGACAGGCTGCTTTCAGCTTCAGGATGCCCAAATTATGGAACTCCCTGTTGGACGATATTAGACATGACACCAGCACTCCACACCGCAATGCTCTACTTAAGACTCAATTCTCTACTACTTGCTCTTGCATCCTGCCCCACTGAAGTCCTTGCAGCCTTGATGTCAGTTGTTTATTTGTCTCCGCTATTTTTTCCCTGTTGTTGACAACCCTGCTTATTGTTGTGATGTTGGTTGCTAGGTAAATACGTAATTCTGTGTGTGTTGCTACCTTGCCTATACTACCCTGTCTGTATGTTGCTATTTATATATAAGGATTTTGACTACTCTAGTATGACTGTATTGAACATGTACATGTATAACTTCTACTATTACTGTATCCTGCCTATCCCATATTCCCCCAGGGCGCATCTGGAATCGAGTGGTACACTGCTCAGTATACCTTCCTGGTAAAACTCTTAAATAAATAAATAAATTTAATTCTTTTTATTCGATGAAGCATATAAGGTAATCATTACAGAAATATGATCACATCAAAAAAGAAAATAGTGACTTCCGGTGACGTCATGCGCCTGGAACCAACTTGAGCTTTCGGCTCCGTTCTCACCGAGACAAAGAAAACAATAAATTCAGCATCTGGGACTCCAAACCAGGCAAAATTAACAGTGCTTGTAGGGGAAGATGCCTAGGTGTAGACTGGACAAACTTAAACTTTTTTTGGACTCCGCGGAGCCTGAGGGAAACAGCTCTGACAGTGACGGCTCACCTGTCTCGGCACGAAGTGAAACTGTAGGCGCCAATGCGGTTGGGCCCCCGAACATCTCCAGACAAATTAACCTAGTCCTTAGAGAACTGAGAGACTTCAGGAGAGAGACTCGCTTCACGTTTGCTGCCCCCTGGACTGATGGGAAGATTGAGAAAAGGATGGATGAGCTCGAAGAGCAGGCTACAGCCTCAGACTCCCGAGTAGATGAAGCTGAAAATGCCATCTTACAGCTTCACCATGAGGCGCAGGGCCTGCTTGAAAGGGCGGAGGATGCAGAGGCTCGCAGCCGAAGAAGCAACCTTTAATGTCGGGCTTTCCAGAGGGCAGTGACCCTATATTGTTCATGCAGCAATTTTTTAGAACAGCGCTAAGCCTATCGGAGGATTGCCTGCTGGAGATGGATCGTGTACATCACACGTTGAGCCCTCAGACATCCAACCGCACACGTGTAATCCTAAGTAGATTCCTGCGCTATAAAGGGAAAGAGCTGGTCCTGCACAAGTCATGGCAGAAGGGAGAGTTAAAATATCAAGAACAGTGCATTTACGTGGATAATGATTACTCTACCACCATTGCTGCTAGACACCGTGCATACACTCCTCTCCTCAGAAAGCTTAAAGAAGCGAAGATCAAGTTTAGGACCCCTTACCTGGCAAAACTTGTGGTGCAGTTCAAGGATGGACCCAAAACATATGGAAGTGCAGAAGAGGCGGCCCAAGGACTTTCTAAAGAGGGTATCAGGGTAACCCTAGATCAGAAACCACCGAATAAGACTCTGGCAACTAAATTAGCAAAGAGAGCCTGGAATCGAGTGCAGCCGAAGGAACAACGTCGGAGGGAAGGCACGTCAGCCCTTCAACAGATCGTGGCTGGATTCCGCAAGCAGGCCTCAGTCGAGAGTGATACAGACCTAGCACCACAAGCGGTGAAATGAACAATGTGCTGCATTAATGGACTGTGATGCCGAGTTGGAAATGAACAGGTAGGCCTGCTAAGCTGACCCCCTTAAATTGTACTGCCCTGCATCTCGCAGGCCTCTGCTGTTCCCTGGTGCTCTCCTCCTGTCCCCTCGCTCCCCGCTGGGCCACACCGGCCTCCTGGCTGGAGTAGAATGGATTGTCCTTTTGGTCATAGGACACCTGCTGGAACATCCATAATGATCTGGTCTGGTTGGACCTGGTCACGAAGGCAACCTGTTACACCAACTAGATAACACTTAGCCCAGAGGTGGATGCTCTGGTGTGATTGTGGCCAGAGGTGGGGGTCGTGGAGTGGGGGCAGTGGGTTGAGGGTGGGGGGTTCAAGGGGGCAGGCCAGGCCTAGGGCCTCCTTGTGGCTCTTCTTCTTCCTTACTCTCCCCTCTTCTGTTCTTTTCTCCTGTTCTTTTTAAGTTTGGGGGCAGGGTGGGAGGCTAGACTCGAGATACTTGGGTCTCAAGGGATGCACAGGGTGACTACTCACTCATTTATATCATGCAGGTGAGCCAAGACACAGAGGAGCAGGCAGTCTGCGTTGGGGTGTCACCCGAGGGCTGAGCGGCAGGCTGGTCTCGTCAGGCATGGAGGTGACCAGTGTGCCCACTGCCTCCCCTTTTCCCTTGTTGGCTGATTCACCAAGGTGGATGCCTTAGTGGGGGGGAGACAACTGGCAGCCATGGTAGAATTAGTGACTGAACTGAGCAGGAGTCCACCCTCTCATGCCTCTCCAACGCTGAACCGGCGGGGCAGAGAGTGGTAGGGCCGTAAAGCTCATACAACTACATATTTTGCCTTGATCATTGGCGGCTAGAGGTTTAAACTCCCCCAAGGGCCTAACATCCAATGACAAATGGCCTGGTACTAGATTGGGTTTAAATAAAGCTACCAGCTGAATTTTATATTAGATAAGGATTAGTTAAATTACAAGCCTAGTTGGGGACTTGGGCATGACCACCTTTCCCTTTCCCCCAGAAGAGATGTTTTACGTCGGATCCTCCCTGAGAGGCGGACTAAGCCTAAATTGGCACTTCTAGTCCTGGGAGCCTAACAGCATCCAGATCTTTGGAAGCCACCTATAGTTCGGCAGCCCATGCCCAGTTGGTGTGGTGCTGTGTTAGTTTGAGTCCCATGTTCACCTCGAAAATTAGTTTATTCATACTTGTTTACTGTTTGAAAAGTTAATGTTGGAGGGTGATTTATTCCCCTCACTAATCCATAAGCAGTCACCTTTTAATACAGCAGATATTAATGCAGGCAGATTTACAGGTGGGGGTACAAGGGAAAGACCCAGTTTAACTCCTATAACCCCAAGGGAAAATATGAATGGCTAATCAACCACTACAAATTGTCTTTGAATGTGAATGGGCTGGGAATCCCCATTAAACGCACATGAATGCTTGCGATGCTTAAGAAGAGTCAAGCTGGAATCGGTTATATACACGAGATGCATATGAATGCTAATGAACATAAAAAATTGGCTTCAAGGGGTTTCACACAGGTTTTCTCATCCTCCTTTGGTGGGGTCAGAAGGAGGGGGGGTCACCATACTGATCTCAGGCCAGACACCATTCTAGGTGACTCGGGAGTGAGCAGACTCAGAGGACCACTTGGTAATAGTACAGGGAATGCTGCAAGATAACGAGGTGACCCTGGCGAATGCCTACTTTCCCCCATGCACACCTTCCCCGACAATTGGTTACCTGCTAAGAAAAATATTGGAACTGTCCAGGGGTGTTTTGATCCTGGCAGGGGACTTTAATATAACCTTGAGCCCTTCATTGGATACCACTAACTTGGCTAAAAATAGGCAACCTGCACCACATAAATTCTCTGAGATTCATCCAGGAGGTGGGCTGGACAGATGTATGGCGCACCCTTCACCCTAGAGATGGACGTTACTCCTATTATTCTGCCACCCATGGTACATACACTAGGATCGATCACTGCTACACACAAAAAGAATACTTGGGAGTTCTTAGGGATGCCGCCATGGGGGATATTGCCCACTCTGATCACGCCCTGGTGATAACACACTGGGACCTTGGTCTAGAAAGACGTAACATCCTTTGGTGACTCAACCCAATACATCTTAAAAGTGAGCCCTTCCGGGAATACGTGGGGGACAAGATACAGAAATACTAGAGGACAACAGTACACAGGACACCAGTCCAGCAGTCCGATGGGATATACTGAAAGCAGTTCTTAGGGGCCACTTAATACAGTATACTTCTGCCCTGGCGAGGCAACGCCGCGAGAGACAGTCACAATTAGAACAGACTCTCAGTTTCCTCCAGGAGACTCACCAACAGGTGGATCTCTCGGTAGAGGCTCAGCTAAAGTGGATCAAACAGGAATTAGACAAGCTGTGCATGCAACGTACTGAAATAGCCTTAGCATTCCTCCGGCAGAGGTATGGGGAGGTGGGGCCCAGGGCCTGTCGCCTATTAGCCTTTCGTCTCCGTAGACAAAGGCGCATTTCCACCATAGCATCCATCAGGGACCTGTCCATGGGTACAATTCAAACAAGGCTGGGACAAATTACTAGGGCCTTCTATGAATACTATAGGAAGTTATACACCCCAGACCATTTAAGTGAGCAAAGCTTTGTTGACACCTTTTTCTCCCCCTGGATCTTCCCAAACTTGGTAGGGACCAACAAAACGGCCTTATTGCCCCCATATCCCTTATGGAACTCAGAGCAGCCATTTCAAACCTTAAAACCATGAAGACTCCTGGTCTGGATGGATATGGGTCAGAATTCTGTAAACTTATGGAGGCACGGATTGGCCCCCTCATGCTTCAAGTCTACAATGAATTAATGCAAGGACAAAGTGTCCCCCCTCCCCCCAAGCTGGTCATATGCTACTGTTTCTGTCATTCCAAAGCCAGATAAAGACACACAGTTCTAGGGACATGGATATGTTGTTCATCCACACTTATTGGCAGGTTCCTTGCCGCTTTAAATCTTGCCGGAAGGTCTTCAAGCTGGCTCCTCCCACCCACCCGGGTGGTAAAACTCTCGGCTCCGCCCCATGACGCCAGATCTTCCTTACCGCTTGGAAGCTCAGGTTCCCTCCTTAACGCGCTGTGTTTAAGACAGGTTCCTAATTCTTCGAAAGTTCGAAATCAAAAAGGTTTTTGCTAAAAAGACTTCGGTCTTCTCTCTCGCGGCTGCGATGGACAAATCGACTCCCGGTTTTCGGAGGTGCTCTTGCGGGCAGAAGATGTCTAGGATGGATCCGCACTCCGCGATGCGTCTACTGCCTGGGCCTTGAGCACGACCCGCAGGCCTGCGACTTGTGCTCTTCCTTTTCAGCCTACGTCGTTGAAGCCCGTGCTGCCCGATTACAACTGGGGCGCCCCGAGAAAAGAATTCCACCAGTGAAATCTAAAGAGGCCCGATTGGTGGTGTCCGCGGTGGCGGGCTCGGTGGATCAGCTCGAGCAGATGATCGCCCTCGAAGAGGAGGCAGCGCGGGCCGCTTCTACCTCGGCTGCGGCATTTGTCCCGCTCTCCCTCGGTGCCTCGTACTCTGCTTCTTTAGGAGCTTTGCTTGACCCTCTCGACCAAAGGTGAGGTCCAACTTCTTCAGGACCTTTTCCAGGTCCAAAAGAGCAAAGTAGAAGTCTCCGTCGGCGCTCTTGGGGAGCGGGGAAGATCCCCTCCCTAGTCGACAGTGGAAAGCGATTACGCCCCTCAGCTTTGGCCACTGGCTTCACGGTGTCCCCGTCAGGCCAGTTGACAGAGACTCCCGTCGTAGCGGTCGAATTTTCTCCAACCTGTTAGGCGGGTTGTCGGCTGGGCTGAAATCCCTCTCCTGGATTTCCCCGGTGGGAGTTGAGGATCCGTCGGCTCGTCTGTGCCTCCGGTTCCGGAGCCTTCGGTGGGATCGTCCGAGCCGAGGGGAGTGCCAATTTCCGACACTTCTCCTCGCCTGCCTCGGCCTAGTCGAGACTCTCGGTCTCGGACATCCTCGCGGTCCAACCGATCCCGCGCCATAGGTCTTAGGTCTTGGCACCACGGCAAGCGGCTGCCGCCCGCTCTTCCTCTTCCCTCGACGAGGGAGGCTTCGGTGCAAGTTGTATCGGAGGTACGAGGAACTTATGTGGCAACAGCTCCTTTTGACCGGGAATAAGCCAACCCAGTCGTCTTCCCCAGCCATTAAGTGGCTGTCACCGGAGCAGCCGAAACAACCCCTCGTTCTAGTCGAGGAGCCTGTTCTCAGGCCGGTTGTTTGGCCAATTCCAGCTGTCCCACCGATTCTGGTGGAACCTCCGCCTCCACAGCCATTAGTTGGGGCTCCGACCAAAAATTCTCGGTCGGCCTTGGGTTTGCCCCATAGGCTGTCTGTCACCCTCACTCCCGATAAACCTCGGCAGGTGGAGGGTGGCTCAGGCCCGAGGCAGCTCTTGAGGACTCTTCTGGGTCCAATGATGGTTCCTCCCTCTTCTCCAGCGCATGGACTTGGAGTCCTCGGAGGGCAATCAATGGACGATAGCCCTTGCGTCCTTCTTAAGGTTGCTTCCAACTCATCTCGAGTCCCAGGATGAAGCTCGAACCCGTTTCTAAACGGGCCCAGGTATCCCCTCATGAGAATTCTGGACCAGGGTATTCTCCTCACGGAGGCTCTTCCGGTGGCGAGCCATAGTGGGTCGGCCTTGGAACTTTGGCAGCGTCCTGCTTCCTGCCCTGCGCCTTCGGCCAGGTTGGCCAGGAAGTATGCGGTCCCTACCGGTTCCCTGTCCGGTTTTTCGGAACACCCCTCGGCCGAGGGGTTGGTTACCGACAGCGTTTTCCGGCGTGCCGGGAAACGCCAGGGATGTCGGACAAACCTCCGACAAGGAATCCAAGAAACGGATTATGCAGGCGAAAGTCTATGCTCGTCCTCTCTCGCCTCCGTCAGGCCAGTTCGGCCGTCCTCATGGCACATTTTTCTCACGCCCTATTGGGCTCCCTGGATGAGGTTGTCCCTCATCTTCCCACAGATCTGCAGACTACGGTCAGGCAGATGCGGGACCAGGGCAGGGCAGTGGCCAAACAGCAGCTCCAGACTGCGTTAGACATCGGGGACTCATGTGCCAGGTATGTGGAGGCCGCAGTGGCCATGCGTCGTCGGGCTTGGCTGAGGATATCCACCTTTACCTCGGATACCCAGCACAAGTTGGCGGATGTTCCCTTTTTGGGGACTGACCTCTTCGGCCCTGGGGTGGAAGGTCACCTGCAGAGGATCGAGAAGTCCAGTGCTACCTTGGACTCGGTCTCTCCCGCTCAGAAGGACAAGGGCGCAAGCCACAGCCTAAGCCCTTTCGTCCTTCTGCGCCCGCGGCGCGCCCGGCCCAGCAACGTCAGGGCCAGCAGGCTCGACCTTGGTATCCCAAACCCAAGCCGTCGGCTTCCTCCAACAGGAAGCAGGGAGGTAAAGGCCCGGGAGGTCCCTCGGCCGGTCCCTCCTCCAAGCCTGCCCAGTGACGGGCTGAGGGGTGTCGCCCCCATCCCTGTCACCTCACCCCTGGTTCCCCCCGTGGGGGGACGGCTCAGACACTTCCTTTCCACCTGGTCCACTGTTACCATGGACAGGTGGGTACTGGAGGTGGTGGGAAAAGGCCTACCTCTGGAATTCGAGCAGGCCCCGCCCTTCAGAGCCGTCGCACCTCGGGGGGCCTCGAGGTCCGCAGCCTCACTGGCGGCTCGCCGAGCCGACATCGCTCTCCTCCTCCAAAAGGAGGTGATCACGGAGGTGGAGGACCCCCCTTCAGACCCGGGGTTCGTGTCCAGGTATTTCCTGGTTCCGAAACGGACGGGGGGCTGGCGCCCCATTCTCGACCTACACGACCTGAACAAGTTCCTAAGGTCTCGAACCTTCAGGATGGTCACTCTGGCAGAGATAATACCATCTCTGGAACACGGCGTGTGGTTCTGCTCTCTGGACCTACAGGGACAGCGTTCTTTCACGTCCCTATCCGTCCGTCACATCGGAGATTCCTCCGCTTTCGAGCGGAGGGATCCCTCTTCGATTCGAGCCATGCCCTTCGGCTTATCTCCAGCTCCCAGGGTCTTCACCAAATGCATGGCAGTGGTGACAGCATTCCTGCGGCGCCGAGGGGTCCGGGTGTACCCTTACCTGGACGATTGGCTGATAGCAGCCTCCTCCAGACGGGAGGTGGAGCGGTCCAGAGATCTGGCCCTCCAGGTTTGCTCTCAAGTTGGCCTTCTCATCAATGAGGCCAAGTCAGAACTCGAGCCGAAGCAGGTGATCCTGTTCATCGGGGCAGAGCTCGACTCTCTTCGAGCCAGAGCACAGCTCCCGGCGGACAGGGCCGAGGTTCTTACCTCCTTTGCCCAATCATTTCTGGTTGGGCAATCGCGCCCTGACCGGGACTTCCTGCGCCTTCTGGGTCTCGTGGCGGCCTGTACCAGCGTGGTCCGTTGGGCGCTGGCACATCGCCCCCTTCGTGGGGACTGGCCAGTCAGTGGTCACGGCGCTGCGATCCTTTGGACCCAGCTAGTGATAGTGACCCAGGAGATGTGAGCAGCTCTCCAGTGGTGGACCGTTCCATTCCATCTGCAGGAGGGCATCCCGTTTGTCCGCCCCGAGCCGACGGTCTCTCTATCGACCGATGCCTCTCTGATGGGTTGGGGTGCCCATCTGGGGGAACACCGAGTGCACCGCCTCTGGTCCCCGCGGGAGTCCCGATGCCACATCAACCTGCTGGAGCTCCGAGCGGTCTGCCTAGCTCTCACCACCTTTGCTCCGTTTCTCCGGGGTCAAGTGGTCCGAGTCCAGACAGACAATACCACGACCATGTACTACCTGAACCACCAGGGCGGGACGCGCTCCATGCTTCTATGCAAGGAAGCTCTCCACATTTGGTCATCGTGCGCAGCCTGGAGGCGGATCTCCTAGCCATTCATGTGGCAGAAGCCTCCAACACCCTAGCCGATGCCCTGAGCTGGATAGGGGCTGCATCTCACGAGTGGTCTCTCCTGCCGGAGGTAGTAAGATCTGTTCTCCCACTGGGGCACACCTCGGGTGGACCTGTTTGCCTCCAGGAGAACACAGGCTGAGGCTGTTTCAGCCCGCCCCCTCAGCAGGGCTCGCTGCAGGGGGATGCCTTCTCGAGGCTGTGGACCCCGGACCTCTTCTACGCCTTTCCCCCATTTCCCTTGATTCACAAGGTGCTTCTCAAAGCAAGGAGGGACAAGGCGCAGGTGATCCTGATAGCCCCAGACTGGCCCCGCCAGTTCTGGTACCCAGATCTCCTCAGCCTCAGCTCCAGGCTCCCGAGGCAGCTTCCAGCTCGCCGGACCTGCTCTCAGTCAATCAGGGGAAGGTGTTCCATCCGACCTTCAATCCCTGCACCTGGGCCTGGTTCCTGGCGGCTAGAGTTCCAGGCCTTGGGTTTCCGACCAGGGTCCTCAATGTTGTTGAGGCGTCCAGTAAGTCGACCAGAAAATGCTCGCCTTCAAATGGAAGAGATTCTCCATTTGGTGTCAGGGCAAGGGCTTGGACCTTCCTCCTGTTCTGTGGCAAGCATTTTGGACTATTTATGGTCCCTTTCTAGTCAAGGGCTTAGGTCCGACGTAACCCTAAAGGTGCACCTGGCAGCCATCTCTGCTTACGAGCGCGGCGGGGAGCAGTCGGTGGTGCAGGAAAAGGTGGTCGGGCGCTTTTTCAAAGGCCTTGATCACATTTCCCCTCTGGTGCGAGAACCTCCACCTCCGTGGGATTTACTGCTGGTACTGGCAAAGCTCATGGGCGAGCCATTCGAACCAATGCACAAGTGTGATCTCTCTCACCTGTCGTGGAAGACCGCCTTCTTGGTGGCTGTCATGTCAGCCAGAAGGATGGGAGAGCTCCAGGCGCTTTGCATCGAGTCTCCTTACCTGGTCTTCCACAGGGACAAGGTTGTCCTGCGCCCCCACCCGAAATTCCTTCCGAAGGTGGTGTCGGAGTTTCACCTTAACCAGGTGCTGACTCTGCCGGTGTTCTACCCCAATCACACCTCGGAGACCGAATACAGGCTCCATACTTTGGACCCTAGAAGGGCGCTCGCTTATTATAAGGAGCGCACGGCTGAAATTCGGGGAGAGGTTCGCCAGCTGTTTGTCACCTACGCTGAAGCCGCATTTGGCAGACCTGCAGCCAAGCAGACGATAGGCAGGTGGGTCACCTCCTGCATAGATCGCTGCTATAAGTTGCGGGCATGGAGCCTCCCAGAGGATAAGAGCTCATTCTACCCGACATACTGCTGCATCGGTGGCTGCTTCCAGGGACGCCCCTATCCAGGAAATCTGCAGGGCTGCTACCTGGAAGTCAGCCACACCTTTATTACCCATTACCACATCGACCTTGAGTCACGCCAGGATGCTGGTTTGGGCCTCGGTTCTCAGTCTCTATTTCCTAAGTAGGGGGTGCTTGCCTCCCCTCCTCCCAGAGAACTGCTAGGAGTCTGCCAATAAGTGTGGATGAACAACATATCCATATCCCTAAATACAGGTTACTCACCTGTAAAGGAGTTCTAGGAATGGTATATGTTGTTCATCCACACTACCCACCCGGCCCCGCACGCACAACCTGAGCTTCCAATGGCCAGATCTGGCATCATGGGGCGGAGCCGAGAGTTTTACTACCCGGGTGGGTGGGAGGAGCCAGCTTGAAGACCTTCCGGCAAGATTTAAAGTGGCAAGGAACCTGCCAATAAGTGTGGATGAACAACATATACCATTCCTAGAACTCCTGTTACAGTTGAGTAACCTGTATTTATGTAGCTCACACCGCCCTATATCGGTCTTGAATGTGGACTATGAAATCCTAATGTCCATTCTAGCCAAAGGACTAGATGCGATTCTCCCCCACCTGATAGCACTAGACCAAATGGGCTTTGTAAGCTCGAGATCTACAAATGATAATACCAGGAGAGCCTTGCATTTAGTTCAGGAGATGCAGTCACTCAGAACCCCCTCAGTCCTTGTCAGCCTTGATGCTGAGAAGGCATGTGACAGGGTGTCATGGGCCTTCCTGTCTGTCATGATGCAAAGAATGGGGATCCTTCTATGTTCATTTCCATGATTAGGACTCTCTATACTTCCCCAAAGGCAAGAGTGAAGGTTTTGGGCCATAACTCTGACTACTTTTCTCTTCACAGGGACACCCGCCAGGGCTGTCCTCTGTCTCCCGGGCTGTTTGCCATCTTCATCGAGCCTTTGGCCCAGGCGATCAGACGCTCACCCCAGATATCTGGAGTGCTGAAGGAGGGGGAGGAACACCGTTTTGCCCTATTTGCGGACGATGTGTTGTTGTTCCTTACCGACCCTTCACACTCAGTCCCAGCTGTATTTCAGATTTTGGAAGAATATGGGAGGTGCTTGAGGTACAAGCTGAATACCTCCAAAACGGATGCCCTAACATTTCACTTTGACCCTCCCTTAATCCTTAAACAGTCCCACCCATTTCGATGGGACCTTGATAAATTAAAATACTTAGACACCTATCTCTCCCAATCTAATAAACAGATGATCCGGCACAATTATGAATCCTTCAGCACCCAGCTTCAGGCAGACCTCACCAGATGGGCCATACTACTGCTTAATCTAATTCAACGAGTGGATGTGGTCCGGCTGGTAACCCTCCCCCGGGCTTTATACCTCTTCCAAAATGTCCCAATATGAGTGCCAGCAAAAACATGTCAAGCTTGCAATAAAGCAACACTAAAATATGTCTGGGTTGGCAGATGTCCTCGAGTCTGCATCTTGGTACTCTGTCTCCCAAGACAGAACGGAGGGTTGGCCATACCAAACTTAAAAGTTTATAACTGGGCTTCCCACCTCACCTTCCTTGCAGCCTGCTTTGCAGGAAGCCATCCTGCTAAATGGAGGGAGATAGAGGAAGGCTTACTCACATTTTAAGACCTGGTGGGAGCCACTCTCCACAGGCCCCCCGCCTAGGCCACCCCAGGAGAGTCCTGGCCCATGGATTACACACCAACTTAAAACCTGGGGGGCAATTCGTAGACAACTGGATCTCTAACCTTTCCTAATTTATATTTGCCCACTGGCCCTCCTGGAGAATTTTACCCCGGCCCATTATGACCATACGTTCCAACAGTGAGACCAACTTTGTATTTATTCCCTCTCCCAGTTACTAAATGGCACTGAGTTTAAGTCCTTCCAGGTGGTGCAGCAGACCCATGGCCTGTGACAGGTGGATTTCTGCAAGTTTTTACAGCTAAGACACTACTTCTATTCTTTACCCGCTGAACATCGTAGACCCATGGATATACCCCTATTTATACTCCTACTTCAGTCCACCCTTTCAACAAGTAAAATCCCCCATGCTATCTCCACTTTTTACAAGGTACTTAATAACTCTATTAAAACCGGTACCAATGAGGTGCTTGAGGAGTGGAAGAGATAGGTTCAGACAGCACTGCACCACAGTGGGACAAAGGTTGGCTTCTATCAGCAAAGCTTACTTGCTCCCATGCATGGAGGTTATTCTCCTGGCAATTAATGATTAGATTTTTTCATACCCCAGCCATAACAGCTCACTACTCATCTACGAATTTAAGAGGGTGCTGGCGTCAATGTGGAGTGACACCCGCACATCACACCCATATCTTCTGGTCTTGCCCAGCCCTTCAACCCTTTCTAACCTCCCTACAACAAGAGCTTTCAGTCATGTTGGGAAATACAATTAATTTGTCTGCTGAGTGCTTTTTACTGCTTTCTCTCCCACATGAGTTCAGGGACCCACGCACCAAGTACCTGCTGGGGATAACCCTCATGGCGGCAAAAAAGACCATTCCCAGACTCTGGCTCACTCCTCAAATTCCCACCATTTTGGCATGGAGAGGAACAATGAATCAAATATATAGAACAGAGAGAATTGCTTATCAATTAAATGACCAATCAGACTTATGTATTCTGAAATGGGCAAGATGGATCCTCTACATTATGGCTTGGGACCCTAACTTCGTGCCCTGATCAAACTAATGTCTGGATTAACTGTGGGGCATGATGGGAGGAATGCTGAGCTGCCCCTGTGGTGGGGGAGAAAAGTAACTATGCCTGGGTCCCATGAATATCAAGTCAATGCCATGATGCAAAGAATGGGGATCCCTCTTATGTTCATTTCCATGATTAGAGCTCTCTATACTTCCCCAAAGGCAAGCAGAGAGCAAGACCTCTGGGGTTAGACACTAAAGGGGAACATACTGCATAATGTGTGACCCTGAGCAAGTCACTTAACTTCCTTATGCTTCCAGGTCGCACCTGGAAACAAGCTTCTGCTTAGTGTGCCTTTCCTGGTTAAACAATTTCCCCTTTCCCGTAATATACATGTAGACCTATTTTGTGTATGTCATGAAGAGACTGATGTGTTGTATTTTGGTTGATCCTCACAGTATTTCTTGCTCTGTATAAGATCAAATGTATGAATTTAGTAGAATATTTGACTGCTGTAACCCCCCCTTAAAACTGTAAAAATCATCTAATAAAAACTATATTAACAAAAAAAAAAAAAAAAAAAGAAAATAGTAATACTAAGCTTTGTCAGACATAAAAGACAGTATCTAATACATAGGCATATTTTGAGGAAGGGGTTAGTCTTGTACAATAGCGACTGTATTATGTGTAAACCATCTAACTGGTGTGGTTAAGACACTTCCACAGAATAAAACATAAATTTCCTGTTGATAATGCAAGCAACCCAAACTGCTTTATATCTCTTTCCTTCCCCCTCCCCTCAGTTCTCAAGGTCCCCTGATTTCTTGATTACTCTTTTCTGCGGAACAGAGTCTAAGGTAAAGTCCAGATAAAGAATGTCAACTGCCTGGGAGATGACTGGAGGGAGGGAGGTGGAGGACTAAGCGTCCCAGAGGACCTTCAGAGGAGAATTGAGCCTCCCAGAGGACTCTCCTCTCGGGGGGAGGGGGGGGGAGACCAGGCTGCTTTCATATCTGAAGCCAGTACTGCCACTGGTGCAAGCATGGGGACAGCGGTCTCAGACTCACAGAGTTGGGAGGGGAGAACACTATTAGACACTTGGCTGCAACGTCCGTGAGCACGTTACCAGCCTGGACTTATGTCCTTCACTTTGGCAACCTCTAGGGTTAGACACTAAAGGGGAACAAAAACTGGCAAAAGGAAAAAATTCCTCAGCATCAAGCAGTGTGACACTGAAATCCTGGTACGCCAGAACCCAGCAATGAATGCTAGAGATGCTGGTATTTATTTATTTGTTTAAAAGTTGATAACTGAGAAAGGCACCATGAGAGGAAGCTTGTTTCCAGGAGTGACCCGGGGAAGGCGGGGCGGGGGGGTAGAGGAGTCAAGCAGTTACAACTGGAATAACACAATAACAGGGTAAAAAAAGAACCAGACCAGGTAACAATGTACGATCAAATACAAACTAGAAACTATGTATAAGTAATATACAAATAAGCAAACTATATAACAAATAAAATGAAGAGTGCAAGATATTTTATGGAGATTTACCATAAAAATGGAATTGATAGCATGTTGTGGTAGAGGGTAGTCTAGGAGGGAGAGCAGATACAAGAGGTGACATGGGTTGGTCTGAGTAAGCACTTAACAGAGGAAAAGGACAGTGAGAGACATGTTGGGGGGGGGGCTACTCCAAAGGGAAGGGAATTTATAGAAGAAAGAGTATTTACCGGCTGAGGTATGGACACGAGGGAGGGAAAAGGTGTGGGCACAGCTAGACCATGAGTTATAGGGTGAGGGAGAAGCGGAAGAGAGGAGGGAGGCAAGATATGATGGAAGAGTCCCAAACCAATACTTAGCTATGAAGGTGGAGCAGTGAGAGGAGCACCTCTGTGCAAGTGATTGATGAGAGAGGGTCGAGTAGAAGTCACAGTGGTGGGTTAGTGGGGGGTGGGGATTTGAGGTGAACCTACAAAAAGCCTGGAATAGGACGTACAGCTTAGCAAGGGAGGTGGCTGGGGCAGCACTGACAGCTATGTTGGTATAGTCAGAGCCAGGGAGGATCCATTTGACTAACAAATCACATCTTACAGGGAGGAAGAGGCTAGTTTTGTGACAATGGAGTAGAGCAAGTTTAGGGCACTGTTTGGTATGGAGTGCACTGAAATGGGAGGAAAATCGAGGGAGGGGTCGAGCCATACACCAAGGTTCTTGTAGCTGAGGACATTGTCTAGAGGGGCATTGGTTTCAGAGAAGAAAATGGGTAGTGAGGGAAATTTGGCCAGTTTTTGTTTGGAGCCAGATGTCATGGCAATGTTTTTTTAGTGTTAAGTGTTAGACAGTTGGCGTCAAACCAGGTTGTGACCGCTGAGAGGTCAATTTGAAGGAGGGTTTGGACTGCTTGTGTAGATGGGCCAGACAGGAAAAGGACAGGATCGTCCTCATACATGTGGATATTTGAGTAGGTACATACAGAGGGAAGGTCATTAATGAAGAGAGAAAAAAAAATGGCCCAAGAATAGAGCCCTGGGGCACTACAGCAAGGATGGGGAGGGTCAGAGAGCTGCTTGGGAGTGGCTAGTTAGATAGGAGCTGAACCAGGACACTGTGGCAGGGGATAGGCCAGTGGATTGTAGTTTAGAAAGTAGAAGGGGGTGGGAATATGAGTCGAAGGCCTTGGCTAGGTCAATGAATATAACTGAGGTGATATGGCCAAGATCCATGGCAGTGTGGATAGCGTTGATAAAGTGAAGGAGGAAGGAGGTGGTTGAATGGGATTTCCTGAAGCCTACCTGGAATGGGGAGAGGGTATTTGAAGTGGATAGGAAATTGTTTGGCCTGGAGAGGATGAGTGATTCTTGGACTTTAATGAGGGCAGTTAGGGAGGTGGGGCTTTAGTTACCAGGGATGGTGGGATCACCACCTTTGAAAAAAGGGAGAACTATGGCAGACTTCCAGGCTGTGGGAACTGTGGCAATGGTGAGCGAGAGATTCAGGATGTAGGTTAAAGGGGTGAAAACTGGGGGTGCCTAGGCTAGGACCCAGCCGAGAAATCATGGGGTATATTCATGAGCCACCATCCGGGGAAATGTGTTTGTACCGTGGGTGAACAAATCATTGCATTTCACCCTGTTTATCCCATGGCCCCTCAAATTTCCATCCCGTGTCTACTCTCTCTATCTCTGTACTCTGGATCATATTGGTCACCCTTCTCTGTACAGCTTCTACCTCTTCACAGTCACTTCATGGGTGTGGATACCAGAACTTCACACATTATTCCAGATGAGAGTATACCAGGGACCTACAGTATATAGGCGAAGGACCACCTCACTGTTTCTACTACTGATCCTCTTCTTTATGCATCCCTGGATTCAGTTGAAAAGGTCTGCCAAAAGTACAGAGTATCTGCACCGCTTTATTTAGCAGCCTGGGGTGTAGCATGTCTAGTCCTGGAAATGTATTTACTTTCAGGGCTACAAGTTCTTTGATTACCCTATCAGTGGCAGTGGGTTCTGAGCACAATTTTGGTCCTCCTTCTAGACTCATGGCAACCTTCCCCTGTTGAAGTGGCAAATTGAAACAGATGGAAGCAGCACATAAGGTGTATAGACTCAAAAGTCAGTTCAAATATTTGTTTTATGTGCAAAATAGTGCAGAGTCATAGTTTAAGAACATGCATGCCAATTGATTAGTCATACAAAAAATGTAGAATCGATGAATGTACAATCAAAAAAATGTTTAAAGACCAAAAACATCAGGAGATACATACAGTACATGCGTACTGGAGGAACACTCTGATCGAGACAGACCTTTCCAACATTTCATCTCGGCTGAGGCTTTGACTGGGGACTAACAATGGACAAAGGCACAAAGAGGCATTTATTGCACGCCATTAAAAATGAAAGACTTATTAGTCTTTATTTGAACCCATACTAAAGGCTTAGTCCAGCAGTCACAAAAGAGGGTCCGATTCCTCAGCCAGGCTAGGACTGAAGCCAAACAAGGCATGCAGGCAGTAGGGTTCATTCTAAATTCTACCAAGGAGCTCCGATTTGGAAACCCTTAGGCTTACCAGTTAATGCCAGAAATGCAAGGCTGCTGTATATGTTTTAAGGGGTTTAAACAAGGAGAAAATGACTTGCAGGAGAACAGCCTGAAATCTGTACAGGTACTGAGTGTGTTTAGATACTGAAAAAAATGGAGGCTGGCTAATGGCACACTGTGCAGCAGCCTGTCTAATATCACATGTTAAATTATTTAGCACTGTGTTGGTATCTGGTTGATTCCTTGCTTGTATGCTGGTGGACCATTGAATTTGATGATAATGAATACAATAGCTGAATGTTGAAAAGTTATATAATGTGTGCTGGAAGCACTATGTTCGAGAATTTGGGTGGTACAGAGGTGTGTTATTGTGGTGCTTTTATGCAAATGGTAATTTGATTTATGATCGATAGTCATAGGAAGTAACCCAGCTGTTGGTGGGCCAGGACAAAGTGGCTTTTGGCCATGAAATGTCACCCTCCACTATTTTTGTGTTGTTGAAAATAAAGAATTTGAAGAAAAAAACGTTTCGGATGTGTTGAGCAACCACTGCTTACTTTACTTAGACAAACAATGGTTGCCCTGGCACCGCTGATATATAACATATTTTATTACTTAATTGCATACATTGTGAGGACTGCATAGCTGTGGGAAGTGGATCCTTCTCCTTTGTGAGTACTGAACAGAAGTAATCATTCAGTATTTCTGGTTTAGCATTGTTATCATTCACCCAGCCCTCTTTGTTTCAGTTTGTTAAGGCCTTCCTTCATGTGTCTCTTAAGTCCTTTTCCCCTTCTTAACTCTTTCATCTATCGTTAGCTTTGTGTTCACTTTGGCCTGTTTCATGGCCCTGTTGGCGTCATTCACTTTAACTAGGAAGGCATCTCTGTCCACACCCTTCTCTTCTGAATCCATTTGAAATCCTTAAATGCCTCCCTTTTCCCCTTTACTGCATTTTTCACTTCCTTTGTGAACCATATCAGTTTTTTATACATCTTTGTTTTTCCCACCTCTCTCAGTCAGTAGCAGGTGACATCTTGAAACTGTTCCTTATGATGGCCCATGTCGCTTCTGCTTCCCCCCACCCTCGTACCCCCAGTTCCCTCCCAATATTTTCTACGTTTTCCCCATCATTTCTTCAAAAATAGCCCTTCAGAAATCCAAGGCATATGTTTTTGGAGTTGGTGTGCTCCTTGTCTTGCTCTATAGCAAACCACACAGCTAGGTGGTTATTTCCTAGAGCCTCTTTTATTCTGATGTCCCTGACATACTGTAGTTACTGTTAGTAAACACAAGGTCTGGGGTCACATTTTACCTCATGTGCATTTAGGAGTGGCTGTCTTCTGCTGCTGCTGGCCCTCTGTCATCTAGTGTCATTTTGACCAGTGCCATCCTGCTGCTGCTGGCCCTCTGTCACCTAGTGTCATTTTGACCAGTGCTGTCCTGTTGCTGGCCCTCTGTCACCTAGTGTCATTCTAACCAGTGCCACCCTGACCAACTTAGTGACATTAGTGAACGTCAGCAGCCTGCTAAAGACCCTAACTCCAGATCACTGACAAAACATGTTGAACAGCAGAGGCCCTAGCCCTGATCCCTGATGGATAATACTGAGTACCCTCTGTGTACTCAGAGTAGTACCTGTCTACCATAACTCCCTACATCTCATGTATGCCTTACGTACACCACGCTGGTATACTTTGCCTGGAAACTTGACTTGTGCCAGTGTCTAAGGCCTTGCTGGAGTCCTATATGAACTGCTCCATTGCTTTGTCCTTGATGATGGCTTCCAGAAATTTAGTCAATACCGAAGTCAGGCTGACTGTCCTATGGTTGTCAGAGTCATACCTTGTCTCCCGTGTGGCTGTCGGGGAGTCCGGGATTCAGGTGGTGAAGTCAAGGAGATGCCCAGAGGTGAAATAGGGGCTTGAACGGGGTTCGCCTTGTCTAGTCCCCATACCCAAGGGCTCCACATTGGAGTGTGGGCAGATGACTGTTTCAGCTGCTTCTCCTCTTACTCGGATTGTGATGTGCAATGCCAGATCGATAAGGAACAAGACGGCTATAATGACGGACTTGATATCCTCTGATCTGGCTTGCATCACGGAGACCTGGCTGGATGAAAATGCCACCCTAATTTTAGAGGCAGCAGTGCCAGACAGATACTCCGTGATACAGGAGGAAGGCCCAAGGAAGGATCGCCGGGGGCATTTGTTTAAATCTGAGCCTGAACCTCACGGTGCTGCCTTTGGGCCCTATAAGGACCTTTGAATGTGTGGCTACCCAAGGAGGCATGGTTGCGGGCTTTAGTGTCCTCTTGCTCTATGCCCCAGGTAGTGATGGGAATTTTTTGCGAGAGGTTGAGGAGCTCATCGCGAGCCTGGTATTGGAGTTCCCCAGGTGGTTGATCATGGGGGATTTTAATGCCTGGGTTGACAGGGGCTTTCAAGATTTGGGATAGACCTTCTCAGGAAGATGGGAACACTGGGCCTGACACAAAAGATAATGACAGTGACGCACTCAAGCAGCCACATTGGATTTGGTTTTCTCTTCTGAGTTAGATATTATGGACCTTAGTGTAGATCCGGTGGTTTGGACGGATCATAGCACCATGGGGTTCACGTTTAGGGGCCCCCCCAGATGGTCCTTCCCCTATGGAGATGGTAAGAGTACCAGTTGTTAAGGGGTGTATCCCCAGAGGACCTTTTGGCAGTGCTGGATCTATCGGTGGTTTGGGCAGCTTGTGCGATTGGGGCAGAGGAGGCAGTAGTGGCCTATAATGGAGCGGTTGGTGCGGCCTTTGACTCAATTGCAGCCTTGTGTGTCCAACCCCTGTCTACTCGTCGGAGATCTCCCTGGTATGATGAGAATCTCCAAGGTTTAAAGTCTAGGGGCCAGAGGTTAAAGAGGCATTGGAGGAGATCTGACCTGGTGGTGGACAATTTATTTATTTTTTTTAATTATGTTTGTAGTCCTTAGCCTGAAACTCTCTTAGGCCCCCTGCACTCACCAGCTTGCTCAACCCCCCCCCCTCCCAGCTGTGTTCCCCAACCATCTTCAAGTTCGTTTGCAGTTCCCTGGGTTGGGCAGGTCAACCCGGAGAGACCGTGCGGGGGGGGCAGTGGCAGGGAACCAGCATTGGGAGTGCGGCAGTGGCACTGGCAGAGGCTGTCACCTATCCAGGGCTAGAGGGATATTTCTTGTGGTGGAAGCCCAAGAACCCCCTTCCCCTACATGGCGCACATCTGATGCTATGGTGCACAGCAACCCTGCCTGCATCAGCCACGCTCCATATGTGTGGTCTGGCAGCTCATAGTGCCCCCTGGTCTCCACCGGGGGTCGCCAGAGTGCCGGATAACCCATGCCCTCCCACCCAGAGAGGAGAGCAGCCTTGAGAGCGCATGATCCATCTCCCTCCCCTGCCGACTCCCGAGCTTGCTCCCAAACTCTGGTCGTCAGCATGACGTAAGGTGTGGCGCCCAGCCCTTCAACCCACAGTGCCACCGGGCTGGCTGTGGTGGACAAATTGTTCTTGAGGTCACATTATGTGGACTATTAGGGGGCAATCTCCCATAAAAAGGCGGATTTTCTGTCTAGGGAGATTGCTACAGTGAAAAAGAGACCAGCTCAGCTCTTCCGCACAGTGGACAGGCTTTTACACCCTGCCTGTCTGGGTGTTGGAGGGGTAGGTTCGAGCACAGGGTACGAGGATCCAGTTCTGTTTTTCGCTGACAAGGTGTCCGTCATCAGGGCTGAGGTCTCGTTGAACATCTCTCGATAGGGCTGCGGGGTCCAGCCTGAGATGAGGCGGAGTACTCCTCCTGTGTGGGATGAGTTTGAGCTGATTGGGGTTGGGGAGGTGGTAGAATTAATCTCTAGGCTGTGGCCAACCCCCTGTGATTTAGATCCAGGCCCAACTAGCCTTTTGATGGAATGTTTGGACCTGATTGGTCCTGTGATTGCTGTGGTAGTCTGGAGTTCATTAAGGAGTGGGATCTTTCCTTTAGCCTAGAAAGAGGCTCTGGTCAGACCTCTTTTGAAAAAACATCTTTGGACCCAGACTGCCTCAACAATTACAAACCTGTGTCGAACCTCCGAATTTTAGGAAAGGTTGTAGAAAAGGTGGTGGTCGTTCAGCTGGAGAGACATCTTGCTGCTTCCTCCACCTATGAGCCTTTCCAGTCTGGGTTCCGGGCGGGGCATAGTACAGAGACAGCCCTGGTGAGGTTTCTTAATGACCTCCTGGTGGCAAGGAACAGAAGGGACCGTACCATCTTGGTCCTTCTAATCCTTTCTGCGGCGTTTGACACAGTGGACCATGAAGTGTTACATGACCGTCTGCGGTTTTGGTGTGGCCTGTCCGGAAATGTCATCAACTGGTTCAGGTCATACCTGACAGACAGACAGAGTGCAGAGGGTGACTATGGGAATTTTCTCATCAAATCCAAAGCCTCTGTTGCTGTGGTGTTCCACAGGGATCGGTCTTGTCGCCTCTGTTGTTCACTGTGTATATGCTGCCACTGGGGGACGTTATGAGACGGTACGGCCTGGGTTTTCACTGCTATGCAGATGATACCCGTGCTCCCAATAGCCAGGTGTCAGACTCTGTATTTAACAGCTGCCTTGAGGAAATCCAGATATGGATGACTCACAATTGGCTGAAGCTTAACCCAGACAAGACTGAGGTACTGGTGGTGGAGCCGGGTCGTCATGGTGGGGGGAAGGGTGTCATTACCCCCTGACCTTGTGCTGGGGGGGTGTGCCATTAGCCCCCTCTAGGCAGGTGAAGAATTTGGGAGTAATCCTGGACAGCTGTCTGACATTTGATGCACAGGTGTCGGCCGTGGTGAGAAGTGGGTTTTATCATCGCAGGAATATTGCCCGAATTCGAGCCCTGATCGCACTTGATGACCTGCCCACACTGGTACATGCTTTCGTCACTTCCAGGTTGGACTACTGCAATGCACTGTACCTGGGAATATCTGGAGACAGCCTCTGCAGACTGCAGCTGGTGCAGAATGTGGCAGCGAGATTATTGATGGGGGTGAAAAGATGGGAACATATCACCCCAGCACTCCGCAAACTGCACTAGCTACCAGTCCAGTGGAGGGTTGTCTTCAAGATAGGGCTGTTGACCTATAAGACCCTGCATGAGAGGGGCCCAGTCTATCTGCAACAGCTCTCAGCTGCATCACCAACCCGGCTCTCTTTCTGCTGTGGGTGGCCTCCTTTGAGTTCCCAGGGTTAGGCTGCAGCATTCTGATGATGGAGCATTTGTGGCAGCTGTGCCTACCCTGTGGAACTCCCTGCCTGGTTATCTTAGGGAGGCCCCCTCAGTGGAAGCCTTTAAGAAGGACTTTAAGACTTATTTATTCAGTCAAGCCTTCAACTAAGGGTGTTTTAAAAATAGCAGTATTTGCTTAATTGTTAGTTAAGCTGTTGCTCCCAGTTGTAGTTATATTTTATGTTGTTGTTTTAAATGTGTTCTATTATATTTTTAAAGATGCTTTATAAGTTATGTGTATTGTATTGTCCAGCACCCAGAGTCTTATGAAATGGGTGCTATATAAATAAAATATCTATCTATCTATCTGTCTGTCTGTCTATCCCTTCTTAAAGACAGAATCCACATTGGCCATTTTTCAGTCCTCTAGCAGCACACCTGTCCCAAAACACTCCTGAAAGACTACTGTAAGCAGCACTGCCAGCTTTCCATTACTACTACTACTACTGTGATTCTGAGATGTATCCTGTCCTCCCTTGAGGCTTACCTGGCCTGATTGTGGGATGTATCCCTTTCTCCCTTGAGACTTACAAGGCTTGATCTTCATCTTCAACAAGTAGTTACTACCTAGGTGGCTGTGATGTCCATGGGCTGCAGCATGGCTACTGTTGATGCCACAGGCCCACCCAGTGAGCACCTTCCCTTCCCTGGGAAGGACTTAAAGTGAGCAGAAAAAACTGCCAGATCTATAGGGTGTCACAATTATGGGTGAAGACAGAAGGATGTATATTGCAGACTACTTGCTTACATTTTCTAGAATTTGCCTTTTCAAACTTAAGCCATTTTTTTTTTCAAAATGGTGCATAAAACATCAGAATACCATAGGACACTAAGGGACAATGGAACAGCCATGTGGACAAGGAAAAAAAAAACTTAGTAAAAAAGAAGAAAAAAATTCCTTTGAGTTCTATGAGTCCCCCTTGAATCACTCAAATCTTTTTTGCCAGATCTCAGACCCTGCCAGATCCAGCACACCTTAAGCCCTTCCCTGGGGGGTCCATGGTGTACACTAAGGCAAGTATTCATTCAGCATCTCAGCCCCCGATTCTCTCACTGGTTCCACATGATAAACTAACTCAAGCAATTTAGTGGCATTTTTGTTATGAACACTTTGAACAGAATGCCTTGTTATTATGTGTCTTGCTATGCTGGGGATCTAGCCTGCTTGGGACCTCAGCATCCAGATCATTGACAAAAACGTTAAACAGCAGTGACCTTAGCACTGATCCATGGTGGATGCTGCCGAGTATCCCTCTGCTCTCAGAGTAGTGGCCATGCACTGCAGCCCTCTGCTTCTTGCCCCCAGCACTCCACCTTGTATATGCCTTCTGTATACCTCACTGCTGAACTTTGCCCAGAACCTTGTCTTGTACCACACTGTCAAAGGCCTTGCTGTAGTTCTTAAGATTGCTGCATTATTTTGTCCTTGAAATTGTTTTCATTCATCAAATGAAAATTAGGTTGGAATTGGTGCAGTGCAGAGTAACAAAAATGACTCGGGGCCAGTAGGGCAGAACCTATGAGGAGCACCTCAAGGCACTAAATATGTACTCACCGGAAACCAGAAGGGAGAGGGGAAATATGATGGAGACCTTCAAATTCCTTAAAGGAATTAACAAGGTAAACTGTGGGGAATTATTTACCTTAAATACCAACTCGAGGTCATGTGGTCTTGAATGAAAATTAACAGAAGGGAGGTTCAGAAAGGACATGAGTAAGTACTTTTTTTTCATAGAACTGTTTGGTCCCCATCGCCGACTCCCACCAACTGGTGACTGGGACACATAGCTATTTTACCGGGTTTCTCCCTTACCCCTCCAAGGCCCCGGCACAAGGCCGTGCAAGCGTGTGAGGCACTTTCGCACCCCATGGTCAGCTCAGCCCCTCCTCCTCCTATAACTGTTTTTGCCACCCCCTCTCCACCTACGCTACCCACCGGACCTCCACCCAGTGGGAGCAGAACTGTGGGGGGGTGCCAACCCACCCTCTGGAGAAGAGAGTTGTCCATCGGCATGCTCAATCTTGCTCTGCCCTCTTCCCCCCCCCCCCATGCCGGCACCCTGACAACTCGAGGTCATTCCCGAACCCGGGTCGCCAGCGTAGTGTGAGGTGTGGCATCCAGCACCTTAACCCTTAGCGCCACAGGGCTGGCTAGGAAGTGCTTCTTTATGGAAAGGGTGGTGGAACCTTAGAACAGTCTGTCAGCCGAGATGGTGGATGCGACAGTCAGGGGGATTCAAGTAGGCATGGGACAGAATGAAGAGAATAGTGGTCGCTTGTGGTGACAAGATCCAGAAGGAGAATGGGGATAGGATGGGGAGGGTTAGTACCTTGAAGGAATAATAAGTTCCAGGGAATGTTCTAGGGATTATAGGGAATATGGACAGACCAGATGGACATCTGTCTTTTTCTGCCATGATGGTCTGTGTTTCTATGGCTTCCAAGACCTTGACCAGCACTGAAGTCAGAATGACTGCACTGTGGTTGCCAGGGCCATACCTTGCACCCTTCTTGAAGATGAGTTCTACATTGGCCACTTTCCAGTCTGCACTTGGAGTAGTTTCCATCCACCAAACCATTTGCTTGCTACCTCGAAGCCAGTTAGCAATCCACCATGTATATGCCTCATGTATGTCACATTGGCGTACTTTGCCCAGAAGCTTATCAGACACCACAGTATCAAAGGGCTGGCTGAAGTCCAGATAGTTTATGGCCCCGTCCCTGTCCACCTCCCTGGTGACGCCTTTGAATAAGGTGACCTGATTGGTTTTAATAAGAGTTGATAAAGCAATGGGGCCAGATGGGATGCACTCCAGGGTCCTTAAAGAACTAAGAGAGGTGGTGGCTGAACCTCTTGCTATCCTGTTTAGCCGATCACTAGAAACAGGGGAGGTACCCAAAGACTGGAGGACAGCAGATGTAGTCCCCTTATACAAAAGTGGGAACAAAGAGGAAGGGGAACTACAGACCAGTCAGCCTCACCTTGGTAGTGGGAAGATCATGAAGCACTACTGAAGGAGAGATTGGTGGAACATCTGGTTGTCAATGGACTACAGGACCAAGGCAGCATGGTTTCACCAGGGGAAGGTCATGTCAGACCAACCTCATTGAATTTTTGACTGGGTGACTAGGGGGTGGATCAGGGGAGGGCAGTGGACATGGCCTATCTGGACTTCAGCAAGGCCTTTGACACTGTGCCACATAGAAGACTATTTGCACAAACTGGGGAATATGGGTGTGGGCAGGACAGTAGTCGGTGGGTAGGTAACTGGCTGGGCAACCAGGACACATGGGGTGGTGGTAAATGGCTGTCACTCCACCAGAGGAAGAGTGACCAGTGGGATACCACAGGGATCAGTGCTGGGACAGGTACATAGATACATAGATACATAGACAGTGTCGGCAGATAAGGGCCTATGGCCCACCTAGTCTGCCCATTTGAGCTTGTAAGTTCAGTTTGTTTTCCTAGAAGTCTATTTCCCCTTACCCCTGACCTCTAGAATTCCTTTATGTCTATCCCATGCATTCTTAAATCCCGTGATTGTTTCAGCCCCCACCACTTCCTCTGGCAGGGTGTTCCACTTGTCCACCACCCGTTCTGTGAAGAAATTCTTTCTCATGTTTCCTCTGAATCGTCCACCCTCCAACTTCATCCCATGCCCTCTAGTCCTGAAACATCTTTTTCGCTTAAAAATAGTGTTTTCCTGCACCCTGTTCCTCCCTGTAAGATACTTGTATGTCTCTATCATATCCCCTCTCTCCCTCCTCTCCTCCAGGGAGTACATGTTCAGTTCCTTCAACCTGTCTTCATAGGACTTGTGATGCAACCCATGCACCATCTTTGTTGCCCTCCTCTGAACCTTCTCTACCCTGTCTATGTCCTTACGTAGGTATGGTCTCAGAACTGTACACTGTACTCCAGGTGGGGGCCTCACTAGTGTCTTGTATAGCGGAATTATGACCTCCCTTTTCCTGCTGGTGATGCCCCTGCCTATACATCCCAGCATCCTCTTTGCTTTACGTGATGCCTTGTCACACTGTTTCCCTACCTTGAGGTCATCAGAGATGACAACCCTAAGATCCCTTTCCTGCTTGGTGCATGCTATATCCTCACCCCCCAACTGATATATTGTGCCAGGGTTTTTGTGCCCCATGTGCATTATCTTGCACTTCTTTGCATTGAATTTCAGCTGCCAAACCCTTGACCATTCTTCAAGTTTCTGCAGGTCCTTCTCATTCTGTCTACACCCTCTGGTGTGTCTACTCTGTTACAGAGCTTTGTGTCATCAGCGAACAGTGAAATTCTGCCTTCTAGATCCTGTGCAATGTCACTGATGAAGATGTTGAATAGGACCGGTCCCAGCACTGATCCCTGTGGTACCCCACTGGTCACTCTTCCCTCTGTGGAGTGACAGCCATTTACCACCACCCTCTGTGTCCTGCCACCCAGCCAGTTACCTACCCACCACACTACTGTCCTGCCCACACCCATATTCCCCAGTTTGTGTAATAGTCTTCTATGTGGCACAGTGTCAAAGGCCTTGCTGAAGTCGAGATAGGCCATGTCCACTGCCCTCCCCTGATCCACCTCCCTAGTCACCCAGTCAAAAAATTCAATGAGGTTGGTCTGACATGACCTCCCCTGGTGAAACCATGCTGCCTTGGGTCCTGTAGTCCATTGACAACCAGATGTTCCACCAATCTCTCCTTCAGTAGTGCTTCCATGATCTTTCCCACTACCGAGGTGAGGCCTGACTGGTCTGTAGTTCCCTGCTTCCTCTTTGTTCCCACTTTTGTATAAGGGGACTACATCTGCTGTCCTCCAGTCTTTAGGGTACCTCCTATTTCCAGTGATTGGCTGAACAGGATAGCCAGAGGTTCAGCCACCACCTCTCTTAGTTCTTTAAGGACCTGGGTGCACCCCATCTGGCCCCATTGCTTTATCAGCTCTTATTATTTCCAATTCCTTCAGGACCCTTTCTTCGTAAAGGGACTTCTGGTCCATTTCTTCACCATTCTCACCCCTTGTACTCCCTTCAGACCCATTACCCCTCTTCCTTAGTAAAGACTGAGCAGAAATACCTGTTCATTATGTCAGCTTTACTGTTGTCATCCTCCACGCTGCTCCCATCCTCCCCTTCAGTCTCACTATCCCTCCCTTTGTCTTTCTTTTTCACTTATGTACCTGTAAAGGTTTTGTCCCCTTTACCCACTGATTTTGCAATGTGTTCTTCTGTCTGAGCTTTGGCTTCCCTTACTGACTTCCCTGCCTCCTTTGTTTCTCCTGGTACTTCTCCCTATCCCCTTCTGCCTGTGTCTTTTTGTATTGCCTGAATGCAATCTTTTTGGCTTTCACTTTCTTTGCTACCTCTTTGGAAAACCATAATGGTCTCCTCTTCCTTTTCCTCTTGCTAACCTGCTTAATGCATAATTCTGTTGTTCTTATAATCCCCATTTTAAATACTGCCCACTGTTCCTCAACCCCTGATTCCTGTCCCATTCCCCTTAATGCCTCTTTCAAGTATCTCCCCATTTTCCCAAAGTCTGCCCCCCTAAAATCCAGGATACGTGTTTTTGTGTGGTTTGGTTCTGCTCTTTCTGTGATTTCAAACCACAATGACTGGTGGTCACTGTTATCCAGGTGCTTCCCCACTGTTACCCCCATCACACTGTCCCTGTTTGTGAGCACAAGGTCACTATTCAATATCTTCATCAGTGACATTGCGCAGGACCTAGAAGGCAGAATTTCACTGTTCGCTGATGACACAAAGCTCTGTAACAGAGTAGACACACCAGAGGGTGTAGACAGAATGAGAAGGGACCTGCAGAAACTTGAAGAATGGTCAGGGGTTTGGCAGTTGAAATTCAATGCAAGGAAGTGCAAGATAATGCATATGGGGCACAAAAACCCTGGCACAATATATCAGTTGGGGGTGAGGATATAGCATGCACCAAGCAGGAAAGGATCTTAGGTTATCATCTCTGATGACCCCAAGGCAGGGAAACAGTGTGACAAGGCAGCAGGTAAAGCAAAGAGGATTCTGGGATGCATAGGCAGGGGCATCACCAGCAGGAAAAGGGAGGTCATAATTCCACTATATAAGACACTAGTGAGGCCGCACCTGGAGTACACTGTGCAGTTATGGAGACCTTACCTACGTAAGGACATAGACAGGGTAGAGATGGTTCAGAGGAGGGCAACAAAGATGGTGCATGGATTGCATCACAAGTCCTATGAGGACAGGTTGAAGGAACTGAACATGTACTCCCTGGAGGAGAGAGGAGAGAGGGGATATGATAGAGACATACAAGTATCTTACAGGAGGAACAGGGTGCAGGAATGCACTATTTTAGCGAAAAAGATGTTCCAGGACTAGAGAGCATGGGATGAAGTTGGAGGGAGGACGATTAGAGGAAGCGTGAGGAAGAATTTCTTCACAGAACGGTGGTGGACAAGTGGAACACCCTGCCAGAGGAAGTGGTGGGGGCTGAAACAATCACGGGATTTAAGAATGCATGGGATAGACATAAAGGAATTCTGGAGGTCAGGGGTAAGGGGCAACAGACTTCGGAAAACATAAACTGAACTTACAAACTTAAATGGGCACACTGGGTGGGCCATAGGCCCTTATCTGCCGACACTGTCTATGTATCTATGTATCTATGTTTTGGAAAAATCAGCCCTTTATAAAACCTTTGAGAGAGGGGGCCAAAACCTTGGCCTCAACCAAGTGCTCTGTTAGTCTGTCTTTAGTAATGGCTTACAGGACCTTGCCCAACATGGAGGTCAGGCCGACTGACCTGTACTTTCCAGGGTCTGACTTTGCCCCTTCTTAAAAACAGGGACCAAATCGGCAACTTTGCCCCTGGCAACCTCTGACCTCACACCTGTCCAGACAGACTACTGAGCGATTACTGCAACTGGCTCTGCCAGTGTTCCCTTAGCACCACTAGGATTCCGGGATCTGTCTCATCCTCCCTTTGGGAATCAGGGAATCACCTGACTTGATCTATACCAGGTAGTCTGCTGCCAGTAGTGGGGGGCTGTAGGCTACATCAGAACTAATATGCTGTGGCCCTTCCTTTCCCTTGGGGCTGAAGCAAAGCATTCAGCATCTCGGCCATCACCCCTGGCTCTTTCATGGGTTCTACTTGCCCATTAAATAGTGATTTAATAAACTAGATTAAGTAATTTAGTGGTATTTTTTTTAGGTTTACTTTGAAGAGGGTGTCTTGTTATTAAATTTCTTATCTCTGAATTCCCTTTCAATAAACTATCACCAAGCCTGTGTATTTGTCATAAATGTTTACGTATTACAGTTCAATGGCACCACCTGTTGCAATAAAGAGGAATTTCATATGATGTGAAAAAATATACTCAAACCAAATGAAAACATTTTTACATTCTTTAATTGAAGGTAAGGGGCTACTGATGTTGGCTGTTACTTACAGTTACATCATAGCAAGCTGGCGGCTGTAGAATGATACAAAAGGGAAGTCCCTCAGCCTTTTATTCTGTTTACCTCTGTAGTTTCTAGACATACACAGTGATTGCCTCTGTTGCACCATTCTAATCTCATCAGGACTGAAATGTAACTAAAGGTAATGTGACATACTGCTCGACTCCATTGCAGAGATCATGACCTGACTCAAGTAAGACATCCTGGAATTTTATGTTTTTGGTGCTAAAGCCTGTAGTAGTTACGCTGTATTAGTCAGTACTGTTACTGTCCTCTGCAGTCCCTATGTCTTTGTATTATGCTGGCCATGAAACCTTTCAAAGTGTAGTAACTGCCCTGCTGGTTTCTGTAGTTCAGAGTTAGAAAAAAATGCTTTTAAAGAATATAAGGACTTAACAAGACATGTAACAGAACTGAGAGTACAACTTCTGCTGGCTTGTGCATGTGTGCATCAGCTCCCATGATGCCTTGTATGAATGGGGTCACGGCCTTTGGAATGGAGACAAACAGGTTTTCACAAAAAGGCAAAACACAGTGAAGCAACCTCATTAACTGCATATTTAAATTAGGATGAAATTGGGGAGCTGCAAGAGAGGGAATCATTGTATGCCTACAAACTACACAGGTATACAGACGATAGGTTGAGGGTTTTTTCCTTTAACTCTTTAAGCTTAGTAAGAGTTAGAGATCCTGTTGTGAGAGTTTCCATTGTTGTGGTTACTAGGCCTATGGCACCATCAGTCTGTTTCAGGCAGGTTTTCAGCTACAAAATGTGTTGGCATACTATTAGATTGGGGCCCTGCTCTGGGAGTTTACCTTTGTGTGGTTACTTGGTTTGTATTACAGATTCAGATTGCTTTCAATTATAATTCTTTTGCAGTATTTTATGTGTATTGTGATGTTATGCCTTGTACAGCACTCTGAACCATCCTGTGAAGGACAGTACTGAAATGAAGTTAATTGTATTTACTCACCTGCTAAAGGTGATTATTTGAGTACCGTTTATAGTACTCCACAGTCAAAACCTGTGGGTATTCTCCATCCATCCTATAGGTCTATGCACTATCCAATCAAATTTGGGCAGGCCAAGGCCAGCCACTCTGTCCCATCTCAAGATCTCCAGTAGAAACTTCCTTAGCTGTGAGTACTCCTGTCTCAAGAAAATGGAACTGGAAACAGCAATGCCTAGGTGAGGGGGAACCACATGTGGGAAGAAATGCAAGAGAATGGTGTTCCTCTGTGTGGCCCATTTCTACCCCAGCCTGGTAACCTAATGTATTTATGTGCCCTGAGTATGAATGACTGAAATAAACAACTCTAGGCACGTTGTGATAAGAATATACTTATTTAATCAGTACACAGAGAGTACATACATTTCTTATATTTAATTTCTTTGAATTGTACAAATCAACCTTGTGTATGTGGAGCGTGAAATATGGCCTTGAATCCTCTGCTGGTCCGGGTGGAGCTGCGGAGTACTATAATGGGTACTCAAATAATAACTTTTACCAGGTGAGTAAATACCGTTATGTCTCGTACCTTTTATAGTACTCCGCAGTCAAAACCTGTGGGACCTGAAAAGCAGTGTAATCACAGAAGGTCACTTATGGGAGGGCGAGGCGGCAGAGAGGATTGGCCTAGTCGGGAGCCTTCCCTCAGTATGGCCGTGCCGAAGGACGTTCTCTCAGCGGAGAGTACATCCAGCCGGTAGTACTTTGTAAAGGTGTGTACTGAAAACCATGTGGCTGCTGAACAAATGTCAGCAATGGAGGTTTGGCTTCTTTCTGCCCAGGAGGTGACAATCACCCTGGTTGAGTGGGCTTTGATGTTGGGCACAGATCATGGCCTGCTACTCTGTATGACTCCATTATAGTGTGTTTCAGCCACCTGGCTATAGTGTCTTTGGACGCTGCTTGACCCACCCTTTTTCCCGTGGTTAGGACAAAGAGTCTATTGGATTTCCTGGTGTGTCTGGACATGGCGAGGTATACCCTCATCTGCTGTCTGACATCTAGGGCTTGTGGCATGCCTGTTGCTGTGTACTGATTTGCCGGAATGGATGGCAGTTTGACTTCTTGTTCCATGTGAAAACTTGAAGCTACTTTGGGGATGAAGGAACGCACTGTCCTCAGAGTGAACCTGTCATTATGGAAGGTTAGGAAGGGTTCTTGACAGGAGAGGTAGTTCTCCTATTCTCTTGGCAGAGCAGATTGCTACCAGGAAAGCCGACTTTAGGGTAAACCAGTAGGGTGAATGTTGCAGGAATGGTGGGCCCTGTAGGGCTTCTAGGACTATGTTCAATTGCCACAGGGAAAACCTTTCTTACCTTGGGGTTTGAGAGTTCAGCAGCTTAAAGGAGCCTGGCTACGTCAGGATGCGAGCCAATGGCTGCTATCCCTGGCAATGGTCCCCTAATAGAGGACAAGGCGAATGTTTGCAGTCTCAAGGAAGATGGGCTGAGGCCCTTGTTTGCTCCATCATTTAGAAAGTCCAACATTTATGGTAGTCCTACCACAGATGGGGAGGTTCCCCTTTCTGTGTACCACCTTGCGAAAATCTTCCAGTGTCTTTGGTAGGACAAGTTGGTGGAATGTTTCCTAGATTGCATCAGTCTATATACAACTCTGGAGTGGTATCCCGGATTCAACAGTCTGTTCCTTTCAGTAGCCATGCTGTCGGCTTGAGTGTTGAGGGGTTCGGGCGCTATATCAGGCCCTGACTCAGGAGGTCAGGCCTGTTGGGGAGCGGCATCGGGGAGTCTATTGACATCGCTAAAAGGAGAGAGTACCATGGTCTCCTCAGCCAGTCTGGCGTTATCATCACCACCATTGTTCTCATGGTCCTGACCTTGTGGAGTAATATGTTTATCATTGCCGTGGGTGGGAAGGCCTGTTGAATGACCATGGGGCTGCCAGGTTGTCCTCCTCCTGTGCCATGGGGGTCTGTATATCTGGAGTGAAATGAAGGGAGTTGTGTGGTGTGGCGTGAAACCATCAGGTCCACTTGTAGTGGGCCCCATCTGTGGTGTATCTTTCGGAACACTCTCTTGTGCAGCATCCACTCTGAGTGGTCAGTGGTGGATCTGCTCAGCCAGTCTGCCCTTGTGTTGTCTTTTCCTGCCAGGTGGATGGCCGATATTGACCTCAGGGTCTTCTCTGCCCATAGTAGAACTTTCAGTGACTCCGCAATCATGGCCATGCTGCATGTTCCCCCTTTGCTTGTTCAAATAGGTGACTGTCACCTGGTTGGCGCATCTCACAAGAATGTCTTGATGGGCATTTAGGGATTTGGAGAATGCTATGGCCAGGTAAACTGCCCTCATTTGCAGAAGGTTTATTGGAAGAGTCGATTCCTCTTTAAACCAGAGTCCCTAAGTCACCTGGTTCTTGTATGTGGCCCCCCCACCCAGTCAGACTGGCGTTTGTCGTGATAGTTGATCTGTTCGGATGCGATATTGGGCACCCTCGGGATGGGTTCTTGTAGTTCGTTCACCACTGAATTTCCTTCCGAACTTTCTGAGGTGGGGAGACTTGAAGTTGGAAATTTTATGTGGTCTGGTCCCATGTCTCTATTAGGAAGCGTAGTTGCCTCATGTGGAGTCTGGCCCAGGGAATCATGTCTGTAGTACAGGCCATGAATCCCAATACCAGCAGGTAGTCTCATATTGGTCTTGCTGGGTGGCTCAGCAGGCCTTTGGTTTGTGTTATCAGGTTGAGGATCTTGTCTTCTGTGGGTGTGAGCTTGTCATGTCTGGTATTGATTCCTGCTCCCAGGTGAGACATCAGTTGTGTTGGGGTAAGGATGCTTTTTACCTTGTTGATCACACATCCATGATCCTGAAGACGTTTGGCTGCTAGGAATATGCTGCACTGAGCAGCTTCCGGTATCCGTGCTCTGATCAGCCACTCATCTAGGTAGGGGACTACATGGACTCCTAGCTTTCTCAGGTGGGCTGTCAGTACTACCGGAGTCTTGATGAACACCCTCAATGCTGAAGATAGGCTGAATAGTAGGCACATGTATTGGTAGTGTTCTCCCTTGAATGTGGAGAGGTATTTGTGGTGGTCAGATATTTTAAGTCCAGTACTGGGAGCATTCTGCCCAATTTCCATCAACCACTCAAAGAATAGAGAGTAGACATCAGTTTTTCTCCCTTGTGGTGGCACTATGGAAATATCGCCGTCCTGCAATAAGTTTTGTACAGCCTGATGTATTGCTTTATGTTTGACCGAGCATGAACGTGTCGTGGATACTGTGTATCTTGTAGGTATGCGTGTTGTGGATAGCTGTATTGTATAGTCTGATGTAATCACCCCTCTTACCCATCTGTCGGATGTTGTGTGGGCCCACTGAGATGCAAATCCCCTCAGTCTCCCTGCTATCCGAGGGGTTCTTGCTTGGGTCCGCACTCCTTCATTATTTTTTGCCTTTGTATTTAAACTGTGGTTTGTAGCCTCCTCTGCCATTGGCCTTGTTGGTGGTGGGCCTGTGGCCACTGTTGTAGCCTTTGTTTTGGAACTTTGGTTTTGGATTCCATTGGCAGGGGTGGGGGCTTAACTGTTGCTGTTGCTTTGTTCTCTATGATTAAATGGTCAGCTTTTGGGCCGGAAGGACCACTCAGAGGGGAGGTAGACATCCTTTTCTCTCTGTGATTGTTTGCCTCCTGCTTTATTCTTCAGGTAAGGCATGAGACCCTCCCCGAATAGGTTGCCTTCCTTGAATGGCAGTCTCATTAGTGCAGACTTGGATTCACTGTCTACTTGCCATAATTTTAGCCAGAGAGCTCTTCTGGCCCTGTTGGCCAGGACCGTGGTCCTGGATTCAAATCTCAGGATGTCTGAGGAAGCATCTATTATGTACTTGACTGCTTGCATCATGCATTCTAGGGTGTTGGCTTGTGGCGAGTCCTCGGAGATGGCCTCTGTGATGGTTTCCATCCAGCGCATGAGTGCCCTGCTTGCAAATCAAATGGCCATGTCAGCAGTTTTTGTCATGCCAGCCAGTTCATGGATTCTTTTAAGGTGTTCCTCAATCTTTTTGTCCATGGGGTCTTTGAGGGCTGCAGTGCTCTCATTGGATGTTGTGGTTTGCTTGGAGAGCTCGGACATTGGTTGGTCTACCTTTGGGGCCTTACTCCATGCTTCTTTTCTGGTATCGGAGTGCAGGTATCCGTTTGCTACCATGGTCTTTACCGGCAGCCTAGTAGGCTCTGTGGCTTCGTATTCCTTAGGATATGATGGTTTCTATTGTTTTACAAGTTGGAAAATGGATTTTCCCCTTCTGGTTGGCCCATGGAGAGCAGGGGGTCCTCTGAAATGGAGGGGTGCTCTGGGTCTGCAGCAATGCGCATGGCCGCTTTGATCATTCTGATCAGCTCCTCAGTGTTCTTCCCGTGGCACATTCTCTGTGATTTGTCTTGGGTCTCTGCATCCAGTTCTTTGGGTGTCTCTGTGGTGATGCTGTCTGCACTATTGCTTGGTCTTTTGGACAGGGATTCTCTCCCATCTGCAGCCTTGGCTGGTGCCCTTGGTGGTGGGGGTGGGTTTGTTTTCAACATTTCCTGCAGCTGGAAAAGGAGCTGAGCCTGCCCTGCATCTATGGCTATTGGGGCTGTGGGTGGCGGGGAGTTCCCTCTGTGGGAATCAACTTCGTTGTGGCTCTCTGGGGCTCTGCATTCCGCCAGAATGCATACTGTGCAGGTGTAGTTGGCCTCATCAATTTCCCTGAATGGTGTTCCACATTCTTTACAGTTCCTCATGTTGGTATCTTTCTGTGTCATTCTGTGTGGAGAATACAGAAAGAATGACATGAGGTATGACACCATTGTCATGTTCCACAATCAGACAAGATGAGTATTCACCAGTGTCTTGTGCTCAAATGAGCATACTGTGCATTGCCCCTTTAAAAAACCCTTGTGAGACGTGGGATGCATGGTTGGAGTCCCATAAAAGATGGCTGCCAGCGATCTCATGAGAGCCGGTGAAATTGGGATCACCCTATGCATTGCTTGTTAAAGGTGATACCACAGTCCCTGCCAAGATGGTCACCGTGATCTCGCATGAGTTCCCAGGGAGACTGCAAGTGCTGTATGCACTGCTGTGGAGTAGAAGTCTTGTGGGAACCACACAGACTTATGGGAGTCCCAGATGAAGAAGGGGACAGTATGGCTGCTGCAGGTCTCTGTGGGCGGAGAACTTGTTACTCTATGGCCCACCAAGACCAGGGAACGTGGAACTTGCTGGAAGAGGGAGGCGATCGTTGCAAAGGACTCACGGGTTGTTCATTGGTGACCCTGGACTGCATTTTGGCTCTCTGATCTAGTGGGAGGCAGGAGAAGGAGCCTGGAGACTGAGGTATCTGTTGGAGGCATATATACTGTGAAAGTTTCAGGGACACAGAAACAAGTGAGGAGTGACTTGATTTTGGGGGGGGATGCTATTGGAGACACTGTTTTCTTTGGGCCACTTTATAGTTTTGCTATGTGGGACAGGTCACGCTGTAGGAGAGAGACCTGTTCTCAGCTGATCCAGTCATTGGAGGCTAGTATAGCTGGTTCCATACCTAATGCTTCACAATGGAAAGTTCATAGACACAACATTCTAAGACTAACCATGGAAAAGTATCATGCTTATAAGAGGGTTTTGAGGACCCCTGGCTGCATTATAATTGGAGAATTAAAGAGATATTGTACCTTATTTGAATGAGCTGATATATGTTGTAGACCTGGATTGCAACCAACCTCTCTGGATCCACGAGTTAAACTGGAGATCCTGAAATGGGACAGAGGGGCTGACCTTGGCCAGCTCAAATTTGATTGGATCATGCATCAACTTATAGGACAGATGGAGAATACCCACACGTTTTGACTGCGGAGTACTATAAAGGGTATGAGACACAATTGTATTGGACTGGATCTCTGAGAACTAAAAGCTCTTGAAATGTGATTGATCAGCCCTTTTGGGAGATATTTTTAGGTGATTAAGGGGTGCTGTTGAACTAACCTTAAGTAGCAGCCCTCTCCTTCTGCACCGTTGTTTCTAAAAATGAGACTTAGAAACAAATAGCCACTGTCAACAGAAAAAGACCACTGATTTATCCAGTCTGCCCTATTTTGTTACCATACTACACCCTGTGACCCATACCTCTCAGCCTTCTGCCTCAGATATCGGGACAGGGTTTTTGAAAATCGGGGGCAAAGGACCAAAATCAGGGACACAACTTAACAATTTATGATATCCAATCAGGAAGCTGGTAGAATAAGGGTCTTAGAGTAAAATGCTTTTTCTGAAGAACTCCTTTGTGTAACTCCAATGCTTGACATTATTTTGTTTTTAACTCATAATTATGTCTGTCGTTCCCAAAATTTGTATTTTTGTGACTGAACTGTGGGGACTCACAAAATAATGTCATGTCAATATCTTTTCTCCGATATAGGGACCAGAATTGAACACTGTAATTGAGATGGCACTTCTCCATATCCAGAGGATCGCCCAGGCAGCAGGAGATGGAAGGGAGTTAGATGTCACCATACACTTGAGGACAAGTGACCTTGCAAAGGACAGGGTATGGGGTAGTACATGGAAATACCATAGAGCTGGGGAGAGGCCTCAAGCAGGTGGCACGCATGGGGACTTTTGCAGAGGCATTACCAGTGTACGGCTGGGGAGAGAAAAGGGCATTCTGCACAACGGGCTTTAACAGTTGGTTGAAGGCAATGGTGCATGGAGGAGGGCTTTGGCTACATTGGGGACTGGGGGCCAACCTGGGAAGATATGGGCATCTGTAGGTGAGACAGCCTGCATCCTTCCAGCAAGGAGACCACAGTCCCTAGTTAATAGGTTTAAATTCTACTTGGATGAGTATTTAAACTAGCCAGGAGGGAGGCTGTAAAATCAAGTGAGGCAACAATTGCCCCCTCCCCAAGATGATGCAGCAGCAGGGAGGTAGTGCTCAGGGGGAGTAAACTCCCCTAGGGCAGAGAGCAAGATGACATGGGGAGGACAAGGCAGAGGAGAAGTGGGTATAACTCAGGAAAATAAGAATAAAGGAGTAAAGAAAACAGGTAAAGGAAAAGGTAAAAAGGAAAGAGGTGTGTCAGGAGGAGCTTCAGGGAATAGCATTAGGCAGGAAGGGGGAAGGGAAGCAGGCAGGGAGGGAGTATGGGCTGGAGAGCCATGTGCACCAATGCAAGAAGTCTGGGAAGTAAACTTCCAGACCTGGAAGCCATCATAGTGGAGGCTAGCCTGGACTGGGTGACCATAATGGAGTCATGCTACATTGACAGCCACAACTGGGATATGGCCTTACTGGACTACTCTCTGTTCAAGAGAGACTGAGCAAGGGGGGGAGGAGGGGGTTCTACTATATTTGAAGGAGGGAATCAAGGCCACGGAGGTACAGGAGCACCCAGAGGAAAAGTAAAAGCTAGAGGTACTGTGAGTCATCCTTGAGACAGGTACTAGGGTCACCATCCATACTGGGGTGCATAGAGACCTCCAGTACAGCGAGAGAAGTTGGATAGGGCACATGGGGAAGCCATCATAAGGATGGCATGTAAGGGGAAGGTGCTGCTAGTTGGTGACTTAAGTCTGCTAGATGTGGACTGGAGCTTTCCAGCTGCAGCTTCGGCAAGGAGCGGGGCCATCTTTGACTCCCTACTAGGAGCTTTTCTCAGGCAGCTAGTCAAAGAACCCGCTAGTGATGGGGCAGTGCTGGACCTGGTACTTACAAAAAGGGACAACATTACAGACATCACAGTGAGTAGTCCTCTAGGTACTAGTGATCATTGTGCATTGTGGTTTAACATTAGGATGGGAACAGAAGCTAACCACATGAGGATGAGGGTCCTGAACTTTAGAAGTACGGATTTTAAAGAAACAGAAGACAGCCTCAGAAACTGTCTAGTTGTGGGGAATTGCAAGGGAAGGGTAGAGGCATAGTGGGGGGAAAAATAAGTGAGGGCATAAGGAAGGCAACCTGCCTCTGCATGAAGGAAGTGAGTAACAGCAGAAGGAAAAAGAGACAGTTATTGTCCTCTGGGGGGGGTAAGGGTGACATTCAAGAGGTATAAGGAAATGCAGAGGGAAGAGGACAGATTGGTATACAAAATAAAATGGAGTGAGGTGGGGAGGGTAACAAATGCACAGACAGTGAAAAGGATACTCCAAGTGGTAGCTGAAGGGGATAAGACTTTTATATATGTGAGAAGAGGAAAAGGGAAGGAATGGTGAGGATAGAGTGTGGTAGGGAAATACTGCGTAGAAAAGGAACAAGAAAAAGCTGTGATCTTGAGCAGGTACTTCTGCTCGGTCTTCACAGTTGAGTAGCTGGAATGGACCACCTAGGAGCAGCAGGAACAAAGGTGGAGAGGGGGACACAGATGTATTTTCAGAGGAAAGAGTCCTGAAGAGACTTGCAACGCTGAAGGGATGCACCTAGGGGTACTAGAGGAACTCAGGAAGGTGGTAGCTGACCCACTGAGGGCCTTATTCAACAGTTCACTGGAAGCAGGTGTGGTTCGAGGACTGGAGGAAAGCAGACGTAGTTCCTCCACATAAGAGCGGCAGCAGAGAGGAGGCTAACAACTACAAGCCAGTCAGTCTCACTTCATTGGTGAGGAAATTAATGGAAACTGTTAAAGTAAAGGCTGGTAGAATATATTGAATCCAGTGGGCTGCAAGATCACAGGCAGCATGGATTCATGAGCAGGCGTTCATCCCAGGTGAACCAGATTTATTTCTTTGCTGGGAGAAACAGGGAAATAGATTGGGGAGGTCAGTGGAGGTGACCTGTCTGGACTTCAGCAATGTCGTCAACAATGTGCCTAATTGGAGACTGATTAAGAAATTGGGCAGCTTAGGAGTGAGATCTAAAGTGGGTGAGAAACTGGTTAATGGATAAGTATCAGAGGGTGGTGATTAATGGCACTCACTCTAATGATGGAAAAGTGACCAGTGGGATGCCGTAGAGTGCAGTATATCTTCATAAGTGACATTGCAAAAGAACTGGAAGGGAAGGTATGCCTTTTTTCAGATGATACCCAGATCTGTAATAGGGTGGACATTCAGAAGAGGGTGGTGAGAATGCACAGAGATCTTGGAGAAACTTGAGTTTTCAAGATCATGGCAATTGGGTTCAGTGCCAAAACATGCTAAATCAATCACCGAGGGCATAGGAACTTAGGAGCCAAGTACAGGATGGGGGAGGTACTGACAGTCACTAAACTGGAGAGGGACCTTGGGGTTATCATAACTGATGCTCTCATTGGGCTAATAGGATGCTGGGTGCATAGGGAGGGATATCTCCAGCAGGAGGGAGGTGATGTTGCCACTGTGTTACTTGCTGGCGAGAACCCACCTGGGTATGGTATCCAGTTCTGGAGGCTGAACATCAGCAAGGACGTAGACAAAGTGGAGGCAGTCCCAAGGAAGGCAATTTAAATGGTGCAGGGGTTGCACCAAAAGCCCTACAAGGAGAGACTGAGGCATCACAACATGTTCACCCTAGAAGAGAGCAGAGTGAACAGGAACATGATAGAAACCTACAAGTACTCCACAGAGGTGAACAGGGTGCAGGAGGGCAGTATCTATAAAATGAGAGTGCACCAGGACCAGCGGGCATGCAATGAAGCTGGGGGAGTATTTTTAAGAGGGTTGTGAGGAAGTACTGCTTCACTGAAAGAGTGTTAGATACCTGGAACAGACTGCCAGTAGAAGTGGTAGAGGTGAAAACAGCCAGGGGCTTCAAGCATGCATGGGATAGACATAGGGAAATATTAGTTAACAGGCAGGGATGAGGGAGGGTTGCCAGAGATTAGGATCTGTGGAGTACTAGACAGGGAACATCTAAGCTGACTGGAGTTGGGGGGTGCAGGCAGCCAGTCCTTTACTGCTGAAAAATTCTGTTTCTTCAACCAAGGATGGGTACAAGGGCATAATAATAATTCTAAGAGCGTGGATATGTTGTTCGTCCACACTCTTTGGCATGTCCCTTTCCCTTTGCATCTCACCAGAAAGTCTTTAAGCTGGCTTCTCCTACCCACCTGGGTGGTAAATACCTCGGCTCTGCCCCATGACACCTGATCTTCCTTTCCGCTGGAAGAATCTGGTTCCCTCATGCTAACTCTAGCCATCGTAGGCCCTGGATTAGCATAGTCGGTTTTACGATTTATCTCTGAAACTTCGTCAAGTTTTGATTCCGATAGTGGCGCATCAGATATGGAGGACGTCGTCCCCCGGTTTTCGTCGGTGAACGTGCAGCCAGAAAATGTCACGCACCGTTCCCCATCTTACCTGCGTGTACTGCCTAGGTGTCTGTCATGACACCACCACCTGTACCCTTTGCTTGGCTTTCCATCCCAACGTCCTTGACAACCGCATGGCACGCCTTAAGCTGGGGAGACTGGAGAAAAGTAACCCCCGGTGAAATCGAAAGAAGCGAGGTGGGCAGTTTCCGTGGCCATGGGATCCGCCGAGCAGCTAGAGCAGATGAAGGCCTTCGAAGAAGAAGCTGCCCAAGTTTCGGCCAGCCAAAGTTTCTTTGTACATCTCAACCTTGGTTCTTCCTTCACAGGTTCCTTCTGGGAGATGTGCCAGTCTCTCCTCACCAGGGGTGAGGCGCCCTCGGGCTCACACTCCTCCCATCCTCGGAAGAGGGACAAGGATCCAATGTCTTCAAAAAGGAGCGTTCCTGGGGCCGAGAGAGGTCCGAGTCCCAGGACACTGCGACCTTGACTTCGGTCAAGATCGCTTCCTCGGCCGCCGGCTTCACGGATCTTCCATCTGGCCAGGCAGAGACCAAGGAATTTGCTGATCCGGCTGTGATTGTTCTCGAGCCAATCGAGCCAATTTCACTGACTCCGGTCGATGATTCTTTAGAGAGGACCCCAGTCCTTTCTTTCCCCGATGACAAGACACTTCCTTCGGGTGTCCCCATCAAGGGAATTGATCCGGAGCCTCGATTTTCACTGAGCCCGGTTTCTCCTGTTCCTGGTCGACCCCATCAGTCTCAATTAAAGACTCTGTCTCCTTTGGTGGGAAAACCGAAGAAATGTCACTGACATTCAAAAAAGAGGCACCACCACAGGTCCTCATCCTCCTCGGATGAGGAGAGGCTTTGACGGAAACTCCTTCGACTCTATTAAGAGCTTATGTGGCAACAGTTGATTTTGTCCAGACAGAAGCCGGCTAGGCTGTCCACCCTGGCCATTACTTGGCCTGCGCCTCAAGGGCCGACGCTGACCCCTTCGGACCTAAAATCTTTGGTTCCTCCACCTGTGGGGCCGGCTGTTATTCCTAAGCCCATACTGGTCTCACCACTGATTAGAGTGGAACCACCACCTAAACAGCCTATCTTGGGGGCTTTCTCAAAACTTTCTCCAGACACTGAACTTCCCCAACGTCTGTCCATCATGGTTACCCCGACCGCCCTCAGCGTATCGAGGGGGACATAGGCAGGAGACCGCTGTATCCTGACTCTTCGGATTCGGATGCTACCGATTTGCACTCCCATCTGGGTGATGAGGAGTCACTCTCGGCAGGCCTGGTGGAAGGTCTTTCCTCCTTTCAGGGCATCCTCTGCCTTATTTCTGATTCCACCAGAAAGCCCCTGGTGTCTATCCAGAAAAAGGCAGAGTACCCCTTATGGATATCCTTAATAGGGGATACCCCGACGGACGCCTTCCCAGTGGCTGAAGCCATTACTGGTACAACCCTTGAGCTTTGGCAGCATCCAGCCTCCTGCCGAGCACCGTCTGCCCGTATGGCCCATAAGTATACGGTGCCTATGGGATCCCTACCGGGATTCACGGAACATCCCTCTGCTGAGAGCCTGGTGACTGCTTCCGTCTTTAGACATACTGGTAGCTCGGCCAACACCGACTGACCTCTGGACAAGGAGTCCAAGAACATGGATCACTCTGCCCATAAGGTCAGTGCGGCCTCTTCGTTGGGCTTCGTCAGGCAAGTTCAGCTGTAATCATGGCACACTTCTCCCATGCCCTCCTGGGGTCACTGGATGAAGTACCTCCTCACCTCCCCACGGACATGCAGACCACGGTCAAGCAAGTCTGTGATCAGGGCCGTGCTGTCACCAAACAGCAGCTCCAGATGGCCCTGGACATTGGGGATTATTGTGCCCGCTCTTTAGTAGCCGCAGTGGCCACCTGACACAGGGCTTGGCTGCGGTTATCCTCCTTTCCGGCGGATACCCAGCACAAGTTAGCTGATGTGCCTTTCCTTGGTACCGACTTGTTTGGCCCAGGAGTGGCAGACCACCTTCAGCATATTGAACAGTTCAGTGCCACCTTGGACACCACTTCTGCTAAGGGTTCCTCAGGCAAGAACCAGCAGAAGAGGAAGAGGAAGCCTTTTTGGCAGTTCTCCCCTGCGTTCAGGCAGCCCTCCTATCAAGGAGGTCAGCAGCACCAACAGCAGCAGCAGCAGGCTCAAGCTTGGTGCCCTAGGCCCAAGCAGGGCCCTCAGCAGCACCGTAAAGGAGGTAGACGCGCTGGTCCAGGAGCTTCCTTCTCCTCATCCTCTAAGCCTGCTCAGTGATGGGTTGGGGATTGCCACCCCTACTCCCATCACGCCTGCCCTGGGTCCTCATATGGGGGGGTCGGCTCTGCCACTTTCTTTCCGCCTGGTCCGATATCACTTCGGACAGGTGGGTTCTAGAAGTGGTCGGGCAGGGACTGCCTCTGGAATTTGAGCAGTACCCGCCCAGCCGAGCCCAAGCCCCTCGGGAGGAAAGGATCTCAGCTCACACGCAGTCGGCCCTTGGGGACGACCTAGCTCAGCTCCTCCGCAAGGAGGCAGTAGCTCCAGTACCGGATCCACGTGTAGACCCAGGCTTCGTGTCCAGGTACTTCCTGGTGCCCAAGCGGACGGGGGTGTTGGCGCCCCATCCTAGATCTCCACAACCTGAATCAGTATCTCAGGTCTCGCACCTTCTGGATGGAAACTCTGAACCAGATCATACCACCTCTGGAGCGAAACATGTGGTTTGTTCCTGGATCTGCAGGACTTGTTCCTTCACATGCCAATCCGTCCATCCCACCAGCGGTTCCTCCACTTCAGGGTCGAGAGGACCCTGTACGAGTTCCGAGCCATGCCGTTCGGCCTGTCATCGGCCCTGTGGGTCTTCACCAACTGCATTGCAGTGGTGGCAGCCCATCGTCGGCGTTGAGGAGTTTGAATCTACCCTTATCTCAGTGACTGGCTTCTGGCGGGTTCCTCCCTTCAGGAGGTGGAGAGATCCAGGGATCTGGCTCTCAGAACCTGCTCTCAGCTTGGCCTCCTGATCAACGAGACCAAGTCGTAACTCATGCCATCTCAGGTGATGGGCTTCATTGGGGCAGAGCTCGACTCTTGTCAAACCAGAGCCTGGCTCCCGGAGGACAGGACAGAGGTTCTTTCCTCCTTTGCCCAATCATTTCTGGTTGGGCTCTTGCACCCTGCCTGGGACTTTCTGCGCCTTCTGGGTTACATGGCATGGTCTGTTGGGCCAGGTGGCACATGTGCCCCCTCCAGTGGTAGCTGCCCACCCAGTGGACTCAGCGCCATGGTCAATTCGACCAGCTGATCACGGTAACCCAGAAGATGTGGGACGCTCTCTCTTGGTGGACAGTCCCAGAATGGTTGCAAGAAGGGATCTTGTTTGTCCGCCCCGAGCTGACGGTCGTCCTCATGACTGACTCCTCTCTCATGGGCTGGGGGAGCCCACATGGGGGACAAGAGGGCCCACGGGTTCTGGACCCCCGAGGAGTCCCAATGCCACATCAATCTATTGGAGCTCAGAGCAGTCAGACTGGCACTGTCAGCATTTGCTCCTCAGCTCCGGGGTCAAGTGGTTCAAGTCCAGACGGACAATACCACGACCATGTACTACCTCAACAAACAGGGTGGCACGCACTCACATCTGCTATGCAAGGAGGCACTCTGCATCTGGACCCTCGTCAGCCAGTTGGAGGCGGATCTCCTAGCCATCCATGTGGCAGGAGTCTCGAACCAACCGGCGGATGCTCTCAGCCGCCTAGGACAGACATCCCACTAGTGGTCCCTCCATCCAGAGGTAGCTTACAGTCTGTTCTCCCACTGGGGCAAACCATTGGTGGACCTGTTTGCCTCCAGGGAGAATGTCAAGCTGAGTCTGTGCCATCCAAGCCCCCCTCAGCAGGGCTTGCTGCAGGGGGATGCATTTTCGAGGCCGTGGACCCCAGGCCTCCTCTACGCTTTCCCTCCATTTCCCTTGATCCACAAGTGTTACTTAAGGTGAGGAGGGACAAGGTGAAGGTGATTCTGGTAGCCCTGGTTTGGACGCGCCAATTCTGGTACCCAGATCTCCTCAGCCTCAGCTGCAGGCCCCTGGAGCCGGCTTTGCACACGCCCGGACCTGATATCATTAAACCAGGGGAAGGTCTTCCATCCGGACCTTTAATCCCTGCATCTCACAGCCTGGTACCTGAGCAGCTAGAGTTCCAGACTCTGGGTCTTTCCGAGGATGTCTATACTGTGGTGGAGGCATCTCGCAAGGAATTGACCAGGAAATGTTATGCCTTCAAATGGAAGAGATTTTCCATTTGGTGTCAGGGTAAGAGTCTGGACCCCTTATCCTGCTCTGTGGCTAACATTCTAGACTACCTTTGGTCTCTCTCACCAAAGGGGGTCTGCGGTCCTCGACCCGTAAGGTGCACCTGGCAGCCATTTCTGCTTACCAGGCGCGGGCCAGTCAGCCGGCATTGGCCCATGCAACAGTGGTTGGGCACTTCTTCAAAGGCCTGGATCACATATCCCCTCCGGTGCGTGAACCTCCATCTCCGTGGGATCTCTTGCTGGTTTTGGTAAAGCTCATGGGCAAGCCATTTGAACCCATGCACAAATGTGAGCTCTCACACTTGTCGTGAAAGACGGCCTTCCTGGTGGCTATTATGTCAGCCAGAAGGACAAGGGAGCGCCAGACGCTTTCGGTGGACTTGCCTTATCTAATCTTTAACAGGGACAAAGTTGTCCTGTGCCCCCACCCGAAATTCCTTCCGAAGGTGGTCTCAAGAGTTTCACCTTAATCAGGTGTTGACTGTGCCAGTATACTACCCTAACCACACCTCGGATGCCAAGTACAGGCTCTATACTCTGAATCTGAGACATGCTCTCTCCTATTATAAGGAAAGAACAGCGGAAATTCATGGAGAGGTTCACCAGTAGTCAACTACGCTGAAGCCGCTTCTGGCAGACCTGCAGCCAAACGGATCATTGCAAGACGGATCACATCATGCATAGGTCTGTGCTATGAGTTGGCAGGCAAGGAGCCTCCCAGAGGGTTAAGAGCTCATTCTACCCACCATACGGCTGTATCAGTGGCTGCTTCCAGGGAGATCCCTATCCAGGAAATCTGTCGGGCTGCTACTAGGAAGTCAGCAAACACCTTTATTTCCACTACCACATCGACCTTGAGTCACGCCGGGATGCTGGTTTTGGGGCCTCAGTTCTCCAAAGTAGGGGGTGTGCACCTTGCCTCCCTCCTCCCGGAGAACTGCTAGGAGTCTGCCAAAGAGTGTGGATGAAAAACATATCCATGCTCCTAGAAGAACAGGTTACTCACCTGTAACAGTAATTCTAGGAGTGGTATATGTTGTTCATCCACACACACTAACCCAGCCTCCTCGGCTTTAGGCGTATCACCTTGCTTCCAGCGGGCTAAAATCTGACGTCATGGGGTGGAGCCGAGGTATTTACCACCTGGGTGGGTGGGAGAAGCCAGCTTGAAGACTTTCCGGCGAGATTTAAAGGGAAAGGGAAAGAGACATGCCAAAGAGTGTGGATGAACAACATCTACCACTCCTAGAACTACTGCTACGGGTGTGTAACCTGTTCTTTGTGATCTACTTATGCAGTTCCTCTTGATCTATGCCATGATATTGTTTGGCTTAGTAGTTGCTATCCCACATGGTTAGTTCTTATTTATTTATACAATCGGATTTACAACCTTTGAGCCAGAGGCTCATTTACAAAGGTACCTCATCACAGAGAGGACATCAGTGTTACAATATTATAGTAGCTTGACATACAGATTTTACACAGTAGTATACAGACATCATTGCATATATTTGGTACACTTCATAAAACTGTAGTTACATAAATACAGATATATGGCGGGGGGAATGAAGGAAACAAGTTGGGGGGTGAGGAGGTTTTGAATGTGTTGATCACTACCCTGAGGTCCTTTACCTGCTGGATTTTGGTAATCTGTAAACCATTTGTCATATTTTGCTTTTAAATTCTTTTTTCCAAAGTGCATGACTTTGCATTTCTAAACACTGAGGTTCCTCTGCAATCTCTCTGCCCACTTCCCCAATGTCTCCAAGTCTGCCAGCAGCCCATTTATCTCCTCATGTGTTTCAACCACTCTTCCCATCTTGGTGCAGCAGAAAACTTGGCAAGCCAGTTAGTGGTGCCCAACTCCCAAGCCCTTATAAATGTATTTAACAGTGTTGGTCCAAATACAGACCCCTGTGGGACATGACTGGTCACTTGTTTCCGTGTTAAGAGGTTGCAGTTGATCATAACTCTGTTTCCCATCCTACAGCCAGTTATTAATCCATTATATTACTTGACCAGCTATACCAAAGTTTTCCAGTTTGTGAATAAGCCTCCTGTGCAGGATAGTACCAAATGTGTCGTTGACAGCCAGGTACAGTACACAAGAGCTTTAGGTCTTCCTATGTCAAGTTCCTGGGTAACATTCCCAAAGAATGCAATAAGACTTAACTGATATGATTTCCCTGTACAAAATCCTTTAAACCCAAAGTTTTCTTTTTGTAATTTCTTTTTCTGCCCATCTCAGCCAGCACTGTCACTCAAGCCTAACCCACTGTGCCTTACGAATCCCAGAGAACCCCCCACGGAACCATGGCTAACTCCCCAGGTAGGGACAAGGTGGGAAGACCACCCTCCGGGCTCAGACCCCATCCACAACCATACCTCGTCTTCGTCAGGGTCCATCCCTGGGTCACTGGGCTGGTGGGTGGAGGCCATTGGTCAGACTTCCTTGTCAGTGTTGCTCTGAGCTGGATGTTTTTCCTAGTACACTCCCAAGAGACGTGATGCGCGCTGATGTGGCAGAGCAGGATGCGGCAAGGCTGCATACCTGGCAACCAGGGACAGATTCTTGGTCTCCAGCACAGGCACTATGTGTGGCAGGCTGGGTGCTGGCTCCTGATGACAAGCAGTGGCTCCCCGGAGTTCCATCTAATGCAACAGAGATTCGTAAACTGTTTAAAACTGCAGGTGTGTGAGCTGCAAAAGGAAGGTGCACACACAGCACTTGAACACAAACAAGGTGTGGTAGCTGAAACACAGCAGCAAGCAGCTGCTGAAGGAGGAGAATCAACCCCCATTTGCAAAACACGGAACATGCCGCTTCTATGGAGGGTACTGTTACAAACTCAGAATCTGTTGAAAGTAATGATTTAAATGCAGCATTGGCTAAGTATAAGTGGGTTAATATTGAACAGGAACAGAATGAGGCCTTGGTTACAGAAAAATCAACAGCACACACTGAGCAAAATGCTAATAAAGAACCTCAGTCTATTCCTTCCACCTCTTGGGCTGAAACTGTGGAAGTGGACATGGAGGATGAGGGGTCTGTAGACCAAACTACCCCAACTACTTCAAGGCAACAGAAAGGCCCCCCCCCCAAGTCAAATACAGCATGGTCACAAGCCAACCCCAGGTTTCATATGGCAGACTTGTTTCCCAGAACAAGAAGAAATGCTGTGAAGCAAAAATATAAAGGAGGTTTGATGTGCCTCCTGTTAGAGTTTATGTTGCAAGGAAATTGATGAAAGAATCCATTAACTTTTTGGCAACAGACATTTTTGCCCTGATAACACATCTCGAGGGACACAATTTCCGACATAAGCTTTAACACACCGGTGCAGTTAGAGAAATTGTGGTCAAAGTTTACTCTTTTAAAACAGACTGCGCTGTGGGCCCCATTTATAGCAGTTCCTCTGACACGCCCAGCAGTTAAAACTATCACCATACTATTTCGAAATGAAAATGTGCATATGTCGGATATCCTGTGTTTGGTTAAACAAAAGGTGCAAGTTCTGGAAAGACCAGTACCCTTACTAGACAGTGAAAATATGTGGCCTGGGGGGTGGAAAATAAAAATTAAACTTTGTATAACGGAGGTGGGGCCTACACATCTACCAAGCTGTTTTAACCTGGCATTAGATAGAGGTTTCTGCTTCTACGCAGGACAATATGACATGTCACAAATGTGGTGCTTTTTCACACCTGAGTAACACCTGCGAAGCCTTAGTGTGTAATATTTGCCTACAAACTGGTCATGCTAGTAGTTGCTGCAGAACCCCCCTAAATGTAATCTTTACGAAGAATTTGGACATCTTTCTGCAGTGCCCATGGGCAGTGCACAACAAGGGGACATTCTGGAATCAGGATGATATTATGCATGCTGCGCAAGAAAAACAAACAAGCCTGCTACTACACAACCACAGTCTTTAAGTACTCTGGTCCCAGTATTATCTGAGACACTCTGGAAGATATGGAGGAAACACCCTTGGATACCACGACTGGTAATGAAGACAACTGCTCAGGAGTAGGAGGTGCATGAGCCAGATAACTAGACAGGATACAGAAATGTCTCCATCGGATGACTACCCAATGGTTTGAGGAAAAGAAGATTGGCTGGGAACATTCCAATATCTAAACTGACCAAAATAGACATAACAAGTACAACCAACAAACAAATACTCAGCCTTAGACAATAATTCAACTGAACAGGAGGAAGACTCCGAATCTTCGATAGCTTCGTCACAGAAAGAGACTTTGGACTTACAGGGAGAGACATTGGACAAACTGAAAGTGAGGAAGAAAACCAGAAAAAAAGAATGATGGATGGGGACACATTAAAAGCCATCTCACTTAATGTGAAGAACATAAAAAAACTCTAAAAGATTTGTCACCCTTCAAACTTTGCAGGACTCAATGGTCCAGATTTGTTTACTGCAGGATACTAGATTGTGATCTGAATTTGATATTCATCAGGTGCAGAAATCCTTGTCCTGTGGAGCATCTGTGTGGTCCTTAGGGGAAGAAGTCTGTGCACGTGTTGGGATTTTATTTAATGGGCAGGTTACAATTCAAAATATTATGGATGTAGAACCAGAGAGAACCCTTATATTAGATATAACATTTATGTCTCAAGAACTTAGAGTGGGAGTAATTTATGCACCACAGACAAAAAAATTTAGAACTGAGCTATTTAGGTTAATTTAACCATATCTACATACAAATAAGAAAATAATTTTGGGAGGGGGTTTTAATTGTCCTCTAGAATTGGGGGATAAAACAGGTGTCACCTCTAAATTATATTGTGATCCAAATGCTCTAAGACAAATTCTGAATACTGCTGGTCTGAAAGATGCTTATAGACTAAGGCATCAAAAAGGGGGCCATGCTTATCCTAAAGAGACTCTCTCTTCTGGAATAGATTTTATTTTCATTTCTAAACATTGGACAGTGCAAAAAGCTGATACTGAACCTACTGCTACTTCGGATCATCTGGAATTGCATGTAGTACTAGGGCATTTACAGAAACATAATGTGGGGGCAGGTTACTGGAAAATAAATTAACAGATCCAAAACTTAAAGAAAAAAAAAATGGAAATGTAAAATCCAGAGCTTCTGTATCAGTCTGGTATGACTCTTTTTAAGGAGTGGTGGTTAGATACAAAAAATAAAGTTCAAATTATTTATCAGATATGGGGAAAATAAAAAAAAAATCTGCATATTTTCAGTTTTTACACTTAGGAAAAAATTGTTTAAATTAATATCTCTTCAGAATAATGAACATTTGAATTTCTCAGTACAAATTCAGCAACTGAAGGCAGAAATGAGAAACTACCTCTATGATGTTGCAAGATCCCTAAAAAAGGAACACGTGGCAGGGACTCTGGGAACTAAAACTTCATTTGATATCTTTTTTATTTATTTCAATCTAGGATTACAATACCTTTGAGCCGAGGCTCTTTTACAAAGGTTCCATGTCAGCGTGTGCAACAGTCATCATTTTTAGTTACAAACATAACGTCACTGACTTACAGACATGTAATAACCAGTACAAAGACGCAGCTATGAGCAAGACAGGGGGTTCGATGGGAGGAGAAGTGAGAGTAGGAGATCGAGGGAGGGTAGGAGGTGCAGGGGGTAAGGGGGAGTGTGGGTGGGGGCAGGAGTGGAGATATGGGGGGGAGGTGGGCGAGGGTGGGAGACAGTGCAGCCCCAGGGGGCCTTGTCGAGGGAATATGCCAGGTAAGGTGTTAGGGGTGCAAAGACTGATTGTAAGTGCTGGGTGCTGGGGCATGTGCAGCTGGAACGGTGGAAATGTTAAGATGGGCAATCGCAGGATACAAGCAGTGAGAGGCGCAGCTTGGACTTGAAAAGGCCGAGTGTTGGAGCGGTCACTATGTCGCTGCCAAGAGAGTTGAGCCAGTTGGATGCCCGATAGGCAAATGATTTTTGTCCTTGGGTCGTGCAACATCGTGGGATATGTAGTAGATGGGAATTGGATCTCCTTGTAGTGACATTCCTATGTCTAGGCTTAAGGAGGGCACAGACACCAGGTGGGGCAAGTCTCATTATGATTTTTTTGGCCGTGATGCAGGTTTGGTATTTTATGCGTTTGTCCAGCTGAAGCCATCCAGATTGGGAATAAAGGTCACATGTGTGGGTATGGCGATGTGAGCCAATGATGAGATGACAGGCCTTATTCAGGGAGGTCACGATACGTTTGAGAGCAGTGGTAGTTGCAGACCCATATATGATAAGACCATAGTCTATGATGCTGACAATGGAGCTTTGGACAGCCACTGACAGTGCTTCTGGGTTAGGTGTTTCCTGTGACAGAATAATATGCCTAACCTCGCGTTGGCAGACTTTACCACATTGCTAATATGGACAGCGTATGAGAGGTGGGGATCAAGGGTGATGCCAAAGTACTTGAACGATTGTGTTTGCTCTAGGATGGCTCCTTGTTCAGTTGCAGTGGAGAGGTGGAGTTGTTTTTTTTTTTTTGTGGGGGCAGCAAAAGACCATAGACTTGGTTTTTTTTCTGATTGAGAAGCAGTTTATGATTTAGGAACCAGGATTCGATGGAGGAGAAGGCCTGCTGAAGTTTATTTTGTAATTGGTTTGGGTCAGGGTCTGATGTGAGGATCACAGTATCATCGGCATAGAGAATTATTTGTTCTGGGCAGCTGTCCGATAGTGAGTTTAAGAATAGGCTGAAGAGGAGGGGTCCCAGAATGAAGCCCTGGGGGACTCCCGAGCAGACCAGTCTAGGGTCTGAGAGTGTATCAGCGATTCTTACTGTTTGGGACCGTTCTTCAAAGTAGCTCTTAAACCAGCCAATGGTGTCAGTTGACAGCCCAGTGTTCTGAAGCTGGACAAGTAGGAGGCGGTGATTGACGGTGTCGAAGGCTTTAGTTAAGTCAATGTAGATTGAGCCTAGCAGTTCACCGGAATCAAGTGCATTGTGGATTGCGCCAGTGAATTCAAGTAGGGCTGTGGAGGTGCTGTGACCTTTGTGGAACCCGTGTTGTTGCTTGCACAGGATGTTGTACGTATCCAGGTATTCTGTGAGCTGGTCCGAGACAATGCGTTCTAGTGCCTTGGAGAGTGGGGGTAGTAGGGAGATAGGTCTGTAGTTATCGTGGGCAGTTTTGTCACCACTTTTATGGACTGGGGTGACAGTGGCAGATTTCCATCTGTCCGGGAACTGGCTAAGGCTGAGGGAGAGGTTGAAAATTCTGGTCAGAGGGCTAAGCACTTCAAGTGTGAGAGACAGGATTTTGAGATCGAGGGAGTCATTACTGGATCTTGATTTACCAAGGGCTATGGTAACGTATTTGCGTACTTGGTGAGCCTTGACTGCTTTGAAGTAGAAGCAGGGGGAGCTGGTGGGAGTAGTGTTCATTCCAGACAGGGGGGGGCTACACCATCTTTGAAGTAGTCCTGAGGATATTTTTAAAAATTGTAATTCCAGGGTATGAAATAAGGAATGGGATGCCACTAAAGATCATACAGGGAAGATTCATACAGAATTTTCTATTATTTTAGAAATCATTTCAGAACATCTGTCTTCATCCTTTGGCACATCTGTGCAGGCAGGGATAGAGGAATTTTTAGTAGGTGTGAATCCAGAAATACTACAGTCGGAAGATATCACATCCCTAATTGCCCCAATGAAGTTGGAAGAAATTCATATGGCTATTAATAAACTACGAAGTAATACTACCCCTGGCCCGGATGGGTTAAGTTCTAGTTTTTATAAGACGTTTCAAGAGATTCTGGCCCCTTTGTTATTAGAGACATACAATGGTATCTTACAAAATCTGGATATGAATGAGCAAGTGGCAAAGGCATTTCTTATTTTACTACAGTACATAAAAAGAGGGATAGGATGGAAATGACAAATTGGAGCTTATTTCATTGTTGAATATTGACTTTAAAATTGTGGCCAGTATTTTCTACCAGAGGCTGGGCAAGATAGCCCAACAGGTGATTTCTTCTTTCCAGACATGTGCCATTATAGGCAGGAATATGAGGGGTAATCTGATACTGTATGTTTAAGGAAAGTCTTTGCAAGAGAGCATTTGGGGAGGGCACAAGGGTATGTGATATCCCTCGACCAGGAAAAAGGCTTTTGACACGGTATCTCATTCCACACTATTTCAGACTTTGCATCTTTATGCAATACCAGAAGTTTTTATACAATGGTTGAGACTGCTATATGCACAAGCCCATTTTTTCCATTATAAATGGTAAAATAGGATAACAGTTTTCTATTAAAAGAGGAGTAAGGCAGGGGTGCCCTTTAAGCCTGTTGCTGTACACCTTTAACATACAGTAAGATATTCTTATTAGAAACATCTTAGTTAACACAGATATACAAGGAATAACATTATCATCAGATACACACCCCTTAAAGGTCATGGCTTCTACGGATGATGTTTATTTATAGAAACAGAAGGACTGAGAGTATTTGAAATACTATCTGAATACTCTAAGGCAACAGGGACTAAAATAAATCTGAGGAAAAGTGCTGTATTGGCAATAGGTAATACAGTCGAACAGGATATATCAACAATTGGGAGTGGCCATTGTTCAAGAGGCAGACATTTTAGGGATCAGATTTGGACCACAAGAAATGGAGAGACTGAACTGGGAAAAGAAGCTAGCAATTTGTGAGAAATGTTCTTGTGCCTTGTAAAATTTGAAAATTTCCAAACTTAAATAGGGTATATTTAGTGAAAACCTTTGTAACCCCCCATAATACTTTTGTGGGGGCTGTCCCCCCCCCCCATCTTTGGACACAAAGTTATATAGTGTTTTTTTTTATTATTATTATTTGGGGTAGCAGACTAAACCCCATCAAATGTATGATTACATATAGAAGGTGTCACAGGGTGGCATTGGTATGATACATCCAATTTTATTTTTTTAGCACTATTTTTTGGTGCTTTAAAATAGTACCTTTATTACAAACTACTGATATATATGAATAGATTGGGGGAATGATTGGCTGGCTAGTCTTATCCCAATATGGTCTGTAAATAAATGGACCTTTAAAACTAGCCCAGAGCCTTTTCTATGGTATATGTGAACTATCATTTAAAAGATTAGAAACTGGAAAATTAAGATTACAGATTTTACAACTCTTTGTAGACAGGCTTTATATGAACATGCTCTATTGATATTCTTCTCTGAATTATTAGTTTTTCCAAAGGGCACTGCATTAAATCTTTCCCAAACTACAAAACAGTTGCCAGACCAAAGACTACCAAGACACGTATGGGACACTTGTTGGCTGTCATGTCTTGGGAAATTAAGTGTTAAAAATAATCATAAACAAAAAAATTTATAGGAACGGCATTGCCTTAGAGAACTTTGTAACACAATACTGGAAACTCAAGAACACTTATTTTTTTGAATGCCCATATGTCATTACTTTTTGTCTGATACTGGCACAACAAATACAAGATAAAAACTTTAGGAAAATAATGTATGAGGTATTAAATTTAGGAATCTATACTGAGCCTTGGGTAAAATGTTCTTATAGCACGTTACGATTACTTTGTGCTCTGTTAAAATATCATATCTGGCTGCCAAGATGTCATTGGATTTTACAACAGCAATTCATTTCACAACATGAGTTAGTTAGAATTGTTTTAGGGCAGGTTCAACATATTTATGATAATGAAAAAGGTAAGGAAACACCCCAAACATTAAATTAAGTACGGAAGCATTGTGTGGGGTGGATAAAGTAAAACAAATGAAAAAAAATGAAAATAGGAGGAAGAAAAAAAGAGAGAGTGATGAGTAACTTATAAACAAAAAAGGAAAGATACTGAGTAAAAACAGTTTTAGGTAAAGTTTTGTATAGAGTTTTTCTATAGTTTATCCACAGTTTTTGTTTTATGCTGTCCTTAGTATTGTGTGATTTAACACAATAAAAACTTCCCCTGCTCTTGTGAAAAGTGGCTTGGGTTCTTTTACTTCCGCCAAGACAGCACCAGAGATGGGCAGAAGGGACCTTGGTTTAACATCTCATCTGAAGTACATCACCCCCTAGTACTGCATTCAGGTGCCAGCATTTCGATATGAGCTCAATCCAAGGGTGGTACTAGAACGCATGACGTTCTGGCCCAGAGGGAGATGTGCTACCAACCGAGCCATGTTGACACCTGCAAGACCACCAGAACATGGGGGTATGCTGTGAAGCTTGAGGCAGAGAAGTTTGAGAGATGTGAAGAAATACTTCATCGCAGAAAGGGCGGTGGATGCCTGGAATAGTATGCCAGAAGAGGTGGTTGGGGTAAAAACAGTGGGGAGCTTCAAACATACATGAGATAGGCACATGGGTAGAATAAATAGAGGTAGAAACATAGAAACCAAGACTTTGACAGCAGATAAGGACCACTTGGCCTATCCAGTCGGCCCATTTCCCTACCTATTAGATAAACTGCAGATCCTAGTTAACCAATAGCCTATCCCCCACTAGAACTGCCTTATGTCTGTCCCATGCATTCTTTAATTCTCCTATTGTTTTTAGTAAGGGAAGAGGCAGGGACATCTGTGACCAAACCGAGTCCAGGGTGTAGTGAAAGGCAGGGAAAATAGGGCAGACTAGATGGGCCTACCGGTCTTTCTCTGTCAACACATTCTATGGTTCTGTGTTTCTAACTTCCAGTCCTATCCTGTTGCTTTATCCTCTTCCCTGTCCTTTTGATTGTATCTCTGGTTTTCCTCTTTTCCTAGCTTGCCCTGGAACCATTTCCCTTCTTATTTGGTCTCACTATTGTTCTCCAGTGCCCTCTCCTACCCTTGACTAAAGTCTTAATAATTTTGTAGATCCTTGTTCTTTTACCCCCTTACTGACTTTATATGTTAAGATTTTGAGAATCACCTGTCTTTTGGTTTTATATGTTGGACTCTTCTAAGAAATAATGCAGTAGTTCAGTGCTTATTGACTGTGTTTCAGAGATGGAACTCTATTTAGTGTCACAATGTTGCCATCTAGTGTCTATTCAACAATTTTACACTCACTAATAATGTTAGTGCTTGTATTTTCGATGTCTTGAGTTATTTAGGGATGTTTGCAGGGGCTTATTGTCTTAAGAACTGGGGGCTTTACTAATCTTACCCTTTTCTTTTTTGTGCTTTGGTTGGAAGAGAGGGGAAGGAGCCACCCAGCAGTTGTGAAGATGGTTCCTTACTCTACTATGTTTAGCCTGGGTTTAGTTGAATCTTTATTGAGATTAAGGTTCATACTGGTTTGTAAGTTTATCAGGGAATTCTTCCCTCCATAGAAACCTTCAGTTATTTTTTTGGGGGTAGGGAGGATAATTTTACTGTTTTTACCTGCTTTTGGAAATAGAGTAGTGGATTTTTTTTTACCTTGCTCTGGTGTGGTTGGGGGGAGCTGGGACTCGCCATCGGTAGTCTGGGTTGGGATGGATCACAGACCAAGGAGGCAAGTAGTTCAGGTCCTTAGGACTGGGAAGGGGTACTGTTTTCTATGTTGGTTAGTTACTGTCCTAGTTTGGTTTGGATTTTTTGTTATATCCTACTGGTGGTTTGTTTTGCAGATTTTTTCAGTGGGGGAGCATTTCATTTTTCGGGAGTGCTGTTACCTCGTGTTTACTCTTATTTCCTTTGGCACCTGTGATTATTAGCATTTCTTTTGCAGTCTTGTAATGGGTAGTCTGTACATATTTGTAATTTGTGTGGTGTGCTATGTGGTACTCTTCTCTGAAGATGGTGAAAAGAGATGAGTGAGACACCAAGGTCCGAATTATTGTGGATAAGATAACTGTTACCCAGACAAGGAGAAGCAGGAGTTGTCCTAGAGATTCAGTGCCTGCAGGGCATTTATTTTGTTCCAGAGGATAGGGAGACACAGTCACAAGAGGAGGAGAAGTCACCCAAAACAATAGGGTGGTAAATAAAACAGATACTTTATCTATGACTGCAAAAATTATTTCAACAGGACTAGAATAGATACTGAGGCCTACTGCCATTCTAATTCTATAATTATTCTACAATTCTTATTCCTATCACTAAGCTTAGGTGAAGATGAGATGATATACACTACCCATAACAGTATTTGGTTTAGCTACAACTACACACTTCTACCAAAGTCCAAATGTTACAGGAGTCCAGAGGTCTGATGTCTTCGTGTACACTGTCAGTCTACAATAGTAGTTATGAAGGGGAAGCAAACAAAACAATAGATGCTAACACAATTCCCAGCAGGGACCTTGTAAAGGCCGCTGGGTGGTGAGAGGTTTGTTAAACAGACCATATGATTGTTCGGCAAACGCCCACTCTCTCCAAGGCTGCCGGAATAAAAGAACCAGAGCAACTGGTTCCTGAAATAACCCACTTATGGGCTGTCGGATTCCAAACTGAAAACAAAGGGTTCCTTGGCCAAAACCCACTTCCAGGGTTGCCAAGGACAAGGAGAAATCAGGACCTGCATGGCGATGAATCCACTCAAGGACTACCATGGCCTGAATGATGCTGCAGCACTCCAAGGGCCAGCTAAACTCTGAAAGATCTCCAATAGGACCAGGAACCAGAAGAATCTGTAGAGAGGATGGTTGATTCTGTAATCTTGTCACCAGAAACTAGAACAAAAATAAAGAAACGGTGGATGCGTCCTGCACTGGGCTTCGACGGACTCGACTTTTGGCGAACGACCAGGGACGCAGACTGGGTTCTCCAGGATGAGTACACTTCTGTGGAGCGTGACCAACTTCGGGACATCTGGATCAGGAACCATATGAAACGATACTGGCATGGCTGTCGTGATGCGCTTCAGCGGATGTAACTTCGAGCTGTGAAAACAAGAAATGGCGAGTACAACTTGTACAACTGGCAACGGACTTGACTCCGACGGATGACAGAGGCAGAGGCGATGATCTGATGGACAATCCCACTTGGATGAAGAATGATGAGAAGATGTCCTCTTCTGGGTAGAGACTGATTCTGAGTACGAAGTATTACAGACCACACTATGGGACTGCAGTGTGGTAGAAGATTGAGACTGTCCCCATACACTGGTAACAGTGTAGCTGAAAGATGAACCTTCCTGCAATGCCAAGGGGACTGCGGAATGATCCAATAATTTGCCTGGGGAAGGGCAAATTATAAATTATGGGGTAATTATTATAGGTGGGGCAATTGTTCAGGTGCTTGGAGCAATAGTTCAAATGCTTAGAGCAATTGTTCAGGTGCTTAGAGCAATGGTTCAGATGCTTAGAGCAATATTTCAGATGCTTAGAGCAATAGTTCGGATGCTTAGGGCAATAGTTCGGATAGCCTGGGGCAAATAACCACAATCCTTATATAATACAGTCTTGGTGCTTCCTAGCAAATTCACAGTCTTTCAAGTACTTCAGCAGTAACAGTTGCATGAACAAGGAATGATGCTGCAGAATAAGGGGTGCTAGCTGCACATTCGAGCAGACTTGATAGACCTCTAGGCCTTTATCTGCTGGCAAATTTCGTATATTCGTAACAGTACAGTTGTTACAGTGCTTTACAGTATTTGTGAATTGAGCACCCTTGGATGGACCCCTTTTCCTAAATGTAGGGTCTTCCCGAATAGGATCTGGCTACCCCTGAACGTTTTGCTAAAGATGTCCTATGCTAATTGCCCGGGACACTACAGGCCTAAATGCCTTATTTGCTATGGGGCCTATATGCCCTACTTACTACCACTAGGCTGGGGCTGGCCTTACTACCACTAGGCTGGTTTGCCCTAATACGCTAGGCCGGGGCCCCCTAACTACCACTAGGCCGGGTTGCCCTAATCCACTAGGCCGGGGCCGGCCTTACTACCACTAGGCTGGGTTGCCTTATTACACTCGGTCGGGGCTTCCCTTGAACCCTGCTTTACCTCGGGCCTAATGCCCTACACTTAGCCTTACACTTAGCTGTGGGCGTACTTGCCCTTTAAAACCTGGGACTGGTGCCCTTCAAAATGGACCTGGTGCCCTCTACACTGTGGGCCTAATAGCCCTCTTCATATTTGGCCAAATAGCCCCTTCAACACTGGGCCTGGGAACAACTGACCAACTGAACAATATTTTTAAACTTAAACCTCCCTGGGTTCTAGAGTGGCTGGAGTGGAATGCTGTGCATGAGCAGCTCAGCACAGCATTCCATCCAGGCCATTGCTGCTGAAGCTACCCGGGTTCTATTTTTTTACCAGGTTTGAGTGCACGGGGCACTTTCTTTATTAATTACAGGGTTTTTATACTGTACAGGGAAGGGAATCAACTACTGAGGGGCCACTTTTTACCTATGCCCTGCAGTCTATACCTAAGGCAGGCACCCTGGGCACCTGTAAACCCCTAATCTTTTTATTGAAGTTAATTTTTCTGGGATGCCCCAATTTTGGGGCATTACACTTGGAATGTCAAAGATGCTCAGGAGGTCAGGAAGAGGTATGCTGTTATAAAACACGTGAGGCAGATGGGTACACATATTGCATGTTTGCAAAAATCTCATTTAATGAGAGACCACCTTTCTCTTTTTAGGTGGCAATGAGTTTGGGCTATATATGGGGATGGCAACAGCACTAAAAAGAAAGGAATCTGTGTATTAATAACTAGATGGCTTACTTTTCAACTAATCTCTGAACTTTGGGATCCTGATGGGTGCTACATTTTTGTCCATAGGAGACTTAGATTACACGAGGTTCTGTTGGGTTCTATTTATGGCCCTACTATTGGTGACCCTCAGTTTTTTTATGCAACTGAGAGTGTTGCTAGCTCCATATGCCTGTATCCCTATTATTGTTGGGGGGATTGGAATCTAGTTCTTCAATCCGATTTAAATAGATCAACCCATATTTGGAAGAGTATCCTTTCTGATCACTCTCTGGTTTAGCTTGCCCCATCTTTCTGGGGCAGTTTAGACAAAGATTTTGTCTGGCACTTAAACATGCAGCTGTTAACATGATGAGGCTGCTGTGACTACATTATGACAGTATATTCTTTTTTTTCGTTTGTTTTTTTAGGCCAGTGCTAACTCTGTTGCTCAGCTATATGTTTTTTGGGGGGTTGACTAAGATCACTATTTGTGGTGAATGTATTTGCCTCACTATGAAAAAAGTTAAACAACAACAGAACCACCTCAGTGATCTCCTATCTCATATTAGAACTATAGAGGCATCACTGTCATCTACGACTCCAGATGCCACTTGGTTGCTTCTTAATTCTCTTTGTTCTGAAGTATCACTCTTTGTTATATGAGAAAGCTGAATTAGCTATTCTTCATACTAAGACTCTGTTTAGAGCTGGGAGAAAGGGCGGGCAAACTGTTGGCTCTTCGGCTGAGGCAACAGGATTCCACTTGAGTAGTACAGGGGCTTAAAGCATCCGACTCTAATGATCTTATTAAATGGCCTAGAGAAATTGTGGACATTTTATGAACCTATTTTGAGAGCTTGTACTGTGCGGGTCCTGCTGTGCCAGACTCCCTGGAACTGTATTCTTGCTATTTGCAGAGGGTGCCTCTTTCTCGAATATCAATAGAGCAGTGCCGTTTGCTTGGTGATCCTATTATGTCTGCTGAAGTTGCATGGGCTGTTTCTTCTCTCCCTACAGATTGTGCTCCTGGCCTTGATGGTTTCCCTTCTGAAATTCAGAAAACTTTTTCTGCTGAGCTCATCCCAATTTTAGTAGATGTTTTTAATTTTTTACATTCACGTCAGCTTACAGATTTATGCCTTTCTCAAGCGTGTATCATTTTACTCCCTGGTAAGGGCAACCTTTCACCTTCTGGTTATCGACCGATTTCTCTCATCAACATAGATTTTAAAATTCTCGCTAAAATATTAGCTCATAGATTAGAGGGTGTTTGAGCAAGTCTCATCAGCCCAGAACAAGTTGGGTTTATGAATGGCCATCAATCCATTGATCACACTCGGAAACGTTTTCACTTGATTTCTGCTTCTGGGGAGAACAGAGGACCTGCAACTCTGGTCTCCTTGGATGCAAAAAAAGCCTTTGATCGGGTGCCCTGGCCCTATTTATTCATTGTTTTACAGGCTTATAATTTTCCAGAGGACTTTCTTCATTGGGTCCAACTCCTGTCTGACAAACCTTCAGTTACTATCCTTTGTAATAAGGTACTATCCCATCCATTCCCAGTTACTGCGGGTATACGTCAAGGTTGCCTATTGTCTCCATTTTTGTTTAATCTGTATTTAGAGACACACATTTTTAAATTAAAAGAAATCTGCAGATCCAGGGTATTTGTGTATCACAGGCTGAGTACAAGTTCTCTGTTTATGCAGATGGCATCTTATTGCATTTATCCTATCCTGAAACATCCCTTCCTCCTGCCTTAGCCAAAAATTACCTCTTTTGGAAATATTGCTGCCTATAAATTAAACTTGGGGAAAACTAGGGTACTGCCGCTTAATTCCTTTGTTAACAAAGACTTTTTCATAATCTCTCTAGATCTTAAATGGGAAACTAAGGCCATTAGATAGTTGAGATTAAACTTTTCCTGTCGGCTCTCAGTTCTAGGTAAATGAAACTTAGACCCCTTACTTGGGTATGTTAAACAAGGTTTACATAGGTGGACTGCTTTACCTCTTTCACTATGGGTGCGACTGAATGTGATTAAAATGAATACCATCCCTCACCTCCTTTACCCTATGGGGATGTTAAAAATTATTTTACCTCACACATGGCTTTCTTAGTTACAGTCTGTGCTTTCTACCTTTTTATGGTGGATGGTGTGGCAAGGAGAGCATATTATAAACTCACATTCCCTACCCAGTGGGAGTGGGGGGGAATCGACTTCCAAATTTTTATATGTATTATTTGGTTCTCCAAAGGACTAAGTGTTTTAGATGGGGCAGCACTCTAGATGTGACGTGTAGTGTATATGAGCCGCAGTGGCTGGCTCTCAAGAGAGACATTTGCCGGAATGCCAGTCTTCAGCTTTCAGCTCTCCTGTACATTTATCCTTTGTCTGTCCCTCATTTTTTAAAAGGCACGCCTGTTTACTGGTATGAAAGCCCACACCCAACTTTGTAAGTATTTTCGGATTCCTGTTAAACACTGCTCCAAACAACCATAACTTTGTAATTACAGTTTTAAAATTGCCCAAAAACCTATTCCATCTCTTTTGTTCCCTTAGATCTTATACCACCCCAGTCTCAGCCGTTATATCAGATAATCGTTTACTGGACTTTTTGACATTTCAAATTAAATTTAATCTTTTGTCTGAATATTATTTTAAATACTTACAAATATCTAAAGCAATTATTGGCTTTTGTGGCCCACAACCTTGGATGGACCTGGGGTTTTCTCCCTTTGGGGAATGAATGCAAGTGACTACTCAGCATGCCATTGCCCAGTTGTATAGCTTATACTGTGTCACTCTTTGGATCTGTTAAAACCCTCTGGTATCTGGTATTATTGACAACACTGTTTATCCTTAAGCTGAGCCCCACAAGAGTGGCGTAAGGTTTGGGTGGACTATTACATATAGGACAAAGTATGGGGTGCAGTTTGTTACGAGAATGTAACACACACCCAAGTTGTTGGATGGCACACAAACCCTGAGGGCGAAGCCCGAGGGTTTTATGGCAGCCGCCCAACAATGAAGGTGTGTGTTAAATTTGAGTTAAACACACTGCAACCCATATTTTGTTTTATATAATTACTGCGTTGTGTTTTTTTCCACAGTGGAAGTGCAAACACTTGTGTATGGAGCCTAGAGTAGTCTGGATTGCCGGATGTAACATTTCAGAGGATTTATTATATGCACCACTCAGTGCCGTAATACCTACTCGGGTATTATGGTATTTAATACACCACTTTTTTAATGGAAAAAAACACAACCCAGTAATTATAAAATAATTAAACAAGAGCAATACAGGTGATTCAATTTAAAGTTTTGCACAACCTTTATCTTACCCCTCAGCATCTCACTAAAATGTGTTGACATGCCAAACCCATCTGCTTCAGGTGTCAAAAAGAAGAGGGTTCTCTTTATCATATTTTGTGGAACTGCAAGAAGGCCACACTGTTTTGGGTGGCAAATAAAAATCATTTGGACTTTTCATTTGCTTTAGAAGATGTGTGTACACCTGTGGTTTGTTTATTAGGTTCTTATAAGATTGTTTTGTTTAATTATCAAAGATTATATTGCCTTGATCTCCTCCACTGCGAAAGTTGTGTTTCTGCAGCATTGACATGTTGATTAAACCCCTTCCTGGTCTGAATGAGATAAGGAGATCCTGAGCGCCTTACATCTGGAGTTGCTTATTGTGAATGTTTGACACAGACAACATTCTTTTCTTGACAAATGGGGACTTCTATATGCTTGGTTAACGACCTTGTAAATTTCCTTTTAGGACACTCTAAATGGGACTCATTTGTTATAATTCCAGGTGTGTTCATGGTTTCTAGATCCCTGGAATTTCTTGGGGTATTTTGGGGAGCAGCACTCACATTGTGAGTGGTTGGGGAGGAGGGATTGTATTTTTTTAATGTGTTATTGTTCATTCTTTGTTTTTTTGTGTGTTATTAATGTGATGGTGTGTTTTTTTTTGTTAGTTTTGTTTTAGTAATTGTTGTTTATTATCTTGGATAATTAAAGTTTGGTTAATTAAAAAAAAAATGTAGATCCTGTTCTGCAGAAATTTCAAACCTTGACTGTTGAGCTGCAGTCCAGATTCTCCGAAGAGATTATCTATTTTATCAAACTGTTGTCTGGTTTCTAAGGAATGTGAATCCTTCCTTCTTGCACCACTAGTAGATATATCGCTTCATCCTCTGAATCCTGATTTTGCATCTCTCCTCTCATGAGTGGATTAATAGAGTCTGTGAGACAATCTAGCTTTCTATCTCTCTGTAATCCTCTCAGCCATATACACAAAATCCTTCATTTTATTGTCTTCATTTTTGCTGCAGGTGTCACTTGCCTACTGAATGTATACCACTACCAGTGACTGATGTCACAGGGGCCCCAGTTACTTGTCCATTCTTATGGTTATATATTTAATTCTGGGTCCTGGCAAGTGGACATCTGCTTTTCTCTATGTCTCTTAAGCTCAGGGTCAGGAAAATTGGTCACCGGAAAATTGGGCACAATTAAACAGTTGAAAATTTGGTTGCAGCAGCTGATGAAAGCTAAATACTTTAACCCAGCTGCAGGACATTGTCATTTCACAGAATATGTGCACCTATATTACAAAATGCAAATATAGTACCAGCTTCTTAACAGCTACTTTAACACGCTACTTCACCCAGCTACATAGAACACTGTGAAGCACTGACAAACATGTTAGTTTCATTTACATATGGAGTTCACACCCAGTACCAGGGGTGACTAGAAACTATGCTGTGATGGATTTATGTATGCCAAATAAGTCACACAGAAAACCAAAATTCATTGGAGATGAGTAAATTGTAGCACCAATTGTAAGGGCGCCTTGACAACTTTATGGAGAACCCAACGCTTGAGTCTCAGCACAACCATGACACTTCTAAAGATGCAGTGAAGGCAGCTAAATGCAGAGCCTTGATAAAACAGCAGGCAAAAAAACAGTTCTGACAAACCCTCACAGAGTTTGACCTGTGCAGCAGTTGCAGATGTCAACAATAGGACCTTGTTAGGACAGGAAGACTCCATCAAGCATTCCTTATGGAACCAGCAACTTGGACAGGTGCCTGAGACTCTTGACGATCTCATTCTTGCTGAAGAATGGACGCAGACCTCAGGACCTAATCCAGAACAATTCCTTATACATGACAGTGCTGTTGGATCCGATCCAAGGATCACCATATTTGGAACCCATGAGGCACTTTGTCATCTTGCCCTGTCAGACACGTGGTATATGGACAGGAACTATGCTACATCATCCAGAGGATTTTCCCAACTGTATGTCAGATGTCCCCTTGGCAACTCTACAGTGTTGTGTGCCTTTGCGCTTATTCACAGGAAGTCCTAAAAAACATATGAAATGATGCTTCAGAAAGTGAAGAAGTGTCATGAATTAGGGAACCATGCAGATACCACTACTGTAGTGATTGATTTTGAGATTGTAGTCACATGAGTGGTGCATAATGTGATAGGTAAACATGTCCTGATTTACGGCTGCTGCTTCCATCTCACCCAAAGTACGTGGCACAAAGTACAGGATCTGAAACTCCTATAATGTTACAAAGAATGAGAACAGGTAAATCTGCTTTGTGGCATGATAGGTGCTTTAGCTTTGTTGCCTATAGAAGATCATGAAGGAGTTGTTTCTCCAGGCTAATACTCCAGAGGGGATGGAGCCACTGTTAACCTACTTTAGCACCACCTACTGTATAGGAACCTTCCACAGATTTCAGCATCCAACACAGCATGGGGATGATTTGCCACCAGTAATAGTGCAGTGCACTCCACCACTCTTCCTTCCAGAAGTGTGGAACGTACATCAGGCAACTATGAATAGTGAACACTGGACAAACAACTTGGCAGAGGCATGAAATCATAAGCTAGAGATTTTGGTGGGTAGCTGTCATCCCAACAGTGTGGTAACTCATCACTTGCTTGAAGGCAGATGCAACCACAGTCAGTACATCACATGGAGTGCTCATGGGCAATTGCCAAATCACCATCATTCCAACCTAATAGAAAATCTGTATACAATTGAAGTGGATCATTGTCTAATACAATGGATAAGTAACTGGCTTACTAACAGGAAGCAATGTGTTATAATTAGAGGCTGCTGCTCAGATTGTAATAATGTCACTAGTGGGGTCCCTCAAGGCTCCATCTTGGGGCCATCTCTTTTTGCACTATATATAAGTGACTTGCATCATGAAATTGATAACTGGATTGGTAAGTTCACATGTGATGTGAAACTTGGAGGCCTTGTCAGTACCCCTGAAAATATAGCAAGTCTAAACCAAGACTTCGAAAAAGCTGAGAAATGGTCAGCAGCGAATGGTATGCCCTTTAGCGTAGACAAGTGTTCAGTAATGCACATGGGGAAACATAATGTCAAACACATTTACAGTACTACCTAACTAAAACCCCATTAAAACAGTCAAAACAAAAAAAAAAGTTGGAATATTCATTGGCAAAAATCTTAAATTTTAAGGTCCACCATACAAAATCATACAAAAATCTAATTATAGTACAGGATAAGGAATATCAGTAACAGTTTTGTAAATCATTCATTGAGCTGCATGTTGCCCCTGTATAGGTCATATATAAGACCACACTTGGATTACGGATCCTCACTATGGGGCCCACATCTCAAAGGAGAGATGGACAGGGTGGAGCATGTACAGCATACATTTACAAAGTTAATACCAGCCCTAAGAGACCTGAATTATGAGAATAGGTTATGCAAATTAGGTATTTTTACCCTGGAAGAATGAAGAATAAAGGGCAATCTCCTAAACATGTATAAATTCATGAACGAAGCTGAATTAATGTCAGAGATGGGAATTGCATTACAAAATAAGCCCGATTATCTAAGGGGACACAAACTCCAAATGAAACTAAACATTGTAGTTAATAATGACAGATGTAATTTTTTCATACATCAGATCGGTAGGATCTGGAACCAACTGCCGAGCGAGGTGGTTTATAGCAGCACTCTGGATATCTTTAGAAAGAGACTTGTTCTCGAATTACTAAAAAAAAAAAAAAAAGGCCCTGATTGCTCCCAATGATGCGGGTGGATGATTCAAATGGGCACATAGCCTTTGTCACAAACCCACTCAGCAGGTCAGGCCCTCTACTCTCAAAGTGCCAACCTCTGAGCGCAGTCTTGTGAACAGTGTAACAGACAAGGTAACCCTCTTATCTGTTTTTGTGAGTTCAGATCAACCTTTGGTCTCAAGTTCTGGAGGGATTCAAACTGTTAACTTCTTGTTAGTATACCCCATGCACAGGCTCAAATATATCTGTCTTTGGGGGACCAGATATAATTGGCTGTGGGCACCTAACCAGGTATACAGAGATGAACCCTTTAAAACTTTAATAAAGACCTCAGATTTAAAACACTTCTCTTTCCAGTTTGGTACCACCATTCAAGCTTATGTCTATTGTCTGCTATAACCATGTACTTTTCTTACAAATAAAAAGAAGTTAAAGACAGACCAAGTAAGTTCTAAAAATAATTTTACTAAAATAGTTAAAAATAAGTCAAACCACAAAATACAAAACTGTTATATCACAAGACATACAAATCTTTTAAAAGAACAAGGTTTAAACAGTGCAAATTCCTACTTCAGTACTTAGTCTCTAAATACTTGCTTAAAGTACTCCAAAGATGTGTCCTTATCAGAGTCTAGGTAAAAAGTGTGACTCTGTGAAGTAAAACAGACTAAATTAAAAGCTGGCTTTTACCCCACCTATTTTCAGGAGGTAACCCAGCTACTCCCTGTCAGAATATATGAAAATATATACATCTTATACAAAAGTATTACATTCTGCAACTTCAGCATAATTCATGTCCTTCAAATGACATTTCATTTGATCCCGTGCTGTATCCTCCCTCACACAGGCTTCACAGGGACATTTACAGCCTTGCACCCCTGTGTAACAACCTAGGTTCCTCTCCAACATCATAAAACCTGCTTTATGATTTCTCTCTTAACAAAATTAACTTAAACAAGTCTGTAATTAACTCAGGGAAACAGGATCCTTGATTAATGTCTTCCAAGTAACACATTGTCTCTAAAAACTGAGTGTGTGTGAACTCACATGCTGTCAGTATTTTTCTTTTGGCTTGCATCTTTCAGCTAAAACCTTGGGGGGGGGGATGAGTGAGGTCACTCCTAAAGCATTTGATTTTCAGCAGGAGACATTCCGTAATACATTTTGTATTAAAAAGAAATGATACAGCACTCAGAACTGGCTGTCTACATCACACTTCTCCCCACCTAGACTGAATTTGGGGGATCTATCCCCTACATGGGATGAGCTTCCCAAATCAGTTCACTCCTCATAGACCCTAGACAGTCCATCTGAGTTCTGGTTCTTCGCTCCAGCCCTATGTATGATTTTTAGATCATACACTTGTAAAGCAAGACTCCATCTTAGTAGTATGCCATTGTTCTTTCCCATCTGCGTCAGCCAAACCAGGGGGTTGTGGTCAGTCTGCACCACAAAATGCTACCCATACAAGTATGGCTTTAATTTCTTTAGGGCCCACACTATGGCAAGACACTCCTTTTCCACCGTGGAGTACGCTTGCTCCCTGGGAAGCAGCTTTCTGCTCAGGTACACTACTGGGTGATCTGTCCGTTGGCTGGACGTCTGGCTCAGTACTGCCCCAATACCCACGTCTGAGGCGTCCATCTGAACTATAAAGATTTTGCTATAGTCAGGACTTGTCAAAAAGGAGCACTGCACAGTGTCTCCTTCAGTCTGGTAAAGGCTTCTTCACAGGCTGGGCCCCAGGTAATTTTCTTTGGCATCTTTTTCTTTGTCAGGTCAGATAGGGGAGCAGCCAGAGCACTGTAATTGGGTACAACTTTCCTGTAGTACCCTGTTGTCCCTAGAATGCTCCTGACCTGCTTCTGGGTTTATGGTCTAGGCCACATCTGGATCACCTCTATCTTTATTTGGTTAGGACGGAGCTGTCCCCGGCCTACCACATGCCTGAGGTATGCCACTTCTCCCATGGCCACCTGGCACTTCTCGGCTTTGACAGCGAGCCTGGTCCTTTGTATCCTGCCCAGCACTTCCCTGAGGTGGAATAGGTGTTCCTCCCAGCTGGTACTAAAGATGGCAAAGTCATCCAGGTACGCCATGGCGTACTCCTCAGCACCATTTAACACCTGGTTCACCAACCTTTGGAAAGTGGCCGAGGCATTCTTCATTCCAAAAGGCATTACTTTAAACTCAAATAAGCCTATCGGAGTGATGAAGGCTGACTTCTCCCTAGCTCTGTCTGTTAATTCTACCTGCCAATACCCCTTGGTCAGGTCAATATTTAAGGTAGGTCGCCCCTCCCAACTTGTCCAGGAGTTCATCCGTCCGGGCATCAGGTGGGCGTCTGACTTTGTGACTGCATTCAGTCCATGATAGTCCACACAGAAATGAGTTGAGCCATCTGGCTTGGGCAAAAGGACTATGGGTGAGGCCCAGGGGCTGTGGGATCTCTGGATTGCCCCTAAATCCAGCATCTCCTCCACTTCCCTCCTAATGTCCTTTTGGACAGCCTCTGACACCCGATATGTTGTCCGCCGTATGGGCGTCTGTGTCCCTGTCTCCACAACATGTGTTGCTAAGGGGGTTAGTCCAGGCTTGGTGCTAAACAAGGGGGCAAAGTCTGCTAAAACCTCCCTTACATTCTGGACCTTGTCCGGGGCCAGCTGAGGGGACAATTTTACTGCCTCCCCAGAGGACTCCAGCTTACTTTCTTCCAGCAAGCCCAGAAGGGGGTCTCCTTCGCCCATCCCCTCCCCATGACTACACACTGCAAACACCATGTCAGCCCTATTTGCATATGGCTTCATCATGTTGACATGGTACATTCTTACAGTTTGTCTTCTGTCAGGTAACTCCACAATGTAGTTCACGTCATTACCTTCCTAACCACTTTGTACGGTCCTGCCCACTCAGCTTGCAGCTTGTCTTTCTGGAACGGAATAAAGACCATGACTTCCTGACCCACCATGTACCAGTGAGCTCTGGCTCTGCGGTCGTACCACACCTTTTGTTTCTGTTGGGCAGGTGCCAGGTTGCTCTGGGCTGTCCCCATAAGCTCCTTCAGCCTTTCCCTAAACCTAAGGACATAATCCACAATGGGAGTTCCCTGGTGGTGTGCTTGCCCTCCCAGTCCTCCTGGATCAAGTTTAGGGACCCACGTACCCGGCATCCATATAAGAGTTTGAAGGGGGGAAATCCTGTCGACTCTTGGGGCACCTCCCTGTATGCAGACAACAGGTGGGGAAGGCATTTCTCCCAGTCCCTCCCAGGCTGTTCAGCAAATGCCTGGGGCATTGACTTTAGGGTACCATTGAATCGTTCCACAAGTCCATTGGTTTGTGGGTGATATGGTGTCGTGCATCTCTGCACCACCCCACATTTCTCTCATAAACATTTCATCAGGTCCGACATGAAGGAATTCCCTTGATCGGTGATTACCTCCTGTGGAAACCCAACATGGGAGAAAATTCCAAGTAAGGCATCTGCCACTTTGTCTGTCCTCAGTGAAGATAGGGTGACTGCCTCTGGGTACCGGGTGGCATAATCCACCACAGTCAGGATGAATCTCTTCCCTGAAGAGCTGGGGGTATTTAAAGGCCACACAATATCCATTCTCACCTTCTGGAATGGCTCCTCCACTATGGGCAAGGGGATCAGGGTGGCTTGGGTTTTCTTGCCCACACCTTCCCTATTTCTTGGCACTGGTGACAAGACCTGCAATACTTCTTCACCTGCTGGGTGAGGTTAGGCCAGTAGAAATTCTGGGCTAACTGCTGCATAGTTTGTGCAATTCATACTGTAGATGATGAGATAAGGGAATATCCTGGGCAAACTTGAGCAACTGCTCACGATTTCCCTGGGGAATGACAAGCTGCCTGCCTAGCATCCCTCCCTCTGTCTGTACTGCCTGTATATACATAAGTCCATTTTCCAATAAACCTTATGTCTGCCGTCACCTCCCCGTGTGCCCTCCGAGTCTGCCCAAGCCCTCGGCTTCTCTAAACTAGGGTCACTCCTTTGAGCAGCTGTAAACCCCTCACACAGTCCCAAGGCATGGGACAGGTCCCCTTCAGTTGCTAAACTAGGGTCCCTAGCACTAGCAGCAGGGCCCTCAGGATCACTGTCAATCCCAACCCTCTGACAAGGGGTCACCCCTCTCTCTTCGGAGTAACCCTCTGTAGCTGTGTGGTTACTTGCTACTGGGGAAATTTCTACCCCCTTTTTATCAGTCTCCCCATCTGGAGACACAGGCTGGGAAACCAGCCTCTCAGTGGCTTCCACACTGGTTTCTGTGGGGTTCAGGGAACTACTATCTTCCCTTGCCACTTGGCTACGGGTAACTGCACATACCACCCCCTGCTGGAGATTGTTACCCAGGATCACATCCACTGCTAATGTGTTGGCTACAGCCACCTGTTGCACAGTTCCCCCTGTTTCACCCCAGTCCAGGAGAACACTAGCAAGTGGCAATCTTTTCTCTTCACAGTAAACCCTTGTACAGTTATGTATTTATTGGGTATAAGCTGACCAAGCTGTACCAGATCCCCCTTTACAAATGTCAGGGATGCTCCTGTGTCCCTTAACCCCCTGCATCTGTACACCATTTACTATGACTGGGTGCATGTGTTCCCTCATGTTCACTGGCATGCTCTCAGGGACACACAAACAACCCACTTCTTTTCTAGCACCCTGTTGTGTATTTTAGCTTGCCTTTTTGGGGCACTGTCTGGCAGTATGCCCAGTTTCCTTGCACAGCCAACATGCATTTCTTACTTCAGATAAATCTTTTCATTGAAACCTGGGGCCAACTGGTTTCGATTGGAACAGTGAGGGTTTTAGCTGCCCTGAAGGGGCCTTTTCCTTTCTCTGCTGCCGCCCACCCCCACCCAGTCGGTCTCAGAGCGGTCTGCTCTTAGCATAGCGGTCCGAGGTTCAGCAGCCTCTGCACTGTTTTTGGATCTCGGTCCCTCAGCCAGGTTTTAGCTCTGCTGGGCATGCCCAATAAAACTGTTCTAATAAAATCACATTTTCAGTTTTGTCAACAGAGTTTGCCTCAATTCCTTCCCACTAACGTTTTAAAAACTGACGACGTTGCGTAGCTAGCTCCTTGTAGCTCATATCAGGGCTTCTCCTGAGCTTACGGAATTTAGCTCTGTATGATTCAGCATTTAAGTCAAACTTTTTTAACAATGCAGCTTTTAGCTTGTTGTAATCATCACTGTCCTCATTGTTCATTTGACCCAATGCATCACAAGCTTTCCCGGTAAGTAGTGGGGATAGCTGGAAGCTCCAGAACTCTCTAGGAATTTTAGCCTGAATACAACATTTTTCAAAATAATTCAAAAATGCACCCATGTCCTCCTCTTCCTTAAACTCGGCTATTAATTTGGAGTTCAATTTGTAACCCAGTCCTGCAGTCCAAGTTAAACCCAAGCCACTTACCTGCTCTGGTGCCGCTGGTCGGAGTCGTAGCTTCTCCACTTCATGTTGCCACTGGCGCTCCTCTCTCCTGTCCTCTCCTCTGCCTCTCTGCATTCTCGCTCTCTCTTTTCCTCTGCAGCTTACTGGCACTCATGCTTCTCACGGTCTGCCTCCCTCTGTTGTTCTGCCTCACGGTCCACCTCCCTCTGTTCTCACTCTCTCTTCTCCACTGCAGCTCACCGGTGCTTACGCTTCGCCTCCCTCTGTTGTTGCTCTGCCTCCAGTTCCATCCTGCGCAACTTAATCTGCAGTTTGAGCACCTCTGGATTCATGATACTGGTGACCATCCCCTGCTGCTGTGGCCCTTCACTGATAGTGGCCCTGCTGACTTTTCAGTCACGGTCGGTGACTCGCTACTCTGGGTATCTGCTATCATCAGGGCCTCTATGAGGTTCTGCTTTTTCGCTGTCACCTCGAACAGACTCTCCTGTCCCCGCACAACTGCTTCAAGTAATCTACAGTGTGCCTGCTGTAGTCGGAAGCTATCTTCTTCTTCTTCCCTGACTACGGCTACTCTGACTTGCACTTTAGGGAAAAAAATGGGTAGGAACTTGACTGTATGCCAAGTGATATATAGTTCTGTTTCCTTTTTTTTTTTTTTTTTAATAAAACTCTGCCTTTTTCTTTCTTTGTGACAGAGCTTATGGTCTCAGCTGACACAGAACAATAAGAGCTTGTGATACCAAAATTATGCCACCGCTGACAACCAATCTGTCACAAACCCACTCAGCAGGTCAGGCCATCTACTCCCAAAGTGCCAACCTCTGAACACAGACTTGTGAACAGTGTATCAGACAAGGTAACCCTCTTGTCTGTTTTTGTGAGTTCGGATCAACCTTTGGTCTCAAGTTCTGGAGGGATTCAAACTGTTAACCTCTTGTTAGCATACCCCATGCACAGGTTCAAATATATCTGTCTTTGGGGGGCCCGATATCCTTGCCTATGGGCACCTAACCAGGTATACAGAGATGAACCCTTTAAAACTTTAATAAAGACCTCAGATTTAAAATGCTTCTCTTTCCAGTTTGGTACTACCATTCAAGCTTATGCCTATTGTCTGCTATAACCATGTACTTTTCTTACAAATAAAAAGAAGTCAAAGACAGACCAAGTAAGTTCTAAAAAGAATTTTACTAAAATAGTTACAAATATGTCAAACCACAAAATACAGAACTGTTATATCATAAGACATACAAATCTTTTAAAAGAACAAGTTTAAACAGTGCAAATTCCTACTTCAGTACTTAGTCTCTAATTACTTGCTTAAAGTGTTCCAAAGATGTGTCCTTGTCAGAGTCTAGGTAAAAAATGTGACTCTGTGAAGTAAAACAGACTAAATTAAAAGCTGGCTTTTACCCCACCTCTTTTCAGGAGGTCACCTAGCTCCTCCCTGTCAGGATATATGATAATATATATCTCATACAAAAGTATTACTTTCTGCAACTTCAGCATAATTCATGTCCTTCAAATGACACTTCATTTGATCCCGTGCTGTATCCTCCCTCACACAGACTTCACAGGGACATTTACAACCTTGCACCCCTGTGTAACAATCTAGGTTCCTCTCCAATGTCATAAAACCTTCTTTATGATTTCTCTCTTAACAAAATTAACTTAAACAAGTCTGTAATTAACTCAGAGAAACATGATCCTTGATTAAAGTCTTCCATGTAACACATTGTCTCTAAAAACTGAGTGTGTGTGAACTCACATGCTGTCAGCATTTTTCTTACGGCTTGCATCTTTCAGCTAAAATCTGGGGGGGGGATGAGTGCGGTCACTCCTAGAGCATTTGATTTTCAGCAGGAGACATTCAGTAATACATTTTATATTAAAAAGAAATGATACAGCACTCAGAAGTGGCTGTCTACATCACAGCCTTCTCCCGTCTAAACCACTCAGTATAAAAAGAGTATACAAGGATCTACAGACACGATTCTTGAACTTGTGTATTGACAGGTGAACTGGATGGAAGACTGTTGAATTCCTTCGCGGTGCTAGACATAACATCAGATGGAAGGCCATCGCTGATGTTGCTGCTAAACAGCAAGCAGTGCCCGCTGAGTAGCAGCTCTCAGCATCAACAAGAACAGAGAAAGAAAGAAATAGAAAGCCTATATGTTTCATTTGCCAGTTAATCATTCTCTTAAGGTTGTGCTGAAGTTCTCTACGGAAGTAACAAGAGACATAAACATGACAATATATGTCAAGCTTTTTACGTGTGTGATAATAGAGCAGTAAAAACTATAAAGATGTATACTTGTGTGTTTCTTTAATAGAAGAGTTTCTTTGGATAATGCACTAAAATAGCAGTCTGACCACAAGTTAATTTGAGCATAACATTTTCTTAGAAGCAAAACAACTTCTTTTGTCACATGCTCAATTTAGGAGCATTTCAGAACATGCAAATGTGTGACCAAATTTCCAGCCATTTAATTATGCCCAGTTTTCCTAAAACTGTTTGTAAGCCTCAGGATCGAATCACCCACAACTACTGTCATCCTGTGTCTAGTTGCATCTGAAACATAGAATCTGATGGCAGAAAAGGACCACTTGGCCCATCCAGTCTGCCCAGATGTTTCCTGCCTAATTTGGTTTTCATGGTTTGGTGCATTAAATATTTTATTTTATTGCTCCCATCAACTCACTAAAACTGTTTTCTATGGATAGTGGCAAATTGCCATTGTTGCCTTGTGTCCTCTTTATGGTTAAGGAGTATCTTTTCACTTCTCCCATTTGTTTTCATCTTCGTGCAGTTGAGACTGGTTTGCCTTCCTCCTGATGTCAGTTGCTGCTTCTTCTGTTTCTATCACCTTTGCTTACACTACCTTCTATGGTGTTTGTACTGACATTCTTCCCTGTTTTCACTAGTTTTATCTTCAGTTCCTCCTCTAGCAAAGGGATTCTATCAGCTGTTCAATGATTTGACATATCTCACAGGTGAAGTTATCTTTGTATTTTTCTTTGATTATCAAGATGTGAACATTTGGCATCTTCCACAGTGATTTACTCAACTCACTGTCACACTGGGGATTACAACGCTGATCATATAATTATTTTTGCTGGTCTCTTTTCTTCTGGTGTCGCACTTCACAACTGTCCCATTTGCTAGCTACTGAAGCATGCCAGACAAGCAACTAAGTCTTAAAATTATTTAGCAATCCTCTCACAATTCAGTTAAAACCCAGCTTGAGCACAGCTCTGTAGTGCATTTACTGGTCTGCAAGTTCAAAGCCCCCTGACAGAGTCAGCACACAGAAAAGGACAAATTTCAAAATGGCAAAGACAAACAATAATAGACAGATTGCAGTTTGGAGCATTGTATTTTGAAAGAGCAAAAGTAGTATTTCCCAATCTCTCATAGATCAATAGCAGCAATACCTCTTTGCATCCTTAGAGTGTAACAGAATAAGCTGATGTTCCTGATTTAAAACACAAGATGGCCCCTTCTCACTTTATTTAGCCAGGCTGCGTGTCTTTCTCTTTACCTTCAGTGATCAGGCTTATCCCTGTCCTGTTAACCATCTGTGAATAACACCACCCACAGCTGTGGTTTTCTTCTAAGAGTTGTCACAGAGGTTTTCAATGATTGAAAAAATATAATTAAATGAAAAGACCTATATGGGATTAATTGCAGCAGTAACAAATTAATCAGGGGTAGACAGCATTTAGATTTTAGTAAAAATATGAATACAGCCACCATGCCTTAAATGCTCTATTTTACAAAAAGCCCTTGTGTGTTACATGTATGTTAATATGGGTATGGAGACCACTCTTACAGTTCTAAGGGTGGTACTATGTGCATTTTTTTAAGGTATGAGAGCCGAAAACTAAAAGTGATCAGTTCTGATACCATAAAAATGCAAGTTAGACCACCGTTACAAACATAAGAGCAGTTTATGTGGCAGTAGTAACATATTGATCAAGATAGCTAAATGATTTAGTCATACTACTGCCAAATATCCTACCTCTTGGAGACGGGCAGTGATTTTGGCTATTTTAAAAGCTGGTAAACCATCTCAGATATGTGATTCATATAGGCCAATCTTGGTATTAAACCAAGATTTTAAGATTTACTATTCTGGCACACCAACTAGATGATAGTTTACCTCATTTAATCTACCCAGACCAATCAGGCTTCATAAAGACCAGGCAAGCAGACAATATTAAGAGGACCCTATACATTCTAACCACACTCATTTAACTAAAACTCCACTGTTAGTCTTAAGTTTAGATGCCCAAAAGGTATTTGATAGTCTCATGGTCATTTTTACAGTTTGCCCTTATAACATTTGGATTTCCCACTACTTTTTTAGATTATATTAAAGGGATCTACAATAACCAGAGGCCAAGATTAATGGGTCGCACTTGACACGCTTCCCTGTCCGTGGTACACGATAGGCATGTCCCCTTTCCCCATACCTTTTTGCATTGTGTGTTGAGCCCAATACCTTCATCAGGCAGAACAAATACATGGGGTATTCCATAGAGAAAACACAACAAAACAAAGTGGCATGTTATGCAGATGACCTCCTATTATACATCACTAACCCGGAAGAGTCTTTATTGGAGCTGGATAGGAAACTGCAGCAAACTGAACGGGTCTTGGGATACAAAATTTACCAGAGTAAGACAGAGGTCCTGATGCTTCAGAACTCTCTTTCCACCCAGGGAATGCAGAAATATCCCTATAAATGGAATCGACCTCTATCACTTATTTGGGCATAGCCCTGACACCAGATCCCACCCAAATCTTCCCTTAAAAACTGACTCGTTATTTTCACAGATAAAGGCTGATCTTCAAAGATGGAAACAGCTTCTGATCTCCCTACTTAACAGGATACAATCCCTACAAATGAACGTTCTCCCACGGATTCTGTATGTTGCAAAATATTTCATATCCCCTGTCGAGACAGGAAATAAATCAGTGGAATAAAATAATTTCTGCTTGTCTATGGTAAGGGGATATACCTTGGGTGGTCTTTAAAAAATTGCAACTACTTAAGGATAGAGGGGGTCTAGCCCTCCCCAATATAACTAATTATGCTCTTGCGCCACAGTATTCACTCCTATATCCCACTGGCTCAATATTTATACACCAACTCCTCAATGGGTACAAGAAGAAAAGGATCTCTCTACAATCCCTCTGGACTATTCGATGATTTTCCAAACATGCCGGCAGGAAATCCATGACATAAAATCCTTTTTCACTAGATCAATTCTCTATTTCTGATCAGACTTCTTTAATAGACCAGAAAATAGAGAGGGAGCTAGATGAGTGGGTATCCCAGCACTTGACCCCAGCAACTTTAGATTCTGGATTCCATGCCTGGATGAAAAAAAAAAATCTGATATATATACGTATCAGTTTTACACAAATGGCTTATTTAAGTCCTTTACTCTATTACCAACTGAACATGCTCTCCCGCAGAGGGACTTCTACAAATACTTACAACTCCGCCATTATATTTCGACCACCCTGGGATTAGATTTAACTTCTGTGAAAATACCTCCTTTATTTACACTGTTTATCCATATCACAAAGCCATATCAAACTGCCCAGCCTCCCTGATGGAGGACACTTAGCTCAGTTGGGAAGCTGACCTAATGACAGAATTCACCCTTAATGACTGGCATAGATCTGGCAGCATTGGCACAAAGTAAGACGTTCTTACGGGTGGCAAGAATTTAGTTGGAAAGTAACTATACGCTATTTCCATACCCCTCAGATTACAGCTAAATATTCAATGAATATTCATCATGCTGGTGACACTGTGGATGTGAGGTCACACGCATACACACATATTCTGGTTCTGCTCGATCCTCTCTGAATTTTGGGGAGGGGTGGGAGAGGTCCTAGAAAAACTCTTTCCTATTTTGCGGACTCTTGCACCCGAGACAGCTATGTTGTTACACTTCCCCAAAGAGGTAAACAGAAACATCAGATATATTTAATCAGTATATTGCTTACAGCAGCTAAAAAAGTTACAACTCAGCTTTGGCTTCAGCCTTCTCCTTCATCATTGAGACAATGGGGAAGATAACCATTTGTGATATTTATAAAATGGAAAGTAAGACAGAGGCCCTACAGAATAGAACCCCTATAATATCGAACAGGTGGACCGTGTGGTTTTTATATATAGCACTCTTTCAACTGGACTTCGTTCCTCAGGGTGGTTGGGGGGGGTGGAAGAGGTCAGGATTGGCCTGGCCCACCAATTCTTAAATTCTTTGGGATAAAAGTTCTACAGCAATAAGAAACTACTGGGTTCTCTCAAGATAGTAGACACTTTCCTTAAGAATACCCCCACCCCAAAATACACCTACATAAGTTTTCTTTTAACAGCCTAAAACAAGTGTACTGTCAAGGATTATTTTATATTGTCAGTCTACATCAGTTATTTATAGATTATGCTGTATTATAACACGGGTTCTGAAAATACTGTCTTCTGACTCATCCAAACAGGTCATCTGACCACTGTTGAATCCCTGATATACCCACAGTTGCATGTTCACAGGGCTTTATTTTACTATTTTTGTAGGTAAACCTCTAACATAGCATTGCCCATGTTATAAGAGGACTAACCAAGTCCAGGATATGAGTTTACTGAACATTAATCCATGCCTGGGTGGTTGAAGTCACTCTGCTTCACCTCATGACCCCAACACCCCCCCCCCCGGCATGGATTAATGCTCAGTAAACCCAGACCCTGTTGTGGGTTAATCCCTCCATGTACCAGGCCTTATGTTGGTGAATCGTAATGATGATGCAACCCTGTAAAAACAGTAAAGAATCCATGTTTAAAAAAAAAAAAAGATCAATTATTAATGTTTTGAAAAACAAATCCTATAAAAAAAAGCCTGTTTCCAGGGATCCTGTGTGTAAATCATTCTTTTCAGAATAAAAGTGCCTCACACAGAGGGGGAAAGGATGCATCAATGGGTCAGAACTGCTTCCTTGACCTATAACCAGCTGAAAGTTTATAATAACTATAACAATCTGTAGGATTATATTAGTAGCAAGTCGGTAACTGTAAGCTAAATATCCCTATATCATCTTATCCTTTAGTCGCATATTGCACTTAAATTTGATTGATTTGTGGATTCTGCTTTAGGGGGAGAACACATTGGTAAAATTAATAGAGGTATAAGTGCTGGCCAAGGGTGGAGCTGGTACAGTCCAAAGGTGCACCACTTAGATAACTACGGCATGGATAGAGCTAGCACGGGAGGGGGTAAATGGATACACAAGCAGTTTAACAGGGAGGATAGTGGAGTGTAACAATTGTGAAGCGGCAGTGTTCATGGGGACACTGTGGAATCTAGGGGGCTGCCCAGTGTGCATGAGATTTGAATCTTGACACTTTAAAAAGTGAGATTAGATGCCTTACTGATAAATTCATGAACTTGTTGGAGACAGGTTGGCAAGGAACTCAGAGAATAAAGGGAGGAGAGAGCAGAACCAAACAGCTGCACAAGGTGCCAGGAGGGAACCTTGCAAGCAGCATGGGGAGTCATATTAGGAAGAACTAGAGAGAAAGGGGGGAAAGCAGCAGTAAAATCAGTGAAGAGGGGGAAGGAGACCGCACCCTAAGGGCCCCCAGGGGAACGCAGGAAAGCATCATCTTTAACATGCCAATTACAAACAAATACAGGGTGCTAGAAGGATGGGGCCAAGGGACAGAGGAAAGAGGAGGGGCTGAGGAGCCACCAGCAAGGGGCAATGAGGGAGGAGGGGTAAGGGTGGAGGGGATAATTCGCAGATTCAACCGAGGGGTAGAAGGGAAGACGATGGGAAGCAGAGCGCTAAGATATAGGGGGGATGAGGAAGAGGGTGGACATAGGCAACCTAGATGAAAGGGAGGAGTCCAAGGGCCCAGGGGAGGCTGGGAACAAGGGGGGTAAATGTCCACACAGAGACAAGGATGAAGAAGGGTGGAGGAGGCACTGAAACGGGTATAAAAAGCAGGGAAGTAATGGAGGAAAGGGGGAACTACTTCATAGAAGAGGAAAAATGGGTGGGGAGAGACACACCGGGAGTAGCAAAATAATAGTCATAGGATATTCTGTCATCAAGTGAATAAAATGGGGAAGAGGGGGGACCTCCAGATCAAGACAGTGGTATCCGGCGTGCTGGGATTGGTGGCAGCGAATACACCACTAAGGGTAAAGGAGCTGCTGAGTAAGCAGAGAAGCAAGCCAGACCTGGTGCTGAACATTGGTACCAATGACCTAGCAGGGGAGGAGGTGGAGGTGGTGCAGGAGAGATTTAGGAACATAGCAAGGACATGCAGGGAGTCCGTGAACTCTGCATTTTCAGAAATCATCCCCATCCCTAGGGCAAGCCCTGCTAGAAAAATGAGAATAGACAAATTCAGCTTATGGCTGGAGGAGTGGTGTAGGGAAAAGGGGTATAGTTTTATAGGGAAAGAGGATGATATATGGTCAGACAAAAGACTATACAGCCATGACAGACTTCACCTAAGCTGGGAAGGAAAGAACATTTTAAAAGGTAGATTGAGAATCTACATGGCAAAGGAGCTGGGTTTAAACTGCTAAGTGGGGAGGAGAAGCCAGGGAGGCCAGACAACCTCCCCCCAACATAGTCGATGAAATCAGGGAGGGTAGGGGAAGAGTGCTCAGAAAGAGAAAGATGGGAGGGGAGGAGGATGAAGGGGAAGTGAAGGACATTAAAAGTAACACAGAAGGCAGGGGTACATGGGGGGGATGAAGTGGATGATCATCTCACTGAGTGCGCATAGTATTGGGAACAAAATGGCAGAGATACAAGCCCTCCTGGCCGATTGTGAGGTGGATATAGCAGCTATTACAGAGACCCGGGCCACTGCATATCATGACTGGGATCTATCGAGCCCAGAGTATAAGCTGTTTAGAAAAGATGATAATAATAATAAATTTTATTTCGCACAAGCGCCTTTCAGGCCATCAAGGCGTTTTACAGAAAGATAAGAGCAATCATGATAAAAGCAGTTAACATAATAATAAAATAAACAGAGGATCCAAATTATTCAGTGCCACCAAAAACATGGCACCATAAGAAGGTTTTCAGTGCCTGTTTAAACCCTCCCACAGTCGTGCACTCCCGAGCTGACAGGGTAGAGAATTCCAAAAGGTCGGGGCCACGTGTATAAATGCACAGGCCCCTGAAGATTTCAAACACACCCTTGGAATTTCCAGCAACCCCTCATCAGCCGAATGCAACTGTCGCATTGGGCGGTAAGGCACAAGAAGCTCTTTCCAGTAGTCGGGGCCCAGTCCATGTAGGGCTTTACAAGTCAGTAAACCAACTTTAAAGGTGATCCACCACCTAATCGGTAGCCAGTGAAGATTGCGAGGCACTGGAGTAATATGGGACGCTCGAGAGGCCCCGTCAACAATCGTGCTGCTGCGTTCTGCATGAGCTGCAGGCGGTAGATATCAACCCCAGGAAGCCCTAAGTACAGGGAGTTGCAATAATCAAGGCGTGAGGTTACAAAAGCATGGACCAGTGTAGACAAGTCCCCGGACAGAACCAGGTGCTTAATCCTGGAGATATTCCTAAAATGATGAAAGGAAGTCTTGACAACGGCTGACACCTGAGCTCAAAAAGTCAGCCCGTCGTCAAGCACTATGCCCAGGTTTTGCACCCGTTCAGAGGATAGGATCTGAGAGCCCCCGAGGAAAAGTCCAGAGTGCTGATCAGCCCACAACCCCTCTATCCAGCGACCCGCGTCCACTACCATCACCTCTCTTTCCAGCGTTCAACTTTAACCAGCTCAAGTTCATCCAGTCCTGGATATCGGCAAGGCAGGTATTAAATACCAAAACAGCTCTATCCTGGTCAGGAGCAAAAGACACGTAGAGCTGGGTATCATCAGCATAGCAGTGAAACCTCAGCCCATACCATGTTACAATGTCTCCAAGGGGCAGCATATACACTGCAAACAACATGGGGGACAGCACTGAACCCTGAGGTACCCCACATGGCAGGGAGAATGGGTCCGAGGGAAAAATCCCAGACACAACTCTCTGATTCCTGCCAGTGAGGAAAGATATAAACCACCTGAGGACCATGCCTGTCAATCCACAGATGGATTTCAGACGTCCAAGCAGCACCCCATGGTCTACAGTGTTGAAGGCTGAGGAGAGATCAAGGAGCACCAAGACAGAATGGCTTCTCCGATCTCTCGCCATCAAGAGATCATTGAGCACCTGAACCAGCACCGTCTCCATACTGTGCCTCTTTCAAAAACTGGACTGGAGAGGTTCGTAGATGTTATGGATGGTCAGGTGGTCATCCAACTGTACTGCTACTATTTTCTCAGTCACCTTCCCTATAAAGGGAAGGTTTGAGATTGGTCTGTAGTTGGCCAGAGAATCCGGGTCCAAAGAAGCTTTCTTTGGGGGGGGGGTTACCACCGCCTACCATCGCTTCCTTCAGGGAGCTTGGAAACTCACCAGATTCCGGGGAGAACCGGCCTATCTGTGCCAGGACCAGGCCAATCATATAGAATGACATTGAAGGGGGGTGGCGGCTTATATCAGGGAGGGTATAATGTACACAAGGGAGGAGGAGCAGGAAGGGGAGAACATTGAGACACTATTGTTGCAACTCCAGAGCAATAGGGGAAGAAAAATCAGGTTGGGGGATCATATATAGACCACCTCATTAGGGTTAAAAGATGGATGAACTATGTACACATTTAAGGAATGCAGTGGGGGGGCTGGTAGTGACAGAGGACTTCAGCCTGCCCAAAATAGACTGGGGCACTTCTGCCACATCCTGTGCAAGAAGCCAGGTAATTCTACATGCAATTCAGGATAGCTTCTTGACACAGTTAATGATGGATCCCACCAGAGAAGAGGCACTCCTGGACCTGGTGCTCACTAACGGGGAGCACATCAGTGGGGTTGAAGTTAGGGAGCCCCTTGGTGGAAGCAACCACAGAACAGTGTGGTTCAGTATAGACATGGGCAAGGAGGACATCCCATCAAAGACTAGGACTCTGGATTTCAAAAAAGCAAACTTTAGCAAAATGAGAGAAATGATTAGGGAGGACCTGGGGAACATAGAGAAGGGAATGGGGGTGGAGAGCATTTGGGAATTCATAAAGAATGCCATTCATAAGGCAACAAGCAGTTGCATGAGAATGAAGGGCAAGAAAAGAGGGGCCAGAAAACTAAGCTGGTTCAATGGAGAGGTTAAAGGAATAGTAATGCAAAAGAGGGCAGCATACAAAAAAAAATGGACAGCTAGGGAGGAGGACATAGAGGAGTTCTGGAGGCTGGCAAAGCTAGCAAGTGAGGTGCAGAATGCAAAGCACAGAAAGAGCTAAAAATAGCTAAAGGAATAAGGAAGGATGAAAAAGCCTTTTTCAACTAAATAAGAAAAACGAGGGACAAAAAGGATAGCATAGTCAGACTCAAGAATGGGGATGATTGGGTCACAGAGGACAGGTCCAAGACAGAAGCATTAAACCAATACTTCTGTTCCGTTTTCACAAGGAAGAAAGGGGGACCAATGCCAGAAGTGGGAATAGTGGAGGAGGGAGCTGGGGGTGACCCATTTGGGACCATAGGGATGGAGAGGTTGAGGGAAGGGCTGATGGCACTGAAGGTGTATGTCTCCAGAGCCAGATGAGATACACCCCAGAGTGCTCCGGGAGCTGGCTGATGAACTGGCAGGCCAGCTAGCAGCCTTATTCAACAGCTCCCTGGACTCGGGGGTAGTGCCAGAGGATTGAAGAACTACACACGTGGTGCTACTCCACAAAAGTGTACCAAGGGATGATCCAGGGCCAGGCAACTATAGGCCAGTCAGCCTGACCTCGATAGTGTGTAAGTTTATAGAGTCAATAGTAAAGGAGGGGCTGGTGAGGTATATGGAGGGCAGTGGCCCACAGGACAACAAAAAGCATGGGGTTGTGGCGGGCAGATCGTGCCAAACAAACTTAGTGGAGTTCTTTGACTGAGTCATGAAGGCAGTAGACAAGGGGCAGGTAGTGGATGTCATATATCTAGACTTTAGCAAAGAATTTGATTCGGTGCAACACAGGAGGCTAATCGCAAAACTGAGGGGACTAGGGGTAGGGGAAAGAGTAGCAAGATGTGTTGAAAATTGGTTGGGAGGGATAACGCAGAGGCTGATAGTAGGAGGGGAATCCTCTAATGCAGTGGAGGTCACCAGCGGGGTTCCACAGGGGTGAGTGTTAGGTCTGGTACTATTTGTTATCTTCATAAGAGACATGGGGATGGTATCCAGGACAAAATGTGCTTGTTCGTGGAAGTCACCAAGCTCTATGGAAGGGTGGATACACAGAAGGGGATACAAGAGCTGATGTGAGACTTAGCCAGACTGGAGAAATGGTCAGGGATCTAGCAACTGGGGTTCAGTGCCAAAAAGTGTAAAGTGATACACATCGGGGCAAAGAACCCACAGGCAGAGTACTACTTGGGAAAAGTACAGATAGCTGGGACTGAGAAAGAAAAAGACCTGGGGGTTATGGTAACAAGTGACCTGAAACAGTCATCTCAATGCAAAAAGGCAGTGGCAAAAGTAAACAGGATGTGGGGATGTATAGCAAGGGGGATTAGCAGCAGGAACAGCGAGGTAATCATGCCCTTGTATAGGTCACTGGTGAGACCACGTTTGTAGTACAGAGTGAGGTTTTGAAACCCATACGTAAAAAAGGACATCAGGCTGCTAGAGGGGGTGCAGAGGGGAATAACTAAGATGATCAGGAGACAACAGGATAGGTCATACGAGGAAAGGTTGGAAGCACTGGGGATGTACTTCCTGGAGAAGAGCAAGCTAATATAAGGGGTGCTAGCTGCACATTCGAGCAGACTTGATAGACCTCTAGGCCTTTATCTGCTGGCAAATTTCGTATGTTCGTAGGCTGAGGGGGGACAAGATTGAGACCTTCAAATACTTGAAGGGTGTAAATAAAGTTGAATGAGAAAGTCTCCAATGAAAGAGAGAACACCACGACAAGGGGGCATAGTCTTAAGCTGGTGGGGGGGAGATACAGGAGAGACGCAAGGAAACATTTCTTCACGGAAAAGGTGATCATGGCCAGGAATGAGCTGCCAGAGGAGCTGATAGAGGCTAGGACAGTCGGAGCTTTTAAAAAGGCATGGGACAGGCACAAAGGGAAACAAGGGCACAGAGGAGGTGATGGGAGAGAGGGGAGGAGGGACATGAGGCACTGATGAATAGCCAGTTCTCATCAACAACATGAGCAGACTTGATAGGCCAAGTGGTCTTCTCCTGCTGGCAGCCTTCTTATGTTCATATGCATCTACATTCTCTGAAATATTCATGGGGAACTTAAAACTGTTATCATGATTCCCTACCAGATAGCTAGGAAACTTTACAAAACTACAATCTGATAGCATTTACTGTAAAATGTTTAAATACCAGTAACAAAATGCAAGATTGAGGTACAGTGCATCAGTTAGTGTTACCAGATTAGGAAATTGGAATGCAGTTGTAAACAGAGTGATAAACCTGCATGAAGCTTATCTATTGAAACTTGAATTTTCTTATTGTATGCAATATTTATTTACTTATTCTATTTGGTTTTTGTTGATCGGAAAAGAGGGGCTTGAAGGATAAATCTGCATGAAGCTTATCCATCGGAACCGGAGTTGTCTTAATTATGCAATATTTATTCAATTTTTGTTAACCATGAACGGAGGGCTGGACAGTACTGCCCATTTTCAGTCTCATCCCATTGTGGGGGAGGGGGGATACAGATATTAAGTGAACCAGATTAAGCTGCTGATGGAACATTAATGAGCGTGGGCATTTTTTGCTAAAACAACTGGGAAAATTCCCCTTCTTCTCGAGAAGTGCCATGGGATCTTTTACTGTCCACCTGAACAGCCAATAGGAAAGACATTTGGGACCTGGGTTTAACATATCTTCCAAAGAATGGCATTTAGAGAGATACCTCAGAAAGCCTATCTAGTGCTATAAGGATTACTGTACTGAGTTTCACATTTTAAAGTGACGGGATGTAAAACATTCAAGTTTCACCATTAATCATTCCAAAGTGTAGGAGAGCTCAGCATACCAAATCAACAGCACCTATGTATAGCATTTCCCAGAGCAGTGAGAAAATGAAAGTTATCTGCTGGTATTCAACGATGGGTGCTTAGCATTTGACCACTTGTTATTCTTACAATGGTATAACAGCCATCCCTCTATAAGAATGCAATAATATGCAGATCTATAAAATTATTGTATAGTGTGTGGTGGAACATGGTTATGGATGGAAATCCATCCCTAGAATATCCTTGTGCTGGAGTAGCTACGTCATTTTGTTGTTGTGCTGCACTAGGTACGTAGCTACTGCAACACAACAATTTTAACATCCATGCGTGCTCACCTCACAGAACATGTGGCTCAGATCACCAATGTTGGTACAAAGTAAAGAGTGTCAGCGATCATGAAAGCCGCTTTTTTTTTAAAATTTTCAATACCACGAGTGCCTAGACTCCTGCTGTTGTGTGTGTGTGTGGGGGGGGATTATACACTATCCACTATATGCAACAAATTTGAGTAGCTATCTCAGTGTTGCCATGGCAACTAAACCTCTCGAGCTTCCTACTCGAGATTTAAATAGTTGCCATGGCAACCTCTGAAAGGCTACACATGCTTGTTGTGTACAGTGGACCATATATTTTACTATATGCATTTCATTTACAGAACAATTACAAACCTATGAGTTTAGCGCTTTGAGATTTGCCAGTTGTTTCTCAATCACAAGATTGATTTTTTTTTTAAATTTAATTTAGGATTTTGCCCATTCTGGAGATTGACTATGTGGTCAATAAGCTGATGGATGGAATACTGACCAACAAAGGGATGATTTTTGTCCCATCATCTTTGTACATCACTCTGTTGATGAAATGGTAAGCTGCTAACTTTTGTGATCATAGCCATCAGAAGCATATGACTACTTCTGAAATGTTTTAGGTTACTGTGATACAAGCACAACACTAAACAAACTCTAGCCAGAGCCGATAGGGCTATGAAGAGCTACCAAATGACCAAAGTTATTTTCTTGTTGGTTCCATATAGTGCTCTTTAGTCACACTCATCAAAAACTGGCATGCTGCTAATTCAGTCCTCTTGAATTTATTTAGTCAGACTACATGCTGCTGTGTGTGTGTGTGTGTGCCCCTTAGGAATGAGATAGCTAACACAGGCTGCAGCTTCACTGTCTGTAATCTGTCACTGTAGTCTGACTTTCAGTTTCAGTAAATTCCAGACAACATATAATGAGTTAACCTCTCGGTTGCTGAAATAAATAGAGTAAATATATTGGACTGAGCTGGACAGATGATAAAAACACCAGTTTAAAATTTTTTTTTTTTTTGTCCTGAGAAGTTCTGAGGTACAATAAAGTAGCATCCCCCTCCCTTCAGATGCCTTTAACATAGAGCAGCAAATAGCAAAAATCAGAGGGGGAGTGCACTATTTTGCAGCTGTGGAGGAATACTTTCAAAAGTCCAAAAATGGAGTTCCACAATCAGCCATTTTAGAGCTACAATCTGATACCAATAGTACTGTAGGCTCCGCCCACAGCCCTAAAAAGTGGTAAGTCTAGTTCTCACAAATGGTAAGACATTGATGACTTCAGAAATCAAAACCATATGTTTACTCTAGGATTTCTAGGAATCCAGTTCAAAGAATTGGATACCTCAGATTATGAGCTTTTTTTCCCCCAGAATTCAGATTTTTGGAATTGAAGGCAAAAAATCCTAATTCTGAAAAAAAAAAAAAAACAGATTTGATTTGAATTCAGAATCTGATTGGAATCAGACTCAAATTCCACATATGTTTACATAATAAAATCCTGTAAGGCAGTACTAAAGAACAACTACCCCCTTCCCCTGGCCCCCTTACTTTAAGGATGCTGGCTTGCTGCATGCTGCAAGGCATCCCCTCCATTTAGCTATGCTAGAGTTCGTGGTCCCACTGTGTACTACTGCCTACTGGTGCTGGTTCCAGACTCCAAATCCTCCATGCCATGGTGCTGTCCAAAGAAGAAAGACCCCATCCTCAGCAACCCACTACAGACCATCATCTGGCACCATCATATACCCACTGCCATGTCCCCCCAACTAGTTGCCAGTCCAACCTATTTCCAAGTCTTATGTAGCATGATCAGTACCAATACTGAAGATTTCACACTCTTTCCAATGTCCATTGCAACTGAGCCCACCAGAGGCTATCATGATCCACTCTGAGTCACATGGAAAAATCAGTAATGGAGGTGGTCATCTTGAACAAAACCCTGGGTTATCCATCGGACGCCTTACTCAGCACAGCCCAGGTAATGGATCAGTTGAAGCATATTAGTCACTGCATGTGGTTGGCCAGTTTGGTGCGCTTTACAAACATTAAAGGCAAAATCCCAAATTGTAATCCTGGCTGATTGACCAATCCCATTGCACACTAGTCCCAAACTGTGGTTCTGTTTCAACATATGATGGGTCACAGGACCCACAAGCTGTGATTTGGTACTCACAGCTACGCAGGGGTTAGTTAGTCTGCATTTCTGGCTGCAGTCCTGGCTGAATGTACCTGCTCCATTCTGTAGTCCTGTGTCACACCTTCAACGGGTCCTGTAGCTCTCGTCTGCTGGATGTTCTCTCTCTGGTGCCTCACACAAGTCAAGCTGGGTCCTCACTTCATCAGTTTAAGGTGTCTTGAGGATCCCAGGCCTCTGCAGCTCACCTGGCAATGAACCAAGGCAACCGTGTTTGCTGCTGTCACCCAGCTGTGGTGATCAGCATGGTGGTTTACACAGTGCTGGCTGTGGCACAGTTGCAGACCCTTGAAGGCAGAGCAAGAAAAATGTCTAAGCAAGACTTGCAACAGGAAATCACCAATGTCTCATATGTAGTGGGTGGGGTAGCCCTGATGTGTTCTGTCAAACTAGCCTGTGGCTACACCCTCTGCTTTTTGGAAAAAGCAGCAGAAAACTTGCTATATGATTTAAAAGTCTTATTGAATTGCTATTGCCCTGATGTTTTGCCTACATGACTTCTGGGGATTTCTGTAACCAGAAATTTAAAACAATTTCATTAAATTATTTGAAAATAATTATTTCTACAAATCAAATATTTCTTTCTAACATGAAAGCACTGTCTGTCTTTTTAATCTATACCTTCTCAATCAATTATCTTGCCTTCTGCTTCTTGTTTTTGTGTGTGCTGCCTGTAAAATGTAAACAAGGTGGCCATGGCTCGTGTATATTTCAGGTTATACACACTCTACATTAGTTCAGTTACCGGTATAATTGTGCCACCACATTCACCAGAAGTGCAAAATTCTTGGGCTAATGAGCCCTCCCTTTTGATCCATCTCAGATGCTCTGCACCCACACCACCAGTACTTGGAATTTCTGAACCTGAAGTTCATATCTAAATCTTGTGAGTTCTATCTTCTTGAAATATTTTAACAGGAACAGCAATAAAGTTAGAGCAATGCAAGATGTTGTTTCTTTTTTACTAATTTGTTTATTATTAAAACTTAACTCTTGGTTCATTTTCCTTTTATTCAAAATGGTGTTTAGCCAGGGTTCGACCTTAACATATATTTACTAGTCCGGGGCATAGTTCAGATTGCCTCGGACTAGTGCAGATGCCTCCCTACCTGTCCGTGAGGGCTAGTGCAGTTTTTGTCTGACCGCGGATGGTAGAGGCAGCATGTAATCCTGTTCAGAGCAGGAGCGGTACAATGCAGCAAAAGTGTACCAAGCGCCTGGAGGCCTGAAACGGCTGCAAGTCAGGAAAACTAGCGGTGGTAGACCCGAACTCCCAGAGGTTCCTTGCGGGGGGGAGGGTTCTAAAAGGGTATTCTGTTGGCTTACAACATTTTATGCGCGGTAGTATTGTGCCATTCCATTGGCCAGCCCTCCGCAGTTCTTGAGTCGGCAGGGAGGGGAAGCAGTGGCTGGGAACAGCTCCGGGCGTCTGACGTCAGAAGAAAGTCCACCAATGAAGGATTTCAGATGCAGCAGCAGGCAGGAGTAGGAGCAGGTGATTAGAAGAGCCATGAATCTGTAGTATGGGCGGACACAACTCAAAGCTGAAGACATCATTGGGCCATTATCAAAGTATGCGGCGCTCATTGGTAGCAAGCGGAGGTGGGGTGGAGCCTCATTGCTCTGTAATACTGAATGTAAGCTGGCGTTTTCAAATCAAAAACGCAGAAGATTTGAAAATGCATGGACGAGAAAGTGGTGAAGAAATGAAGCAGAAGGACTAACTTCTACAGGCTGTGTTCCGGTGATGGCGAGAGCTCATTGAAGATTGGCTGTTTCAGCGGTTGGCGGTGAGACTATTTGGGAGATGGGAGTGCTGTTTCAGGGCATGGGTCAGGGAGTGGAATGCAGTCGACAGTGGACTTCTGAGATGAGCAGGTTGGAAGCTGGATTCAAAGAAACATTAGTCGCCACTGCCAAAGAACTCTACTCGCTCAGGTACAGTTGGACTCTATGTTTTGGGGGGATGATTTTGAGGTTGTATGGGTGCAGGGAGAAATGTGTCTTCTGGTTGTTAGCTTGCTCGCAGACTTGTGAACCCTTTGAAAATGTAGAAAAGCAGCTGAATTTCTTGAACTATGTCTGGGCTGATCATACAAGAGTACTCGAGGCCAAATTACCATGAATGATAAAAAGTCCCAAGTCATTAGCAAATGAAGTGTGTGACTCTAAAAGGGTTTAATTACTTCCCTGAAGGGATTCCCTAATGTTACATTTATTAGTATTTTTTTCTGACTACATTTCACATATATAAACATTTTGCCAGCTCTGCTTTCCAGTTCACACTGTTTTGAGAGTGCAGAAGTGTGTAGGTCTGTGGTTGCCATCTCAAGATCTGTGAAAAGTAGAATCTCTCTAAAATGTATTATATGAAAAATACTGCCAGTGGCTACTGCTTATTCTGTTTTTTTGGGGGGGGGTTAACTGCAGGGGAGGGGTGACTGGGTATGTGGAAAGTGCAATTCTCCTGCATTTTCTGTGAGGAGCAAACTGGAAGCTGGAAGAAGCACTCAAACAGAGAGAGCACTACACTCAGGTACAGTGAGACAGTCAATGTGTTTTCTGTTTTTTTTTCGGGGGGGAAATTTCAAGGTTGTGTGGGCATGGGGAGAAGAATGGGCCTTCTTGTTCTGAGTTTGTCTGCTGTGTTGTTATATGAAACATATTGCCAGTGACTTTCTGTGTGCTTCTTTGGTTTTCCTCATTTTCCCATGCGTTTTGCTGTTGACTTTGAGTGCGGACTAGTGCAAATCACTGCGGGCTAGTGCAATTTTTCACTGACTTGTCCTGCTGCCTAGTGCAAAAAAAACTTAAGGTCAACCCCTGTGGAGTTTAACTGTGGGAGCAGCTCCTTATAATATTACTCTGAACAGTTGCTGGAAACAGAAAATTATACAATGGGTATAGAAATTGAGCACACATCCTCTAATCTCATTGGCTACCTGGCACTCCTCTCTCATTGTAAAAGCTGCAATCACCCCACAGGAAGAGGTACCAGGCAGCCGCATCTCTAAAACCCATCCGACCCCTGAAATTGCCAACCAAAGCCGCCATATTGAACACCACTAAACTGCCGTGTACCGCAGCTGACCACGACATTCAAACAGACTTGAGTTTGAAAATTTCACTGCTCCACAAACTAAGATGCCAGGCAGCCTCTCAAGCTATCACTGTCCGTAAATCACTGCGAGACCCATCTCAGTCCACCGTCCCGACATCTTTCTCATCAGCTTACACCGCTTCACAAAATAAATACCGCCAGTCATTAAAAAAACAAAAACAAATGGATACCTCATTCACCTTAACAGATGAAACCCTACAAACAGCACACTCCCGAAAATCCAGCACAAGAAAATTCTGCCCACAATGTGCTATCCATCACCTTTTTGGCATCTCAACTGGCTCCTTGCTCACATCCCGGCCCCCCAAAACATGCTGCAACTGAGAATCATGAAGCAAAACTGCGTATCCTCAGTAGCAGGGCGGCTCCAGCAATCGAGGAGTATTTTTTTCCAGCACAACAATAACTACAGTAATAATTGGGTAAAACGGGAAAAAACTTTTATTTATTATTTTCTATGTGCCCCAAAAAGAGGACATTGTATAATCGCAATATGCCACTGATGATGAGAGATGTTAGGATTTGCCCACGCTTGCGGTTTTGGCCACCGGCTGCGCCTTGTGGCCAAACAACACCCCAGGGCATGGGTAAATCCTGGCATCACCAACACCCTCTGGTGGTATATTGCTTAATTATGCTATGTTGATTTTAGTAAACTGATCAAGTAAGATGTATTACAGTTCAAAGTGAAATGTCTACTTACTATTCCCTTCTCTTGTAATATTATTGATTATGGTAATGCTGTTAGTTTGCCCTCCTATGGTTTTGTATGCCTTCTGTGGCTCTAAAATGAAAAAAAGGGCATTTGCTATTAGCACTAACTAAACTGAAGCACCGGTTACATTTAAAGTGCTCACAATTGCAAACTGCTGATAATAATCTTTCCATTCTTCCCTTTCAGTCCAGGGTCAGGATGTGACTATTGGGCAGCAGCGCAAGGCACTCTGAAGCATCGCCTCTTTTACTCACAGCTGGCAGAGCATGTTGATGCGACAAGTGAAGTCACTAGTTGCCTGGAGCATCCATTGCATAGGCAAACACTCACAGAACTGCACAGTGTGTGTGCTGCAGCTTACGCTGCAAATACTGTGCACAAAACCAATATAGCCTTCTTATTCCTCTAAGTGGCTCTTGTCATTTAACTCTTATAGAAAGGTTACATGTGAAGCTTTGAAGACTATTCACTGTTAATGATTCTTAAAGGGGAACTGTCATCAGCAAGATTTCTTAATGACGGAAAGCCCATAAAAAGCTAACCTGATTGAGCCAGTTTGTTGATCTGTGAGTCTTTGCAGTCCAGAGTTATTCATATGTAAATCACCCTGTAATTAAGGGCTGGTGGAAGCCATATGTTTTTGAGCTCCTGACAGGAAATGATGTCACTGAGGGCCTAGGTAGTCCTTTGACTGTATTTATTTCCAACAGGTTAAATAGGAAATTGATTTTTATTAAGTGTGTTTTAAGGTGTTATTACAACACTTTCCACATATGTAATAATTGTTTTGAATGTGCATTGAAACTAGTGATTTATCACGTTTACATTTCAAACTGTTAGTAAAAATAATCCATCTTCAGGATTGCTTTAACCTCTAGGATATACAGTACTGCCAGTTGAACATGTCAGTACAGATTTCTGGGGTTGCCACAGTACCACCTTCCGTCTTTTTCCATTCCCTCTCTTACAGCCTTTTCTCTTACAATTTTGTGTGTGAACTCAGGTCTACAAAATGCAAATGTGGCTACGTACCTACTGGCCTGGCATCATTGCCTTCCTGTGCTCCAACAATACACCTGGCAACAAGCTGTTGCTCAGTGTGCCTTTCCTGGACAAAGACAGTAAAAACAATCTGAGCATGTGTTATGATTCTGAAAATATGCTCTTTCTATCTAAATTTGACTTGAAAAGAAAAATAGGACACAATTTTTATAGATGGACAGTATTAAACCATGCACAATCTGAAATGCATTATTAAAAGAGTATTTTACTTATTTTTATGAAGTTAAAAGTCTGACAGTTTCTTACGGAAATACTTTGGATGGAATGAGATTTTGCAATTACAGCACTTTCTACATTTATAATATTTGTTTTGTATGTGAAATGAAACTAGTGAGTTACCATCTTTACATTTCAAACTGTTAGTACAAATAAGGGAAAGTGGAAATGGTTTAACCAGGAAAGGCACACTAAGTTGAAGCTTGTTTTCCAGATGCGACCTGGGAACACAAGGAAGTTAAGTGATTTGCTCAGAGTCACAGAATGCAAGTAGGGGCTGTGGGATTCAAACCCAAGTCTCCAGGTTTGTAGCTCCATGCCCTTAACTGCTGCGCTATACTGCCTCTTAATAATCCAATAGAATTCTGGCATTGTTAAGATAGAAAATCCTATTCCATCCAAAGTATTTCAGTAAGAAACTGTTATACGTTTAATTTCATCAAAAAAAGTAAAATACTCTTTAATTAATGATGATCATTTGTTACATACAGATGACACTTTTATCTCCAGTTACAACCTCCTGTTTAATATTTGTAGTTACAGCCAGGAGGTTGTAATCAACACCTGTCAATCAAGCGTCATCACCACAGAAAGCTAACTGGCGCATGGTTTCACTGTGGGCGGGCTGAACATCTTGCCCAACATGGTGGCTCCATTACCGAGCACCAGTACCAGTACTCAAGCTTTGCCACACACTGTTAAGACAAGTAAGATTTTAAATATTTTTAAATATCTATCTAGTTGATGCTACCTTGAAAATAAAAAAAAATAATCTGGTTGACCTGCCGCTCATACCCTTCGACCGCGTCTTACACTATGCAGCAATGCTGACGAACCACAACTGTCCAGAATCTCGTTACCACTGTAATGTTAAAAAATACAAATAAAGGGGGAGACAGGCAGTGTGTGTGTGTGTGTGTCTGTCTCTGACAGAAGTGCTGCACTAACTGAACTGTGCTGAAAGGGAAAAAGATATCACCATTAATTAAATAAAATAATATATGGGTGTGTGTGTGTGTGTGTGTGTAAAAATAGAATTTTACACACACGCTTGGTGTGTGGTGCTTTTCTAAACCCTTCATGGTTTATGTTGCATCCCACACCTCGGGTGAGTGTAAAATTCAGGTTACACACACCCACCCATATATTATTCTATATTTTAATAATGCATTTCAGGTTATGCATGTTTATCAGTGTTGTCCATCTATATGTTTTTGCAATTAATAAACAAGTAATTGTGTCCTATTTCTTTCTTTTCAAGTCAAATATGGATATAAAGAGTATAATATTTTCAGAATCTTAACACATGTTCAAAACCCATTCTGCTGGATGAACGAAGCTTGTTCACAGCTGTACTGCCAGCTGATAATCAAAAGCTACACATTTCAAGGCTAGTCCCATGATGCCAGGCCAGTAGGTATGTAGCCACATTTGCATCTTGTAGACCTGAGTTTACACCTGAAATTGTAAGAGAAAAGGCTGAAAGAGAGGGAGCAGAAAAAGTCAGAAGCTGGTGCTGTGGCAGTCCCAGAAATCTGTACAGACATGAACACAGCCAGGGTTTAGAAATCCTGATATGGGGCCCCAGTACCTGTTGGCACCACAGAGCCAGTCTTGAGAGCTGTAGTTTTTGATGATCAGATGACAGTACAGCCTAGAGGTTAGAGCAATCCTGAAGATGGATTATTTTTACTAACAGTTTGAAATGTAAAGGTGATAACTCACTAGTTTCAATGCACATATAAAACAATTATTATAGATGTAGAAAGTGTTGTAATGGCACCTTAAAACACACTTAATAAAACAATTGATTTCCTATTTAACCTGTTGGATTAAATACAGTAAAAGGAGGATCTAGACCCTAGGTGACATCATTTCCTGTCAGGAGCCCAAAACATATGACTGCCACCAGCCCTTAATGTCAGAGTGATTTACATATCAATAACACTGGACTGCAAAAACTCAGATAAACACAATGGCTCAATCAAGTTAGCTTTTTAGGGGCTTTCAGACATTAAGAAATCCTGTTGACTGTTCCCCTTTAATTGACTTACTATTTATGAACATACGAAAATGCCAACAAATACTGGCCATATGGTCTATTGAGTCTGCTCGAGTGTGCAACTCCCAGTCTAATCTACTGCAGCTGCCCCCTCCACACCCCTTACCTGTCCATCTGATTTATTGCCCCATTTGTTGACTCCCCCAGCTTCCCGCAATTTTGACCTTACCTTTGACCCTGCCCCACTCCCTCTTAAAACTGCCCACATATTTCAGTTATATCACCTCCTCTGGCAGTGCCTTCCACTTAACTACCACCCTTTCATGAAATAGTGCCTCCTCATTTACCTCCTGAATCTTCCACCCTCCGGTTTCAGACTGGGACTCCCCCTTTTAATCTAAACATGCCCTCAGTACAAACCCTATTCATGCCCTTTAAGTATTTGAAGATCTCAGTCATATCCTCTCTCCCTTCTATCCTCCAGACCATCCCAGCCTTTCCTGATATGATTTGTCCCCCAGCCCAAGGATCATCTTTGTCACCCTGTGCTGGCCCCCCTCCAGTAATTTGACATCCTTCTTTAGATAGGGGCACCAAAACTGCACACAGTACTCCAAATTAGGTCTCACCAGCAACATGTACAGCGGTAGAATGACTTCCTGTCTCCTAGAGGAGATTCCCCTGGCAGTGCACACCAGCATCTTATTAGCCTTGGCCACCGCCTTCCTACACTGCACTGAGTGACTCATGTCCCCTGTGACTAGTACCCCCGGATCCTTCCCCTCCAATGAAGTGGATAACTGCACTCTTCCCCAGCTAGTAGCAATTCCCAAGGTTCCTGGCTCCCAGTTGCATGACTTTGCACTTCTTAGCATTCACCCCAGCTGCCATGTGTCTAACCAGTGCTCAAGTCTTGCCAAATCTTCTTGGATTGCCTGCCTCCCTTCCACACTATCCGCCTCCACCCTGATCTTTGTGTTGTGTGCAAAAAGGCTGATGTTACTCCTAATCCCATCCAGTATGTCGGCAATGAAGATGTTAAATAGCACCAGTCCTAGTACTGAGCCTTGTGGGACCCCACTGGTTACAGCTCTGGGAGTCGAGAGGTCTCCCCCACAATTACCCTTTGCTGTCTGTCCTGCAGCTAGCTCCTAACCCATCCAAAGAGTTTCTCCCCTGCTCCCAGGTTTCTCAGCTTACTAGTCAACCTTCCATGTGACACCAAGTTGAAGGCCTTGCTGAAGTCCACATACAGGACATCCACAGCATGGCCCCCATTGAGTGCCCTTGTCACCCAGTCAAAAAGGTCAACCAAGTTTATCTGGCAACGTCTTCCCAAGACAAGCCCATGTTGCCTATCATCCTGGAGACAATTCTCCTCCAGAATTATCACCAACCTCTCTTTAAGGATAGTCTCCATTAGCTTCTCCACGATGGAGGTAAGGCTGATCAGTCTGTGATTTTTTCCTTGGGCCCACTCTGTGGAGGGGCACCACATGTCCCTAAGTTGCTGAAATTCATATTGTTGCTGTCAGAACAAAAACGTGACTGATTTGCTGCTGGGGGAAGGAACTTGAAGAGGGCTCAGGCTGCAGTGCCTAATACAAGGGCACTTAGAGAAACGTATGCACATGCAATTTGTTTTGGGGGTTGGGGAGTTGATGGTTTAGGTATCCTGATTACTTAAGCAGGATGTTTATCCAGTTCTACTTGATTTTACAGCATATTTGCAGTTTTACATGGCATAGTAAGTGTACCTCTTATAGAAGTGTGTTACTGGTGCCACTAGTTCCCATTGGGCTGCCCAGTTAATATCTTTACTAAGGCCCCATGGGTGGTTTAAGAAACCCCTTTGGTACATCCACCCTCATCTCTTACTTTTTTCAGCTGTTTGTTGTGGTCCCCCCCCTTCATGGGTGGTGACACATGTTGGACCCCCCAGAACCTCATAAGAAGGAACATTACTTGGGAAGTTTTTCCAGTTCTGCCTGGGCTCCCCCATTGGGCTCTCAATTGATGTCTTCATTAAGGCCCCAAAGGTGATTTAAGATACCCGTTTTGGTACATCCACCTAATGTCTTCCTTTTCCAGCTGTTTGTTGAGGTCCCCCCCCCTCGCAGATGGCGGCACATGCTGGATCCCCCAGAACCTCAGTGATGCTGCGATATGGCCTCAGTCTTTGAAGTATTATGTGACACTTGAGCCTTAATCTAAGTTTCTAATTGTGCTTTTATATTCTAGTATTCTCTTCTTGAGTGCCCTCATTGTTTTGCAAACATATTGGCAATTGCAAGGGCACTGGCAAATATATACCACTGCTTCAGTATTACAAGTTATATGTTCCTTGATCTTGTGTTCCATAAGGGTGTCTGACTGCATCTTTCTTAGATGTGTTCCCATAGGCCCCACAGTGGTCACGTGGCTACATCCTTAAAGGCCCAGCAACAATTTCCTTTCTACTTCTGTAGGTCTTTTTTTCTGTGCACCAATTCCTGTCTTGGGTTTGGTGCCTTCTTGGCTGCCACCCAGCCTCTCGCTAAAAAATACTGATGTCTTTGGGTGCTTTTGTAAAATATGCCAGTGTTCATGTATAATAGATCTCAGTGCTGGTAGGGCCTCATTGAGTAGTAAAAAGTGCCCTGTCCCATTTTCAGATTTCTTTTGGGTGATAAGTAAGTGTATCCTATCTCGAAATATTAGTAACTCTTTGCACTACTATGTCTAGTGTTCTCATTGAAAATTCCCTATCCCTAAATTGCTGCACTGTTTCTTGTCCTTTTTAAAGCACTGAACTGCATTTCTTTTTTAGTGTATAAAAGTGGAGAATAAGGAATACTCTCTCAATTAATCCACATTGATGAAAACGTGAGGCATGTAGAATAGTGTTTCACTCTGTACTCTTTCTGAAGAATAGTTTCCAGGCACACATTCACAACATACATAGTGATATCAAGGAAATCCACTTGTTCTCAACTGTAACTGACCGAATGAATGAAATATTCATGTCACAGTTATCTTACTTCGAAAGGGTTCCTTCAATAGGTCATCACATATAGGACTGGCACCACCTGGCGTCGGGCCGCACGGCAAACTTTTCTAACCGGCCACCATGAGGGACCGCCCTGACGTCACATGACTGATGTCAGCGTGACTGTATATAGTGGGCGGTCCCCAGACCCACCCTCCAGTTCTTTCCCACCATCACCTCGTGTCAGTCGCATCGCAGACTTCTATTAGCGATCATCGTGAAAGTTTCTATCGCGTCGGTATTTTACCTCGCAATTTTCAAATGATTTAGTTCCTTTCTACTTGATCTCTTCTCCAAAGAAAAAGTGCTTGTCTTGTGGCATGCAAAGCCCGCACAAAGCGGTCACCAGAAGTGCATTCTCAGCCTAGGCCCAGACCATCCTATTTCCTCCTGCCCAGAGTGCCAGTCATTCAACCAGGCCACCAAAAAACGGAGACAGCAGGCATTGGAGGCCCACCTTCTTCAGTCTCATTTTGCCTCCTTGGAGAAAAAGATGGAGCACCTCAGGGACTCATCCGAAAAATCTTCTCCTTCTAAAAAGCACAAGGAGAAGTCTAGGGAGCGGACTCACTCCGCAGACGATGCCAGGCTGTCGACAAGCAAGGCTCAGCTACCGCCCAGGAAAAGCTGGACAGTAAGTCAGACAAGACTTCAGCGGATAAGTCAGCCGCTGGCTCCTTTGGCGACCACGCTGCCTCTGCTAAGTCGGTGCCTGGCTCCTCCGGGGACCGTGCGGCGGCTAGTAAGCCAACTCCCCGGCTGGGGGCAGTCTCCCAGTTACAGTCAATAAGTCAGCCGGGGCCTCCACCCCTGACAGCCTGACCGTGCCCACTAAGTCGGCAGTCTCTGATGGCCACACGGGCTCGGTTCCCCCGTTGGGGCCTAACGGCACCTCTCCCGATGTCCAGTGGGACCAGATGGAGAAAGCCCCTCTCCCTTCTCCTCCTTGCTTGCCCACGTCCTCGCATTCACCCTTGGACATGTCCAGTGATGGGATCAGAGGCCCCATCGATTCTGTCAGTGTTTTGGGTACATCTCCACGTTCCCCTGCTGGGGTCAGGATCAGGAGGCTCCTTCATGGCTGTCTGGCCTTCCTGTGGAGGCCCCTTCATTTTCTGGTGGGATACCAGTGCCTTCTCTGACGCCGGTGATCCCAATGACAGTCCTCAGCAGGACACGGGACTGGCCTTTCACCTTTGGCTCGACGCCAGACCTGCCCCCAACGCCAGAGCTCCCTCGTCCGGTCCCGACTCCGGATCCCTTTCCAGCACCGATGCCGACGTGGGTCCCTCTGACATGGGCTGTCCCACCGCTGGACCCTCCTCCAATCTATACAACGGCGGGTCCGACGTGGGTCCCCCAACACCAGATACGATGTCAGAGATTTATTCCAGACCCCAAACTGTACCCCATTACCCCTTTGGGTATCCTGGGGATCCCTACCCGGGGGGTTCCACTCCTGATTGGAGCCATTTTGGGCAGTTCCACCATGGATTCAACTCATATTCTCCCTATATGGGTTTCCAGGGGTACTATCCCCCTCTGGTTGTACCTCCTTCTCCTTCCTTCCCCCCAAGCCTCAGCCAGCTCCCCTCACCCCGTGGTTCTGGATTTCAAGACCATGATTCAGTCTTGGTGGCAGGGGGCCAGATCGGAGTTGGTTACGGACCTGGAAGCTAGACTCCCACAACCGCAGCTTTCTAGGTCCCCTTCCCCGAGCAGCTCTATTTCTACTGTCCATGTCTCGGGGAAGACTCAACAGGATGTTCCCCTGCGGGACTTCAGTCATCGTCCTGTCGAGGAGGCGGAAGATAGTTCAGATGGGAGGGAAGATTCCTCAGAAGAGGAGCATGTGGAGGACCCTGAGGATACGAAAGGAAGGACCTCCCCGAAGTCCCCTATGGAGGATCCTTCCTTTTCAGACCTCTTGAGGGCCTTAAGGGACCACTTCAACTGGGAGTCAGAGGACCAGGATCCTATGAGGCAGAGACTAGCGCAACACCTGGACTTAGAGTCTCTGCCCTCTATTCCGGTCCCCCCATGGGTGGCACCTCATCTGGCAGATGCCTCATTCCATCCTGGCTGTCCCCAAGAGGGCGGACAAGCTCTACTGGGTGCCAAAGGATGCCCCTTTTCTGAAGGCTCATCCCAAGGCAGACTCTGTGGTCATTTCGGCTGCTCATGACTGCTCCATGGCTCCTAAGCACATGAGCACGACACCTCCTGACAAACAGTTGAGGCTGTTGGATCAGTTTGGGAAGAAGGTCTACTCATCGGCCACATGTGCCCTTCGTTCCCTTAGTTACATGGCCCACATGGTGTCCCACCAGAAACAGACTATGGCCAGGCTTGAGGTGAAGGTCCAATCAATGGACCCTTCCCCCCTCAAGGAGGAACTTGCCAAGGATCTCTGCCTCTCCAAGATCTCCTGTAGGCATGCTCTTCGACCCACTTACGACTCTGTCGATTCAGTGGCTCATACCTCAGCAGCTGCCATCACCCTTAGGCAGCATTCCTGGCTTCACCTCTCTGGGCTCGCCAACGTAGTCCAGTCAGCAATTCAGGATGCCCCCTTTAGGGGCTCAGTCCTTTTTGGTGGGGATACCAAGGACATCATAACGGATCTACAGAACAAGGGTGTGGCCCTTAGATCCGTTAGGTCCATGTACCGATCGATCACCCAGTAGCAGCCCTTTCAGAAAAGGACCGGGAGGCAGCAGAAGAATGCTGAGGCGCGACACCAAGGGAAGCATAAGGCCATGGGTACCTGCCCCCAAAAATCAGCGACATTCAAGGGGACCTCCTCCTGAACGTCCTACCACTTCTTATCTCAGGCCCCACTGCATCCTCAGTCTCACGACAGGGAGCAGGTGGAGGAGGAGGTTCACCTGTCATGCGCAGGAGTGGAGAGTGATAACTTCAGACGAGTGGGTCCTGCAACTCATGTCCGTCAGACACACCATCGAGTTTCTGGAGATTCCTCCGGACTCTCCTCCGCAGAAGTCCTCTTACTCCCAGGACCAGGTCCTTCACATTCGTGAGGAGGTCAATTCGCTCTTGCTCAAAGAAGCAATTGAGCGAGTTCCCTTCGGGCAATGGGGAAAAGGCATTTATTCACATTTCTTCCTGGTTCCAAAAAAGACCGGGGACTTCAGACCCATACTCGACTTGAGTCAACTCATTTGGTATGTTGAGTACAAGAAATTCCTCATGCTGATGCTCCAGGGCCTTCTTCCTCTACTTATGGAGAACCATTGACTCTGCACCCTGGACATGCAGGATGCTTACCTGCACATCCCCATTTTCCCCAGCCACTGCTGATTCCTGCGTTTCTGTTTCCAAGGGGAACATTTCCAGTTACGGGCCCTCCATTTGGCCTGTCCTCAGCACCTCAGGTTTTTACCAAGTGCCTGGCGGTGGTGGCGGCGTTCCTGCACTGCAGGGGAATTGCGGTGTTCCCTTACCTGGATGACTGGCTGATATCAGCCCTGTCCAGGGATCTTTTGTTGGAAACTCTTTCTTTCACACTGGACCTATTCAGCCGACTTGGGATCACGGTCAAGCGTTTCCAAGTCATCTCTCATCCCTGCCCAGAGACTGCAGTTTATTGGGGCAATTCTGGATACTGTCCAGTGCAGAGTTTTCCTCCCCCTCAGACAGGGTGGAGACCCTGGTCAGTCAGGCTCGAAAAGTAGCCTCCGTCCGCACCATCCCTGCTCAGGAGATCCTTCGTCTTTTGGGACTGATTGCGCCCTCCATCACAGCTGTTCCCCTAGCAAGGATACACATGAGAATCACTCAGTGGTCATTACGGGTGCAGTGGGATCAGCTTCTAGATGACCTGTACCATCCGGTCCTGGTTTCTTCAGCGGTCCAGAGGGATTTACAGTGGTGGAAGGATTCTGACAATCTTTCCCTGGGACTTCCATTCTGAAACCCTGCACCAGCAGCTACCCTCACCACGGATGCCTCGAATATGAGGTGGGGAGCTCACCTGTGGGAACATCAAGCTCAAGCCCTTTGGTCAGGCCTGGAGACTTCTCTCCACATCAATGTTCTGGAGCTCAGAGCGGTCCTGTATGCCTTACAGGCCTTTCAGACTCTGCTACCAAAGGGAACACTGCTGATCCAAATGGACAATATGTCGGTAGTTTGGTACATCAATAAACAAGGAGGAACCCGGTTGTACCCTCTTTGCAGGGAGGTGATCCGGGTGTGGAACTGGGCAGTCCAGCATCTTCTGGTCCTAGTGGCTGTGCACGTTCCAGGTGTTCTCAACATCCTGGCAGACAGTCTCAGCAGGACTCGGACCCTCGCCCACGAATGGGAACTGCATCAGGAAGTGGCGGAATCCATGTTCCAAAATTGGGGGTGTCCGGAAATCGACCTTTTCACCTCCCAATTCAACGCAAAACTTCCCAAGTTTTGCTCACTCGCTGCAGAGCAAGGTGCTTTCTGGAGCGATGCATTGTCTCTATCATGGACAGGGAAATTTTTGTACGCTTCCCCCCCATTTCCCATTCTGCAGAGGGTTCTCCTCAAACTCCAAGCTGAGGGGGCCAAGATGATCCTCATCGCCCCTCTCTGGCTGAGACAAATCTGGTTCCTGTTGTTGCAACAGCTCTCCAGGGAATCACCAGTTCCACTTCTGCTGACTCACGACCTCCTGACTCAGGATCAAGGTCATCTGGTTCATCCGGGGCTCAGGACCCTGCATCTTCATGTGTGGCTCCTGCAGATATAGCAATTTCTCACTTTGGGGTTTCCTCCAGGGTTGCTCGAGTCCTCATTGAGGCCAGAAAACTGTCCAACTGTTCCTCTTATGCTTTGAAGTGGAAGCGGTTTTCTATTTGGGCGGCTGCTAAAGGTTGGAACCCTTTCTCCTGCTCAGCCTCCCAAGTCATGGAATACCTCCTTCACTTATCGGACTCCGGTCTGTCGTAGTCTTCTTTAAAAGTCCATATCTCTGCTATCTTGGCGTATTATGAGCTAGTGGATGGTAAACCCGTGGCTCAGTTGGAGGTCTCAAAGACCTTTTTGAAAGGGATCCTCCATCTGAAACCCCCATCCGCAGCCCAGCTCCACCTTGATTTTGAACTTCGTCTTGGAAAAGCTCACCCTTCCTCCTTTCAAACTGGCTATGAGCTGTGATCTGCCCTTCCTGTCCTGGAAGGCACTCTTTCTGGTGACTATCACCTCAGCCCGAAGGATTTCGGAGCTTCACGCTCTAGTCTGCAAGGAGCCTTACTTGATTTTCCATAGGGATCGGTCGGTCCTCAGAATGCATCCGAGGTCTCTTCCCAAGGTGGTGTCAGAAACCATGCTGAACCAATCAGTGGAGCTTCCAGTTTATTACCCCTCCTCCACTAACAGAGGTGAGGCACTCCTTCACACGATGGATGTCCATCGGATTCTCTGGTGTTATACCCATCAGACTAAAGAGTTTCACTCTTGTGACCAGTTGTTCCTTTCTTTTGCCCCGAGATCAAGGGGCAAACCAGTTTCTAAGCAGGGCCTCTCAAAATGGTTAGGCAACTGTGTTTGGTACTGTTACCAGAAGTACGGAAAACCTCTTCCAGGTTCCATAAGAGGTCATTCTACTAGGGGCATGGCTGCCTCTGCGGCCTTCCTACAGAATATTTCTATGGCTGACATTTGTGCTGCCGCTACTTGGAACTGTCCACACCTTTACCAAACATTACAGTCTGGACATTGCTTCCAGGCAGAGGGCTGGCTTTAGCCTAGCCATCCTGCAGAGCCTTCTGTCATAAGCTGGGTCCATTCTGGCCTTCAGTTTTCCACTGGAGTTTGTTTTCCTCCTCCCTAGTTTCTCTCAATCTCTCCCTGGAGGGACTGCTTGGGACTCTGTCCTATATGTGATGACCTACTGAAGGAACCTTCTCAAAGTAAGATAGTACAGTTATGTGGGAACTTACCATAACAGTAGATCTTCAAGAGAGGTTCCTTCAGTAGGTCATATTTTTCCTTCCCTCCTTCCCCTCATTTTATTTTTTACAGGGACGCCAATTCCTGTTCGCTCCTGCTGTAAGGCCTATTCCTGGCTCCAGAGGGAGAACTGGAGGGCGGGCGGGGGACCGCCTACTATATACAGTCATGCTGATGGTCACGTGACGTTGAGTGGGTGGTCCCCCGTCAGGTATTGCTAGAAAAGTCTGCCGTGTGGCCTGACGTCTGACGATGACCTACTGAAGGAACCTCTCTTGAAGATCTACTGTTATGGTAAGTTCCTACATAACTGTACTATCTTACTTTGAGAGGGTTCCTTCAGTAGGTCATCACATATAGGACAGAGTCCCAAGCAGTCCCTCCAGGGAGAGATTGAGAGAAACTAGGGAGGAGGAAAACAAACTCCAGTGGAAAACGGAAGCTATTGCTAGAAAAGTCTGCCGTGTGGCCTGACCTCAGGGGGTGCCAGTCCTATATGTGATGACCTACTGAAGAAACCTCTCTCGAAGATCTACTGTTACGGTAAGTTCCTACGTAACTGTATTTTTAGATACTGTACGCACATACGAACATACAAATGTGCCAGCAGAAACAGACCACCCGGTCTATCTAAGTCTGCTCGAGTGTGCAGCCAATACCCAGTAGTTTGCAGCTGACCCACCACCCTCCCCTTTGTCATCCCACTGCCACTCCCTACCTCCCCCACTCTGACTCTCCCCTGTCCCATGCCCTTTTGAAGCTGTTCACAGATTTACATGATACCATCCATTCAGGTAGGGCATTCCATTTTGCTACCACCCTTTCTGTGAAATAGTGGCTCCTCATTTCCTTCCTAAATCTTCCCCCCCTCTATTCTTAGCCCATGCCCCCTGGTGACCCTCCCCCTCTTTAATTTAAAGACCCCATCTGCCCCATCCTTATTGATTCCCCTCAGATACTTAAATGTCTCTGTCATGACCCCCCGTCCTTCTATCCTTCAGGGTGTACATATTCAGGTCTCCCAGCCTGCTGTCATAGTCTCTCCCCTCCATTCCACATGTCATCTTTGTTGCCCTCCTCTGCACCCCCTCCAGTAGCCTGATATCTCACTTTAGGTATGGCCTCCAAAACTGCACACAGTACTCTAAGTGCAGCCTTAGCAGTGACCTGTAGAGGGGCAAGATCACCTCTCTTCACCTGGATGAAACACCCCTCGCTATGCACCCCAGCATTTTGTTCGCTTTTGCAGCCGCTCTCCTGACTGGGCAGTGTTGTTCATGGCCCCTGTTATCATTACCCCATGGTCCTTCTCCTCCTCATTGATCCCCAGCTTAACCCCCCCCGCCAGTATTCTGTCCTAAGGCTCCTCACCCCAAAATGCATAACCTTAACACTTCTTTGCATTGAACCCCAGCTGCCACCTCTCTGACCACTCCTCTAGCTTGCATAGGTCTTCCTGCAGCTGCTTCCAACCCTCCTTTCCATCCACCACTGCTCCGATTTTGGTGTCATCAGCGAATAGACTTACCTTGCTCACCACCCCATGTGCAATGTCTGATATGAAGAGCCCAAACAATACTGGCCCCAACACAGAGCCCTGTCACGGCATTGGGTTGAGGCTCCTCTCCCACCACCCGTTACAGCCTGCCACTCAGCCAGCTTGTAATCCAGTTCATCATTTTGCCCCACCCTAATCGTTAGCTTCTCTCAAGCCACCCATGAGGCAATCGAATTGAAGCGCCTTGCTGAAGTCCAAGTAAAGAACATCCACCGCATGACCCTTATCCAGCTCACCTGTCACCCAGTCGTAATATTGTATGAAGTTGGTTTGACAAGACTTCCCTGAAACAAACTCATGCTGCTTCACATCCTGGAGGCCATTGTCCTCCAGATACGACACCAGTCTTTCTTTTAGTATCATTTCCATGAGTTTGTCAACTATGGAGGTGAGACTTACCGAACGATAATTACCCAGTTCATCCCTTAGCCCGCTCTTGTGTAATGGTACTACATGTGCCATCCTCCAGTCCAGTGGCACACATCCCGACTCCAGTGAAGTGCTGTACAGATCCGCCAGTTCACTAACACCTCTCTGCTATCTCCCCTCAGCACCCTGGGTGGATATCATCCAGCCCTGGTGCCTTGGTTCACCTCTCAGTGCCCCCACCTCTGTGGACCTCTACTTGCCCAATTCTTCCATCTGTCGCCTCCTCTCCCCCTGTCCCCACCATCCCAGCCCAAGCTGGTAGTGGTCCCCCCCTTTTTTCCGTGAATACTGAGCAAAAGTATTCATTCAGTGCTTCTGCCTGCTCCTCCCTCTTTTCCGTCCACTCCCCACCCCTTTTTATCCTCACTATTGTCTCCTTGCACGTCCTTTTCTGCCTGATATATCTGAAAAAGTCTTTCTCCCCCCCAATTAATTCCCTGTGCTAATCTCAGCTCCTTCTGGGCCCTGGCTTCTCTCACTTTTCTGGTCACCTCCCTGCACCATCTTGCATATTCCTCCCTGTCCACTTCCTTTCCTGTCTTCCTAAACCTCTGGTGTGCCACTCATTTTGCCCTCACCACCTCCACATCCTCACTGTTCAGCCAGCATGGTTGTCTTGCTCTGCTCCTCTTACTCTGTGCCTTGGTGCAGGCTTCTGTTGCCTCTGTAACCCCCCGTTTAATAATATTCCATTTCTGCTCCACGTCCATATCCTGCCTTATGCCCTCCAGTTTCCCTTTCAGTACTCCCTGCATCCTCCCAAAGTCTGCCCCCCCTGAAGTTTACCACCCGAGTAACTGATTTCTCTAGCTCCCTGCACACCGTGATATTAAACCACACTGTTTGGTGATCGCTGTCAGCTAGTGGGTCCTCTACCATTATTTCCCTCACTTCCTCCCCATTCGACAATACCAGATCTAAAGTGTTCTTTAGCCTAGTAGGTACAGTAACCAACTATGTCAGGAGACCCTCCTTGATCGCATCCAGGAGCACTTTCTCCCTAGCACTGGAGGTGGCTGGAATGCTCCAGTCAGCCCCCGGCAAGTTGAAATCCCCCACGATGACCACCTTCCCTTTTCTACATAGATATTTCATAAATCCCTTCAATGTGTCCTCTGTGGAGCCCCAGCAAACCAGATGTTATCCATAAAGCACTTCCAAATTCAAATTCTTGTGTCACGTTTAAATGAGTTGTTACTTTCTGCTAGTACATGGCTCTTTTCAAATGTATGCGTATAAGCATTTGTATGAGCTGCTACCCATGGCACTACCTTTGAACTGAATGAAAATTTTATTTTCAAACTGGAAAAAGTTCAGTATCAACAAAATGTTAACCAGTTCTTGTAAAGCTCTTGTGGGTGGATGTGTGCCTGGTAGTCTCTTGTCTAGATGTTCTCCTGTAGGTCTAACACCTTCTGTTTAAGGTGTCAGGTTGTACATGTCTCTCCCGTCACATGCTACAAGTAAATAGATAGTTTTTGACTATTTGGAGTACCCACGTTGTACTCTTTGGAAATGCTGGCATTTGCTCTGTCGGAGGTTGCAAATGAATATTTATGAATGAAGATAGAAGTTCCAGTATGGAGCCAGTGCCTGAAGCTTTTGGTCTCCCCTGTGGGTTCTGTGAGTCTTTAAAAACTTTTGGGATTGCATAATACTGAGCAATTCAAGGAAAATTACTTTGTAGTAATTCCTGTTCCCAATCATGAAGTCAGTGCTTTGCCAACAATTCTTTGGTGGCATTTGCAGTAACTGTTCTCACCCTGTTTGTGGGATTCTTAGTTAAAGGTCCACAGTTCTCTTTCTTGTGTATAACACTTTCAGGCACATATCTGTACTGTGCATTTAGTCTGGTTGACTATCCCACCACCGTTATTAGCAGGTTTGATTACAGTGTTGTCATCCTTCTGTAACCCCTTTAGTGCCTGATTCTCTTTTTTGTTAAGATTAAACCTCCTACCATATGTTTGATCTTGCTGATGTTTCAACAAACTATCTACTTCTGCTAGGAACTGATTGAAATCTGCCAGTGCTACTGTTGCTTTCAAATTGTCTCCCTCTTTCCTAATTTCTTCCACTAATTTGCTTCTCTCTTCTGTAGCAGCTTCCATGAGGGCACATATAAAAACAACTGAATAGTTTGTTCTGATTCCTTCTGATTTCTTATTTAGTGTTTTATTTATTTATTGAAATGTTTCACCAGGAAGGCACGCTGAGCAATGAGTTGCTCGTTTCCCAGTGCGACCTGGGGGGGGGGGTATGGGAACTTGAGGACAGTATACAGAGATTTAGTGCACAATATAGATATACAATTTGATTACATTCAATAAAGTGAGCAGACTATACAGAAGTACTGAAAAGAAGGAATGCTAACAGGTATGAACTAGATGGATACAATGCTAACAGTCTTGAACTAGATAGATACGATAGCACAGACATCTTTGGCAAACACTTGGTGGAACATAGCTTTGTAGTTAGAAAATGGTTGGATAGAATACAAGGAGATTGAACTAGGGCAAGATTGCGAGGAGAGACACAGGTAGAATGTTTGTAAGGTGTAACAAAAGTGCAAGGTTGACTATAAGTGCATTAGAGATTAGGGGTTAGCCAATAACTATGGCTAGGAAGGAGGGGGGAAGTTGGGTGAGTGGGGGGCATATAGGCAGAGAGCAGGGGAGTGGAAAGGGGGGTATTTTGTGGAGGGGAAGGCAAGGGGTGGAGAAGAAGCATTTGCCAGGGCCTGACCCTTCCTGAATGCTGGGGACCCTGTGTGCACCAGGCAGAGGTCAAGCATGAATAGGAGGGAAGCAGGTTGTAGGCAGTGGGAGTTACAGCACGTCGGGAAGGAAGAGAGGGGGAAGAGAATGGTCTTCCAGGGCCTGGCCCACCAGTATGCTGTGGACCCTGCCTGCAAAAGGCAGAGGTAGAGTACGACAGGAGAGAAGCAGGTTGTAGGCAGCAGAGGTACAGCATGACAGGAGGGAAGTAGGCAGCTTCAGAAGGACTGAGAGAGGGAGGTGGGAGAGAAGAGGGGCCAAGACCCAGCCTTTTCAGAAAAGAATGGGGTGGGAGTAAGAGGCGAGGCAGGTGTTTGCCTAGGTTCTGGACCTCTCCAGGATGCAGAGAACCTCACCAGGGCCTAGCGCTTAAATCATGGCAGCAGTGAGGGTAACCTGGGTGTACAGAGGAGGGAACAGGTGGGAGTAAGGTGGAAAGGAAGAGGTGTTGGGGGGAGGATGTAAGGGGAGGGTTTTGCAGGAAAGAGGTGGGCATGAAGCTGAAGCAGGCTTATAGGGGAACAAGTTAAGGAGGATTGTAGCAGGAGTAGCTAGCAGAGAGAAAGTTATGTAAGGCAGAGGCAAGGGAGGAGGAGTAGTGTAGTATTTGAGGTGGGAGGGAGTTCCAGAATTTGGGGAAGCAATGGGAGAAGCCTGATTGGCCGATGAGGGTGGTACAATGGGGACAAGCAGGGTGCAAGTGTCGAAGGATCTGAGGGAGTGGGAGAAAGATGGGGGGAGGGAGGGAGCATGAGAGGTAAGAAGAAAGTACACCAAACCAAAGTCTGGAAGTTAGCTTGGCACAGTGAGCCAGGTGTCTGTTAGCAAGTGAGGGGAAGGCAGGGCACAGTAAAGGTCATAATGATGGGTTCGAGATGGGGTGTCAAGAATAAATTGACAGAAGGAGTTGAAAAGAGAGTTCAGTCTGATAAGGGAAGATACGGGAGTGGCACCATAGACTACATCACAGTAGTCAAAAATTGGGAGGATCATCTTCTGGACAAGTTCTTGCCAGACGTAGGAGGGATGCAGCTATGGCTCCTGTAAAGGGCTCCAAGCTCGAGGCACAGTTTTTTCAGAATGGCGTCAGTGTGGCCAGAGAAGCTGAGGTGTTGGTCCAGCCAAACCCCAAGGTATCTGTAAGAGGGGGTGTCCTCAAGGATGGTCCCATTAAGGGTGTGGAAAGAGGGTAAGGGGTGGAGCCTAGAGAGTCTTTGCCTAGTGCCGAAGGTCATGGAGACTGTCTTTTTGGCATTTAGGAATAGATGATGTGAGGCAAACCAGAGCTGAACCTGGTGGAAGTCATGCTGTAGAGTTGCTACATCAGTGGTGGTTTTGCCAGAAGTGAACAAGACTGTGTCATCGGCATACATATGGATAGAAAAGGAGGGGGAGCAGACTGAGGGAAGATCATTTAGGAAGATGGAGGAAAGGATGGGGCCTAGCAAAGAACCCTGTGGAGATTGGGAGGGGTGGAGAGATTGCATTCTGAATCCTGACTGATTGTGTTCTGCCTGTGAGGTAACCTCTAAACCAGGTAAGAGCAGGAGTAGACAAACCAGCAGCCATAAGGGAGTTGAGAAGCTTGGTGTGGGAAACTGTGTTGAAAACCTTGGCGTGGTCAACAGAGATGGCAGCGGTGATGAGGCCATTGTCCATTCCAGTAAAGATGGAGTCAGTGAGCCTAAGGAGGGAGGTGGAAGTGGAGTGGTTCTTCTGAAAACCAGATTGGAACAGGATGAAGAAGGAGGAGTCAGCAAGAAAAGAGGTCTGTTTAGAGAGGACCAGGTGTTCTTGGAGCTTAGCAAGGGCAGGGAGGAGGGAGATTTGGTGATAGTTGGTAGGGGAGGAAAGATCGCCACCCTTAGGGAGAGGAAGGACCCCACTGCATATTTCCAAGGGATGGAGGAGGATGTAAATGAGAGATTTAGAATTAGAGAGAGAGAGGGTAGGCAATAGCTGGGGCTGAGAGTTAGAGAAATTTAGGGTCAGGGTCATCCAGGGAGGAGCCTTTGGAGGGATTGAGAGACAGTAGGGCTGTTAGTGTCTCCTCAGAGGAGATAGGACAGAATGAGAAGGGGTGGGTATGGGGGGGTTGAGTGGTAGGAGAGGGAGAATGAATGAAGGAGTGGCTTGAGGGGAGGGATTTTAGAAGGATGAGGCACAGGAGGTGTAGTAGGAGTTGAACTCCTGAGCCGGTATGCAAGGTTCAGACTCTAGTGTGGTATTTATGTTAAGCATGGGAGGTGGGGGATGCGAGTTGGGGGAGAATAGTGAGTGGACTACTTTCCAAAATTTGGAGGGAGAGTTTATGTTATTGAGGAAAGAGGATTCAAAATATTCAGACTTGGCAAGTCTGATTACATTAGTACAAGCGTTTTTTAGTCTGCGTTAGTTAGTAAGGGCTGATGGGAGCCAAGAGGCCTTGCATTTCTTCAACGTTTGTCATGCTCCCTGAGGCAGGTGATTGATCCAGGGGTGATGGATACCTTGGACTCTAGTGCATTTGAACAGGGCATGGAAGTCCCAGGTAGCTATAAATCTGTCTTTGAAGTAAGTGAAGGCTTGGTCGATGGAAGTGGCGGATGCAATTGGGGGCCAGTCAGAATTGGACACATCACTGAGGAGAGGGTTTAAGTCAAGGGAATTGAAAGAGTGGAATTGCAGGATTTCATGTGGCGGTTAGTTCTATGGACCTTCCTGACCAGCCGGACATGATGACTCGGTGAGGGTGGGAGGTGAGAGCCCACTCTAACTTTGAGTGGTTTGTGGTATTGTGATTTAGTCGGGTAGGCTCTTGGATGAGTTGGGAGAGCTTTAGAGCAGAGATATCACATTGTGTCTTAGAAGTGGTTAATGATAGCCAGTTTAGATTTACATCACCTAATACATAAAGCTCACCTTTGTGTGAGACGGACGCTATAGAGGTGACTAAGTCAATAGATTCAGAGAGCTTGATACCTGGGCAACAGTTGATACCGGCAATAAAGATGGGGAGGAGAAAGGCAGGGCAATATTTACTATCAGGGCTTTGTAAGTGGAGGGTAAGGCAGACGAGAGAACGGTAGTGCATTGGAGAGAGGACTGGATATACATGGCCACTTCACCTGCCCTATCCTGCCTGACTAAGGAATAGTGTTATGGAATTAATGCCTAAGTTTGGCTTGATCATTACACTTAAACCCCTTTGGTATGCCTATCAGGCTTTACACGGGGCAGAGAGGCTTACTTTTGCAACCTGAGGCCTGCAGGTACCGGGTTCAGTCAGTCCCCCCCCCACACTGCAAATGTTCTCCTGTAAAAGCACATTTCTGTCTCCAAATTACCTGTACAGAAATGCGCTTGCAAAAGGTAGGTTGGCCGGCCCGGTAGCACAGCGGGTTGAGGCACTGGATGCCACGCCTCGCACCACGCTAGCGACCCAGGTTCAGGAATGAGCCTGGGTCATTGGAGACTGACACGGGGGGATGCGAGCGGCTGCTGGCTGGCGGTCCTCTGCCTTGGGAGGGAGAAACAGGTTTCCTTGGAGCTTGACCACCCCCTGGTGGAGGCCAGTGTGGCTGCATTGCTGTTAGGACTGCTGCCACTAGGCCGAGGGAGGGTTGAAGAGACTGGCACTGGAGCTGTGGTACACACGGGTGCCTGCACTCGCATGCACCACCACTTCCAGGGTCTCGGGAGTAGGACTCACTGGGTTGGAAATGAAGTAAAAACTCTGGACCAGCTCAGGGGATCTGCCAGGGTGTGCATGGTGCCATAAGACCCCAAAAGATCCTGACACCAGTAGGGTTGGCAGATGAAGATGGTGGTCTGCAAAGAAGGAGAAATAAACTTAGCAAAAAAAATGGTAGGTATGCACTGTCACTCCAATAACAGACTCTGTCTCACTGTTATTTGCCACATTCCTTTGCAGACTGAAAGTGCTTATTTTTTTATTTAAAAATTGGTTACCCATAGAGGCACACAGAGCCATGCCTCATTTCCAGGTGTGACCCAGGAGAAGGGGGAGAACAGTTACATAGACTACAGTAAGTCAGATGATGCAGTTACAAGGACAGTGACATGAAGTGCAAAAGTTGAGTGCAGAACAAACAAGATAGTACAGTAATTGCATTTGGCAGAGCACAAATACATTAGCATACAAATCAACAGTGCAATTGGTTACAATCAAAAAAATGTCTAATGCCTGAATGAATGGAGGTAGATCTGGCCTTGTGGGGAGGAGTCAAACAGGCTGATAAACTACCCACAAAATAACCAAACTGTGCAGTTGGAGGGGGAGCAGTAAGGGGGGAAGGCAAAATGACGTGAAAGTTAGGAAGTGTTCAGGAAGATGGTTGGTAGAAGCAGGGGAAAGAGGGGAGAAGTTTTAGCTGGTACCCAACAGAGAGAAGGGAGGGGTAGAGAAGAATAGGGGAGGATAGTTAGTTCTCGGGGAGGAGATGATAGAAAAATGCAGATTTTCCAGCTGAAGAGTGTGGGTAGGAAAGAGAGAAGGTGCAAGGGTCCCTTGAGTGCAGAGAGTAGGAGGAGGAGGAGGAGGAGGAGGAGGAAATGATGGGAGAGAGGAGTGAGGATAGGTATGAGGGGAGGGACCCAAACCAGTATTTACAGATCAGGAAAGCACGGTTGGACTTACAGCATGAGGGGAGAGGGAGAATAAATAGGGAGAAGTATAGGTAACAGTGGTGGGTACAAGAGGGTGAGTTTGTAGCAGAGCAACAGAAGGCATCACAGAAGGTGTCCAGTCTGGCAAGAGAAGCAGAGAGGTTGTGCCATTAACCACGTCCACATAGTTGAAAGCTGGGAGAACCATTATGATCAGATCCCAGAAGACATGGGGAGAAAGGCATCCTTATTCCAGAACAGAGCACCAAGTTTGAGGCGGAGTTTGGCATGGATGGCATCGATGTGGGCAGAGAAGTCAAGCCCACTATCTAACCACATACTGAGGTACCTGAAAGTTGGGACTACTTCAAGCAGGGTGCCATCCAGCATGAAGAAAATGAGGGAGGAGAGCATGGCCAGCTTCTGGCTGGTACCAATAGTCATTGACACTCTTTTTTTAGGAGTGCTGATCCAAAGCTAGTTGGACTGGAACCAATGCAGAACACTGTGAAAGTCTTGCTGGAGCAGGATTTCCACAGATGCAGTCAAGGGACTGGAAGTGCAGAGAACTGTCACCTGCATATATGTGAATATGCAAATTGGCACAGTGTGACAGGGTTGAATAGGACCCTGTCCCAGTTGTGGAGAAAAGTGTTTAAATGCAAGGATCTTTCCTTTTCTGTCTCTTCCCTGTCTGGTTGCACACAACCAAATTTTCCTTTGAGACTTTGGACTTGATCAGCCTGAACAGTCTCGCAATTTTTTGCCTCTCACTGTCTCTCAGTTTTCTCTTGCTTTCAGTCTCTCCCCCCCCCTTGCATATTTTCTGATATAAAAATATGTGCAATTCATTGTATGGAAATGTAACTGATATTGGGATCTCTTGTTTAGAAAATGTATAGTGTTACTGTTGAAATATATATTTCTGTTTTGAGATGACTGCAAAAAGCTGTCGGAAGCTAGAGGTTACCAGAGTTCAATGTTTTAGCCTTTTGCAAAAGCTGTGCAAAGGGGGGCCTCAACTCAAGAAGCACACTGTTTTCTATTAGCTCCTGCCTGATATTTACAAAAACAGGATGCATGCTAAGGATGGGGGTGAAAGGACTTATAAGAGCTAAGCTGCAACTGCAAGAAAGATGAGAAGAAAAAGGGGACACAGACTGAAAGAAAAAATAGTTCATTTCTCCTCTGTGCATAGTTATTATGAATAAGTTTATTTTTTATGTTACTGCTACTGTAAATAAATATTTTTAGAGAATTCTACAACTGCTCCTGATTCTCCCTATGCTTTCTGACCTGTGCCTCGATGACAGATGGTGTCAGCCTAAATGGGATTTATGCTGTGCATACCCTAAGACAGGAGTTTTGTGCATGGGTACTATACCTGGTACCAGGGAAGCACAGTGGAAGGTATGGATTCTGCAGCAGCAAGTCCAGGAGTGGTTACCAGGAGAATGGCAACCAAACTAGCAGAGACAGAAGTCCAGCCTGAGATTGTACAGCCAGCACAAGTTATGGAAAAAGAACAGGTAGTGACAGAACCTGAAAACATGATGGACTCTTTCAAATGATGGGCTATACAACAAAAAGAGATGGAGCAGTAGAGAGAAAAAGAGATGCAATGTTTAGAAGTACAGAGAAGAGATGCAGTGACAGGAGCAGTGATGGCTGGATGCCTTGCAAGCTGTCAGAGGCAGAGGATCTGGCACAGATCCAAATGAGCAACAAAATGCAAGCAACTTAAAAATCGTTAAACTTACAAGGTTGTGCCCCTCAGATGATATTGAGGCATATCTGACAACTTTTGAAAGAGTTGCCACAGCCTGCTAATGGCCAAAGCAGCAATGGACAATTGGACTGATACCCTACCTGACAGGGAAAGCCCAACATGCCTACAGCAGTATGGACACTGCACAGTCAGAAAACTATGACCTGGTGAAAAGCGAAATCCTGAAATGATATGACCTCTCCGGAGAGACATACAGGCAGAGACTTCGATCTCTGAGGTACAACTCTGTCAACAATCCTCGAGAAGCCTTCACCTGACTCAGAGAACTCCTGATGAAATGGCTCCAACCAGAGGGCAAAACATTCCCATGGATCATTGACATATTTGCCATGGAGCAATTCATCAACATCATACCTACATATATACAGCATTGGGTAAAGAAACACCAACCAGACAGTGGGGAAAAGGCTGTTTCTTTGGCCGAGGACTACCAAATGGCCGACAGATGCCACAGCAATGAGGTAACAGCCAAGCACTGGTAAAACACTCTTTTTCCCATTTAAACTCTAAGTCTGATAAGAACTCTGGTGGGGGTAACAAATCTGTGACCAAAGACATTATCTGCTATAACTGTTACAAGCCAGGTCATACTGCAAGAAACTGTCATAGTAAGGAGAGTGGCACTGGAGCAGATTTGTCCTTGGCAAATTGGGGCAAGTACTTAGCAGATGTGAAGGTGAGGGATAAGACTGTGAAGGGACTGACAGATTTGGGAAGCAGACAGACCCTAGTGCATGTTAAAGTGCTGGGAAAACACTGTGCAAAGGTACCAGGTACTGGTGTCATCTGCATCCACAGGGACACTCAATACTATCCTACCACCCAAGTGACTCTGACCATTAAGGGTGTGTGTCACCAAATGAAAGTGGGGGTAGTACCTAAGTTACCTGTACCTGTGATTATTGGAAATGACTTTCCAGAATTTACTGAGTTGGTCAAAGAAGGAGTAAATCCTGATGTTTCAGCAGCTGTGGTGACGAACTCTGGCAAAGAAAATTTCAGATGGTGGGGACACTTTTCCTTTCAGTGATTTTGATTCGGGCTTGTTTGAGCAGAGCTCCAAGATATGGAAATCCAAGAAAGAAAGATGATGCCTGAAGAAACTGTGGCAACAAATGACTGATGGACATAAGGGGTTAACATATGAAAATACTGAAACTAAATTGATAACTGATTGTGATTTCCCTTCAGAACAAGCTAACGATATTTCTCTCAAGAGTTATTTTAAACAGCTGGAGGTGAAACCAAAACAGGGTGGACCAATGTTTAAAGAATGTAATGAGTTACTGTACAGAGTTTGGGTTAAACCTCAGACACAGGAACAGACAGAACATTTGGTTATACCACAGAAGTATAGAACAGAGTTGTTACAGATAGCACCTGATAGTCCTATGGCTGGTCACTCAAGGAGGGACTGTACCCTTGCCAGATTACTGTATAGATTTTACTGGCCGGGAATTCATGAAGATGTTGCTACCTATTGTAATTCCTGTGCTGAGTGTCAGAAAGCAGCCCCAGTCACTAGAAAGGACAAGGTGCCCCTACCCTTGATAGATGTGCCTTTTGAGAGAATTGCAATGGATGTGGTTGGTCCATTAGACAAAAGTAAAAAGGGTAACCTGATAGTATGCGACTATGCTACTCGATACCTAGAAGCATTTCCAATGTGTACTGTTACAGCCCCAAAAGTTGCAGCAGAGCTTGCCAAAATTTTCAGCAGAATGGGCATACCTAAAGAAATGATTACTGATCAGGGTAGTAATTTTGGTGCTGCATTACTTAAGGAGCTATACAGACTATTAGGTATCACTGCCATAAGAACCTCCCTCTATCATCCTCAAACAGACTGTCTTGTTGAGGGTTTTTAACCAAACCCTAAAACGCATGTTAAAAAAGTTTGTAAAAGGGGAAAGGAATGATTGGGACCAATACTTGCCTTACCTACGTTTTGCCTACAGAGAAGTGCCACTGGCATCAACAGGGTTTTCACCATTTGAAATGCTGTATGGTAGGCAGCCAAGAGGGCCACTGGATGTGATAAAAGAAACATGGGAAGATAACCCCACTCAGAAACAATCTATAACAACTTATATGTGTGCCCTAAGAAAGAAGCTGGCAAGATATGTTGAAATTGCCCATAGTAATCCAGAAGAGGCCCAAAATAAGCAGAAGGTATATTATGACCACGGGGTAAAAGAAAAAGTTTTCGAGCCAGGTGAAAAGGTTTTGCTTCGGTTGCCCACAACAGAAAATAAACTGTTCATGAAGTGGCAAGGGCCATATAAGGTTCTTAGATGTACTGGCACTGTGAACTACAAGACTGAGACCCCTGACAGAAAAAATCCTTCTAAGATATACCATGCTAACATCCTCAAGAAATGGGTTGAAAAATGCCAAAAGCTGCCTTGCTAATTTTACCAGAAACTGGTAAGGAAGATACTGATGTAGCTTATGATAGACTGGAACAAACTGTAAATGTTGATGCCGTAAAGGTGAATGTTTCCTTAAGCTCAGAACAAAATGCAGTCATTCGCAATGTGCTAAAGACATTTAACAGTACTTTTACTGCAGTACCAGGTCGAGCAAAAGGGGTCAATCATGAAATAGTGACAAGGAATGCTCGTCCTATTAGGCAAAAGACATATAGGTTAAAAAAGCGGTTAAGAACTGACGTGGTTAAGGAAATACAAAAAATGAAAGAATAGGGTATCATAGAGTCATCGAGGAGTGCTTGGTCATCTCCAGTGGTAACTGTAAACAAAAAGGAAGGGGTGCTAGAATCTGCCTTGATTTTAGGAAGCTTAGCCAGAATTTGGCAGTTATCCTATGCCCAGAATAAATGATTTGGTGGACAGACTGGGGAGTGCAAAGTATATCAGTACCCTCAATCTCACCAAGGGTTACTGGCAAATACCTTTAGCTAAAGAATCCAGAGACGAAACTGCATTTGCCGCCCCTGTTGGATTCTATCAGTTCACCACCATGCCATTTGGTTTACATGGTGCACCAGCTACATTCCAATGGTACATGGATGTAATTTTATCCCCTCACACTGATTATTGTGCTGCATACGTGGATGATGCTGTGCTGTACAGTCCAGACTGGAAAAGCCACCTGGAACACCTACAAGCAGTTATCCAAGCTATCAAAAATGCAGGTCTGACTATTAATCCTACCAAATGTGCATTGGGCATGCAGGAAACCAGGTATTTGGACTATGTGTTGGGAAATGGAGAAGTTAAGCCAGAGGCTTCTAAGATAGAAACTGTAGCGTACAGCCCTGTACCTAAAACAAAGAAACATGTCACGTCATTTTTAGGGCTGGCTGGTTATCCAAATTTGCTGAATTAGCTACTCCCCCTCACTGAACTAATGAAAAAACGGTACGCAAATAATGTGAAATGGACCCCAGAGTGTGATGAAGCTTTTCAAGCCATTAAGGCTGCATTATGTTCAGCCCCTGTTTTAAGAAGCCCAGACTTTGAGAAACCATTCTTGCTACAAACAGATACATCCGAGGTAGGCTTAGGTGCTGTCCTAAGTCAAAATGTAGATGGAACAGAACATCCTATTTTGTACATAAGTAGGAAGTTGCATGACAGAGAGAAAAGGTACTCCACTATCGAAAAGAAATGTTTATCAGCAAAGTGGGCCATAGAGTCCCTTAAGTTCAAGGTCAAACTGGGTTACAAGGGGCCCAAATGGAAAGTTGACACAGGGTCCCACCTAGAAATCAATGGGGAAGGGCCCTGGGTGACTCACTCTTATCGGTATTCTACTTAAATTTGATACACTAGCTCTGTGTTTGCATTTTACACATACTTGCAGCGCCCCCAAATACGCCATTTAATTAGAAAAATAACTGATAAAACCAGAAATTTCAGAGTTTAGAAGGTGGCGAAGCACTCAATAGAGGAGGCCCACCTGGAAATTTCCAGGCATCCTGGTGGGCCAGTCTGACTCTGCTTAAATTTTATTTGCTAGGATCTGATTTTGTTCTTGTAACAGATCACAGTCCTCTCTGTTAGCTTAACCAGATGAAATATAACAATTCCAGAATCACAAGGTGGTACCTGGGACTACAGCCATTTAAATTCACTGTGATGCACAGATCTGGTAAACAGAATAGCAATGCTGATTTTCTGTTAAGATATGGATCAAGAAATTGAGGGTTCTGAAAGTTGAAAGCAAATGAGCTTAAACTGTACTGTTATAGAAAAACAGATGATGTACAGTACATGTGCTTAATCTCTGAAAGCAGCAAATATTAGAGAATTAATAAAAAGTTTTAGAAACATGTTTATTAAATCAGGTTCCCTCTTATGGTGGAGGGTATATGTGACAGGGTTGAATAGGACTCTGTCCCAGTTGTTATGGTAAAAGTATTTTAATGCAAGGATCTTTCCTTTTCTGTCTGGTTGCACAGCCAGATTTTCCTGTGAGACTTCAGACTTGATCAACCCGAACAGTCTTACAGTTTTTTACCTCTCACTGTCTCTCAGTTTTCCTCTTGCTGTCTTTTCCTCCCTTGCATATTTTCTGATATAAAAATACATGCAAATCATTGTATAGAAATGTTACTGATATTGGAATCTCTTTTGTTTAGAAAATATATAGTGTTACTGTTGAAATGTATATATTTATGATTTGGGATGACTGCAAAAAGCTGTTGGAAGCTAGAGGTTACCAGAGTTCAGTTTTTAAGCCTTTTGCAAAAGCTATGGAAAGGGGGGATCTCAACTCAAGAAGTACAGTTTGTTCTAGCAGTTCCTGCCTGATATTTACAAAAACAGGATGGTTGCTAAGGATGGAGGTTGAAAGGACTTACAAGAGCTAAGCTGCAACTGCAAGAAAGATGAGATGAAAAAGGGACACAGAGACTATCAGAAAAAAATATTTAATTTCTCCTTTGTACACACTGTAGTTATTATGAACAAGTTTATTTTTTATGTTACTGCTACTGTAAATAAATATTTCTAATCCCATGTATTCTTCTCATATTCATAACTCTCTGCAGTTAGCCTGCTCAGTAGAACTGCCCAGAGAATGGAACTATATGCTAATAATGGAATCATTGGCACATGACAGTTATTCAAACTGCTGCCCTCATCTGCTGCACGTTCTATCAATGTCTCAGATTTCTTACTCTTCCTCACAAGTGTAGATGCCCAGGAGTCTCCCTCAGGTCGTTGTTGGCTTGCTGTGAAATTTAATTGTACATAATTTTCTTTCTGCTGCCTTCATTTATTGGTATTTTTTTAGTCTAACGTCTAGCTTATTTAAGTTTAGTTAGATTTAGCATTTATTTCTCGGTTCCTCATGGTTCGGTATAACCGTTGGGGAACAGAGTAGTTTTATGTTAGTTGTGGAGTTTTTTTGCTTTATTTTCTTTAAAATTTAATTGTATAAAGCGTAGCTTAACATTGTTTGAAGCCACTAACCCGGTTTCTTTTCCAACCACTAACCCAGTAACTGTGAACCGTTGAACTGGTTCCGAGATCCGCTAACCCAGTTCTGAGTTAAAAAATTCATCGGTTCTTTTGGGGCCTAATGGGTTCCTGAACCGACTGCAAAAAAAAAAAAAAAAAAAAGAAATTATTTTTTGCAGTTAAGGTTTTTCTCCTGGAAATGGAGCATACTGAAAAACCTAAGAAAAAAGACTGGTCCCTCAGGTGTTAAAAACTGTGTCAGGTGTGGGGAAGTGTTCGCCAGAGCAGACAAGCATGACAGCTGTGTATTCTGCCTGGGAACTGAGCATTTAAATACTGACTGTGAAATTTGCAAATCATTTCCACAGAAAACTGTGGAAAAAAGAATGGAGAGGTTGAATAAAAAGTTGGGAGGTGCTTCAGACTCTAACCAGCCAACACCTTCAAAATCAGTGGGTGAAACCGCAGCTTCTTCTTTTACCACCCCTGATAAGGGTGAATCAACCTCCTTAAAAAGGCTGAGTGGGCTGGCTGACTCTCCAGTCCCCTCCAAAAAGTAAAAGAAGACCAAGCACGTCGAACCCCAGGCAAAACCAACAGGGGATTCTTCTGTGCCTCACAGTCTGCCTACTACTGAGGAGATTGCCAGGGCTATTAAAGTCATTGAGGCAGTTCAGGGGTCCATACCTTCTCCAACCCCTCCTCCTCCAAGGGTTCAGGAGATTACTCCCTCCTCGGATCCCCAGTCTCAGGAGATAGATACTAGGGAGTATGATATACCAGAGGATGATGATGGTGAGCCCATTGAATTGGAAATCTCACCAGAGCAGGAATTTGACTCTCCTCCCAGGCCTGAAGATTTTTCCTCTCACTTTTTCTTTGTAAGGAAAATAGTAGATGCCCTTGACCTGGTTACCACCGAGGTCATAGAAGATGAGGAGGAGGAGGAGGCAAAATATATGGAGATGATGGGGTTAATACCCACTAAGAAGATTTTTCTGCCTATTAATAAATTCTTCAAGAAGGATTTATTCACACTCCTGCAGAACCCTAACTCTGTCATGCCTTTGGATAAGAAGACTGACAAGAAGTACCAATTGGACAGGAAAGGGGCTGAATTCCTCTATTCTCACCCTGATCATCAGGGTATAGTCCAACAGGCGGCTTGTGAGAAGGCGATGGTTACTTTATGCTCTCACCCTCCTGAGAAGGATTCAAGGAAAATGGACAGCATCTCAAAAAAAGGGTACTTAGCTGCCGCCCTGGGGGTCAGACAAGCTAATTACCAGGCCTACGCTGCACAGTATCAAAAAACACTTTGGCAGTCTGTTTTAGCCATGTCAGAGAAGGTTTCCTCCCCTATCTCTGACGACCTAGCAGAAACAGCCAGGTTTGGACTGGAAACATCTACAGGCACACAGGTGCCAAAGAAAAGTCAATATGTCAGAATTGATTCCTGTAACAATATTTGTGATCCAGTCCCTTCAGTAGTGGACAGATGGCCACACTCTTAACGGCAAGAGTTCTCTTTCAGAGGGAAAATCCCTCAGTCATTCTTACAAGAGATGCTTCTCTGTTAGGATGGGGTGCTCATATAGGAGAGCACACTACCCATGGCACTTGGTCAAGTGTGGAATCTCTCCTCCACGTAAATCTGCTAGAGCTCTGAGCAGTGATTCTGGCTTTAAAAAGGTTTTTCCCAGTTGATACAGGGCAAGGTGGTGCAGGTCAGAACAGACAACACCACTACAATGTTCTACATAAACAAGCAAGGGGAAACAAGTTCGGATCCCCTGTGCACAGAGGCTGTGAAAATCTGGGAACTGGCTTACTCACTAAAAGCTTCCTTGCAAGCCATTCATGTATCAGGAAAGAACAATACCCTGGCAGATGCCTTAAGCCAGATCAAACAGGTACATCACAAATGGTCTCTGAACAGACAGGTACTGGACTCAGTGTTCAGACGATGGGGTATTCTAAAGGTAGATTTCTTTGCCTCTCACAAGAATCACATGTTTCCCCATTGTGTTGCAGGCCACCAGTCAGGGGTACAATTCCTCTGGATGCTCTAGTCCTGGACTGGTCAGGAAGTCATCTATATGCCTTTCATTCCTTCCCTTCCATCTTCAGAGTGCTACTGAAACTTGGGCCACAGCCTGTGTCCATGATACTGACAGCATCAGACTGGGCCAGGCAGCCATGGTACCCCCTTCTGCTGTCAATGTCAGTGTCCAGACCAATCCTCCTACCCAGGAGGCACAATCTATTAACTTCCCACCAAGGGAAGATCCTGTACCGGAACCTCAGGTTTCTCAGGCTCAAGGCCTGGCTCTTGAGGACTTGGCGTGTGCAAACTTACAACTTTCTCAAGCTGTTCTGGATATCCTAAAATGATATAGAAAACCATCTACTAAGAAAACCTATAATGCAAAATGGCAAAGGTTTTCTATTTGGTGTGATGCCAAGCATAGTTCTCCCTCGATGGCAGAAATCCCACTGCTGTAGAATATCGCACTGAGTTACACTCACAAGGTCTGAAACATACATCTCCGAAGGTTCATTTGGCATCAATTTCAGCTTTTTATTTCTGCAAGAAAAAATATTTCTCTTGCATCTAATCCCATTTTCAAAGAGTTCTTTAAAGGGCTATGTCACTTACATTCTCCTATTAAAGAGCCAGTCCCTGTATGGGATCTGAACATTTGCATTGCTCAGTTCATGAAACCTCCATTTGAGCCAGTGTCATCAGCACACTTATGATTTGCCTGTATGCATGAGTACCTAATCACCTTGTAATAGAAAAGGTCCGACAGGGAGTAGGATGATTTATACCGGACTCAGGCTTGATCACGGGCCTTGCACATGTCTGTGAGTTCATCGGTGATACAGGCTTGATGAGAGGTTTTAAACCTTGATTTCCTGTTTGGGGCATGCTAGTCCTAAACAATTAAATTTAGAGTAGAACAGGGAGAGAGCCATATCAGTGTCTGGGTCGGAGAGCATAGGGGACCAATCAGTTGCAGCCTGGTCACTCAGTAGAGCTTCTTTGTTCAGTGACTGGAAGAACCTAGACTAGATGCATTTGGGGGAGGACAGAGGGAGCCAGAGTTTTCTGACATAAAATGTCATGCAGCAGTCACTAAAGGTGTCTGGCAGTGTACCTGCTACAGTGATGCTGTGGTGGTGTGAGACAAGAACCCAGTCCAGGAGGGATATATCTTGATGAATGGAGATTGAGTCAGGTAGGTTCAGAGATGAGTTGTGAGAGGCTGAAGGGACAGTCCTGTAGGAGGTCAGCCTTCGGTGTGGGAAAACCAGTTAAAGTTAAGAGTACCTCAGGAAGATGAGCTCACTAGTACAGGAGTGTGAGGTGAGGGTAGAGAGCACGTCCACTATTCTTGGCGAGGCATAGAAAATGCCAATAAAAAACAGTAATGAGGAGGGGAAGGAAAATTTTCGGTGAGAAGAAAATCATGGGAGGAGGGTGCAGCCTCCCTGATGATGATGGTGGTGCAGGAGAGGCTGTGGTGGACATGAAAGGAAACACCATACCCCCTTCTTTACCACATCCTGCCTGAAGAGGTGGTAGTCCAGAATGGTCAAGCGAGAATCAGGAATTCTGGAAGAGAGACAGGATTCCATACTACAGAGGAGATCTGGAGAATGTTGAGAAACCCATACAGTGAGGAGGTCCAGTTTAGGAACACATGCTAGAAGATTCTTTAGTCTCACATCATGACATAGCGTCCTGCTTGGCTAAACCCTCCTGCCAGTCTCTTGAGAGGGTCTGTCTGGTTGTCACATAATAGCTGATTGTCCATTGAACTCCTGGGTGAATTAATGAGTCCTTCTGTGTTCCAAAAGATCTCTGTGACTCCCTGGCAAGTTTCTGGCTGTGGCATGTGGAATAAGAAGGATCCTGCTTTTATAGTCCCAAGGGCTTTGGCCCCAATGTCTCTTTTCAGAGGCATTACCCCCTAATTATTTGTGCCCCCATAGTTGTTATGTGGGTCCTGCTTATGTATCTCTTTGGGTTAGCTAGTCCATCAGGGGAATGTCCCCTTCCTGTCAGATCACGATCATGCCTATGTTGTTTATATGACAGGAGCTGCTGTTAAGTAGTGCAGGTTGTGCTGAATAGTCCTTCCCCCCCAATTCCACTGCAGTCTACTCTCCAGCAGTCCTAGGCTGAAGGGAGTAACAAGACCGTTATACGCTGTGCTCTGTGGAACCCTAGGTAAGCCCATACAGTGAATGAGGGGTGTATACTCAAAAGATATATGTATGAAAACATAACCTTCCTCCTTTTTGGATCATTTTACACTGACACTGATTACAAGCTTAGGTCATAATACTCAGCTGGCGAAATTACAGTCAGTTCTATAGCAACTGTATGTGATGTCTCACACACAGCATTATGACCTCAACATCTGAATTGTGTCAGGACAAACTGATCCGTAATGGATAAGGGTTTTGGTTTGAGCCCTGTATGTGCATTTATAAAGAAAATAATAGATTAAATTACATTTTTTTTAGAAGTACCCCTCATGCCTCCAGCAGTCTTCATGGATTCTTTCCCTTGAATAACCACATATATTCTTGTAGAGTCTTTAGCAGCCATTTCCTCCAGTCAGCTATTGGGGATCTGCTTTTCCCTTCTCAAAAGGAGAGGCTTCAGACTTTACCGTAAGGATGATAGAGCATTCTGCAGCATAAAGAGCTCTTTATACTCTTCAGAATGGGTCCGAGGACATATTCCATATCGAGAGGTTTGGGGACATAAAGCCGAGAGTGTAAACCTCGGATCTTATTTTTAAATCAAGTAATGCCCTGTTAGTGAGTAAACCAATGTGAGTATGCATTTCTGCAGTGCATGCCTGATCCATGTGTGTCTGTAATATCCAGATGGCTTGGATGGGCATGGTGAACTCTAACACAGAAGGGGATGAAACCTAGTCTATGAAGGCAACTCTGGTTGCTGTGGATTTTGGTTCATATTCATAAGTCCTTAAAGTTCAGGACCTTGAGCATGTGTTTCACTTACTTTTTATCCAATCAACTTATCCTTTTTACCATTCCTCACATTATTTCTAGGTATTTCTGTTTTCACTTCTCACCCTTAACTCCCAGGTGGTTCCATTTTACCTTGATTCCATGTTTGTTTTCTGTGCCACTCCAGCTGCCTTCATCCTGCATTCTCAGTATACACCCTGCAATTATCCACCAGAACAAAAGGGCCCTTATACAGTAAGGGTAAACCTGCATGTTTGGGGAAGGAAAGTTGGGAGGAGCTTGACAGAGTATTTCAGAACACCTGATCTTACTTTGAGTGGGAGCTCTTGCAGCAGGCTGTTACCATTAGGACTATGCCACAGGCACAAGGACCCACTGGAAAACTCTTAGCTAGCAGTGCCCAGTTGGGGTCCCCAGCCCCACCCTAGTTCTTTTCCTGCCACAGACCCGCTCTCCACAGTTGCCCTTAGATCATTGGCTAGCAGTCAGCAATGTTTATTCCTTAGATTTTCTCTTCTTTCTCGTGAAATTCGTCATGACGTCTCCATGATCAGTGTCTTTGGGTCCAAAGAAGACCAAGTGTTCCTGTGGTCGCCAGATCATTTCCAAAGCTTTGCACCAGGCCTGCATCTTCTGCCTAGGCCCAGACCATGACACCTAGGGTTGTGAGATCTGCCGCAGCTTTACCAGCAGGATGAGAATTCGGTGCCTGAAGGCCCACCTTCTTGAAAAGCAGGTTGCAATTATGCAGCGCACTCCAACGGAAAAGTCCAAGCACAAGGACAAGATGCATAAGTCCCAGAGCCAGTCCTGCCTACAGTCCTGCTCATGTTCTCCCCTCCAGAAGGCTTCCTCTTCAGGCTCAGGCAGTTCGGATTGTTCCCACCATTCCAAGCACTCACATAGATCCCCGGGGCACGCCAAGGCCCCGGCATCAGTTGGTGCCAAGCAAGGCCCAACCTCTCAACTGACACCACCTTCAAAGGTGAAGGTTGCGCCTTTGCGGCCCCCTCAACCTCGGGTGCTAGTTACTTGGCTCCCTCCTCGGTGCATGCCTCAGCACTGCCACAGAAAGTCTCTGTGTTGGCCATCCCCAGGACTCTGAGTAAGGCCTCCTCTAAGGAGCAGGAACCTCCTGCCAAGCATACCTCAGTTTCCCATCCTTCAGTGTTGCTTCCGGTGCCATAAGCTGGCCTCTGGCTTGAGCCCTGATCGTTCGTCAGAGAAGGCAACACCGGGGCGGTCCAGTCACCGGTTCAGAGAGCCTCCACCCCAGAGGATAAATCAGATGGCTGTCCCCCTTAGGATCTTCCTGTTCTGCCTTCCTCTCCCATTCTGCAGGATCAGCCAGACAAGCCAAGCGTGCCACCTGGTTCTGCAGCAGCGCAGTTCCAACAGAGAAGAGCTCACCAAGCTGTTTCAGTTCTGGTGGAGCAAGGTGAAGCAAGATGTTTTGCCACCAAAGCCAGACCCTGCCCTGGACAAGCTGGGGGACAGAAGTAGGAAGGTCAGCCCATCCTCTCTGGAAGAACCCACTTCTCCGGATAAGGAGAAACCTTTGGGGCCACACTGACGGGCAGTTAGCCACAGCCATTCCAGTTCCAAGGGCCACCAGTGCTAGAGCCGCTCAAGATCTACCAGCCACCACCATTCCTCTAGCAGAAGACTGTCTCCAATCGACGCAGATAGGGTAGTCGGCACAGGCACTCAGCCAGCCAGCATCAGGCTGATAGCCGTCCCCAGTCTGTCGTTGGTCCCATAGCCGGTGTTGGTTCAACAGTAGGCAGCATTCTGGGGACAGAAGCCTCTCCGGTCTAGGTCGGCTTCTCCACATTCTGAGGGACACAGGTCATCTTACAGCTCGGACGGATCTGACCGATCCCTCTCTAGGGAGAGAGTGTCCCCCAATGGGAAGGACACCCACCCTGATCGCCCTCCAAACGATCCAGCCTTCATGGACATCATGAGGCACATCCAAGCCTCCAGTGGGTCGGAGATGGAGGACTTGGATCCGGAACACCGGAGGTTGGCCAAGTACCTGAGGCAGAAGGAGCCAAAGCCTCTAGTGGTCCTTCCTCTAGTGGATACCTTCCAGGACCTGAACAGGCTTACCTGGAGGCATCCAACCACTACTGCGGCAGTTCCAAAAAAGTTGGATAGGCTTTATAGAGCGCTGAGGGAGGAGCCTTTTCTAGTGAAATGCCCTCAGGTAGACCCCATGGTCATCACGGCTGCTCATGACAAGTCAAAGCAGCCGAAGTACCTTAGTTTTCAGCCTCCCGATGCAAAGTCCAGGTATCTGGACCAGGTGGGCAAGAAAGTTTACTCTACTTCCACCTGCTCCATAAGATCCCTTAACTTTCTAACACACATGGTCCAGTACCAGAATGCGTATGGGAGAAGGGCCAGGAAGTTGCCCAAGCCTTGCCAGACTCAGCGCAGAAGACCAAGCTGCTGGAAATCCTAAAATCAGGCTTGGATGTTGGCACTCATGATCTTACTTCGAGAGGGTTCCTGCAGTAGGTCATTACATATAGGACTGTGCCTTCTGGCATCAGGACCGCACAGCAAACCTTTCCAGCAATGCTTGGCAGGGGATCATCCACAAGATGTCAGGTGACAGACATCAGCGTGACCCTGTATAGTGGGCAGTCCCCATGCCCACCCTACAGTTCTTTCCCACCGTCGACCTGCGCAGAGTACCTCATGGTAACACTTTCCCACCCGATTGCCATTTTGACTGTTTTTTTTTTAAAAGTTGTTCTTGCTTTTATTTTCATTTGTCATTTCCGTCGACCACATCCCCCATAAGGATGGCCACCTCTGTTGCTTTTTCTGCTTGGGCCCAGAGCACAGTACCGCGGCCTGCCCTGACTGACATTCTTTCAACCGGACCACTTGGAAAAGGAGGCAGCAGGCCCTAGAAGCCCACTTTCTGAAGTCATTTGAGAAAGAAATGCAGAAGCTTAGGGATTCCACATCTTCTCCATCTTCAGACTCGCGAAGAATAAAACGAAAAGCATCGAGAGAAGGAGTGCTTTGAACATCTGGACCGAGGGTACCCTAGTAGGCCCTCGACCAGCAGGACCATTCCCCTGCCACCTGCACTAGTGGTTCTTCAGGCTGCACCCGGGGCTACTCCAGGTACCTCTTCTGCTGCTTTTCTTCCGATTTACCAGCTGTAAGTCATTCACCGGCCCTCCGGCGAACACCCGGTCTTAGCCAATAAGCTGTCCTCCAGCTCCTCTGGGGCCCGTCTGGCTGCCGTTAAGCCAAGTCCCCAGGGCTCTTTTGGGACTCGCTCAGCTTCCACCGGTAAGTCAGTCAAGGGTTCTTCCCTTCACCACCAGGTCTCCTTAGAGTCTGATCAGTCAGTCATCCCTGACGTCTGCCCAGATCCTACTCTCCCGTCAGAGGCTCATGTCGATACATCCAACATCCGGATGAACGACTCTGTGGCTGCAAGCCATTCTCCCCTTCCCCAAGGCTTCACCTGAGCGGGAACCCTGTATACTATGTCCCCAGGTGGTTTCTCCATCTCCTGTGGTCTCCACCGGCACAGAGAAGGAGACAGGATCCTTGGTGAGCCTTGGTGATGGCTCTCCCTCCATCCACCCCATTGTCAATTCCTCTCCCGTCTGCTCCAGAGGCTCCAATGATGACCTCGGATGTCCCTGTCTGACTCTCTGGCTTGTCAGACCCTTCGACAGGTCTCCTTGCATCTGCTCTATCGCCTCTGACATCAGAACCTGTGATGGCTCTCCCCCTATGTTTTATATGTCCCTCCATTGGGACCCCCGCGTCCGATCCAGACAACCGCACCAACCTGTATTTGGTCAGCTCCTCCATCAGGACTGTTGCATCCAGTCCCAATGATGCCTATTCTTTCATCGGCTCCGACGTTGCTGACATTCATAACAGCTGGTCTGACGATACTTCCTCCAATGTCAGCCCCTCTAACATCAGGGATTCTCATGCAGAGTTTTGTACCTGGACCTTCTTGGCCTTTCACTCCAGGATACTACCCTTACAGCCCATCTTCGGCATATCACCCATCAGGTCCCGCATTGGATCCCTTTTATTCAGGGTACCACTATTTTGGGTATCCCCCTTACCAAGGTCACCCACCCTTTTTTCATGGTCAGGGTGCTTCAAGCTACCATTACCCTCCTGCCCATGTTCTGCCTCCACCTCCACCACCTTCTCCTGCTCCCCAGCAGAATTTCCAGGCCTTGATCAGCTCTTGGTGGAAAGAGGCTAGGACTGAACTGATATTGGATCTTGAAAGCCATCTGCCAGCTCCAATGGTTACCCCTCTTCCCCAGTCTCTTGCCTCTATAAGCTCGGTTCACTCAACAGTGCACGTATCAGGGACTAAACCTCAAGAGATCATCCTACCCGATCTGGAATCTCCAGGTTCTGGAGGAGAGTCTCCGGATGACTGCTTGGATGAGGATTCATCCATGTCTAAACAGAAGAGTTCTCCTATGCCCCCCCCCCAAGGACCCTTCCTTTACCAAGCTGTGGATTATCCAGCAGTCCAGTGGCTGGAATACAGAAGAGCAGGATCCTATGAGGGAGCGCCTCGTGGAACACTTAGATTTAGAGTCCGCTTCCCCGCTTCCCATTCCCCCTTGGATGGCTCCTCACGAAGACCTCACCAGGACTATCTGTCAGCTGCCTCAATCAATTCCGGCCATCCCCAAAAAGGCGACCCAAATCTACCATGCTCCAGAAGGAGTTTCCTTCCTAGATGCCCATCCCAGGGCTGACTCAGTCATCATCACTGCAGCCCACGACCAGTTGGCGATGCCCAAACATAGGAGCACTTCTCCTTCACAGCAGCTGGAACAGTATGGCAGAAAAGTGTACTCTTCTGTCATGTGCACTCTCCGATCCCTTAACTATGTGGTGCACATGGTCACATTCCAAAACGCTTCCATGGCCAAACTTGAGTCCCGGATCCAGGCTCTCGGAGATGGACAAAGAGGCAGGGGAAACAACCCTTCACTCAGTGACAGGGAAAAAGAAAGGCCACGGGTGCTCCCTTTGCATCTCCCCTGCCTCTAAGAACCAGCGAGGATCTGCGGGACCTCCTCCCCCCCCCTTGACCCTCTGCTTCCTGACTGGCTACCACCTCTCCCTCCTCTGCTGGTGAGCAAGGAACTGGTGGGAGGGAGATTTGCCCTCTATGCGCAGGAATGGAGGGATGTCACAACAGACGTATAGGTCCTACAACTAGTCTCGAAAGAACACACTGAAGTTTCTGGAGATGCCCCCAGGCTCTGCTCCAGTTTACTCATTTTACTCTCCTCAGCAAGCTCCTTTGGTCAAGGAAGAAATTGGGTCTCTAAGCCAGAAGGCGACAATAGGGCCTGTCCCTCTGCCCTAAAAAGGGAAGGGATTTTACTCCCACTTTTTTCTAGTACCAAAAAAGACGGGTGACCTCAGACCCATACTGGATTGCAGCAACATAAACCTTTACGTCGAATACAAAAGATTTTGCATGCTGAAACTACAGAGTCTTCTATCCCTACTACAGGAGAATAATTGGCTCTGTGCACTGGACATGCATGATGCTTATCTGTACATTCCAGGGTTTCCAGGCCACCGTCGCTTCCTTCGGTTCTGCTTCCAGGGGGAGCGCTACCAGTTTACAGCCCTCCCCTTTGGCCTCTCTTCAGCATCTCAGGTTTTTACCAAGTGCCTTGTGGTGGTGGCAGTGGCCTTACACCATTGGGGATAGTAGTGTTTTCTTACCTGGACGACTGGCTGCTGTTGGCCCTGTCCAGGGACAGTTTACTGGAAGCCCTCTCATGCACTTTGTCCCTGTTTTCTCACCTGGAGATTTCGGTCGACTTCCCAAAGTCGACCATTACCCCTTCTCAGAACCTTCAGTTCATTGGGGCCATATTGGATACGATCCAGTGCAAAGCCTTTCTCCCCCAGGACAGGGTGGAGACCATTCAAGAGCAGGCCACTATTCTGATCTCTTCCAGAGACCTTCCAGCCAGAGCTTGGTTACGTCTCTTGGGCCTGATGGCAGCCTCCATCTCCATGGTCCCATTTTCCAGGTTGCATATGAGGATCACCCAGTGGACCTTGCGGATCCAGTGGGATCAGCAGTCGGATGATCTGGACCACCCCATCCTGATCTCCAATGTAGTCCAGAAGGATTTACTCTGGTGGCTAAACCTTCTGAACCTTTCAAGGGGCCTTCCCTTCTGAAGCTCCCCACCACTTTGGACTCTCTCACCACAGATGCGTCTTGTCTGGATTGGGGAGCTCACCTAGGGGACCACTGCACCCAGGGTTCATGGTCCCAATCGGAGATGCATCTCCACATCAATCTCCTGGAGATGAGAGCAGTCTTTTATGCTCTTCAGGCCTTCCAATCCATTCTATCAGAAGGGTCACTGCTAATCCAGACAGACAACATGTCAGTAGTCTGGTATATCAACAAACGGAGGCACCCGATCGTACCCCTTGGCAGGGAAGCAATGAGGGTGTGGAACTGGGCAATTCAACACAGTCTGTTCCTCACTGCCATGTGCATCTCAGGAGTTATAAACATCCTGGCAGACAATCTCAGCAGAACCTCGTCCCTCGCCCATGAGTGGGAACTTAGTCAGAAAGTGACAGATTCTCTGTTCCTGAGATGGGGTCGCCCAGACCTAGATCTGTTCGCTTCTCATTCAACGCAAAGTTTCCTAGCTTTTGCTCGCTCACTCCAGAGCCTGGTGCTTTCTGGCATAACGTGTTGTCACTCTGTTGGACAGGGAGGTACTTGTACACCTTCCCTCCTTTTTCCATCCTTGAGGGTTCTTCTAGAACTTCAGGCAGAGGGAGCCCAAATGATCTTGATTGCTCCCTTCTGGCTGAGACAAATCTGGTTTCTGCTTCTGCAGCAGCTCTCACTGGAACCACCAGTTCCCCTTCCTCTCAGGCACGACCTGTTAACTCAGGAGCAAGGCAGTTTAGTGTATCCCAAGCTCAGGATCCTGTATCTTCATGCATGGCTCCTACGGACATTATAAAATCTCATTTCAGGGTCTCCACAGGGTCGTCCAGGTCCTGCTAGAGGCCAGAAAGCCCTCTACCAGATTGACCTATGCTATGAAATGGAAGCGTTTTTCCATTTGGGTGGCGCCAAAAGGTTGGGACACCTTCACATGCTTGGCTTTACAGATTATGGAGTGCCTTTTGCACCTGTCTGATTCGGGTCTCTCTTACTCTTCCCTCAAAGTTCACCTGTCAGCCATTTTGGCCTATCATGATTTGATGGGGGGAAAACCCGTGGCTCAGCTGGAAATCTCAAAAACTTTTCTGAAAGGGATTCTCCTACTGAAACCCCCTATCCATAACCTCACTCCACCTTGGGATTTGAATTTTGTAATTGAGAAGCTTACGCTTCCTCCTTTCGAACCAGCGATGAGCTGTGACTTGCGCTATCTCTACTGGAAAACGTTATTTTTGGTTGCCATTATTTCTGCTTGAAGGATTTCTGAGCTTCAGGTTCTTATGTGTAAGGAACCTTATTTGATTTTTCATAAAGACCGGGCGGTCCTACGAACCAATCTTAAGTTTCTTCCCAAGGTGGTTTCCCAGTTCACCCTCAATCAGACGGTCGAACTCCCGGTGTATTACCCAGCAGTGTTATCCTATGTATATTTAATTTATATGCAGTAGGATTCTTTTTATGTGTTTTGCACAAAGCACCTTTGACTCCTGGGACCCTCCCAGCTGAAGGTAACATGGTACTGTTAAACCTCTCTGACATTATCAGCTGTATTTTTTAAATTAGTATTTTAAACCAATAGGGATTTTTTCTGTTTTTTTTCTGCATGATCTAGCTGTTAAAAGTATTGTTTGTTCTAAATAACTGCCATGAGGCTTCTGAAGAACGACTGGTTGGTCCAAAAGCTAGAGCACTTTGTTCTGGTTGTTACATCTATGTTGGTCCATTAAAAGGTATCAAATCATTTGCCTCTGGACCTAACAATTCTAACAAAGGTGAGGCTCTTCTTCATACGGTGGACGCACACAGGATCCTGCATTATGTCCACAGGACTAAAAGCACCAGGAAATCTGATCAGCCTTCATTTCATTTGCCCCCAAATTCATGGGATCAGCAGTGTCTAAACAGTGCATATCCATGTGGCTTGCTAACTGCATTCACTTCTGTTATCAGAAGTATGATAAACCTCTGCTGGGGGAGGTCAGAGGTCATTCCACTAAAGGAATGGTGGCGTCCACAGCCTTCTTGAGGAATGTATCTGCAGTGGAAATTTGTGCAGCAGCTACCTGGAGTTCAGTCCATACCTTCATAAAGCATTACAGTCTGGACATTGCCTCTAGGCGTAGGGCCAGCTTTGGCCTGGCCATTCTGCAGGGCCTACTGTCCTAAGGCAGGACCTGTTCTGTTCTGTTCTTTCAGTTTCTCCTCCTCCCGTGACACTCTCAGTCTCTTTATAAGCGACTGTTTGGGATTCAGTCCTACATGTGATGACCTTCTGCAGGAACCCTCTTGAAGTAAGATAGTACAGTTACGTAAGAACTTACCATAACAGTAGATCTTCGAGAGAGGTTCCTGCAGTAGGTCACATTTTCCCTCCCACCTTCCCCCAGTTTTTGTATTTCTTTCGGCATTTTTGTAACTGGGCTTCAGGATTTCATCCTTTCTCCTATCTCATCCTACTTGGATGTCCGGCAGGAGACCTGGAGGGTGGGCATGGGGACCGCCCAATATATAAGGTCACGCTGATGGCCGTCACATGACTTCTGGTGGGTGGTCCCCCACCAGACATTGCTGGAAAAGTTTGCTGTTTGGTCCTGATGCCAGAGGGCACAGTCCTATATGTGATGACCTACTACAAGAACCTCTCTCGAAGATCTGTTGTTACGGTAAGTACTTGTGTAACTGTACTTTTTGAGGGCCTCATAAGATACTGTGGATATGGCTTCTAGGACTGCGGCATCTGGTGTTTGCCTTAGATGCCACGCCTTGCTAAGAGTCTCTGGATTCTCCCAGGATCTGCAGTCCTGGAATCAAGGATCTCCCATTCCAAGGTTCTGTCCTGTTCGTGGAGGAGACTGAGAGGCTGATCTCTCATTTCCAGAAGTCTGGGAAGTCTATTTGGTCCATCTGGAAATTGTACAAGAGGGGCCAAAAGCCATTTCGGAAGAGGTCATTTCATAAGCCCTCAGTCAAAACACCCATGGTCAGTATTCGCAGAGAAGCGGCTTCAAAAAGAAGGCTACAGCCCAGTCTGTTGGAGGTGCTCCCTCCAGAGGCCTCCTCGCCATCTCTGCCAACACCCGGAGCTTCCCAAAGATTCCCTACCACCCTCCCCCTCCAGCAGAGGCCATGGGGGAGGCAGTAGGGGGTCGCTTCTCCCTCTATCTGGAGGGTTGGAGCGGAATCACGTCCGACTTCTGGGTGCTGGATCTAGTAAGGAAAGGGCATACTTTGGAGTTCACACAGGTCCCTCCAGAAAACCCACCAAGGTCCTCACATTATCCTCCTTCACATGTCCCATTGATAGAAGGAAAAATGCAGACCCTACTGCAAAAACAAGTGAGGGAGCCAGTCCCCGTGGGGCAGCAGGGGAAAGATTTCTATTCCCATTTCTTCCTGATCCCAAAGAAGACCAAAGATCTGCGGCCCATCCTGCACCTCAGCTCTCTGAATTGCTTTATAGAATATAAGCAGTTCAGGATGGTAAAGCTTCCAGACCTCATTCCCCTGTTGCATCAGGGGGATTGGCTCTGTTCCCTGGACATGCAGGATGCTTGCATGCACACAGGGTTCTTCCCTCCCCAACGGAAGTTCTTGAGGTTCCACTTCCAGGGGAGGCATTATCAATTCAGGGTCTTACCATTTGGCCTCTTCTCTGCTCCTCGAGTCTTCATCAAATGCCTAGCTGTGGTGACTGTGGCTTTCAGACGCAAGGGCCATTAAGTCTTCCCTTACCTAGATGATTGGCTCCATGCAGCTCCCTCAAGAGTGCTTCTTCTGTGCACTCTTGGAGACACCTTTACTCTTTTACGAGAGTTGAGGATCACCCTGAATCTTCCAAAGTCATCCCCAGTGCCCAGTTAATGACTTCTTTTCATAGGAGCATTCCTGGACACTGTACAGGGTATGGTCTTCCACCCACAGGACAGGGGAGATCATCTAAGGGCAGTGTCCCAAATGGTAGCCATCGCCCCGAAGGTCCAGGTCATGACTTTCCTCAGGCTTCTGGGGCATATGGTGGCAGCCTCCCCTACAGTCTCCATGGCCCACCTCCACATGATGGTCCCACAGTGGATGCTCAGGGTGCAGTGGGACCAGAGGTCCGATGGTCTAGATCAATTAGTTAGGATCTCAGACCCAGTCAGAAGGACACTCTCATGGTGGCTGGACCCATCCAACCTGGAATGAGGGGCCCCCTTTCAGCAGGAGCCCCTGACCCGGATCCTAACTACGGATGCCTCCAGGCTTGGGTGGGGTGCTCATCTAGGAGACAATCAGACTCGAAGATCGTCAGCTCCATAACAACATCCTGGAAATGCAGGTGGTCCTGAACGCCTTGCAGGTGTTTCAAGCAGACCTCACACCAGGCTTTCTTTTTATCCAGACAGACAACATGGCCGTAGTGTTCCACGTCAACAAGTAAGGGGGCAGGCACTCCTATCCCCTCTGCAGGAAGGCGATGAGAGTTTGATATTGGGCCCCGGAGCATCATCTGACTCTCGCTGCAGTTCATGTTCCAGGTGTCCAAAATGTCTTGTCCAACAGCCTCAGCCGGTCTCCGTCCAAGGCGCACAAGTGGGAGTTACTTCAGTTAGTAGCAGACCAGCTCTTCGACACATGGGGTCACCCAGAGCTGGACCTCTGTGCATCTCCACGCAATACCAAACTGAATAGTTTTTGTTCGCGAGAGCCTGCACCTGGTGTTTTCTGGCCAGATGCACTGGCCCTTTGTTGGACAGGGAGGTTTCTGCATGCTTTCGCTCCCTTTCCGCTGATTCAGGGGTCCTCCTGAAGCTTCAGGCCAAGGAGGCTTGAATGATTCTCGTTATCCCACTCTGGCCTCAGAAGATTTGGTACCCACTACTTAAGCATCTGGCAATGAAGTCTCCAGTTCAACTGCCTCTGAGCTTGCACCTGTTATCCCAGGATCAGGGAACTTTGGTTCATCTGGACCTCTAGTCCCTGCATCTTTATGCCTGGTTCCTGCAGACATAGCCAGATCCCAGTATGGGATCTCCCAGGAGGTGGTGGACATTCTCATCTCTGCTAGAAAGCCTTCAACCTGATCCACTTATGCTATGAATTGGAAGCGCTTTTGTCTTTGGACTTCATCCCATCACTTAGAACCCCTTTCCTGTCTGGTGAACTTGGTTCTTCAGTATCTCCTGTCCTTATTGAACCAAGGCTTGAGCTACTCCTCCATTAAGGTGCTTTTATCAGCAGTTTCAGCATACCATATGCTGGTGGAGGGTAAAACGTTAGCCCAGCTGGACTTGTCCCATACTTTTTTATGGGTCATTTTGCATATTAAGCCTCCCATCCGAGATCTAGTACCCCCCTGAGATCTCTGCTTTATGCTGGAGGAGCTTACCCTTCCCCCTTTTGAGCCTGCTGCAGATCGTGAGCTACACTTCCTTTCTTGGAAAGTGTCCTTTTTGATTGCAGTCACTTCTGTTCGGAGGGTTTCTGAGCTTCAGGCCCTGATGTGTAAGGAATCTTATTTAGTTTTTTTATAGGGATAGAGTCTCCCTAAGGACAAATCCTAAGTTTCTTCCTGAAGTGGTTTCAGAGTTGATGCTGAACCAAGATGTCAACCTTCCGGTATACTACCCGGAACATTCAAATAGAGGGGAAGCTATCCTGCATACTCTGGACGTCCACAGGTTGTTTAGGTATTATCTTATGCGCACTGCTCCTCACCACCAGATGGAGCAGCTCTTTGTCACTTTTGTGCCCCGCTGCCTAGGCAGATCAGTGTCAAAACAGACTATTTCCAGATGGCTGTTAATTGCATCATTTACTTTTACAACAAGTACAACAAGACCCTTCTGGGTTCAGTCAGAGGTCATTCTATCAGGGGAGTGGCTACTTCTTTTGCATCTTTGTGGAGTGTCTCCACTGGGGACATCTGCGCAGTGACTACTTCGAGTTCAGTGCATACTTTGATTAGGCACTACAGTTTGGACATTGCCTCTAGGCGTAGGGCCGGGTTTGGCCTAGCGGTCCTTCAGGGCCTTCTTTCTTAGAGTGCCTAGTCAGCATTGCTGCATTCTGCCGCCTCTCTTATCTCCTGTTGCTCCTTTTCACAGGACTGCTTGGGACTTAGTCCTAAAGGTAATAACCTGCTGCAAGAGCTTCTACTCAAAGTGAAATAGTACAGTTATGTAAGAACTTACCGTAACAGTAGATCTTTGAGAGGAGCTCTTGCTAATACTTTCTCACCCTCCTTCCCAGTGAGTTGCATCACATCCTTTTTTGGCAAGCTTCTGCGTGGTTCGCCTGCTGGGGTCTGTTTATGGGTCTCCGGTGGGTGAACTGAGGTGGGGCTAGTAACCGCCCCCTTTTGCACCATTGCCTGACGTTGGGGTGGAGCCGATGTCGGGGGCGGCCTCCTCCAGATACTGCTAGCTAAGAGTTTTCTGGTATGTCCTAGTGCCTGTGGCATAATACTAATGCTAATAGCCTGCTGCAGGAGCTCGTGTCGAAGATCTACTGTTACAGTAAGTTCTTATGTAACTGTACATTAAAGGGGCAGGTGCACGTTTCCTCCACAGCCATGACCCATGCTCTGCCTGTAGCTTAAAGGGATCATATGAGTGCTGTCAGGCTGCATGACTTTCTAAGTAGACACAGAGAGTGGGAATTTAGAATGCTGGAAGTGATGCAGTGCAGTGGCTGTGGGGCAGCAGTTTTCAGAGAGACCTGCTTGAGACTGCAGTGTTGCCCTAAATGCATGCACCTCTCTGGGTTGAGGGAGGAGGTTGCTAGACTCCAAGCTGAGTTGACTAGGATTCAGAGGACCTTTTCCCCCACTCAGAGACCACCAAGTCTGCCACTGTTACCACGGGGAATGCCAGGAAAGAGGAATGGCTGGACTGTGGTGGGCTCTAGAAGGGTAGAGGTGGTGGGTTAGTGGCACATTCCTCAACCAATACCACTACAAAATTCCTACGCCACTCGTAATGGGGCAGTGCTGAACCTGGTACTCACTAACAGAGGCAGTGTTGTAAACGTCAAGGTGGGAAGCTATCTGGGGACCAGCGATCACTGTACAGTGTAGTTCAGTATAAGGACAGCTGCAGAATTGAACAACACAAGGTCGAGGGGCTTGGGCTTCAGGAGAGCAGATTTTATAAAGATGGGCGAATGCCTCAGTGATGACCTTGGTGGGGGGGGGTGGAGGAACAGTGGGTGAAGATAAAAAGGGCCAGAGTAAGGGCAACAAACCTCTGTGTCAGAAAAGTGAGAACAAGCAAGAATGGAAGAGGTGTGGAAAAAAAATAACAGCTAAATGGGTAGCATTCAGAAGGTATAAAGGGGATGCGGGGGAGGAGGATTGGGAAGTGTGTGAGGGGAAACAGAGGAGAGCAGGGAGAGCAGTAAGGAACACAGAGGCACAAATGGAAGAGAACATAGCCCAGGCAGTAAAGAAAGGAGACAAGACATTTTTAGGTATATAATCAAGACAAGAAATATTTTTGGTATATAAGCAGAAGAGGAATACTGGGGTGGGATTGTAAGGTTTAAAAAGGGAAGGAGGGACTGTGCAGAGGGGGACCAGAAAAAGACAGACATCCTGAACAAATATTTTTGTTCAGTGTTCACAGAGAAAGGAGAAGGGTAAGGGCCACAAAAAAGTAATAGGAGCATTGGAGGGAGGGAGGGGAACCAGAAAAAGGTAGATATCCTGAACAAATATTTTGTCAGTGTTCACAGAGGAAAGAGAAGGGTAGGGGCCACAAAAAAAGTAATAGGAGCATTGGGGAGAGGGAGGTGGACAATAGTCTGTCCTCAGATGAGAGTCAGGAAGGGACTTGCTAATCTGAAAGATGACAAATCAGTGGGCCCAGACAGGGTACATCCAAGGGTATTGAGGGAGTTCATGGAGGTACTGGCTGCACCTCTGACAGTCCTATTTAGCAGCTCATAGGAAACAGGAGTGGTTCTGCAGGAGGGCAAATGTAGTCCCACTTTACAAAAGTGGTAGCAGGGAAGAGACTTGAAATTATAGGCCAGTCAGCCTGACATCGGTGGTGGGAAAGTTAATGGAATCACTGCTAAAAGAAAGGAATATAGAATACGTTGAATCCAGTGGGCTACAGGACCCGAGACAGCATGGATTCACGAGGGGGGGGGAGGTCATGTCAAATGAGTCTGATATATTCCTTTGACTGGGTGACCAAGGAACTAGATCAGGGTGGAGCAGTGGATGCAGCCTACCTAAATTTCAGTAAGGCCTTCAACACCATTCCACATAGGAGACTCATAAGCAAGCTATGGATCTTGGGGGTTCAAAGGTGGTTATCTGGGTAAGAAACTGGTTAAGGAATAAGTAGCAGAAGGTGGTGATAAACGGAGTTCACTCCTAGGAAGGGAGGGTAACCAGTGGGGTACCTCAGGGATCAGTGCTGGGTCTGGTCCTCTTTAATGTCTTTATAAGTGACATTAGGGAGGAGCTGGAAAGGAAGGGAAGGTCTGCCTCTTTGCGGATGACACCAAAATCTGTAATAGGATGGACACTCCCGGGGGGGTGGGTGGAAGGGATGAGCAATGGCCTGAGAGAACTTGAAGGGTGGTCAAGGGAACGGCAGCTGGGTTTCAGTGTGAAAAAGTGCACTTAGGGCACAGAAACCCAGGGTCCGAGTACAAAGGGATAGGGTGGTACTGACAACCACCAAACAGAAAGATGCCTGTGAATAATCATATTGGATGACAAAGGGGACCAGGCAGTGTGACAACAGTTGGGGGGCTAGTGGGATGCTGTGGTGCCTAGAGAAGGAAGAAGAAGGTGGTGTTGCCTCTGTATAGATCATTGGTCAGACTCCACTTACAGTACTTTGCCAAGTTCTAGAGACCACATCTCTGGAAGAACATAGACAGAGTGGAGGTGGTCCAGAAGAGGGCAACTAAAATGGTGCAGGGTCTGCATTAAAAGCCATATGAAGGGAAACTTAAGGACTTCAGTATGTGCACCCTGGAATAGAGGAGGGAGGTGGCAGATGTGATAGAGGCCTTTAAATACTGTACCTAAAGGGGTAAATAAGGTACAGAAGGGAAGTATTTGACAGAAAAAAGGTGCTGAAGAGCAGGGGGACATGATATGAAGATGGAGGGGTTTAAATTTAGGAGAGATGTGAGGAAGTGCTGTTCGTCAAAAAAGTGGTGAATTCCTGGAGCAGCCTTCCTGCAGAGGTGATGGGGGCGAGAACAGTGGTGCGGTTCAAGAATGCATGGGATAGGCACAAGGGAATCTTAAGGGAAGGGATGAGGGGGAGGGACAACAGACCAGAGATCAAGTAGGATCTGTGAGGATACTGTAGGCAGGGAAATGGGCAGACTAGGTGGGCAAAGCAGTCCTTATCAGCCAGCAAAGTCTGTTTCTGTGACTCCCTTCCCTCGCTGAACCAGTATGCAGCTGTGGTTGAGACAACTCCTGGGGTGTAATTTAAGTATATCTGTATCAATATCTATACCGAACTTATCTTTTGCATGCACAGCCTGGACACCATGAAAGTACATCTGTCAATATGCGTTATATTGAAACTCTATATAATAAACTCCCTTGCATGCTCAACTGTCTCCCTGACCCACCTTCCATGCCACTTCTGCACCCGGCAGCCCAGTGTTAGACCCTGTCCCACTGGCGCATGTCACTTAGACTACCTCTTGGCTGGTCTAAGTGGTGCCCCTTGCTGAGTTGCAGAATACCAAAAAAGGGGATGTTACAGCCCTACCATGGTGTAAACCCCCTTGCAACCTGGCACATGGGATTTTTTGATATAACCATGCTGCTAGGGGACTTTGGCGCAGTTGCGTCAGGATTAACACGGGCTGCGTTTGAAAACAGTGAATGCCACAAGTAGTGACGCAAGTCACCCCTTGTGTCAAAATCTTTTGACGCAAGTCCCTTGCATTGGTCTAACCCATCTGAAAACCTGGCTGTATGTATTTTTTAATTTTCCTGACATAAGGCTAATTGTGTAAACGTTTGTAATTTATTCCCACATACATAGATTTGCAAAGTGTATTTTTGTGTTAATTTCACAGTCTTTATTTTGTATGCAAAGAGTTTGTTTTTTTGCGGCAGCCTAAAAAGCTGTCACTTAATAACCCTACAAAAGCTTAAATCTTTGAAATCTACAGCACCAGGCCTGTCTATCATGACTATATATTTGTACATTTATGTAAAATAATTATTGCATTAATGATTAGTGACCAAGGCTGATTTGTGGCATTTTGGGTTAGCCACCTTATATTCCTTGTACTGGGTTGTACATATATTTTCCAAAAAATCAACAAAATGCCCCATTTCCAAGTTGACCTCTGCTGAGCCTAAACAAATACATGCAACAGTGCAGGGTAATCTAAATATAATGTGAAAGAGGAAAACTGCAAATACTATAAGCATATATTCTGTTCCAATTGTTGTCACAAACAAATAACTCTGCAGTTGTGGCACTCTAACAGAATAAAGTACAGCGAACCAGTGCAAAACTATGCATTTTGGAATTCTGCAGAGTGTACCCATTCCTAGGGTACCACATTTATGTACCTTTACCACAGAGGCCTGGCAAGAAATAGGCCCTACATACATAAGATGCTGACTTTAGTCTGCAGTCGCTATATCATGGTCCATAATGGAAAATGCACAGCATTTCTTCTCTGGTCTACAGAAACCCAGAACATCATGTTACCCCAGGAAACGTACATGTATATATTTTGTAAAACTTCACAAAATACCAGTTTTAAACATGGATAACATAGCCCACTACCCAAATGATAGCTACCCATAATCCTTCTTTATATTTGCTGCAACTATGAAAAATAATTGAGATTTGCACAATGTTCACATTTTGGCAAAACAAATGCAGATTTAACTTAGGTGACAGGTATGTGAACACCCCAATTTTGGATTCTACAGAGAGAGTACTGCATTTATGTCCCTTTATCACAGAGGTGTGGTAGAGAAAAGCACTAAACCTGCTGGGTGGTAAGTGTATTTTAAAAGGGAAAAATGTGGGTTCATAATGCAAAATGCACAGCACTGGTTTTCTGGCCTGTAGACATTCAGGACACTGTGGTACCATAAGAAAAGTATGTATTTTCTAAACAGCACAAAATACTGGATAGGTAATACTGCCTGCTACCTAAATGTCTACCCAATAATCCTCAACATTTGGCACAACTATGTAAAATAATGGGAATTTGCATAATTTCCACTTCAGCACACTAAACGTCTAACCTAGGCAGCTGGTACCCAGACACCACATTTATGGGTTTTAATAGCAGAACTAGTTACAACAGAGCTTTCAGTAAACTCCAGTTACCAGAAGAGTTATTTTCTGTGCCAGGTTTTGTAATCCTCAACCCTCATTTGATTACTTGCTTGTGCTGTTCTCTGTCATTGCTGACAGGTCTGTTTTCACGACCCAATGTTTTTCAGTATTGTTGATGCTGTGTATTGTCTCTTGGTTTTTTGGGGTCTTGTAACCCTGGCCCACATTTTCTGTTAAACTAACATTTGTTTTGCCTAGCTCATTACTTCTCCCTATGTCACCCTTCCCCCAGGTCACATCTGGCAGTGAGCCTTGGCTCAATGGTGCATTTCCCGATTATCAACTTTTAAATAAAGAAATAAATAAAATCCTTGGTAAATGCAGTGATAGTAGCTTTTGAGCATGTCGTGCCAAGAATCTTTTATTAGAGGTGCAAATTGTTGGTACCTATACAATAGGCACACCCTATAAAAGCTCAGCATGGGATGACTTTATACTTGTAAAATTAGGCAACCAGATAATTAGGTCAAAAATGGCCAAAATGTTGCATTTATGTCGTGTTTTTAGCTATGGGGCTTAATTCACTAGAGGATTATGGGTAGCAAATATTTGGCAAGGAGGCTTTCTCACACATTCTTGAAGTCCCAATTTTGTAGCTTTTAAAACTATATAAATATATTGTTTCTTGGGTTACAAAATGCTTTGAGGTGTTCTTCAGGTGGGAAATGTGGGCAGGGAGGCACTGCATAGCAACATTTAGTACATAGGCTATAGTAATAGGCAGGTGTGAACAGAATTCCATGGTGAAATTGCATGTATTTGGTACCTGTGCCACCAGAGTACTCTAGAAAAATCAGAAATAGTGTGACTTTGCTCATGCACTGTAAAAATAATGAGGCATATAGGTTGAAACAGAGTAAAAATTGCCATTTTTCAGTGATTTAGATTATTGTGCATAATGAATTGGACCATCATTTCTTTATTTCTGTATTTAATAACTAAGTACACTAGTTCTAGGGACCGTTTTCAGGCATGACGCAGGCCATCTAGATGCCACATACGGTACAGTTTTGGAAACTGGAGATACAGGAACAGTTACAGTATACCAGTACATGGAAGGATCAGAAAGAAACAATCTGGGTAGCAAATCTTTAGATGGTGGTATTAACCATGTCTGCAGCTCTTTATTTTCTGCAGTTTCAGAAAATAAGTTTCCCATAATCTGTTATTCTAGGTTTCTACAGGCCATAGAACTAATAGTGAGCACTTAACATTCTGGACCCATTTAGTACCTTTAAACTAATGTGATAATACGGTAGTACACAGTTCCTGCCCCCTTTGCTGAGATGGGTAACATAACCTGCCTTCCAAAGGCTTTTAACATATCATGTGGCAACCTCAGTCTGCTCTTCCTATACAGGATGATTGAGCATAGCCTACTCTGTCATTTTTAAGCCATAGTCTGAGGTCTCCTGAACAAAGTTTTGTGGGTGCTCAGATGGGTAAAATAATAACCTGCTCCAATATGTTTTAAACCTAAAAAAGTGACTGCCTTGGCCTTCTACTCCTGTACAGGATGAGCTTTTGTACCTGCCATTAGTCATTCTAGTAAATAAGCTTCGTGTGGTACTTCTCAAAACAGTACTCCAGATACCGGCCAGGCTATATGGAACATTGTGGACAGCAATATATTGGGTCTCTCCTGATGCTTTTTTTTTGTAGAAGACTATCTTTGTGTGTGTGTGGGGGTGGGGTCTAGCCTTCCTTTCAGTATATGGGATAATTCTGCAGAAATGCTTTTCAGTCAGTCTGGCTACAACCTTACCCGTTTTTGTTTTAGGTTTCAAAGATTGTACAATTTACAGGGCATGTTTCAGAGAAGGTACTGTTGGTATTTGTCTCCCTTTGAACAGCAGAAGGGACTCATCCACTGAGATGTTTGGGGATGCAGTGTACATCTCAGAAAACTCTAGCAGGGGGTCTGGCTTAGGGCATCATTCTCAAGCTGAGCGTCACCCTCGCTCGGGTAAGGCATTAGACTTGGGAAGAATGTCTGGCTCAGGTAGAGTGTCAGACGGGGCATCAGGCTCAGGCAGGACATCGAGCAGCATGGCTCAGAGCCACCATGATTGTCCACAGCCTAGTGGGCAAGACATACAAGAAACGGCTACAGGACTTGAACATGTACATCCTTGAAGAGAAGAGGGAAAGGGGCGACATGATTGAGACATACAGGCACCTGTACAGGTTAAATATGGAGGATGCCAAGGAATGTTTCTCCTTGAGTTCAAATACAGGGATGAGAGGGAAACTCACTAAGACATGCAGGGTGTCATTCAAAAAGGATGTCCACAAGCACTTGTTCATGGAAAGCAAGTAAAGTAACGCTTTATTTTTCTAGTGCCCTATCCCAGGGCCTCTGGGCACTGTACAGGCAGGCAAGAGTTTAAATAGAATACTTCAAATACAAAGACATATTGTGTATCAAAACAACAACGAAGAATGAAAAATGATACATAAATAAAATCCTCATTTAAAATAAACATTTAAGCAGTCTGGTATTTCTAAGATTCATTAGCAGTTTGCAAATGCCTCTCTAAAAAGATGTGCTTTCAGACCCTGCTGAAACACATCCATTAATGGGGCCTCCTTCAGAGATCTTGGAAGTGAGTTCTACAGGGCTGGGCCAGCCACCTCAAATGATAACTCTCCAGAGGACTTCAGCCGGGCCCTGGGAACTGCCAGGAGGCCATCGGTGGAGGAACAGAGCACGGGCACAGGGCAGACAGGAGTCAGGAGGTCACTCAGGTAGCCAAGACATGATCCATATAGAGTCCTATAAGTGAGCAAGCCCAACCTGAAGGCAATTCTCCATCTCACAACCAGTGCAGGTCATGCCACAACTGGTGCAGGTCATGCAGAACTGGGGTCACATAACAAGACCTCAGAAGGCCCATCAGCAACCTGGCCACTGCGTTCTGCACTAGTGGCAGGTGACGGAGAACCCTTCCAGTGACTCAGAGGTAAAGAACGTTGCAGTAGTCTAGTCTAGATTGTACAAAAGCATGTACCAGTGAGGGCAAGTTGTCAGCTGGAATCAAGGCTTTGATCCAGGCGATATTCCTAAGGTGGTAAAAAACACTCTGGACGACGGATGGAATCCTGAGCCTCAAGTGTCAATCCATCATCAAGGATAACGCCTGTATTTATTTTACCTTAGTAGATGCAGCCAAAGGAGTAGGACCAAGGAATAACCCTGTTCCAGCCTGGCAGCGCCCACATCCCGCCGGCAACCAGGCTCAATTACTAGCACCTCGAGTCTTGTCAGGATTGAGTCTCAGCGAGCTAGAGAACATCCAGTCCTTGATCCCGGCCACACGCTTATTCAGCACCTCCATGGTGCCACTCATCCCTGGTTAATGCACCCTGACTAATGCCATTTCGGTGCTATACCTGGACCTGAACCCAAACTGGAAGGGCTGATAGATGTCATAGGCTGCATGGTGTGCCTTGAGCTGCAGAGCCACTACTTTCTTGATAACCTTACCCAAATATGGGAGGTTAGAGATTGGTCTATAATTTGCCAAGATGTCAGGGTTAAGAGATGGATTCTTTAGGAGGGACCTCACCTGTGCCCCCTTCAGGACACTGGGGAATAGTCCTTCCAGAAGTGAGCACTGGACAGTCTCAGCGAACACTGGACCAATGGATTCAACACATCCCATTAAGAGATGGGTCAGGCCCGGGTCCAGTTCACAGTATGTGGACTGCAGCTTCGAAATCACCTCTCATACAGTACCTGTATCACCCCCACTGGTCTAAACTCGCACCAGACGATAGGAGTGCCTCTGAAAATGCATGACTCACTACTGCAGGGTTGCATCTGCCATGTTGGAGAGATCTCAGCCCTAATTGAGGACACCCTGTTAGAGAAGAACAGAGCAAATTCCTCGCACTGAGTGACTGAAGCTGCTTTTTTCGGCTGCAGACATGCAGGATGGAGTAGCCTGTCTACAGTCCAAAAAAGCAGAGTTAGTCTGTTCCTCCCTGCAGCAATCTTCCCAAACAAGAATACTGCCTTCTTATGGTTGATTGTCCTTTGACATTCACTGTAGTGAATTCTCAAAGCCAGTCTGTCCTCCTCAGACCGAGACTTCCGCCAACACTCCCCAACCTCTGGCCCTAGGACTTCATCTCCTTAAGAGCCCCATCAAACCATGGAGGTCCCAGGCAAGAAAACCTGGATTGTATATGGACCGGTATGATAAAGTAGAACACCTTGGAGACAGCGCTATTATAGGCTACCACCACCTCACCCATACCTGTCACGCAAGCAACACTCACATCATATAGATCCAATATCGCCATCAGTCTCTCTGGGGACAACCCCTTCAAAGGGTGGGGGACCATCTCTACAGGAGAAGAATTACTTGGGGTGGGATGAACAAGAACTCTACCATGCAGTGCAAGAGTAGTGGACAAGTGTAACAGACTGCCAGTGGAAGGTGGTACAAGCCACATCGGTGAGAAGCTTTAAGCAGGGTAGCAACTTCGTGTCTTTCGAATGAGACATTAAACTGAGGTCCCATCTGCCTGTTCTGGTGGTAGTTCAGGTGGATGTTAAATATCCCATGGCACTTCTCGTAAACAGTAGGGAAATTTCGTCAGTGCCCTGGCCAAATTTCCCCCCATTCACTGAAAATACCAGCAACAGCTTAATCTGGTTCAAGGTCAGTTGGCATTCATCTGTATCCCCGCCCCCCACCCCGGGTTGTGCCTGAAAGTAGGCAGAAAGAATTTGTCTAGTGCACTTACCCGGTCAACAACAGCTAAATAAAAATGTTTAACCTCTCTGCAATACCTCATTATCACTTTGCTGTTTTAACTTCTCTGTACAGTTAAAATACAAGCAATGTTCTCTTCTTCACTGATATGATAGCACCTTGTAATTGTTTGCATGAAAGACGCTCTATGAAACCTAAGATCTTCCTGAACTAAAAGTCTTCCCCACTCATTCACACTAATGGGACTACGCTGGAGGCGCTAGGACCCTTCAGGAGGGCTAGTGCCGGGATAGGACTGCACATGTGCAGCATCGTGAGACTAGATCACGTCATATAGGCTATCCTGGTGTCAGCCCTCCAACCACCTCAGTTCCTTTTCTCCCACCATCGAGTGCACTTTGATTACGACGCTCGCCTGCCGGGAGTCAAGTCTTCATCTATGCAGCACAACTATAGCCATTCCATATTCATTTAACTTACAGTTTTTACTGTTCTTTTCTTACTTAAAAAAAAAGAAGCTCTCAGTCTGCCATCAATGGAGTTGACCTTAGACAATAGCGGTGATGGTGGGGAGACTTGGTTTGTAAGCTATGATGTCAGTGAAGCTGTGTCCGGTCTGCTGCCCTTTGTGGAGGGGGGGTCCGACCACAAGTAGTCCAGGCTTGGGGGGAAGACAGTCCTCCCAAAGCACAAAAGTAGTGGTTCCAGGACCTGGCTCCACTTGACCTCGAGCTCTTCTTCCTCCTGTCAATGGAAGAAGAATTGGTACCGCTCCAGGTCACCCTCTGGTGCCTCTGCACGGGGATTATTGGTGGTGGTGAGCAGTAGGCCTGAACCAACTCTGGTGGGTTCCTCTGTGGCTCCGCTCTTAATGGCCATGATCTTATACACCGGATCCCGTCTGTTTCCTCGATGGGGTTCTGATGAGCAGTTTCACCGTAGGGCCGCTGTTTTAGAGTAGGGGGTATGGCGTTCGCCCAGTTGTCCTGGCCAGAGAACCCAATTCTGGGGCCTTCAGGCCATGAAGCTGCTAGGCCGGTCGAGCCAGGATGTGTGCGGTGCCCTCTCTGGTACCAACGCCATCAATGCTGACCTCGTGCCTACCCCCTTCACTTGCAGGGGCCGGCACAAGTACTGCTTTCCTTCTCCCACTTTTCTTCAAGTCTAGCAGTGGTTCTGGAGCTATGTGTGACATGGCGTTGCCCTATTTTTGGTGCCAGCACCGTGTGTGGTGCCAGTGCTGGGTCTGGCACTGATGCCGCAGATGGCGCTGAACTCTTCGCCAATTCAGGTGGAGGCGTCTCCAGTGTTTGTGGTCTAGACCTGTGTTTTGGAGGTTATTCTGGGGTAGAAGTGGATCTGGATGAGTCTCTCCTTGTTCTGCTTTGTCAAAGACTCAGTGGATGACTCATTTTATGGGCTGGAATGCAAGCCTTCTGTATCACTGTGATGGAAAGGCTTTCCAGTTCTTTCTCCTCAGGGATATGGGGTCCACCATAACATTTCAGTCTTCTTCTGTGGACCAAAGCAGACTTCTATGTCTTGAGTTCCTACATTCCTCAGTATGAGTACACCCTGTGGAACACACTCAATGCAATGGTCATGAGCCTCCCGGAATCTAATGCTCCATTGCTAGGGGCTTATAGCCCAATAATTGTCTGAAAGCTTTTATGGACACCTACGACTTAGCCTCTAGGGCAGCTGCTGCTGGCAGCAGGTGGTTAACATCTCTTTGACAGTGCATATCTTTTCGGCCCTCATGTTGAGTTCTGGGGACCACTCAGAACAATATGGCTGCCATGTAAACAACAGGCAGCTCCTGCTGCCTCTCAAAGGGACGGGACCTTCGACACTCTCATACAAACAGTCCTTTCAAGTTAAAAGGCATAGAGGTGCCTTTATCAGGAACCAACCCAGTAGAGAACAAAGGGCCCCAAAGTGCCCTGTACCAACCTCTGTGGATCCAGCCCAGGTCCCACCGCAGCTGTCTGAGGGGAACGCCTCTCGGTGGTAGGAGGGGCATCTAATTCAGTTTTACAGCCAGTGGAAGTCAATAACAGCAGACATATGGGTCATCAGGATTGTCCGAGAGGGATACTCTCCCAATTTTACAGATTTCCCTAGATCTTCCACCCAGATGGCAGCCCAGTCTGTCTGCCTCTCAGTCACACGCTCTTGCTTCTGAGATTGGGGCCTCTGTAGGAACTGGGCAGTAGAAGTTGTTCCACACTGGAATGGAGCACACCTTCCTATTTCCATTGCTTCTGGTTCCAGGATAACAGGCAGCATGTGCCATTTGTTGACCTTGGAAGGTTAAACAAGTACCTGTCCAGGGAGGAGTTCACTAAAACCTCTGTGTTTGAATATTCACTTCCTGGACATTTGGCTCCTAGCTAGCCCATCCAGGCAAGAGTCACAGGAGGCAGTTGCCACAGCTTCTCAGTTCTCTTCAGGGGGTCTTCTGATTCGGGGAAGGTGCCAGTTTCATCTTCCCAGCAGCTCCTCATCTTAGGAGCCCTCCTATATACCTCCAGGGCATCGCTTTTCATTCCAGAGGATGGGAGAAATTACATCTTCAGATGGCTTGTTACGTCATGGAAAACTACTCTTTCAGGCCCCTTTCGGTTGAGCGGATGCTGGGACCCAGGGCGTCCCTTGCAGCAAGCAGTGGTCTCCGACCATGCATCCACAATCCTCCATTCAAAATGATGGCGCCTTGCACAAAATCTCTTGTGGGTAGCTCACTGTCAAGACCTCCACACTTGGATGTAGTGCCAGGAGGAACCTCGTCTTTTCATAAGTTTCTTAGAGATGAAAGCTGTCTTATAAACAAAGTCCTGAAGGATGCCCTCTGCCATGAAGTGATCCTGCTTTGGATGGACAACAGAGCTGTGATGTGTTACATCAGCAAGCAGGGTGTGGTGCCCTTCCACCCTCTCTGCAGGACTGTGAGTTTGGGACAGTGGTACCTAGAGCATGATGCTTCAGTTCATATTTCGTGCAATCGCTTTCAGTGAGTGGGGCAGTTCGAACCTGCTCCTTTTTATGTCCCCTTTCAATGCAAAACTGCTTCTATCCTGCTTCAGAAATCCAGACCCTGGTGTTTCCTGTCAGGATGCAGCCACTGCAGTAGACAAGATGCTCTCTGTACATTTTCCTCCTCTTTCCTTAATTCAGAGGGTGCTGCACAAGCTGTAGGCACAGGGGGGGCAAGACAATTCTCATCATTCTAGACTGGCCTCGGCAGATATGATTGCATTGATCGATAGTCTGTCAGAAGTTCCCCCAAGGTGACTCCCTCTATGAGTTGACCTCTGACACGGGACTTTAATCCATCCTAACCTGCATTCCCTTTATCTCCATGCCGTGCTCCTCAGGAAATGGAAGTGGGCAGGTTTTAGGTTTCCCAAACCATCGCATACATCTTCTAAACCATGCATAGACCTTCACCAGGAGGGCTTGCATGACTAAGTGAAAACCCTTCTCCTTCTGGGGTGCAAGTTCTGTCTGGACCCTCCGGTTGCCCACCAAGTAAGGTGTTAAGGTGCCTCTTGAACCTGTTGAATGCACATTTGCATTACTCAGCAGTGAAGGTACACCTTTGTGCATTTTTGGTCTGTCTTGCGCCAGTAGACAGCATATCGCTGACTTGGTTACTGTTAGTCAAGTGTTACTGCTCCCTACTTACTTCATTAACTCCAGAATGAAGGCAAGTGATCCCTTCCTTTCTCTGGATATTAAGAGGGTTCTGCAATTCTGCATCAATAGAATGAAGAGATACGCATCCAAGCAACTATTGTATCTTTCAGTATGTCTCGGCTGGGTCAGCTTGTTGCCACGAGACATATTTTGGCTTGGTTAGTTACATGTCTTCGACATTACTAATCCATAGCACAAGTCAAGTTGGAAGACCTGGTTCACACCACTCTACCGGAGTGGTTGCAGCTTTCCTAGCGGGGATTCGTAATGTACCCATTGCAGTTAGAGCTCAGTGCATACCTCTGTAAAAACACTATGATCTGGATGTCCATGCCAGACAGTTCACTTTCTTCAGCAGGACAGTCCTTACAGACTTCTGTCCTGAGTGAACTCTTGTCTCCTACCACTCTACTTGTGGGTTTGATTTTCAGCTCGGTGTTCTCCCATTAGTATGAATGAGTGGTTGAGACCTTTAGTCCAGGAAGATATGGAAATTTACGTACTTACCATAATTCTTGATCTTCTTGGACTAAGTCTCCACCACTGATTCACACGCCCACCCACCATCCCCTGAGCTCTCTCATTCTGTTTTTGCTCTTGACTTCCTTGTTGTTTGGGCTGCAAAGACATTGTTGAATTGACCCTTCTTACATGGGTCATCCGGGCCTTCATATGTCCAGAAGTTAGGGTTAGGTTTTCTTTCGTTAGTTTATGCTGCACCTCCTCAGTCGAAAAGGTATTGAAGCAGTTGGAGGGTCAATGCCGAGATAGCCTGTACAGCACAAGCTGGTCTCGTGTAGCGCCACCCAGGAGCAGTCCTATCTCGGCACTGGTCCTTCTGAAGATTTTTGGCTCCCACAGGGTCCTAGCACCTCCAGCATGGTCCCATTAGTGTGAATGAGCGGTGGAGACTTCGTACAGGAAGATCAAGAATTACGGTAAGTACGTAATTTCCATATTTGGCCTAGTGGGTAGAGTGCACTGGTGAAAACCTGTACCTCAGGTTCAAATGCCACTACTGCCACTTACTCACAGAGGTGGCACTTAACTTCAGTCTCCCAGCTGGACAAACACAGAACAGTTAATCTGAGCCTAGGACACAACAGTGAAACTTTATCAGTGTTACTTTGACTACAGTGGCAGCTTCGCTCTCTCCCCCTTCCTTTATTTTATTGTACTATTTCTGGTCATGAAAGGCACGGAGTGCCAAAGCTCATTTCTAGATACATTGTGACTGGCAGCACAGGTAAGTTAAATGTTTTGCTCAAGGTCACACAGTATGCAAGTGCTAGCTGTAGGATTCAAACCTAGATCTTCTGGTTTGCAGTTTAGTGTTACTCTAGTTATGCTTCAACGTACCAGCCCTGAACCCTTCCACTCCACCCCCCCAGCCCCATCACCTGACTTCCCACAGACTTACCATCACTTCAGACCTCTGCATTTCTTCCTTCTCATGGCTGGGGTGGTGGAGCTCACCCTTTCTGCTGTAAATCAGGATCCAAATCCGGAGGGCCAACTTTGCTGGTACTGGACCTGAGTGAGGCTGCTTCATCATTCTGCTAGTGCTGGGGATTTATAGTGCTTTTTACTGATCCATATGTGACATGGGCATTCTATGGTGCACAAGTAAGAGTATGAAGCATATCACAGCCGGTGTCCCCCTGACCAGTATGCTGCTCCAGAGGCACTGCCACCTGCCGTCACCCAGCTGGCAGTACAGCACTGAAGCCGACTGCCTTCCCTCCCCAGAGGAGGAGTGCATCCTAGGGGACACTCCGTCCTCCTCCCTTTGACTGCCCCCTGGCAACTAAGGCTGGTTTTCAAACCCAGGTCACCAGCATCATGAGTGGTAGGATTTCTGCTGCACTGATGGGCTTGCTGCAGCTCAAGTATGCTCATCCACTGTGCTGTACTGCCTCCCTGGATTGCAAAGTGCCTATGGTAAGTGAAAAGCACTGTACAAAATCCCTATAAACACCCCTGAAACAATTTATTTTTTTACATTAAATCTTTATTAAAGTTTCCAGCTTACAAACAACATGAACCAGCTATGTTTTAGCGAGACATGTACATTGGGAAGTAAAATAAAGCCAAGAAAGAAAAAAAAAACCCTCAATCCCTCCATCTCCCCTCTACCCCTCCCCCCCAATATCCCCGCTCGTCCAGACCAGACAACACGGTGCAGAACCATGATGTGGGTGACAGAGCTTTACTGTGTGATAAAAAAAGAGTGGCATATGCTAAGAATAAAGCGTGAGGAAGGGGGCCAATATCTCGTTAACCCTGAAACAATTTATAAAAAGTAATGAGGGGAACAAAATCAATGGCATTCTGCAAAAAAAAATTAACCAAAATGTTTGTGTGCAGATAAGCACAGTCTGATACATCAGAAGAAAAATATATTTTTAAACTAAATAAAAGTTATCAAAACAGGCCCCCACCCCCTAAAATGTTCCTTAGGACAATTAAATATTTGCTTTACTGCTTTCTGCAACTGTGTATTGCTATGGAAGTAGACTGTTACTCAGTTCGCGACTCCTCTGTTTGCCCTGCTACACATTCTCTAAAACTCCACGTGTGCAGCAAGACAGAGAAAGTGAATGCAGATAATCTACACGTGTCCAATAAGTTTTGCAATCACATAATATTTACTTTACTCTGGACCCATGGGATCACAAAACTAAGGGCTCCTCTCGAGACTCTTCCCTCCCAAAGTCAGACTTGGAAATTACGTTGGGGATCCAGTGCCCAGTGTCTTTTTCAGTAAGACCTACTAGGTGCATCTTTATGGTCATATACATTAGTGTGCTGTGTCAATATACTGTACAGTTTAGGACACTAAAGGAGTTGATCAATATTTAAAAGTCCAATTAAAGTAGAGCCCAACCAAAAGGAACATACTATATTTGTTCAGATGGTGATCTTAATTTTCTCTTCTCTGTTCCAGTTAATTTTAAATCCCCTATAACATTACCTTTGTCTGGAGCCAAATCCTCATGAACAGCTGGTTGCAAACGCCTGCAGATTTGTACTGCATCAGTAGGGGAAGGGAAGGGGACACCACAGCATACCTCTCAGTTGTCCCTGAACATGAGGGACGTCCCTTGTTTTACCCCTGAAAATTGCTTTGCCCGTCATCTGTCCCTCATGAAAAAGATGCTGTCCACACAGAGCACGCACTGTAAATTCAGACATTAAAGGGGGAATTCATAATATTCAAAGGTGCTTAATAAAAATAAACATTGTACATTGCGATTGCACAGTGTTCTGAGCTTGTATCTCCATGTTTGAGGATGTGTCCCTCATTGTGAGAGTTAGTGTCCCTCCTTTTTCCTCATTTTAAGTGTCTGTGTCCCTCATTTCAGTAACAACGGGTTGAGAGCTATGAACAACAGTACATTTTCCATGAAGGACAGAGCAAGTCTGAGGGGTACAATGAGGGACGTCCCTCATAATGAGGGCCAGCTGAGAGGCATGTTCGTCTCTGTTTGTAAAGCAAGAATGGACCTGATGGATCTCAAGTCAGTGTTCCTGTGTATTTCTGCATACCTGCAGAGTCCTGAAACTGTACCTACATTTGAAACATAATCTATTTTTTTGTTGATTTTGACCTCTGTTTTGCCCAGTGGAATGAGACCTGTGCCTGTGTGTATAAAGCAGCAATTTAATTCTGCCAGTGTTTGCTGCTGACGTTCTCCCTTTGTCTTCCCCCTCCGATAACCTTAACCTTTATGACCCATACAGCAGTGCAGAAAAGGAGATTGTGAGGTCCCGCTGTGTTCATTTTTTCTTTAATTTCACTGAACATACATTACTGTACTGTAATAACTGGTGGTCCCCTATAATGGCTGGATATCTAGTCCTGATAAAACATAATAACCTGCTGAATTCCATAACGACTTGATAGCAGGTTATTACAGTGTTTTCTTCCGCGTGCTCTTACTTTGCTGAAACACAAAGAAAGCACACTGTATTTGTGTGACTGTGGTAGTTGCTCAGACTCACACTCGCTCACACAAATACAGCTTACAGTTTTTGTCTCTGTCTAAACCTTGCACCAGTTGTTATAAAAAAAAAAATAATGCCCGTGCAAGGTTTGTCTTACAAGGATTTTTCACACACCTTTGGTGTGTGATAATCTCATAAACTCCTTGAGCTTCACTCTTGGGAATTTAAGGATTATCACACACCTCGAGTGTGTGAAAAATCCTCATAACACACACACACCTGCACAGGCATTATTCTCCATGAAACCATCAGATGTTTCTAATGGTTTGTTTCTGTAGTTAAAAACACATTTTAACTGTGAACCTATGTTTAGGAACAGGAAGTCCAAACATTTTTTTGCAACAAATGTTATATGCATGCATGGAGATGTAGGACTGTTTCTAACTTGACTCTGTTTTTTTTTACCCACAGGCTGATGCCAGTTCGTGCCTTAAGAGCAATGTCAAAATTTCAAGATATTCAATTTGAAGGAGTAATTACCAGAAAAAAAGACAATTAAAAACAAATTTAAAAATGGCCTCATTGGGAATGTGGGAATCAATTAAAAATGAAACATACTGAAAACTCGGGCTTCAGGTTGAAATGATAACTTAATCAAGACTCCACCTGCCATCTCATCTCATTAAGTGAGATAAGCTCCTGTTGATCTGATTATGATAATAAAGAGAAATAATGAACTGCAGATTGCCATACTCATCAAAGTGCCTCTACATTGTCCCCCTAACAAGACAGTTTAAAGTATCAAACTGTTAAGAGTGCAAGTTTGAGTCAATTTAAAGAAGTTTAATGAACTCATGTTGACATCTCTCTATTCAAACTGAAAATAAAACACAGTTTGATACTGACACTGTGCATAATGTTCATTATATTGGTAAAACAGTGTCAAACTTTGAGACTCCTACAGTAGATAATATTGTGTGGATTACTTTAATACCACACGGGATGAAAAAAATCCTAATTTTCCAAACTGTTTTGGTATAAAATGAGCAACAAGGACTAAAGTTTTCAGATTCACCAGTGGCAGTGTTGGACTTGCATTGTGTGAGGTTTGAGAAGCACTGGGAGCCCATGTTATCCTTTGCCCCCACTCCCACCATCATAAATAAAAGGCAATATTGTAGGTACTACTGGTGCTAACTTTAGAGTGACGGGGGTTCTCTGCTGATCCTCTGTGAGTACACTAATTATTGGACTGTCAAGGACTAAAAGGAGAAAAGTTTGTTGCCCAAGATATAGTCAAGGAAGCTTGGTAATCCTTACTTATAAGTATCAAAAATGGTCTAGGATAACAGTTCTTGATGCTACAACTAGAACCTGTCAGATGCTTTCTGACTGAAACAGTGCTAGGAACAGCTTGGTTTACAAACAACCATTCTGTTTACACCGACAGTCCTTCATCAGAGAAATGAGAAATTTAAGTTTCTCAGTTGGCGTGCTTCCTTTGCAGTCCCATGATTGTAGTAAGTTTATAACGAGACATTATCAATTGCTACACCAGGCTATTTTGCCTTCTATAAGCTGAAGGTGAAGTTCTGTGTCCTGCAGCAAAGATGAGGACATGTCGCACAACCCAAAGTCCAGTGCCAAGTGTGGTATTATTGTAAGGTTGCAGTATTTAGCTTGTTACATTTTCCCCACATTAAATGGATTTGATAAGAGTAGACAGTGGTTTATATGTGGTATGCATTGTTCTCCACCTTAAAATAATGAGGGCTTACTGGATATTTAAAAAAATAATTTCAGTTTTATAGGGTACCTTTTTTGTTTTGTTTTTTCTACATTGCTCAGTGTTGTTTTGCCACCTAGTGGCAAAAAAGCAGACAAATAAAAGTACCATACACAGTCATACTGAAGTGGTGCAGACTGGTTGCAGTGACCATGTTGTGCCACTCTTCTGCCTTGAACCCTGTTGTGACATACACAACAGGACTCTGCAAGCCTTTCCCTGTGCTGTTGCAGTGGGCATTGCAACAACATAGAGAAGAGGGTAGGGCAACTAGGATAATGTGAATGCCAGCATGTAAATGATTCACTGAGCTATGTTTAGCCACCAGCACCTGCACCCCCAGTCCCATGCCACAGTGCCCCACCATGGCCCTGGAATAACTCTGGTAAAAGCGGTTCTATGTGGGAGGGAGGCCCAGGCTTTTGAACTGAAATGTTCATTCCAGCAGAGGGAAGGATTAGGTGGTATGCAGTAAGGGACAGGGATCAGGAAGGGGATTCACTGGACACCAGGAGCTGCAGAAACCAGCCCTGCACATCAGCTTTGTGTATAGAAAACATGTACTGTGGATATGATGCAAGACATGAGAGGAGAGGCTACGAGACTGCAACATGCACACCTATGAGTAAAGGATGGAGAGCGGCGACATGCACACCCATGAGTAAAGGACGGAGAGCGGCGACATGATTGAGGCATACAGGTACCTGCGTGGGATAACTAGGGTGGACACCAGGGGACATTTCTCCTTGAGCGGAAATACAGGGATGAGAAGGAACTCACTTAAACTCTCAGTTGGAGATTTGAAAGGGATGTCAGTAAGCATTTTTTCACAGAAGGTGTGGTGGACAAATGTAACAAACTGCTGCAGGAAGTGGTATGGGCCAGATCTGTGAGCAGCTTCAAGCAGGGATTGGGCAAATATATCAGATTAGTTAGAAAAAGGGGGGCAGAAACCAAAAGGTGAGGTAACTACTAAGGCCAATGCGGAGTAGTTAGCTAGGGTGGGCAGACGGGATGGGCCGATGGCCCTTTTTCTGCCATCACTGTCTATGTAGTTATGGTTGCACCACAGGGAGCCTGTTGCATCTCAGTGTTGTACCAGTACACATTACCCTTTAAAGGGTAAATAAACTTTGCTTTAATTTTTTCTAATATAATATAATATAATATAATACCCTGGAGGAAAGGAGGGAGAGGGGGGACATGGTAGAAACTTTCAAGTACCTCAAGGGAATCAACAAAGTCCAAGAGGGTAGCATATTTCAAAAAAAGAGGTGTGCAAGAACAAGGGGGCACAATCTGAAGATAGAAGGGGGTGGCTCAGAGGTAATTTAAGGAAGTATTTTTTCACAGAGAAGGTTGTGGATGTATGGAACGGCCTTCCAGAGGAGGTTGTGGAGTCAAAACAGTGGTGGAATTCAAGCATGCATGGGACAGTCATAAGGCAATTCTAGGGGGTGGGGGTAGGAAGAAGTAGGCTGCTGGTTAGCTAGGATCTGCAGCTTATCCATCAGGTAGGGAAATGGGCAGACTAGGTGGGCCAAGCGGTCCTTAACTGCCGTCAAATTCTATGTTTCTAATTAGACATTTTGGTATGTGTGTGTTTAGTTGCCTTATTATAAAATGGACAGAAAAATGCTGAATCCCAACTAGTGGAGAGACAGCTTCACCCATTATGTTATCCAAACACAGTCTCACAGGTGAAAGTAGTACCCTTAAAATTGCCTGATTCTGACTGTAAACACATAAATGGTAATTTTATAATCACAGTAAGGCACTTTAGAGCATGTGTCATTGGGGTCACATCTCTTTTTGGGTGGCTGAAGGCACTCAGCCTGTGGCCTTAATGTCTTACACCACACTTGAGGCATGACAGTATCCCAGCACAACACACGTCCTAGTGTTCCCTATTACATATGAGCATAGGAACATACGACTGCTAGCAGATTTAGGCTGCAAGGTCTATTGCGTCTGCTCAAAACTGCAGCTCACAGTTCAGACAACTGCTGCTGCCCCCACACATCCTTCCCAACAAATTTTACCTCCCTGACTTCACCACCCTGGTCAGTTCTCTCCATACTTGTACATTGCCTATGAACCTATCCCATCCTTTCTTAAAACTCCTCACTAAATCCAACGAGCTCACCTCCTCACACAGTGTGTTCCAAGCCACCACCACCATTTCCGTGAAGTAATGCCTCCTCAACTCCCTCCTGAACCTCCCCAATCAGTTTCAGGCTATGTCCTCTCGTGATCCCTTCCCACTTTCAGTCTAAACATACCTTCAATACTAATGTTTTTTATGCTCTTCAAGTACGTAAAGGTCTTGATTATATAGCCTGTCGTCATATCCAAGGCCACTGCTTTACAGTGATCAAAATAATGAAATTCCATTTTCAAGACTTGGAATTTCATGAATTGCATCAATGATTGCTAGTCTGATTTAGGGATGTTATCTGGATTCTATGATCATTCTTTCAGAATGTGTATAAATCAGAATAAAAAAGGCTTATTGTACAGAGCATTAATTGAAGCAAAATGAGAATAGTACCGGAAGAATTATAAAACAAAAAAAAAATCAAATTCTGCAGATTTACTGTTCTGACCTAAAATGCCAAATTCTGTAAAAGTCTTTGTTTTTATTGGTGTGCAGGCAGTCCAAATTCCGGAATGTTACCAGGTTTTCTGGTAAAAACCGAAAATCATTTGCCTTGGTCATATATCAATATCTATATATGTGATATCTTATCTATTGCTTAAATCTCCTTACTGTATCATTCTTTTATTGGCTATGAATGATCTTTTTCTTCATTTTTAGGGCCCCTGTTTGACACTGACTTTTCCAGCTTTATACTCCTTTTTATAATTATTGTTTAATTCCAGAACACAGTGATGTCAATTGAGTGGAGACTTTGCAGTGAAACTTTCTTTGTGAGCTTCCACTCAACTGATGTTGCAGGATTCTGGAAATAATTTGTGGTTATAAAAATGAATATCTGTTGGAGGATAAAAAGGAAGCCTAAATAAGTATTATTTCTCTGAACCCATGACAAGGCACAGTAGAAAGATTAAGAAGGCCACACATGCCCAAATTTTTGAATTATGAAAATATACTTTTTATTCCATTTCCTTTGTGTATTGATTTTCAACAGAGTTACCGAAGATTTTGGTGGTTTTCATTTGTAGTGGCCCTGTACCACATGGAATAGAGTGTGAGGTCTCATATTGCTGCTTACAATGAGAGAGTTGAGTGCAGAGCTGTACATAGGAACATATAGAAACATAGAAAAATTACAGACAATAGGAGGTTGTGCATTTGTCAAGCTTGTCTGCCGTTCAATTAAAAATGGATGTAACCATTTATTTCCCTCTCTCTCATAAATACTGACGGAAGACTATTCCACACACCCACAACCCTCTGGGAGAACCAATTCCTTCTCACAGTTTTAATGTTTTTAGCTACCAACTTAAATTTATGCCGCCTTGTTATGTTTCTCCATGGGGTTAAACTCCAGATGTAAACACTTTTTCAAATTTGGATTAGTTAATGACTTATAAACTGTTATTATATTCCCTCTCAGTCTTCTCATCTCAAGTGTATATAGTCCTAAACATTCTATCCTTTCATTATAGTTTAAACCTTCCAATCTCCTAAACATCCTTGTTGATTTCCTCTGGACCTGTTCCAGTCTGTCTATATCATTCATATTTTGAAGTGCCCAAAACTGCTGACAGTACTCCAGGTGTGGACCTATCATAAACCTATAAATAGGCAGGGTCACCTATGTCCCTAATAGCTAAATTTTTCATAACATATGACAATATGTGATTGCATTTCTTAACTACTGTATTACAGTGCCTAGATTGTTTAAGATTACTATCCACCATAACACCCAAATATTTTTTGCAATCTGAATCCCTTAAAATTGTGCCTCCTATGGTGTATTTTATTTTTGAAGGGTTCTAACCAACATGTATTACTATACATTTCTCAGAACTGAATTTCGTCCTGTTTAAAAGCAACCACCCATGTAACTCATTTATTTCCCTCTGTAGTCTATCCACATTTTCTTGAGTATCAACTTATGTCCAGTTTTTGCATCACCCACAAATGTTGTCATCCACCCACCCACCTTGTAACACCTGCATGCTTAAATGGAATATATTGAAAAGCGCTGTCCCTAGGACTGACCCTTGAAGCACTCCACTAGTCACTTCTACCTCACTCGATTGATATCCATTTACCCTGACAACCTATGTCCTGTCAATAAGTCGATACCTAATCCCGTTTATTATTTTAGAATTGAGATTGATTTAAATTGGACACTTGACTAGTTCTGTGAGTAGTACAATATCAAATGCCTTATTAAAGTCCAAATGGATGGCATCCACTGGTTTTCCAAAATCATGAGCAAGGCTAACCTTTTTTTATAGAAATTCATGATCTGTAAAGCCTAAATCCATGTTGTGTAACATCCCCTAAGCTGGTTTCTCTTATAAAGTTATTTAGTCTCCTACAAGTGCCTCTAGTTAGTCATTTTATCTCTTACAAGTGTCTCTAGTAGCTTCCCTACCCCAGATGTCAAACTCACCAGTCTTTAATTTTCTGCCAGTGCCCTACTACCCTTCTTAAATATTGGTACAACAATTGCTTTCTTCCATGCTACAGGTATCCTCCCCTATTTCTGACTTAGAGTAAATACCAGGGTTAATGTTCTAGTGAGTTCCTGCCCCAGCTCTTTAAGCACCCTAGGATGTAGATCATCAGGAACTGATGATTTATTTACCCTTAGGTTATTTGGAAGCTTCAAAACTTCACGCTCTCCCACCATAACAGGTTCATTCTCCTGTGTTAATTCTACCTCACTTAGCATAGATACTTGAAAAACAGACCTAAATAATTTATTTAGGATATTGACCATCTGATCTTCCATATCTATTATTTTTTTGTGATCTTTCAGTGGCCCTACTACCCTTGTATCTCCCATTTTGATCTTACATAGGACAAAAAAGTCTTATTAATTTCTTTTGATTTTGTAGTTACTGTATGTAAAGTTCTTTTTGTTTCTTGCTTCCTTAATATTAGTTTTGAAACTCCTAGCTACAGTGTTATACTACATCCATAATGTTGGGTCCCTCATTGCCTTTTCCTCTTGATTTTCATGAGTAAATTCAAGTTTAACCATACTGGTAGTTTTCCCTCTTTATTATATTTAACTCTCTGGGGCACAAATTTATCTTCCAATTCTCTTTTTTCTGTTAGTATATTCCACAGTTGGTCTATATCAGTTTTAACTAGCCCCCCTCTACAGTTCCATCTGTTAAATTCTTCCTTCATAGCTTTGAAGTTTGTTGTTCCAAAACAACAATATTTAGTCTTTCCTCTGACCTTCTTGACCTCTATATCCACACTGAATGAGACCATCACGTGATCGCTGTCACCCTCACCCAGAGGTTCTCTAGTATTAATATTTCTTATTGATTCCCCTAGATCACTTAAAACAATGCCCAGGATATTAGAACCCCTAGTTGTCTCATTTACATATGGTTTAAAGGTTTAGGTCAATTAGCCTTTTGGCTAACAACCTATCCTGTTTGGACCCACTGTCCACTGACCTCTAGTCTATTCCCAGTTGGCTAAAATCCCCCATTAAGATGATTTTATATTTGTTATTAAATTGCTCTATTTTGTTGATTAATTTCTCTTACATACTCTCTGGTTTGGTGGTCTATAACATAACCCTAATATTATAGTTACTGCAATTTTTACAAATTTTAACCCAGATAGTTTCATTCCCCAAGGCAATAAAATGTCATCAACCCATAGTGTATCAGAAATATATAGTAAAACACATCCTCCCTTTCTTTCAAGTCTATCCTTTCTGAATAGAGTTCTTCCTGTTATTTCTTTACTCCATGTATCTTCCATGTTCCACCATGTATCTGTAATGCCCATAATCTCATTTTTTCTACATACAACAGCGACTCCAGATCTCCAGATTTATTCTTTAAAATCCTCACATTGGCTAGTAGTATTTATTCAATTTTTATTTTCACTGTTTTTTATTAATAATCCTAGTAATTACCTCTGAATTTCCAGACCTTGCAACTGTACCCTTGTCAGAATTAAACTTTACGATCACAATCAATAACCAGTTCCCCTTGTCAATTAATTTAAATATTCCTGTATCTTTGTTTTATTGTATCATCCAGCATCCTCGCTTCAAACCTATTTGAGGAGAGACCATCACCTCTGTATAGGTCTTTCTTATTAAAGTTTTACCAATTTTTTATAAATCCAAAGTTCTCTTTCTTTTTTTTTTTACTCCAAGTTTGTAACCAGTTGTTGACCTTTCTTATTGCTCTAGTTCTACCAGCTCCTGCCCTTGGTAGCAGAAGTATTTCATATACCATTACCAGCCACCTTTTTTGTTTCACAGTATTACTTATGCTCTCAGACTCTCATTTAATATCATCATCCATCCTGTGTCCTACATCATTCATTCCTACATGAAGTGTCATCACTGGCATCTCCCCAGATCCCTTCATTAAGCCTTCCAGATTCACCTTCACATGCTTTACCTTTGCTCCTGACAGTCAACACACTGTTTCCTCTCTTTTCTACCTGTACAAATGGTTGTGCCAGTAAAATAAATTATAGAGTAGATTAGGCTCAGATTTCTTCAAGCTGCTTGCCTGGTCCATCTCTTCTTGATGTTCTAAGCAGTCACCCTGTTGCTGTAGAGGGTCATATCTAAGTTCAAATAGCAGCGGGCATCAGCTTTTTTCCCCTGTTGCTACTGCGCTTACCCTCAACATGCATCAGTTATGGTAAATTTTCCACTTCCTCTTCCTCCACATGACCTTTATCCTCTAAATCATCCAATTTCCTCTCATCACACCCAGCTGATAAGTTCATTCCAAACTGATCCTTTAAATCCTAATTAGTACTGTTCTCTTTTACAACTAAGACATCTAACATACTGTCCACATAGGCTTCCAGATTTGTAATGGGTTCTGGACAATGTATTGAATCTCTTAATCCACTTATTTTGTCTTCTAGCGACATAATATAGTGATATTTAGTGCAAATAAACACATTTGTTCTTTCATTAATACTTCCCCAGACAAACATACTAAACATCCCACATTCAATTGCAGCTCTCTCCTCACCTATTTCATTACAGTATATGTGATATTTCTGACTTTTCCAGTGATTGATTATTAAGTGAGTAGCTAAATTATGCTATTGCCCTAGTCACAACTGTTGGTTAACACTAACAATGTATTGGCTCTAATGTTGCAGTAAGGTTTAGACTAATAAATTCTTGTGCCACAGTAAGTAAAGCTGTATATAAAACAGTGAACAAAACTGTATAATACATAGAGATGTACTGTTGCAGTTCTGACATTATTTGATCCTGTAGATCAGTATATTAAATAAAATAAGAAAAAAATCAAAGTATCAGATCAGAAACTGTAGTGCTCCTAATTTAAATCCATATTATCTTTACTCTCCTAACTTGAGTCTACTGTGCTTACTGTTCAGCTCACTGTAACCCTAATTTGGATGTTAACTCAGGTTAATAAAAGTCAAAGCCTAAATAACTGTGCTTATTGTTACATTTATAAACATCCAGAAATGCTCAGCCCCAAGTTCTTCACAAACCTGTGTCACAAATAAGATGATCTGCAACATTAAAATTAGAGTTCTCACCAAAAGAATGTGGTAAAATATAGAGCAGGCCACTGAATAGTGACTGAACAGTAATGGAAACAGTCTAGCATACAGTCTCAGATGAAATTTGCTCTGATGCCAGTCGTGTATCCTGACTCCTTTTGTCAGTCCTCTGGCAACCTCTGGATCCAAGATCACCCACAACCCCGCTAGCTCCTGCTGTTTCCCCACCACAGCTTCACAGTGTCTTTAGTAGATTCAGCTCCAACCTTCTCCGTGAGACTCTTTGGGTTCCCTGCACTCTCTGCACCTCATCAACTCTGAGAAAGCATGGCACAGCATGAGAATCACTTCCTCATTGGGACAGATACCATCATAAAGGCTGCAAGGTAAACAAAAAACAAAACAAAAGACAGCAGAAGCAAAATGCACACTTTGGAGCAAATATCTGCAACCCCCTGCCTCTAAAGCAATGATGGCATGCCTTATAAAAACTAAAGTCAAGTGCATAAATGTAGCACTTCTCTCCACAACAGCTCCATTGGTTCAGGCTCAGACACTGTCCAAACTGAAAGTCTCACTGTAAAGTAGGAGATTTGAGTTTAGATCCCACCAGTCACATTTATTTGCCATAGGACCTTGAGCAAATCACCTGACCTCCGTGTATTTCAGTACTCCCAGTTATAAAATAGGTAGAAGTGGGGCCCCGCTGAAAATGAAATGTTGCATCTCAGCTGGGCTATCTTGGAGAAAAGAAAGAAGTGATGAAGCCAGCTGGAATAGGCATATATCACTCCAGTAGTAACTGAAGTTCAGACCTTGAGTAACAGGCAAAGATTTCTAGTGCAGCCAAGACCGGTATTAAAGCAGTGCATCATTCCTGTCATTTCACCTATCTATCAAGTTCCACAAGGATTTGTGTTTTTATTTATTTATTTATAAGTTGCTGAAATACAGGATAGGTTCTGTGAGAAGCAGGTCTTGTTTATATAATGTCCCAAGTCATAATTATAACAAATTCTGGTCACCTGGGTTTAGAACAGATGTCAAGAGATTGGAGAGAGTTCAGAAAAGGGCAACAAGGCTGGTGGCTGATGTTAGGGACAGAGACTATGAGGACAGACTGGAGGATCTGGGGATGTACACACTGGAGTATAGGCGACTGAGAGGAGACCTGTGTATAGTGTATAGATCACTCAAAGACACCAATTTAAGGGGGACACTGGGACTTATAGTTGGGGAACAGCATTATAACACTAGGATGCACACATTACGGTTGAAGGGGCGACATTGCAAGGCAATAAAAAGGAAACAGTGATTTAGTGTTAGGGTAATTCCAATCTGGAACAACTTGCCTGAAGAGGTGGTTGCAAGTAAGAACATGCTCGAGTTCAAAAGAGAACTGGATAAATACTGTGCAGCAAACAAAATCAAGAGTTACTGTAACTAGGGCATCAGTGAGTGCAATGAACGAAAGTCTTCTCTGCTCAGTTTTTACCTATGAAATACAGCAAGACAATAAATACAAGTCTACTAACAAACACACAAATCAATATATAAAAGAGTTGCAAACAGATTGTTCCTGCAACAGTTTTTTTAAGCCAGAGTGCCAAGAGTACAGGAATTTCTGAGGGGACACGTGTCAAGGAAAAAGGGCCTCATATAAGAAACTTTAGAAAATGGGCTTTGCAAATGAAATCTGATTGGCTCACATGAGGTACATTAACTTACAGTGAGAGCCCTGTAAGTAAAAGGTACCAGCCATGCCAACCCTGACAGCCTCATAAATTGCATCATTGTGCCCAGCCTGCTTCATTACTGGCTGAAAGCACCAGATTGAATTCCATATTGCCGCCATCTTTTTCAGTCACTTACCGACAGCTGCCCTCCGCCCGTCGCTGACACCAATGCTCCTCAGTTCAGTAGCAGCTGCCTGCTCCCTGCATTCATTTTGTGTGTTAAAATTTCATTCTATTTTTTTTCCAAATCAGCACTGTCTTATTCCATGTCCCCCGATTCCCATTACTACAAATGTTCGTGAGCTGACGATTCTGTACCTGCACAGATGAACTGAACTGTTGCTCTGAACACTGCTCTTGTTCACACTTCCGGTCCTCAGGGCAGGCAGCGAGGACCGGGAACCAGTTTTAAAAAAAAACAACGAAAACAGTGAGAACTGACTCCTGGTCCTCGGAGTAGACATCAAAAATTGGGAAACAAACAAAATTACTAAAAAATCCCCACAACAAGCAGCATACTTTTGAACACATTTCCTGCTTTTATGTGCAGCTCGGTCAAATAAGGTCATGCAGAAAACTGCTGCACCTTCGGAGACTGAAAAAGAACACACAAAACAGTCTGCATTTATTTTCTTCCTACAGTGACAATGACAGCAGTCTGCTGGCTTGGAAAATGTGTTACATAGGAGGTAGTAAGGGAGGGCAAAAGGCCATAGCAATGTACTATACAGGGAAGCAGACTACCACAGAAACGAGGGACTACTTTACAACAAAATGACCAAAACTTCATTCTTTTTAATTATTCTTATTTTTCTTAACTTTTTAAAATCTCACATAAAACTGACACTGGTAGCCCATTTTGTAAGTGTGATATACCCTCCAGGGTGGACAGTATGGGCAATGCTGGACCTTCCAGGGCAATAAAGCCTCCGCCTGTGGCATTGGGCCTCATTACGCTTCTGCGGTCCTCGGGTACGTTAACACTACCACCCTGTCAGGTATTATCATTGCTTCTACCAAACTGTGTATGAAATTTGGGTAAGGAAAAGTTACACTGTTGCCCATGTCTGAAACTGTACTTGTGAGCAAGAACAATTGATTTTTCTGATACATAAGTAGGGTCATTGAACGTGCCATGTTGTTTCAGGTGCTTTCTCACTTACCAGCTGGTAAATAAGAAGGAGGGAGCTAAGGTACAGAATCATTGTCAGGCAGATTAATAGCTACGGGAATATAAAACAAGGAAAAATTTGATAGAATCGTACATTGAATGGCTAGAATAGCACAATAGTGTAATAGTGCTACATAGTGGCAGCAAAGCAGGACACTACCACAAAGTCTCCATACAATGGGATACAATAGAAATTGTTTTCCTTGTGTACCTAAACCCCTAGTTTTTTTTTTCTTATTTTCCCAACAGAGATTTGATGAGAAAGAACTGGCAGCAGCTGTGATATACACTAGCTGATTTCTCAAATACACACCATTTCAATTCAGCACTGACATTCAAAGATTAGCTTTTTACAAGAACAAAATGTAGATTTTCAGCTAATTCATCTGAACAAATACCAGAGACTGAGTTAGTGGACAGCAAACAATTAACTCACAGATTGCTCTGAATGGGAAGTTAACAGTTCTTAAGTTAAGCAGGGACTTATACTCTTGAAGCTGTAGCTTAATCCAATATGATGTCATCACTCTCCAAGGCTCAGTCAGAGGGACAGAAACAGCCTGACTGTTTCCAGTTAGTGCAGAACAAGTTAAATGCTGATTTAAAAAAAAAATCGTCTAACATTTTCAGGAAACACTACTGATGACATGGGGACTTGCATTAATGCTTGTTTTAACAATGTGTAAAATGGTTGCCATAGTCTTTAATTACAGAGAATTATAAAATGGTGCCTGGTCAGTTCTGACTCATCATTGATCAGGACCCTGTCACATGGTACTGCGTTAACCTAGAATAAACTCTTGCTCAGATGACATGATGGGGTGCATTAAAAAAGAGCACAACCAGGCGGGGGCCAAAAAGGTCAGCATGCTAATCACATATCTGCAAGGTCAAAAAGGTCACAGTAAAAATCAAATACAGTAACATCAAAAAGAAATCATACAACTAAAAAAAAAAGATGACACCCCCACACACACATTCCTCAAGAATCACAAACTATAAATGAAATCTACCAACTTTGAAAAAAAAAACAGCACTTCCTGCTCACAAATCAAACCCAAAAAGTCTCAGTACTGCTAATACAAGAAAATCACTTTAAACACCTAACAGAAACACAAAATATATTTCAAAACTGATTCTACACAACAGAAACATGCATACATACATAACTAAACCATCAGCAAAACTGCTACAACCATTGCTCTAAAATGTAGTAAAATATCTACATACCTCGAAACCATGGACTGTTCAAACTTCCTGTTTGAATCTCAGCTGCCCAGCAGTGCATCTTAATGAGGGTACATGATATCTAAATAGCCTAGGCTACCAGGTCTGACACAGATCATATACATAGTACAGAAAGCACAGCCCATGCTTCCAGCTTAGCCTCACTGATCACTACTACACTGCCAAAAAACTATATTACTAAACATTTTAAAAGTGGAATATGGCAATTCCAGTGGGGGAGATTTACGCTGCTAATGTACCTCATGTTGGTTGAAGTCCCTTGCCCTTCAGGCTTGGGACTCCAACCCACCACTCAGTACATTAACATAGCAAATCCCTCCCCGCCGTCATGCCTTGTTCCTTACATAATCTATGGAAATACTGTTAAAAGGCTTGCCTATGGTTCAATGGGACAGCTGGCCAAACTTTGCCCCCCTCCAAGCACATTAAAAAACAGTCATTATCCAGTCCCTGCCTGTCTTAGCAGCTTTGTATTGTTGCTGCACATCTCTATAGCTGCCTTTGATGCCCCTCCTGTGTCTGCGTTTTTTTTTTCTCTTGCTGTGTACCTCTTATTGTCTCTGCCCCATTTTCAGCCCACATATTTATGCTGCCTCTCCCCCTACTTGTTCACACCTGCCTCCTGTTTCTACTGTGATTTCTATTCCAGTGCCTCCCTTTTTTTTTACCACAGGACTCCATCACTTTCATGGACTCAGCCCCAATACCCCCCAGACAGCCACTTAGCCCCACCCCCTGGACCTTACCTTGGGTGGACATCCTCCCAGGCTCCCCCCCTGGGTGGGGTACTGAGCAGGCATGACCTCCACAGAAGACTGATCCAGGTGTTACTCTGTTTTTCTGGGATGCCCTCCTGCCTTCCCCCCAGCGCTGACCCATGGGGTCAGAATGCCCGATAGAACACTAGACTTGGTCCCTAGCTAACAGCTGTGGGCAGGGTGGGGTTGGTCATTAGGAGCAGGGCATCATTCCGGGGGGGGCAGCATTTTTTAAATGCTATAATCCCTGAATGGGAGGTGTGGTGTACAATGATGTAATGGCCCCAAAGTGCCAATGTCTGCACACCACCAAATACTATAGGTTCTAGCAGTGCTCCCCATGGCCTCTGCCAGAGGTCGATCATGCACCAGATACACTGCCCCCCCCGGAGAAGGAGAGCAGTCCATCGGGTGCTCAGTCCTCTTCTCCCCCAGCCGGCTCTTCATCTCCTTGGCTCTGTTCCTGAAGCTGGGGTGTCAGGGTTGCAAACAGAAGCCCTACCACTGTGTTGGCCCCAGTGCTTTCTCCTGTAGCAGCACCTTGCCATAGGCTTTGCAGCTCCTCATCAGTCCTCTATTTATTGTAGCTCCTTTGTGCACTAAAACCCTTGCCTCCAGGGATTTCTGCTATTCAAGCTGCTGCTCAGTAGCTTTCAGCTGAGCTCCCTCTTGTCAGCATTTTCTGCTATTTCTGCTCTGCCACCATTCCTTAAAGAAACAGTACCTCTTTTTTCTTGTGTTTATATTTGCCCTACTGGTATGCTTTTTGACTCCAGAACCACCAAACCTAAGGATCTCAGAGTTTCTTCAGTCCACAGCTGTCCATAATCTGTCTCTATTGGCATTCTGTTTTTATCTTTGTCACATATACAGTGGCCCATAAAGGAATTCCTGTGGGTGATACTTCATTGCGTGTTTTTTTTCCAAAGTGGCTGTATGCACAACAGGCCTACACATCCTCATCAGTATATATCCAGTGGAGTAACCAGCTGTTTAAAAAGCGTACGCACAAGTCAATGACTCCACCCAACTGGCTGGGGGTCTGGGGTCTGCCTAGGCCCCCAGAAAATGTTGCCATTTTTGATGCTTTCTGGTTCATTTTTGGGCCATTTGTTGGAGTATACAGTACCCTTGTACCATAGCCTTTTTACATACCAGTCCCACTGTTCTGACCACTGGTGGCTGCATAGTTTGATTTGGCACCTACTACTGATTAAGCCACCCTTGCAGTGCAGACATATACAGTACTTATGTGGCCAGTACTGAATTTAATGACCACGCGGCGCTCAGGAGACTGGGGTCAGACCGTCAGAGCTGAAGAAAAGACGGTCTGGCATCGGTAACTGTTGCAGAGCCAGAAGAGATGCAAACTGTAGGGGACTCAAACCAGTGGCTCTCCGTCCTCTCCCAGTCCACACTCTCTGTCTTGCCTGACTCAAGACAACAAAATGGTGATTTGACTCTCAGGGATAGTCATGGTGGGACTATACTAGTCCTGCCATGAGTGAGCTAGTAGCCAGTGAGAAAAATTGCAGTAACTGGTTGGTGGAGCAAAGAAACACGTGGACAAAAATCAGGGGTATAGTAAGCTTTTTTGACAGAGGGGCAGAGGCTGATAAAAGTCCTGGTTGTCTGAAAAAAAGAAAACCAATAGGCTGGGGGTCTGGGGGCTGCCTAGGCCCCCAGAAGCTATCAGAATTTAGATGCATTATGGTGCATTTTGAGGGTCATTTTGAAATTTTTGGCTGCTTTTAAAGATTTCTCTGACTCATTACAAGCAACAGATATCACTAGCAAAATGACTAACTTCACTGCTGCTAGGGTCATCACTTTTGTTGCCACCTTTGAGCAGCTGCAGAGCAAGGAAAACTTCTTAATTTCTTGGTAAGTTGTAACAGGGAAAACATACTTATGTCTTTTGTTCAGGAGGAAATTAATAGGGTCAAAACTCCACGCTGAACTGTAAAGTGAAAATCTAGCATGTATTCTTGTAAAATCAACCCTAAGAAAAAATGCTGGAAAACAAGAATAGGCAAAATCCTGAGGATCAGCTTACTTTCTGTCATGTCACAGCCTAAAAATAAAAGTTTAAAGTACAAAAGAACACTACTTAAATAATAACAAGTAAGATCAAGGGCATTTCATGAGGAATTACATGACTCCACTGAAAAAAATCAAGTGCTTGAGGCACTGTCTGGGTCTGGCACCCATCAATGGCCAAACACATCAACAGCTCAGCAGGTCATTAATTCCCCCAACACATGCTCTGAACATTTGGACAGTACTGTACTGATACAGGATTCGGCAGCAAAGCATCCAACTGGTTTAAGTTTGCATTCCTGTCAAGCTGCCTCACAAAAAATGTTTCCCCTTCCTCAATAGGGCCGACCAGCTGGCTGAACCATGTCTAGGAAATCTGAATTTCAAAAAAATGATAAATTTATCAGGAACATTCCTATCCTGGACAGGAATGTTCCTGATAAACTGTGTATTTTTTTTTTAATTCAGACCTTGCCCTCTATGGTTGGCAATTGCTGGGGTATAAGAACAGAGGTGGTGAAGGGGAGAGGCTGGGTATAAACAGCAGTTAATTAATCATCTAGAATTTATCCTAGAGCATATAACACCACATAATGCACAAACCAGAAACTTTGAATTGCCCTGCTCAGATGCAAGATTCCATTTTCTGTTGGGTCCTGCCTGCTCCTATTTGTGCAGTTTATTTGTCCAGGAAAGACCAGCTGAGATGTACTGTATCATTTCCAATAGGGTGCTGCTGAACTTCTGTTTAGTTTTTACAATGTATTTCTGAGGATAGCCCCGCTTATATGCCTTTTTTTTTTTTTGCAATGTCCTGCTTGTACTCAGTAATGACAGTAAGCCCTTTTGCAAATCCAGCTCCCATGCTGCGCACATGACTGCAGGCAAAGTTGAACCAATGCCTTGCATAAACACAAGTATTATTACTTCATTCGATTAGTATTTTTCCCACAGTCCATCTATAAAACCCAACACATTGTTTGCCCTTTTCATTACAGCCACACAATGGGTGGAGTCCTTTGTGGGGAGTTTTTAATACATTATAAATCTTTCTTGCTGATTGACTCTGCTGCCATAGCACCATCTCTGTATTTATCAAATACTCTATTTATTGGTTCTTTCTCTGCACACATACAAAACTGTTACCCAGAACTCAGGTTTCCAAGTCTCTGCATCTGCTCCAACTACTAGATCAGAGGCCAATAATCCACCACTTCAATGAAACATTGAGAGAAGAGGTATGCAGTGTGGACAGCTTCAAATGGCTTCCCCCACCCCCCCTCCTTTGGCAGTGTTTAGCCTCCTGCTCACTGTCATTACTGCACCCCCCCCAATCTTTAGCCCTTTACATTTACAGAGCAATAATTACCTGATCTGGTATTCATTCATCTGTGCTGAAAGGCAGCTGCACGGAAGAACAGTACACTTACACTCCTCCTGAGAGTCCCGACCGGTGACCCCGACACAATGGGAACGGAGTGAAGGGTGGAGGCATAACAAAATGGAGCAAATGTGGTTTGGACAAGCACACTCCAACAACTGTTCATCATGGTGTGCAGGCGCGAGTAGTGTGTCCAATTAAATTGCTCCACTCGCTCAGTGCATTGCAGTTCGCTGGATGCCAAAAAACTGCAATACAAGATGCATAACATGAGTCGGGAGTAAGGACTGTGTCTGCAAGTCATCCTCACCCACCCATCCACCCAGCTACTGAGGGACCAGGGTTCAAGAGTGTCACCAGCAGCATAGAGCTTAAAAAAAAAGGAAAAAATGGGAATTAAAAAAAATGGACTTTTTTTTTCTGTACGCAATGGCGTACAGTAAGTATGCATAGTTACACCACTGTGTATATCCTTTATCTATTCACCTATTGATGCTGTCTGGTCTCCTTGCTTGGCATTTACCGACTCTGTCTTAGTGGTCACAGGTGAATCCGAGCCATACTGGGGGTGCAGATACACCAAGACTCCCTCCATCTTATCAGGTACCAGACACCAGCTGCAGACTCATGAAGCCTTGTGGAGAGGTGAAGTGCTGGGGTCATTGCCTTTAGAGCGATTGGATGTAGATGTGAACATTTAGAGCAAATGTGCTCAATAAAAATCATAGCTTTCTTTTCAAAGTAAGAGCTTGTCTGTGTGATTCTTGTTCTGGGGAGTACAGTTCCTAACTTGGAACATTTGGATGGTTTGGGCTAGCTACTCTTTGAATTGCACCCACCTGGCAATATAGTGTGCATGAACATTTCTTGGAATCTTGCAGATACACCAGGACTTCTCTCTTCTTATCAGGTACCAGACACCAGCTGCTTCCTCTTCCCAAGAGCCACTTTGGGATGCCTGGGGTATTCTAATCTAGCAGAAGTCCTTGGGAGGCAGCTATTTGTGCCATGCAGTCCAGGTATCTTTGTTGTGCAATTCTGTCAATACTATAGTTCAAGTTTTTATTGCAGTCCATCTCTGTACATCTGTGGCTCTTCCAGATCCCCTTTTCCTCAAGGCTACCTCTGAGTCTGACCAGGCTGGTCATCACTCCAGTGCTGAAGAAGAAACAGGATCAAATGACTAAAACCTGCACCCAGTGTGTCTACTTCTCTGCTGCTTCCAACTGAAGTCTTATCTGACCTCCTCCAGGTACAACTGTAGTTACAGCCACTCTTACTGATTCCATACCTGTATGTGTTTGGCCTATTCACTTTGCTTCATCTCATCTTCATAAGAACATAATTGATGAGAATGATATAAACTTGCTGACCCTCATCATATCCTGCCATTAAATTGTAGAAAACCATATCATATCCTGTGCAATGTCTCCATTGTATTTAAGGCAAGAATCCTAGACTCTCAAAAGAAACTGACCATTGTGGTGTTTGTCACAGCATTCAGTATGTATCGACACATACTACGTTCCACCATTCTGCACAGATGTGAAGAACTTGACACCTACATACTATGCACCTGTTTCTCTCTCTCTTTACCTCTCATAGTTGATCTGTCTATTCACTATGGTGGTATCTTTTTCTGTGACCATTACAAAGTCCTTTTATGTGTAAAACTACTGCAGCACCATTCCATGCCAACATCCAGATAAGCTGGGCTTCTCTAGGTAACAAACCATATTGCCACCATTTTGCCAGCCAACATGGTTTAACCTGCATATATTGTGGATCATTTTCTCACTTTGCTTCTCTAGGAGACCTATCTCCTATGATACCTCCATCTACTTTGTACTTCATTCCACCTGCCTTGTGGGGTGAAACACCTGAAAGATCTTTGTGGCTGTCCAGTCATTTTTCAGCCAGGAGAGCCATCTGTAATAATTTTACTGAATGCAGCTACAATAGGCCAATGTGCAACATGCTCCACAGCTGTTAGTATTGCTACGACACCCATGCCAGAACTGTATGCCACAGAAAGTCCCACTCTAGTTCCTTCTGCATACCCAAATAACTATTGCAGCACTCTTCAACTCCCTTCAGCATCTCTCTCCTCCAGCAGTTATCAGAACATCTATCTGCATCCACAGTCGACTTTCTGATCATCAGTTTATCTGCTTCAGATTTATAAACAGTACCCAGTTTCAGTTCTTCCATCCTCTCGGAGGACTTTTCTTTGGATCACGCCAGGATTGATGATGCCACTTGCTGCATCAGGTATGCAGGTCGGGTTGCATGGCTTACTAAGGTTGACATTTGAGATGCCTTCAAACATCGTCCTGTTCACCCCTCTGGCATCTGTTTGGCATATGTTAGAATGGTTTGTTCTACTTTGTTATTCCTCTTGCCTTGACTGCAGAAGCCACCCTAAGCCGTTAGACATACCGTATTCTCAGAATAACTTTGCTGGCTCCCTTTGAACAAATGCAAATGGCCTTTTACGTTTCACCTGTTGGATGACTTTATACTGGTGGATTCACCCACATCCCTTCCTGAAGCTAGTACGTCAAGCCTTAAAGGTTTATTCAACACAATTCAAAGTCTTCTGGCTCCTAATAAAGCTATCAGCTCTGTTACTTTGCTGGAGTTTTAATTATTTTTTAACTTGACTTAATTCAGTTGTGTATTGACATTATACATATTTTGACATTTTCAGTTATCATAATTCATATTCCATGCAAAACTGATACATAGATTGAATTCAGTCTTCCAGTGTCAACAAACATCATCACTGTGCATGTCTTCTAATTATAATACATACAAGCTGTCCCCATTTCATCTAATAAAGCTGATACCCTGTTCCAAACAGTGTTCACTGTTAAACTCATTGCTATGTCTTGCTCAGTGAAGCAGGCAGGAGCCTAATAAACCAGACATTAAACAGACCTTTTTATTATATGGCAAGATTTATTTTGAATACATAATGTGATCATCATTGCTGTTAATTAAATAACCAGTGGAATTAGGTGGCCCTTCTGGATAGACTTAAGCATCACAAGTTAAGGTGTACGTACAAATGCATAAAAAGGAAGATACTGGGTTATATCACTGACATCTCAAACCCTCACATAGGCAGACCTGGTAGTGTGATTCAATATATTGATGTTTAGACATGATAATGATCACTAGACAAAGCCCTTTTACTGGACAGTCCTGTTGCAATCAGTTACAATATCAAGACCCAGATTACAAATATATAACAATTACAATAAAAAAATTAAAATACATGAAGTTAAGGAAACTATCAGCTGGTATACAATACAATTGCCCTCTACCACACCCTCTACCACAAGGCCTTGAGGTTCATCCTTAATCTACCTTCTCGCACTCATCATTGCCTGCTCTACCGTGAGCTGGGATGGTCCTCCCTCCCCACAAGGAGGAAAAGAAATGCTGTTCTCTGGCTCTACAGAGCACTGTCGGATAGACTTCTGGTGTACATCTCGAGCATCTTCGAGCGTGCCAAGGGTGCTTACAGTTTGCGACACTTCTCCCTACTTTGCCTTCAGACACCAAGAGTTAAAACATCATATGGCTCAACTGCAATCACTTTCTCCTTCCCTTACCAATACAATACCATGCAAAACTCCTTAAAACTTTATACCCTCCCCTGTCCATTCACCTTGAAAGCAAAGATAACTGAATACCTGAAAGATACCAGTAACTGCTTTAGGTGACCTAACTTCCACAATCTCCAATACTTTTTGCATTTACTCTGGCACTTAGATCACCTAGTTCCCTAGCTAGGGAGCTCCCAGTACTTGCCCTTCCCTTCTCCTGTTTCCTCACTTTTTCTCTGCCTTTGTAATTCTCTCTCTCTCTCTCCTCTCTCTCCCTCTCCCTCCTCCCTCCCTCTCTCTCCTCCGCACTCTCTCATTCCCTTCTCCCCTCACTCTCCCTTCTCTTCCACCCTCCCTCTCTCTCATTCTCTTTCACGCTCCTCCCTCTCTCTCTCTCTCTCTCTCTCCCTCTCTCTCTCACTCTCGTCTATCTTTCTCTGACCTGGTATATACATACATGCAAATAATTTTTATTGTGATGTCTTTGCTAACTTCGTGTATTATGATATCTGTATTTTTATGATATGTATGATCTACTCACATACTCTTGTGATTGTCTACCTGTGTCTGTATACTGTTGATGTCCAGGACCACCTTGAAAATGAGCTTGCTCAATGGTGTCTACGCCTGGTTAAATAAAGCTGATAGATTGATTGCATGCAAATGGCAGAAAAGACAATAGCTTAATTGAAATTACCCAGTAATACATCAACTAATGTTTTGGAGTTTGATAATCCCCCAGCGAGAACTCAAGGAAAATGACAGGCATTTGCCCATCTAGAACCTCATTCGCAGAATTTCTTATCTCTTAATTTTAGACTGGAGTTTGGGTTCTTGGCCTCACTGAATAGTATTCAGGATTGGTCCAAGAATCAGTAGATTGTTACATGCTGTGATATGTTCTTGGTATTACTTGAATTTTATAATTAAATAATTATGAATGAATGTGTATCTATTTTATAGATTTTATTTTATGATAGATATGAGCTACTGTTTTTCCTTCATTATATGATTTTTTAATTATCTGCATTTTAGTGATATGATAAACCATTGTAAATGAGCTTTTGCTTAACTGATTTGTGCATCTTCCCATTGAAATAAACAAAAATTATTAATATTGTTTCAGATCACTTTTGGATATCTGTTGTGATTGGTGTAGTGGCAATAGGGCAGGCATAGGAACCCAGGAGAGTTACTGTTTTCTTCTGATTTACAATAACTCATACTTAAAAATAAGGTTCAGCAAAGTTTGTTGAACAAATGGTGCAGCTGAGAACTGACAGTTTCTGGATTTCTTCTGGTAAGGGCAGATCTTCTTTGAGGATATCTCCCTCTATTGAGCCACATCATGGAGCTGTAAGCTATTGGTGTCAGAACCACCCAGAAATGTTTGCTAGCTCACGCATGTCAGCATACATTATCACCACCTATGTAACATGGGTTATGCCTCAGTTCTTTTTTTCAATGTCAACCACTTGTCAGAACACTGCTGCTGAAGAATGTCATCGAACTTTGCAAGTGTAGCTAACACTTGTACATCTCTCTTTTTTTATTTTAATTGTAATTCTTGTTTATGCTGCTTATAAATAAGGAACCACTGTTCTATTACTGTTCTGCTCCCTCTATAAGGAGGACTCCTGTCACAGGAGCAGGGCTCTTTGGTGCATCCGGTGCTTTGATTTCTGCTCCTCTTTACTTGGTTCCTGAGGATGTAGTACTGTCCTCCTTTTGGGGTGTCCCCCAGTAGTCTGCTCAGTACACCTACTTCCAAAAATAGAAACCTTTTACAGTTTGGTGCACCACCCATTAGCTGGACCCCTTTACTTTATTTATTGATTTCTAGGATTAACCCCTTTGAACCAGAGGTTTTTTTTACAAAGGTTCTGCATCAGCAGAGGTAATCAGGCCAAACATGGCCAGTAGTTACATATGTATAAGACAATTACAGTTGAGTTCATAGTTACAATCACAAAGAATCACAAGCAATGTAACAATCATAAGCAGCCATAGTGAGGCTTTGTCAGGTGGTGTAATAACCACTTTAGTTTAGCATCATATTGGGTAAACAAGGGAACTAACCTGATGGATTGGGCAGGTGAGAGGAGGGAGGGTGGTCATCACAGAGTGGGGAGAGGGTGAAGCAAACAGGAGTATGGTAGAGGTGGAACAGAGAGGGCAGGACAAGGGAGAGGAGGGACTAGGTGCCAGGGAAGGGGAGAACTGATGGAGGGGGGGACTTGAAGAGGTGTTGGATAGTAAAACCATTTAGGTGAAGAGAAAAAGAGTGATCATAAAGTAAGTTAGGGAGGACAATAACAGCTGGTAAGGGAGATGAAGTGTTGCCTGAGCTTAAGCTTAAAGGGGCCTAGTTTTGATTCATTGGAGATGTCTTGAGGGAGGCCATTTAGATAGGTCAGAGCCTGAGAGTTAAAGGTTTGCTGTGCTTGAGAGGTGCGACAGAAAGGGGTATGGTATGTGCTTTTGGATGCACTACGAGTACTTCAGGGGTTATGAGTCAGTGTATGTAGGTGGAAAGAGGTGGAGGGGTGAGGTAAAGAGTGATTTTCTTGGCCAACAGGCAGGTTTGGTAGGTGAATCACCCTCTGAGGTTCAGCCAATTGGTAAGCTTGTAAAGCTTGCAAGTGTGAGTGTTTTTGCCAGCACCAGTTACAAGTCAACAAGTCTTAAGAGTGGTTGAGATTCTTTTCAGGGTAGTGTCAGTGGCAGCCCTATAAATGATTAGGCCATAGTCTATAATAGGTAGAATATAACTGGTGGCAGCTAGGTGCCTGGTGCCTGGCCTAGGGGGTCAGGCAGTGCCGATGGCGGTAGAGGGTGCCAATTCTAGCATTAACTACCCTGGAGATCTGATTCAACTGGATGGAATAAGAGAGGGAGCAGTCCAGCAGGACCCCCTAGGTACTTAAATTCTGTTACTTGTTCGAGATGGAGGTTGTGACTATTTCAGATAGACAGGGTGACAAATTTATGTTTATTAGGGGTTTAGTGAAGAACAACACCTTGGTACCTTTATGTATCCAGTAAGTCACATTCGGATTACCTCCTGCCCCTTGTGGATGTAGACCTCCAGTATTCCTACATAAAAGTGCACTTGGCTGTAGTGTCAGCTTTTCATGTTCTCACTGATGGCAAGGTGGTTGTCCATCTTGGGGTTTTCTACAGGTTTCTTAGAGGGATTATGCTTCTGCATCTCCCAGTCTGGCACCAAGTTCTGGTGAGAGACCTTTATATGGTTCTGGGAACCTTTACTGCGTCTTCCTTCAAGCCTGGCTGCTACATGTGTGCTAGTCTTCCTGTCTTGATAGACATTGCTCCTTTAGCGATAATGTCTACTGGACGTATTTCTGAATTGCAAGCTCTGTTTGCAGAGCTTCCATATCCTTTGTTTTTTTTACACAAGGATAGGGTTACCTTGCATACCAATCCTTGTTTTCTGCCAAAGGTCATTTCTAAGTGTACACTAAATCAGACTATTGATCTTTCAGATTATATCTTGACTCCTAAGTATAGTGGGAAACATCATAGGCACACTCTAGATGCCCGTCAGACGTTGTGTTGGTACCTTGATTGTATTAAGGATTGTAGGGAATCCTCTCAAATGGTTGTGGCTTTCACCATGGTTGATTTAAGCAATATACCACAAGAGGGTGTGGGTGCTGCCAGGATTTACACACGCCTGCTGTGTTGTTCAGTCACGAGGTGCAGCCAAATTACCAACAACACAACAGAAGTGGGAGAATCCTGGCATCACCCACTGTCTCAAGTGGGATATTGCTATTATACAATTGGGAATTGTGAAGATGGAATCAGAAAACATTGATGGTTTATTTTAAATTAATATAAATATAGACATACATCTGTTGATTTGAAGGAAAAAATAGTTCCTGTTAGAATTGTAGAGCTGGCAGGCCTGTTATCAGTGGACGAACAGTGGAGAGGGTGTTCCCAGTAGGCAGAATTGGTGATGTTATAGGACAGGGAGTTAGTAGCATTGGTGGCATTTCTGAGGTGTTGACGGCGGGGGGAGTGCTCGACGAGTACAACGGTTACTTCAGGTACGTCTTCCTTGGAAGCCTGAATGTTTGTAGTGGCTGGTAAGGGTTTGTAATGTTACAGAATATGTTATCTAGCTGTCTTTCAGCAATTATTTCAAAGGAGCAGTCCATGTCAACATTTTTAAATTTACCGCATTTCATAGTGAACGGAGATACAATGGCAGCCAGCAGCTTTGATGTGCGGTGTCGGAGCAATATTGATTGGATACAGGTGCAGCTGGTACTTTTTCCTGTTGGGTACTAGTAGGATTTACATGCTGTAAATCCTGCTAGGTAACCAATCAGGAGCCAGCTTTTTTTTGTTACTGTTGTATAATTCTGTATTTCTAAGAAGGGCCTTTCAAAATGGTTGACCTGCTGCATTACCTTCTGTTACCAGGAGCACAGTAAACAACTTCCTGGCCCTGTCCTTCTCACTCCACTCATGGTGTGGCTACTTCCATGGCTTGCTTTCACAGTGTGTCCACTGCCGACATCTGTGTACTGACTACTTGGAGTATTGCTCTCACATTTATTAAACATTACAGCCTAGACATCTCTTCATAAACTTGCCAGATTGGTCTTACTGTCTTACAAGGCTTCCTGACTCAAGGTCCTTAGATCCTTCCTACCTCCCATAGTGCTGTGGTACTACTTAGGAATCATTCCATGATGCTGTTCAATGGAGGGAGCTATCCTTGAAGAAGTCAGAGCAGTTACTTACCATAAAAGTAGATTTTCAAGAGACTCTGCTCCATTAAGCCACAGCTCTCCTGCCTACCTTCTCCCCTTTCTGTCAGGAGGTTCTGGATGTCCTGCCTGTTCTCGCTCACATGTTTTTTCTCTTATGCCTACTTGGAGCATCCTAATACTAAGATTTCCATTGCCTCTCCTCTGTGCCAGGTTTGGTCCTAGTTGCTTTGGTCCCTGGCAGTTGGATGATCCTCTGAGCTTGTCTCCAGGGAGAAACTGAGGCATGAAAGCAATGAGTTATAGTACCATTGCAAACCTCACACACTGCTTAAAAGCCTGCAATTCATTCAGATTACTTCACATTTTCTTACTTGGTTTTCATTCCATCATTTTAACATTTAGAAGGGTTATTGGTCTCACCATTTAACTGAATCATAATCAGCCTGACCACTGCTGACAGGGTGATCCACACATCAGTCAGGAAACTGCACTTTCAATTTTAATATGCCAATATGAGCTCAGATACCACACTCCAGGTCCATACCTATGAATATTTAAAAATAAATGTAAGAAAGATGCAAAAGAAATGTGATAAAATCTTTGTGTTTTTGGTCAGGGTACAGCTTGCTAAATTTTTAACACTGCATGATAGGGCTGCCCATGTTTTGAAGGCAGCAGCCATGCACGTTGACATGTTCTGCCCAAACTAGAAAAAGTTTCTGGGTTATCCTCATGCTGACTGCTTACAGTTCCATGATATAGCTCAACGGAGAATATTCTTTTGAAGTTCTGCTGTTGTGGTAAGTAACTGATCTCTCATTATACCAAGTTTTGTCAGTGAACCTAAACAGCTTTAAAATGTGTGTGTGTGTCATTTGTGAGTATATAAAAAACATGTAAGCAACAAGACATGACAGGGTGTTGGTTGTTGGGGATTAAGGTGTGCCCAGATGCATGATGAGGCACAAGGTGCTTGCACCAGTTGCCTTTAGCACCTGGAAGTGCATTAACCACAGACACCCAATGACCTGGAGTATCTTATTATGCTTATAAAATAGGTAAGCAAACAATTTAAAAAACACAAAAATGCTACTTTTTAAAATAAAAACAGATATTTTATTTTGTTAAATGTAACTAGTAAAAACGAGTCCCTCCCAACCTGCCAATCATTTGTCTTTCCACACATTCAATAAATGGAATGTATGTTTGTTATGGAACACAAGAATTCAAACTGCTTCAGAGTTCCTTTGTCAGAATGTTTATTCCTCGTAATGTTTCAATTGTTTTTGAAGCAGTGTAAGCAGCAAAGATTGTCCTTGCAAGCTGGCAATAAGGATAGATATGGGATTTCTCATGGTTACAAAAGGAACCCCAGGAAATAAAACTGTGACTAGTACTTCTTTTTTTTTAGTTTGGTTATGTTTGTAAAGAGGGTATCATGAGAGGAAAGAATGTGTAATTATTTAACTATTTAATTTAATTTAATGGAATTTTACTTTATATGGCCTTGGTGGAGGTTTTCAGTGAGTAAAGGTGGTTGCCACATTTGAAATGGCAGTCAGAGACGAGTGAAGTGGATCATGAATTATGCATGTTATTAGCCCAAATTCCAGTTTTCACTACCTGAACTTGTTCTAACCTGTGCATTTATGGGAAATTAACAAATGGGTCACATCATTTATTTATCCAGTTAGGAGGTAGGAAATTTCCAACCCATTTTATAGTCAATTATTGTATCATACAGTATAATTATCCAAGAGCACCTACATACTATACAAGATTTATAATTGGAAACTATAAAGTATATTTTTAACTGACTGATGAGCAATTGGTTTCAGTTGAAATCTCTCATGTTTTCCTATTGGTATGAAACAAATCAAAATATTGGTATATGTGAACGATATTTTATTGCATGTCACACACTCTAATGTATCTATACTACAGTAGTTGTCCTGGCTACCATTTAAGAATTTGGCACCTCTCCAACAATAAACATAATACAAACAAAACTACAGTATTACCTTTAAATGCCTCAATACAAAAACAAGAAAAATTTGGACTTAGGCCTGGTATGGGGCTCCAAATAACTCTGTAGCTTAGGTACTGAACTACCATGTATACTCGCTAATAGGTCAGATTTTTGGGACCGAAATCACAAGGCACAGTAAAGAGTTCTGACTTATACAAGAGTTACTGTTACCATCAGAAAAATAATGAGAGACAAGTGAAATGAAAGCACTTGCCACTCTCATACTGGCACCACTGATACTGCTGTTAAACCGCAGCATGCATAGACTGTGCCTGCACAGCACTGTGGCTAAACTTGCAATTGCTGTGAAAGTATATTTTATTTCCATTCCTGTGGGGAAAGTGACTGGCATCTCAGCAATTGAACAGTACCTCTGAACAGTTAAACAGTGCCTGGCAATCCATCACAGTCACAAATTTAGCCAGTTGAACAGTGAATCACAGTCACAAGTTTAGCCATAGTGCAGGGTCGCTGTATTTAATTTGGGCTGCAGTCTGTGTGAACTTTATGAGAAAGTGCCTCTCAAAAACTATACAGCCAGTGTTGGTGTCAGCGAATGAATGCTGAACTAAAAGAGACACAGATAACAGTAGTGCTTCTCTAAATCACAGTGGAGCCTGTATTGCAGCTCCTTTGTTTTTAATAGATTTTTTTTACATTACATACTATGAATAAAATTTAATTACATGCAAGACAAATACAAGAAATAATTCATGACCGTCTAATGCATTTTCATTTGATTCCTATAAGTTTATTTATCTAACTTTTCTGTGGGTCTAATACAAAAATGTTTTCTGCAACCTATAAAAATATCACCTGACTTTTATGCAAGTATATACAGTACCCAGAGATGTCAAGGCCTTCAAAAACAAAAAAAATCAGTCTGGGTGACTTGCTTATCAAACTCTATCAAGATCAGGATCAATTGAAAGTGTTGCCTCTTACTTCGTGGGGTAAAATTAATATTATTAAAATGAATATCCTCCCAAGATTGTTCTATCCCTTAGATATGATGTTTTATTGCTCAACTCTTGGTATGATAAAGTCCATTCTAAAATCTTGACATTTCTTTGGCAAGGCAAAACCAAACATTGAGCCTATCACAAATTGGCAGCTCCCAAGCAGGCAGGTGACTTACAAATCCCACATTTTACACTTTACTACTGGGCTAGCCATACAGGTAAATACCTTGGTTGGATTGCTGCAGATCCCACAGAGGCAGAAAAGGCTTACACATGCATTTGACTCCAAATTGAGAAGCAGGCCATTTCTGATGCACACATCTCCCCCTCCCCCCCAAAGGTATCCTACTTGTAAAGTACAAAAATCTCCCAAGCAAATGCAAAATATCGTTGTTGGTATCTGTCTTAGACTACATCATCAGCTGGGTGCCAGCTTAAAACTTCACTGGGCTAAGGACATCAGACAACCTCTGTTTCTCAACCCATATTTCAGTGTAGCAGGCAAGACACTACTGCGATGCTTGGTCAGCTGGTTATGATTGTTGTATGATATTTGTAATATGAAAATAAAGTATGTGATTGTCTCACATAAGATAACCTGTTCTTCCATGGGTGCCCCAGGTTTCAGTGAAGCTACAGGATATATTACACTGACCAGGAGATCTCTGTAATGTAATTAACTTTCTTGAGAAATTGCATTTTATGACCTTTTTTATGACCTGTTGCTGCTTTGAAGTTGGGAAGTTAAATATACATTTTATTACAGGACAGGACATAATGTAGCTGATTCCTGTTAGCTTTATCACACTTAGGTGACAGACTGCAGAGTTGTAAAAACCTTTGGTGTTCCTTGGGAAAACAGGAACCAGCCACCAGTTCAAAGAAAATGCTTGATTAAAGACTGTCATAATTTAGGAAATGCATTTTTCATTCTGAAGTCACATTATTTAATATACCTCCTGATAGGACATCATGTTTGTATTTTTTTGATTCTAAAAGGAGGAGCTAGATGACTCACTGAGGGGGTTGGGAGATGGGGTTGAAATATATCCTTGTAACTGGGGAATATAACATATTATCTTGGGACTCCGAGAGAAACTAACTGCACTTACAGAGGTAATACGTTAGATAGAAAAGATCTAATTGTATTTTGGTAGGAGTTTGTTCTGTAGTTTTCCTTGTTTTTTTCTTCTTTTATGTGATTGTGATGCTCTTTGATATAGTGTTCTGTGTTTACATTTTTCATATTTTAGTTAAATCTTTATTCGAAACATACTGCCTTGGTGTGTCTTCCAAGTTCTTTTTTAATGTTGATTTGAATCCCGTGTTGTTTTTACCTATGTTAGGACCTTCCACAAGTTTAATCCAGTGCAGCCTAGCTGTCTGCTCTCTCCAAGTGTATATTTATTTTTTATGTATCTAACATGTTCTGTCATTCCACTGTCCTAACCTCTTCTTTTATTGTTGTCTTCCCCCCCCTTATTGACGAGGTACCTTTGAAAACGAGTCTTTGACTCAAAGGTTGTAAAACTGATTCTCTACAATAAATAAATAAAAAAAAAAATAAAAAAAATAAAAAAAATAATGTGATGCATACGTGGTTAAGTTTGACAGCAGTTCTGAAGGGCTTGGTGGTGTTACTAAACTTGGAAAAGGTAAGAATATACCTAAGTTCTCTTACAGAGTTTTAAGAAAAAATTACTCACCATAGTAATGTTGTTTCTTCTAATGCAGTCTTGCTGTATTCTGACAATATGCAGTTAGCCCCAGCACTTGAACTGCCCCGGAGAGGAAATAGTTAACTCTATGCAGAAGCATAGAACATTGAGCTCAAGCTCGGTTTTCAAACCTCTGTCTCTGGTACTTACCACTGTAACTGTCAGATTCTTACGAGCAAACTAACTAGCTAGTACTACACCATGGAAATTGTTTAATATATAGCCAAAAGGCAACCATTTGGGTCCAAAAAGACTCAAATCGAAAACCCAAGTAAAAAAGGTAGTGACAATATACAAATATATATAAAACATAACAATAGTAACAATAAAACAACAACCCCACCCTAAAGAGGGAGGATACAAGGTATACCCCTGAGGTGCAACACTGTACCTGCCAGCCCACTTCCCAAAAACTAGATTCTGAGAGGGGAGGCAGGGAGGGAGGTCAGAAGAAAGCAAGACTCCATTAGAAGAAACAACATTACCATGGTGAGTATTTTTTTCTTCAAACAACATGAAGTCTTGCTGTATTCTGACAATATGCAGACTACCAAGCAGTTCCCCCAGGAGGAGGGAATGTAGAACCTACTTTGGGAACAAGCTCTGCAGCACTGCTGTGCCAAACCTAGCATCACACCGAGCCTGGATGTCCAGAGAGTAATGCTTGGTGAATGTATGGACTGTTTTCCAGGTGGCTGCTTTACAGATTTCTAGAAAGGGTATATCTCTGGCTGCAGCTAGATTGGCAGCTGTACCCCTAGTTGAGTGAGACCTCAGGCCTGGAGGGGGTGTTTTTCCCAATTTGTCATAGCAGAATTGTATACAAGAGACAATCCACCTGGCAATAGTTCTTTTAGTAGTAGTCTTACCTTTCCCCACTTCACCATAGGAGAGAAACAATTGAAGACAGTCATGCCTGTGTGCCTTAGTATGCTCTGTGTAGTAGCTAAGAGCCCTTTTAACATCCAAACTGTGTATTCTTCTTTCCCCTGAAGAAGAATGGTCAGTGAAAAACATAGGAAGAGACGTAGACTGGTTCAGATGAAAATCTGATACCACTTTGGGTAAGAACCTCCTATTGGTTCTTAGGACCACCTTATCCCTATGGAAGGAGATGAAGTGAGGTTCAACTGACAGCCTGTAATTCACTAATCTGCCTTGCAGAAGTAATAGCTGTCACAAACGCACTCAGCAGGTCAGGCCCTCTGATCCCACACTGCCAACCTCCGAGCACAGTAATGTGAACAGGTAACAGACAGGGCAACCCTCCTGTCTACTTCTGGGTCCGAATCACCTTTAGCCTCAAGTTCAAGGTGGATTCAAACTGTGAACCTTATGCTAGCATACCCAATGTACAGGTGCAGATTCATACCCTCTTCAGGGATTGCAGTACAATCTTATGCTAGGGGGCACCATGCCAGGCTTCCAAAATGAAGCCTTAAAACTCTGTAAAAGATCTTAGGTATATTCTTACCTTTTCCCAGTTTAGTAACACCATTAAGCTTTTAAACAGTTTTTCTCAGTCTTAACCCTCTGTACATCACATGCCAAAAAGAGGACTGGCAGACTCAGGTAGTCTTTCAAAATAAAGATTTTACTAAAGGTAAAAATATGAAAAATGTATAGACCAAACAATATATCAAAAAGCATACAATCACTTAAAATAAAGCAAAGAAAACTACAGACAAACTCCTACCAACATACAGTTAGACTTTCTCTATCTAATGTATTACCTCTATAGTGCTTATAGTTAGATCTTGTTTCTTAAGAGCCCAAAAAGACATGTCTCAAAGATCAGACACATAATACTCTAAACTGTGTATCTCCACACACCTTCTGTGTCATCTAGCTCTTCCTTTTTGAATATAAAATATACAAACAGGATGTCCTATCAGGAGGTATTTTAAATACTGCGACTTCAGCAAAACTAATTTCACAAATTATGACAGTCTTTAATCAAGCCTTTCCTCTTTGATCTTAAGCAGTTCCTGGTTTCCCATGCATATCAAAGGATTTGATAACTTTTAGCACCATGATGGTATAACATGTTCTTCCTCTTAAGATGTCATAAAAGTATATTAGACTCATATCCTGGCAGCTGGGTTAGTTCTAATTAAGACAGGAAAACAGGAGACCCTTAATTAAGTTTCTCTGGTCCTTTAATTACCTACTGGTTTCAGGTTAATATATCCTGTATCTTCTCCAAAACCGGGGGGGGGGGCACCCCATAAGCACAGGCTATGTTTTTATATTACAAATAGTATATAACAATCATAACTAGCTGGCCAAGCGTCACAGTCCTCCCCTCCTAGACTGAATTCGGGGGCTTTATCTCCTGCATTAGATGAGCTTCCCAAGTTAGTTCACTTCTCATACAGATGCAATAAGCCATCTGTGTTCTGACTGGTCGCTCCAGCCCTATGTAAGATCGTCAAGTCATACCCTTGCAAGGCAAGACTCCATCTTAACAGTCTACCATTAGTTTTTCCCATTTTGGGTCAGCCAAACCAGGGGGTTGTGGTTAGTTTGTACCTCAAAATGCTGCCCATATAAGTATGGCTCTAACTTCTTTAGGGCCCACACTATGGCAAGACACTCTTTTTCCACAGTAGAGTAAGCCTGCTCCCTCAAAAGTAACTTTTTACTCAAGTACACTACAGGGTGATCCTTCCCTTGGTTGCATGCCTGACTCAGTACTGCCTCAATACCCATGTCTGAGGCATCATTCTAGACTATAAAGGGTCTGCTATAGTCAGGATTTCTCAATACAGGAGCACTGCACAGTGCCTCTTTCAGTCTGGTAAAGGTTTTTTCACAGGCTGGTTCCCAGGTAATTTTCTTAGGCATCTTTTTCTTTACCAGGTCAGATAGGGGAGCAGCCAGGGCACTGTAATTGGGCACAAATTTCCTATAGTACCCTGTAGTCCCTAGAAAACTCCTGACCTGCTTCTGCATTTCTGGTCCGGGCCATGCCTCAATCACCTCTATTTTTATTTGCTTAGGACAGAGCTGTCCCTGGCCCACAACATGCCCAAGATATGCCACTTCAGCCATGGCCACCTGGCACTTCTCAGCTTTGACAGTGAGCCCGGCCTTCTGCATCCTGCCCAGCACTTCCCTAAGGTGGGACAGGTGTTCCTCCCAGCTGGTACTAAAGATGGCAGTGTCATCCAGGTACACCACAGCGTACTCCTCAGCACCATTTAACACCTGGTTCACCAACCTATGGAAAGTGGCCAGGGCGTTCTTCATCACAAAAGGCATTATTTTAAATTCAAATAAGCCTATCGGAGTCATGAAGGCTGACCTCTTCCTAGCTCTGTCAGTTAACTCTATCTGCCAGTACCCCTTGGTCAAGTCAGTAGTCATAAGGTATGTCACCCCTCCTAACTTGTCCAGGAGTTCACCCATCCGGGGCATTGGGTTGGTATCTGACTTCGTGACTGCATTCAGTCCATGATAGTCCACACAGAAATGAGAAGAGCCATCTGGCTTGGGCACAAGGACTACGGGTGAGGCCCAGGGGCTGTGGGATCTCTGGATTACCCCTAAATCTAGCATTTCTTCCACTTCCCTTCTAATGTCCTTTTGAACTGCTTCTGACACCTGATATGCTATCCGCCATATGGGCGTCTGTGTCCCTGTCTCCACATTGTGCGTTGCTAAGGGAGTTAGTCCAGGCTTGGCACTAAACAGTGGGGCAAAGTCTGCTAAAACCTCCCTTACTTCCTGGATCTTATTCAGAGCCAGCTGGGGTGACAATTTAACTGCCTCCACAGAGGACTCCTGCTTGCTTTCTTCCAGCAAGTCCAGAAGGCGGTCTTCTTTGTCTGTCCCCTCCCCAGGACTACATACTGCAAACACCATGTCAGCCCTGTTAGCATATGACTTCATCATGTTGACATGGTACATTCTTTCTGTCTGTCTTCTGTCAGGTATCTCTATGATATAGTTCACATTACTTACCTTCATAACTACTTTGTACAGTCCTGCCCACTCAGCCTGCAGCTTGTCTTTCTGGACCAGAATAAGGAACATGACTTCCTGACCCACTGTGTACGAGTGAGCTTTAGCTCTGCGGTCATACCACACATTTTGTTTCTGTTGGGCAGCTGCCAGGTTTCTCTGGGCTGTCCCCATAAGCTACTTCAGTCTTTCCCTAAACCTAAGGACATAATCCACTATGGGAGTTCCCTGAGTGGCGTGCTTGCCTTCCCAGTCCTCCCAGATCAAGTCTAGGGGCCCACATACCTGGCATCCATATAAGAGCTCGAAGGGGGAAAATCCTGTCGACTCTTGGGGCACCTCCCTCTATGTAAACAACAGGTGGGGAAGGTATTTCTCCCAGTCCCTCCCATGCTGTTCAGCAAAAGCTTGGAGCATTAACTTCAGGGTACCATTAAATCTTTCCACAAGCCCATTTACTTGTGGTTGATAAGGTGTCATGCACCTCTGCACCACCCCACACTTCTTCCACAAACATTTCATCAGGTCCGATATGAAGGAACCCCCTCGATCGGTGATAACCTCCCACTGAAACCCAACACAGGAGAAAATCCCAAGTAAGGCATTTACCACTTTGTCCTCAGTGAGGATAGGGCAACTGCCTCTGGATACTGGGTGGCATAATCCACCACAGTCAGGATGAACCTCTTCCTGGAGGAGCTGGGGTATTCAAAGGCCCCACAATATCCATTACCACCCTCTGGAATGGCTTCTTCACTATGGGCAATGGAATTATGGTGGCTTGGGTTTTCTTACCCACCTTCCCTATTTCTTGGCACTGGTGACAAGACCTGCAATACTCCTTCACCTGCTGGGTGAAGTTGGGCTAATAGAAATTGTGGGCCAACCGCTGTGTAGTGCACGTAATTCCCAGATGACCAGACAAGGGAATATCGTGCAATCTTGAGCAACTGCTCACGATACCCCTGGGGAACGACAAGTTGCCTGCCTATCACCCCTCCCTCTGTCTTCACAGCCTGAGAATACATCAGTCCATTTTCCCAGTAAACCTTATGTTTACCGTCATCTCCCTATGCTCTGTCAGACTTTGCCTAAGCCCTCAGTGTCTCTAGACAAGGGTCACTTTTCTGAGCAGCTGCAAACTCCTTACACATTCCCAAGACATGGGACTGGCACCCTTAAGTCTCTAAAGTAGGGTCCCTAGCACTAAGGTCAGGGCAGTCAGTATCACTGTCATCCCTAACCCTCTGACAATGCGTCACTCCTCTTTCTTCAGAGTAAACCTCTGTAGCTGTGTGGTTAACTGCTTCTGGGGAAATTTCTACCCTCTTTTCAGTAGTCTCCATTTCAGGGGAGACAGGCTGGGGAACCAGCCTCCCAGTGGTTTCCACAATGGCTTCTGTGGATTCCAGAGAACTACAATTTTCCCTAGTTTCTTGACTGTGGGTAACTGCATACACCATCCCCTGGTTGAGATTGTTGCCAAGGATGATGTCAACTGCTAAAGTTTTGGCTACAGCCACCTGTTGCACAGTTTCCCCCTGTTTCACCCCAGTCTAGGAGAACACTAACGAGTGGCAATGTTTTCTCCTCCCCAGTGAAGTCTTGTACAGTTACGAATTCATTGAGTATAAGCTGGCCAGGCTCTACCAGATCCCCTTTTACCAATGTCAGGGATGCCCCTGTGTCCCTTAACCCTTGTGTCTGTACGTCATTCACCGTGACTGGGTGCATGTGTTCCCTCATGTTCACAGGCATGCTTCCAGGGACACATAAACAACCCACTTCTTTCCTAGCCCCATGTGTTGTATTGCTCGTCCTTTTGGGACACTGTCTGGCAATATGCCCAGTTTCTTTACAAATCCAACATTCATTTCTTTTCTCAGAGAATTCTTTTCTTTGAAACCTGGGGCTAACTTGTGTTGGTGGAGGCAGAGAGAGTTTTAGCTGTCCTGAAGGTGCGCTTTTCCCTTTCTGCACTGCCACGCCTGCCCCATTCGCTCTCAGAGCAGGTCTGCTCTTGGCATAGTGGTCCGAGAGTTCAGCAGCCTCTTGCACTGTTTTGGGATCTCAGTCCTCCAGCCAGGTTTTCAGCTCTGCTGGGCATGCCCAGAAAAACTGTTCTAACAAAATAACATTTTCAATTTTATCTACAGAGTTTGTTTCAATTCCTTCCCACCAATGTTTTAAACACTGACGTTGTTTCATGGCTAGCTCCTCATAGCTCATATCAGGGCTTCTCCTGAGCTTACAGAATTTAGTTCTGTATGCTTCTGCAGTTAAATCAAACTTTTTTAAAAGTGCAGCTTTAAGTTTGCTGTAATCATTACTGTCCTCATTGTCCATTTGACCCAATGTATCCCAAGCTTTCCCAGTAAGTAGTGGGGATAGCTGGAAGCTCCAGGACCCTCTAGGAATTTTTGCCTGAATACAAACTATTTAAAAGGAATTTAAAAAGGTATCCATATCCTCCCCCTTTTTAAATTCAGCTATCAATTTTGAATTCAATTTGTAACCCAGTCCTGTAGTTCCAGTTAAACCCAAGCCACTTACCTGCTCTGGTGCTGGTGGTTGGAGTCATAGCTTCTCCAGTTCATGTTGCCTCTGGTGCTCTCGCTCCTCTTGGTCTGCCTCTCACAGTTCACACTTCCTTGTCTGCTCTGTGGCTCACTGGTGCTCATGCTCTTCACGGTCAGCTTCTCGCTGTTCTTGCTCCCTCTTCTCCTCTGTGGCTCACTTCTCTCACTCCGTTTCTCTCTGGTCTCACTCCGCTTCTTGCCACTCTCATTCCACTTCTCGCCATTCCCGCTCAGCTTCCCTCTGGAACTCCAGCTCCATTCTGCACAACTCAATCTGCTGCCTGATTGCTTCTGACTCCAGAATGCTGGTGACCTTCCCCTGCTGCTGTGGCCCTTCACTTGCACTGGCCCTGCTGCCCTCCTCCCTTGATCTGGACTGGCTGCTAGCCCCTCCATGCCCAAGGTTTGGTCCTGTACAGTCACAGTCTGTGACTCCATGCACTGGGCATCTGCTGCCATCGGGGCATCCATGAGGTTCTGCTTGGTGGCTGTCACCTGGTACTGGACTCCTCTGTCCTTGCATAACTGCTTCAAGTAGTCTGCAGTGTGCCCGCTGTAGTTGGAAGCCATCTTCTTCCCAAACTACAGCTACTCTAACTTGCACTTTAGAAAAAAAATTAAATGGGTAGGAACTTGACTATAAGCAAAATGTTATAGTTCTTTTTCATTTTTAAAAATAAATCACTGCCTTATTCTGCAAGTCAGCTGTACAGTATTAAGCTGACACACTGAACAATTAAAGCTTGTGTTACCAAATTTATCCACACTGCTGCCAACCAGTCTGTCACAAGCGCAATCAGCAGATCAGGCCCTCTGCTCCCACAGTGCCAACCTCTGATCGCAGTAATGTGAACAGGTAACAGACAGAGTAACCCTCCTGTCTGCTTGTAGGTCCAAATTGCCTTTAGTCTCAAGTTCTGGGGGGATTCAAACTGTGAACCTTATGCTAGCATATCCAATGTACAGGTGCAGATTCGTACCCTCTTTGGGGATTGCAGTACAATCTTATGCCAGGGGGCACCAAGCCAGGCTTCCAAAATGAACTCTTAAAACTCTATGAAAGACCTTGGGTATATTCTCACCTTTTCCCAGTTTAGTAACACGATCAAGCTTTTGAACAGCTTTTGTCAATCTTAACCCTCTGTATGTCACATGCAAAAAAGAGGACTGGCAGACCCAGGCAGTCTTTCAAAATAAAGATTTTACTGAAGATAAAAATATGAAAAATGTAAACACAGAACAATATATCAAAAAGCATACAATCATTTAAAATAAAAGCAAACTACAGACATACTCCTACCAACATACAGTTAGACTTTTTCTATCTAATGTATTACCTCTATAGTGCTTATAGTTTGATCTTGTTTCTTAAGAGCCCAAAAAGATACATCTCAAAGATCAGACACAGAATAGTTTAAACTATGTCTCTCCACACCCCTTATGTGTCATCTAGCTCCTCCTTTTTGAATATAAAAAAAATACCAACAGGATGTCCTATCAGGAGGTATTTTAAATACTGTGACGTCAGCAAAACTAATTTCCCAAATTATGACAGTCTTTAATCAAGCCTTTCCTCTTTGATCTTGAGCAGTTCCTGGTTTCCCATGCATATCAAAGGATTTTATAACTTTTAGCACCATAGTGGTGTAACATGTTCTTCCTCTTAAGACGTCATAAAAGTTTATTAGACTCATATCATGGCTGCTGGGTTAGTTCTAATTAAGACAGGAAAACAGGAGACCCTAAATTAAGTCTCTCTGGTCTTTAATTACCCTCTGGGTTCAGGTTAATATATCCTGTATCTTCTCTGAAACCTGGGGGGACCCATAAGCACAGGCTATATTTTTATATTTCAAATAGCTTACAATCAAAACCAGCGGGACAAGCGTCACAATAGCTACCAGAAACACAGTTTTACAGGTCAAGTACTTAAGCCCGGCCAAAGCCAGAGGTTCAAAGGGTGGCTGTATAAGCTGGGCAATGCAGATATTAAGATCCCAAGCTGGAGTAGGCTCTCAAAAGGGAGGGTTAATATGAATCAGACCTTTGAAAAACTTACTGAAAACAGGATGAGATGATACGGAAGAGCCCTTCCCTGTTGAAAGGAATGCAGAGTCAGCTGCTAGATGAACCTTCAGAGTTGCAGGCCTAAGGTCTAGACCATTAAGATGAACCAGATAAGCTAGGGCTGTAGCAATATCTGCAGAATCGGGCACAATGCCCTTCTGAGAACACCAAATGCTGAACCTTTTCCATTTGGAATTATATGTTTTTCTAGTGGAAGGTTTCCTGGAAACCTTAAAAATATCCAGAACTCCTTTGATAACGATGAAGGCCTGCATATTCTAACTCTTCAAGAGCCAGGGCCTTGCGGTTTAGAGACTGGAGATTGGGGTACCAATTCCTCCCCTGAGAGGATGTTAGGAGATTATATTTCTTGGGGAGAGACAGGGGACATGACACTTCCAGAAACAGCGGCAGAGGATACCAAGGCTGTCTAGCCCAGTCTGGAGCCACCAGTATCACTGTGCAAGGTTGGGACCTGATTTTGATCAGGACTCTGAACAACACAGGGAAGGAAGGGAAGGCATAGAGAAAATGTCCTTCCAGTCCAAAATGAGAGCATCCAGAGGAACAGTACGTAGGACTGAAGGTCTGCAACACAACAGAGGAAGTTGATGATTGTCTGGGGCTGCAAAAAGATCTATCTCTGGAGTGCCCCATCTGGAAAAGATGACCTGTAGTATGGGAGGGTCTAGCGACCATTCATGTTGCCCCTGGCAGATTCTGCTCAGAGCATCTGCCAGTACATTGTCCTTTCCTGAAAGGTGAACTGCTAGCAGGGAAGTCTGAAGAGAATATGTTAGAGACCACAGTTTCTTGGCCTCAGTGCACAAGGCCGTGGACCAAGTGCCTCCCTGCTTGTTGATGTACCACATTGTGGTGGTGTTGTCTGTCCTAACTTGCACCACCTTGCCCCTGACTGACTCCGAGAAGACCTAAAGGGCCATAAAAACTGCCCTGAGTTCCAGGAGATTGCTATGAAGGAGAGACTCTTGTGGAGACCAAACCCCTTGAGCCATAAGGGCTCCCAAATGGGCTCCCCAGCCTAGGAGAGAAGCATCTGTAGTCAGAACTACTGAAGGGACTTGAGAGAGAAATGGAATACCTTGTCTGAGGTTGTTCTGGTCCAGCCACCACTGTAAAGCTTGGACCAGAGTCTGAGTCACTGGAATCAATTTGGTGAGAGAGTCTCTTTTCTGAGACCAAAAGTACCTTAGGTGGAACTGAATGTCCCTCATCTGAAATCTGGCTCCTTGCACCACTGCAGTGGAAGCTGCCATGTGGCCCAGGAGGTGAAGAAACTGCCTTACTGGATGAGAGACCAGAGGTCAAGAAGAGGAATCAAGATCTGTTAGAGCCTTTATCCTTGCCTATTCCTATGAAAGTAAGAAGTTGTACTGGTTCAAGAACAGACTTTGGGAGATTGAGAAGAAACCCCAGAGAACTGAGCAAGCCTTGAGTGATTTGTAGAGCTAATGTGACCTGGTCGGACGACTGACCTACAGTTAGATAGTCATCCAGATATGGGAAAATGGAAATACCCTGCTTTCTGAGGAAGGCAACTACTACTGCAAGGCACTTTGTGAACACCCTTGGAGCTGATGTTAGGCTGAATGGCATGGCTCAGAACTGATAGTGGCCTGAAGGCAACTCGAATCTGAGGTACCTTCTGTGGGAGCACATGATAGGAATGTGGAAACAGGCATCCTTGAGGTCCAGCGATGCTAGCCAATCCCCTGGCCTTAGAGATGGAAGAATCATTCCCAGGGTCACCATTTTGAATTTTGGTTTTGTGATGTGTTTGTTCAAATACTATAAGTCTAGGCTGGGTAGCCACTCCCCTGTATTTTTCAGGGTAAGGAAGTACCTGGAGTACAGGCCTTGGCCCCTGTGCTGAATAAGAACTTTCTCTATGGCTCTGAGAGCCAGAAGAGACAAAACCTATGCCTCTATGGCAAGGGTCTCTGAGATAGATGCAGGTGGGAAAGACCTGGCCCTCAGTTTTGGAAACCTTTTGGAGCTGAGGGCCAGTCCCTGGCTTCCTACCTCCAGGACCCACTTGTCTGAGGTAACAGATTTCCAGGCCTGGAAGTAGTAAGCTAGCCTGCCTCCTACTGGAATGGGGGAGTCGACCCAGGCTGACACATCAGGGTGTTTGCTTGGCAGGAGCCCTGCTCATCCCCCTCCTGTCCCTCCCTCAAAAGAACCCCCTCTGTGGAAAGGAGGAGGAAGCCTGAGCTTGGTAGAAAGGTCTGTGGAAAGGCTTGCCCCTGCCCCTCGACTGCTGCTTCTGAGGAGTGGCTTGCCTCTCTTTGGCCTGTGCACTCATGTAGGTGGTCCTGTACTCATCTATTTGTTTCATGTAAGCCTCTGTCTGTTCCCCAAACAGAGTTACCCACTACAGTGAAATCCATAGCCTTGGCCTGGATATCCTTGAAAAGGCTAGTACATCTGAGCCAAGCATGTCTCCTGAGAGACACAGATGTAGCCATGACTCTTGATGCCACATCATTGGCGTCCACAACAGCATGAAATTGCACTTTGGATGTCTCAATTCCATCAGCAGCCACCTCCTCCAGCTCTTTGACTAGCTGAGGGGAGGCCTGTTTAGCCAGTTCCAGAACCGTATCCCATCTGGACTTCTGGTACCTGGCTGTGTAGGCCATATAGTTTGCCTGCATAAGTCCCAAAGAAGATGCCAAATACTGTTTTTTGGCCATGGCATTGACCTTACTGGAGTCCTTATCTGGGGTGTGTGAAGCCAAAGGAATGTTAGCCCTGTCACAGGCTGCAACCTGCACTACCCCAACATGGTTGTAATGACTGATACAAACTCAATACCTGGACCTGATAGCATATACTTCCTGTCCATTCTTTTATCCACAGGAGGTAAGGAGTTAGGTGTCTGTAAAAGCTTTTTTTGTCTGTTTACCCAAGGACTTGTGAAGAGGGATAGACAATCTTTTGGACTCTGGGATGTCCATCTCTACAAAATCAGGCTCTTCCTCCTCCTCAGCAGCTTCAACCATTGGGAGCTGGAGGGTTTCTGCCACCTTCTTGTAAAACAAGATGTGTGAAGGGGACTCAGAAAGCCTGGGAGGGGAGACATTGGAGGGTCTGTCTGGGGAGATGTCCGGTTCAATGGGCACATTCAGACCTTCAAAGTCGTTATCTTCATCTTCATCCTTGGGATATTCTTCATCTCCCTCCCACTCCTCATAAAAAGCATCTGGATCATAATCTGATGGAGTTGGATCTGACCAAACTGACCACCTAACCAGCAGTACTGGTTCGGACAGAACCGGGCGAAGTGATTGAACTATACTAATCGCTTTGGCTGTCTTGTCAGTGGTTGGAGTATGTGGTGCTGGATCTGAACCAGCTGACTTATGTTTTCTTCCTGACAGAACCGACCCCTCGGAGTCAGACCTCCTTTTGCCCGAGGACATATCGCCTAGGTCAGTAGGCACCTCCTCAGATTCGGTTGCAACCAAAGTGGGCTGGCCATCCAGATCTATGGACTCCTGGGCCTCCCTTTCCTTCAGCCTACTCAACCTTTTTTCCAGAGTGGCTTTAGGAAAGCTCTTACAAATCTGGCAGTCTGTTTTGAGGTGGTCAAACCCCAGACAAACACAGGTGAGGTGAGGTCGGCCTTGGCAAAGGCCTCCCTACACTCAGAACAGTGTTGAAACCCTGTGGGACCATTTTTTTCTGGGTTTCTCAGACATGGCCAACCTAAACAATTACCCTTAAAAGCTTTTAAGCCAGGTAATAACCAACCGATCAGTTACAAACCATATTACGGATTCTGTAAAAGAACCAGAAAAGGTCTGGTTCTTTTGAAACTGATCAGCACTGGAACACCATGTTAAATCCCATAAAAAATGAAAACAATCAAAAAAGGATGGTTCCTAACCCGACCACCGATGAGAAACCGAGATAAAACAATTTCCACAGAATTTAAATAAAACACAAGTCAACACCTATCTACCACACTACCTGTACCGTAGACAGAGGCTGGAAATCTGAAAATAATAAAACAGTTAGAAAAACTGAATGCTGATTCAAACTCTACCGAACTGAGCAGAGGAGAAATGTCTGGAGCGACTTCACTGTTAGGCGGAGTAAAGAATCTGACAGTTACACTGGTAAGTGCCAGAGACAGAGGTTTGAAAACCGAGCTCGAGCTCAATGTTCTATGCGTCTCCATAGAGTTAACTCTTTCCTCTCTGGAACAGTTCAAGTGTGGGGGCTAACTGCATATTTTCAGAATACAGCAAGACTACATGTTGTTTGGAGAGTTCATTTTGGAAGTCTGGCTTGGCGCCCCTGGTGAAAGATTGTACCGCAGTCCCTGAAGAGGGCATGTATCTGAGCCTGTACATTTGGGTACACTAACATAGAAACATAGAATTTTATGGTAGATAAGGACCACTTGGCCCACCTAGTCTGCCCATTTCTCTACCTAACGGATAAGCTGCAGATCCTAGTTAACCAGCAGCCTACTTCCTCCTAACCCCACTATAATTGCCTTATGTCTGTCCCATGAATTCTTGAATTCCCCCACTGTTTTTGACTCTACAACCTCCTCAGGAAGGCTGTTCCATGCATCTACAGCCCTCTCTGTGAAGTAATACTTCCTCACATTACCTCTGAGCATCCCGCCTCTATCTTCAAATTGTGCCCCCTTGTTCTTGCACATATCTTTTTCTGACAGATGCTACCCTCTTGGACTTTGTTGATTCCCTTGAGGTATTTGAAAGTTTCTATCATGTCCCACCTCTCCCTTCTTTCTTCGAGGCTGTACATCTTAAGCTCCTTTATTCTTTCTTCATATGTCTTCTGGTACAGACCCTGTACCATTTTGGGTTGCCTTCCTCTGGACAGCCTCCACCCTGTCTATGTCTTTGTGGAGATGGGGTCTCCAGAACTGTGCAAAAAGATTTGGTAACACAAGCTTAAACTGTTGAGTGTGTCAGCTTAATACTGTACAGCTCACTTGCAGAATAAGGCGGTGATTTATTTTTTAAAAAAAGGAAACAGAACTATATCATTTTGCTTACAGTAAAGTTCCTCCCTGTTTTATTTTTTTTTCAAAGTGCAAGCTAGAGTAGCCGTAGTTAGGGAAGAAGATGGCTTCCGACTACAGCGGGCATACTGCAGACTACTTGAGGCAGTTGTGCCAAGACACAAGAGTCCTACACAAGGGGGAGAGCCACCAAGCAGAACCTTGTGGATTCCCTGATGGCAGCAGATGCCCAGAGCATGGAGTCACAGACTGTGACTGTAAAGGACCAAACCTTGGGCATGGAGGGCCCAGCAGCCAGTGCAGTATCCAGATCCGGTGAGGAGGAAAGCAGGGCCAGTGCAAGTGAAGGGGCACAGCAGCAGGAGAAGGTCACCAGCATTCTGGAGCCAGAAGCAATCAGGCTGCAAATTGAGTTGTGTAGAATGGAGCTGGAGTTCCAGAGAGACGCTGAGCGAGAACGATGAGAAGCAAAGTGAGAGAAACGAGCCGCAGAGGAGAAGAGGGAGCGAGAACAGCAAGAAGCGGACTGGTAAGAGTGTGAGCGCCAGTGAGCCGCAGAGGAGAAGAGGGAATGAGAACAGTGAGAGGCGGACCATGAAGAGCATGAGCGCCAGAGGCAACATGAACTGGAGAAGCTACGACTCCAACCACCAGCACCAGAGCAGGTAAGTGGCTTGGGTTTAACTGGAACCACAGGACTGGGTTACAGATTAAATTCCAAATTGATAGCTGAATTTAAAGAGGGGGAGGATATGGATGTCTTTTTAAATTCCTTTGAAAAAGTTTGTATTGAGGCAAAAATTCCTAGTGGGTCTTGGAGCTTCCAGCTATCCCCGCTACTTACCGGGAAAACTCGGGATGCATTGGGTCAAATGGACTGTGAGGACAGTAATGATTACAGCAAACTTAAAGCTGCACTTTTAAAAAAAGTTTGATTTAACTGCAGAAGCATACAGAGCTAAATTCCGCAAGCTCAGGAGAAGCTCTGACATGATCTATGAGGAGCTAGCCATGAAACAACATTGGTGTTTAAAACGTTGGTGGGATGGAATTGAAGCAAACTCTGTACATAAAATTGAAAATGCTATTTTGTTAGAACAAGATCACAAAACAGTGCAAGAGACTGCTGAACTCTCTGACCACCATGCCAAGAGCAGACCTGCTCTGAGAGCGAATGGGGTGGGTGTGGCAGCGCAGAAAGGGAAAAGTGCAACTTCAGGGCAGCTAAAACTCTCACTGCCTCCACTGAAACCAGTTAGCCCCAGGTTTCAAAGAAAAGATTTCTCTGAGAGAAAAAAAACGAATGTTGGGTTTGTAAAGAAACTGGGCATATTGCCAGACAGTGTCCCAAAAGGAAGAGCAATATGCAAAATGGGGCTAGAAAAGAAGTAGATTGTTTGTATGTCCCTGGAAGCATGCCTGTGAACATGAGGGAACACATGCACCCAGTCACGGTGAGTGGTGTACAAATACAAGGGTAAAGGAACACAGGGGCATCCCTGACATTGGTAAACGGGATCTGGTAGAGCCTGGTCAGCTTGTACCCAATGAATTTGTAACTGTACGAGACTTCACTGGGGAGGAGAAAAGATTGCCACTCGCTAGTGTTCTCCTAGACTGGGGTGAAACAGGGGGAACTGTGCAATAGGTGGCTGTAGCCAAAATGTTAGCAGTTGATGTCATCCTTGGCAACAATGTCAAATGGGATGGTGTGTGCAGTTACCCGTACCCAAGCGGGAAGGGGAAATTGTAGTTCCCTGGACTCCATAGAAGACTTGGTTTGCTGGCCAAGGCACCTAGCTTCACCTGAGCTCTTTCCTTCTAAGACTGCTTGAAAGGCAGAGCAGAGAAACTTACCAGAGCAAGGGAAAAGGCTTAAGACTTACTTTGGCTAAGCAGATTTACTGTGTGATGTTGTTTTTATTTTCTACTCACAGGCATTACTACTGTTTGTTGCTAACATTTCATTGTTTTATTTTTCTCTGTAGCAAAGTGTTTCTTACAGCGTATATCTTCTCTGAAATTATTACACGTGGTGCTTTACAGGTTTTACAGTTTTATCTAACATTAGGATAAGCTTTCAGGGTTACTGCATTTGTTGTTGACTGATTGTTTCTGCTCTTACCTCCTTGTTCTTTCGTCCATGGTTCTTCTTTTTCGGCAGGGGAAGGGCCCAGCCACCCACCCCTATCCCCAACCACCCCACACTACACTCCTTTTATAGGGTACCACAGTTGTGACATTTCCTGTGACAGAGCAGGAAGGGGTGGATCAGTGGGGCCTCCACAAGGTGAGCTCATTTACAGGGGCACTAGTAATTTAACTTGTTATAACAAGTTAAACAAAACACAATCAAACCATTGCTTGCATTTTTTTCCTTTTTTTTCCTTCTAATTACTCTGACTAGGTTATAAACCCAGCAACTTATCTGGAATGGATATCATTAACTGCAGGTACTGTGGAACAATTTTCAGAAGGACAGTCTTACAGGATTTAGGACACTGTCCTACATGCTGGCCTTTTGAGATCTTAAGGCTCAGCTCCGGCAGTATGGGCAGAGATTGCACGCCAAATTTCATATTCAAGAGGAAATACATTATAAGAACCACCTGCCATTTCCCCAGCATCCAACAGAAAACCTCGGACCGCAGAGGGTAGTTGATCCAGGAGGTTGGCAGGTGGTTAGGAGGGCAAATCGGGTGCCCCATCACTCTCTGCTCTCCAACATATTACCTCCAGAAACCATATAAACACTACAAACAGGTATCTGCCTCTATCTCTGAAATCAAACAAAGAGGCAGGAGACACTGCAGAGCAGGACACTGCAGCACAGGAGCTAGCACAACAAAACTCACCCAAATCAGGAACCAAAACAAAAAAAGCAAAAAGGAAATCCCAAAAACTTCTGATCATAGGAGACTCCATGATTCGGGGAGTTGATACCCATCTCCAGCCAGGGGTAATGGTCAGATGTCTGCCAGGTACATCAGCATGGAGAGACACTGACCGCATTGCTAAAATTGTTCACAAAGCAGGAGAAAACATTGATGTCCTAGTACACATAAGGACTAATGACTCTGCCAGCCGGGTCAGTTGTGGAGACCAAGGAACACCTGACCAGGCTGGGTGACAAACTATCATCTATTTCATCTGGCATCTCCTTCTCTGAGATCCTGCCAGTCTGGGAGAGGGAGCAGATGGACGGAAGGTCAGAGAAGGGGAGATAGGGGAGCTAAACACGTGGCTCAAGGGCTGGTGCCAGGAAAAAGGACACAGATTTGTAGGGAACTGGCAACAGTTCTGGGAGCGAAAGTTCTTTAAATTTGATGGACTACATCTGACTAAGGAGGGAGTCAGTGCATTGGGGCAGAAGTTTGATGTCTTTGCAGAATATTTAAACTAGCAAATGGGGAGAGGGGTGCAGCACCCCATATGTCGAATGGGAAGAACATCCCTCCCCCCTCAGCTAGTGGTCAAACAGGGATTCAGTATGATTGCAGTTCATTTGCATCACCAGGTAAGAAAAAAGGTTTGTCTCCCCATACGATGCACTGGGGTAATGCCAAACCTCACCCAACAACTAACACACCAAAATCTGGCCAATAGAAAATCATGTACACAAATGCTCACAGCCTGGGAAATAAGATCCCAGACCTGCAGGCAATAATGTCAGAGGCTAAACTGGACATAGTAGCAATTAGTGAGACGTGGTTTACCAGTAACCACACTTGGGAGACTTCAGTACCTGGCTATGTATTGTTCAGAAGAGACCGAGGTGCAAAAAGGGGGAGGAGTGGCCCTGTATGTCAATGAAAATATCAAAGCTACAGAAATTCAGAATACACATAAGGAGCTAGAAGAACTGTGGGTCACCCTGGAAACAGGAAATGGGACAGCCATAAGAACTGGGGTTGTCTACAGGCCCCCAGACCATGGGGAGGACATAGACACATTACTGTTAGAAGATATACAAAACATGACAGCTACAGGGGAGGTTCTGATAATGGGAGACTTCAACATGCTGGATACAGATTGGTCAATACCAGCAGGAACATCTGCCAGAACTAGACACATAGTGGATTCCTGCAGGGGGAGGGCCTCAAACAACTGGTACAGCAACCCACAAGAGACAGGGCTATCCTAGATCTAGTACTGACTAACAGGGAAGGGATCACAGATCTCCAGGTAGAAGGTCACCTGGGGGCCAGTGACCATCACATGGTATGGTTCAATTTGGCTACTACATCTAAATCATCCCATTCCAAGGCAAAAAATATGGGACATCAGAGGAGCTGACTTTGATAAGATGGCCAACAGAGTTAAGCTAGCCCTGGCAAAAAGAAACACAGGTGAGGGGGGCACAGGCAAAGTGGGCAAGCAGTAAGGATGCAATACTTGAAGCAACATCCCATTGTGTTAGACAGAAAAGGAAGTGCAAAAGAAGAAGGAAACCACTTTGGTTCTCAAATACAGTATCAGAAAAGGTCAGAGCCAAAAGGCTGGCCTTCAGGAAATATAAGGGAACACAGCAGGATGAAGATAGGGAGGCATACCAAACTGTCTTAAGGGAAGCAGGGAAGGCAGTAAGGCAGGCAAAGTCCCAAACTGAGGAAACACTAGCACGAACAGTAAAAGAAGGTGACAAGACTTTCTATAGATACATTAGTGAAAGGAGAAAGTCCAGAGGAGGTATTGCTAAGCTTAATGGAGAAAAGGGAGCATGTGAGGAGGAGGACCCTGTAAAGGCATCTATCCTAAATAGATACTTTTGCTCAGTATTTACTGAAGAGAAGCTAGAACAGGGCCCACAGCTCAGCATCATGGACACGGGGGGGGGAGGGAGGTGAGCACTACTCCCTTCACAAAAGAAAGGGTCGTACAAGAGCTTGCTAAGCTCAGAGTGGATAAGGCAATGGGACCTGATGGCATACATCCCAGGGTACTTAAGGAGCTAAAGGTGGAACTAGCAGAGCCATTAGCAGAACTGTTTAGTGAGTCTCTGAGCACAGGAGAGGTCTCAGAAGACTGGAGAAGGGCTCATGTGATCCCGCTCCACAAGAGTGGTAGCAGGGAGGAGGCGGGAACCATAGACCAGTCAGTCTTACCTCAGTAGTGGGCAAGATTATGGAGACACTTTAAGGAAAGGATAGTGCAACACCTGGAATCCATAGGGCACAGGATCCAAGACAGCATGGGTTTACAAAGGAAGGTCCTATCAAACTAATCTCATAGATTTCTTTGACTGGGTAACCAGAGTGGTGGACCAAGGGGGAGCAGTTGATGTCGCCTACCTTGACTTCAGCAAAGCTTTTGACACTGTTCCACATAGAAGATTGATAAATAAGCTGGGTAGGCTCGGGTGGGTCAGAAGTTGGTCAACTGGGTGACAAACTGGTTGACGGGCAGAAAACAGAGAGTGGTGGTAAATGGTATACAGTCAGAAGAGATGCAAGTCACAAGTGGGGTACCTCAGGGATCAGTCCTGGGGCCAGTCCTCTTCAACATCTTCATTAGTGACCTTGCAGATGAACTAGAGGGTAAGGCTTGTCTGTTTGCAGATGACACCAAGATCTGCAACGGAGTAGATGATCCAGATGGGGTGGGAAGAATGAGAAGAGATCTGGATAAACTAGCAAAATGGTCAGAAGAGTGACAACTGGGATTTAATGCAAAGAAGTGCAAAATCATGCACATAGGGAAGAGAAACCCTGAAGCCACCTATAGGCTGGGAGGGGAGTTGCTAGCAGTCAGAAAGGAAGAAAGAGACTTGGGCATCATCATCACTGATGACCTGAAATCATCCAAGCAGACCTCTAAAGCAGTAGGTAAGGCTATCGGGGTGTTAGGGTGTATTAGTAGGGGTATCACAAGTCAAAAGAGGGAGGTAATAATCCCTCTTTACAAGTCACTGGTTAGGCCCCATCTGGAGTACTGCGAGCAGTATTGGAGGCCACACCTTCACAAGGATATTAACCAAATTGAGGCAGTCCAGAGAAGGGCAGCCAAAATGGTGCAGGGACTGCATCAGAAGACATATGAGGACAGATTAACAGAGCTCAATATGTATACCTTTGAGCAAAGGAGGGAGAGAGGTGATATGATCGAGGCATTCAAACACCTTAAGGGCATTAACAAGGTGAAAGAGTCTAACATGTTTAAATATAAGAAAAATAGCAGGACAAGAGGACACAGCATGAGATTAGAGGGGGGCCAATTAAGGGGGAATGTGAGGAAATTCTTTTTCACAGAAAGGGTGGTGGATGCATGGAATGGCTTACCACAAGAAGTGGTGGCTATGGCCGTCCGGCGGGCAGCAGTTGGATTTCCGCACGCCGGCGATCCGGTTCGGAAACGGACCCGGGTCATCGGAGGACCGGCCGGGGTTGGAAGGATTGAGTGTCCCTTGGACAGCTCTCCTTCCCTGGGGGGAGGGTAGGACAGCACTCTGCGCTGGAGCGGCACCTAGCGGAGGCTGGGTGGTCGCAACACGTCGGCGCTCAACAGAACGTCAGGATGGGGCGGACGCAGTTTGTCATTGCAAGTCCCCATCCTACTTAAAAAAAAGGGACAGGGGTGATAAAATCCCGTGCCTAGCCGTCTCAATGGTGCTCCACCCCTGGTAGCCCTGATCAGCCTCCAGAAGCCGATCCCCCAACTAGTCAAAGTCCCGCGGCCCGATATCGGGGGTCGGAGCCGCGGCCCCACTCTCTGGGGGGTAAGTCGGGGATGACTGGGGGATACGGCTACATATCCGGAGGTGGGGGCATCAGGGGTCCGTGACCGGAGCTGATAGCCGATGGGGACAGTAGGGAAAAAAAAAAAAGAAGTGGTGGCTATGAATACAGTGCAGGGCTTCAAACAGGCATGGGATAGGCATAAGGGAGCAATACAAATGACTATGAATAGATAGGCCACTGACAGAGCAAAGGCCGATGGCACATTTATAAAGTAGAAAAAGAAATGGGCAGACTGGATGGGCCTTGTGGTCCTTATCTGCCATCAACTTCTATGTTTCTATGTTTCTATAGAATCCATTGTGGAAACCACTGGGAGGCTGGTTCCCCAGCCTGTGTCTTCTTATTTGAAGACTAATGAAAAGGGGGCAGAAATTTCCCCAGTAGCAGTTAACCACACAGCTATGGAGGGTTACTCCAAAGATGGAGGGGTGGCCCATTGTCAGATGGTTTGGGATGACAGTGATCCTGACTGCCCTGATGCTAGTGCTAGGGATCCTAGTTTAGAGACTGAAGGGGACCTGTCCCATACCTTGGGAATGTGTAAGGAGTTTGCAGCTCCGCAGAAAAGTGACCCTAGTCTAGAGAAGCTGAGGGACTGGGCAGGCGCTGATGGAGCACGGGGAGGTGATGGTAAACACAAGGTTTATTGGGAAAATGGACTGATGTATACTCAGGCTGAAAAGACAGAGGGAGGGGTGATAGGCAGGCAGCTTGTTGTTCCCCAGGGATACCATGAGCAGTTGATCAAGATTGCACATGATATTCCCATGTCTGGTCATCTGCGAATCATGCACACTATGCAACGGTTGGCCCAGAATTTCTATTAGCCCTTCTTCACCAGCAGGTGAAGGAATATTGCAAGTCGTGTCACCAGTGCCAAGAAATAGAGAAGGTGGATAAGAAAACCCAAACCACCCTAATTCCATTGCCCATAATGAAGGAGCCATCCCAGAGGGTGGGAATGGATATTTTGCAGCCTTTAAATACCCCCAACTCCTCCAGGAAGAGGTTCATCCTGTCTGTGGTGGATTATGCCACCCGGTATCCAGAGGCAGTCACCCTGTCCTCACTGAGGACAGACAAAGTGCAGATGCCTTACTTGGGATTTTCTCCTATGTTGGGTTTCTGTAGGAGGTTATCACCGATTTAGGGGGATGCTTCATGTCGGACCTGATGAAATGTTTGTGGGAGAAGTGTGGGGTGGTGCAGAGGCACACAATACCTTATCACCCACAAGCCAATGGGCTTGTGGAAAGATTTACTAGTACCCTGAAGTCAATGCTCCAAGTGTTTGCTGAACAGCATGGGAGGGACTGAGAGAAATACCTTCCCCACCTGTTGTTTGCATACAGGGAGGTGCCCCAAGAGTTGACAGGGTTTCCCCCTTTGAGCTCTTATGTGGACGCCAGGTACATGGGCCCCTAGACTTGATCTGGGAGGACTGGGAAGGCAAGCACGCCACCCAGGGAACTCCCATAGTGGATTACGTCCTTAGGTTTAGGGAAAGGCTGAAGGAGCTTATGAGGACAGTCCAAATCAACCTGACGGCTGCCCGACAGAAACAAAAAGTGTGGTTCAACCACAGAGCCAGAGCTCGCTCATACACGGTGGGTCAGGAAATCATGGTCCTTATTCTTGTCCAGAATGACAAGCTGTAGGCTGAGTGGGTAGGACCATACAAAGTAGTTAGAAGGGTAAATGGCATGAACTATATCATAGAGTTACCTAACAGAAGACATTCAGAAAAAATGTTCCATGTCAACCTGATGAAGACATATGCTAACAGGGCTGACATGGTGTTTGCAGTATGTAGTCCTGGGGAGGGGATGGACGAAGGAACCCCCCTTCTGGACTTGCTGGAGAAAAGCAAGTGGGAGTCCTCTGTGGAGGCAGTTAAATTGTCACCCCAGAAGGCCCTGGACAAGATCCAGGAAGTAAGGTACGTTTTAGCAGATTTTTCCCTATTGTTTAGTGCCAAGCCTGGACTAACCCCCTTAACAATGCACAATGTGGAGACAGGGATACAGACACCCATACAGTGGACAGCATATAGGATGTCAGAGGCTGTCCCAAAGGACAGTAGGAGGGAGGTGGAGAAAATGCTGGATTTAGGAGTAATTCAGAGTTCCCACAGCCCCTGGGCCTCACCCGTAGTCCTTGTGCCTAAGCCAGATAGCTCTACTTTATTCTGTGCAGACCATCATGGACTGAATGCAGTCATGAGGTCAGATGCCCACCCAATGCTCTGGATGGATGAACTCCTGGACAAGTTGGGAGGGGCAACATACCTTATGACTATTGACCTGACAAAGGGGTATTGGCAGCTATAGTTAACTGACAGAGCTAGGGAGAGGTCGGCCTTCATCACTCCGATAGGGTTATTTGAATTTAAAGCAATGCCTTTCGGAATGAAGAACGCCCCGGCCACTTTCCAAAGGTTGGTGAACCAGGTATTAAATGGTGCTGAGGAGTATGCTGTGGCATACCTGGATGACACTGCCATCTTTAGTGCCAGCTGGGAGAAACATCTGTCCCACCTGAGGGAAGTGCTGAGCAGCATACAGAGGGCTGGGCTCACTGTCAAAGCTGAGATGTGCCAGGTGGCCATGGCTGAAGTGGCATACCTCGGGCATGTTCTAGGCCGAGGACAGCTCCGTCCAAACTAAGTAAAAGTAGAGGTGATCAAGGCATAGTCCAGACCAGAAATGCAGAAGCAGGTCAGGAGTTTTCTAGGGCAGCAGGGTACTATAAGAAATTTGTACCCAATTATAGTGCCCTGGCTGCTCCCCTATCTGACCTGGTAAAGAAAGAGATGCCAAAGAAAATTACCTGGGAGCCAGCCTGTGAAAAAGCCTTTACTGGACTGAAGGAGGCACTGTGCAGTGCTCCTGTATTGACAAGTTGTGACAATAGCAGATCCTTTATAGTCCAGACTGATGCCTCAGATGTGGGTATTGGGGCAGTACTGAGTCAGACATCCAACCAAGGGAAAGATCACCCTGTAGTGTACCTGAATGAAAAGTTACTGCCCAGAGAGCAGGCTTACTCTGCTATGGAAAAAGAGTGTCTTGCAATAGTGTGGGCCCTAAAGAAGTTAGAGCCATACTTATATGGGCAGCATTTTGAGGTACAAACTGACCACAAGCTCCTGGTTTGGCTGACACAAATGGGAAAGACTAATGGTAGACTATTAAGATGGAGTCTTGCCTCGCAAGGGTATGACATGACGATCTTACATAGGGCAGGAGCGAACAATCAGAACGCAGATCGTTTATCGCATCTATATGAGGAGTGAACTGACTTAGAGAGCTCATCCCATGCAGGGGATAGAGCCTCTAAATTCAGTCTAGATGGGGAGGATTGTGACGCTTGGCCAGCTGGTTATGATTGTTGTATGATATTTGTAATATAAAAATACAGTTTGTGATTGTCTCACATAAGACAACCTGTGCTTCCATGGGTGCCCCCCCCCCAGGTTTCAGTAAAGCTACAGGATATATTACACTGACCAGGAGATCTCTGTGATGTAATGAACTTCCTTGATAAATTGCATTTTATGGCCTTTTTTATGAACTGTTGCTGCATTGAAGTTGGGACGCTAAATATACATTTTATTACAGGACAGGACATAATGTAGCTGATTCCTGTTAGCTATATCGCACTTAGGTGACAGATTGCAGAGTTATAAAAACCTTTGGTGTTCCTTGGGAAAACAGGAACCAGCCACCAGTTCAAAGGAAAGGTTTGATTAAAGACTGTCATAATTTAGCAAATGTCTTTTTCCTTCTTAAGTCACATTATTTAATATACCTCCTGATAGGACATCATGTTTGTATTTTTTTGATTCTAAAATGAGTAGCTCGATGACTCACCAAAGGTGGAAAGATGGAGTTGAAATGTATCCTTGTAACTGGGGAATATGACATATTATCTTGGGACTCCAAGAGAAACTAACTACACTTACAGAGGGTATACATTAGATAGAAAAGCTCTAATTGTACAGTATTGTGGTAGGAGTTTGTTCTGTAGTTTTCCTTGTTTTTTTACTTTTATGTGATTGTGATGCTCTATGATATAGTGTTCTGTGTTTACATTTTTCTTATTTTTATTATCTTTTAGTAAAATCTTTATTTGAAAGATACTGCCTGTGTGTGTCTTCCAAGTTCTTTTTGCATGTGATGTATATGTGGTTAAGTTTAACAGCTCTTCTGAAGGGCTTGATGGTGTTACTAAACTGGGAAAAGGTAAGAATATACCTAAGGTCTTTTATAGAGTTTTAAGGGTTTCATTTTGGAAGCCTGGCTTGGTGCCCCTCGTGAAAGATTGTATCGCAATCCCCGAAGAGGGTACATATCAGAGCCTGTACATTTGGGTACACTAGCATAAGGTTCACACACAGTTTGAATCCCCCCAGAACTTGAGACTAAAGGTGATTTGGACCCAAAAGCCGACAGGAGGATTACCCTGTCTTTTACCTGTTCACATTATTGCACTCGGAGGTTGGCACTGTGGGAGAAGAGGGCCTGACCTGCTGAGTGCGTTTATGACAACTACCACCTGAATGGCTGAAATACCAGTATCCCTGCCATATCTCACTTGATGTTGCATGGGAACTTCTTACCTTTTAACTGTGCCAAAACCTCCTGCAACCTAACTGAGAGAGGCCTTCAAATTTCTTCAAGCTACTCATGTAGTAGCCACTCACTTAAGCTTGCTACCTGGAGGATAAACAGTCAGCTGCTCCATCAAGCAGGCATTCAACATTCCACACAACTACATATTATTCCTCAGCTGTACTCTCTTCTATTCTCCCATGTATAACCCACATTAGATGGCTCGTGTCATTTTTGTAATATAGCCTTCACTAAGACTTAGTTTAAATGAGAGAAAATTTGGTTCAAGCTCTGCACTTATATTAACAGCCAATTGCACCTGTCTCAATTTCATATCTTAAACAATATGATTACACACCACTCAGACTAGCTAAAGTGGGTGGGTTATCATCCGCTACATGCACAAGATATGGAGAAGACGATGGTAAACTGCTACATATCTTTTAGCACTGTTCAAAAGTACAGGACTTGTGGAACAACATAAGGGACACGGCAGATCCTCTTTTGGGAATTATTACTCCAGAAATATGAGTTGTGAGTGCTGTTTCTAAAATACACATCAGAGAGGGAAAATATCAAATGGTCATGATCTCCCTCACTATTAAGAAAATGGTGTTGCACCACTGGCTTGACCAGGAGAAGATCTCCTACACAGAGTGTTTAACTGATCTGTTATTCAATCTCCAGATTGAGAAACTGCTAGTATAAATAATTCCATGAAAGCATATGATACTACATGGAGCAAGTCACATACTTAACTTGCACCCCAGTAATGCACCAAGTACTCCGTCATCTATGAAATAGGTTAATTAACTAATGCTGTTGTCTGCAGGTACTTCAATATAAGTATACCTTATATAGCTGCTATTTGTGTTGGATATATCTTAATCATCTTGCTCACTCCCATTTATATTAATTGTAGTTGGGGATGTGTGCTTATACTCTCTTGATTTGTATGTTTTTGTCCTGTTGGATAAAATCAATAAAATAAACTTAATTTAAAGAAAAAGTCTGTCATGTCTTTGCCAATTTAAAACTTATTTGATGCAAACAGCACCTTTATGTACATGTATTTCAAGGCATTAGAAGATGATGAATGGCACCATTTCAAAGTGCCTTTCCTGGTCAAAAATGGCAAAATCAGTCAAGCAACCAAAGGGTAGATTGTTATTCCATGATTTTTTTTCAGCTAACATAAACTACTTCTTTACTTCTCTTATGTAAATGTACAGAGATATTAATATATTAATTTTGTTATTGCTCAATGTAAGCAGTAAGACCTAACGGGGTGTGGGGTACTGGTGGAAGTGTGGGTGTTCCCAATACCCCACACCCTGAAGGTTCTTATTATGTTTAGAAAACTGGTTGGGCAAATTAAAAAAAAAATCACTGAAAGATAAAATATAATAAAATATTGTTTAGAAAATGTTAAATAGTCCCTCTGCAGTTGGTCTCTACCTGTCATTCGTTAGTCTTTCTACACATGCAGTTGAAGGTTTGTTTGTTTACCGTGGAATGTAAGAATTCCGTATTCTGCAGTATTCCTCTTACAGAATGCTCACCCCAATCCAAAATGTTGTACTATTCCACTGACATGCACTTCCACAGACACACAGGCCTTATATATGTGTGCGTGTGGACCACAGACCAGTTAGGATCTACGGAGACAGAATAGGAAGTGGACATCTCATCTCGGCAGACTGGGTGGACCAAGCAATGTTTTTTCTGACTACAAATTCTATGTTTCTGTGGAGCTTGAGGCTCAGTTTTATCTATTGCAGGGATAGTGGCAGAGATTGCTGTTTAAAGCTGGTTAAGCTGTGAGAGGGAATTCTCATGGTAATCAAAGAAAACACCAGAAATGAAAAATCAGAATAATGCTTGATTTTTTTTTTAATGTGTATATGTGTTTAAGGAAGGGATCCTGAATAGAAAGAACATTCAATTATTTATGTTTTTTTAATTAAAGGGAGTACTGTTTTTAGGTCCTAGTTGAAGGTTTTTATGTAAGAGTAAAAGTGACCGCCATGTTTGTGACAGAAGTCATTAATGAGTGAAATGAGTCATTAATTCTGTATGTGATTTGTCCAAACTGCAGATCACATGTTGGACTGTTTTCTTCACAAGGCATTATTGGCAAATAAACATATGCCAATGGAATGGCAACTGCCAGTCAGAATACAGTATTTAACTTGCCCATTTTCTAACATAATATAAACTTAACCATCATCTATTTTCTTTTGTGCCAAAATACATAAAGTGCAGAGATGATATATTGCACTTTTTAGCAGTTTTATTGGTACAGAAGGCAAGGTTGTGGCTGCAATGCAATTCAAATGAGGAGAAAAACATTCATGCAAAATCTAGTTGCCAAGAATCCTGACACATCAGCACAGATGTCCTCAGTGCTGATGGCAGGACAGCTGACTTCCACACTGCATATCAACTCTACAAGGACTCAAGGAAAGAGAGGAAACTCCCATTGAAATAAAAATGCATTGAATCATATTTCATATGATTCTATTTTCCAGGTAAGTTTTTGTTAGTGCTACAAACCAGAAAAGGTCATAAATATGCTCCAGAATTAAAAACGAACAGTCAACTTCCTAAAGCATCTTTATTTCGGCAAGACGAGGCAAAAAAGTAAACTGTTGATTCTGCAGGGTGATATGTATCAGAAACCCAAACTCTCCATGTCAAAACATTTGCTGGTTTTGTCTCATCTAGCAGCTGGCCAATATGAGGACAACTTGTTTAAATTTGTTAGGATAAATGCATCTTTTTTTTAATTGGAGGTAGAGGGGGTCGACATTCTCAGTTTTATGTGATAAGTGAGGTTCGGATGAACACACTGGGGCAGATGTTTATGCAAATGCATGTTATGCCTGCGTATGCATCCGCACAATTGAGCCAAAACTCAGGGGCCTTTTGTCCAAGCATCTCAAAGTTTTGCAAGAGTTTCTGCAATATACGGCAGCTTGCATAAAAAAGAATGCTAATTTATTTTAAGGCATAAAATAACCAGTGTGTGTCTAAAACATAAAGAATGCACACTCTGTGTTTGACACACAAACTGCTAGACCATCCAATAGCTGGTCTAACAGTGCAGACAGAGGTCTGCTTTAACAAACTACAGGCAGATGGGCCTAGTTTGAAAATCCTCCTGAAGGTGATTTTATTGAGCTCATTTTTCCAACGCAGGGACTTATAAGTAATTAGAATATAGCTACTACTAAGACTCTAATATTCCTTTAGATTTTAGAATACATATGAATAATCACAACTATGAAAAAGTGTGGAAAATTCTCATTTATAAAATGGCAAGAACAATCTAGAACCTCACTGGCCAAGAGAGATCAGCTGACCATACATTAAATCTCCATATATGCAGTCATCCTGGTCCTAAACCACATCACACAATGAGCAAGTCAGTCCTCCTAGAACCAGAACTATCTTCCATCAATCTCCCTACAACCAGAACTGATTTTCCACCACAAACATGGCTGCTACCTTTACGCTGTAGAAACCTTCAAATGGGCCCTAAGAATAAAACTACCTTAAATATAAAATAAAACAAATTAATTAAATGTTGTTTACCAGATCATCACACTCTCCTTACACACATAAACAAATTAGAAACATTAAGTATTGTTTATAATTTTCATTATAACTGTTTCTTTGTTAACAGTGAAAAATTCCCCTTCTATCTTTACCTGCTCATCAGGGAAATCTCTTCTGCTTTCCCTGACAGTGCGATAACTGAGTCTCTGGCTCTAAAACAGGCCTTTGTTGTCTGTGTGTACAGTATGTTAGTGGAGGAACATTCTGCTAGTAGAAGTGAGCAGAATTTTGAATCCCTGTATTCCATGTTAAACATTCCATGATAAACATTCCATTTCTTGAATGTGGGGAAACACAGAGAAAACAAAAACAGAATGAAGAAAGTAAGCAACAATACTATATAAACAAAGAAAAATGGTGGTAAATGTCTCACTCTGCTGTTTATCTTTTAGAACAGAGTTAGCAGTTCATGATGCTGTCAGTGAGTGTGGCAGTTTTGAACCATGTTCAGGCTTGCAGCACTGGGGAACTGAGAAGCCTCTTTTATGGCTTCCTTTTAGTGTTGTCTACAGAGTGAGGAGAATGAATGAAATAAAATAAGGGGGCTATGTGTCATACTTAGAATGAGGAAAAGAGCATTTGTGAATTGTTGTGGGTGGCAGGGGAATATGAAGCTTAAGTGGGCAGGGAGGCACACACTGTATAACACTACTTTAATCTAGTGCCAATAGACGGAAGGACTATTTTATGTTAAAAGCAAAGATTCCCTTACATTTTTACTTATTTAAAAATGTGTTTCAAAATAAAAAAACTGCTTCTAAAAATAAAGGGCCATTTTACAAAGTGCAATAAGACACTCCGGGGTTGTGCATTATGGTGCGATAACCGCACTCCTAGGGACAACCAGCACTCAGCCTTCGGCCTTGTGCCAAACAACACCCCTGGAATTCTGGTTATCACACTGTAATGCACACCCCATTGTGTCTTATTGCTTACGTAATATTGAGCAGCCCAGATAATGAAGTAGTCTGAGCCCAAATTTTTAAAAAGATAACGTAATGTTCAAGAACACACAAACAGAAAAGCCACTTCAAGACTATGGCAGGACTTCGCCAAAGGCAGAGAATCCAGCAGCAACAAAGTGGGCTCAAACGCCAGATGTGTTTCGTGGTGTACAATTTTCTAGCCAATTGAAGATCTATTTGATATTCCACTGCCACTAACTAGAAATGTTCCTTTTCACTACACTTTTATTTTTTACAGTTGGATTTCTGACATGTTGGATTGTATAACCACGTGAGAATAAACATTTCAAATCTATCAGTACAATTTATACTTGTACTTTAAAATCCCTTCAGAACACTAGACCTGCTTTGATGAATCTCCCACCATTGAACCACACCTGTGGAACTATAAGCTGTCGGTATCAGAACCACTTGGAAACGGTTGCTATATGGGGCTGCCCACGTTGATGCACATCAACGCTACCTATTTAACATGGGTGGCACCTTCTCTCCTCAGTTCTTTCTCCCATTGTCAGCCACTCATCAGATCAGCAGTGAAACTACACTATGAAATTTGTTGACTTCATTATGCCTAATTTTTTTGTTTTGCATCATTGAATGCTGCCATCCAAGGAGCCCTTGTTCAGGTTCTGTCCACACAGCATGAAAGTTTACAAATACAATGTTTATTCCATCTGTGTTTGTTGCTTGGCCTCTTGCATGATGTGATAGCTTGTGCCATTTTGTCATGGTTGCAACCAGGCCATGAGCAGACGCCATTGAAATGTTTAGGAAGTGTTTCTCCAGGAAATGATGAGTACTCCCTTTCAGACTGTGGCCTTTGTCTTCCTGGTCCCCAGTTTCTGTTTTGGTGACTCACCAGTCTCCTCAGTGCTCTACCACATGGTTACCTCAGCAGTTATTGAAATACAAGGATGTTTTCCAAATCAATGTCATCAGATTGGCACCAGTTCAAACACACTAAGCATAAGGTGTGTCTCTCTCCCTCCTGGCCTCTGAACCACTCTGGAACATCTTAGAATGTTCAAATCCAGGGCCATGCTGCAACCTCAGGATCTGTAGGCCCAACCCCTCAACCAGCACTGTGACACCAAGATTGGGGTCTAGCTCTGGCTCTCCCACTGATGGCAGTTGCTGCCTCCATCATCAGGCATTGCCCTATCAACAACAGTCTTGACAAGCTCTAATTGGGTGTCATTTACACCAAAGTGGTTTTAGCCACAGTGTCAGAACTGTTCATACTGCTATTACCTAAACTTACCTTGACAATCACTGCATCGTTGTCACTTTTGGCTGGTCCATCACTGCCTGCCATGGATGCTTTCGGTTCAGTTCCTGTTCCTACTTCTGTCATTGCTCCCTCACAACATCAATGACTGATAATCTTGTGGAGCCCCAGGCCCATCTACCTCAAACAGATGAGGAAGAGAAGGAGTATAACCCTGACCTTCTTAATATGGAGGAGGATTATGAGGATGATGAAAGGGGAAATGAAATTGCCTAGAGGTGTAGGTTCAAGCACCGCCCTTTCCACTTGTCATGAGGAGAATGTTTATAACCCTACATCTCATCCTGATGATACATATTTTCAGGCTGTCCTGAAGCAGATGTGGGTAACTTTAAACTTCACTGCAGAGGAGGAAGCTTCCTCTAAAAGGAATCTCTGAGTTTTTGGAGAGGTCTGCTATGCCTCCATTATGATTTCTCTTATTTACCCTGCCTGAAAGATGCTACCATGGCACCATGGCATAGGTTCTGCAGACTTCCAGCTGTACCTAGAAAGGCTGACGAGCAGTACCCTGTTCCTACAAAAGAAAAAAAGCTTTCTACTCATCCAAGCCTGAGACTCAATCCATAATGATAATGGCTGTTCATGACAAGTCAGAAATCTTCCAGTTATACGAGTTCCTCGGCTCATTACAGACCAAAAATCCCTAGTGTTTTTCTCACTAGAGTTTCATCAGGGCGCTGTAGCTAGTCAAGCACTGGGGCTTTTGGTATATAATGAGCTGAGGTCTCTCCTGTGCACCATTTGCTACTTATGCTGTTTGAATGAACTGTGGATAAAGTTAGCCAGCAGTTCATCCTGTCTGGTCCTTTGATTTGATGGTCTTCAGGCTGTTCTTGGTGAGTGTGGTAGTTCTTTGCAAGTGTTGCTGGCACCACTACTCCTGGTTGAGAGTTGGCAGCTTTGCTACAGATGTGTGGCAGTCTGTACTGAAGTCACCATTTCATGGACAGAAACTATTCAGCAATGATGTACAAATGGCATTGCGTGACCACCGGTCTTCTACCATGACCATTAGGTATCTGAGGCTAATAATGGGCGAAGTGGCCCCAGTTCGCTCTGTGAAGTGATTCACGGAGTGAAGGTGAATTCTCGGAGTGCTCTGCAATGCGAAGTGGAGTACTTTGCATTATAATGGGTAATGCGAAGTCCATTGAAAACAATGACTTTGCGTTACTCCGCCTTCCACTTCGCCTTGTTTTTAAGCTCCAAAGGCAAATTTTGCAGTGATTAATAGGATTTCAGGTCACATGGGCTCTTGATTGTTCTGCACAGCCTCAGTTTGGGGTAGTGTGTGTAGGAAGCTGTAGGAAACAATCTGCTCTGAGAGCTCTCTGCAATTCAAACCTTCCAAAAGCTGTTAACAAAAGCCTTTTTGAGTCATTTTTTTTTCTGAAACTTTAGTTCATCAATTATAGAAAACCCCCCTCTGCTCATAACATCAAGCATTTATTGTTTGTGTATGGATTTTGAATGTTAATGTACAACATTCAGTCTGTATACTGAGAGACAGTGGAAGTGTGCTTTGTGGGAGGGGTGTATCTGTAGTGTAGGTAGATTAACTTGGAGAAAAAGACAGCGCTTTCTGTTTTGGTGAAATTTTTCTTCTATAACTGTGTTAATGTATTCACAGTAATATTTTCAATATTTCTTGCCAATTTTTTGCCGATTGTTGTGATGTAGCAGTGCATAATTTTAGTTTGTTTAAAATACGTGGTTATATTACTGAAGTTTTCAATTTGCTACGCATTACTTAGTGTGTGTGTGAGTATGTGTGTGATGCGTGTCATCAAATCAGACACCTTTTATTGTGCCACATAATAATTTCAGCAATGTGAAGCTGCCATCCACTGAAGCTGTGTGATTTTTATACTTCTTTGTGGTATCTTTACTGGTACTAGTACTAGTGACTCTTACTGTAGAAGTACAGTACACTGCCCCCCAGCGGCCCGCCCCAATTGGCAAAGGTACTCTTTTCCAGATTTGAATTTCTGATGGTGAGCACTGGTTAGGTGTTGTGCCTTTGTGTCTGCATCTCTTCAGTGCACCGCGCAATCTCAATCTGTCTGTGCATTTGCATCTCTTTAGTCCCCAATCTCCATCTGTAACTTAAGTCACAGTTGTTTCTTTGGCTTCCCTTCAGAGTACTGGACAGGTGTGGTGCTTAATTCTGCATGAACATTGTACTCATTAATATGCGTTTTTAAGTCAGGACCATCATCACGAGTCACTCATGATACAAATCACGTTCTTCATCATCACGGTCACAAATCACGTATTCACGATCCTTCACGCTACTTAATCACAACATTAGTTTTTTCTAGTTACTTGGATGTATTGTAAGCCTGTTTTAGAAAATCTCTCCAGACTTCACCACCCCACCATTGTACTCATTGATATGTGTTTTTAAGTCTGGGAGTTTTAAGCTACAGCTCATCGGGGCCTAGGGAATTACAGCCATGGGCATTCACGTTCCTTCATCATCATGGACACAAATGCAGTCACAAATCATGATTTACGATCATGTCACGAATCACAACATAAATTTTTTTTCATAGTTACTTGGATGTATTGTAAGCCTGTTTTGTAGTATTTCTCCATGCTTCACCACCCCACCATTGTACTCATTAATGTTTGTTTTTAAGTCAGGGAGTTGGACAGTGTCTGATTGTACATGCACAGACTGGAAAGAAGACTGACTGCACGCATGCAGTTTAGCACAGTATACGTGCACTGCTCTGAATACAAAGTGTCACGCATATGGAAGACAACAAAAAAGGGCATAATTACATATAAAAGTCATAGATGGTGGAGGAATACATTTTATAACACAGCAAGGAAGGTGTGGGGGGGGCACATGGTGTGAGGAAAAAAAACTAATGTGGGATCCCATGGTGATCCAGCACCAGTTCCAGCATGGACATAATTTGCAACTGATGTCCCTCTATGTGATCCAGCCACTGCTCCACAGCACTCACCCACTCGTTGTTCTCCTCGACACCACTTCAGAGAACTGCCAAGTCAGCCTGTGTTACACGCAGTTCTCTGTGGTCCACATGTTCTACAGGCTGACCTGGTGGTGGTGGTGGTGGGGGTGCTGGTGGAGCAGCAAGTGCTGCTGTGGCCCTCCTCTTCTTAGGGATGCCATAATGCACAGCTGTACCCTCTGCCACAGAATGGCTAGCAGGTGCAGGCATGGTCTGTTCTGTGGCAGCCTGCCACTCCAACTGCTGGCGATTAAGCATATGGGTGTGCTGGCCCCCAGTCCCCAGGTAAGTCCCCTGGGGGGCCACGGCACACCTCCACTTCACATAGGTGGCACTTGACCACACTGCTGTCCCTCCTAGCACAGTCAAAAAACTGCCAAACAGTGGAGGTGCAGGGAGAACCAGGCACAGGCAGGGGATGGCCAGATGAACTGGCAGCCGGCTGGTCATGGTGCTGAACAGGAATGGGATCCACTCCTAGGCCCGGAGGAACAGGCACATCCTGCTCCAAAAGACCTGGTGCTGGACTTGGTGGTGGTGGTTCAACTGCCTCAGAATCAGGACAGGAGGCGGTGCTGGTCCTGATTCTGGGGGGGGCACTAACAAGTTTTGAGTGGTCCAACAGGAATGGGCACCCATGCCCTCCACACATGCGCATTGTATGATGCTTACCACTACTACGCTCTCCCAGAGCTGCCCCCACCCGAGACATTCTCTCACCCTGGTCCATCTCTCCTACTGAGCTCCAGTCCAAGCAATCACTACTCACATTGTCACACACACACAGTCACACAGACACAGACAAACAACTAACTACTTATAAAGGTAAGAAAAATAAAATTTACAGAAAGAACAAATTAAGTAAACAAGAGTACAGAAAAGACAAAAAAATGTAGCTTTTAAAAAAGCTATTGGGTCTAAATCAAAGTTTAAATCTCCACCTCGCTCTGATCTAAAAGTATCAGCAGTCAAAAAACACACTACTCTCTCTCCATCTGCATAGGAGAAAGTAAAATGTCTGCTTGTATGACTTACTTTATTCCTGCCTAGCTAAAGAGCATGTGACTTACAGTACTGTAAGCCATGTCATGTGTGGAGGGAGGGCTGCCAAATCTGAAATACCAAGTGGATCACTTAGAATCATAATGAGGAACGTGAAGTCCATTAAAAACAATGACTTTACTTCACCTTACTTCACATTGCCATTCCGCCTTAACACGAAGTGAGCACTTTATATTGCCCACTCCACGTAGCGGAGTGGGAACACGAAGTGCCCACTTCGTGTTCACTTCGCTGGTGGAATTTAAATTCGCTGCATCTCCGTCTGAAACCCTTGGCATTCAGCACCAACATGGCCATGGTTAGAGTACATTTTCATGACCTGCTGCTTACCCAGCCTGCAGTTCTCAGACACCACCCTGTGTACCAGGATATACTCCTATGTTCCCTCCCTTGCTCCCCTCCAGTGCCCACACTGAATCAACCAAAGAAGTGGGTGCTGTTGTATCCCCACTGCCCTGGTACCTTCTGACTCTCTTAAGCCTCCCACTCTGAGTGAGGGGATACAGGTGGAGGCATGTCACAGATTGGTCCTCCCAGAACTCAGCATGCTGTGCTGCCAGTTTTCATGACCCTTCAGATCCCAGACTAGTCACCTCCATATGTTGCTACATCCCAGCTTGACTCTCACTCTGTGTATCTTTAGATTTGAATCCCACTACCAGCCACTGCTCACAGTACAATGGCAAGTCCAGAGGAGGGCAACTAAAATGGTGCAGGGTCTGCACCAGAAACCATATGAAGAGAGACTAAAGGAGCTTAATATGTATACCCTACAGGAAAGGGGGGGGACATAATAGAAACATTCAAGTACCTCAAGGGAATCAACAAAGTTCAAGAGGATAGCATCTTTCATAAAAAGAGATGTGCAAGAACAAGGGGGCACAATCCCTAGTCATTCCTCCCTCGTGGCATATAAGGCTATTAGAAATAAACGTAAAATGTTAGTTCGTAACCTAAAAAGAAATTACTTTTGGGGTAGACAAAGGGACTTTAAGGGCAAGAATGTAACCGATACATAGAAATTGATTAATGAACTCTGGGGCAAGAAGTGCTATTCTAGCATTTCTTGCTTAGATAATTCCAGTGAGATTATAACCAATCCTCAGTCTATAGCTCAGGAATTTAACAACACTTTCCTTGATTTATCTAAATACATTCCATCTGGCGTTGGTAATCTATGGAATAAAAATAATATTGAATTACAGTATCCAAGATATTATTTCAGATCTACCTCTCCGGAGAAGGTCAAGAGATATCTGTTAAAAATGGATCCATATCCCTCAGTTGAGAGGGACGGGATTGATTACTGCCTTGTGAGGATCACCGTTGATCTACTCTACTATCCATTATCTCATATATTTAATTTATCACTTTGTAATTCTGTTTTCCCTACAGTATGGAAGGATTCTGTTGTACCAATATTCAAGGCTGGTGATCCAATGAAAGTTTGAAACTACCGGCCTGTTTCTCTCTTAGCACCTCTCTCAAAGGTTTTAGAGAGAATACTTTCTGATCAAATGACTGAGTATCTTTTAAAGTATAATGTCCTCACACCTGCCCAACATGGATTTAGGCTGGTCATAGCACCATCACAGCTTTGGTGGGGTTCACGAGTGCTGTCCAGTTGGCCATGGGTGGTGGCCAATACACTGGGGCAGTGTTTGTAGACCTCACCAAGGCATTTGATTTGGTGGATCACAGCCTTCTACTATCATCCCTCTCTGATCTAGGAATGTCTGGTGAGGTGGTAGAGTGGTTTGGGAGCTACTTAAATCAACGTACACAGGTAACAAAGATTGAAGGTCATTTCTCACAACCTGCTTTTATCTCACTGGGTGTTCCACAAGGGTTGATTTTGGGTCCCCTTTTGTCTAGTTTATTCTTAAATACTCTTCCCTCAGTATGCACTAATTCCCAGATATTACTTTATGCAGATGACATGGTGATACGAGCAGTACAAACATTAACACAGTTCATAAAGATTTGACAGTTGATTTTCAGGCAGCTCACAGTTGGTTTAAGGAACACAGACTGGTTTTGAATGAAAACAAAACGAAGTACATAGTTTTTCCAAAAGCAAGAAAATGAACAGGGACCGATACTGAGTTATTATTACACACAGTGCAGGAAAATATTATTGAACAAGTTCAACAATTTAAATATTTGGGACTCTTAATAGATGAGGGCATGACACTTGAACCACATATCTCTAGTTTGATTAAAGCTACTCATCAGAGATTAGGGGCCTTACATAGACTTAATCCTCTCTTAGCCCCATCTACTAGAAGAACACTTGCCCAAAGCCTCCATATTCCTATTATTGATTATGGTCTCATGATTTATTTTGCCACAGGGGATGGATTAATAAATACAGTTAAAATTCTTCTGAATCACATTTCTAGATTTTCCACACAGCTTCCATCCAGGACACATAATTGTCTAGTATTGAGGGATGCAGTTTTTTTTTGCCATGAGACCCATGCTTTAAATTTTAGTTAGGCATGTTGGCAAAGAAAATAACATTAAACGGGGCTCCTGAAGTTGTTGATACTCTCTTTAAGAGACATATCAGTCCTGTTTGCACAAGGTCTGCTGATTCCACTTATGTTGAAATGCCTAGGATGAAGACCTCTAGGGGCTAAAAAACTTTACTATATGTTCTTCCTCACCTCTTTAACTATCTGTTACCCATTTAGATAGCCTGAATGGATCTTTAATGTATTTTAGGAAGAGACTTAGGGATTATCTCTTACTGGAAAGTGAGTGCAAATGTTTTGCTTGATATTCTTGTAATGTATATTACTGGTGTTCTGAGATTTAATGTGAGTAACATTTTTGTATTTTGTATAATTGTACATTTATGTGAAACTAGTTGACCATAAAAATGGGTCTTTGGCCCATGATCCCACCTGTATAAACAAATAAAACAAACAAACAAACAATTTGAAGATGGAGGGGGAATGGCTCAGGGCAACATGAGGAAGTATTTTTTCACAGGGTGGGTGGTGGATGCATTGAACAGCCTTCCAGAGGAGGCAATGGGGTCAAAAACAGTGGGGGAATTTAAGAATGTATGGGACAGACATAAAGCATGTCTAGTGGGAGGTAGGAGGAAGTAGATTGTTGCTTAACTAGGATCTGCAGCGTATCCAAAAGGTAGGGAAATGTGCAGACTGGGTGGGCCAAGCAGTCCTTATCTGCCATCAAAGTCTATGTTTCTATGTTTAAGGAAAAACGAGCCACCCCAATAGTCCCAGCCAGGAACAACCTTGCACTTACCCTGTGCCAGGTGCAGGTGTGCTTTGGACATAGTAGCCTGTCTCTTCAGAAATGGATCACAGGCTTGTTAACTACACTGTTATCTATAGCTATAATAATACAATCACAAAGTGCATAAAATATATAAAAAATATTTACTACTCCACAATATTTACACATGGTACACTATTAGACAAACTGTAGTCTGTGGAAATATAGTACACTTCAAAATGGGACAGAGAAGTTTTGAACAAGAAAAATGCATACAGAATATCCAATCCAAGGTCTAACTAGATGCTAAGTAGTTCAAACTTACAGTCGAGACCTCTTGGGTCACAGCCAAACTGACAGCGATGTTGTGGCCTCAATTTCCATGTTATGACTGAGTTTGGTATGGGAATATAGGAACAAAAATACCATGCCAGGCCAACCCTGCTCACCCACATCATCTGCCCTGCCTCTCTTACATCACACCCTGGAAAATTCTTTGACCTATGAGTCCACCTGTAAGACAGAATTGGTGTGAGCTGGTTATGTGGATTCAGACCTCTTTTTAATTGCTTCATACAGCTTGCATATGGGCTGCCCCAACTACTGGCAGTATAGCCTAGAGGTTAAAGGAACAAGGTGTGAACAAGCTTGATACATCCAGCAGACCAGACCTGAGTCTGATTCTCACAACCTCCACTTGCATACTGTATGACTCTGAACAAGTCACTTAACCACCCAGTGCTCCCAGGTGGCCCCTGAAAACAGACACTTGTGCCTAGTAAGCCTTACCCATTTACCAAAGACTAAAATAAAAAAAAATAAATAAATTTATATACACAGAAAGGCCACTTTTAACCAAATGCCCTTTATTTTCTGGTGATATCACAGGGATGTTTCTCTTTATGCCTAGCACTACAAAAGGTTAAAGAAAATGGAATGCCAGTTCCCCACATACCTCCCACATCAGCTATAATATTTTATAAAAAAATAAATACTAAAACATTGCATTGATGTCACAGAACAGATTCTCCCTTTTCCTGTCAAAATGGAGAAAGATCACTACAGATGCGTGGGTCCTGGAAATACAAAGGGGCCATGCCCTAGAATTCCTGTTAGATCCTCCAGTACATCCTTCTCCCTGTTATAATCCTCTTGGGCACTTTTGTGTTCTTCTAACAGAACTACAGACCTACTAGATAAACCACAACAGAACTTGTATCCATTTTAGGATACTATCTAGGATTGTAGTCCTGATATGTTCTTGTTCCAAAATGGACACATCACTTACATCCTGCCCTGGATCTGAGGGGGCCAAACAAACTCATTGAGTTCAGAAAGTTTCAAATGGTTTCCCTTCAGTCCCTCATTCTTCTGTTACAACAAGGGTACCCATTGTATGCTTTTGATATGAAGGATGCTTACTTTTCATCAAAATCCCTCGCCGTCATCGCCTGTACTATAGGTTGATGTTGGAGGGCAAACACTTTCATGACTTGCCCTTTGGCTCATTCTTTGCATCATGGGTCTTCACTAAATGTTTGGTGGTGTTGGGTATGGCTCTCCAGAGGGAAGACCTGTATGTCTTCCCCTATCTGGATGACTGGCTTCTTAAGGCCCCATCCAGAGAGATTGTTCTCTATACTCTGTTTTGTACTTGCCAGCTGTTTGAGTAGCTATGTTCGATAGTGGATGAATCAAAATTAGTACTGACCCCATGCCAGTGCCTTCAGACTACAGGGGTGGTGGTGGACACTACTCTGGCCCAGACTTTTTTGCCAGATGATTGTCCAAGTACGTTGATTGCCCAAGATTGACTTTTTGCTAACTGTTCATATGTCTCAGTCTGGTACATGCTCTGGATCTTGGACCTAATTTCTGCTGACATAACTACAGTTCTCCTGGCATGTCTCTACATGTGTGTTCCTCAGTGGTTCTTATGTGTCCAGTGGGATCAAGTAGCGGATGACCTTGACCACTTAATTCTGGTCATTCATTGTGCTCTCTTCTGGTGGATGAATTGTTCCAGACTTCTAACAGAAGCTCCATTTTTCTGTCCAACGCCACTGCTGCTTCTCACCTGGAATGTGTAGAGTTTCAGTTAGGATGTACATCTGGGATGCCTCAGGACATAAGATCATTGGTCCCTGCTGGACAGCTGTTTCCACATTAAAGGGCTGTTCTTAGGCTACAGGCCTGTATGGTTCATGTCAGAGACCAATCACTCTTGATCAGAACAGACAATATAAATTTAATGCACAATATAAACAAACAAGAGGGCACACACTCTTATTCTCTCTGTAAAGAAGTGATGAGAGTGTGCTAGGGGTGATTGAGCACAACATATTTCTATCTGCCATGTTTCTCCTAGGCTCCCAAAACATCCTAGCAGACCATTTCAGTCAGACACTAGCCCTATCCCACAAGAGGAAAGTTCTAGAATCTGTGGTAAACAACCTTTTCACCAGACAGGGTCATCCAGAATTGGACCTTTTAGCATCCCCATACAACACAAAACTGCTGCATTTTTGCTTGCTCACTCCAGGCCATGGAGTTTTTGGGTGAGACACATCACTCCTATTTTGGAAAAGGAAATTATTTTATTCCTATCCTTCTGTACTTCTCATCTAGAGGGTATTGGTCAACCTTTGGTCAGAACTGACCACTGTGATACTAGTGACTCCATTCTGGCCCAGATAAATTTGGTTCCCTATGCTTTAACAATTGGCAGCGGAACTGCCTTTCCCGCCTCCTCTACAGACATGGCTCCTGTTATAGCAGCAGGGCTGCCTGGTGCATCATGATATTAAATCCTTGCACCTTCATGAGTGGCTCATGAGGACGTAGAATTCTTCCACAATCCCACAATGGAGTTTCTACTGTGGTTGCTGACATTCTACTGGTGGCTCGGAAGTCATCTACTAGACACACAGTCTTGAAATATAAACATTTCAGTATATAGAAGTATACTTAGAATGGCAGAAAAAGGGGAGATATTGCTGATGGGTGATCTGAATATGCCAGATGTTAACTGGAGTGCAGTTGCAGCAGCCATTTCGAAGAGTGGAGTTATTCTAGATGCCCTACAGGGGGCATGCCTTAGACAACTAGTATTGGAGCCCACTCGAGAGGGAGCAATATTAGACCTGATTCTCTCAAATGGAGATGGAGAGAGGATCACAGATGTAGAACTGGGTAGCCATCTGGGAACTAGCGACCATCGAACAGTATGGTTCACAATAAACACAGCAATAGAGTCAAGCCATACAAAGGCAAAAGTACTGGACTTTAGAAGGGCTGACTTTGCCAAAATGGGTGAGTGCCTAAGGAATGCACTAGCAAATGGGCAGGAAGGAGGGGTGGAAGAACAATGGGGAATAATAAAAACTGCCATCACAGAGGTAACGAGCCTTTGTGTGAAGCAAATAAACAAAACAAAACGATAAGAAACCACTATGGTTCTCAAAGGAAGTGGCAGTGAAGGTTCAAGAGAAAAGAAAGCATTCAGGAAGTACAAGGAATCGAGAAGGTGCAGGACAGAGAACTGTATCAGTTAAAGCAAAAGGAGGCTGGGAGGCAGTCAGAACAGCAAAGGCCCAAACCGAGGAAAAGATAGCCAACTCAGTTAAGAAAGGGATAAAACCTTTTATAGGTACATCAGGGAGCAATGAAGACCAAGGGAGGGATAGTGAGCCTTAATAAAGGGAGGGATGGTGGGCAGAGGGAGACTGTGAAAAGGGCACAGATACTAAACAAATATTTTTGCTCAGTATTTACAAATGAAGAGGGGGAGGTACATAAAACAAACAGTAGAAACACTCTGGATACAGAAGTTGATACCAGCCCATTTACGGAAGAAAGGGTTCTGAAAGAACTCTTAAAACTGAAGGTGGACAAAGCAATGGGGCCTGATGGGATTCATCCCAGAATTCTAAAAGAACTAAGGGTAGAACTAGTGACACCACTGACTACCCTTTTAAACAAATCATGGGAGGATGGGGTGGTACCTGAGGACTGCAGGAGGGTAGATGTGATTCCCCTTCACAAAAGTGGGAGCAAGGCAGAAGCAGAAAACTACAGACCTGTTAGTTTAACCTCAGTGATAGGGAAAATGATGGAATCACTTCTGAAGGAAAGAATTGTCGAGTATCTAGAGGCCAGAGGGCACAGGACCCTAGGCAGCATGAATTCACAGCGGGAAGGTCCTGCAGATAAATCAATAGATTTCTTTGACTGGGTGACCAAAGTAGTAGATCAGGGAGGGGCTGTGGACATGGCCTACCCTAGACTAGCAAGGCATTTGACACAGTCCACACAAAGATTAATATACAAGTTAGCCAGCCTGGGAGTGGGTCCCAAGATGACAGCCTGGGTAAAGAACTGGCTGGAGAATAGGACCAGAGAGTAATAGTAAATGGACTCCACTCAGAAGAAAGGAGGGTATATTAGTGGGGTACCTTGAGTTCAGTATAGACTCTGTCTCTTCAATGTCTTTATAAGTTTCATTGCAGAGGGATTGAAGGAAAAGTATGTCTCTGCAGATGACACAAGATCTGCAACAGAGTGGATGCACAGGTGGGTGAGGATTGAGGATTTCTGCAGAGGAATGGTCGTGTGTGGCAGCTAGACAATGCCAATATGCATGCATGTGGAAAAATCCAGGGAAGAGCATGTGAAAAGATAACAACAAATGGAAGCGGGGGGCACGGATGACCTAGCGGGGGCAGCATGTGAGAGGGTAGCAGGAGGGCTGGGGATACTGGGATGCATAGGAGAGGTATCACCAGTAGAAAACAGGAAGTTATTATTCCTCTGTACAGACAGCTGGTGATTCCCATCTGGAGTACTGTGTGTAGTTCTGGAGACCCAATCTCGCAAAGAGCATAGACAGGATGGAAGCAGTCCAGAGGGCAGCTAAAATGGTGCAGGTCTGCACTGGAAGACATATGAAGAGGCGAAGGAGCTTAACTATGTATAGCTTCGAGGAAAGGAGGGAGAGGGAGGATATGATAGAAACGTTCAAGCTACCTCAGTGATTCAACAAAGTCCAAGAGGGTAGCATCTTTCAAAAGAGGTGCAAGAACAAGAGGGCAATTTGAAGATGGGGGGCAGCTCTGCAGATTTAAGGAAGTATTTTTTCACAGAGAGGGCTAGATGCATGAAATGGCTTCGGAGGAGGTTGTGGAGTCAAAATCAGTGGTGGAATTCTAGCATGCATGGGACAGTCATAAGGCCATTCTAGGGGGTTGGGGTAGGAAGAAGTAGGCTGCTGGTTAACTAGGATCTGCAGCTTATCCAGTAGGTAAGGAAATGGGCAGACTGGGTGGGCCAAGCGGTCCTTATCTGCCGTCAAATTCTATGTTTCTATATGGTTTTCCCCTGTTCCCTGGACTGTTTTACATGTGCAGTGAGCCATGTAATGGATTACATAGAAACACAGAAACATAGACATTGACGTCAGATAAGGACCACTTGGCCCACCTAGTCTGCCCATTTCCCTACCTACAGGATAAGCTGCAGATCCTAGTTAACTAACAGCCTATTTCTTCCCACCCCCCACAAGAATTGCTTTATATCTGTCCCATACATGCTTGAATTCTCCCACAGTTTTAGACACCACAACCTCCTCAGGAAGGCTGTTCATGCATCCATAACCCTCTCTTTGGAAAAATACTTCCTCACATTGCCCCTGAGCCATCCCCCCTTTATCTTCCAATTGTGCCCCTTGTTCTTGCACATCTCTTTTTCAGAAAGATACTACCCTCTTGGACTTTTGTTGAGTCCACTGAGGTACTTAAAGTTTCTATCATGTTCTCCCTCTCCCTCCTTTCCTCAAGGGTATGCATATTTAGCTCCTTTCGTATCTCCTCATATGGCTTCTCTTGCAGACCCTGCACCATTTTAGTTGCCCTCCTCTGGACTGCCTCCATCCTGTCTATGTCTTTGTGGAGATGGGGTCTCCAGAACTTGATGCAGTACTCCAGATGGGGTCTCACCAACTGTCTTTACAGAAGGATAGCAACTTCCTGTTTTCTGCTGGTGATGCCTCTCCCTATACATACCAGTATCCCCCCAGCCCTCCCTACTGCCTTGTCACATTGCTTGCTAGCCTTAAGGTCATCTGATATGATCACCCCCAGTTCCCTTTCCATTTTTGTTGTTGTTACTATCTCCCCATTGTATAATCTTCCCTTGGTTTTGTTTCCCAGGTGCATTACTTTACTTTTGCATTGAATCTAAGCTGCCATAATTCTGATCATTCCTCCAACCTTGTAAGTCCCTTCTCATCTTTTCCACTCCATCCTGTGTATCAACCCTGTTGAAGATCTTTGTGTCATCTGCAAAAGACATACTTTTCCTTCCAGTTCTCTGCAATGTCACTTATAAAGACATTAAAAGGACCGGTCCTAGCATTGAACCTGCGTGTACCCCGCTAGTAACCCTCCCCTCTCTTCACTGTGTACTCCATTTACTACTACCCTTTAAGTGCCCTGTTGTCTAGCCATTTTATCCAGGTTACCACCTTGGGACCCACTCCAAGGCTGGCTAACTTTGTATTAATCTTTTGTGTGGGACTGTATCAAATGCCTTGCTAAAATCTAGGTAGGCCATGTCCACAGCCCCTCCCTGGTCTACTACTTTGGTCACCCAGTCAAAGAAATCTATTTGATTCATCTGACACCACAAATCCATGCTGCCTTGGGTCCTGTGCCCCACTGGCCTCTAGGTACTCAACAATTCTTTCCTTCAGAAGTGATTCCATCATTTTTCCTATCACTGAGGTCAAACTAACAGGTCTGTAGTTTCCTGCATCTGTCCTGCTCCCACTTTTGTGAAGTGGAATCACATCTGCCCTCCTCCAGTCCTCGGGTACCACCCCATCCTCCCATGATTTGTTAAAGAGAGTAGTCAGCGTGTCACTAGTTCTACCTTAGTTCTTTTAGAATCCTTGGGTGAATCCCATCAGGCCCCATTGCTTTGTCCACCTTCAATTTTATTAGTTCTTCAGAACCCTTTTCTGTAAATGGACTGGTTATTGACCCCATCTTCAGAGTGTTTCTTGTTTGGTTTAGGTACCTCCCTCCTCTTCCTTTGAGATACTGAGCAGAAATATTCGTTCAGCATCCCTGCTATTTCACTGTCACCCTGCCCACATTCCTCCCCTTATTAAGCCTCTAGTATCCTCCTTTGGTCTTTCTTCGCTCCTCTAATGCACCTATAAAGGTCTTATCCTCTTCTTAACGGAATTGGCTATCCTTTCCTTTGGTTTGGGCCTTTCTATTCTGACTGCCTTCCCAGCCTCTTTCTGCTTTAACTGATAAAGTTCTCGTCCTGCTCCTTCTGTTTCTTATATTTCCTGAATGCTGTCCTTTTCTCCTACCTTCCCTGCCACCTCTTTGAGAACCATGCATTTTTTCCTTTGTTGTGTTTTTATTGATTTGTTTTACACAAAGGCTTGTTGCCTCTGTGATGGCTGTTTTGATTACCTCCATTGTTCCCACCTCCTTCTTGCCTGTTTGCTAGTGCTTTCTAAGCCACTCTCCATTTTCCCAAAGTCAGCCCTCCTAAAGTCCAATACTCTTGCTTTGTATGGCTTGATTGTGGGATGTGTTTATTATGAACCACACTGTTTGGTGGTCACTGTTCTCAGATGGCTACTCACTTCTAAATCTGAGATTCTTTCCCATCCCCATTTGAGAGTACCAGGTCTAAGATTGCTCCTCCCGAGTGGATTCCAATACTAGCTGTCTGAGGCATGCCCCCTGTAGGGCATCAAGAATGACCTCGTTTTGAATGTGCCTCCAGCAAAGGTGCCCAGTTAACATCTGGGCATATTCAGTTCCCCCAACAACAATATCTCCCCTTTTTCTGCCATTCTAAGGAAGCCTTCTATCATTTCCTTGTCCATTCCCTCCCCCTGAGATGGGGGTCTGTATACAACTCCCATGCAGATTGTGGTGCCATTTCCTGTCTCCAGGGTGACCCAGAGTGCCTCATCTGCTCCCTGTTTACTCTTTAGTTCTGTTGCTTTGATCCCTTCCTTTATATAGACAGCCACTCCTCCTCCTCTTTTACCCTCCCTGTCCCTCCTGTAGATTGTGTATCCTGGTATGTTGACATCCCAGTCATGGTTCACTGTGTACCATGTTTCTGTGACTGCCACAATATCCAGGCAACCCTCTTCCATCAAGGCCACTAGTTCAGGGAGCTTGTTACACAGACTACGGGCATTGGTACTCATCACCCTCCCCTTTTTGATAGCCTTACCCTTTGTAGCCCCATTCCAGTCCTTACTGCCTTTGCCTTTTTACATTTACTCTGTTCTACTCCTAATAACTTCTCTACCTTGGTGTTTACCTCACTAATTACTCTGTTTTGTGGGGAGGCTGGATTTCCTGCTCCTTTTCAGCGCCTCCCTTGGCTAGTTTACATGCTTGCCAATGAAGCATTTAAACCTCTCACCTAGGATCCTGGTGCCTCCGGACAGATGCAGACCATCGCACCAGTATAGGTCTGCATCCTCCAGGTGGCTCCCAGTCCCTAATGAAGCCAAAACCTGAGCTCCACACCAGTTTTCAACCACTCAGTGAATTCCCTGTGAGGGTGCCCTAGCATCACCCTTGCCATAGACAGGCAGTACCTCCGAGAAGGTTACACTGTCAGCTACTTGTCTAAGGCCCTCCCCAACTCTATAAACCTCTTGCACTACTCTGATCCCATTCCAGCCAGGTCATTTGTACCTAGGGTGGACAATGACATCCAGCTCCCTCCCTCATGCAGCTCCTCCCACGATCCTGAGGATTCGCCCTGTCCCTCCAAACCATAGGCCAGGCAGGCACCACCTCCTCCTTCCCTCCCATTTCTACCCCCTAATGATTGAGTCCCCACCAGGAGTTGTTCTTCTCCTGTGGGGTCCCGTGCCACCCTCCTGTGGGTCTTCTTTGTGAAGGTTCCCAGCATCCTCCTTGGTCTCCACTGCAGGTGCCTCCATAGAGGAACCACTATCCAACAGAAGAGTGAATGAATTGTGGAGAGGTACAGCTGGAGGGATGCAACTCTGTTCCACCACCCTCTCCCTCCCTGAGCCCACCCTGGTCCAGCCTCTCCTCTTTCTTGGCAACCTCTGAGGTAGTGGCATTGGCCCTGGTGGTCCCTGGGTGGGGGAGGAGGTTTCATAAATCCTAGCCAGGTCAGCCTGGAGATGGGCAACCTCCTCTCAGACAGAAAGGTACCTGCAAATCAGGGTATCACAGCCTCCAGAATGTAACTCCCGGAACACCGCCGCCTCTGACAGCCATTGCACTGCACCCTATCATGTCTATTTTGTGCCCCTCTACTGTTTCTCTGTGTTCTTACTCTCTCCTCCTTACAACTCTCACCCTTCCTGTTCTGGGACAGCAACTTCCTATCTTCTTCAGTAGCCTCCTTCTTCCTTGCTCAATGTCAGACCACCAGCAGCTGGGGGGGAGAGTGAGCTACTTTTTTCCTTTAGGGTTGACAAAACCAGTGTTTATGATCCTTCCCTTCCTACTGCCAAACAGGAAGTTCATGTTGACAGTCAAATCCAGTGGCTATAAAAGTAGAACTGGCTTTGGGTGGGTGGGATGGAGGGCAATTAGTAAGAAAAAAGGCTAGCAACAGCAACACCTTCTACTTCTAATAAAGTATCTGTCTACTTAATCTCAACAGGCACTGACTCCTGCTGAGATATAAGTTTTAAATTAATAAGAAAATGTAGTTTATTTTAGTTAACTGCTTTCTGCTCTACAAGCAAGGCTAGCAACAGGAAGTTGTAATTTGAGTCACCTGCTTTTATAGTGTCTAAGCCACACCCCCAGTTAAGCTCCCTCTTCTCCTACTGGTTTAGCAAAGTCAGTTGATACAGTACCCTTCCAGCACAGAACACACACTAACTTTCTTTCTTTTCTTTCTTTTTTTAAACCCTAAATAAGACCCCTTCTACTTCTAATAAAGTATCTGTCTACTTAATCTCAACAGACACTGACTCCTGCTGAGATATAAGTTTTTAATTAATAAGAAAATGTAGCTTCTTTTAGTTAGCTGCTTTCTGCTCTACAAGCAAGGCTAGCAACAGGCCACACAAGTCCCAGTGTGAAAAACAAATGCCCTTTTAGCAAGAGCAGACACTCACCCTCACGTTGCAGGTGTCCCAAAGGCAACTCACAAATCTTCTTATTCTCCAAAATAAGCACTGGAACACATAGGCAGCTTTCCTTCATAAGCAGAACTAGGGGGTTGCCCCAGGAATCTGCAGGGAAACCTTTTCTGCCCCTCCCGGAGGGAGGGGACACTGAGACCCGAAACAGTGGTCTCACCACTCTGTTATCTTTTGTGTCTCTCTTTAAGGTGGAGACACACACCCTATTACTTAAAAGTAGCCCTCTGACAGGGCTGAGGCTCCTAGAGCCTTCATTGAGCTGCTTTCTCAGCAAGCTCCCAACTTCACACACACTCACTGAAGACTGAAATGAAGACTGACTTCAAAATCTCCCAGTGTTCCAACTAACTCCCTTTGCTGCAGATTCCAATGTGGTTCATGCAGCTGCGATAGTTCTATTGGTGATGTCATCCCCAGTCTCAGCTAAGACTGAGAACAGTGTGGGACAGTGTGAAACCCATTTAACTGGAGTTTCACAAGCTGCCTTCTCTGCCTACCACTAGGTCTTGCTGGGATTCTAGTAACCCCAGTTAACAAGGGGGTTACACATCACTTTCCCTACCACAGAGGTCAAACTGACAGGTCTGTAGTTTCCTGCCTCTGTCTTGCTCCCACTTCTGTGAAGGGGAATCACATCTGCCTTCCTCCAGTCCTCAGGTACCACACCATCCTCCCATGATTTGTTAAAAAGGGTAGTCCTGTCCTTATTGTACTCTGGCCTGCTGTACTGCTCTGTGAAGGTGCATTTGGAAGTCATTTTGGCTTTTCAAAACCTCATAGAAGCAAAGGCAGTGGCACAACTTGAGGTATCCCTCAGATTTCTCAAAGGTATTCTGCATATCACTCCCCTGGTCTGCAAACCTGTTTCAGTGTGGGACCTTCATTTTGTTCTGGAGACTGACAGGAGGTTCATTTGTGACTGCTGCCACTTGTGACTTGTGTTTCCTTTCCTGGTGAACACTGTTCTTGGTAGCCATTACCTCTGCTCATACAGTATCCAAGCTGCAAGCTCTCATTGCAGAGCCTTCATACTTGATGTTTTACCTGAATCAAGTTTCTCTGAGGACTGTCAAGACACATCCTTTTTTTTAGTGAAAGTGATCTCTGATCTTACATTGAATCAGACCATACAGTCTTCTGCTGATTTTGCTTCTTTATATAATAAGGCTTAAGTTTTGTTGTATTCTTTGGTTGTCCATGAGGCACTATGCCTCTATTTGAGACATACTAAAGGCTGTAGGCGGTCCTCTCAGTTTTTCATTTTGCCCCCAGTAAGGAGGGCTCCCCTGTTTCTAAGCAATGCCTTTCAAAACAGGTGGCGTTGTATATTTCTTTTTATTACCAGAGCCATTGGGATGGGCTTCCTGGTTCTTTTTGTGTCAACTCTACGTGTGACATGGTCACTTCCATGGCATGTTTTCTTAATGCTTCTGCAGCTGAAATATGTTCTGCTGCACACACGGAGTTCTGTTCATACTTTTGCTAAACACCATAGTTAAATCTCTTCTTAAGAAGATAAGCCAGCCTTGCTGTATTCCAAGATCTTTGGTCTTAGGGTTCTATTGATCCCTGACTCCTTCCTCCTCCCTGGATACCTTTAGTACTGCTTAGGAATTGTTCAAATGGTGACTTAATGGAGGAAGAACTCCTTGAAGAAGATAGTGCAATTATTGCAACAGTAGATCTTTGACAGCATCACTTCCATTGAACCACAGCTCACCTTCCCTTCTTCTCCCTTCTATTCTGGATGGCATTTGCTAGCAGTCTTGCTTATGTTGACTTGATGGGTACTGTACATTCCATATGCCTTAAAATTGTACTTTTTTTTCCTGGTCTGTCTCCTCTCCTATAAGCCTGGTTCTGGTCTTCAGGTCCCTGCCAGGAGGATATCCTTCGAGCATGTCTCTGGTAGAGCCTGAGTAAAGGAAAGACCACACATGCTCTACAGGTGGCATTGATATACATCTATGTGAGCAGCCCCAGCTAGCAAAAGTTTCCTAGTGGCCCTGACACCAATGGCTTACAGTTCCAAAGGTGTGGCTCAGTGAATGTGATTCTCTCAAATATCTACTGCTATGGTAAGTAACTGCACTTTTTACTTGCATCAATACTTCTGGTCAGAACAAGAGCTGCAGAATATCAACTTCTCCTCAACATTTTTATGGCTTATGATGACTGTGAAGTTTGATTTTTTTAACTCTTTTTCTTCCGGTCACTGGCACCTGCAAGCTCCCTCAGGAGTAGCCTGATAGGGCCTGAAACCCTCCAACTCAGATCCCCCTCTGGAGCTTCTCGGCCTCTCCCAGATCTGGCATTAGACCCCTCCCACCTTGTACCTCTCCAGAGGTGGGGTGGCCACCACTTACAGGTGCTTTTCAAAACCTGTCTGCCAGGCTGAGAGGAAGAGGAGGAGTCAGGGATCCTATGATGGGCTGAGTGTGGCATCTGGAGATCCACCATCATCCTCGCAGTTGTCTGGGCTTTTCCTTGTTCTGGCTTCCCCCAAGACATGGATGTGCAGTGATGTCCAACACACAGTGGGTGCACTCTCACACCCACCCGCAGAATGTCCACTGACATCTTCCCCATCTTGTGTTCCTGATTGCAGTGCCCCCAGTCTCCATTGGGAGCCACTAATGCCACGGATCCTGGTCCCACTCCCTCCCAGGAGAGGAGAGCAGTCCATTGGATGCTCAGTCCTCTCTTCCCCATCTGACCCCTGGCTCCTTGAACTCGCTCCCAAACCCAGGTCACTGGCATGGCACGGGGTAAGGCAGATGCCTCAGCCATCAGCACCACCAGGCCAGAATTGATGACTGTGGGGCTGTCAACATAATGAAGGCTTAACAATAATTTCCCAAATCTGGAAAAGAAAGCAACTCAGCATAATGAAATAAAAACAGCTTTCCCTGTTCCTCAGGTACTGTATTTTTATACTTTATAGTGAGGGCAACAAAGCTCTGTGTCAAGCAAATGAGCAAAAGCAAGAGGAAAAAGAGACTGTTATGGTTCTCGAAAGATATGGCAGAAAAGGTTAAGGCTAAAAGGGTTGCACTCAATGTGCAAGGCAATGCAGAGGGAGGAGGATAGGGAGCCATATCAGGGAAAACAGAGAGAAGCAGGGAGAGCAGTAAGGAGTGCAAAGGTGCAAACAGAAGAGAGAATAGCTCAGGTGGTTTCAAAAGGAGGTAAGACATTTTTAGGTAGTAAGCAAAAAGAAGACAAAGGGAGGGATTGTAAGGTTAAAAAGGGAAGGGGGGCCTGTGCAGAGGGAGACCAGGAAAAGGCAGACATCTTGAACAAATACTTGTGCTCAGTGTTCACAGAGGAAGGGAAAGGGGGACCACAAAAAAGTAACATGAACTTTGTAGGGGGAAGTGGACACTAGTTCTTTTTTAGAGGAGAGAGTCCTGAAGGCACGCTTAAATCTGAAAGTAGACAAAGCAATGGGACCAGATAGGGTGCATTCAAAGGTATTGAGAGAGCTCACGGGGATATTGACTGCCAGTTAGCAAAATTTAAAATAAATAAATGTTTCAAGGGTACTGTATGTCTGTGCATAGTGGTAAGGAAGGTTCTAGTGAGGAAGTACTACTTCACTGAAAGAGTGGTAGATACCTAGAACAGACTATCAGTGGAAGTGCTAGAGGCAAAAACAGTAAGGGACTTCATGTATGTATAGAATAGATATAGGGGAATGTTAGTAAATAGGCAGGGAGGACAGATGGTCTTTGGAAACCAGTTAGGGTCTGCTGCGACAGACTAGGCAGGGACCATCTGCGCTGGCTAGGTGGGCCAAGTGGTCCTTTTCTGCCAACAAATTCTATTTTACTTTGCCACAAAGGGGTACAGTACAGTACAATACATTCCAATGCTCCTAAGCAGGAAGATTGGGAGGTAGTGAGCAGAAGTAGTTAAATGTGTGTGATGCACTCACAGGCATTAGATATGGCAGTTAATACTCAGATATATTGTGGATTGCCATTAAGTAAGCCACAGCAGAACCAATTTCAGATAAAAGTTGCAGGCATTTTTGTTTTTTACATATGAACATGCAATTTCAAGAATTAATTTAGATCTTTCCCCATGAGCTCAGTGGAAATACACTGTATCCCTTTTTTCTTCAAAGTGCCTGTCGAGCCTTACTTTAAAGGTACTGTAGATACAGTATTAGCTGATAACACCTGCTCTGGGAGTCTGTTCTACACATTCACCACTTGTCTATAAAGTAATTCCTCTCAATATTTCTCTTGAATTTTCTCTTAACATTTTAAAAAACATCTGGGAAATTAAGTGTAGAGAAGCTTTAAAAAGTATTAATCAGCTTGGTTAAAACATATCTGTTCTCAAAATAGGGATGAAAGAAAACAGTGTGGGTTGAAAGTATTGGTACATTCAAAATCTATCTAGTTTTTTAAATTATCATTCAAAGGAAACTATCAGTTCAAAGTATAAATATGTTAGAAATGTATCAGTATTTTTTAACATATAAAGGCAAACAAGGAAGGGGTCACCAGACACTCTGCAATGCATAGGGCCAAAGAAGAATCAACAAAAAGGCCTTGCAAAGCTCTCCAGATTAGCACAATCCAGAGCAAGTGAACTCAAAACAAAATATATATAGCAGAAATTTTTTTTTTATTTTCCTACTCATATTCTGTGCAACATATGTAAAAGGGTACTGCTTTACAACAAAGTGCTACTCACACAGCCTGCCTCAAATCCACCTGATGGTGTTTTTTACGTGCCCTGGAACTTTGAAGAGGCAGACTGGGAAGCTATGATTTTCTCAAGTTTTTGACCCTCTTTTTTGATGTTTTAGGGCAAAACCCGATGCAAAGCTCACAGCTGGAAATATCATGATCAGGACCCAAACAGAAAAAACACAACTCATGGCAGTCTGCCTTAGCCAGGAGTTGAAAACACCAGGTACAAGTGTGTTTTGTCATTTTCTTGAGCTTTTCAGACATACCAATCACTGACAGCCCAGAGGAAAATAAAAGTGTGGTTCTTAGAGCTAGCTGTTCAGTTCCCACCAAGAACAAAAACTGCAAATACGTTTTTTTTACTGTTTATTTGTTTGTTTGTTTTAATTTTAAAATGCCCAAAGTTCAAAACAAAATAACAGTAATGAAAATACTAAGCGCAATGCAAAACTGTATTGTTTTGGTTCCCTACAGGGAACTGGGAGGAGAAAACCATGATTGCCAAGTGGTAACCAAAGTAAATCAGTTCCACCCTAAAATAATGGGCAAAAAAACTAAGAAAGAAAAATACTTTAAAAGGGTTTTAAAAATATGGTTTTGCTTAAGCAAGAACCATGTTTCAATAAGCAATTCTTGGTTCCCTGGAACAGCAAGGAAACCGAGAAAATTTGTACAATAACAGAATAAAATTCCCTAACCTAATGCAGAGTATTGAAAATCAATTAAAATAATCACACACAGTGAAATAAGCAAAAGTAATAGACCAGAAATGGCAGCACTTTGGAAAGTAATTTCCGAATGATGCTTCCTCTCAGGTGGAGCAATAAATTTGCCATTAGAGGGCAGGGGAGAGCGTGACCAAAGCAGAATTTCAAATTTCATTCTTAAGTTCCCTAATTAGCATAAAGTCTAGTCTGTGGGGCAACTGATTCCAGGTGAATGATTGCGCTTGTGAAGCCATAGTGAGGGATTCATGGGATTTGAACTCTGGCTTATCAAGCTACTAATATGTATAATAATCTAATCGCCTCAGTGACACAAAGTAAAACCATGGCCACTTTTAAGAAAAATCTGTTTCATCTTTTGCAGTCTTTATTCATCTGTGATTGTGCTATTTAGTTGTTTTATTTACAGGTATTGTCTGTTCAGTATAAATCTAGTCACACATGAAAAATGGGCATTACTGCTCACTATGTTTACCAGAATGAACAATAAATAAAAGGAAATATTTAAGAGGGTCGGGAAAATTCTGTACTGAAATTGATGTCTCCGATCTTATATTTGTTGTATATTGCTTGATACATCCACAGTTAAGAACTCCTTTCCATTTCCTTATCCAGTTTTACTTTTTTTCTCTCAGCATAAACCCATTTTCTAAGCACAAAAATTACTTCAAGGATGACTATATATACTTTTCTATATGCATACCCGGGGGAGGGGTTGTTAGGCATTCACCCCACATTGTCTTATGTAATCCTATTACATACATATAACTTTTTCAGGGGTGATCTGGGTTACAAAAACAGTTGTGTTTATATACTGCACCTTACTAGCACCACAGTAGTCCTCCCTATGACACATGAATTTAAAGTGGTACACAGCTAAAACACATTATATATTGTGCATCAAGTACCAAAGAATAAATTTGTTCAGTAAAGCTTGGTACTTGAATTCCTATCGTAATACAGTTGGTTAATATGCAAACATAGTCTCTCTACTTCTGGACAATAGTTATTCCAAAAACTATGTGCAGATACACTGTCTAAAAAACACAAACAGATAAAAAAAGATTATTCCTCCTGGCATATCGAAATTTGGATCGAAGTGCAAAGCATTTGTTTAAAATCATATATGTATACATATACAAGATAGTCCCATTCCTTGTGTCCAAAGGGTTTGAATCTCCCACGTTACTATTTTTGACTTCTGGGACTAAAAAGAACTTCCTGGGGAATATCAATGTAATGTTAGGAAGTATTACTTTACAGAGAGATTGGCTTGAGCCCTGGAACAGACTGCCAGAGGAGGTGGTGAGTGACAGTACAGTGGAGGGATTCAAGAGGGCCTGGGACAAACACAAAAGGTTGTCAAGGGGAGGACCAGGGGAATCTTTGGGGGGGGGAGACAGGTAAAGGGAGGGAATTGGCAGACTGGATGGGCCAGGAAGGCTCTTTTCTGCCACCACATGTCTATGAAGCTATGAATCTCTGAATCAAATGATGCTTCATTCACACCAAGAAACAAATAGTATAAAACAAAGAGAGACAAAACTAGAAAAGGATATTGGCAACAGCAGACTGAAAGTAAAAGGTCACAAACACTAAATATTGTTTTCAACATAATGGTCTTAAAATTACATACAAGCTATACAAATATTAATGGAAGGCCTGAACTGTCTACTACAATTAGGTTAAACTACTTTTTACAGCTATTTCAAAAGTTAACCATCTGAGACAGAAAAATCATTCACAAGAAGGAGACCATTTGTAGTCTGCCATTGAGCCTTGGCACTGACAATCCTTCAAGGGTATGTGTTTAAAATTCTTCTCTTCGAAGCAGCAGTGCATCAAGATCCCCTCCACTTGGGCCTAGGGACACAAGTTCAATACCCACAAATATCCAATCATGATCCCTCATGCCCCTAATTAATTTAATGTAGGCTGACAAAGCATTTTTTTTTACATCTTTGTTCTGTATATCAGCACCTTTTGTATATTTTGCACAGCATGTAAATAGAAAAATATATTTCTATGGACTTGGATATGGTGTACTATCCACACTTTGGCAGTCTTCCTTTCCCTTTAAATTTTGCCAAAACGTTTTTAAGGAAAGCTCTTCCCACCCAGTTTGCTTTCAGGCACATTGTTTTGGTTGTTTCTACCATTCTTATCATCTGAATGCACCAAGATGACCACAGGGCTGGTTCTGGGTTCAAGTGTTGTCCACTTGTAACCGGATCGTGTCACGCACCGACCCTCATGCCTCATGCATTTTTTGCCTCAGGGTTTGGCACAATCTGCAGACTTGTGATCTATGCCTGCTGCTGCAGCCCATGACATTAGTGAACCATTATGCCTACCTTTTTTTGGGCCACCCAGATGAATGTGACCCACTGGTCCAGTCCAAGAATGGCCACAGGGCCATCTCAGTGGCAGCAGACTCAAACTCAACTGGAAGTGGGGCTGGTGTCCCATATTGGATCTTCATGATCTCCATCTGTTCCTGAGGAAGTCGAGCAGAGCTTGTGATTCAGCTGTCTAGACTGCCAGGAAATCTTCTCCACATCCCAGTCTGTCTGTCCCATTGGTGGTTCCTTTGGTTCTACGTAGACAGTATGCTTTACAAGTTCTAAGTGATGCCATAGGCCTGTCCTTGGCCCCAGTGATCTTCACCAAATGCATGGCAATGGTGGCAGCATTGCTGCAGCACTAAGTGGTCCAGGTGCACCCCTATTTGGATGTCTGGCAGATCGCCAGTTCCTCATGGAGGAAGTAGAATGGTTCAGGGATCTGGCACTCCAGACTTGCTCAGCCTTGGGTCTTCTAGTCAACCCAGCCAAGTCAGAACTCCACCCCTTTCAGGTCATTCACTTTATCAAGGCAGAGCTCGATTCCCTTTGGGCCAAGGCCCAACTCCCAGTGGACAGGGCAGTGAATCTTACCTCCTTTGCCTGATCATTTCAGGTTGGGCACTTGCACCCTGCCTGGGAATTCCTGCAGCTGCTGGGGTACATGGGATCCTGCACCAGTGTGGTTGGTGGTCCCACTGTCAGATGTGCCCCCTGCAGTGGGGCTACCCACCAATGGTCTCTGCACCTCGGTCACCTGGACCAGTTGGTCATGGTGACACAGCTGATTTGGGATTCCATCCAATGGTGGCTCATTCCAGAACACCTGCAGGAAGGGATCCCATTCATCTTCCCATAGCTGATGGTCACTGTGATGACTGCTGCATCTGTGGGCTGGGGTGCACACCTGGGGGCCCACAGTGCCCACAGACTCTGGACCCCCATGTAGTCCTGATTCCACTATTAGCTGGAGCTCTGTGCAGTGCATCTTGCTGTGATGGCTTTTGCTCCATCTATTCAGGGTCATGTCATGCAGGTCCACATGGACAACTCCACGATCATGTATTACCTCCACAGGCAGGATGGAACACCTTCCCTCTGGTTGTGTTGAGAGGCCCTCAATGCCTGGACCCTTGTACGCAGCTTGGGTACCATTTTCCTGGAGATTCACATCGCCAGAGCCTCCAACTAGTTGACGGACACCCTCAGCCATGTGGGTGCAGCATTTCAAGAGTGGTCTTTCCACCAGAAGGTGGTGAATCACCTGTCTTCCCAGTGGGGCACTCCCAAGACCAACCTGTTCACCTCCTGGGAGACTGCTAAGTTGAGGTTGTTCTGTTCCCACACCCACAGTGTGGAACGCTGCTGGGGATACCTTCATGAGCCTTGGACAGTGAGGTGTTTTTCTCCAGCTCCTTGTTTTCTTCTGTGGTGTCAACATGCAATGATGCAGACATGAAGGCATGCATTGGAACACATGCATAACAGATGTCTGGATCACCTCTCTCTTTCAGGTGCTCCTGGCTGTGCCACTGATTGGTCTCCATCAGTCGGCATTCACACAGTAGGAGCAGCATCCCATCCCTCTCCCTCAGGAAGGAGTGCGGTGCAAGGGAGGCTCAATTCTTCCTCCCCTGGTCAGCCTAAAACAGCCCATGCTTGTTCCTGAACATGGGTCACTGTTGCAGCAAGCAATAGTGCTACCACTGTGCTACTGCATCATATTAATATATATTTAAGAAAAAAGAACAGTCCTGTATTGTTAGAGAATTTAATTGATGTAAAATGAAAAAGATTATAAAACCTTTTATTTGACTAACAGATACATTATTGACCAGCTTTTAGCCACATAAGCATCTTCATCATGCATGGTGATCATTTATGTAGAGAACTCCATGCTAATTAGAAACATAAATTCAAGCAGTTCACATGTAAAGACACTTTTACACATGAATGTGACAGTTTTGTTAATGAGGATGTATAATAGCTGCAGCAAGAGAACTATAAATATTCACAGACCTGAGACACAGTTGCAATCGGAGATGGCAGTCTTTAGATGCGCACAGATGCTCCCCAAACTGCCACACCTGAAAACTGTGATACATAAAGCTGTGGCTTTGTCTGCAAGGGGTAATTCTATGTACACACACACACACACACACACACACACACACACACAAAAAACAGTGTCACACAGGCTTATTATGTAAATGAGCTGTTAGTGCAACCATTAACATGATGGATTAAGTCAGCCACAGGGGTCAGTCCTTGGCATAGCACCTGTCACGCTGTGCCACACCATGGACCATGGACCATGTCCTGAGCTACTGGTACCAGTGCCATCAGCTTCCCTCTCTTGCCTTATACCTTTTGGCCTACTATGTGGGCATGTCTAGAGATACTTATCTGGTCCTCTCTGGTGGTCTAGTGACCCCTAACATGCTCCATTCATTAAAATATTTTCCTGGTGTCCAGTGGATCCCCTCCCTAGACTCATCTTCATCCCTTCTGTTGTTTAGTGGCATTGTGTGCCACTAGTCCTTCCTCCTTCCAGAACATCAGATCTCCTTCAACAACAACTCCCTCCATGGAACCACACCTTTGGAATGGTAAGCCATCTGTGTCAAGACAACTGATGAACATCTGCTGGCTGGAGCCTACTGCATTTACATACATTAATGCTGCTTATAGAATGTGAATGACTCCTCATCCTCAGTTCTTTCTCCCATCATCAATCACTCTTTGGACCATTTTGCAGAGAAATCAGGCTCATAAATAGCTTACCAGTGCAATAAGTACCAAACTCTCGGCCAGAGGATAAAAACTAAACTTTATTCCCCATCTTCTATGAACAACAAAATGCACCACCCCACACCAATATTTCACACATAGCAGAATGCACTTTTTCAAGACAACCCGCTGCTGATTATACCTAGGTATGTGTACAGTGTTGTCAAAGTCAAAGTCACAGTGCAGTCATTTATTAAAGTTCCATATAATTCTAAATGTGCAACAGTACAAAAGTGCAATTATTAAAAACTTACTATTAAACAGTAGGGGATTAAGAGCAATTCCAGTAGAAACATTTTGCCATATCATAATGGACCATCACAGTGGGAGGGGCAGCACATACAAGGGAAGGGGGAAGAGATAGAAACAAACACTATGAAAACAAGGAAAAGAGAGGGAAAGAGAAAAACTTAAATGTAGTCGATATTACGTAACACCCCCATGGGTGGGGCTTACCTGGTCTGCTTCCCAGTCATTTGCTCTTGCTAGTCCAGATCCAGCAGTCCCCTTCCCCCCTTGTTGCTCCCTGGCCACCCCTGTGTGCTTACTTGCTGTGGGGGACCGAATGGTGTGCGGATGTTAAAACTGCCAGCTCAGTGGTACAGCACAGCTAGTGCTGAGCAATCCATTGGAGTGCCACATATCTCTGTGTGTATATGTTAGAGCTGGCTCCTTCTTGAACATGCGAGCTGGTGGTCTGCTCCTAGATCCTAACAGTGCAATAGCGTATAATGTTAAAGCCACCCTGGCAGTTCAATAAGTGCTCCTTCATGTGCTCTGAACCTAGGACATTAAAAACATAAATGGGGGTTAGGAGACATACTAGGGGTGGAAATCCAATATTTTAAATAAATAAAAAAAAATGAGTAAATAAAAGAAATTAAAATCTGCAAAAGTGCTTTTAATCCCTGCAGCTTTAAGAGCAGCAGAGGCTGTACTGTGAATGTATTCTCTGCCGGTTGCCTGGGGGACAGCACTACAGTGCTAGCAACAGGCAGGGAGAGACATTGCCATGCCCCACTCTGTAACTGAATAACAGGATAGAAGGACAGCTATAAAACCCTTGGGGTAATTAATGTTGACGTTTTACAGTTTGTCTATACAATACAGTTAAAGTTCAGACTGTGTTTAAAACTGGACTGCCAGATTATGTAGAAGCCATCTTTGTTGCTTTTGACCGGCTCTGCAGATAATGGGACTGCTGGAAACCCAGAAGACTACAAAAAAAGGGACTCAGGAAAAGGTGAGGATAGTGTATTGGCACCTTTTCCCTCAGTCAATCAGACATCGAATGAACATTCTGCATATTGATGAGATGGATTGACAGCCTGATTGATAAACTGGGACTCTGATTTGATCCCCTGAGACCTGGGGTGCAGATCCAACAGGGAGCAGTTGTCTGGGAGCTTCCAGAGTGTGAGGAGGCTCTGTTGTGTGTCCTGAGAAATGTTGGGAGGCCTACCTGAGGCTTTCACAGCTAACAGCCCAGGGAAAGCCTGACTATTTTCCCATATCTGGAAAGCCAGTGAGAAGGTGAAAACTGTTTGTGATTCCAACACCTGAGCATTGAAGTGCCTGGAATTTGAGAGGCTGAGTCCTACTCACAACCTGGTAGGATATCCAGAACTGTGTTGTTTAAGTTGGGCCGCAGCTGCAAGCCTGCAGTGTGGCTGAAGCCCTTACAGCCTGTGTTCCTGAGCACCAGGAGAAGGTGACCAGACATTGGAGAGTTGGTAGGATTGGCTGGGCAGTCACAGCCATGCACTATCTATCACCCCACCCTGAGGGCTGGATGCCCAGACTGGTGGGTGGGGTGTGTGAACCCTGGCCCTCAGACTGGTCCATTCTAGAGAGACCCAGAAAGAAAGTTGCAGAGAAGCAGACTGAGCTGCATAAAAGCAGAAGGTTTCCAGCTTGCCTAGAGAACCTGTTGTTCCAGCCACACAGTTAGAACTGAAAACCACAAACTGTTTTATGCACCCCAGAGCTGCAGAGTGAGAGAACTGTTGCTGCACAGACCCTGTATCCTGAATCTTTGGAACCGTGAGTCACAGCAGGGATTGTTCTGCCTCTGGGGATTGTATATAGTTTCAGCAAAGTTTCTGTTTATTTTGTAAGTGCACCAGTGCCAGCCACCCAGTTGCACCTTTTCAAGCCTTCAAAGTCTTCGCCATCTGGGTACCCAGACATGACCTTAGGGGGCACTGGTACCAGTGGGGAGGTGGGACTCTTGTACTGCTGTGTTGCTGTTTGGGAAGTGGGCACTGTTTACTGTTATTCTTAATGTTATTGCATTTTTCAATCAGCTATTTATTCTGCATCCCTTTACCTCCTACCCTGGTTAATAACCTGTTTATTATTGTTAACCTGTCTCGTGAGCCCAATTACATATTGCAGGAGTATAATGTTAGCTGTTGTCACTAACTGCACGCACACTGAAGTATTGCATCTGTTCATTGTGTTCCATGTGTGGGGTGACTGCAAGGAGAGGTGGGTAGGTACAGCATCCCAGGGGGTTGTATCAGTCAGGCATCTGGCTCACTGTAATTTATCTCTGGGTGGAGACACCACACTAATTGAATTCTCTTGAGAAAGAACACCCCTTTTCATCCAAAACAGAGCCCAGGCCCCTCAACCTTGCTTGAGCCTGCTAGGCAGGCGTTGTAACTGTTTCATACACAGCAATCCGGTTACAATTCTGTCGATCCAGTTCTTTAGGATCTAAAACATTTTTCCTTAGCAGTCAAATAGCAGAGAACACTGTAATTTATTTTACATTTTTTAACAATTAATTACACCAGCTGAGTGCATTTGTTTTTCTGTAAGGAATGGCATTAATTGGAAATTTTCTTTCAGACCAGGCTGTCTGTGTGTTTTTAGTTTTATATTGTCAGTATGCCACCCACAGCAGCAATTTTTGGTCTTAATCCCCCATGTACATTCTGAGATACCTTTTCTGTCCCTGTAAATGAGAAAGTAAGTTCCCTCCCTCTTTGCTGTACATGTATTGCTTGAGCATTGGTAGGGTCCCCGTTTGCTATGCTGCATAGATGTTCCCCAACCCATCTCTTTAAAGGTCGACCCATTTTTCCTGCATAAAGTGATGAACAATTTGCAGCTTGACAGTTTGCCACATACACTACAGCTTCTGTAGTGTATGTATGTCATAAACTGCCTAATCAAGAATTTTTCCCTAGTTACTAGATTTGCAAGCTCTCTTCCTTCTTTGATATTATTACAGAAAGTGTAATTCCTGAGTTTATTCATCAGCTGTAGGCTACTTCTCTCTGGCTGTTGGCTGGTCTCGTGCAGGCTGTGGACTACCCTGTCACCAATGTTTCATCCTCTATGGTAAACAACTATTGGGAAATCTTTTGTGACCGCTGCCAGTCGTGGCTCACATTCCAATATGTGCCAATGTTTTTTTACATATCATATATACTTGGGAAGTAAAAGTTGTAGCAAACACCAGATCCTCAGAATTTGTATCTCTGTGGGGTCTCTCTCTCTCTCTCTCTCTCTCCATGTAGGTTTTCAAAAAAGCCTGGTTTGAATCCCCTCAATGTCATCCTTTTTTAAAGTAACATCTAAAAAGTCAATCTGTGACTGATCACATTTTACTGTAAATTACAGGTTAAGGTTGGTGCAGTCTAAATATTCCCCAAACAGAATCAATTCCTCTCAAGTCCCCTTCCTAATAAAAAAAAAAAGCATTTTTATATGTCAGTCTTGTTGTAAAAGGGATTCCCATTTCATGACAAGATTGACCTGTCTTCCCAATCTGCCATACTCAAATTAGTGTAATTGGGTGTGAAGGATGCGCCCATCACTGTACCTTTGGTTTGGAGGTAAAATCTATCTGTAAACCAAAACACATTACATTTAAGCACTTTTCCTGCTAATGTGAAAAAAAAATCCACAAAGATGAAGGAAACATAGTTTTTCCATACAGGGCACTAGTTAATGCATCAGTTACACCTTCATGTGGAATATTTGTATAGCATGCCTGTACACTAAGCACTATTAAGTACCAGTCTTTCTCTGCTGCCAGGTTTTCTACTATCTCCAAAATATTTTTATCTGTTTGACAAATGACTGTGTTTCAAATATAATATTTCTTATGTATTTGTCAATAAATTGTGCCAGAAGCTCAGTTAAGGAGCCAATACTGGCAACTATGGGTCTGACTGGGGGATTGTAAAGATTGTTGTACATTTTTGGCAACTCATAAAGGATTGCTTCACTGGTTTCTGGTGTCTACACCTTCAGGAATTTACAAGTACTGGGAGAGATAGCATCATTATGTAAAGCTTCATACAGAACTATGTCTCAATTTTGAAGTCTAGGAGATCACATCTCACATTGTTTGTTCAGGGAGTGGGGTGGGCATTAGGGTTGGCTACCCCAAAGAAGACTCCACCACTGATTCACCAAGACTCCAGAGATCCAAAACCCTATTGCTTTTTCCTTTTGCTGCTTGGGTTGGTGTGAGTGAGGAGTTAGGGTTGGAAATCCTAATGCCACATTTCCCTACTTTTGTGGTGCTAACTTGAACCCTAACTGGTGCATTAATGAAGTTTTTTGCTAAAAAATTCCCTTCTTTTTGAGATAGTGGAATCATATCCTAATTCACGCAGGTCCCTTAACAGATGCAGATGTGCAGGGCCCTTTGAGCCCTGTACCAAGGGAAGATTCTGTCTACCTATGGAATTGCAGGGCTGTTGTGGGCCCCACAATTTTGTGACGTGATAGGTGTCAAGAATTCATGGGGCTGTCTGGTGGACTGAAGAAGTGCAGGGCCTTTTGGTCTCTATGCTTGCATGTGACTGGAGATACAGACATACAGGTCAAAGAGTCTATCTGTCAACCAATGCACAGGGCCCTCTGCCATCCACTGGTGCAGAGGTGCAGGGCCCTATGCCAAGAAAAGAGCTGTCTTCACTGCACAGGTAACTGGACCCATGCAGGCAATCTGCAACTTTCATTCCCAGTCTGGGAGTGTCACACAGCACCATCCCAGCACCCTCACCCCATGTAGCTGGGTCACTGAGCTTGCCCCCAAACTCAGCTCATCAGCATGGATCACAAAGCATACTCACTGGGGTGAAGACTGGCACTACACACAAAGTTATGTAATAATTATAATGTTGCTTTTATTTTGACCCCAAATGTTCAAGATAGTCATTTTATGACTCCCCTTATAAACATGACATGTGGCATTTATAGTATATTGTCCAAAACATAATTTTGCACCACAAATGTGAAAACATGTTTCACCTAGGATTTAAAAAATGATGCCTGTCAAATTTATAGGGTGATGTGGAAAAATGGCTATGTTGAAAGCTTGGAGTTAAAATATTGAAACTAGTGAAATTATGAGTGAACGTTGACATATTGCAATGTTCAGTCATAATTTGGCAATTTTACCATATTTGTACACCACATTTTCAGCATGGCCTTCTTATTACCCCATCTCATGAACCTGGTAGGTGAAAGTTTTCAAATTCCTGCCAAAACGTCATTCCACAAAAGGTGCAAAAATACATTTTGACCATGATTTGAAAAACAACAGCTATCATGTTCATGAGGTGGTGTGGAAAAAAAATGGCCATGTTGAAAATTTGGGGTCAAAATATTGAAAATGTCCAAAGTTTATGAGCGAGCATTGAATAATTTCATTCTACCTTCACAACTTTTTTTTTTACTCCCAAATTTTTAATATAGTCTTCTTATGACCCCACCTTATGAACCCAGGAGGTGAAAATATTCAAATTCTGCCTAAAAAGTGATTTCACACAGCGACTGCAAAATCACCTTTTGGGCCAAATTCAAGTAATTTCTCCACCCCATTCATGTTTTTTGCAGCAAAAAAGAAGGAGAAAAAATCAGCAGACTGGGTGGCCAAGTTGCCCTTATCTGCCATCAGAGTATATATTTCTACCATTCTATGAAGTGGGTCCCTGACAAGGCCATGTTGAAAGTTTTGGCAAAAAACATTAAAAAATTACCAAGTTATAGGTAAAAGTTCAAAATTAACTGAAATACATTATGTAGCATTTACCCATTTTTCTCAGTTTTCAGTCAGGTGCTGAAGAGTGAAGATATGTCTCCAGCCCAGAGAGGATTATAGCATTGGACCTCTGCTTGGTAAGTATAGGGTAAGGGCATTGTGGGGTGGTGGGTGTTGATAGGGAGGGTCAGAGTGGGGGTGGGGTTGGAGATAGCACCGGACAATGAGGGGCCATTTTCTTTATTTTAGGGATTTAAAAAATGAAAAAAATGTTGTGGAATGTTTTTTCTTTATTTTAGGTACCGTACCTCTGGCACTGAGGATTAGCACTCCAGTGTCAGCAAGATACTTGGGGACACTGAGGGTGGGCATCCCAGTGTCCCAGATTGCTGGAAGGGACTAGGGGGTTCGGAGTGCACTGACATGTGGGATTGGGTAGCACGGTATTGGCGGATGAACATGGTGAGGATGGGGATTTTAAAATAAAATAGAAAGAGGGAGAGAAGAACCATCACTGGGGTGGGCACTCTGATGTCAGTATACCTAAAAAAGTACAGGCATGTAGCTGGCTCTGGGGACTGGGCACCCTGGTGTCCAGTTAAAATCTATGAGGCCACTCCTAAACAACAACAATCTCATACACAACATGCTCAGCAGGGACAGGTCTCTGCAATGACATGTAGCCCCTTCCTGCTGAATGAAAACAGCACAATGGATTACGCAGACAGGGAATTGGCCCTGCAACTTGATAAATGAGAGCATTTTTGTAACATGACCACATGACTTCATGTGATCACAAAAATTCAATTATCCTTAGAACACTGATTTTTTTAAATGGTGCAAGCTCAGAATTGGAATGTTCTTAAATATTTTAAAAACTACGTAAGTTTGAGAGATAAAAACAACAAATGCAAGTACCTTGGGCAAACTCTATCAAACCTGCAAGTTTCGGGTTTCAAATCCTTCTAGTATTTTAGTTATAGGTGACCAAAAAAGTCTTTAATCTGTGTAGTTTTTAGTGACTTTTGACCCTCTGTAATGTTGCCCCCATGTACTGATTGACACCAAATGTTTAAGATGGAGTGATCCTCTTACCATCTCTATGCCTTCCAGATTTCAAGTAAATTGGTTGAACAGGGTCAGCGTTATTAAGGTACAAAAATTGGGGGTTAACGTTAAAGTGCTTATTGAACCTAATATACAGGCCTGACACAGCCTGTATAATTAGGGTTGAGCAAGCAGTTTAATATTAATATCCTGATATTTGCACCTTAATGACTATACCCTCATTCAACTGATTTGTCTGAAATTTGTACTCACAGGAAAGCTGGGTTCCTCAGTCCCAGACAATGCAAACAAGACACTCCAGTTGTGTTGCAGGATAACACATTTATTCACTAACAATAGTTGTGAGCTGTGACTCTCACCCAGTTGTCAAACTTTTTCATGCCTCCCTTGTTTTGTCAAGACATCACCTCAAAACAGACCGTATTTTAAAGGTGCCCCCCCTTAAAGAGATAATGCCTAATAGACACTATTACAATGTGGCAATATATCAGTGGCTCAGTAGGTAGCACACTCACCTCTGAGGCCGGGAGATCAGAGGGCTGTGGGTTCAGTTCCCACATCTGGCACTTGGGTTAATATCCCAGTACTGACAGAGTAGTGCAGCACTTCTGAGGTGTCATCTTTTGGATGAGACGTTAAACCGAGGTCCCATCTGCCTGAATTGGTGGTAGTTCAGGTGGATGTTAAAGATTCCATGGCACTTCTCGAAAAGAGTAAGGGAATGTCCCTAGTGTCCTGGCCAAATTTCCCTCATTCACTAAAAATACATCCAACAGCTTAATCTAGTTCAAGGTCAGTTGGAATTCATCTGTATCCCCCTTCCCCAGGTTGTGCCTGAAAATAGGCAGGATTTGTCTAGTGCACTTACCTGGTAAACAAAAACTAAATAAATAAATAAATATAAACCTCAAATAATGGTGACATAAACCACCAGTACATACTATGTAAAGCACTGACAGAACATTAAATATATCACTCTATTTAAAAACATGTAATGATAAGCACCAATTGCAACAAAATACAAATGTGCAATAGCCACATATCATATAAATAGCCTTTCTTGAAAACTGAGACACATTATAAAGATCCCAATGTAGGTGTTAAGAAGAAACAAAAAAGGGGTGAAATGATAGAATGCGGGTGAATGAGACAGTAAGAGGGCATAAGGAAAGGGGAGGAGGAGGAGAGACGGAGGAAAAGGGAAAATGGTACTAGTGAATAGGGAAATGAAAAAACAGACAAACATTTACACCAACAGAAGTGATAAATAAATACAAATACATATATATAAAAATGCAATATATGATAAAAAGGAACCATGTGCAATATTTCATGAGGTGCAAAATACATATAATTCTATTAGATAGCAAAGTATATCTACTGATAAAAAAGCAACATTTATGGTAAAGAATTTAACCTCTAAGTCACTTGTTCTGGTAAAAGCATATTAAGCATATTATATACACATAATCAGACCCTGTCTCATATCCTGAGACGTCATGGCACCATAGCAGCAACAAAGTAAGGCAGTCTTGGCATATGCCATTAGCCTAAAAATGAAGACAACTGAAAGTGTTCATTTAAACCAGGGGGATTGCCTGCATTTAATTTACATTGCCAGAATGACTCTGTCTGCTATCATCTTCTGCTGAGATCACTTCCCCATACACTCTCATACAGTTTTTCAATAATTTGGAAACCAAACATGTATTATTTTCCCCTTCTATTAATATTTTGTACTAATGCACTAATGTTACCATTTTATTTTTCAATACTGTGGACGTGTTCTGCAACACAATCCCTAAGTCTCCATTTGGTCTTGCCAAATATAAGGCTGATGATGGAATGGAAGCATTAGGACAATGTATGTATCGAGAAACTGGATATTCTATTGAAATGATTGAGTTCCTTATAACCCTGACAGAAAAATTATTTAAATGCAACTGTTTCCTATTCCATGACTGTATGTATTTGAAAACAAAAGGAACAGCTCTGGGGGGGGGGTTCAAACATTTAGCAGAGTGGGAAAATAATTTTGTTTTTCAGATGCTAACCCTTTCTGAAACATTGATTTGTACAAATGATTCACAGACAAACAGTTTTTTGTTTGGAATGGGTCAATAGAGAAGTTGAACAGCTTCATAGCACATCTAGAAAACTCAAACAGTGATTTGAGATTCATGGTCAATTGTGTTTTGAAGACAGTTAGTTTCCTAAATTTGACTATTAAAAAAAAGAAACTAATGGTGAATTAACTACCAGTTTGTTCTGCAAAGAAACTGAGAGAAGTTCATTATTGCTATACCAGCTGTCATCCACCACATGCGACTAGGAATATACCAAAAGGGCAGTTTATGTGTGCAAAAGACAACTGCAGCAATGAAGCTGATTATAGGGTTCATGCAGAAGAGTTACCGGACTGCTGTGTGACAAGCGAGCAGAATAGTCAAAAGGTACAGAAAGCTCAGTACCAGGTTAGCACTCTCACTAGAGAATCATTACTCAAACTATTGGTGAAATCTGAGACCATATCCCCATACAGTATTTCCCCACATTTCATCACTTCTTTTTTACCTCAAGTGCACTGTATTTTACAGATTTTGCAAAAGAATTGTCATATTTTGGGCACTGATATAAGGTCAACAGAGGTTGCAAAAAATACCTAAGATGGTGTACAGAAGGGTTGACAGTATGAAGGACCAGTTAGTTCATAGCTAGCACTGGAATGGCAATTTTCAGAGATCACAGAATAGACACTTGCCAGGAGGCACCTATAAGTGCAGCAATTGTAATCAGTGGAAACACATTAAACATGGTAATGTACTGTATTAGTAAATTCTGTTACAGGTTATAAGTACAACATTAAATATTTTGCTACATGCAACACAAATAATGTGATATGCTTGGCTATGTATAACATTTGCCCAGCTCTTTACATAGGCAAGACCAAATGGAGACTTACACATCATTTTGCAGAACATAGAAACATAGAAATTGTTGACCGCTAGGCCCATCCAATCTGCCTGTAAGCCTAACACTTGTATGCGACCTCTAACCCTACCTAGTCATTAGCTTTTCACCTCTCCTACCCACCTCTAAGGTTCCCTTATGCCTGTCCCAGGCACGTTTAAATCTCTCCACTGTTGTCGCTCCCACCACCTCCTGTGGGGGCTATTCCATATATCCACCACCTTCTCCATGAAAAAGAACTTCCTCACATTTCCCTTCAACTTGCCCACTTCTAATTTTATAGCATGCCGTCTTGTTCTTGTACTGTTCCTATAATGGAAGATGTCACCCTTGCACCTTATTTATGCCCTTAAGGTATTTGAATGTTTCTATTATGTCCCCCCCCAATCCCTCCTCTCCTCCAGTGAGTACATATCAAGGCCCTTTAATCTCTCCTCATATGTTTTCTGGTGCAAGCCCTGTACCATCTTGGTTGCCCTTCTCTGGACTGCCTCCACCTTGTCGATGTTCTTATGAAGGTGCGGCCTCCAGAACTGCACACAGTACTCCAGGTGAGGCCTTGCCAGTGTTTTGTACAATGGCATCACCACCTCCCACCTTCTGCTTGTGATGCCTCTGCCTATACACCCCAGTATGCCACTGGCCTTCCCCACCACTTTTATACTCTGCTTAGACACCTTTAGGTCATCTGAAATGATAGCCACCAGGTCCCTTTCTTCCTTGGTGATAGTCAACAACTCTCCCCCATCCTGTAGCTCTCCCTGTGTCTACAGTTTTGAAAAAGGTGATGACATTAGTACATTAGCACAGCAAGTTAACAGAAGGGGAAAAGAATATAAGTTTAGTTTTCAGATTATTGAAAAAAGTATATGAGAATGTACAGGGAGTTGATTGTGACGTTTGGCCAGCTGGTTATATTGATGTACAATATTTGTAAGACAAAAATATAGTATGTGAGTCTGTGCTTCCATGGGTGACCCCCCCCCCACCAGTTTTCACTGAAGCTAGAGGATATATTAAATTGACCATGAGATCTCTGTAATCTGTAATGTAATTAACTTCCTTGAGAAATTGCATTTTATGGCCTTTTTATGACATGCTTTGAAGTTGGGAAGCTAACTATACATTTTATTATAGGACAGGACATGTCTATCTCACACCTAGGTGAGGGATTGCATTGTTGTAAATCTTCAAAGGAATTGGCTGATCAAAGACTCATAATTTTGGAAATTAGTTTTTGCTGATGTCACATTACTTAATATAACTCCTGACAGGAAATCATTGCTTGTATTTTTTTAATTCTAAAAAGGTGGAGCTAGATGACTCACCAAGGGGGTAAGGAGATGGAGTTGAAATGTGTCCTTGTAACTGATCAATATGACATATAATTTTGGGACTCAAGAGAGACAGGGCTCTCTGATATAACTTATGCACTGTACAGAGGTAATACATTAGATAGAAAAAGTCTAATTGCATTGTGGTAGGAGTTTTTGTTTTGTAATCTTCCCTTGTTCTTTTATATGATTGTGAGCTCTTTGATATATTGTTCTGTGTTTACATTTTTCATATTTTTATCATCTTTTAGTAAAGTACCTATTATTTGAAAGATACTGCCTGGGTGTGTCTTCCAAGTTCTTTTTGCATGTGATGTATATGTGGTTAAGTTTGACAACTGTTCAAAAGCTTGATGGTGTTACTAAACTGGCAAAAGGTAAGAATATACCTAAGGTCTTTTATAGAGTTTTAAGGGTTCATTTTGGAAGCTTGGCTTAGTGCCCCGGCGAAAGATTGTACTGCAATCCCCAAAGAGGGTACATATCTGAGCCTGTACATTGGGTAAGCTAGCATAAGGTTCACAGTTTGAATCCCCCTAGAACTTTAGACTAAAGGTGTTTCAGACCCAAAAGCATACAGGAGGGTTACCCTGTCTGTTACCTGTTCATATTACTGTGCTCAGATGTTGGCACTGTGGGAGCAGAGGGCCTGACCTGCTGAGTGCGTTTGTGACAGTGATCACAACAGAAGATTATTGCAGAGTGAGGCATTCTGGCAATATAAATTAAATGGAGAAAACCCCCTTGGTTTAAATGATCACTTTATGTTGTGTCCATTTTTAGGCTAATTGCTGTATGTCTAGATTGCCATATTTTGTTGCTGCTATGATACCAAAATGTCTCAGGATTTGAGATAAGTTCTGATTATATATATATATATATATATATATATATATATATATATATATAAAATGAGCAACAAATACAAATCCAGTGTTCTGATTGTATAAAACACATCACATGACCATGCGTATATCAGAGTGTGACTGCACACCTGCACTTTTACTCCCAAAACAATTTTGACATTTTATAAGATAGATAAACCACTCTGAGGTGTGCGGTCACACTCTGATATACGCACACCAAGGCATGCATATATCAGAGCACGCCACACACCTCAGAGTGCTTTATCTATTATATATATATATATATATATATATATATATAGTAGGGTTGAAGCATAAAATGTAGGGAAGTGTGATCTTAGGGTTCCCAAGCATAAAACCCTGCCCTGACACTAGGCTTCCAACCCAAACACCCCACCCTCACCCTCAGCTTCCATCCCTGAGGTTCACCTCCACTCTGCATGCAGGAACAGGTGTAAGGGGGGGTCCTTGTGGTTTCAAACCCTAATGCTCACCCCATCATTTTATTCTGTAGCTATGTCATGTTATTAACTGTTGAAATGGGGTGAGAATTAGGATTTTCAACCCCAAGGCACACCCCTCAGACCTGTTCCTGCATGCAGGGTGGAGGTGGGCCTTAGGGTTGGAAGGCGAGGGTGAGGGTGGGGTGTTCGGGTTGCAAGCCAGGGGTGGAGCAGGGTCTTATGCTTTTGAACCCTTAGATCACATTTCCCTACTTTTTACACTTCAACCCTAATGGTGCACTAATGAAGTTTTTGCAATGAATTTCCTTACTTTTTCAGATAATATAATAGCATCCTTATTTTATGGTGTGAGCACGGGGCCTGTCAGACCCTGCAGTCCCATCTCTCCATTAACATAGTACATCAGCGTCCTTGAGACATTGTAACAGTAACCTTATTTTACAGTGAGAGCACAGGATCCTTTGACTCTGCGCTACCATCTCTGCACTGAAACAGTATAACATTATCCTTATGTTGCAGTGGGACCACAGGGTCCTTTGGTCCCTGCACTCCCATTCCTCGATTGAGACAGTATAACATCATCCTTATGTTATGGTGGGAGCACAGGGCCCTTTGGACCCTGCACTCCCATTTACGTGAATTACATAACTTGAGCAAGATACTGTTGTATTTTGTGCAAATTATGTAATTTGCACAAAATACAATAGTATCTTGTGAAAGTTATGTAACTTGTACAAATTACAACTTTCGTGACTGACAATATCTTGTGCAAGATATGTAACTTGTGCAAATTACAACTTTTCTGCCTGACATATACATTTTCCCATAGAAAATAATGGGAAATTAAAGTTTAATAACTTTTGAATGGATTAATATTGTTTCACCAACCCTTCAAAGGCAAATGTGTGAGGAAAAGACTTTCTACCCTGAAAATTTCAAACCACTACCTAAAGCTGGTTCTGAGATAGAGGTAGACAAAGAAATGTAAAAAAAAAAAGGTAAATTTAGGAATTTTTGATGCTCTATATCTCAAAACCCACTATACCGATTCACATGAAATTTGGAATGTCAGGACACCTTTAGAGATTATGCATGTCAGGTTCTGTGCAAATCTGTAAAATGATTCCAAAGTTATTAAGATTCAAACATTCGGGTTTAATGTGTATTTTGCACAAATTACATAATGTGCACAAGATACTGTTGTATTTTGCGCAGATTACATAACTTGCATAAAATACTGTTGTATTTTTTGCAAATTATATAAGTTGCCCAAAATACAACAGTATCTTGTGCAAATTATGTAACTTGCGCAAATTACAACTTTCGGGCCTGACAGTATCTTGTATAAGCTATGTAATTTGTGCAAATTACAACTTTCGTGCCCAACATATACATTTTCCCATAGGAAATCAAGGAAAATTAAAAGTGTAATTACTTTTGAACAGATTAATATTTTTTCACCAAGCCTTCAAAAAGCAGATCTGTGAGGCAAAGGCTTTCTGCTCTGAAAATTTCAGATCACTACCCAAAGCCATTTCCGAGATACAGGTGGACAAAGAAATGTAAAAAAAACTGGTACATTTGGGATTATGTGATGCTCTGTATCTCAAAAACCACAAATCTGACTCATAAGACATTTGACACATCAGGAGATCAACCCCAAGAGATTATGTTTGCCAAATGTCATGCAAATCCATTGAATGGTTGCAAAGTTCTTAAGGTGTAAATATGCATAACTGGATAACAGTGTGAAAAGTACTTTCACTTTCATTATACATATACATTTTCCCATCGGAAGTAATGGGAAATTCAAAATTTAATAACTTTAGAACAGATTAATATATTTTCACCAAACCTTCAAAAGACACATCTGTGACCCAAAGTCTTTCTACCCTGATAATTTCAGACCACAACATAAAGGCATTTTGGAGATACAGGTGGACAAAGAAACATGAAAAAAAGGTAAATTTAGGATTTTTTGACAGTTTCCATCTCACAAACCACCAACGGATTTGCACAAAATTCTGCAAATCAAAGGGACCTACCCATGGAGATTTATGCATGCCAAATTTTGTACAAATCCGTTGAGTGGTTCCAAAGTTATTAAGGTTCAAAGTTTTGCATTTAACATAGAAGTTTGCACCCAACTCTAATATACTGGTGCTACTGTACCAGTATAATATATGTATACCAGTTAGGGTTTAGATTAAACCAATGAAAGTAGTGAAATGTGGTGCTAGGGTTCCCAACCCTAACATCCCACTCCCACTCTGTAGGCAGGAAAAGGAAAAACCATTACAATTTCACCTCCCCTAAGTCTCTGCAAATACGGCCAGGTGTCTTCCTGGGGGTTGCCAACCCTAACACTCACTCCACTCCATCAGCATATAAGCTCGGCTGTGCAGACTGTATGAGAATGGGGTGACCGTTTGGGTTGACAACCCCAAGAAAGACCCCAGGCCTGATTTGCAAAGACTCAAGAGAGGTGAAACCATAATAGCTTTTCCTTTTGCTGCCTGCAGGGTGGGCGTAGGGTGTTAAGGATGGGAAACCTAACACCACATCTCCCTACTTTTGTTGGTTTTTAATCTGAAGCCTAACAGGTGCATTAATTAAGTTTTTTGCAAAGAATTTCTTTACTTTTTGAGATAGTATAATCATATCCTAATTCATGCAGTTTCCTTTGGATCCTGTGTAAACATCTTCATGTTATCCTATAAGAATTTAGATCTTTTTCATTTTTAAGATTTTTTCATGGTGCCTAAATCTTGGAGGGGGGGTTTATATGTTAGTTTTGTAGTACTCATCAACACCTTTGTTTTGATATATATATTGTCCCTTAACTGCAGATATCCAGGGAGTTATGGCTTGTTAAAGTGTGGAAAAAAAACTAAGGTGTGGAAAAAAACACTAAGTCCAAATTCTTTTTTTACTATAAAGGATTCCTTTCTCAGGAGACTAAAAAAAGTAATGTGAAAAAAAACTAAGTCCAAATATTTTTTTTAAAAATGAAAGTATCTTTTTTCATGAGATTATTGTCATACTCATGAAAAAAGAATTTGGACTTAGTTTTTTCCGATTCTTTTTCGTATAAAGGACTCTTTTTTCATCAGACTTTGTTGTACTCATAAAAAAGAATGCTTCATACAAAAAAAGAAACAGGAAAAAAAACTAAGTCCAACTTCTTTTTGCGTATGAAGCCAATCTTGTGTCATATGACCGATTCTTTTTTCATAAGGTCATATAAAAAAAGAAAATCAGGTCATAAAAAAAGATTTTAAAACATATTAAAAACACATTTTTTGGGTCATTCAACCAAAATGTGACTGCAAAATCCAACTAATGGGGTCCCGAATAGCAAGATACAAGTATTGGTGTCTTTGTATGATACCATTTTTATGAGTTTAAATTTTTTTTTTTTAAACACAAACAAGGTGGCGGCCATACAAAAAAATAATTTTCCAAAAGATTACCCCATATGAAACAGAATCTCTTTTTGTAAGGGCCAGATTCCTTTCTCATTCCAAACAGCTTCTCAAAAGACGATACTGTGCATGCTCAGAACTGAAATTTCAAATCCTTATAACTTTGGAATGGATTAATAATTATTCATCAAACCAGTGAAAGGCACCACTCTTGGCAAGCCCTGTGAACCCCAACATTTCAAACCAATATTCTACACCATTTGGGCACTAGGCAATGACAAAAAAACAGCAAAAAGTCCTGATTGTTTTTTTTTCTTTACTTTTTTTGCTATCCAGATCTCAGAAAGCACAAACTAAACTTGAACAAAACTTGGCACATCAATAAATCTTGCCCCTGAGTCTGTGCAAGCAAACTTTTGTCCAAATTAATTGAATGGTTGCAAAGTTATTAAAGTGCAAAGTTTGGGGTTTAAAACAGATATGCCTACTCAACCTTAACTAGAGTGGTGCTATTTCACCACTATAATAATGTGCTTTATATGCTTTTATCAGAGTAATCAACTTAGAAGTCAAATCCTTTACCCTAAATACTGCTTTTTATATGAGTAAACATACTTTAATATCTAATATAATTATATGTATTTTGCACCTTAAGAAATATTGCACATGGTTCATTTTTAACACACAGTGCATCTTTATATATACACATACTTGTATTTATTCATCACTTCAGTTGGAATGTTTTTATGTCTGATTTGTTTTCATGTGTTATTTCCCTATTCACTATTACCAAATTTCCTTTCCCTCAGACCCCTCCCCCTTTCCTTTCCCATTGCCCTCTTACTACCTTGTTTACCTGTATTGTCTCATTTCACACCTTTTCCTCACCCTGTTTTTGTTTCTTCTTCTTAACACCTACATTGGGATCTTTCTAATGTGTCTCAGTTTTTGAGACAAACTATTTATGTGATATATTGTTATTCTACATTTTTTAACTTCATTGCAACTGGTGCATATCATCACATGTTTTTAAAGATCAAATGCACCATTTTTTCCATATTTTTTTGATATACTTTTTTATCTCCTTTGCAGCTGGGGGTGTTACCAATGGTTCCCCCCAGTCCGGCCCGACCTTCAGCCCCTGCTCTGCCCCCATCCCCAAGCTCTACCCCTTACCTCCAACCTGCACAGCAATCTGCCATGGTGGGCACGCAACCACCGCCATGGGATCCGGGGCGGTGTTTTGGATCAGGGGGAGCATCCAGGGTAGAAGCCAGTGGTGCTGCTTGTCTGGCCATCAGGTAGCGCGCCAAGGTTTTTCCCTTTTCTCCCCCCATACATCTGAGGCGTGCAATGATGCCAAGGGACCAGAGCATACACACTACCGCACGCGCCTCATCCCAGCGTCTGCCACAGCACGTCCCTCCGGTTCTGCCCATGACCTGCCATAGCCCCCAGCCACCGCTAGAAGCTGCCAGACCACCGAGGCATCTCACCCCCCTCCCCAGAGAAGGAGAGCAGTCTTACAGATGCTCTATATTTCTCCTCCCCTGCCGACCCCCGACGACCCAGGCTCATTCCCGAATGTGGGTCGCCAGCATAGCGTGAGGTGTGGCGTCCAGCGCCTCAACCCTCAACGCCATCGGGCTGGCAATTTTTTCCATATTTTTAATAAAAGCTTGAATTCAAGTCCCTGTGTCATAAGTAGTGTTTCCTAAAAAAGGTCATGCTGTTTGGTTTTGTGGTTTTCTTTAGATCAGCATCTGTTAATGTGCTGTGCAGAAACTGAAAACAGTGAAGATTTTTCTGTCTCTATCAGTGAGCAATGACATCATTCTCATCTAGCCCACTGTCCCTGATTGACTGAAGAAGTGTTGCAGTTCCCAGTCAGAGCAGTCAGTAGAGCTAATTGTTTTCACTCAAAGTTTGTTACTAACCCAGCTGGTTTGTGTTTAAATAGATTAGCTTAAAATACATAATTCTGTTCTCATAAATAGTTGATCACTTGAGTTTCGGTGCTGAACTGAAGTGGTATGAATGAATGTCTGTGAGAAATTACCTTGTCTGTATTGCAGCTGTCAGTTCTTTTTCATCAAAATGCTGCATTGTGTTCTGGCTATATAGCACAGGGTTGTTTAATGGATATAAAATAAATCTAAAGTGTGTTAATTCATGAAAGCAGTGAGTCTTTGATGTATCATCCATAAATAGTTTCATGTGAGACCAATTTTGTTTTTATGTCAGATTGACAAATAGGTGTCTGCCACACTCCGCTATTTCCAGAATAGGTACTGTATGAACTTATAACATTCAGTTTCTTGAGGGTTTCTGTGTGAAAATACATAGTGTATGTGTATAACTAGAACTACTATATGGCATCTTGATGCCCCTGTCTCCTGCCCCTCAGTTGAGGCTGCTGCACCCTGCTTCCCTCTGTTCCCCCACCCTCACAGTCAGGGCCAATGCACCTTGTTGCCCCGTTCCTGTCTCCACAGACAGGGCTGCTGTGTTCTGCTAGGCTCTAGAGTCCCAGGGTATCTGCCTCCACAGTTGGGGGCACTGCACCATGCTCCCCAGGCCACCAAAGGTGGGGCTTTTGCTTCACCCTGCTACCCACTTCCATTGCCCCAAATGGGCAGGGCCACTGCACCACATGCACCCTGTCTCACAGTCGGGGCTATTGTTCCCTGGTGTGCCACTGTGTTCTTAACCACAGTCAAGACTTTTGTACCATGCTGTCATCTGCCACCACTGTGCCTGCTGCACCATAGAGCCTCTTGCCTCCACTATTAGGGTTGTTGCACCATGCTGTTTCCTTCCACCAGAGTCACATCCTTTGATGCACTGCCCAAAGTGCTCAGAAGAAAAAAAGAAAAATACTTTCATCTTGTGTCATAGGGCAGGGGACAGAGGGTAGCAGGGTGTGGCAGCTCTGACTGTTCAGGCAGGAGACAGGGGAGGCATCTGGGTACATCAGCTCAAACTGTGGGACAGAGTATAGCAGATACACCCATTTGGGACAACAGACATGGCAGCAGGGAGTAGCAAAGGATCTGACTCTGGTGGCAGGGGGCAACAGGGAGAAACTACCCCAACTGTGGTGGCAGGGAACAGGATGCAGCACATGCCCTGCCTTGTCTCATGGCAAGTGGCAGCATAGAGCAGCAGCCCTAACTGTTGTGGCATGGGGCTGTAAGGCACAGAGGGCCACAGCAGTCTTGACTGTGTAGACATGTGCAGGGTGCAGCAGCCTTGGATATGGTGGCACAGACAGAGGATGGCATGATGCAGATGCCTTGACCATGTGGCAGGACACAAGGGGCATCAGGGTATGGCAGCCCTGACTGTGGGGCAGGGTGTGGTGGTACAGCAACCTTGCCCAGTTGGGGCAATGGAAGTGGGCAGAAGGCACAGCAAATACCCCACCTCTTGTGGCCTGGGGCAGCATTGTGCAACAGCCCCAACTGTGAAGGCAGGGGACCAGGAACTCAAGGGCTTAGTAGAGCACAGCAGCTCTGACTGTGGAGACAGGAACAGGGGGAAACGGGGTGCATTGTCCCTAACAGTGGGGCTAGGGGACAGAGGGAAACAGGGTGCAGTAGCTTCAACTGTTTGTGCAGAAGGCAGCAGGGTGCAGCAGCCCTGACTGTGTGGAGAAGACAGTGGGCAACGGGGTGTAGCAGCCTCAAATCGGGGCAGAAAACAGCGGGCTTGTGGGGCAGGGAAAAGGGGCAGCAGAGTGCTACTGCCTTAACTGTCAGGCAGGAGAGAGGGGCATCAGGATGCCATATAGTTTTTCTAGTTATATACATACATGATGTATTTTCACACAGAAAACCTCATCTAAATTTTGTGAATTCATACATGCTCCTGAAATAGTAGTGTGGGACAGGCACCTGTTTGTCAATCTGACATAAAAACAAAATTGTTCTAACATGAACCTGTTTATGGATGATACATCAAAGACACACCACTTGTATGAAAGACCAAACTTTAAATTTATTTTATAGCCATTAAACAACCCTGTGTTATATAGCCAGAACACAATGCAGCATTTTAATGAGAAAGAACTGATGGTTACAATGCAAACAAGGTAATTTCTCACAGACATTTATTCATACCACTTCAGTTCAGCACTAAAACTCAAATGATCAACTATTTATGAGAACAGAATTATAGATTTTAAGCTAATCTATTTAAACACAAACCAGCTAGGTTAGTAAAACACTTTGAATGAGAACAATGTGCTCTACTGACTGCTCTGACTGGGAACTGTAACAGCTTCTTCAGTCAGTCAGGGACTTAATTGCTGAAGTAGCAGGCTAGACAAGAATGGTGCCATCACTCACTGATAGGGACAGAAAACTCTTCACTGTTTTCAGTTTCTGCAGAGCATAGAAACATAGACTTTGATAGCAGATAAGTACCGCTTGGCCCACCTAGTCTGCCTATTTCCGTATCTATTGGATAAGCTGCAGATCCCAGTTAACCAACAGCCTACTTCTTCCTACCCCCACCAGAATTGCCTTATATCTGTCCCATGCATTCTTGAATTCCCCCACGGTTTTTGACCCCATAACCTCTTCAGGAAGGCTGTTCCATGCAACCACCACCCTCTCCATGAAAGAATACTTCCTCACGTTGCCCCTGAACCTTCCCCCCTCCATCTTCAAATTGTGCCCCCTTGTGCTTGCACATCTCTTTTTCTGAAAGATGCCACCCTCTTGAACTTTGTTGATTCCCTTGAGGTACTTGAAAGTTTCTATCATGTCCCCCCTCTCCCTCCTTTCCTCAAGAGTATACATATTAAGCTCCTTTAGTCTCTCTTTATATAGCTTCTGGTGCAGACCCTGCACCATTTTAGTTGCCCTCCTCTGGACTGCCTCCATCCTGTCTATGTCCTTGTGGAGATGGGGTCTCTAGAATTGCATGCAGTACTCCAGTTGGGGTCTCACCAACTGTCTGTACAGAGGGATAACAACTTCCTGTTTCCTACTGGTGATGCCTCTCTCTATGCATCCCAACATCCTCCCAGCCCTCCTTACTGCCTTCTCACATTGCTTTCTTACTTACCTTTAGATCATCTGATATAACTACCCCCAGGTCCCTTTCCATTTTTGTTGCTGTTAATACCCCCCCCCCCATTGTGTACTCTTCCCCTGGGTTTTTGTTTCTCAGGTGAATTACTTTGTGCTTCTTTGCATTGAATATAATCTGCCATGCTTTTAACCATTCCTCCAACCTTGCCAAGTCCCTTCTCATTATTTCCACCACCGTTGTGTAACAATCCTGTTGCATATCTTTGTGTCATCTGCAAAGAGGCATACTTTTCCTTCAGTCCCTCTGCAACGTCCCTTATAAAGACATTAAAAAGGACTGGACCCAGTACTGAACCCTGCAGTACCACACTAGTAACCCCCCTTTCTTTGGAGTGGACTCCATTTATTATTATTCTCTGTGTCCTGTTGTCCAGCCATTTTTTACCCAGGCTACCACCCTGGGACACACTCCCAGGCTGGCTAATTTGTTTATTAATCTTTTGTGTGGGACTGTGCCAAATGCCTTGCTAAAGTCTAGGTAGGCCATGTCCACAGCCCCTCCCTGGTCTACCACTTTGGTCACCCAGTCAAAGTAATCTATTAGATTTGTCTGACATGACCTTCCTGCTGTGAATCCATGCTGCCTTGGGTCCTGTGCCCTACTGGCCTCTAGGTACTCAACAATTCTTTCTTTCAGAAATGATTCCATCATTTTCACTACCACTGAGGTCAAGCTAACTGGTCTATAGTTTCCTGCCTCTTCTTTGCTTCCACTTCTGTGAAGGGGAATCACATCCACCCTCCTCCAGTCCTTAGGAACCATACCATCCTCCCATGATTTGTTAAAAAGGGTAGTCAGAGGTATCACTAGTTCTCCCCTTAGTTCTTTTAGAATTCTGAGCTGAATCCCGTCAGGCCCCATTGCTTTGTTCACCTTCATTTTTTTGGAGTTCTTTCTGTGAAAGGACTGGTATTGACCCCAGACTGCTTCTACTGATTGGATTAGGTACCTCCCCCTTCCTCTTCTTTTGTGAATACTGAGCAGAAGTATTCATTCAGTATCCCTACTTTTTCACTGTCCCTCTCTGCCCACCCATGCTCCCCTTTATTAAGCCTCACTATCCCTCCATTGGTCTTTCTTCACTTCCTAATGTACCTATAAAAGGTTTTATCACCCTTCTTAACCGAGTTGGCTTTCTTTTCCTCAGTTTGGGCCTTTGCTATTCAGACTGCCTTCTTCGCTTCCTTCTGCTTTAACTGGTACAGTTCTTGTCCTGCTCCTTCTGAGTTTCCTTATATTTCCTGAATGCTATATTTTTCTCCCTAACCTTCCTCACCACCTCTTTTGAGAACCATAGTGTTTTTTTTCTTTTGTTTTGATTTGTTTATTTGCTGTACACAAAGGGTTGTTGCCTCTGTGATGGCAGTTTTAATGTTTCCCCATTGTTCCTCCACCTCTCATTTTTGCCTGTTTGCTAGTGCTTATCTGAGACACTCTGCCATTTTGACAAAGTCAGCCCTCCTAAAGTACACTACCCTTACTTTTGTATGGCTTGACTTTGCAGCTGTTTTAATTGTGAACCACACTGGTGGCTACTTGTTCCCAGATAGCTAACCACTTCTAGATCTGAGATCCTCTCGCCATCACCGTTTGAGAGCACCGGGTCTAAGATTGCTCCCTCCCAAGAGGATTCCAACACTAGCTGTCTGATGCATAGCCCCTGTAGGGCATCGAGAATGAGCCTGCTCTTGGATGTAGTTGTAGCAAAGGTGCTCCGGTTAACATCTGGCATATTCAGGTCTCCCATCAACAATATCTCCCTGTTTTCTGCCATCCTAAAGATGACTTCTATCATTTCCTTGTCCATTTCCTCCTCCTGAGACAGGGGTCTGAATACAAACCCCTTGCAGATTGTGGTACCATTTCCGGTCTCCAGGGTGATCCACAGTGCCTCCTTTCCTCCCTGTTTACCCATTAGTTCCATTGCTTTGATCCCTTCCCTTACATAGAGAGCTACTCCTCGTCCTCCTCTTCTACCCTCCCTGTCCCTCCTGTAGATTGTGTACCCTGGTATGTTGAAACCCCAGTCATGGTTCTCTGTGTACCATGTTTGTGTGACTGCCACGATATCCAGGGATCCCTCTTCCATCAAGGCCACCAGTTCAGGGAGCTTCTTACCTAGACTACAGGCATTGGTACTCATTTCCCTCCATTTTTTGATGGCCTTACAGCTTTTTGCCCCATCCCTGTCCTTACTGCCTTTGCCTTTTTCTCTATTTACTCCTGCCCTTCTCCCTATCAACTTCTCTATCTTGGTGTTTACCTTACTAACTACCCTGATTTTCTGGGTTGGGGCTAGGATTTCCCTGCTCCTTTTCAGTGCCTCCCCTCTTGGCTAGTTTAAATGCTTGCCAATGAAGCATTTAAACCTATCACCTAGGATCCTGGTTCCCCTCCTGGACAGATGCAGACCACTGCACCAGTATCAGCCTGCATCCCTCCAGGTGGACCCCAGTCCCCAATGAAGCCACAACCCTGAGCTCTGCACCAGTTTTTCAACCACTGATTGAATCCCATGGTGCGGAGCACCCTAGACTCACCCATGCCATAGACAGGCAGCACCTCCAAGAAGATTAGTGTGCATACTACTTGTCTAAGGCCCCTCCCCAACTCCACAAACTCTTCCTGCACTGCTCTAATCCCTTTCCCAGCCAGGTCATTTGTCCCTAGGTGGACAATGACATCCAACTCCCTCCTCTGTGCAGCTGCTCCTGCAATCCTGAGGATTTGCTCCCTGGCCCTCCAAGCCATGGCACCAGGCAGGCACCTTACTTCCCTCTCCCACCCTCCCCAGTTCTACCTTCCTAACATGGGTGTAAGCAGGCATAATCCAAGCACTCCATGGTGTGCAATTTTATTTAAGGGGGGGGTAGCAATTAGGCTCTAAACTGCTTCCCTTTTCCATGAAAACTAACCAAGAAAATACTGAACCTTTCTGTAATTTTATTAATTGGAGTCGAAACTAGAAGGACTGCTCACTAATACTCTCTTTGCATCCCAAGAGCAATACAACTTTACAGTCTCTTGGCTGGTATGTGGGTGTCTTAAGGAACAATGCATGGCATTTGTAATTACACATGCATGGCAACAACCACTGTCATGAGATACAAAAGTTGCATTTATTGTGCCAAATGAGGCAACAAACACGGTCCTGGTGTAAATTTGTATATTGTCTGACTACACGGGGGGGGGTAGCTCACCCTAACAAGGGGGGGTAGCAGTGAGTCCACTTGGTGTGCAGATCCAAAATCTCTGGCTACACCCCTGCTTCCTAACAATGGAGTCTCTCACCAGGAGTTGTTTCCTTCCCCCTGTGTGGTCCCATGCCACCCTCCTGTGGGTCTCCTTTGTGGACGTTCCCAGCATCCTCCTTGGTCTCCACTGAGTGTGCCTCCATAGAGGAACCACACTCTGCCAGAATGGCATATGAATTGTGGAGAGGTACAACTGGAGGGATGCACCTCTGTTCCCCCACCCTCGCCCTCCTTGAGCCCACTGTGGTCCAACTACTCCTCTTTCTTGGCAACCTGTGTGGCAGATGCAGTGGCCCTGGTTGTCCCTGGGTGGGACAGGAGGTCCCCTGTGTCATGGCCAACTCAGTCTGGAGATGAGCAACCTCCTCCCTCAGCCCAGAGAGGTGCCTGCAGATGGGACAACATGGCACCCTCAATTGAATGGTTAGTTACAAAGTTATTAAAGTGCAAAGTTTGGGGTTTAACACAGAAATGTCTACTCAACCCTAACTATAGTGGCACTGCTGCACCAATATAACAATGCGCTTGATATGCTTTTATCAGAGTATTCCACTTCAAATCCTTATAATAATTTTTGATCAAACCAGTGAAAGGCACCACTCTTGGCAAGCCCTGTGAACCGCTAAAATTTCAGACCAATATTCCAAACAATATGGGCACTAGACGATGACAAAACAACAGCAAAAAAAAAAACAATTTTTGCTTTACATTTCTCACGATCCAGATCTCACAAAGCACAAATTCGACCGGAACAACACTTGGCACATCAAGAGATCTTGTTCCCGAATCTGTGCAAGCAATCTTCTGTTTCAAATCCATTGAATGGTTGCAAAATTATTAAAGTGCAACGTTTGGGATTTAACATAGAAATGCCTACTCAACCCTAACTATAGTGGTATTGCTGCACCACTATAATAATGCGCTTAATATGCTTTTATCAGAATATTCGACTTAGAAATTAAATCCTTTACCGTAAATGTTGCTTTCTATATGAGTAGATATGCTTTACTATCTAATAGAATTCTATGTATGTTGCACCTTAAGAAATATTGCACATGGTTCGTTTTTAACATACATTGCATCTTTATATACACATATTTGTATTTATACATCACTTCAGTTGGAATGTTTTTATGTCTGATTTGTTTTCATATATCATTTCCCTATTAACTATTACCATATTCCCTTTCCCGCCATCCTCTCCACACTTTCCTTTCCTGTTGCCCTCTTACTGCCTTGTTTACCTGTATTGTCTCATTCCCCCCTTTTCCTCACCCTGTTCTTGTTTCTTCTTAACACCTACATTGGGGTCTTTCTAATGTGTCTTAGTTTTTAAGACAAGCTGTTTATGTGACATGTAGTTATTCTACATTTTTTAACTTAATTGAAATTGGTGCTTATCACCACGTTATTTATTTTGTGTTCCTGTCAATTCTTTACACAATGGGTGGGATATTCAGACTGCGCCAAAAAAATGCGCAATAGCAGGAGTTGGCACAAGTGCAGTGCGCCCCTGCACAACATGTGCGATATTCAAACAAAGCACAGGCCAAAGTGCACTTGCACAACACAGCTGAATATCACGCCAACTACGCCATGGCGCAATCAGGGATGCACAGTGGAGCAGGGCCCATGTGAAGTAGCACAATCAGGGATGCACAGTGGAGCAGTGCCGATGCGCAGTAGCACAACCAGTGATGCGCAGGGACAGGGATAGGATGCAGGGGTGCACCACCCATGGAAGCCATGGGCGGAGGAGCATGCAGCAGGCCAAACAGACCCACCCCCTCCCAGGCACCCCTTGAACTGCACAACCAGAGGTGAGCTGGATGGACCACCAGCCTATGAACACCAGCATTGAATCAACAGCTGGGGCACAGTGCCCCACCACACCCCCCCAGGCAAGCAGTGACTGCAACACAAGGAGGTCCAGCCCCCCAGTGCCACCCCTTCCCACCAATGCAGAGCACACCCTGTACAGTGGTCCCTAGACACCTGGCCCAGAAGCAGTGCCCAACAGTGCATGGCACCAAATGCATGCCACCACCAACACCATGACAATGCAACCCTGTGCACCATGGAGTCATGCATGGCAGCCCCACTGTGAGCACCCTGCAGTGGGTGACACCAGCCACTGATGCAACAACTGCATACACGGTGCCCCTCTGCATGGTCCCCCATGGCACAGCAGAGAGGTCGACCCTGTGTCAGTACCCGAGGGACCCTGCCATGCAACAAGGCATGCCCTGGACACCACCACCAGCAGGACAGCACCCTGCACACCCACCCATGCACACACCCTGTCCCAGTACTGGCCCCAAACAGCACAGCTGCCCACTGTGGGGCATAGAGGCATGTGCCACACAGGATGTGACACAGGACATGGACAAACCCCCACCCTGTCCCGGGGGTAACCCGACACAGGGCCACAAAATTGGGGCAACAGATGTTGCTGGTGTGTGTCCACAGATGCCATGTACCCACAGCCTGCACCCCACCATGGCACAGGTGAACTAGCCATCTGGCACATGCACCATGAAGCCATCTGCCGCCAGCATGCGGCCGGAGCACAAGTGACAGACAGTAGAACACAGACACCACAACAGATACCAGCAACAGCATGGAGGGGGGACAACAACAACATAGCCCACAGTGTCATCTGAGGCAGACGTGCAACATACTGGTGACAGGACGCAAGTCGCCATGGCGCCGTGCCCAGAGGGTGGCTGGCATGGACAGCCACCAATGACACGTCAGCAGACCGTGCGTACCACAGACATGCAAGGAGCCCAGCTGCATGGACCATGGACAGACTGACAGGGACATTAGGGACACAGTGCATGCACCAGGGACCACTGCACACAGGCATCTAGTGCACAGGGAACAACACACATACCACAGACAGGGACCGAGTCCCCCACCCACACCATTAGTGGGGCCCTGCTGGACACACACATGCCCAAGCCTGCACCATCCCAGACACCATGCACACCACTGCAGCAAAGCACCATATGCCCACTGTAAATCAGAGACCACCACAGTTGTCATATCAAACAAGAATGTATTGCAAAGGTAAACAGTACAAACAACTAAACAAACAAAACTATGTACAAAGTGGGGGGAAAGTGCCACAAACCAGGTGGGGGTGGGTATTGGGCAGGGGGTACATCAGGGAGTGGGACAAAGGGGTGTGAGAGACAGTCCAGGGGGAAAAGCACATCACGTGTGATGCAGGCCCTACTGATGGCCCCTCTCTTCACTCCGGTCCCTGTGGTGCTACCTGTGCCTCCTATGTCCATCATGCTCCATTCCCTGTAGCAGCTCCAGAGTAGCCCAGGTCACCTGTAGTAGCTTCTGTATGTGCCACTCCAGGGCAGTCCAGCATTGTCCACCTAGGACAAGGGAGCAGAGTCAGTACACAAGACTGGCCAGACCCCTGCAGCCCACTCAGTGTGCATGGCATACAGCCGTGGGCCAAGCCCCTGTGATGGCATGCGACCACTCACAGTGTCTGCACCCACAAGACCCACCTACTCAGGCACCCATAGCCATGCAGAACATTGCACACACCCACCTTCAATGTTCTGCACAACACTAACGTGGCTGTACAGTGACATGGCTATGCAGTGCGAAGGCAGTGGCACAGCCATGGACCCAGTGCATGCACAGCCCACCTGCGACACCCACCCACACATGCAGTGCCACAGGACAGTGCTGAGTGCACCGTGTGGCGTGCACAGCAGTGGGGCCCAGTGCAGTGGCCATGCCCCACCACCAGCCCTGCAACCCACCATGCACAAATGTAAGGGGAAACACGGCACTCACCTGCATCCTGGTCAACAGGGCACTGCTGACCCATGGCACCACCAATGTTCCCCGACTGCAAGCCATGACTCCCACTCTGGCCTACTGTCCCTGTCCTCAGGCCAAATGGGCCCTACAGTGATCCTCCTAGCCTAAGGTGCAAACATGGATAGGGAAACATCAGTACAGGTCAATATCACAGCCCCCCCTTGCTGTGTGCATGCCCACACAGCCCAGCCATGATGCACCCCCACCACCACCACCCCCACAGGATGGCCACCACCGCCCGTGGCATGACCTGATGCACACCGTGATACCTGGACAGACAGACACTACCAGTGATGGGATGGAGCACCTACCTGGCCATGGCACGGTGCCCTGCCGGCGTGTGCCTGCAGTCACCCCAGGTGGTCAGGGTCCCACTGCTGGAGGTCTCCATAGCGGTGGCAACACTGCTTTGCTGATCTTCTGTTCCCTGTCACCTCCTCCAGGCCCTCTGTGACTTCCTGCCACACCGCAGTCCATGGCCTCTGGAGGGGTTCCTGTCCAAAGAGGGCACAAGCATGTGGCTCCACCAAGGCCACCAAGTTTGCCAATTTGATGGCACTCCAGACCAGCGTTCTGGTCCTAGGCATGGTGCTGTCTCAAACGGCATCAAAATGGCACTCTGTAGTGCACGTGTGGAGGCTGCGTGGTACTGCACTGCCAGTCCCTACCGCACTGTCACCAGACTGCGCAATAGAGGTGCAGCCATGCGGATGCATGGCACCTAGGGGGAAAAGGTCGACCACAGGGTCAAGGGTCTGTCCACGCATGGAGCACCACAGCACTGTCAGGGTGCCCTGCGTGTAGCGTGGGAGGGTGCATGTGTGTGACACCCTGCAGTGGCCTACCATGCAGTGGCACCATGGCTCCCATGGCGCACCATGGCACTAGTGCCCCACGGGCATACAGTGCACTACCACCACAGGCACAGTGGTGGCCATGCTCTGCACTTCCTCCCACACACAGCACATCAGCTGTGCCAGATGCGTCAGCAACAGCACCCAGGGCATGCTCCGTGCGGTGCCGATTGCGCACGTCACAGTGCTGCACCATAGCCTGAGCACACTCACCAACATTGCGCAAGGTGCAACAGCATGATATTCAGCCAGGTTATGCAAGTTAGCTCATTAGCCATTCCATGGCGCATCCACCGCATTAGCATCCACTTACAGTTGTGCCTGCCCTCATTTGCATGCGTTGCGCTATGTAAATGTGACCTGGGGCTGCAGAAGTCATGGTTCAGTATTGCAGTCCTTTGTGGTAGGTTGCATGCAGTTGGGATGTGGGGGCTTTGGTTTGGGAGGGCTGTATGGGACTGCACAGTCCAGGGCAACACCTGTCATTCCCACAGGTGTGAGTATGACCCAGCATGAGGAAGAGGAGGAACAGGGAAGATGGAAAAGGAGGAGGTACAACTTCACCAGGGCTGAATCTGATGCCCTGTTTGAGGCATATCTGGACAGGGAACAGCTGCTTAGTGGACAGCAGGGAATGCCACAGGCCCGTGCTGCAGTGTGGGGTGAGGTGGCGTGTGCCTTGAACCAGCAGGACAGCCACCAGCAGTCCATGCAGGAGTGCAAAAAGAAGGTAGGCATGGACAGGAGGCAGATCAAGGACAAGGTGGCTGCCATCAGGGAGGCACATGCTGCCATCGGTGGGGGCCAGACGGATGTACCCTGCCTGACGCCACAGGAGGAGTGGTGGCCTGCTGCATGTGGCCATTGAGGGCATTCCTGGTGGTGGCTTCCAGATGGGTGGCAGCCCATCACTGCATGGTAGGTGCTGTGCTGTCAGTGTGTGGGTGGTGGAGGGCATACCACAGGGCAAGGCATAACCACTAATGCTACTGTGTTCCTTTACAGCTCCTGAGCATGTACATGGGGCAGCGGTGGTGGCTGTGTCCACTGAGGGGGAGGCTCAGGACACAGAGGATTGCCCATCCACCTCCACAGGTGTCCAAGGGACCAGCCAAGCGCATACCTGCACGTCTGTCCAGACTGATGTGGGTGGTGCGGGTGCGGACAAGGCCTTGCTTGTGTCCCAGTGTGACATCACCCCCAGTATCAAGTGTGCTGGGCCACAGATTGTGGCCGGATCCAGCACCGATGATGATGGGCCGCACGTCCCAGACAGTGATACTTTTGGGACACAGGATGGTCCCACAGCAGGCAACCGCACGGGCGATACAGTGGGTGATGCTGCTGTGGCTGTCTGTGTAACAACCCAGTCCCAGCCTGTGTCTGTGTGCCCCAGTGGGGCAGCACTGGTGTGCGTCCAGGGCGGTGGGGCTGTTGCAGCTGCTGCAGCAGCGCCAGTAGACCCTGGTGATCAGCAGCCAGAGAGGCAGCTCCAGCAGTCGGCCAATGGCAACAGGGGGACAGTGTCGGGGGCAGTGGCAGTTCACTGCATGTGGACATCCTCCAGCATGGCTCTGGTGTGCAGTGACCAATGTCATGGGGTGCTGGTCAGCAGGACCAGGAACACCATGAGGGACAGCATGCTGGACCAGCAGATGACCCCTTGGACGACCACAGCCATCTTCTCCAGGCCTCAGTTGATCAGCAGATGTGGCTTGTGACAGCAGAGGATGCACTCAGTGCGGTTCTGTGCCAGGCAAACGCGTGGTGCAGCAGGGACCATGGCTTGCTCCTGGCAGAGTTGGCCTGGCAGCGGGCAGATGTGACCGCTGCCATTGACAGCCAGACCACTGCAATGACAACTGTCATGGCTACACTAGCCACCCAGTCTGGTGCCCAGCCACTGCAGACACCGCACAGTGTCATGTCCACCCCCCTGTTCCCGACATTGTGTGACACCTGCTATGTCGACACCGGGTTCGGCTGTGGGCATAATGAGCACGCCTGGTACGGGCATGTTCGGTGGGCTGCAGACCCCTACACGAACATGGTCGCATTCACACATCACCCCTGGGGGCCTGTCGGTGCCACCCCATGAGGCCACTGGTCAGCCTGTCACGGCTGGCAGGTCTCAGCGGGGCTACCCATGCATCCGTGGCAGACATAGTACTGTGCCACATGACTGACCTGTCTCCAACCATGGCCACTGTCTGCTGCTGCCTTGTGTGCACTGTGGTGTGCATTGTGCGATGCACAGGTAGGGTACCCAGCCCTGCACACACACGGTCCCTGTGCACACCCTCCTGTCTGCTGGCCACTGTGGCATGTGCATGATGATGCCTGCATAGTGCTGTCCGCCACTGTGCAATGGTGCCCAGCATCTGAGGCATGCACAGTGACAGCCACAGGGCATGGTCGTGTGTGGGCCTGTGAGGGTGTGGGGTGGCTGTTGGGGTGGGTGTGCCGTTTGCCCATTGGGCATGTGTTGTAGTGTGTATGCATGTGTGTGCACATGTTGTGTTCAGCCCTTCCCATCCCTGCTGCAGAGTGCGGTCCCCCACTCAGACCCATTCCCTTACCGCTGTCTGCCCCGGTAACCAGCCCTGCTTGTCTGTGAGCTTTGCCCTTGCCCTTGGTGGCTGCACATGGCCCAGTGACCTACCTGTGTTGTCTGAAGTGCTCCTTTGCTGTGGTGTAAAGGTGCTGCCATGCCATCCAGAACAGCCAGGGGTCTCGTCGCCCAGGGGGTGGCTGCCCTACACCTGCTGGACCGGCGTCCTCATCATCCCCACCGCTGTCCCCCTCTTCAACCTCTACAGCTATCCCACAGTTGGTGGCCATGTTGTGTAGGATGCAGCAGGCCAGGAATAGCCCACAGGCCTTCAAGGGGCTGTACTGTAGGGCACCGCCTGATGTGTCCAGGCACCGGAACTGTGCTTTCAGCTGCCCGAACACACGCTCGATGACATTCCATGTTGTGGCGTGTGCTGTATTGTACCGTAGCTGAGATGGGGTCATAGGGCACCAGTATGGTGTGAGCAGGCAGGGCTATAGTGGGTAATCACTGTCACCTGTGTGTAGAGGGGAGACATTAGCATGGTGGACTGTGTCGCTGTGCCATGGGCCATCATGGCCGGTACCCATGGCATCTCTGACAATGCACCCCCCCACATCTGCTCACGTCATCCTGCATAATATGCATACTCACCTACTAGATGGCCGGTGGAGATGTCCCCACTTTCAAACCTGTGGCACAGTGCAGACTGGTGCGAGATGAAGTCATTGTGTGCTCCCCCAGGGTGCGTGTCACAGACATTGGTTATGCGCCCCTAGCATCGCACACCACCTGGCAGTTTATGCTCTGGTTGCCCTTGCAGTTTATGTATGCTGCACCCTCCAGGCCAGGTGACATGCAGATGCCTACATGGGTGCAGTCAATGGCCCTGAGCACACCAGGCAACCGTGCTACCTTGTGGAACTCCTGTATGTGTGCTGTGCACTCCGCCTGTGTGCTGGGGAAATGGATGTACTCTGCAGCATGTGGCAGCAGTGTGCTGAGGAATTGTGTGAGTAGGCATGACACGGCCGACTGAGTTATGCCTGTCATGTCCCCTGTTGGTCTCTGGAAGGTGCCCGTGGCGAGCAGGCACATGACGGCTGTGACCTTTGTTTCCACTGACAATGCATGGCTCCGTCGTGTGGGTGCCTACATCTCTTCACTGCACAGCTCCCAGAGCTGCCTCAGAATCACCCAGTTCAGGCAGTACTGGCCCACAATCTCTGTGTCAGAGTACTGTTCGAAGCTGGTGTGGACTTGGCACTGTCTGTTCTGGGTGTACCACCAACAGGCCCTTCCATGGCCATGCCTCCCTGCTGCCTGCCTTCTCACACCCCTCATTACCACCTCCATCTGGAAGGTGGCACTGGCCATGTCCCTGGCTGGTGTTCCCCTCCTAGTGGCTGTTCTCCTGTTCCCCCTGCTCTCTGTTCCTGGTGCTTCCCCTGCACCGGGTTCACCTCCGGCTGTTTGCCTGTGACTGTCCTGCCTCTTGCCACTGCCCTCAGTCCACTGTGGCACTCTCACAACATTTTTCAAACACTGGTACAGGCACACCCACTCCTACCCTCACTCTGGCACACTTCTGGTGGGCCCTGTCCTACTCCTGGCCACTCCTGCACCTTGCTTCCTGTCTTTCCTCCATGGCACTCTGTCTCTGCTCTCCCACCTGTGGCTTCCCTGTGGCACGTTCTTCCTCCCCTCTCTTGCTCCCTTTTATTTTGGCACATTTCTGCTGTCACGCAACTTCCTCTTGTTCCACTATTGCGCACATCGCATGCTGTTGAATATCGCACTGTGCATGTTATTCATGGTTCCACTCCCTGCAGTTGCACATGCATTCATTACTGTTGCACTCTGGCTCATTGCTTATTGCACTGCGCAGCCGGCTCCCACTGAATATCGCACAATGGTGCATTTCCGCACTTGCACTGACGCATCCCTGTAACGCATGGCGCATCCACTCTGAATATCCCACCCACTGTATACATACAGGTAGTTCATGTCACCAATATAAGAGGTTTATATTTATATAAAATGTATACATTACTTCATTGTAATAATGTCCATTAGTGCTAGTTCATTAGGTTGGTGCGTTTAAAATAAAGGTTGGTTTTAGGTGACATCAGTCTTGACAAAACACAGGAGGCTTAAAAATGTTTCACTCTTGGGGGAATGTCACAGCTCACTACTATTGTTATCAAATAAATACTTCAGCCAGCAACACTGCTAGAGTGACTTCTTTGTGCTGTCTGGGACTAAGAAGCTGAGCATTCCCGTGAAAGCAGGTCTTCCATGCTTTTTTGCTTTTGGCACCAGTGCTCTGTGCCTTAGCCGCCTGTGAGAGAGGCTGTGTTGTCTGAAATTTGGTAGGCATGGCATCAGTGACAGGACTTTTGAATCTCCAAAACTTTGTGACAACTGGTTCATGGAGGCAACGTTACAGAGTGCAAAAATGCTAACATTCACCAAAATTTAGTTTTCTTTTTCTTGTACTCACCTGTAATTGAAAAACAGTTTTGTTTTGAAATCTGAAACTTACAGGTTTGATAGAAACTGGCTCAAGGAACACACTTTCACAAGATGCAAGTTTTAACTTCTACAGTTTTTTAAATATAAGTTAAAAACTGTGCTATTTTCTGAGCATGCTCGGTTCTAAAAATGAGCATTCCAAGGATAGCTGGATTTTCTCATTAGCAGGATGATCGAAAGTGTCTTCTTTCACACTGATTTTGTCAGCTGCAACTGATGAAAGCAGCATGAAAGAAATCACTTTCGATCACACTAATTGCTCTCACTCTCTTTACTATGCATGTGGTGGGTGCTAGCCCATTGCCGGTATCTCCCCTTTCTCCCAAGCTCTTCAGAAGGTAGTGGTCAAGAGGAAGGTATCATCTCCTAGGAGGGTCATTAGTGGGGTCCCACAAGGGTTGGTGCTTGGTCCACTCCTGTTTAATGCTTACATCTCAGACATCAGGGATGATATCAGAAGTGAGATAATCCTCTTTGTCAATGACTCAAAGTTGTGGGTGGTGGTGGATGGGGAGGAGGGTGGAAGAGCCCTACAGGGGGACCTGGAGACTCTGGAGAGGTGGTCATGCACCTGTTGAATGCCAAGAATTGCAGTGTTCTGCACTTGGGGCTTAGGAACCCAGCTCATAAGTACTTTTTGGGTGGGGAGAAACTGCAGGTTTCGGGAGGGCAAAAGGATCTTGGGGTGGTTGTGGATGCCAAAATGAATAACTCTGAGCAGTGTGGGAGGGCTGCGGCTAAAGCAAATAAAATGCTTGGGTGCATCGCCAGGGGGATAACCTTGAGGAGATGGGAGGTGCTTCTCCATCTGTATAACTGCCTGGTTAGACTGCACCTAGAGTACTGCATGCAGTTTTGGCACCCGTACTTGAAAAAGAACATTGCACTTCCTGAGAGGGTCCAGAGTAGGGCAACCAGAATGATACAGGGTCTGGAGGAAAGATCCTATGAGAAGAGACTTGAGGAGCTCAACTTGTACTCCCTGGAGGAGAGGTGGGACAGAGAGGATATGATCAAGATCTTTAAATATCTAAAGGGAGTAAATAAGGTCAGCCTAAATAGGGTGTTCCAGCTAAGGGAGGAGGAGCCACCAAGGAGCACTCCATGAGGCTGGTTGGTGGGAGGCTCAGGGGGAGATTTGGAGATGCTACTTCACCAAGAGGGTGATGGACCCCTGGAACACACTGCCTGCAGAACTGGTGGCTGTTAATACAGTGGAGGGATTCAAGAGAGGCTGGGGTGGGTATAAGGGGAAGGTAAAGCTGAGTAATACCAGACCTGGAGGTGTAACTCCAATGGCGGATGGGGTTGGGGGGGATTTACAGGGGAGGCGAGGAGGGCAGCAATGGTGTCCTGACCAGGTGTTGATATTTGAGCAGACTCGATAGACCAGTAGGCCTACTCTGCTTGCATCTTAGTATGTTAAAATGGCTGGAGCATGCACAATCCTGTCAGCTGGTACCCACCTTCCTAACCCACTGTCTGAATTTATTAAAAATGTCCAGTGTGTGCCCAGTAATGCCAGCTGCTATCCACCTTCCCTTCTGACACTGTTGTGTTTACAACGGTTGGTGCCCAATCCCACCGCTGTGTACATAAATAATGTTCCAACATTAGGGTGCCCAAGCTCCAGTGCTGGCCTACAGTCTGCTCCCCAAATATTGAGCAGTACCAAGGTGCCCACCTCTGGGCTGCCACATTTGAACACACACATCTTCTATGTATCCATTCCTCCCATATGTAGTGACTTCGGAATGCCCACCACTGGTGTTGCCAGACAGCCCAGTTTACCTGTAACACAGACTACCTTATGTTGTTTATTCCTTTTCTTCTGTTTTTTGTTAACTCCTGAAACAAAGAAACATGTCCAACTATGTATTTTGTGGACTTTCCCCAACTCAACCCACTCAACTCCCATTTAATACCCATCACCCCCATCCCAACCCTCACCTAGAAATGGTCCACCACTGCTCTGTGAAAAAACATGTCCTTCTCCTTCAATGCTGACCAGAACTGAAGAAACAGGGTAAGGGTGGTCAATATATTTTCAATGTGTTTGAATTTTTACTCATAACTTGGTCATTTTTAAATATTTTTTTTAGCAAATTCTCAACATGGCCTTTTTCAGACCCTACCTCATGAATGTAAGTGAAACTTTTCAACTCTCTCCAGAAAGGAGATTTTGCCATCACTGTGCAAAATCACTTTTTAGGTGGGATATGAAAAATTCCACCTACCAGGTTCATGATGTTGGGTCATAAAAAGGCTACTGTATGTTGAAAATGTAGGGTCAAAATATTAAAAAGCAACAAAATTATGAAGAAATCTTGAAATGTTTCAAATTTTACTCATAACTTTTGTAATTTTCAATATTTTTACCCCAGATTTTAGCATAGCTATTTTCTCACACCACCTCATGAACATGACAGGTGAGTTTTTTTCAGATCCTGCCCAAATCATGTTTTCGCTCTTGTGGCCCAAAATGACATTACGGCCAGCATTTTATAAATGACACCTGTCATGTTCAGAAGTGGGGTCATAAAAATACTATGTTGAAAATTTGTGTCAGACTGTAACAAAAAAAAAGGTTATCTGTTGGCCCACTGAGTAGAACAATGGGGATCCATGCTGGTTAGCTGAGTTCAGGGGCAAACCTGGTGAGCCAGCTGAATAGGCCAAGGCTGGGAGGATCGTGCTGATGTGAATTACCACTCCCAGCCTGGGGAAGAATAGTGCAGTGTTGGCTGCATGGGCAATAAGTACCAATAAAGTGAAGGGAACTCTTCTATTGGCATAGGACCCAGAGGACCCTGCACCTCTGCATCCATAGCTGCACAGAAGTACAGGGCCCAGAGGGCCCTACACGTCTGCAGGCACATTTATTTATTTATTTATTTGAATTTTGGTAACCAGGTGGGCCCACTGAGACAGTGCATTCCCTTTTTTAGGGGTGACCCGGGAACAAACAGACAAGTGTGTACATACAATAATGGTTACATGCTAATACAGAAACAGAGTACAGTGCTTACAGAATGAAGAAGAGCAGGGTTGACAAGGACATCTTCAACATATGCAGAGAACACCAGTTTAACAAACAGTGCAACAGTAGTTCAAGATATTACAATACAGTTAGATAAGGTAACGCACGTAGATGAATGAATCACATATCTGGACTGAGTAGTATGGTATGGGCTGTACACCCATTAGCTCATGCTGTGAACCAATGGGCATGCAGCCCTACCGAGCTGTCAGTCGGTGGGCAGCGGGGTGGCAGGTGGGTGGGGTGCTGCCACCCACTGGCTGACGGGAGAGTGGAGTGGGGCGGTGGGGCTCAGTGAGCGGGTGGGGGGGTAAACTAGACCACCAGGGTAGATGGGGTATTTGATGCGGTACTGATGCCCATGATGGGGCAGCGATCGGTCCACTGGACCACCAGGGATATTGGACTTTGGGAGGTTCGATTACAGATGCCCACCATGGGGCATGAGGGGGTGCCGCCACGTGCAGCAGGAACTCGGGTGGCTACCCACAGGTGGCAGCTGCTGTGTTGCTCCCTGCAATGCGGCAGCTCACCTGTGGGTGGCCATCACTTGTTCCTTTTTTTCCTGGTGTAACTTTGTGCAGGTGCAGGTAGGGGTTGCACATGCATGACTCTACACATCCCAGGCTGAATACTGGGCTGTGCAGGTTATACATGGGCATGCCCCCCCCCCCATGTGTGCCTGCATTCATTACTGAAGTGCTCTGGCGCATCGGGATTTGTGCAGCGCACTTTTCCCTTTTGAATATCTGAGCCATTGTGTTTTGCTAAAGAATATACTTTCGTATTGAAATGTAATTATTTGACAATACTTTGCAGACTTCTCAAAAACTTCTGATGTATTAATATTGAAGAAGTGACAATTATAAAGTCACAAAACATCTAAGAATTTCAGTAGTGAAACTTGATGTACAAGTCAAAATTTCTGATAAGCAGAGAGACAGAGAGAGAGAGAGAGAGAGACTACCAAGTTTTAGCTTTGATTAAAGAGCAGCTGATACCTTCAGGAGAACTTTAACAAAACATAATATTTAGACACAGTTCAGCTTGTTTTTCACATTATTTCTGTATTCCTCCTCCCCATTATTTATTACTGAGGTTATTTGCATTAAAACAGGATCTTTACTCCTGAAGAAGTAATCTATTCCTGTTGTTTTCTTCCTACCTGAGGGCACAATGTACTGCTTATGACATCACAGTTACTTCCATGGCAACAGATTGTGATGTCACAACAGAGGACTATGACTTTAGGGAGTAAGTTATAGAGGCAGATGAAATCTCTTTTTTTTTGCAACTCTATTTTTGCTCCCCAAACCCTGAGCTCTCTCAGGCTTCCCAACTCACCTGGGCGCTTCCACCACCCACCGTAATCCTGCTTTCCTGAACTATATTACTGCCTCCTCACATTTTTGTGACTCCAGCCAGGTGGACACTAGCTCTGGGCACCCCCCGGGACCAGGCACACCAGAGCACCTGGCCAGAGTCTATGAGGAGACTGAAGGGGTGGAGGCAAGGATACAGTGTTGGGCATGTAGCACCAGCACTGTGGGAGCCATCGCCTATCAGGGCTGGGGATTTTCTGTACTTGTTTCTGTCTCCTCCCTCCTCCCTCCCATGGAGCTTGGTCATGCAATGATGACCAGTGTCCGCCAAGCTCCAGCCCCGATGCCATACAGCGGGGATGCTTGTTCTGGACTACCCCCGACAGCTGCCAGGGGTCGTGCAAGAGTGACACGATACCCTACACCCTCCCCAGGAAGGAAGAGCCATCCTTCAGATGCTCCATCCCTTCCCTACCCCTGCAACCCTGACAGCCTGGGCTTGTTCCTGAACCTGGATCACCTGTGTGGCGCGAGGTGAGGTGACTAATGCCTTAACCCTCAGTGCCAACAGGCTGGCTGAGGCAGATGAAATCTAAGGCAGCTCTAAAGCATACAGATAATTTATTCATGCAAAGTTACTCAGTATTATAAAATGGATTTAAAAAAAGTCTGAATTTGATTTGCTGAAACTACCTTTCAGCCGTGTACTTACCAGCATGTATCTATGCAAACCAGCACTATTCCCCCCGAGCAACCTCACAACAAGCACAAATCACTAACCTTCCTGAGCTGCAAACTGCTTCTAAAAACTAGCCACACAAGGAGCAGCACCAACGGTGAACATCGCAATGCTGTAACTGCAGGCATCAAGCAACAGTAGTCTGTTTGTCTCGCTTTAGGCACAAAAACACTGTAATAAATTCATCCAGACCTTTTCCCCCTCACAGAAAAAAAATATAAATACCTCGCTGACATTGTGAAAATAGTAACTGACGTCTTTCTCATTCACAGCATGCTGCCTCCATTCTCGTTATCCCGTCCCTTTGACGAACTCTGCTTCAAACATTTAACATAAAGTGCAGCAATAATGTTTCAAACAGGAACTCCTTATATTTGTACACACTATCACAGCACCACACAGTAAACAAACTGGAGAAAAAAAACCTGCAACCCGGAAATAGCTCTATACGGTGGCCGCTATAGGACACGCTCGCTGGGTAAAGACGTTGGGACTGAGCGGTTGCTGTTTTCATGATGTCAGTGAGGTATTTATATTTTTTTTCTGTGAGGGAGAAAAGGTCTGGATGAATTTATTACAGTGTTTTTGTGCCTAAAGAGATACAGACAGCTACTGTTGCTTGATGCCTGCTGTTACAGCACTGCAATGTTCACTGTTGGTGCTGCTCCTTGTGTGGCTAGTTTTTAGCAGCAGTTTGTACCTCAGGTAGGTTAGTGATTTGTGCTTGTTGTGCTCTTGAGCAGCCGGTCACTGCATCAGTGCCACAGTATATCCAGACAAAACAACCTAACCATTATGTCTGTTTGTCTGGTGGGGGATGGAGGGCATAGTAAGTACCTAAATAAAGAGACTATTTTACAACTTACTATTTTAAAACCTCAAATTCTTAAAATGTTTTCCCTCTTTTTATTTTATTTTTTTCCCCATAAATAGCAACTTCTGGAACCCATTTTATAAGTGCAATAAAACACTCCAAGGTGTGGGTTATCTCCTGATAAGAGCATGCCCAGTTGCATAAGGCGCTCTGCGCAAACGCCTCGTACCTAACAATGCACCTGGGCATGCTCATATCAGGAGATAACCCACACCTCGTCGGGTCTTATTGCTTGCATAAATAATGGGGAAAAGAACAATATACTGTAGAATGCAAGCTGAATTGTACCTAATTATTATGTTTTTCACAGTTTTCTTTGAGGTATCAGTAGCTCTTTAAATTAACCATGGAGGTGGACAGACTCCTCGCCAGACTTCAGAACTATTCTAAAAAAAGGATAAAAGGTCTCTGAGTCTACTGACTGTGATTTTACAAGACCGGACAAAAAGGGCAATCTAAAATAGAATAACATGGCATAGGTACAGAAATTTGACCATAACATGCACCATTGCTTTAATGTTACAGAAAATAGAACCATGGTCACAGAATTTTCCTTTTTTTACCCCATCATTTTAAGAATACTGAGTAAACTGTCAATACTATCACCCATTTGTATTTACATTCCACAAAACATAAAATGTTTTAATTGCTATCTTCTTGAAACAAAAGAAATTCTACACCATCTACATAAAACATCCATGTTAAAATAGCATATGATAGTAAAACAGAAATAGAAATTAATTTATGGGTTATCATGATGTTTTTGGATATATCTGTTTCCACAGTAACCAGTTTGAAGATACAGTCAGGAAAACATACTTTTTCATGGTTTAGGGGAAAAAAAACCACTATAAAAATAAACTGCCAAAAGGCAAGTAAAAAAGGTAAATGAAGAATGAGAAAAGAACAGAAAAGAGGAAAAGGTACACATGAACAGGCATGAATGTGCATTGTTTTCAAAAATTGTGAAAGGCCATTAATGTGTTAGCTTATTGTCTTGTTATGATGTTTTCATGCTTAGCTAAAAATAATTAGGTAAATCCCCTATTCCTAAATTAGGTTCATACTGTACAAAAAGGGGTTCATTTGTGCTGTTTCACAGCCTTAAATATGTTTCAGGTGTGCAAGAAAATTGAGAATCTGCAACACAAAGGAATGTCTTTAATAAAGATATGTTTTGATTGTCAGTGCTTGGGCTCAGTCCCTGACTGGGGGTTAATCGTAAAGATTAGGCAGGTCTAAAATTCAAATTATACCATTTTCATGTTCATTTCTCACAAAACAGAGTTGTTGGGAATTTTATTTTCTACCTCTGACACAGCCATTGTATTTTAAAGAATACTGTAAATTAGGGATAGTAAACATAAGACATTATGGAAAAATTATTGCCTAACATTCTTGCCATAATATCTTTATAAGAACTTAGTCTAATTACCTGCATTGCAAATGCTGCTAGGAAAGATGGTCATGTTAGTAAATGGTTGCAGCTCAGATTATGGATTTTTATGAACGTTACTACAGAGAGAGCTAATCTCAAACTATTTTAAGCTCATTATTTGAGTATCTTTCATTTTGCTTTGAGAATATCCATACAATAATGTCTTGGTTATACAGAAAGACCTAAACCCTAACATTGGGTTTACATACTTCCTGACTTCATTGGTCAGTAGAATGCATTAGCTAATACAGTTGATTTAACTCTCTTTGTTTATTAGAGTGTTAATCTGCATATTTGCACATGTATTTAAGCACATTTATACATTGTTTTAGACTGGCCATTTGAATGAATGTCCAAAGTTATTATATTGTATTTATGCATCTTCTTAACCTTGTAATACCTATAGTTGTACAATAAAATGATGATGATAATGTATATTTGTTTTATTTTAGAATTATTTGGCTGAGAAAGTACACTGAGCTGAAGCTTGTTTCCAGGTGCATCTCAGGAGCCCAGGGAGCTTGCTCGGGGTCACTCAATATGCAGCTGGAGGTTTTGGGAATCAAACCCAGGACTGCTGGATGTACCCAGCCCATTCACAGCTCGGTGCTCTAAGCACTAACTTATCCCTGTGTAAGTCATATGAGATGTTGCAATCTGGCCTTCATTTAATTTTTAACATTAAGTCCTTATAAAAGAGGAACTAGTAGAGTAATAATTTATTGAGTGGAATAATAATTTATTGGAGAGGTGAGTCCTATACATTATGACTGAACAGAGCTATTTCTTTTGGAATCCCCTATTCTAAGAGAGAAAGTGCAGTCTTGTATTACAGAAGATAACTTGTGAACATGGGGACACAGGTTTGTATCCCACTACTGACCTGTACTCACTGTGTGGCCTTGGGAAAGTCACATAACCTCTTTGTGCTTCATTTCTTCTCTCTGCCTCTCGCTCTCTCCTTCCTCTGAGCTTTCCTTAATCTCTCTCTCTCTCTCCTGCTTTTTTCTCTCCTTTGTTCCCCGTGTCCACCCATTGGTCATGCCCAGTGTTTCATGGATTGTAAAGTACTTTGTGAAACAGTGCGTATGAAATGTGATATGTAAAATGAAATTCCTTACCTGTTCTTACTAACACAGTAATATAGCAATGTATGGCTGGAAGAGAGTGACACAAAAACACAGAGACCAACAAGTATTCAGTATCTTGATGCAATTAGCTTCACCCCTTTACTCCTGACACTACACTTGGTACAGACAGGTATTAAAGCTCACATGTATAACACTGAAAAATGAATCAGCACTTTGCAGATGGTGTCTGATGTTTAATGATCCTAATTAGTCTATGGCTGGTACAATGAAAAGCAAGACACAGATGCAATACTGGACCCTGGACCTCAGCAAGTATTGTAGTTTGGGGTGTAATTGCAGCTGTCATTCACAATCACAGAGCAACTACTAACAAAGAAAATAATTATGACTCTGTATTTGCAATGGAAAATGTAGAAAGGGGCATCTTTGATGGAGTTCAATTCATTTTCCTTATTAAACACGTTTTACATTTAAGGTGGTGTACTGGTTCATACATGGGGGGGAGGGGGGTGCATTTTACCCAGATGTATTGTTTGTCTGGATCTGTTTCAGGCTTTAAATGTCACTCTCTAACATGTATTATGTGCCTGTTCCCTCTTTCCCCACACATAGACCAATACCATCTTCAAAAATTATTTGGCATTGGTTACACTTTTATGGACCCCAAATGAATGTATTAAGCTAAATCAAAATTAAACTTTGCACAAATACAGGGACTGGTGTGCCCAGAGTTCGTAGCTTCATGTTTGACAAATGTGTTCCACACTTTCAGTGATTGTGTCCCACATTTTTGTGACAAAGGTTGAGACTGGAATGCTTTTAACTGTAGCAGTCTTTGCAGTAACAATCTTTGCAGAAGTAGCCCAAGGTAATAAATTCTAGTCTAGTGTGTATTTCAGTGAGATGAGACAACTTTTAAACAGGTAAAGGCTCAGCATGAGCCTGTGTTCCTTAAACCCTGGAACTAAGGGTTTGACTAATAAAACGTCCTCTCACCAAAGTTGTTCATTCCTATAATGACTTTTGATTATTTATTTTAAGCAATGGTTTTATTTTAATATTCCTCTTTAGAGGGGTACCTTTGTGAGAGTAAACCACAAAGCACTGTATACTAAAGCCTGATGGAAGACCTCATTTTATGCATGTTTTGCCCTCTTGCTTTCAGAATAGCAAGACAGAGCAGAAGCAGTGACTAATGAAGACAAATCCTTCTCGAAACGCTCAATCTGAAGATGTTTTTCCCCTCATGGATAACATTATGCGAGGTGGTGTGCAGTGCTTTTCAGAAGCCTTGCAAATAATGAAGTCAGAGAGGACTAATAATTAAGAACTGTCATTAATAATAAATAGGGAAGGAAGTTTTTTTAATTATGAACTGTAAAGCTAACTAATATGCTACCCACCGCAACAATGATCCCTGGTTCTAAAACGACGTGTGTGTGTGTGTGTGTGTGTGTGGGGGGTAGTTCTGGCAGCGGGGAGTTGGGGGTGGGGTGAGCGGGACAGTCCTATAAAAGCCCGCTAGCTGTCACTTCTGTAGTCACTCGCGGTGTGGCCTCTCTCTTTTCCAGTGCTTCTGTGGGACTTGGCGCTGACTGCCGCTCTCGCTCTCTGGCAACATGAAGTTCGTTCCCTGGCTACCCCTCGCCCTCTGCTACTTCTGCTCTCACTCCGTAGCTGCCCGGCCACAGCCGACTGCGGCCTCTGTGACTTGAAGAACTGCGGACCACCCCAGGCGTGCCGGGTGCCCGAGCTCGCCGCCAAGGACGAGTGCGGCTGCTGCCCACAGTGCCTCGGGGTGGAGGGCGAGCGGTGCGGGGGCGCGGGCGACGGCCACAGGCGCTGCGGACCGGGGCTGGTGTGCGTGAGCAGGCGGCAGGTGGAGGAGGAGGGTAAGGTGGGTCAGGACTACTCGCCGTTGCCGCTGGGCACGGGGGAGTGCGTGTGTAAGGAGGAGGGCGCCGTGTGCGGCTCTGACGGCCGCTCCTACCCGAGTATCTGCGCCCTGCACCTGCGTAGCTGGCTCTCAGTGCACGAGGCGGGAGGAGGCGGGCGCGAGCTGCGCGTCCACAAGGTGCACGACGGCGAGTGCAAATTCGGTGAGTGAAGGGGCAGGGGTGAGGGGACAGGTACATTATATACCGGTGAGAGAGTCCCGGCGGGCAGTTATTTACCGATTGTCGGAAACGGGAGGTAGACTTAGGGTTACCACTTTTTAAGAGGCCCAAAGTGTGACATTTCTTACTGAAACATGATTTTCCACGGGACAATATGTAACCTCGATCAATGTAATGGACTTTTTTTCTCTTCTAAATAATCAGAATTAAGACTAAGTGCTGTACATTTTAGTTGTTTCTAGTGTTTCTTATCGTTTTAAGGTATGTTAGTTAAGGTACTGTAGTTTTTTGCAACATTTAGAGGAAAGGCAGAGCATATTTTTTTCTGCTATAATGTCAGGACAGACAGGTAGTATTTTTCATGTTTTTTTACTGGACACAGCTGCCTAGATCACGGCTTTCCCGGGAAAATTGCGACGAGTGGTAACCCTAGAGGCAGTGGGGTGTAGCGGTAAGTGCCCCGACTTGGACCCTTGAGATCACAAGTTCCAGCATCAGCAGAGCCAAATGCTCACTGACATTGGACGATTGATTTATTCTAGTGAACATGTGGGTAAAACATAACTATTATCAGAGCAACTCCTAGAGTCTCGAGCTTTCACCTGATTCAATGCTGTGAGACTCCCAAAAGGACTGCATAGACCCGCGGCAACTTGTGGCACCTCCTGCTCCAGTCATGCGTCTCAAAGCAGCGTGCCATTATAAATGTAGGGCACTGGCTCTCAAAAATCACATCGGCAACAGCATCAGTCGTGGAGTAACCAGAGCTCATTCTGCAGGAAGTAGTCTTTGTGCGTGTGCAAAGTTTAATTTTGATTTAGCTGTATAAAGTATTATGAATTTCTGCTGTAAGGCCTGAGTTGCAGAACCTTTTTTGGGGGTAACAGTTCTGAGAGGTGGTTGAGGGGATTGGTCAGTGATGCTGCTCTCTGCAATCGAGCTGTCAACGTTGTAAATGGGCGGTAACAGAACTCTGTTAAACCGTTTACTGTAACTTTAAATAGAAGGCAGTCTTGCTCCTCGAACGGTAGTTGTGTATACCTTCGGATCCAGCCATGCTTCTCAGAACAGGTTGTCACTAAAATGTAGGACACATAATCAAGTATGGAGTTACGGGCACTCATTCTGTGGGAAATAGTTCTTCTGCGTACCAAGTTTAAGTCTGACTTAGCTTTATAAAGCATAATGAATTTCTGCTTCAAAATCTGAGCGAGGTACTTGACCTTTTTGTTAGGTAACAGCGGGGAGGGGGGTATAGGGGCTGTTGAGATGCATGATCAGGGCTACTGTTCTTAGCTGTTGAATTGTCAAAATTGTAACTGCTCGCAGTGCTGTTAAACCATTTACTGTAAATAAAATATTGCCTTTCTCTTTGTACCGGGAGCTTGTACCTCATTTGGCACTTGGGCTGGGGGCTCCCCCATCAACATGAAATTATTTATAACTAGTTTGAGTAATCTGTGCTTGGAACTCACATTAGTATGAACTATTTGCTGGATATGGTAGTTATTCTTACATTTATCACCGTGCAGTGTTGCCTATCACTTGATCTATAGTCTGGGTAATTACAATTTTGGCCGTCCACCCCATCCTTAATTAAATATGTTGGCTGTAATACCTGCTAGCCCGTGAGTAGACATATTGCAATGGGACACGGGTGATGTGGGGATGTCCTTCTCTGTTGTCTGCCACTGGGGCAGTTACGTATTCTACTGCACAGCAGCAAGTTCGATCCCCATGGGGTCTCTGCTGACTTCAGCCCCTTTGTGTTTCGGCCAGGGGCCCTGCTTCCTCAGCGCTGAGCTCAGGTTGCAGGTGCTGGTGCAGAAGCCCCGGGGACCATCACACGAAGTATATAAATGTGGCTGACAGTCAGGAGGGATGATCATTTGTTCCCAAATCATTAGTGGGGTCATTTTTTAACAAGTCCCCTCTGGAGCCAGCCTGACTAGCAGCTGCTCCGCAAATCACTGCGATCGTGCTGATCCTTTCTTTAAGCTTCATTGTGTAATGATGATTTGCATTTGATTATCAGAAGACATTATAGTAATCCTCAAATCTCGCCCCCACCCACATACAAAAGGGATTCATTACAAATGTTGACATCCCATCTGGGTATCCGAATGTTAAAAAAAAAAATAGACCAAGTGGATAAAGCTGCTTTTTGTTTCTGAGAGTTTGGATCTTCTTACAGTGCATGTATGGTGTTTTTCAGGTTAATGTGCCCTCCTGGTCAAACATTATATTATACATAAAAATAGAGTGATGAGGTATTCCAGCTGGGCTGGGGCGGGAGGGGGGCAGAACTCTATTGGCCCATGGTTTTCTTTCCTCTCTAGAGCTGCTTGCTGCAGTCACAGTAAACAGATATGTATTATGTGAATGCACTGTATCTACTGTATGCTCCATTACAAATGTTTTTATTTTTTTTATTCCTTTGGTAGCTGGTTAAGGCCCACTAGGCACAGGTGCATGTTTTCAAGGGTGACCAGGGAGCACCGAGGAGGTTAATCTCTTGCTTAGATTTGCACATTATGCAAGTGGAGGTTGTGGGAATCATACCCAAGTCTGCTGAATGTACCAAACTCATTCACAGCTTATTACTCTACCCTAGTCTAGGCTATACTTACTGCTAGCCCATTACATGGGAACACTGGCATTTCATCTTTCCAAATTCCACCTTTTGCACATCCCTCCTACTTGTAAAAGGTGCTGCCCACATAGAGAATGTGTTTCTCACGTTAAAAACTCAGACCTTGCCAACATACATAATACTCTATGGTGTGTGAAACAAATTAAAGATTGTAGGAATAACACCAGTTTCCAGTGATTTGAGCCTGTGCCTTTGTTTGAGCTGTCTCACATTGTGTAACTCAGTGTCCTGTATCTGGGGCACAAGGTTGAGAGGTATGTATATGGTTCACTGTAGGAGCAAAGTTATCTGAGTAATGTTTTCTCAGTCTGAGGCAACTGAGTGTAATTAAGTATATGATACCTATACTGTATGCCAAGTCCCTGGGTCCTGAATGCATGATAAATGGTGCAGCTCTGCTAGGCTCTGATGTCTGAAACTACCCTGCTTGGCCTAGTATACCAGTTGTGGGGCTCTCTATAGTGGTTTTTACTCTTTTCAGGAATGAGACAATATATATGGGGAAGTACGTGATGGTTTGTATAATGGGAAAAAGTCACAACCATGTTATATGTATATATATTACACAGGTGTGGTACCACCTGTACATCAGGGCTGAGTAAGCACCTCTGTGTTACATCCTGATGTTTGCACTTTAATAACTCTGCTCTGGTTTGACTGATTTGTCTGTACGTATTTAGTTATTTATTTATTGATTTATGTAGTTAGTTTTTGTTGACCTGGAAAGGAGGACTAGGCCTTTTCGACCGGGGGTGGGGCAGAGAAAAAACAACTAAAACTGAACCAGATTAAGCTGTTGGTGGTATTTTAAGTGAATGGGGGAAATTTGGCCAGGACATGGCAAATTCCTCTATTTTTTTGACGAGGGATCATGGGATCTTTCATGTCCTCCTCTGCAACCATCACAACAGACAGACGGGACTGCAGTTTAACACCGTATCCAAAAGATGGCACCTCAGGAGTGCAGCATCCCCCCAGTGCTACACTACAGTGTCAGTACTGGGTTTTTGCTCCAAGTTCCTGGAGTGGAACTAGAACCTCCAATAGTCCAAACTTCTGGCCCCAAAGGTGGGTGTGCAACCTGTAGAGCTACTGTCACTGACAGTGTTCCCATATAACTTTGTTGTTTTTAATATTTGCTAGGCATTGCTTCTGGGTTGTCGTTTTTAGATCCTGAAAGTTAAGACATCTTTTGCTGTCCTGTAGGCAAAATTTTTAAACCTGAAATGTGCAGGTTTGACAGAGTCAGACTCAAGGTACAGGCTTTGACATCTGGCAAGTTTTAACTTATATAGTTTTTAAAATGTAAGTTCAAATATGTGCTATTTTTTGCTCATGCTCAGTTGTAAAAGTTAACATTCTAAGGATAGCTGGATTTTTGCATTAATGGTTTGATCAATTCACCAGTGGTTATTTTGTTACTGCATATATGCAGTGACAGATAAATCACTGGTGAGCATGCAGTAAGAAGTAAATCAGTGATGAGCAACCTGCCTACACAAAAATCCAACTATCCTTAGAACCCCCAACCCACATTTTAATTAAAATGGACAACACATGCCCAGTCTCACTGCCCACTTGTTTGCTTTGATTTTTCCAGCAACAGGGTGCCCAACCTCCACTGCTGGCTAACATTCCCTCACCAAATAAATATGAGCGATACCCCAGCGTCAACACCCACTGCTACTATCCTTGGAAATATACCCCCTGCTCTAGCCATGATTTTTAACACCCCCAATACTGAGTGTCACTGGGGTACCCACCTACGGTGTTGCTAAACAGTCAACTGACACTGGGGTGCCCAGTCCCCAGTGTTGGTACCTATAAAATAAGACAATCCCACAATGTCTTCTTTTTTCTTAAAAATTGTAATAAAGAATTGATTAAAACATTAATATCTGTTGCGGCTCCTCATCTCCAACCCCCACCTCCACCACTGCCCACTCTCCCCACCCTGACCCCCACTCAGCACCCACCATGCCTCACCACCCCCCCACACACATCTCTCAGTCACCTAAAAAAGTCCAGCACCATAGATCCAGTCTCTGCAAAGAGCATGTCCTCCTCCTTCAGGCATGACCCAGAAGCTGAAAGAAACACCATCAGTGTGGCCAATGTATTTTCAATGCAGTTCAAACTTACACTAATAACTTGGTCATTTTTTAAAACATTTTCACCAAATTTTCACCATGGATTTTGTTGGACCTCATCTTATTAACCAAGTAGCTGGAAACTTTTCAAATCTGGTCCAAAAGGTGATTTCACAGTCACTTTGTGAAATCACCCTTCGGGCAGGACGTGAAACATTTTACCTACAAGGTTTATGAGATGGGATCATAAAAAGACTTTGTTGAATATTCGAGGTCAAAATGTTTAAAAAAAAAACAGAGTTCTGAAGGAACATTGAAAATTTTCAATGTTCACTCATAACTTTGTAAAATGTTAGTTTTTGACCCCAAATTTTCAATGTAGCCATTTTTTCACACCACGTTATGAACACAGCATGCCTGAAGCATGTTTTCCCACTTGTGACATGAAATGACATTTCAGCCATGTTTTATAAATGACACCTGTTCAGGGATGGGGTTATGAAAAGACTATGTTAAACATTTGGGGTCAAAAATGTAAAAAAAAAAGTTATGAAGAAACATTGTGCTCGATTTTCAAAGGCTCGGGACTGGTGCAAGGGGCTTACATCGTGGAGGAACAGTGTGCAGTGCACCTTGCACCTTATCTTGCACCAGTCCTGATTTTCAGACAACCCCCAAGGCACCTGGTGGTAAGCCTGTGCCAGCCATCCTTGTGATGGATGCAATGGTGTGGCATGGCAGAGTGGGGCTTGTGCCAGGGCAGCGCTGCAGTACCCCCTTTATTGGGATTCTGCAAACCCTGGCAAGTGGCACACAGGCCATTGGAGTTAGATCAGCCAGGATCTGGTCTAATGGCCCATGTACCACTCCATGTGCCCTGCCATGGTGAATGGTGGCCATGTCACCCTTTACAGCCCATGCCAGTGGGCATCTACCACCCTCCTTTACCCAGCCAAATGTCCCCTGAGTGGGGGGGGCATCATTTGTGAGCTGCAGAGCCCACCACAAGTCATGGTACTGCCCCCCCACTGCCTGCTACAGATGGAGCTGTGGTCTGTTGGCACCCCCCCCCCCAAACTGCCCTGGCTTGCCCTCCATGGATCCTGCTGGCAGCCGGCAGGTCTCCTCTATGGCTACCAATGCTGCCCAACATTGTTGCACTCTGTGGCATTCTCTGCCTGTGTGCCAGGTGTTCAGCGCACAGGATGACTTGTGGCAAACTCAAGGAATTTGGTGCTGGGACCTCATTTTTTATGGAATCAGGCACAGGGTCCCTGGTGCACTCGAGTTTGCTGCAGTTTGGCCATTGGCACAAGATGCCCTAGTCTAACAGGGCTTTGAAAATCAAGCCCATTGTCTTCAGGGCCGTTCCACAGCCAGACATGCTCTTCCCTTAGTGCAAGACCCAGAGGCCGCTGCGTGTCTTCATCTCTAGCCACATGGAAGTGCAGGGCCCACAGCCAGATGGATTATTCCCATCTGTGTCATAAATATATGAAACACGTAAAGGGTTGTGATGGAAAAGCACGTTTATCTCCTACACTGAGAGGTGAGACCCACAACTCATGAGTGGTGAAGCAATGAGTTAGTTATGAAGGTCTTACCATTTATGTAATACAATTATACAGGCACTGCAGCACCTGTATGTTAAGGTTGGGTAAAGTTAGTGTGTGTGTGTCAAAACCCTTATTTTTGATAGCTTTTAGCTTGGCTGTCTTAAGACCTACAGTTTTGCGAACTGGTATTCTCCTTCTTCGTCTCAGTGGCTAAGGCCATGCCAATTTTTAAAACACTAGATCTAGTAGTTTTTTAAGTTACACATTGTACAAATTACATAACAAATCCTGTTTTAACATTGTGTTTTCTTGGATAATGACAAAATACGCTGAATAAAAAAAAATGAAACTTTCAGTTTTGTTAGATATTTGTACAGAATAGGGCATTTTGTTTGTTTTGCAATGAAAAAAGTCCAAATTAACAATTTGCATGTGTTTAAAAAATACCAAACCCATGCTGCACAGTCTGTGGTCTGTGTTCAGTGCCATTGCACAGCCAGACATACTCTTCCCTTGGTGCAGGACCCAGAGGCTGCTGCGTGTCTGCCCTAGATGGGCCATGGGGTCCTTTTCTGCCATCAGATTTCTATGTTTCTCTAACCAGAAAAGGGAGGGGGGAGGAACCTGGAAGAAGTAAGGTGACTGGAGTCACCATCGGGGGGGCAGGGAATGGGTGCAAAGAATTGGGTCTAGGGTTACCTGTGGGGAGGGATTAAATGGGGCAGACTGGATTGGCCAAGCGGTCCTTTTCTGCTGTCAGATTTTTATGTTTCTGTGGAAAAATCTCTGAAACGAATACATTTTTTCTTTCATGACTGACTTTTTCAAGTCAGTCATGAAGGAAACAGCAATTACTGACATGTTTGCCTCCCACACACCACTGGAAACCTTCCCAAAACACAGCGTCTTTTTTCATTTGTAATTGACTTACAAAATCAATTATGAATTGAAGGAAAAACCTCTTATTTTGTTGCTTTTTTCCAATACTAAGTGCCCAATTCTGATATTGGGTATATCCCCCATAACATTTTCCTGAAACCAGGTGTACAACCCCAGTGTCAGGTGTCTCTTTTGTTATTAAAAAAAAAAAAAGAAATGCACTTTTGTGGCCATTGGGTGCCTAGTCTTGGTGGCTTGCTCTCCACCCCAATTTCAAAACAACCCCCACCCTCAGCTACCCTCTGGCTCATGTGCTACCCCCCCCCTCTGCAAAACTGGCCACCTCAAAACAGCTGTAGTTTGAGTTCAACAGTTTAATATATTACCTTTTGTAGTCTAAGAAAATGGCTCCAGTGAGATTCCCAAAGTCCACTACATTTGCAGCATCACTTGAAACTTTCAGCAGGGCAGCGGTGGTGGAGTGCATTGCCCAGAAACCAGATTCTTCCTTTGAGAAGATGATATTGACAAGGCAGATTGAGAGTATCTGACTGTGTACTGTTTTTTCTGGGATTCTGTTTAAGGTGGACAGGACTGATATTGGCCTGTTATTGATCAGGTCCCTGGAGTCGTCTTTTTTCCAAAAAGGAGTGACAAGAGCACATTTCCAGATGTTTGGGATTTGTCCAGTTTCAAACAATAGATTGCACAGGGCTGTAAGAGGAGAGGCTAGGTGGTTTGCTGCAGTTCTGAGCAACCTGAGATCAAAACTATCTGCTCCAACACTCTTAGATATGTTAATTAAACAATGATGCATGACAGGAATATGGTCACACCTCGAGTTATTGGGCATGAGGCTAGAGTGTTTCCAGCTCCCCAAAAGTGGCATTATCCCTAAGACGCATGCCGTATAACAGTCAAAACAAAAAAAAAACAAAGAAAATAAATTTTTAGTTAAAAGTTTCTGGGTCTGTTGGGGAGCCTCTTATTGATACTGTATAAGAGTTTTGCCTTGCATGTTCTTCATACCAGAGGACTGTGAACTGAAGGTGAGCAGTTCTGTTGTCCTAAGGACGTAAGAGGTGACACTCTTAGATCCATAGGAGGATCTCCAAATGGATCCAAAAATGATTATAGATTGCTAACTTTATTAAATTAACAAAATATTTTTTTTAATTTAAAAAGCTGATGGTGTTAGCAGTTAGTGAGAACTTGAAGCCCACTACAATGGCTCAGCATGTGAGTTACTCTTAGTGGGCCCTATGCACTAATGGGTGGGAAATATGTGCTGGAGGCATGTATCCTGCCCGCATAGCTCCACACAGGACAGGTGCACACCAGCCAGTATTCACTACCGGCCACGACCAGTCCATGGCCCCATCCCTCCTAGTGTACAAGTCCACATAGGGCAGCCAGGAGAGGCATAGCAGACCCAGCCAGGTATCAGATTGGATTCCCACCCTGGGTCCCTAGTGGATCACTTGCGCAGCTGGGCATGGGTCCAGGGGCATGAATTCCACCTGTGGATACCCAGACCCACGTGGCAATGCACCATTGGGCTCTGGACCCCAGGCAAAGCCCCTAAAGCATGGGGCCACCCTTCCACCCTCCCCAGCTCAAGGCAACCTTGGCATCCATGTAGCATGGCACCCCCCAAACACACACCACAGACAGGTGCACCTGCTTGGTGCAGGTAACCCCCAAACCCTATACCCCCAACCCTACAATGGTGTTCCATGGTGCCCCCAGCACCAACAATCACAACCCATACCTACAGTTTTGGTACTTTGAGCTGGACGGCCAGTGGTGCAGCCTTCCACACACTTCCATGACTGCTGGCCATCTGAGATGCAGGTGCGCATTGGCTATGCACCCCTGTGTAGGTCAGATGGCCAGTGACCGTGGAGGTGTGCAGAGGCCTGTGCCACTGGCCGTCCAGCTCATGGTACCAAACTGCAGGTACGGGTTGGGGGTTGTCGGTGCCGGGCGGGTTGGCTGTGCCTCACTGGGTGCTATGCCTGCACTTTCAGGTGATAGGCTTCTTGGTCACGGCAGTGCAGCTGTGGTTTTGGGGGGGTGCAGCATCAGAAGTGGGGAACACTCCATTGTGTGTGTGGGGGTGTCTGCCAGGGGGTCCGGGGTCAGGGCAGGCCCAGGCTGTGTGTGGGGGTACTGCCTGCTGCTCACTTGGCAGTTCTGCTGTTCAGTGTATGTGGGGGCTGGGCACATGGGGCACTTATGTCGGGGCTTTCTCTGGTGTGCCAGCTGGCCCCCTATGCCCCCCTGTGTGCAGCAGTACTCACCATGGTGCATGACGCATACTGCTGGCATGCCCCCTACCCATCTCTGGCACATTGATGTTTGCACGGATGGGGGATCGGCCACGTACCAGCTGTGTGCCCCAGTCATGAATGCCATGTGACCACCTCTCCATGGCATTATGGCTTAGCTATGCCAATGTGCCTGGTCTACGCAGCATGTTGGCATGGTGCATAGGGCCCAATAAGAGTACCTCACGTGCAACTGAAGGAAGTGCTGTGATTGATCAGGGATGCTCCCCTGGTCTATAATACTGGTCTATAATACTTTTTGAATAGGCATGATGGTTTGCTGGGATAACACCACTGTTGAAGGTCAACACTAACCAATCAAAGCCCAGGAATTCTTCTTGCCATTTTATAATCTGTAACAACATTTGTAAGATGTCTTCTTTACTTTTTTATTTGAGAGAAAGGCTGCGCCAATAGCACATTCCTGATATCTGTGAGATAGAAACAGACTGGATGCAATCATAGGTGAGTCCTTGAGAGAAGGTTGGGACAGGTTTTAATTGGTGAAATGGATATCAAGTGCATCACCTATTTCTTGGCCATCTGTGATTAGTCTACTGTTTTAGTAGAGCTGGGTTACATTGTTGTGCTGGTCCTTGCCCAGGAGGGATATGAAATATTTTAAGATATTCCTGAATGAACTGGAATTTGATGACCAGTAGTTTGCAAAGTTTGTCTGCTTTGGCTTTTTTTTACTTGTGTGACACAACTGTTTTCCTGTACCTCTCCCAAGTCATGTAACAAATCTTCACAAATTCAAGGAGGCAGCTGTGATCGAATCCTTATGCTGTTCTCTGACCCTGACAGTTTTGTTAGGGATAAATCTGCTAGAAAATTACACAGTCTCACCTTGCAATTAGCTCCAGGCATCTTCTTCATTTTGTATAAGACAAAATCTTAGGTATTAGTCTAAGGCCCTGTCCACCCTCACAAGCACAAGAGTGTACCAGTTTCCGTAATGGTTTTACTGTTACTGCGTGGCCACACTCTTGTTCCAGCATTCCCCCTGAAGGTGCACTCCCCTATCATGTTGCATCTGCACTGGAGTCTCTAGGAGTGATTCTAACAGATTCGGACAGCTGCCATCATCCGTATTCGGAGAAGTGACACACATGATCCCAAAATGCTGTGCGTCACTTCTCAGCATATCCCAGCATGCCTCTGCTCATTTCCATGAGCACAGTAAACTGAAACAAGCATGACAGCATGCCATGGGACCAAAACTCAGGGCTATCATTATTGTACTAAATGTTTAACCTAACTGCTAATTATTTTTGTCTATGTCAGCGCTATCATTAGGCCCCCCCCTTCCCGAAGTACCAGTCGAGTACCTGAATGGGGATGGAAACAATGAATGGGGCAGGTATACAACAACTACTATCATTAGCCCCCCCCCCCCCAATCTGGTCAGCCACCTCAATGTTTCAGCAACCAAATGGGAACCAGAACTAGGTTGCAGTTTTTAACTACGCAAAGAGCCTTTCAGCAGGCACTTCTGCCAGTCCCCTTCCTACTGCTCTGTATTGTATTGAAACATGCTATAGTTTCCTACAGAGATAAATAAAGCTCCTTAAAGCTGTTCTTCTGACAACAAGTGGTGTTAAGACCCCTTGGCTTCACCAGTTCCTTTTTGTTTACTGATGGTAAACAGTGTTATAGTGCTCTGTTAGGCTCTGTAGGCAAACATAGCAGGCAAGGCATGAACTGCTTCAGAGCTCCATGTTAGATGCTAAGGTACCCAGGAATATGTGCTAAATGCTGACAGCACCCAATAACATCCTGCAATAAGTATAACCCCCCACTATGCCTTTGTGTTTTCCGTGTCCCCCCCCCCCCAGTGTCTGGGTGTTTGCACTGACCATTTCACACATATCAAGCATCTTGCATTACCTGCGCTTGTATGTACACCTGGGATGTGTGTCACTTTTTTCCACCCCCACCACCACCCATGGTATAGCAGCCAAATAAGGGGATAAGGGAATACAGAACCTTTTAGGCCCCTGGAGACCTGCAATCCCAGACTGCTGTACTCCCCTATATATCCCATCATGCCTCTGCTTCTTTCCATGGACACTGTGCATGGAAAAGAATATGGAGGCAGCAGATTTCACTGTGGTGTTTGTTTTGCTGCTGCTGTACTGCTGGTACCACAGGCAGCAAGTCATCTGGAGAGTTCTGAGGATCAGGCAGATGGCAAGGCACCAGAGGGCAAAGAGAGCCCTAGAGCTGATGTAGTACTATATGCGCCAAATTACTGCTATGCACAACCTCATTGCCAGTAGGTATGCATGTGAGACAGTGGATAGGGCCATGTGGAGCCACCCTAGATCAACCAGCTGGTGGGACAGCATAGTTCTGTGTTTGTGGTCTGATGACCAATGGTTGGCAAACTTCTGGATGTCGAGTCAGACCTTTCAGTCTCTCTATGGTGAGCTGCAGCCTTACATATACAGAAGAGACACCAGGTTACATAAGGCAGTAACTGTCCATGAAAGGGTTGCTATCACCCTGTGGTGCCTCACCATGAATGTTGAGTACTGGACCCTGGACCACCTCTTTGGGGTGGGAAGATTGACTGTTGGAGAAATAGTGGTGAAGGTCTGCCACACTATCATGTGTGTGCTGCTACCAAAGGTCATCAAGATTCACAGTGTCGATGCTATTATACAAGGGTTTGAAAGGGAGTGGGGGTTCCCCAACTGTGGGGGGCGCAGTGGATGGTACCCACTTCCCGATTATTTCACCCCCGGGGAATGCAGCTGAGTATTACAACAGGAAGGCTTACTACTCTGTCATCATACAAGCCCTGGTTGACCACAAGTATCGCTTCATGGACATAAACTCTGGATGGCCTGGGAAGATGCATGAAGCCAGAGTGTTCCGCAACAGTGTCCTCTACCACGTGGGACAATCTGGAAAGCTCTTTCCTGGCATAAGTCAGGACATTTGTGGTGTAACTGTGCCTGTGGTCATTCTTGGGGACCCAGCCAACCCCCTCCTCCCCTGGCTCATGAAGCCATACAGCAACTACAGTAATCCAGCAAAGCGGCATTTCAGCTACAGGCTAAAGTCATGCATGGATGGCTGTTGAGTGTGCCTTTGGCCGTCTTAAAGGGAGGTGGAGGTGCCTATTGAAGCAGAATGTGTTCAGCAATGCCAATGTGCCTTACAGTATATAATTGGTGCTTGCTGCACCTTACTCAATCTGTGTGAGGACAAATCTGAACTTTTCTTAGAAACCTGGTCCAGCAAAAGTGACAATGCACATTTTCCCCTACCTGCCGAGGCAGACTGCACACCAGCTGATGAGATGACTGTTGCACCCATGAACCAGCAGGCTGCATCAATTTGTGATGCACTGTGTGAGTACCTAAATGCACACTAATGTGCAGTGATGCCCCCTACCACTATCTGCTTTGCTCCCCCGATCATTGCCATATGTATAATAATGGACATTGAAGCTGGTATGAATGCATTCAAACAGTGGTTTACAAAAATAAGCATATATATATATATATATATATATATATATATATATAGAGAGAGAGAGAGAGAGAGAGAGAGAGAGAGGAGAATAATGGATGGGAAGGGTTTGATATGATAATTTAATGCACCGAGTTGTGGGATGCTACATAAACCCGAGGTGAAGCACAAGGGGTTTATCAAAGCATCCTAGCAGTAAGTGCATTCATCAAAACCCTCCCATCTTTATATTATAATAACAGACCAGCAATTTTTCTGCAGCAGTTTGTGAGACTGTTTGGCCCTGCCCACATACAGAATGTTGGCCAATGAGGCAGCAGCATAGTTTGACTGGCATGGCTCATGAATGTCATAACAACCAGCTGGTTGTTATGGAAAATATCAACCTGGTCAGTACATTGAGAGAAACTGCTGACCAGTTATTATATATATAAAGTATATATGAAGCATTTATAAAATTGTGTTAAACAATCACACTGTCTCTAGACCCTTATTATAACAACACTTTGCAATCTATCAAAGTACCTGTTAAGTACCTGAATGGGGACGGAAACAATGAATGGGGCAGGTATACAACAAGATGTGTCCAAAGTAAGTCCCCACTCATCAGATCCTGTGTGTAGCCACAGACCTGCTCATATGATGTAGCTTGAACCTGTTGGTCACCTCTGGAAGGTGGCATATCACCACCCACTGAGGGCTGGTCAGAGCCATGCGGCATGTGAGCCTGTGATGCACAGCCCACGCCATGTCCTGCTGTGTCAACTTGCTGTGGCCCTCTGTATTGATTATGTGGTGCCTGTGAGGGGATATCTATGCTGGAGCCATCAGGAGGGTTACTGAATTGCTGTGGAGTACTATAATGGGCCTGTAGTGCATGTGAGGGTATGCCAGTGCGAGTGCCAGGACCAGCAAATTGTGGATGACCTGCATAGAGATTCTGTGGCGCCTGTGGGGGGTGCCAGTGCTACCACCAGGTCCAGCAATTTGTGGTTGGCCTGCATAGAGGTTCTCTGGTGCTGGTGGGGTGACAATGATGGGAGCATTTACATGGCCTTGGGATGACCCTCTCAAGTGGATTGACATCATTTGAAGCATGTTGCTGAAAAATGCTGTGTTCTGTTGTGCCTCATACTTCCTCAGCCTCTCCTCCATCCCCCTCTCTCCCCTCACCCTCTCCCACTTCAGTTCAGCTAGTTCCCTATGCTGCTCCTCCATCATCTTTCTTGTGGGCTCAAATACAGCCTCCAGCATCTCTTGCATACAGTTGCTCCACTTCTTCTTTCGTAGGTTGTGCAGTGGTTCCATTGGTCACTTTGGGGTAGTTCCGCTGGCACCTGTTGCTCCGCAGATGGAAGGTCCATCCATGGCAGATGTTGCACTGTCATCACCAGTCCCCGAAGTAGACTTTGCGCTGATGTCATTGTCTGCATTCATGTATGTGTCATCTGTAGCTACTGCATCTGCAAATGCAAACATATAATTAATAAATGTAATGTTGGACAATATACAAACTAGAATACATATGGGATCAAGTACCAGATTCCAGCATGTCGGGTATCTGATATTCATTGAGGTCATCCTTGGTCTCCTGGCTGTCATTCTCCTCATCGATGGCGGTACTTTCCTGAACATACTGTGGCTCCGATGTAGGTCGGGTGCACAATATCTGGTCCAGTTGATCGTAGAAAGGACGCATGATATGACCTCCTCCAGACCAGTTGTTAGAGTCCCTTGTTTAATGGTATTTAACCTTTAACTGCTTAATCTTGTCCCGGCACTGCTTCACGGTCCTGCAAACCCATGCTCACGAAGGAATTCAGAAACCTTCTGGTACACGCTGGTGTTCTTATGATATGTCGCCAGGTCATCTTGGATGCACTCCTGTGACCAGTACTTGATCAGCAAGTGGATTGCCTCATCTGACCATGTTGCACTGCGGTCAGTCATCATAGACTGGACTGGAGCACAGTCACTGTCAACCCCAAAAAGGCTATAGGGGAATAGCTGCAGACTGTATGACACCTGTGCCAGTGAGTATATGGGCACAGTATGTAGCAAAAACGGTAGTCTGTTTTTTCAGTGTGCTACTTGTCTGGCCTGGCTAACACACAGACAGGTAAAGAGCTGTTATGACTGGGCTGGCAACAGATAAATGAGTGGACTGGCAGCAGGAAAACATTGTAAGCCGCTCCACAATTAAATACTAGTTGTGTCTGGCTTTCATGCTCCAGCACACACAAAGCAACAATGCAAAGAGAGAGACCACATTTTTTATCAGTCACTCTATTTGAGTTAAGCCTCCCTTTACTTGGTCAAGAAAAAGCTGGCAAGAAAAGGAGGTGACACTTCCATGGCCTTCTCTTTTTCACGGTGATCTGGCCAATTAAATAGCCTGCCTGTCATTGCTTCCTGGTTCCCAAGTGCTCATAAGGTGCATCAGCAGGTGCTGCACTCCCTCATGGGATACCTGACGTGGCCATGGAGGACCGAGGGTTAAACATCTTGCACTTGCCCATCCACACTGGTGAGTACACAACTTTTTAACCATTTTCTGCTGCCAAACATTCCTGCTCCCGATCTTGAGACTGCCTTCAAACAGGTCTCAAGATCAGAAGCAAAACTGCATCAGGTACCATTACCAATGCAGACGTGCAACGTTTTTGTCAGGTTCCGTAATGGCTGCACCCCACAGTAATGGTACAGACTTGTGAGTGTAGACAGGACCTAAGTGCCTGGTGTGGGATTGTAACCTACAACCATCTTGTCTTCATGGCCAAAATATGAGAGTGTTACCAACTGGACCACTGAAGTTTTATTTATTTATTTGTTTGCCAAGTGGGTACACTGATCCCAGGGACCATTTTCAGGCACGACCCGGGTCAATCAGATGGCACATCCATTACAAAACACAATTACATTACAATCACAGTGCAGAAGGAGTAACATCAAGTATACAATACTGTAATGGCAGTACAGTGTGGCACAAGCGGGTACTCTACCCCATATGGAACTTCATGTATGCATTCAAAGCACTTATCACCCTCACCCCTATCTGTCATCACTGCTGTACTCTATATTGTAAAGTATTTGCTGCCCTCTTCTACAGAAACTGTATACTGTCCTTATAACCTTGTATTATATGTACTACTCTGCCATGCTGTACTCATCAGTGTAATATACCTCCAGCATTAGATGTACTGTACCGTATTGCGGTATTAGATGTACTACTGTATTAGACGCACTGCACTGTACTACTGTATTAACTAATATCATGTACCTCTTGCCCTCTTACACAAAAAGCTGTAAAATTGTATACTGTCCTAGTAACCCTGTACAATATGTCTGACACTGTGATACCTGACTTTATGTTTAAACCATATGTAACAAACTCGGGGTTGCCCCTGGAAAAGGGACCCTCGGGGCCCAGTGGGCTTACTCAGTTATAAAAATTTAATAAATAAATAAATATGGTATACATACATAGGGCAAGTGGTCAAAGACTCCATGGTCTATGGCCATACATGATGCTGACATCCAGTATTAAATGCATATATATGTTATTGAACTAGTCTTACTGTCTTTCATTATTTTAGGCAATGTAGCTGAGTGCTTAGAGTGTAGAACTGCAAACCTGATTTCCTTGGTTTGAATTCCAAACACTCTCCATAGAGGTCCCAGGATGCCTTATAAATATCCTTTGACTTTAGGTACAGAGGATCCTTCTCCAGGCAGTGTATAACAACATGAGTTAGAAACAAGGTTCAATTCCTCCTAGGGCAGCTGGCCACCTTCAGATGAACTTGGAAGGTAGCTGGTTTCAGAGGCACAGTTCAAACATTTATAAGTCTGAAAAGATTGAGGAGATATAAAAGCAGCAGCTATGAGGGAGCCTGCACTTAGCTTATCTTTTGTAAGACAGTATTGTAAACCGAAGTTACCCTGGCAACAGTGGATAATTACGTGAGTCTAGCAAGATAAAATGTATTTATTTATTTTGTTAACCAGGTAAGTACACAAGGATGCCTTTTTCAGGCATGGTCTGGATACATAAAAAGCCAGGGTACTTAAAAAGTATTATACATAAGTGACTGCTGTTTCTTTGTTCTGATAAAGCGGTGTATACCATCACGAAATGTTAACTTACTGAAGATTAGTGGGAGATAATAAGCAAAAGAACTAAGAAAAACTACATACTAAGCAGGAGTTGAACATTTCCATCCTTCCTCCCTCACTTCCTTCCATCCTTCCTTCCTTCCTTCCTTCCTTCCTCACACTGGGTTTGAATCCCTTCCTCCCTTCCTTCCTTCCTTTTCTTTCTTTCTTTCTCACACTGGACTTGAATCACAACACATGCCACCATCACGTACAGTGCAGCCCTGAGAAAGCCATTTTTCTTTATCTGCTTAACCTTCTTGAACTTTTATTAACCTCCCCTATCTCACTAGCCTCCTTGTGGCTTATGCAGCTGTTCATGGTTTGTAAGGGGCATGGCATACATGAACATATGTATCATGTATGCCATGGCTTACAGGTTGATTGGGGAAGGGGCATTCTAGGCCCTGGCTGTCAATTTTGTTTTTCCCCATTGCCTGATCTATCCTCCTCCTCCTGCAATAATGATTACTGTGCTCTGTTTAACTAAACCAGATGTTATGTGCCTAAAACAAAGCACTGCTGTAACTGAGTGTCTATTGCTATACACATTCTGAAGTGCATGGGATATATGAAGGAGGTAAGGCAACGCATTTGTCTACAGTAACAGCTAGTGACAAGACACACTGTATATTTGTATATGTCAGGATAGAAATCCAATTGAAATGAAAGGGGATTCCCTGTAATATATAGGGGATATTTAAAAGACATGCAGAAATACGTTTTTTATTTACTCTAGAATGCTGCCAACAATTCTGCCTAGCAACAAGTGGCAAAATGAAGTGGAGCCCCAAGTTCTAGGTCAGGACTGTTTGCAGTATTCCAAAGTGAATTAAAAACGTATTTCTGGATGCCATGCGGAATGTCCTGTTTATACCATCGAACACTGAATGCCATAGTGGTTAGGCTACAAAGAATATAACATGGGCTGCAGGGAGAATGACATGTTTATCACCCCAGAGGTAAGTAATAGGGCTGAATAACCATTTATATGTCATGTCACACTGGTGGTGAATAAATTGGGTAAGTAAATCATGTTATTTTGGATAAATAGTTATTTTCACTTAGCACACCATTTATTTGACTTAGAACATGTTATTTCCACTTAGAATCTGGAAATAGAACACAGAGAACAATGGGCCAGATAAAGAGTTTACAATGGAAAGAAAGGCAGTTTTGAGCTAAAACAAGGTACAACACTTAGTAAAAAACATTACAGATGGTGTGGTATATATCAAATACATGATGGGTTGCAGTGGAATAACACATTTACCTCCAACCATGAGTGGTAAGACCTTTATAATTAACTTGTGGCTTTACCACTCATGAGTTACGGGTCTTACCACTCACAAGTGGATATAAATGTGTTACTCCACTACAACCCATCATGTAGTCCCTATTTATTCAGCCCTGTAATTCATCTCTCCTATCTACAGTGTAAATCATACTGCCTACTGCTGCATGTATTTATCTGGGGGTGGGCACCAAAGAGGACCCCAAAGAGGGCTCCAGTGTACAAATGTTATTCTCCTAGCTACTGCACTGGTAAAGGGTTCTGTAATTAATTGTGTGTGGAAGGTTGTACATAAAAACTAAATTACTTCTTTTCCTTACTGCAGTTTTAAGGAATTAATATACTGTGAAAGAACAGAAAGCCTGGAATAAAATATTAAAGTGGCATTCCACCCTCTAGAGTTCTGCTAGCTTTATAGTAGGGATGTCACAATATCAAATTTTGAGCATTGCTGTATTTGTGTAAAAAAAATTATGATATATTGATTAGCATGATAATTTGTAGCATTTATAATTTTAGGAAAAAACAGTAAAAATCTAATTGGAGAAAGGTGAGTAATCAAGAATTTCAATCACAGATAAAGAAGGGCACCCTACCAGTGCAGAATGTATGAGAAAGTTAAGACAGTGTATCACATTATATCGCAGTATACAAGAATGTTGCATGATAACTACAATTTTTTTTACAACAATAAATTATCATCGGGGAGATTTACCAGGATATATTGCCATGTTGTGCTGACATCCCTGTCTTGTAGGTGTTATAGTATGTGATGTCAGCAAACCCCCTAACAACATCAAGACATAACAGGCCATTTAATTCTGGGCAAATAATTACATGCCTCAGATGTGTTAAGCACAAGGCCCAACTTTAAACACAGCTGAGAAGTGCAAGTATTGTCCATAATTATATTTATGTCCCTGAAGTGTCTTACTGCAGTTATGCAGCAGTTCCTAAAACTAAAAGTGTAGAAATACATAAAAAAATTTGCTTCTTTTGGTTTACAACAAGGTTTTCTTTGAATCTGTAAAATGTCCCACTCCCATGTTATTATAATGAGATAATTGCATGGGATGGCATATTTATTAGTCAATCAGATTCACCTGTCTATCTTAACCATTTTAGAAAGCCTTCTTTTCCAGTTCATAGTATTTAGTATATTTTGTATTGTACGTATGGACATACGTGACTTTACGAAATAATAAAAGACCATTGGCCAATCCAGTTATTTTCCCCCTCCAGCTTGGTGGGAATATCCAGTTATCCCTTTTTAAAGCTGCCTGAAGATTTCAAGACAGACTTCCTGAGATAAAAAACCTTTTGCACAGTCACTGTTAATTTCAATTGTGGGCTATGGTACTCTGATTTACACAACAGCTAATGAAACACTGATGCCCTGAGTTAAGGTTTTGTATAATTCTATATGTCCAGTTCCAAAAGAATTCATCATTGTACATTATACAGATCACTGAATTGGTCTTCTTTTGAAACAAGATGTTTGTATTTTATTTTAAGTTTTGTAAGATTATATTTAACTTATCATCTGTTTTGTTTATGAGTTTTGCAACAGTCAGTTTAAATTTGTGCACCTCCAAGCTATGTCAGGGTAGACAGTGAAGATTCATTTTCTTTAAAACAGCCTTGGGTCAGAAATCCTATCCTTAACAAGCTATTCAAAGCTGGAACTCAGTGCTGTCAGTATACAAATTAAACAATCTGAGGACATATTTAAATCAGCATTATGAATATATTGTTTTAACAAATCTGTTTGTTTTGGATGATTGTTATGTATTTGTGCTAATTACTTAAATTTGTACTTGAAGTATGATTCTAATGTAATTTATGAATTACATACTTGTGAGAATGATCTGAGTCACTCTTGAAAATGGGCATTCATGCTCTTAGGTTCTTACCAGGTTAACACATTTTAAATAATAAAAATAAAAAGATAAGTATAATTAGTCTATTGGAGTGTAGAAGAGACATTTTACTCTTGTTACTACTGTGTTTATTGCATGAGGACTACTTTCATGTCTCATCACAGTAACCATGGTAGTGACATTCAGTATCATCCCCTTTCAGTTAACAGCACCACAAATCCTGAAATGACATGCATGTCTTTCTCCCTGTCTAAAACACTCACCCACCTATGGCCATGCTGTAACATGTCACCTTCCTTTGCCAAAACACTCACCCCACAATGGCCTCACTGTGACATGTCTCCCTCCCTGTCTGAACCAGTCATTCCAAAATAGCCTTGCTGTAACACCTCTCTCTTCCTGTCTGAAACATGCCTCCTTGTTGGACTCATCCCACAACTGGTTCACTGTAACAAGTCTCCCTCCCTGTCTGAAACACTCATCTGACAATGGCCTTTCTGTAACACATCTCCCATCCAAAACAATCACCCTACAACAGCCTTGCACTGTAACACATCTCCCTCTTGGACTCAACCCATGTTCACTGTAACAAGTCTCCTTCCCTGTCTGAAACAATTACCCCTCAATGGTCTCAGTATAACATGTTTCCCTCCTTGAAACATCCTACAAACAGCTTGCTGTAACAAGTCTTCCTCCTTGTCTGAAACACTCAACTGCAACCACCTCACTGCAGTAGTGCAGAGAGCAATACTGTGGTCATCAGCAGCACAGAGGTTACAAAACATATAATTTGCTGGCAGAAAAGGACCGCTCGGCCCACCCAGTCTGCCCAGATGTTCCCTGCCTAGTCTTTCTTTGCAGACCCTAACTGGTCTTCGATGACCCCCCCCCCGACTATTTACTAATATTCCCCTATGTGTATCCCACACATCCTTGATGTCTTCCTACTGTTTTCAACTTCTGGCAGTCTGTTTCAGGCATCTACCACACTTTAAGTGAAGTAGTACTTCCTCACATCCCTCCCAGTTTTGTTGCATACCCCCTGGTCCTGGTGCTCATTCTCATTCTCATTTGAAAGTGACTCCCCTCCTGCACCCTGTTCACCCCTGTGAGGTACATGTAGGTCTCCATCATGCCCCCCCTCCCCTCTTTCTTCCTGCCGCTCTTATTTAGAGGGACCATGTCTGCTCTCCTCCAGTATCCTAGAACCATTACTGCTTCTAGTGAGCTGTTGAATAAGGTCATTAATGGGGCAAATAGCACCTCCCTGAGTTCCTTTGGTGCCCTTGCATGTATCCCCTCAAGTCCCATAGCCTTGTCCTCCTTCAGAGCTGCAACTCCCTTTAGGACTCTTTCCTCTGAAAATGAGGTTGTGTCCACTCCCCCCTTTTGTTCCTTCTGCTCCTTGGTGCCCCCCCCACACTCTGAAGAATGAGCAGAAGTACATGATGAGGATGGTAGTTTTTCCTGGTCCTTTTCTATGCTGTCCCCCCTACCACCCTCCTTATCCTCACTATCCCTTTCCTTGTTTCCATTTTCTCACTTATGTATCTGAAGAAAATCTTATCCTCTTAAGCTGTCCCTTTGCTCTGTCTGCACATTTGCTCCACTCATCATTTTTCTTGTTTCCCTGTGTTTTACTTGGTGCATACCCCTGTCTTCCTCCCTCGGCATTTCCTTATACCTTCTGAATGCCACCTTTTTTTCCCTTGACACCTTGTCCACTTCCCTAAAGAACGATAACAATCTCTTTTTCCTTCTGCTTTTACTCACTTAATTCATGCAGAGGCAAGTTACCTTAGTTATGCCCTCCTTTATGTTTCCGTGCTGTGCCTCTACCCCTCCCTGGCAACCCCTCTATGATGCACTTTCTGTGACATTCTTCCATTTCTTTAAAATCTGCTTTTCTAAAGTCCAGGATGCTCACCCTCATGTGATTAGTCTCTGTCCCAATCTTAGTGTTAAACCACACTGTACAGTGATCAGTGGTACCTAGGGACTGCCCACTATGACGTCTGCAATGCTACCCCTGTTTGTAAGCACCAGGTCCATCACTGCCCTGTTCCTAGTGGGTTTTTTGACAGCTGCCTGAGAAAATCCCTTTTGTTTGGAGTCAAGGATGGCCCTGCTCCTTGTGGAAGCTGCAGCCGGAAGGCTTCACTCCACATAGGCCAGACCTGTCCCAGGTAATATACAGGACAGATCCCGCCATAGAGTGGAGTGCAGAGTGACTTCCTATCTCTAGTGAACAACAACCACGGGGTGGGGGGGTAAAGTTTGAAGAGCTTAAAGTCTGGCAGCAGGCCAAAATGTGACAACATGGTGAGCACATTCAGCTTCAACTATAGCCTCTTGCTGAGTTCTAGTGGCATCGGGATGCTTGGAGGAGGAAAAAATGGTGGGGGCTTCAATGACTCTCCATGAAAAAAAAACAGAATTATGAAGCAGTTGTAGAATAAGTGTTTGATACTGTCCAAGGAGAACATCCTTGGTTCCACGTGAGGCTGGTCATCTGTGAATTTTAATATTAAAATACTCCTGCCCACATAATGTATTGGGCATGACAGAATGTGAAGGGATGAGATGACACAACCACTCGGGAGCTGTGTGAAAGTGCAGACAAGACTAGGGAATAACTCACCACAGCATATGCTCCAGTGAAGGCATTTGTAGCCAGTCATCGGTCCCACAGCCTGAGTGAGTGTGCTACCTCCTCCCATTGCATGCTGTTGTGCCTGCTCTATTACTTGGGGGTGGGGCTTTTTTTTTTAAATATGTTTACTACCTTATTCTGTTAACAGTACGAACACATACGAGATAGACAGTATACAGCTTGTTGAGCACTATAGCCACTCTAAAAAAGCATTGGCAGCAAATTATTCATGCAATCAGCTACATTTCCTTTCTCTAATACTTACACCTGCCTACTGCCATTTACAGTAATTCCACATATGATGAAATAAATTGATGTGATACATAAACAGAATTAACAACAATTGACCAGTAACAACACTGCTGGACTCATACCACGTGCATCACCCTTATCTACCCAGTGCTCAGACTCATCCCAAATTCTGTTTAGGAAGGAACATTATCTCATCCTGTGTCTTACAGTATATTATGCTATTGTCCTGGTCACAAAGTTAACCTCAAGTGCAACATGGTAGCCTTTGCTGGGATGAATGAGTAAATAAAGGTACCCTGTATCCTCTCAAATAAGTCTCCTCTGTCTTTCAAGTCATATGTGGTCCGTTTCAGCAGAAGTATCTTAGTAACTACATCTAACCACATACCCACCGTGGGGGACTGATAATGATACCCATGTATTCTGTATACGCTTCCTTGCTGGAACCAAACAAACCCTAGTGACCCTCAACTGAAGATCCCATGCCACATCTGCTGAGGCATCCACCCCAAACAAGACAGACAGAGGTTGTCTGCTATGTGACTGTCCAGTCTCTGTGCTGATTGCTCCTGGGCTCCTGTCCAGAACTGTTTGAGCACCGGACAGTTCCTTAAACAGTGCAGGTAGGTGTCCCACCCCTCCCCACACCTCCCACGCATAACACATAGAAACATAGACTTTGACAGCAGATAAGGACTGCTTAGCCCACCTAGTCTGCCCATTTCCCTACCTACAGGATAAGCTGCAGATCCTAGTTAACCAACAGCCTATTTCTTTCTACCCCCCACAAGAATTGTCTTATGTCTGTCCCATGCATTCTTGAAATCTCCCACAGTTTTAGACCCCACAACCTCCTCAGGAAGGCTGTTCTATGTGTCCACCACCCTCTCTGTGAAAAATACTTCCTCACATTGCCCTGAGCCTTCCCCCTCTATCTTCAAATTGTGTCCCCTTGTTCTTGCATGTCTCTTTTCTGAAAGATGCTACCCTCTTGGACTTTGTTGATTCCACGGTACTTAAACATTTCTATCATGTCCCCACTCTCCTTCTTTCCTCAAGGGTATACATATTAAGCTCCTTTAGTCTCTCCTCATATGGTTTCTCTTGCAGACCCTGCACCATTTTAGTTGCCCTCCTCTGAATTGCCTCCATCCTGTCTGTGTCTTTGCAGATATGGAGTCTCTAGAACTGGATGCAGTACTCCAGATGGGGTCTCACCAACTGTCTGTACAGAGGGATAACAACTTCCTGTTTTCTGCTGGTGGTGCCTCTCCCTGTACATCCCAGTATCCCCCCAGCCCTCCCTACAGCCTTCTCACATTGCTTGCTTGCTAACCTTAAGGTCATCTGATATGAATACCCCCATGTCCCATTCCATTTTTATTGTTGTTATTACATCCCCCCATTGTGTAATCTTTCCCTGGGTTTTTGTTTCCCAGGTGCATTATTTTGCACTTCTTTGCATTGAATCCAAGCTGCCATACTTCTGACCTTTCCTCCAACTTGCCAAGTCCCTTCTCATCCTTTCCATGCCTCATTGTGTATCGACCCTGTTGCAGATCTTTGTATTATCTGCAAAGAGGCATACTTTTCCTTCCAGTCCCTCTGCAATGTCACTTATAAAGACATTAAAAAGGACTGGACCCAATACTGGACCCTGCGGTACCCCACTAGTAACCCCTCTTTCTTCAGAGTGGACTCCGTTTACAATTACCTTCTGTGTCCTGTTGTCCAGCCGGTGTTTTACCCAGGCTACCACCCTGGAACCCACTCCTAGGCTGGTTAATTTGGCTATTAATCTTTTGTGTGGGACTGTGTCAAATGCCTTGCTAAAGCCTAGGTAGGCCATGTCCACAGCCCCTCCCTGGTCTACTACTTTGGTCACCCAGTCAAATAAATCAATTAGATTCATCTGACATGACCTTCCCACTCTGAACCCATGCTGCCTTGGGTCCTGTGCCCCACTTTCCTCTAGGTACTCAAAAGTTCTTTCCTTCAGAAGTGATTCCATCATTTTCCCTACCACAGAGGTCAAACTGAAAGGTACATAGTTTCCTGCCTCTGTCTTGCTCCCACTTTTGTGAAGGGGAATCACATCCACTTTCCTCCAGTCTTGAGGTACCACACCATCCTCCCATGAGTTGTTAAAAAGGGTAGTCAGTGGTGTCACTAGTTCTTCCCTTAATTCTTTTAGAATTCTGGGGTGAATTCCATCAGGCCCCATTGCTTTGTCCAGCTTTCAGTTTTAGGAGTTCTTTCAGAACCCTTTCTTCTGTGAAAGGACTGGGATCGACCCCCCCCATCCAGAGTACTTCTGTTAATTGGATTGGGCACCTCCCCCTCCTCCTCTTTTGTGAATACTGAGCAGAAGTGTTCGCTCAGTATCCCTTCTTTTTCACTGTCCCTCTCTGCCCACCTACCGTCCTTTCTGTTCAGCCTCACTATACCTCCCTTTGTCTTTCTATGCTCCCTGATGTACCTATAAAAGGTTTTATCCCCCTTCTTAACCGAGTTGTAGATCTTTTCCTCAGTTTGGGCCTCTGCTATTCTGACTTCCCTTCCTGCTTCCTTCTGCCATAACTGGTATAGTTCTCTGTCCTGCTCCTTCTGTGTTTCCTTATACTTCCTAAATACTATCTTTTTCCCCCTAACCTTCCCCACCACCTCTTTTGAGAACCATAGTGTCTTTTTCTTTCATTTTGATTTGTTTATTTGCTTCACACAAAGGCTTTTTGCCTCTGTGATGGCAGTTTTGATGTTTCCCCATTGTTGCTCCACCCCTCCTTCTAGCCTGTTTGCTAGTGCTTTTCTAGGACACTCTCCCATCTTGCCAAAGTCAGCTCTCCTGAAGTCCAGTACCCTCACTTTTGTATGGCTTGACTCTGTAGCTGAGGTTATCATGAACCTCACTGTTTGGTGGTCACTTGTTCCCAGATGGCTACCCACTTCTAGATCTGAGATCCTCTCGCTGTCCCTATTTGAGAGTATAAGGTCTAAGATTGCTCCCTCATGAGTGGGTTCCAAAACTAGCTGTCTGAGGCATGCCACATGTAGGTCATCGAGAATGGCCCTGCTCTTGGATGTGGCTGCAGCAAAGGTGCTCCAGTTAACATCTAGCATATTCAGGTCCCCCATCAACAATATCTCCCCTTTCTCTGCCATCCTAAGGATGCCGTCTATCATATCCTTGTCCATTCCCTCTCCCTGACATGGGGGTCTGTATACAGCCCCTGTGCAGATTGTGGTGCTATTTCCAGTCTCCAAGGTGACCCACAGTGCCTCCTCTCCTCCCTGTTTACTTTTTTGTTCTGTTGCTTGTATCCCTTCCCTTACATAGAGAGCTACTCCCCCCCCACTCTCCTTGTCTCTCATGTAGGTTATGTACCCTGGTATGTTAACATCCCAATCATGGTTCTCTGTGTACCATGTTTCTGTGACTGCTACGATATCCAGGCATCCCTCTTCCATCAAGGCCACAAGTTCAGGGAGCTTGTTGCCCAGACTACGGTCATTTGCACTCATTACCCTCCATTTCTTGATGGTCTTACCCCTTTTTGCCCAATCCCTGTCCTTATTGCCTTTATCATTTTCTCCATTTACCCCAGCCCTTCTCCCTGTCGACAACTCTATATTGGTGTTTACCTCACTTACTACCCTGATTTTTTGGGGGGCTAGGATTTCCATGCTCCTTTCCAGTGCCTCTCCCCTTGGCTAATTTAAATGTTTGCTAATGAAGAATTTAAACTTATCACCTAGGATCCTGGTTCCCCTCCTAGACAGATGCAGACCATCATGCCAGTATAGGCCTACATCATTCCAGGTGGACCCCGCAGTCCCCAATGAAGCCAAATCACTGAGCTCTGCACCAGTTTTTTAACCACTGATTGAATCCCATGGTGTGGAGCACCCCTAGCCTCACCCATGCCATAGACAGGCAGCACCTCCGAGAAGGTTACTGTGCGTGCTACTTGTCTAAGGCCCCTCCCCAACTCCACAAACTCTTCCTACACTGCTCTGATCCCTTTCTCAGCCAGGTCATTGTCCGTAGGTGGACAATGACATCCAGTTCCTTCCTCCGTGCAGCTGCTCCAGTGATCCTGAAGATTCACTCCCTGTCCCTCCAAGCCATGGCACCAGGCAGGCACCTTACCTCCCTCTCCCCCTACTCCCCCAGTTCTACCCTCCTATCAATGGAGTCCCCCACCAGGAGTTGTTTCCTTCCCCTGTGGGGTCCCATGCCACCCTCTACTGTTGGTCTCCTTTGTGGAGGTTCCTAGCATCCTTCTTGGTCTCCACTGTGGGTGCCTCCTTAGTGGAACCACACTTTGCCAGAACAGCATATGAATTGTGGAGAGGTACAACTGGAGGAATGCACCTCTGTTCCACCACTCTCACCCTCCCTGGGCCCGCTGTGGTTGAACCACTCCTCTTTTTTGGCAACCTCTGAGGCAATGGCAGTGGCCCTGGTGGTCTCTGGGTGGGAGAGGAGGTCCCCCAAATCCTAACCAACACAGCCTGGAGATGAGCAACCTTCTCCCTCAGCCCAGAGAGGTGCCTGCAGATGGGACAACACAGCATCCTCCAGAACGTCTCCCAGAAGACTGCTGCTCCACAGCCACTGCACTGCACCTCTCCCATCATGTCTTATTTCTGGCCCCTTAACTGTTGTTTTGAATATTTACTCTTTCATCTGTATTTTTTTCTTCCTACTTACTTACTTACTTACTGCCTCTGTACCCTTTAAGCTCCTGATCTTCCTGTTCTGAGACAAGAAGTTCCTATATTTCTCAGTAGTCTCCTTACATGCGCAGAGTCAGACCTCCAGCAGCTCTTTTCCTTCTAGGATGGTGAGTCTTTTGCGGCTCTGCGATCACTCACTTCCTGCTCCCAAACAGGAAGTTCCTGTTGTCAGTCAAATCCTGTGCTTATAAAAGTACAACTGGCTTATGGTAGGGGGTGAAGGGGAGGGAAGTAAGGCAATATAGTCCCAGTAGAGAAGTATAGTTATAACAGCAGCTCCTTCTTCTTGGTGTTCTCTGCCTGTTCTCTGGCAGAAGCTATCTAGGGCACTGTTTAAATCTGGCTTTAACCTGGCTTCCTTCTAGCTAAGTCACTCCCTCTACTTTGCAGCTCTTTCTATACTTAGTAATTGCACAGATAACAATTCCCTTGAGCCACCTGAGACAAACACCTTGATAACTGCACAGATAACAATTCACTTCAGCCAACTCAGACAAACACACTAACTTTTTTTTTTGTTTTGTTCTTACCCTAAATTGAAGTTCCCAGTAGTAGAGTTCTAGTTCTTTAGTCCCAGTAGAGAAGTATAGTTATAACAGCAGCTCCTTCTTCTTGGTGTTCTCTGCCTGTTCTCTGGCAGAAGCTATCCCTGGGGTAAATAAACAGGTGGAAGGTAGAGTCGATGAACACATTTAAATTTGGCTTCCTTGAATTTATTACACCACAGGCGCTCCAAATGAGACTAACATACCAGGGCCCAACTGTCATTAGTAATGCTTAACCAAGATCTCATTTTCATAGGCAATGTGTCCCACCTGACTGGTCCAGGAATACCTCTGGTAAACACAAGTATGTACTTGCCATGGAGCCCCTCAGGTCTGCCCTGACCCTCAAAATCTCCTTCTCCGGCCCACTAATCCTAGCAACCCCTGGGTCTCATCTATTCATACTGCATAGGTGGGCAGAAATTTGTAAATGTCAAAATCTCTGTGACCCTCTGAATCCCAACCCAGCCTCCAACTCAGCCTGAGAATGAAGCCCAGCTGGGCCCAACAGGTACTCCAAAACAAGCTGCACCCCCAGTTCTGCACTCCACAAAGCGCATGTCTTCTAATCCTGGGAGAAAATCTGGATTTCTGTACAAGGGTGCAAGGATGGGTTTCTCTTGACCCCCTCCTAGGATTTTAGTAGCCCATCCCCATGCCTTCAAAATATATATTACCAAGTTATTCCTAAAATATATATTACCAAGGAATTTGGGAGGGGCATTTTAATGTTAAAACTCATAGCTGACCAGCCCCATGGGGATCCACAGCAAATGCCCTTCATTGAAGAGTTTCAGACAGGGTGGGAGACGTGCATGCCATTTCAGGATTTGTAGGGCTGTTGGCTTGAAGGGTAGGGGATGACACAACAACACTAAAGTGCAAATGAATATCATATGCAACTTTTTACATAAAAATTTGGATAGCTAAGCTTGCATTTAGCTGGTCTGGGCCCACGTGGAAGCAACTTCAGTGTAATATAGGCTGGTGCTGATATGCTGATTGAACTTTGTAGGTGTCTGCCTAATTGCCCTCAAATAGAATGCTTGCAAAGGTGAGGAATGCACAATTTTTTCCCCAAAAATGTTAAGTAGACTTTGAATCTTGCTGCGAGATTATGGCTGTGGTAGCTATTATGGGAAGTCCAAAATGCATGCTGTTAGTACTAGTTAATTCTTAAGGCTACCTGACACTCAGGGGCTGATCTAGAATTTTTTAAGGGGGTAGGCATTTTGTCAAGGGTGTAGCACTTCCACCAAAAAATGGAAAAGGCTTCCTTTTAAAACACAGATTAGGCTATGTGACAGCTCTAAAATTAGGTCCTCTGGTCCCCCTCAGCAGAGGGGAACACATAATAAAGCCACAATCAGCGGCATCTCCTCCACTTCCCCCTTCATGAGAGGGTGACACAGCAATGCCATGATCAGCAGCAGCTCTTCCAGTCACCCTGTAAACATGGGGACACAACAATATCACAACTGCCAGCAGCTTCTCTAGTCCACCCTTAATAAGTTGGTCACACAACAAAGCTGCAATTGGTGGCATCTCCTTCAGCTGCCCCCCCTCCCGGAGAAGGAGGGGCACACAACAAAGCTATGATATGCAGTAGCTCTTTCAGTCACCTTTGTGACAGGGAGACACAACAACGCCACAACTGGTGGCAGCTCCTCTGATCCTCCTCAGTATAGCAGGACTCACAACAAAGCTGTAATCAGCGGCATTTCCTCTGGTCTCTGTCAGTAGAGGGAGACACACAACAAAGTTATGAGTAGCGGCAGCTCATCTGGTCCCCACTGATCAGGGGTCCAGGGTTAGTGTCCTGTTGCATACAGAGCCATTCCAGTTCCCCTGCAGGAGTGGTAGGGGACACAGAAATGAGCCACCACAATGCTAAACCATCCTAGACCACCTCCCACAGGAGCAGTGGAGGACACACAAACCCCCTGCCACAATACCAGATCATCCCAGTCCCCCCCCCCAACAGGAGTGGTGGGGACAGACAAACCACCCTCCACAATGCTGGCCCATTCTGGCCCATAACACTCACAACTCCCTCGAGGAGCCACTGGGGAGCACCCACGACCCCACAGGGTCTGTTCAGCCACTGAAGCCACACAAAAGGTATGGTGCTCCCATCATCTGCAGCAGAGGGATTAATAGCATTTTTGGTGCCTTTTTCAAACGGACGCCACAGCATCTTTGTTCAGACTTCTAATCTCGGACCTGCTGCAGCTTCTTGAATTCCCGGGACAGCAGTTTCTCAGCTTTAAGCTTAATTAAGTAAATTTCAGTTTTAAGTCAAATTACAAAATTAATTTAGAGCAACAGAAACTTAATTCAGTTCAACAGTGCCTAGCCCTGAAATCAATTCAATTCTTTTTAGCTGCTTTATCAACCTATGTCTGCAGCAATTGCAGCATTTTATGTTTTATCACAGCACAGCTTCTTCCCGCTGTCACTTTGTAACGGCTCCCCACCTGCCCGCCCTATCTGGGCATTTACTCTTAATGGTACAGTAAGTATCTATGATTGGCCAATACGGTGTGTATGTTTGATTGGTCGAAATTCTATCTCCCCATTCTGCCATAGGCTCCTTATACTAATTGTCGACCAGAGGGCCTACACTCCCCTTATTGTTGAAAACTAGCCCGCTTAATTCTGCCGTGGTGCACACTATTTGTATGCTTAAGTTGTATTCTCATCCTTCCCAAGCTTCCAGTCACCTCCTTACACTCCTATGTCATACTTTAATTCAAGCACAGCTTGTGGAGACCAGCATTTAGAGTTACTCCTCATGGTCCACCTTAATCTTAGCTCCTCTCATCCCACATTTTTTCTCTGTCTTCCCCCTCACACTGCCGTTTACTCCTTCTCCCTTTTAGCCCTCTTCTGCTTTCTTCTCAGTTTCACTCCTTCTCTCTCCCTGCTTCTCCATGTCCCCTCTCCTCCCTGCTCCCCTCCTTGGTCTGCCTCTCTGGACTACCTCCCCCCACCCTTATTCTTCTCCTGCACCCCCCTCTCTAATGTTCCACCTCTTACCTCTCTCCCACCCTGCCCTGCACCCCCCTCTCCTCACTGTTCCTGCCCTTACTAACCTCTCCCTCTCACTCCACCCTTACCATAGCCGCACCTCCCATCTTCCCCCTCTCTCTATTATTTCTCTGCTCATCCACTCTAGTCTGCTCTTCACCCCTTCACTAAATCTCGAGGCCCTCCTCCACTGCACCAGCCTCACTTCTCCTCCCAGCCCCCCCCAAAAAGGGCTAAGTACCCCCCTCACCTCTCCTCTACCTACTCCTCTGCTCCTTTGTAGGATGTTGAAACTAACCTGCCTCACCACAACCCCTGACTCCTTCTACTCACCCAAAGGGCATGCACATCTTTCACCTAAACGCTAGGAGCCTCCTTCCCAAAATAGATGACCTAAAAGTTTGGGTCTCCCAGCACTCCCCTGGTATACTATGTGCCTCAGAGACTTGGCTCTCTGCCAGGATCCCTGACTCCTCCCTTGCCATTCCCGACTTCAACCTTTTCTTCCAGGATCGTGGTAAGCAGGGTGGTGGAGTGACTATCTTTATCAGGACTCCTTCTCCTATTCCATCTCCCTATCTGAAGCAAAGACCTCCTCCCATGAACTTCTGACAGCTTGTATCTCTCGTCCCTCCACCCTTCCGATCTATTTGGCGGTACTTTATTGCTCTCCCAGAGAGCCCCATAGCACTGTGCTCAGTTGCATCTCAACTGTTTCCTCCCACTGAAACAAAGGTGAGCTCATCCTACTAGGCGATTTTAACCTGGACTGACTCTCCCCAGCCACCATACCCTCTGTCCTCAGGATTGAGTCTTTAAACCTTACCCAGATGATCTCTGTGCCCACCCACTTGAACCCCAAGTCTTCCAAGCACTCTCTCCTCGATTGGGCGCTTTCATCACACCCCCACAGCATCTCTGCCACCGGAGTTCTTCCCGATGTCTTTAGCAACCACTGTATCACCTTCTGTATATGCAAAGTCTAAATCCCTAAGACCACTCCCAAATATATTTGGTATCGCCCTTCCCACAACCATGACTATAACTCCCTCCTTCATGATCTATACCAGGCAGATTGGTCTCCTGTATACTCTGCCCCAAATGTGGACTCTGCTCTCCAACTGTTCTATAATATTCTCACCAGTGCCTGGGACATCTGTGCTCCTTTAGAAAAGGTAAGTAAAAACGTTGTCACCTCCCTGTATTACGCCTGACCTCTTATCCCTCTATAAATCACATGACAAAAGCTGGGCTAAATTCAAGGCATCCCTCCTTCCTTCTGACTTCCAACTCTATAGATCCCTTAGAAACACCTGCACTCAAGCAGTCAGAAAGGTGAAAGCCAGTTACTTTAAATCCCAACTTCAATCCTGGTCAGGTTCCCCCAAAAATTTCTGGCAAGCCCTCTGTAACCTTCTAGGCTCCACTTCTACTCATGCCCCCAAATTTCTAGACATTGAGGGAGAGTCAGTCTGTGACTCAGCCGCTATCGCTGGTGCCTTCAATAAATTCTTTATCTCCTGTGCCCTCCCTGATAACCCCCTCCCCTGCTCCCCTCCCCCGATCCCTGCTGCTTCTGGCTACACCTTCCCCCAATTTCTCCGCAAGAAGTATGTAAGGTATTAATAGCCCTCACCCCCTCAAAATCTAGACCTGACGGTCTTCACCCTGAAGTTTCTCTGTATGTTCACTCCTGCCATTACAGCCCCTCTTGCTCACCTCCTAAATCTCTCCCTCACTACCAGCTCTGTCTTCCTGGCCTGGAAACATGCCAAAGTACTCCCCCTTCACAAGGGCAGGGACCCTTCTTCTCCCAGCAACTATAGGCCCATATCTCTCCTTCCATCTCTTGCAAAGCTCCAGGAGTCCCTAATCTACTCCAGGCTCCTGGAACATCTAACTGCCACTGACTTTCTCTCACCCTACCAGTCCAGGTTTAGGAAACTGCACTCCACAGTCTCCTCCCTGTTTCGAGTAATTGACTCAATTCGGTCTACTATGGATAAAGGTCATGTCACTGCTGCCATCTTTGTGCACTTGGCTAAGGCATTTAACTCTGACTCTCACTCCTGTCTGGTCCACAAACTGCACTCAGCTTGGCTTGCTCCCACTGCAACTGTCTGGTTCAGCTCTTATCTTCAGCACAGGCAACAATCTGTTCTTATAGGTTGCTCCCTCTCCATCCCCCCTCTCAATTCTTGCTGGCATACCACAAGGTTCCATTCTGGGCCCCATCATTTTCTCTGTATTTATTAAAGATCTCCCTTCTGTCTGCTCCCTAGCCATGATTCACATGTACGTGGACAATACCATGTTACTCCACTCCGGTCCCTCTGCCCCCGATGTCACAGGCCCTCTTCAAACTGATTTCAACAAGGTGCAATCCTGGCTCCAACAAAACCAACTAAAACTCAACTCTGAAAAGACCATTTCTATGTTCTTTGGTTCCAGACAAAAGCTACTCAAATCGACCAACCCCCCAACCTTTTCCACACTCAACGGCTCACCGCTCCAATCAGTAGACTCATTTAAATACCTGGGAGTTTGGCTCAACAACAGTCTTGACGTCTCTGTTCACATAGACGCTATCTGCTCGAAGCTTCATCCCAAACTCGGTGCCCTCTACCAGCACAAAGACTGCCTCCCTCTGTCAACTCAGTGTGACCTAGTCATTAAAACTATTCCCCCTGTATTTGACTATGCTGACATCATCTACTGCTCGGCTCCGGCAACCTCTTTCGCTAGACTGGACACCCTGCTAAACTCCTTCTGCCACTTTGCTATCTCCTCTCCCCCTCTCACTCACCACTGTACCATCTACGCCTCCCTCTCTCTTCTGCCTCTTCCCACAAGGTGACAGATGCATAGCCACACCTTCATTGCTAAATTCTGGTTCGGGTCTCTCTCTTCTTATCTCAGTTCTTGCCTTTCTCCTGTCACCTCCTCCGAGTACTCCTTACATTCTAGGGATGCTCGAACATTCTCCCTTCCTTTCCCTCACACTTGCTCAGGCCAAACGGCCTTCTCCTACCGCCTCCCTTACCTCTGGGACCAACTCCCATGGTCCACCCGCCATGCCCCCTCCCTCTCCACCTGAAAATCTCTGCTTTGTACCCTTCTCCCTGCCCCCTGCAACTGTCCTACCATTCCCTCTGTGCTTCCCTCATGCCCCCCTCAACCCCCCTCCATATGTCTTGTATAGCATTTTACGTATCTTTTTTAATTTTAGTGCTCCTGTACTCTCCACTGTATATTTTTGCCTTATCACTGTAACTCACTCTGTCTTGATTGTATTCTTTAGTGGGTTTTTTTGCATTGTTGTGATTGCACCCATTAGTGTTATTGTATTGCACTGTACTGCATTTGTACTTTTATATAGTAAGTTAATTGTATATGATACTGCTTGTACCCCCCCCATCTGTGCTTATGTACTCGGGTTGTATCTGGAAATGAGCCTTGGCTCAGTGTGCCTTTCCCAGTTAACAAATTTTAAATAAATAAATAAACTCACCCTTTGGTCTATGAGTGGGAGAATTCAGGGACAGGACTTGCAAAGTCAGTTCAAGTGCAGCCATGGTTCATAGGAAAAAACAAAACACTGCAATCAAAATACCTAGTCAAGGATTCAAGTTTGTGATGCTGGAATTTTATTTGTTAAATTAACAACAGTGTGCTCCCTGATGAAGTCTCAGTCCAAGGGCATTTGGCATTTGGAAGAGTAGTTCACCGCTGTTAATTTACGTAATATAATTCCAATATCATGAACTTGAATTGTTTACTGGGGACTTGTAGTGTGCAGCCTTCTCACTTTGGCACCTATGGCCAGCAAGAGATGGTCAGCCATTTACCCCAAGGAGGTGAGCATCCTTCCACCAGCCCTATGGGGATCTGGGCTTATTCTGGAACCTGGGCCACCAGCATTGCAAGCAGTAGGGCTACTGCTGCATCTGCTATTTTAACATATAAAATCTCTTTCTTCCTTACGACACACCTAACTAGTTTTAAATCTTCTTTCTAAAGCTGTTTTTGTTTCTGCTCCTTTGGTTTAGAGAAGCCGAGCTGTACTATACTTTTTCTTGTTCCCGCTTAACATTTGGTACATAAAATGTTCTCATTCAGGGATAGTAAGTGGTCAAGGACTCCCATCTAGCTGTACCTCATTGCAAACTCACATCCATAACATCCTTGTGTCAAGCAGTACCCCCTCTCCCTAATCCATGCCCATTACTCCCTGATGCGTAATGATATCCTTCTCACAAGCTTGTGTCCATGATTCCCTGGCATCTAGTGGTACCCCAAACTCACACAGACTGTGTTCAGGACTCCTTCTTTATAAATGGCACCCCCTCTCCTCAGTCTGCATCTGTGACTGCTTGGCATGAAGCTGTACTCCCCTCACTACTTTGTTCATGACTCCCTGTTGTTAATTGGTACCGTTCTCTCTGCTCTGCAACTATGACTTTGGGGCATCTAGTGGTACCTCCACCACACAAACACACACACACACACACACACACACACACACACACACACACGTGAAAACTGTGTTCATGATTCCCAATCTGGAGATTCCCAAACAGGAGGCAGAATAGCGCAGTGGTCTAAGGCTCTGAGCTGCAAATCTGGTGACATCCAGCAGACCAGACCTGGGTTTGAATCCCACAGCTTCCACTTGCATACTGTGTGACCCTGAGCAAGTCACTTAACCTCCTTGTGCTCCCAGGTCACTCCTGTAAAAAAGCTTTCAGCTTAGTGTGCTATACCTGGTTAAACAACTAAATCAAAAAAAAAAAATCTTAAGTGGTACCCCTCTCCCTGACCTGCCTCTATGACTGGCTTGTGTCTAATGGTACCAACCCTCTCCATGATCCATGTTCATAGCTTCTGGTGTTGAGCTGACCCCTTCCCCTCCCTCACCAACTCATGCCCAAGGCTCCCTGGTATCTAGCAGTACTTCCTTCCTCTTTGTGTCCAACATCCATAGCTCCTTGGCATCTTAATGATCCCCCATACACACACTCCAAGACCCACATCCATTATGTTCTGGTGCATAGCAGAACTGTCCTCTCTGTCACCAGGCCTGGCAGATGGCATCCAAATGTTGCAGCCTTGCTTGACTTTGAGTCAATAGAAGCAATAACTGGCAGTGGGAGCCAGCTCAAACAGAAACCAGCTAAAACAGAAACACAGGACGTGGCGTTTTTAACTGTTTGCTCTATGGGAATACATTTAATTTTGTTTCATAAGCTGGATTTGTGGCAAATAAGTTATTAATATTTATATTTACACATATACACTTTCTCTGAATGGAAGAAAGGGGTGTCCCATAGCAGAGTGTAATGTTGACAAAGTGAGCTTGCAGTGGCATGGTTTAATGGCTCACTGACTGTGATGTCAGAAATCATGGATACAGGAGACCATATTTGCCTTTTATTATTATTTCTATACTGTAGTAATGACGATTTCTATTTCATGCTGGGCTAACAAGCACAATAAAAATGTTCTAAAACCTCTGTTACTAGAGTGGAGACGATAAATTAATACTGCTTTACTGGTAAAAATCTATTGTGCTTACCAAGACTAATTTTTAAACAAATAAAATTAAAACGTTATACGTCAAACTATTGCCAAGGCATTCTGCATTAGCTTGATGCATAAAGCCTTATTTAACTTGTTGTATTATTATGATGTATGCCTGGGGTAATGTAGAAAACAGAAAAGTAGTTCAAGTGTGGATTATAACACTCATATTACGTATCCATTTTCTACAGCTTAACACATACATCACAGTAATGTAACAAATAAAATGTAACAGTACACATCACATATCACACAAATACCCAGACAGCTGTTGGTAGCGCTAGACAACCCTTGTTTATCAAAGTACTTTTTCAGTTTGAAGGAAGACACGGTGTCAGCTTGCTCAGTTTTAAGATGACTGGGGCCAGCCCACGGACCAGGTCTTTCGCACATCTCACTGGTTTAGGAATTAAAGATACACATCAGCAACCTGCATAGAAACTGGCATTTTTAGCTGTTCCTCCATAGAAGTGCAACTTTCCAATTCTGCACACACGCTACGTCTGCTCATACCATGCATCGTACATGCACAGAAAAGTAGCCACAAGCAACCATAAATCAGGAAGGAGCTGGGAAAATGGGACCCTTTATGAAAATTGCATTCATTCAGCAAGACTTTTGGCAGTGCAGTAGTATGCCCTGTTGCACACCTTTACATGCTGCTTGTGTGCCAATTTTTGTTTTCTTGGAAATTGGGCCACTTTTATGAAAGTCTATTCCAAGTGTCCACCACTTGCTGTGTGACGTAGTTCTTCTGCACATTTCCTGTGAATCATTCTACTTTCACAGACATTGGGAGCCCAATACACAGTCTCAAAAAAATGTGGTGTCACTCAATGTCCAACCATGCAGTTAAATATTGCACAAAACAGATAACTGGCACGAAGTGTTCATTGCACCATTCAAGTATTTAAAAATGATGTATGGGACCTTAAGTGTCCCCTTATCCTTTTATCTTTGTACATCAGGAAGAGCTACATTTGGTCTGATGGTGTTATACTTTTCAGATATCTGACTACAGTGGTCATGTCATTCCCAAGTCTTTTTTCCATGGAACACAGTCCCAGTTCTGGCAGTCTGTCTTCACAGCCACATTTTTCAGGTCTTCGTCCACGTTGATTGCTCTCCTCTGTATGTTCTACCTGTACTGTATATAAAAGAGAAAGAATGTGAGTGCACTTAGCAGCTGACCACTGTTACACTGTAATAATTTGCCACAGTTTTTTGGGGGGGCATGGACAGCTGTCTGCTCTGCCTGCCATTATCGTTATACATGACATGTTGTAACTGACTTAACAAGCATTTGTCAATGCCGAATGTTTGCTTGCTGGCATTGGCAGTGGTAGTGTAGAAGTTACAGAGCTGCGTAATAGGAATGGCAGTGAAGTATTGAACTGAAGCCAATCCCACCACCACCCTGCAGAGAGTGACAGGCATTGGGGTGTGCCTTTGGGTCGTCAGGCATAACGGCCATGCCATTTCACCACACCCCACCCTGCAGACACTGACAAGTGTCACGGTGTTCCTTGGGGTCTTTGGCTCTTATGCGCACCCCATTCCATTAGGAAATACGGTGAGATGGGTGCGATATAGGAGAATGGGGTGAACATTGGGACCGAAGAGTCCAAGGCATACCTTGATGCCTCTCACTGGCTGCAGGGTGTGGAATGGTATGAGCATTACAGGCAAGAATCCCAAGTCACACCCCTGATGCCTGTCATTCTCTACAGGGTTGGGCGTTATGGTTTTAAACCCTAATACCTCAGGCATTCGTTGGTATTTTCACTCCAAATGTTCAACATGGTTTTTTTGTGACCCCACCTCATGAACAGGGGGAATATCAGTTTGTTAGCCGAAAGCTGCTTATACAGCGGTCTGAGCATTTAGCACCACAGGTGCAAAACATTCGAACAGGATGTAAAATGACAGCTGTACTGTTCATGGGGAGGTGTAAAAAATGGCAATGTTGCAAATCTGCAGTAAAAATATTTAAAAAAATGGTGAAGTCACGGGCGTACATAGAAACTGTGCAACGCACACCCGTAATATAATTAGGTTGGGGATTTTTTTTACAGCAGATTGTCAACTCAGGCATTTTGGTGCCTCCGATCATGATCAGTGTCTCTGTGGCTTTCTTTATCTGTCCCAAACAATGATTTCCCACAGCGACCACGCATCTCTGCGCTGAAAGTGTGAAAAAACACTTCGGCCATGTTGTGAAAAATGACAGCTGTATTGTAAATAAGGAAGTGTGGAAAAATGCCACTGGTGAAAATCTGGACTTAAAATATTACAAAGTATTGAACTTACGAAGGTGCGTGGAAACTGCGCAATGCTCACTCGTAACACAGTCATTTTATGGACTTTGTCACCAAATTTTCAACATAGCCATTTTAAGACCTCTGCTCATGAACAGTGTAACTGTGATTTTCTTAATCTGTCCCAAACATTGCTTTCGCACCAACAGCACCAGTATGCTACATGTCAACACATTTAAATGGCATATGAAAAATGGCAGCTGTGCTTGTTCATAAGGAAGTGTAATAAAATAGCAATGTTGAAAATCTGGAGTGAAAATATTAAATTCATAAGCATGAGCATGCATAGCAACTGTACAGCATAGCTAAGTAAAACAGTCATTTTAGGAATTGTTTCACCAAATTTTCAACATAGTCATTTTAAGACCTCTGCTCATGAACAGTATCACTGTGATTTTCTTAATGTGTCCCATACATTGATTTCGCACATCGACTGCGCCATTGCGCGCTACATGGGCGGAAACACATTTTGGGCAAGATGTGAAAAATGACAGCTGTAGTGCTCATAAGAAGGTGTGGTAAAATGACAATGTTGAAAATCTGGAGTGAAAATATTGAAAATTCGCGAACTTACGAGCGTGCGTAGGAACTGTGCAACGCACACTCGTAAAACAGTCATTGTTAGGAACTGTTTCACCAAATTTTCAACATAGTCATTCTAAGACCTCTGCTCATGAACAGTGTCACTGTGATTTTCTTAATTTGTCCCGTACATTGATTTCACACACCAACTGCGCCATTGTGCGCTACATGGGCGGAAACATGCTTTGGGTGAGATGTGAAAAATGACAGCTATACTACTCATAAGGAGGTGTGGTAAAATGGCAATGTTGAAAATCTGGATTGAAAATATTGAAAATTCGCGAACTTACGAGCGTACGTAGAACTGCGCAACACCGCTCGTCAAAGTCTTTAGGAATTTTCTGGAATTTTCAAAATAGTCTTTTAGAGCCCATCTTATGTACACTGGCAGTGTCGTTTCGTTAATCATTCCAGAAAGGTGATTTTGTGCAGTGGTTGCGAAATCACCCTTCGGGCCCGAGTAACGCCATGACAGTGCAAGAATTCATGAGGAGGGGTCCCAAAAACCCCATGTTGAAAATTTGGTGCAAAAATTCCAAAAAATGCCTGACATATGCAATAAAGTTGAAAAACCCCTATCTAGCCCATTATACTGCTTTCCGGCATTTCCTCAGTTCGCAGTCGGCTTTGAAGAGTGCAGACGTTTCCCAGTCCACAGAAGATCGTCGCGCCATGCTCCGGAGGTAAGTATGGGTGAGGGGTGTGGGGGAGGCAGGGTGCGAGTGGGTGGGTGCGGATTGTGGGGGGCTGGGAGGCTGCGTGAGGACCGTTTTGCTTTACAGGTGTTTTTTTTTTTTAAGGATGCGCGGGGACGTTTGCCACGCTGGAGGCGGGCTCCCAGCATGGCACAAGAGACGGCTGGGGGCATGAAGCCGATGGGGATTAGGCACCCCGTCGGCCATAGCATCACTTGCCCACGCTGGGGTGGGCTCCCAGCGTGGCACCTTATACTGGGGTGGGAGAGTGAAGCTGACGGGGATTGGGCACCTCGGTCAGCGATAGCATGGGGAGGGAGAGATAGGTGAAGCCGATGGGGATTGGGCACCCCGGTCGGCTCATACCGATGAGTTGCCAGCTGGGGTGGGCACCCAGTGTGGCATTTGAAAAGCTTTGGGGGAGCGAGCACAGCCGACGGGGATTGGGCACCCCACTGCTATAGAGTGTGTGCATGGGGGCAGCACGCAGTATGCATGTGTGTGTGTGTGTGTGTGTGTGTGTAGGGGAGCTGCCGATGAGCAGGCTATATCTTATCGCTGCTCACTGAAGCGTAGCTCCCCCTTTCAACTGTATGCCACTGCATTTTGGAGCTTGTCATAGACAGCTCCAGCATGCATTGGCTTACAGGGGCCACGCCTGCCAACACACTGACTGAATTGGAAGAGGGGGTGACACACCTCCGAAATCTCGGATGATGGCACTATGTTTCTTGCACATGCGTGCAGGCAAACATAAAAAGCATAGACAAGGTGAATCTCTGTTTCAGACCTTTTCTTTTTGATATATTAAAACAGTTGTGTTGCAAACTAAGTTTCAAGTCACTTTCAAAAATGGCAACAGGGTGGGAGTTAAGACAGAACACAATCACAGAAAGGGTGATGAAAAAACTGATGGCCAGAATTATATAAAATAAAACACAGGGTGATGTGGTTACTCAGATTTAATATACACCCTCAGTGTGTGCAAACTAAGCTCTTGGAGTTTATATAGCATCCCACAATTCGAGTGTGTATTAAATTCTTGTAATGCACACCATCCCTTGCATTATTCTCTACAGTATGTAATGTCCTAGACCCATAGATACTTTGCCTAAGGATCAGATATTTTTTTTTTGTGTGTGTCAATTTATCTACCCCTGCTAGCCCAATGTCCAGTTGAGATACAACATCTCATTTCCAGTGGGGTTCAGCTTTTACCCATTTCTGCAGCTGGGTAGACTGGAACACTAGGAAGGTTAAGAGACATGTCCGTGGTTAGCAAGTAAGTATTTTGACTCCAGCATGGTTTGAATATGCAGCCTTCTGGTTCTGAAGTTGGTGCTGTAACGATTAACCCACCCTGCCTCCTCCGTTTCTAGAGGTCAGTTAATAACTTACTGTAGAATGAATAAATAAGTCTAATAAATATAGGATGATACTCTTTGATTTTTTTTTGCTGCAGTGTTAAATTTTCTGCTGTCTTTTAGAGGTGTATAATTTATTTTATATACTACAGTAACTGACAAGGATGGAAAGAGAAAGCAACTCAAAGGAAGTTACTTAGATTAGCTCAGCATCTCAGTCTGCCAAACTGAAAACTACCACAAATTCAAATGCAAATTTATCTGCAAAACCAGAGCATGTGCAATTTAGTTTCAAACACTCACTTCACAGTTTGATGTGGGGTGTCTTTCATAAAGGGGGAGGATTTTTGTTTAGTCACCGTATGTTCATTAATGGCCTTTTAAACTACACTTCATCATAGTCCCCCGTTACACACACACACACACACACACACACACACACACACACACGTCGCTGCTCAGTCTGTTTCTCTTCAATAATGGCAGCTGTTCAGGTTATATAACGTAATGCCTTTCACAATGAGTATAAGAGTGTATTAAAAGAGAAGACATATCTGATAAGTGTAACCCCTAGATGGCGCTATCCCAGGGGCTACTACCCCTGCCTGATTTGCCACTAACAGGTTGAGGGGCCTGGATCCAATGGCGGGTGCCTCCACCCAGAGGTCAGGGTTTGCAATAGTTAAACTAACTTGGTCACAGCCCTCTGGGACACTGCAACCCCCCTTTCTTCCCACTAGTGGCCCACACAATATATCAGAATTACCTTCACAGTATACACTTACCCCCAGGTCTGGTTCCGGCACTGGGACCTCCTGTGAAATGAGATACAGTGCAACAATCACAGTACAGTACTTTAACATAGACAAATACCTCAGGCAGTATAACTTTGCTGAAACGAGCAGCTCTGATTTATTTAGGGGGATATAACAAGGACAGGGGGAAATCAGGTTAATTAGCTTATCACTCTAATAATCTACCTATGGCTCTGTGCACAGGCCTATCCCTATCAGTTACTGTCCCTGGGTACCCAAGCCCCAGTGGCTAGTCCAAACCGTGGCAGCTGGTAGGGGCCCTTTCACACAGAGAAAAGGAGAATTAAACAGTCAGCAGTACAGTAATTCCATTTGGATTTAATGTGGCAATTCAACAGGGAGCGACCCTGAATTAGTACTACGACCTCCAAATAAGATAGGGTCCTTCAATGTCAGCAGGGCTCACTTGAGGTACACAAACCTCTTCACACATCCATATAAAAGAAAGCACTATACAGGCAGGCTGCATCTGTATCCCGATCGCACTACTGCACAGTACCCGGAGAACACACAGCAGATTCAGTTCTGACAGACCGAAGCAATTTTCAGAATTCCTCCAGTCTTCTACAGGGTGAGCCTGGTTTCTACTCTTCAGAGATCCTTTGATTCTTTTCACAGGGACAGATTCAGTCCTAACAAGCTGTTACACAAGCTGCAGACCGGAACTCTGGGCCTTACACGTTTTGACTAAAACTGCACACTGAAAAGCACAGGGCTCCTTCCTTCTTCACTGCCAAAGCTCAACTGACACTCCAACTGAAAAACGGGCACTTCCTTTGAGTTCCTCCCAGTTCTTGACTGGATTGGCTGTCACCACAATAGACTGCTGCTGTTGGTCCAAAAGGTGCTGAAGTCTAAACTACATCTCCTAGAGTCACTGCCCATACAATCCTCTTGTGGCTGGCTCAGATTATGAGTCCAAGTTCTGATTCGTCCAAGGCACCATTTTAGAGCTAGCTTACCCCACACTGATTGGTCCAGTTCAGCAGTTCAAAACTAGAATGGGGAACTAGCAGACACAGTTCTGACTGCAAAGAAAGCAGGTTAGACACACTGTAATTTCATTATTACTCTAAATAATTTCTGGCAAACAGTTACATCTTTCAGATAGGTTCCTTTGCACTCTCTAGTGACTGCAAAAATGAAGTGAATTGGCAGCAGCTCGAGTGGTACTCAGAGAAGCACACAGTCCCCCATACAAACTAATTATGTCTGCAAGCAGACAGCTCTTAAGGAGACAGTACCAGAGGCTCTAAAAACACTCACAGATAAATGGCTTAAATGCCAAACACCATTCAGGCTTGGAGCATTCAAGCAAGCTCCTGGAAGTCTTTTGGGAACCCCATTTGCAGGGGGTTACACCCTTCCTGGCCTGGGAAAGCTTGACGTCGCGTCAAGCAAGTACCATAAGTTTCAACTGCAACCATATACATTTGCATTAGCTCGCACATGTAATCATCAGTCAATATATCATTTTACCAAGAACACATTTCTGAAACATTGCAGTACATCACTCTTTACAGTATTACATACATTGTACCATACTCAAGTTATTACTTGTACATGAAACCTGAAGAGAGGGCCCTTCCCTATCAGTTACCTTAGGGCTGGATGGGGCAAGGGCACCATACTAGAGGGCAACACAAGTAACTTGAGTTAGCACTGATGCTCAGTTTGGGGCAATGGTATCGGGGACACATACACCTTTATGGACAACATTGAGAGGCAAGTCCACAGGCCTCCCAAGTGAATCATAACTGAGGTGCCACAGGCTTTACAGCTCGACCAGTCTTTCTAGGGGAACTGTTATAGTCTCTGCACTCTGAGCCTCATTTTCAGCATTGTCCTCACTTGTCAGGGAGTCTCCATGGGGGTGGAGAGACTAGAACTTGGGGCACTTTCAGCTCCAGGAGTTACAGTTTCTGAGTCCACAACATTTGGCTGCATGGAAGCTTTTCGGACACTGGCAGTGGACTGTCAGGGCACTCAAAATACTCTTCTTGTTCGGGTGTATCACCAGTCTGCCCCAATCTATCATTTCCTCCCTGAAAGCTCAAACAGTTCAACCATGCACAATGATTCCATTTCATCTGATCTGATGCTTTGCACTTCACTTTCTGGGAGCATTGGCTCAGGGATGAAGCTGAGGGGCTTAGACAGTCCAGAAGGCCCAGCTTTGTCTCCAGTATTGACTAGGGATTGCCCGAAACAATTGACTCAGTTCGTAGAAGGATAGTATTCAAAGTCACTCTCACTTTCTTCCGATGTGACTGACAGTCATGCTCAACTGGGACTTGTGGAGGGAACACTTTAACTTTGCTTCTGTGGTGCAGACTTTCTTGATCTTTTCTTAGCAGCAGCTCTAGTCACTGGGTGCAGAGGGTCATCTTCTAGGGCTCAGACTCAATTAAGATTTGTCCAATGGGCAGTAAATGATTTCTATGCATTGTTTTACATCTTTTGAATTATTCTCAGGCCTTACTTTGTACACTGGCAGATCATCTAGTTTGCTCCACTACAATGTGAGGGAGATGGTGCCATCTGTCACAATCTTGTGCTTGCCATGCAGTCCCAGATTTCTTAGCAATCCCGATCTCCCTCCTGAGTTCCTGTGTTTCACCTTTTATCATACCTTTCTTTGTTGCCAGATTTCTTTTGGCAGCCATGGTTTGAGCCAGTTAGTACGATGAGTTAGCTGGGCCTTTAACTTTTGCACATACTGTAAATAGTTGTCAGCTTGAACCCCATCAGGAGAGACCCCAAACACACATCTACTGGTAGTCGAGCTTCTCTTCCAAACATCAGGCGGTAGGGGGAGAATCCAGTGGCATCACTTTGGTGCAGTTATAAGCATGTACCAGGGTGCTAATTTGTTGGCTCCATCTAGGCTTGTCCTGGGTGCAGGGTGCCTAGCATATCTAGCAAAGTAGCGGTTGAAACGTTCAGGCTGTGGGTCCCCTGAGGGTGGTAAGGATGGTTCTGGACTTTCGCACTCCCACAGAAAGCATCTCTTTGATCAGGACGACTCTCAAAGTCTCTCCTTGATCAGAATGGATTCTTTGTGGAGCCCCAGTGAACAAAAAGTTTTCTACAAGTACTTGGCTACAGTGGATGCTTTCTGGTCTTTGGTGGGGAAAGCTTGGGGCATATCTCGTGAAATGGTCAGTGACCACCAGCACATTACTGATATTTCTTTGATCTGACCTCAAACTCAGAAAATCAATACAGACCAGCTCCATGGGTGCACTGGTGGTGATATTAACAAAGGGGCAGCCCTCTGGGCAAAGCTTTTCCTCTGTAAGCAGCGACCTAAGTTCGAATGTGTTGCTCCACATCAGCCCCCATCTTAGGCCAATAGAATCTGGATCTCACCAAGTCAAGTGTTCTATCTATACCAAGGTGCCCCATATGGTTGTGCAAGGACCTCAGTACTGAGTCTCGAAGGCAGTGGGCAGCAATTAGTTGTTGTTTGTCTACTTGTCCCCTCTGTCTACTGTTTCTCTGTATAACAGTTTATTGATCAGTTTCAACTTAGGACCTTCTTTGTATAACAGTGCAGTTCTCAAATCAGTGGAGCGTAATTTGGACACATCTTTCCTGCATAGAGGGCTTCTAAAGCTGCTTTGATCATGGGATCGCGGGATTGAGCCGCGAATACTGTCATTGTCCAGCTGAGGCAGTGCACCAATGTCTATTGCAGAAAAGTGGCACAAGCAGCAGGTATGCAATTCTCAGAGGCTCCCAAGCAATCCACCATGCAGTCCACTGCGTCCGTGGACATTTGTTCCTCCATCAAACTTCCAGCAGAGTGCTCGAATGTCAGGTTCTGTAATCGGACCCAATCATTCTGGGAACAGGCCTCCGGGAGAAAGCATCAGCATCTATGTGGTTCGGACCTGCACCGGTATTGAGAGCATAGTCATATGTAGATAATGCAGAAAGCCACCTATGGCCAGTGGCATCCAACTTAGCTGAGTCTCTGCACATGGTCAAAAGGATTTTTGTCAGTTTTTACTAGTATTTTTAGCCCCATGCAAGTACTCATGGAATTGGTCAACAATAGCCCTTCAAAATAGGAACTCTAACTTATGTACAGGATAGTTCTTTTCGGATGGGGTCAGGCTACTGCAGCAAAGGCCACTGGTCTCAGGCCATTCTCGTGCTCTTGGTACAACACAGCCTAACCCTTGCAAGCTAGCATCAGTGTGCAGGACGTAAGGTTTCTTGGATCGGCATAGGCCAGCACTGGAGCATGGGTAAGTTGATATATGATCTCATGAAAAGCAGTCTCACAATCAGGGTCAAGAGGGCCCCAAATACTTCACTCGGATGAAAATACACTCTTTCAGTCTTGAGGACGCTTGACTTTTGGTATTTTTGTGGGTTGGGGATACCCTTGAGTAAGATTAAGTAAAGGCGGATCACTCTTGAATAGTCCTTGATGAGCGCTTCGATAATAACCACAGAATCCCAGGAATCTTGCAGTTCTTTTAGATTTTGGGCTGTGGCCAGGTGAGTCAAGGCCTCAACTTTACTTGGGTGCGGTCTCTATTCCTCGGTGGATACTATGTGTCCCATACTTTACTGATGTTTGAAAGAATTGACACTTTCAATGGACAGTTTAAGGCCAAAGTCCTCCAGTCGGTCCAATACCTTAAATAATCTGCTCTCATGTTCCTCCAGTGAGCTGCCAAACACAATAACATCATCTAGGTATACCAGGCACTCTAGTAAGTTCATGTCCCCACTGCACGCTCCATCAATCGTTGAAAAGTGGCTGGGGCACCTGAAATCCCTTGAGGCATCCTCATGAATTCATAGAAGCAAGCGGACAGATAAAGGCCGTCTTCTCACACGGTCCTCTGGGGCCATCGGGATCTGGTAGTACCACTGCAGAGATCCAGCACAGAGAACCACTTGCTCCCGTTTAAGAGCGATTAAGCATCCTGAATGCAGGGGCATTGTGTACTGATCGAGGATAGTCCGCCCGGTTTAAGGTCGATAATCACACACATCCTTACTGTTCCATTCTTTTCCTCACTACCACAATGGGGGAGCATAAGGGCTTCTGGTTCTTGTATACACCAGCAGCTAACATCTCTTGCAGATGCCGTCTCCACATCATCTATGTCAGCAGGTGCCAGGCGTCGAGACCTCTCGACGAAATGGTCTTTACGTCATGCAGCGGATATTGTGCTCAGCTCCTTGCACGCATCCTACATCCCATTCCTTTAAAGAAACACCTGGTCTCTCTGGGCAAGCTTCTCACTGATCCTCACTTTCCATTCAGCTGGCAGCGGGATCGCGAAATCAAACAAGTCAGGCGTTACTCTGTCATTCTTCCTTGAACTCTTGCTGCTGGGTAGCACTGCAGTGTCTGCACAATGCACATTAGCCAGGATGCAACCTCTGTTTACTGAATGTCTCTTTCAGACACATTATGAACTTGGACCATTACCCTTCTGGCATAAGCATGGGCTCTAGCGGGCAAAATACTAGGCTTGACCAGCAGTCCCTCTGGCAATTTTCCATCGCCTGGTGCATCCAACATTAATATTTATTCTTAACATCCTTTCTGAATCGGACCTCTCCCTGTAAGGTACACTGGGCATTTGGCCAGGATCAGAGACCAGGATCCTTCTTCCATACAATTCCGACCGGTTCCTCTGGTTCTGTTTTTTCAGCATCTCTCTGTGCCTCATAGGCCTTCTTAATTAAAGCCGAACTCTTAAAGCTCTACTAGTCTTTGACCCCTGTTTTTCATAACACAACTGTGCCAGCCTTCCGAACATATGAGCATTTGTTCCAATCAACAAGGGACACCATCATACAGTCAGTGGGGGGACACACTAAGGCTAGGGTCTCTCATTGTTCGCTACCCAGCCACTGGAGGTGGGAAGATGCGCCAAATTGGATATACCCGGAATAGGGGTAGGCCTTCACTAACACCCCATACATGCAGTCCTTCTAATGGTTGTAAGGAGTGCGTCTGACAAATGCTCTGATACCAATCCTGGAACATAATTGTCACTTGGGAGCCACTGTCTAATACAGCTCTTGTAGACACTCCATTCACCTTTACAGTGGTCTCCATGGAGGGACCCCTATTCTGGACCAGTCTGGAGAGAGGCGTGGTGGGGGCCTGGGCAACTGAACTTGCCACAGAAGGGCGTGAATTAGCATTTTGGTGCCCTCATGGGATCATAACAGCACCTCTTAACACTGATTTCTTCTCCGAGCTCTCAGCCTATATGCAACTTTGTCAGTGTCTTTTGGGACTGGTATCTCTTTCATGCCCATCTTTCCCACAATTATAGCAAAACATACTTTCTGGAGTTTGAGCTGGCCGAGGCGCCACACTGGGAGCCAGGGTGGGGTATTACTAACTGGAAACTACGGTGCCATCTCTGTCTCTGGCCGTGATAAGCATTTGGAGACATCTCGTCAGTTTCTCCACTTCCATGGTCAAGGAATTGAGTTTGGAGCTGTTATCAACAGGAGATACATGGGTGGGTACCCCCACCCCCATAACAGATGCTGCAGTCGGATATAGGTCAGGGCCCGTGCTTGCAGGCGTGGCCTTCATTAAAGGGACTGTTTTTGAATTCCCGGATCTCTCTCAACAGTTAGCCCCATTGCGGCATATCTTTCTTGTCAGAGCACTCATTGACTGTCCAACCTCTGCCCCTAGACTTCACTTGATGGGTCACCCTCAGTCACTCGGGAATTACGTATACAGCTGTTGGTGCAGGTACCTCCCGAGTGCTTATTTCTCAACTCATAATTTCTCTCATTAACTCATCTCATAGGAGGTGGGGATTCCATCGATTGGCAGGCGTAACTGAAGCAACAGCAGTTCTGAGAAGGGGCAGACTTAGGATTCTGTCCAGTCTGGTTCGGTCCAGTTCAATGCTGGCAAACTACCACTTTCTGAGGCATTCTTGCAACAATTTTTCCAGCAGAGACATACACAGGCAACAACTCCCCTGGTACTGTTGTGCATTTCTTACTCTCCACCATAGGTCCTCATCAGAATCTGGGCTCCCTGCACATTCTCCAAGGCCTCCAAGATAGGCCTGTGCAGTCACTTCAGGGTTACTGGCCCGTTTAAGCACGGATGGTAGCCGGGGCAGGACATCGGGCTCTCACCTAACCCTCTTCGGCTTTTTAGCCTTCCGAGCATTGCCATTTCTAGCGCGGGGGCAACATAGTCTATCCAGGTCTCCAGTCATCCTCCCTTGGGGGTGGGAGGTGCTAGAGAAAATCCTCAACCTCGTAAGAGTCGTGACTAATGGCAGGTGCAGAAATAGGAGTCTGCATTGGTTCAGCCACCACACGGGCACTGGAGCAGGAGAGGGTGTTGGGGGAGGAACACCCAGGTGGCAAGAATAGTTTCTTCAAGTCCTCCACAGTTTTCCTCTCCAGCAACCATTCCAGCAAATTTCTCCTCAAAGTTTCAGATAGTGGTGAGGGCTGATTCCCCCGGTCTTTACTGTCCTTAGTTATCACTCTCCAAGCAGTGAGGCTCCCTCTGGGGTAATGGTCTGTGGCACTTTGGAGCTATCTATGGGATCCTAAACTCTACTAGGGCCAGGAAAGTGTGGGTGAGCAGATTAGCATGCCGACCCACCACCACAGGGTTTTGTAAACCTTCCACCTTGGAAAGTACTCCTGCACAGTGTCCGTATTGATACCCAGGGGATGTCCAGGATAAGCATAGCATTTTGGGGTCGATCTCCTCCCAAGTACACCCTCCACCAGCCGGTGCACAGCCACTTCTGTCGGGTACCCATTTTTTCTTGACAGTGGTTCAGTAAATATGGCCACTGAGGACACACAATCCCAGCGGTGAGCCTCCAAGATGTAACCCCTAGATGGCGCTATCCCAGGGGCTACCCCTGCCTGATTTGCCACTAACAGGTTGAGGGGCCTGGATCCAATGGCGGGTGCCTCCACCCAGAGGTCAGGGTTTGCAATAGTTAAACTAACTTGGTCACAGCCCTCTGGGACACTGCAACCCCTTTCTTCCACTAGTGGCCCACACAATATATCAGAATTACCTTCACAGTATACACTTACCCCAGGTCTGGTTCCCGCACTGGGACCTCCTGTGAAATGAGATACAGTGCAACAATCACAGTACAGTACTTTAACATAGACAAATACCTCCAGGCAGTATAACTTTGCTGGAATGAGCAGCTCTCTGATTTATTTAGGGGATATAACAAGGACAGGGGAAATCAGGTTAATTAGCTTATCACTCTAATAATTCACCTATGGCTCTGTGCACAGGCCTATCCCTGTCAGTTACTGTCCCTGGGTACCCAAGCCCTAGTGGCTAGTCCAAACCGTGGCAGCTGGTAGGGGCCCTTTCACACAGAGAAAAGGAGAATTAAACAGTCAGCAGTACAGTAATTCCATTTGGATTTAATGTGGCAATTCAACAGGGAGCGACCTGAATTAGTACTCCCACCTCCAAATAAGATAGGGTCCTTCAATGTCAGCAGGGCTCACTTGAGGTACACAAACCTCTTCACACATCCATATAAAAGAAAGCACTATACCAGGCAGGCTGCATCTGTATCCCGATCGCAATTACTGCACAGTACCCGGAGAACACACAGCAGATTCAGTTCCTGACAGACCGAGTGCAATTTTCAAGAATTCCTCCAGTCTTCTACAGGGTGAGCCTGGTTTCTACTCTTCAGAGATCCTTTGATTCTTTTCACAGGACGGATTCAGTCCTAACAAGCTGTTACACAAGCTGCAGACCGGAACTCTGGGCCCATACACGTTTTTGACTAAAACTGCACACTGAAAAGCACAGGGCTCCTTCCTTCTTCACTGCCAAAGCTCAACTGACACTCCAACTGAAAAACCGGCACTTCCTTTGAGTTCCTCCCAGTTCTTGACTGGATTGGCTGTCACTCACAATAGACTGCTGCTGTTGGTCCAAAAGGTGCTGAAGTCTAAACTACATCTCCCAGAGTCACTGCCCATACAATCCTCTTGTGGCTGGCTCAGATTATGAGTCCAAGTTCTGATTCGCCCAAGGCACCATTTTAGAGCTAGCTTACCCACACTGATTGGTCCAGTTCAGCAGTTCAAAACTAGAATGGGGAACTAGCAGACACAGTTCTGACTGCAAAGAAAGCAGGTTAGACAAACTGTAATTTCATTATTACTCTAAATAATTTCTGGCAAACAGTTACATCTTTCAGATAGGTCCCTTGCACCCTAGTGACTGCAAAATGAAGTGAATTGGCAGCAGCTCGAGTGGTACTCAGAGAAGCACACAGTCCCCCTATACAAACTAATTATGTCTGCAAGCAGACAGCTCTTAAAGAGACAGTACCAGAGGCTCTAAAAACACTCACTGATAAATGGCTTAAATGCCAAACACCATTCAGGCTTGGAGCATTCAAGCAAGCTCCTGGAAGTCTTTTGGGAACCCCCATTTGCAGGGGGGTTACATAAGCATGCCAAGGCAGAACAATAAGTTCAGCAGCACATTGCATTCAACTAGAGAAACCCCATTTAAGATGTCTTGGATTGTTTGTTTTTTTTTTAATAATCATTTTATTGATGTTTTGTGCTTACCCAATACTTTGGTTTTAGTACTATAACAGTTTACATTATAAAGTCCCAAATTAATTTAAATGAATGCTAGAATACATTTCAGCATTGTTGTCAGAACACCAGACCTCAGGTGGTGGGGGCGTTCCTATAAAATTTTAGGTATGAATGAAAATCACAGCTGCAGTTAAAGAGTAAAAAATTATAATGGTTTATGCAGTATTATATTTCAGTGTACAAGTCATGTAATAAATTACGTTGACTAAGGTTAATCAATATTTTTGAGTTGTTCCTTGGTTATCCCCTGCGTATGAATAATTGAACCCCCCCCCCAAGGAAAAAGAGAAAGGTGGTGCAGTGTGACAGTATTACCCCCACTGGGCAGCAATTCACAATGCCAATGACTACTTGCTTTAAGAAGAAAAAAATACTTTCTGCTCCAGTCTAATGAATGAGGATTTTTTTAGAAGGTTAAAAAGGTAATTAAGTGGTGTGTGTGTGTGTGTGTGTGTGTGTGTGTGTGTGTGTGTGTGTACAGAACTTGAAGACACCTTCTAAAATGCAGTTCAGCTATGCATTAGGGAATTAGATACACAGTACATATACTGTAGGCAGACAGAAAGATACAGTGGATAGAAAGACAGATCAATTTATTTAATTTTTATAGACAGTACTACAGTTCCACAATGCCCAGGGCTCTGCACAATGTAATGCTGTGTGTGTGTTTGATTAAATTATGTCTGTTTTAGTTTGTTTGTCTGGAGTAAAATCAATACCTTGTAAAAACAGGTGCAATTTGCACAGCTAATAATGAGCAATTTGTTCCAGTGAAAATATTTGAATTGCCTGTGAATGGGCAATCTGCTCTGGAGCACTCATTTGCATCTGATTATAGCAAGTGCCATTTGTATCTCTGAAACAGCAAGTTGCTTAAAACTGAAGAGCAACCAGCAAAGCCAATGAAACACAGAAATAATGCTAAAGTAGTACAAAACGTGAGTAGTGACATAGCAAAATAATAGTGGCATGCGTTTTATGGCCAAGGTTTCAGTCTAACCGATACCCTGTTTGTAAATATACAAAAATGAACTTGCTTTATTTGGGCAGCCTGTATAAAGTGAAGGTATAGTCATACATTTTCAACTCTTTCAGGGAACAAACAGGAGTCCACAAGAAAGAGTGGCTACATATGTGTACTGTAGATGTTTTCCTATAGCATATGCTGTATATAGTCAGTCATCTTCTTTTCAAGTCCCAGTGCTTGCAGGCACAGTGCTCTGGGGTTTTTAATAAAGAGAAGCTGTAATTGAAACTCTTTCAGGACCTCTGGGTAGCTAATGAAGTAGTTTCCTCACTCTTTTGTCCAGCTGTACACATATGCCACTTCCTCCCACTGTCACTCAAAGGCATCCTCATCCAGCTTTTACAATGCATGCGTGGGAATTACTGTGGTCTCCATTCTACACTTGGACTAAAGGTTGCATATATTTATACTGTGCTCCCTCCTAAAGACCCATTCATTGGGGAGCCACAGAACCTCACATGAAAGAAGAATGTGTCTCAAAAGGTCCCCTGCCTTTCTTTTCAAGTCTTTGACTCTTTTGTTCAGTCATGGCCCCTATATTGTAACAGCAGCTCTGCAACTCCTGTGGTACCTTAATGCTGACTGACATCTAATGTTCAAAAGAACAGGAGAGAGCTCCTGCCTGCAACACAGACATAGCCAGTGATAAGTCCCAGTATATCTAGCTACAGCTAAATATTGCACAAGAAATCACCATTCTGTTCAGTGGCATGTCCTGATGTATTTCTGGATATATAAAGATTTACTGGGGCGTGTCACCGTCTACCATTGCTACATTGAATATATTTACAGACTGTAGTGGAGTCCATTTAGTACAGTAAGAAAGGTCCCTACTATAGTATATTACATTACATGGTGTAGTTCATTCAGTGCTTCAAGAATGCTGAGGGTATGAGCATATTGGGGACTGGCCATTTTGGGGTAGAAAAGTGATTACTGATGGATTTGTTGGTGAGTCTACGTTGGGGCCTACAGGTTTTCATGCATATTGTTGCAGCTGGTATTTTGGGATACCAAATTGATGAAGGTGATGATGATAGGTAGGATATTGGGAATCTGGGTAAAAAAGGGAAGGAACTGTTTAATTTAGCTCTCCACCAGTTCTGAAAGAAAATTCTTTGGTAACCAGGTAAAGCCCACTAGGCACAAAGTCTGTTTTCAGGTGTGACCCGAGAACACTGGGGAGGTTAAATGACTTGCTCAGGGTCACACAGTATGCAAGTAAAGGTTGTAATCAAACCCTGATCTGCTGAATGTACCAAGCTCATTCACAGATCGTTACTCTAACAATTAGACCTCTAGGCTATACTGCCAGCCCAAACATGAATTCTCTGAGCAGGAATCAAACTAGAGCTATGGTGGTGAGAGCACCGAATCCTAACACTAGACCACCAGGGAAGCTACACAAATGTTTTATTTATTTATTGAAGTATCAGAATTACAAACCATTGAGTCAGAGACTCATTTACAAAGGCTCCATGTCAGAAGATAAAGTGATTACAATTCCAGTTTACAAAAACAAAACAGTGCAAGTTATAGTATAAGTACGAATACATAGATGAAATTATGCAGGGTGTAGTGGAAATAAAATGCTAGGTTGAACACAACAGGTATAAAAAAAATGGTTAGGGAGAACACAGTGTGGAGGAGAGCAGGCCAGAGAGGCAATCTGAAGGGACAGTACAAATGAAAGAGTCTGACGGGACCTTGTCTCTCAAGTAAAGAAGGAAGTAGAAGGTACCTGGGGGGGAGGAGGGACAGAGGAACCTATATGTAGGTTATTAGTAGCAAGAGGGGGTAGAGTGAAACTGTGGGAGGTAAAGAGGGAGGGGGAAGGAGGGAGAGGTTGAGCTGGGAAAGCATAGAAGGAGGAAGGGGACAGGAGAGAGGAGGGTAAGGAGACAGAGAGTTAGGTGGAGGAAAGAATAAAGTCAGGAAAGTCAGAAGAGGGAATAAATGGGGAATACACCCTGCATGAGGGATAGCAGTGCTAGGGACAGTCACAGCCATTCAAAGAAAGTAGATGTTGCCATAGTTTCAGTTTAAACAGGCCTATTTTATTTTCAGAGAAAACCTCAGGTGGGAGGGGGGTAGACTATTTAACCACAGAGGAGCCCTATACATGAAAGCTCGCTGTCTGTGAGCAGTTTTGCAAAATGGGATGAGAAAGGAGACTTTAGTGGAGCTTCTGGTAGCCCTGGGGGTAGGGGTGGCAGTGAGGAGTTGCTGGGTAGAGGACTGAGAGGGACTAAGGGTAAATTTGCATGCCAGTAGTCAGGTATGGTATTGAAGTCTCCCTGTGAAATTCAACCAGTTAGCCTGTTGATAGAGGTCGCAGGTGTGGGTGAGCCTATGACCATTTACTACAAGGTGACATGCTTTATTAAGGGTGACCTTAACCCTATTTAGCGTGGTGTCATCTGCACTGCCATAGATCACTATACCATAGTCACAATGGAAAGAACTGAGCTGGCAATGACCAGCTTGAGGGCATCAGCAGTGAAGCAGGACCTGTGCCTATAGAGAAGGCCATTTTGGGAATTAACAGTTTTGCAGACCTGTAGGCTATACTGCCAGCCCAAATATGAATTCCCTGACCAGGAAGCAAACCAGAGTGTGTTAACTTCCACAGTAGCAGTTTTAGACAAATCAGATAGTGAATACCTGACTGAAATTTTTTGAAGTAGGCAGAACCCTTGCAAATTACACCCCCCCCCCAAAGTATTTGCTAAATTCCAAGCATGATAATTCATGAGGTTCCTGGGTTTCAGCTGTGTACTTCAGTATAGCATGAAGGTAATTTGTATTTGAACAGGTCAGTACACCACCTCTTTAAAACTTGTCTGAAATATGAGGAACATTGATATAACCTTTGCTGATGATGTCGCCCAAGTCACCTCCAGGTGTCTAGGGCCCCACCCACCTTCCCAGGAGGGAAGAGTCCAAAGGACACTCTAAACTCCCTCCCTGCCAGACTCCACTCCTGACACCCTGGCTCGGGGCACAAACCTAGGTCACCAGTGTGCTGAGTGAACACCTTCGCTCAGTGCCACAGAGCCAGCCTGAAATATAGATATTTAATAGTTAACAAATGCAGGATATAAAAGATGCTGAGTAAAGAGACAAATAAGCACTCCCCTTACAAAAGCAAAAAACAAAATAAACAGGAACTACAGCAACAGGGAAGGCAGCCATGGGAGTAAAAGAGTATCGGTTAAACAGGAACAGAAGGAGCAGCCCAGTTGGCTGAATCAAGGAAAATGTGTATCGGAAGGAACCTGGAGCATGCTCATTAAATAATATTCAGGAAGTGAGCAAGTACTGCTGCACTGAACTGCAGGCATATATTCTTAAAAAATCAAATTGGCAGTGTCATTGCGGCCATATTCCATACCAACATCTTATTAAATCTTAAATATGCCAGGTTCACGTCTCAAGCCCAGGGCGGCAGGAGTGGAGGCCAGCAGGGAGGATCCAGAGCATCCCTTGGATGCTCTCCTCCTCGGGGAGGCATCTGGAATGCATCACTCTCTGGTGGCTCCTGGTAGCTGGCACTATGCAATGCATCGTGTGTGATTAACAATGCTGGTACGGGGCAGCCAGGACACCGCAACATGCATCCAATTTGTGGGAAGGGAGAAAACCAGGAAAATGGCCACCTTTCTGCCAGATGACTGCAGCCGTATGCTCTGACACCACGATAGCTGGGATGGCTCCCCTGCTGCTCTCCTCGCTGCTCTGGCACAGATGCAAGATGGTGCCTCTAGGCGCTGTAGTCTCCCCTCCCTGCTAGCCCCCATGGGGTAGGGGGGCCTCCACCGTCGAATGGATATGGCGGGACAACCAAGGCAGTACAATGAGGAGGCAGCAGACAGCAGGATCTGAGGACTGTGGCAGAAACGAGGAGACTGGTTGCCTGAAAGAGAGGTCGGCTTGGATGGCCACTGGCAGGAGAGGTAAATACATAATGCAAAATAAAAAAATCTTAAATATTAAAATTCCCTATTTCAGTTAAAGTAAATTAATGACCAGAGACAAAAGTGGGAAGGCATTCACATTCAACTCAAGTCTCTGCAAAAAACTGCATTGTTGGTATAGCCCACCCACCCCCTCACCAAAAGTGGGGCATACCTTTTTGGGCTCATGAGTCCTCAGCAACTACCCCTGACCTGCCAAGATTATCCTCTTCACCTTCAGGTCCCCTGATCCAAAGAACTGCAGCATGGGTACTGACAGAACTTCAATAGCAAGTCCATGGTGGTAGTCATACCTGCAGATCATTTGATCTTTGTTTGGCACTGCTTTTAGGACTGTGGAGGTCAGGTCACTACCATGTTCGATAATACCTGTAACATCTTTGCCCCAATCAAATCAACGAAAGTTAAAGGGAGTACCAACCAATGACTCTCGGGCTCCCTCACTGAGCTCATGCATTACGATGACAACCTCTGGCACAAAGTCAGGGCAACTGGTAAGCAAGCTGACTACACTTCATATAAGGTGACCAGAAATAAGTGCACCAAGCTAATAAGGAAGACCAAAGCCACATACTAAAGAACTACTGGACAGGAGCTGGGGTAGCGGAAGAGATTTCTGGAACTCCATAAAAATGCTTACTGGCAGGAACTCCAAAACACCACCAGAACTGGTCATCACTGCATCCAGCACACTACAAGAACCAAAAGAAATAGCAGTCTCCTTCAATGTCACCTTTGCTGACTTAAGCACTGTACTACCCCCTGACTACATAGCCCCCTGTGAAACTCCCTAACATGAACTCCCCCCTCCCAAAACTCTAACATACCCCCATTTTATTTCAAACAAATCCCCAGGGCTGATACTATAAAATACATTAAGCGGGTCTTAGGGAAAACCAGGATTGGAGGCGACCTGATCGACATGAAGCTTGTAGCACTCACACTTGATGAACTAGCTTCAACCCTTACAAAAATGTTCAACTTATCCCTAAGAACAGGAGTATTCCTAGATAGGTGGAAGTCAACGCTTGTCACCCCCATATTCAAAAATGGGGACAGAACCAGCCTTGCAAACTACAGGCCCATATCCATACTACCCCCTCTCTCAAAAGCCCTTGAACAGATTGTATCTAAACAATTAACTGACTACTTGAATAAGTACAACCTCCTATGTGCACAACAACACGTGTTTCAGAAAAAACATAGCACCATGACTGTACTTTTAGACATCACTAACCACCTGTACAATGCATTGGACAATGGCATGGCAGTGGGGTCCACATTCATAGACCTCACTAAAGCATTTAATACAGTGAACCTTTAGCTCCTCCTCGCTAACCTACTGACTCTTGGCCTGTTCCCTGAAACTTATCTTGTTTTGGTAGCTACTTTTCACTCAGAACACAGTGTGTGAAAATTAACAGAACACTATCTGACACAAGGGAGGTGACCCTTGGAGTCCCCAAGGGTACATACTTGGCCCCCTGCTTTTCGGCTTGTTCATAAACTCCCTTCCCTCCACCTGCCCAGCAAGCATGCTGCTATGTGCCGATGATGCCGTGATCTCTGTTCCTGGCAAGCAACTGACCCAAATAACCACGGCACTACAGGACAGCTTTCAAAAACTTGAAAAGTGATTCCTACAAAAGAGACTTCTACTTAACTGCAAAAAGACTAAAGACATGCTGTTTACAGTGACTCAGGAAAAATTGGCCCCTTGATCATTCTCAGGCAAAAAGACAAAACACTGGAACAAGTTAGCTCATTCAAGTACTTGTGAATACACCTGGATAACACCCTGTCCTTCACTTTACACATAGACCACGTCATCAAAATTGCAAATGTAAAGCTTGGAATCCTTTACAGACACAGGCATGCAATGTCCCCTGAAGCCTTACAATTGGAAACTAGCAGCTCAATACTGTCCACTACTGATTATGAGCTGATAATCTACAGCGTTGGCACTGATACTGCCCTAAGGAGGATAAAACTGCTCTTAAACAAGGCCTGCAGGCTGGTCCTTTGGGCAGACTACCTGACACACACATACAGACTCTACACTGATACTGGGTGGCTCCCACTTCATCTTAGGGCTATATACCAGGCTTGCCTGCTAGGTAAAAAGGCTATCCTAAGACTCACCCCTGAATCCACGGCAAGCATCTTCCAACATGCCCGATCCTCAAAAACAATGAGAAGCGCAGCCAAAGGTGCACTCCAAGTCCTGTTTAAGTGCACCCCTTTTGCCCAGAGATCCCTATCCTACCAAGGGCCTCAGTGGCTAAATGATCTCCCTGCCTCCCTTATCGACACCGGAAATCTGGGCTCCTTTAAAAGAGAGCTCCATATTGTCCTATCCCAAGCAAATAGTTGTGAATGCCCCACCTAGCCATGGTTGACTACTGCTCAACTACACAGATGACCCCCTCCCAAGCTTGTACCTAGATCCCCACCTCCCCCACCTACCACCAGGCTCATCGCTGTCCCATCAGCTACCTTTCCTTTTGACAAAGCCACCTCCGGCTGCCTCCACTCCCATTACAGACTCAGCCACCAGTTCCCCTGATAAATCTCTTTCTGCTACTCCTAAGTCAACCCACCTAGTAATGGAATGTACACTATCTGGTACACATCTATATGGAATATACTGCTCCTACTACTATACGAGTTTCACAGCTTCTACTACTATGCTGCTTCTTTATTTAACTACCACCTATTTAACACATGAGTACCTAAACAAGCATTATACCACACACTATACTGCAATATCTTGCTGCTGTTATCTACTTTGCACTTATGTACTTCAGGTGTTCTTAATTAAGCTATGCACTGCACCTAACAAGCTTTGTACCGCATCTATTGTCATGCTGCTGTATGCCTCTTGCACTCTGTAACTGACAATGATCTGGATCCCTGTTTATTACTGTCTTGTTGTCCGTGTGAACTTGCTTGTACCATATGTATTGTCCTGTGTTAAACCTACTTGGAACCTTTGTAAAAGAGCCCCGGCTCAAAGGTGTAAATCCTAATCTTAAATAAATAAATAAAAACAAATAATGAATAAATAAATGTCCAACTCCATATCACTGTTTATAATCAGATCTTCAAGCTGTTCCATTGCCAGTTCCTCCAACACAAAGGGTGCTCCATCTGGGCTTAGATTGTGAATAACTTCATGACTTGCCAAGTCCTCATTTGGAGATGTGCTAGTTGACGACTCTGAATTTCTCCATTCCATTGACTGAAATTGCGAACTCTGAGGTATGCCAGGTACTCTGGTGCAACATACAATGTTATCATCACTGTTATCAGAACTATTTTCTACTGGTTTTTGTACAGCTTCTGCATTATGGATACTGTTATCAGTTTTAGGCATCCCAATACTCCGTGGATTTTGTTCGACTTTGAGTTTTTGGTCTCTTAGGCACAGTGCATTCCACTTCTGACACAGGTTCGGGCACAGTCTCCCCAATGCGTAGGAAGTGGTTCCTGTAGACAATTTTTCTAGGCCTCTACCTTGTTTTTGGCAAATTTCGTACACTAGCAAGTCAGGCCCAATTATGATATTGGGTTCTTTTGCTCAGTGGTCCTGAATTTTATGTTCTCCCTGCAGACCCACGTTTCTCAGTAGCACACAGTCCCCTACTTGCCACACCTGGTGTTGAACTCATGTGCCATGCCTATTATTTGCAAGGCTGTCCTTGGCTGTGGCCTCGAGGTTAGTTGGAAAGCTTTTTGTAACTGCTGCCTTATTCGCCTGGTATAGTACAAGTATGCTTCTTCAGATGCACCATCAGCTGAGATTCTGACACAGAGATTAACAGGGAGACGATCTTCTCTGCCAAACATCAAGTAGAACAAGGACCTTTGGGTGGCATAATTGCAGGTTCAGCTGTATGCACATACCTGGGAGCTTACTTTCTGGCTCCAGTTTGGTTTCTGAGATGGGTCAAAGGTGTCCAACTTGTCAAGCAGGGTTCTGTTAAAAAGTGTTTAGGCTGAGGGTCTTCCTGTGGGCAGTAAGGAGTGGTTCTTGATTTCCTGATGCCATAGGTTGCCAGACACTCTTTTACAATCAAAGCCCCTCCCTGGGTCAGAGTGAATTCTTTGAGGGATGCCATAATGATGTACATGTTGCTGCAATACTTTGACAACAGTGGTGGCCTTTTGATCTTTCAACAGGTAAGCCTGAGCAAATTGTGTATAATGGTCAGTCAGGACTAGAATATTGCCAGTGTTCTTGCTATCAGGCTCCAATGAAAGGAAGTTCATATGAACTAATTCGAGAGGCTCACTGGTTTTGTTGTTGACTAACAGTGCTGCTCTTTTTGGCAAAGTTTTTCTCTTGATGCATCTGAGACAGTTCTTACCATGCTTCTTTACCTCGTTTGCCATTTTGGGCCAATAGAAATGGGTTTCATTAAATCCAGAATGTGGTCAACTCTCAAGTGACCCATGTCCTCATGTAGGGATCCTTTTATGGCTTTTCAGTACTTGCTAGATAACACCAACTGTTGTCAAGGGAACTCAGGTTGCGTAGTATCACAAGTTGTTCTTATGAGCAGTTCATCTTTTAAAGACAATTTGTTCCATTCTCTCAAAAACAGGGGGATATCTGAGTGGGTTACTTTTACCTGACTTGCACCATACCCCTTCTCCAGGACACGCACCACACAGCATAATACACCGTCCTCCCATTGGGCTCATTTGAGTTTAGGATGGCTAGACGGGGGCAAAGATGAAAGGTCCTAACCAGTGACATTGAGATATGCAGTCAGAATAGCTTCTGGAGGTGCCCCCAGCATGTCAACTGCTTGGTGTGGATTAGCAGGAGTGGCACAATCTGTTGTATAAGATTTAAAAGACATGGCTTTCCCCTCCTTCACTTGGTACTGAAGAACTTTGATTTCGCAGATCAAAGTGTGAATGCTGGACTAAAGTGTCAGGGTCAGTGTTGCTCTGGCCACTGCAGTATTCCAAACTGTAATTGTAAGTGGATAAAGCTCTCTATGAGCTGGGACCCATACAAGTAGTCATGGGATTTTTCAGTGACAGCCCGCTTTAGTGCTAGAAATTCCAGATTGTGCACCAGGTAGTGTTTTTCAGATGGATTCAAGCTTTGACTGGTGAATGCAACTGGACAAAGTCCCTCAGGGTACACTTGGTACAGGACAGCTCCTACGTCACTTAAGCAGGTGTTAGTGTGCAGGATGTATGATTTGGTAGAATCAGCGAATGCCAGCACAGGCACCTCACTCAGACATTTGATTATCTCTTTGAATGCCACTTCACACACTGTTCAGTCCACGTGGTGTCAAATGGTTCATTCACCTTCCAGTACTCTGTGCAGAGACTGTCCCTCCCAGAGCGGACTTTCTTTTTGTGGGTAGGTGGGTAACCCTGGGTGAGGCCATTCAGAGGGTGCATAACAATGGAATAATATTTTACAAACTACCTGTGACAGCCACAGAATCCAGGAAATGACTGCAGTGACTTTAGGTTATGTGGTGTAGGTCAGGTGGTGAGTGCCTATACTTTTTCAGTGTCAGTCTGCACTCTGTTTGCCGAAATTATGAACCCCACATATTTGATAGATGGTTGACAAAACAGGCACTTGTCGATGGAAACATTTAACCAAACTGTCCAATCAGTCCAGCACTTTCATGGAGTCTTGTGCTCCTCCAGTGCTACAGTGCAGTCTTGCCAAACACTATCAGGTCATCCAGATACACCAGCACTTCCAGCAGATGCATGTCTACCACTGCCTTATCCATTATCCAGTATCCTTGATGGAGGCAGGCGCATGGCCTGGTTTAACTGTTGCAGCTCCAGCTCCATGGATGCACTCACTGTGCATGTGTGGCAGCCCGACATGGGCACCACACTCCTTCTCATTCTGTTCCCTGGTCCACTGCCTCTGCTGGGCTTGAGGTACTCATACCTCCCTGCCAATCTCTTCCCTACCCCCTTACCTCATCCCCAAAAGCAGTCCTGAGGGCCCAAGAGCAGGTGGAGCTCTGCAGTGATGGCCATGAAGATCCTTGATGGAGCCTTGGTTTGGATCATGCCAGGGCTCCTGGATGCAGCTGTGCTACCCTGCCAGTCCCCACCTCAGTAGTTCTCAGGGACCAGAGGGTGATGAAAGTAAAGAGGGCATGGAGGAGAGGAAAAACCTGTCACTAGGGGCTGTGACCCCGCAAGACAAGACCCCAGATTTGGGGGGGGGCTTATATATGCAAGAATAATGATGTTTTCATTAGAACACTTGGATTTCATTTTGCATTCAGCCAGGAGGGACCGTGAAGTTGAAGTGGATTAAGGCAAAATTCTATTTTACCCAGACCTCAGCTTTGCAACAAAAATACTTTAAAAGAGCTCTAAAGGTGGTAAAAAGAAAATGAGTGTGCTTAATGTCCCATTTTTAACAATGCCTCTGGTTAAACTGTTTTTACTCTGGGATGGTAAAACTCATATCTTCAATAACCCTAAAGATCTGGCCAAATTGATCATTAAAATTTATCACAACATTGGGGTGAAGAAGAAGACAGTGATGGAGAATCAAGAGTGCAATGAAAAGAATTCATGTTGCTCTTTGCTGAATTCATTTGTGAGGGAAGATGCCGGACTTATTTTATTATGGTGTCGCGAGTACAATGCTTGTAGAACAACCCAGAACTCAGTGACTTTATTTTTATTTTGTTTCTATGGCTGGCACTTGGGGTAATGTTTGAGGTGAGGCTGGCAGGACAAAAGGGATAGACTCATGGCAAGAGAGGGTAATGGTGGGTCTGTGGCATCTTCACATCAGTCAGCTTTGTATTCACCATAAGAACATAAGAATGTGACAACAGAAGGGGACCATGAGATCCATCTAGTCTGCCCAATTTGTCTACCTTCTAACTTATTTTTTTCCCAGATTACCGCAGTACTTGTCCCAAGCTAACTTGAATGCAGTGTCTGTCTTAGCCTCCACAACTGCCGAGTGAAGGCTATTCCAAGGTCCCACCACCAGCTCTGTGAAGAAGGACTTTCTAATGTTGGTTTTGAATCTACCTAATATTAGGCGCATGCTGTGCCCCCTTGTTCGTGCCATCTTATTTTCATGGAATAGGTTTTCCAGTTGTACCTGATTTATTCCTTTCATGTATTTAAATGTTTCTGTCATATCCTCCCTGTTCCTCCTTTGCTCAAGGGAGTACATCTGCAGGTGCTTCAGTCTAGATGCATATTGTTCTTGGAGTAAGCCTGTACAGTTTTAGTAGTTCTCTGCTGTGCCACCTCTAGGTGGCCTATGTCCTTCTTAAGGTGTGGCCTCCAGAACTGCATGCAATACTCGAGATGTGGACTCACCAAGGTCCTGTACAAAAGCATTATTACCTCCTGTTTTCTACTTCAATTGCCCCACCTATACACCCAAATATGCCACTAGCTTTTTGTGCCACCTTTTCACATTGCTTGCCCACCTTTAAGCCATCAGAAATCAGTCCTCTGAGGTCTTCTTTGAGTTTTGTTACTGTCAATTGCTCCCCATCTAATGTGTATGATTTGCTTGTGTTTCTTTTTCCTAGGTGCATGACTTTGCATTTTGTGATGTTGAATTTCAACTGCCAGTTTCTAGACCATGCTTCCAAGCATCTTAGGTCTGCTTCCATCACCACTACCCCCTCTATTGTGTCCACCATGTTCCAGAGCTATGTGTCATCTGTGAAAAGGCATACCTTCCCCTGTAAGCCCTCAGCTGTGTCGCTGATGAACACATTGAACAGGACCGGTCCTGGGATTGATCCCTGTGGTATCCCACTGGTTACCTTTCCCTTCCTAGACAGAGTTCCATTGACTATGACTCTCTGGGTCCTGTCTTGAAGCCAGTTCTGAACCCACCTGATCATCTTATGACCTACGCCTGTGTTCCAGCTTGTTTGCCAGTCTCCAGTGGGGAACAGAGTCAAAAGCTTTACTGAAATCCAGATATATTAATTCTTGAGACACAGTCGAAGAATTTGATTATATTCATCTGACATGACCGTCCTGCTGTAAACTCATGCTGTTCCTTGTCCAACTGCCCATTTTCCATTAGGTATATGAGTAGTCTTTCCTAAAGTAGAGATTCCATAAGCTTCCCCACCACTGAGATCAGGCTGACGGGATGGTAGTTTCCGGCTTCTTCCTTGTTTCCATTTTTGTGCAAGGGCACCACCATGGCCATTCTCTAGTCCTTAGGCATTTGTCTACTCTCTAAGGACATTGTGAATAGTTCTGCAAGTGGGTCTGCAAGTTCTTTCAGAATCCTAGGATGGATTCCATCTGGTCCCATTACTTTATTTGTATTTAATTTAAGAGTTCTTTCAGGACACTGTCTCTTGTGAAGGGTCCTGTGTCTGCCTCCTTGGTGAGTCTGCCTATCTTCTGTAACTTGGGGCCATTTCCTTCGTCTTCATTTATAAAGACCAATCAGAAGAAATTTTTAGAATCTTAGCCTTATCATTGTCTTTTTCCTCGTGACGTCTGTCTTTGGATGCAAGTCTGATGATGCCTCCTTTTATTTTCCTTTTTTTCCCTATTGTATCTATAAAATGTTTTTTTTGTTGTTTTTTTTTGGCCTTCTTTACTTCTCTTGCTATTTTTTCTTCTATTTGAGCATTGGCCAATTTGACTGCCTTTCCGGCGTATTTGAGTTTGGTTTTGTATAACTGCTGCAGCTTTTCATACATGTTGAACAGAGGCAGAGTCTCCTGTAATTTTATTGTGAGTAAGAGATAATGGTGACACATTCTGCTTCTATATTAATTTTATCTTGGAAGTAATGAGTAGCTCCTCCTCCATTGCTGACTTCTGACATCTAGTTTTAATGTAAGACTGTGCTACGTTCAAGTGTAAAACTGCAAGTATGGCTTAATTGAGTTTCACAACTGTTTGGGAGCTGGGGACGGGAGATATGTCAAAAGGGTTGAGGAGACCAGTGGTTCCCAAGACTACAAATTATTTTCTGTCCTAGTCCCAGCAGCTCACCAATTCAATGATTGTTTTTACAGTATTACCTGTTTAAGATGTGATGGGGGCTCAAGCAGCATTTCAGAATTGCATGTACTGTTTATAATTGTGTTATCTGAGATATTTTTCTCAGGGCCTCATCCCACTAGTAGCCATGGTTCAGTGCAAAATGTATTACTTAATAGGGAGACTCACATCAGTAGTTGCCTGTGGTTACCCTCTGAGAAGGTTCTAATCTAAAGACAACCAAGTACTTTATAGTAACTGTATAAAATTAATCTGTGTGGTCTAGCTTTCATTTTAATGCATTTTGTGCATTCTGCAGAGAATTCATAAATAATGTTTTAAAAAATAAAACATTTTCAGCCAAAATGTTATAAGTTGCCTGATATTAAAGAGCTGGTGATACATGTAGGACAACTTTAACAAAAACCTAATATTTAGACACAGTCCAGCTTGTATTTCCCATTAGTGCTATATTCCTCCTCCACATTATTTATTACTGGGATCATTTATATGAAAACAGGATCTTTGCTCCTGAGGAGTTTGTCTATTCCTGCTGCTTTCTCCCTACCTGAAGTCATAGAGCACTGCTTATGACATTACAGTTATGACCATGGCAATAGATTGTGATGTCACAACAGAGGAATATGACTTAAAGTAGGGAGAAAGCTATAGAGGCAAATGGACTCTAAATGAACTCTAAGGGATAAAGATCATATATCCATGCACATTTCTTTAGTAATAAATAATGGGGAGGAAAAATATGTATAATATAAATGGAATGCAGGCAGCTTTGTACCTAATTATGTTTTTTTAAAACTTTCCTTTGGGGCATCAGTAGCTCTTTAAAGGTGATGAGTCTGTGAATAAAGAATAATAATAGATCTGCTTATGAAATAAAGGATAGCAGGAAAGGAATTTGGTTTTGTAAAGCATTTTTAGAGCACAGTGTATCCCAAATTGCATTAGAATCCATAAATAGGTGACAGCAGCCATTAGATATCCTGGAAGAGGTAAAGTGGGACTGAAGGATGTCCAGAAATGTACGTGGGAGGGGATTGTTAAGTACCATAAAAGAAAAGTAAGAGAGATAGAAAGATCAGAGGTTTAATACATGGAAGTTCAGCAGGTCTGTTTATATTTACTTCTTGGCAGCACTGTGAGCGGTGTAGAACTGCTTATGTGCTCAGTATAGACACGATTGGGAGCAGCATGGAGCCCTTCTGTTGGGGGGGGGTTGGGTTGCTATGGTGGGGAGCAGAAATGGTTATGCTAAATCCTCCTGATGCGTTGTTGATGCGTTGCTTTATCAAAGGTATACCTTTGATAAAAGATCCTGTATCCAAAATGCATCAGGTATAACCTTCTTGACCTTGTGGCATTAAATAAATGTTTTTAAATACGTTTTAAAGTAGCACTCTGGTGTTGCTTTCTTCTTTAAATGAGGTGGAGAGTGTCTGGCTATATCCAAGTTTTTAACTCTCCCTAACCCCTCCCCCTAGTCTCTCTGGACTCATAGCTGCCAAGTGAAACCCTCGCAACCTTCGGACCTCAGGCCAAACTCTTCTTGAAGTTCCTAGGGTAAGGACCAAGGCAGGGGGTAAGTATTTCTCCTACACTGCCCCTTCCCTGTGGAACAAACATCCTCCAGAGGTGCAGGAAGCTCCCTCAATCATGATCTTCTGTACAAGACTCAAGGCACACATGCTCGCTACAAGCCAATGTCAATGCCATGTTACCTGACACCTCCCCTCTCACCCATCCCACCTGCCCAAATATATACCTCGCCCTGCCAAAAGCTGGGTGCTCAAACCCTTGCTAACTGGGCTCTCCACTTAACAAATGCTCGTTATGGGTAACCTTAACCCATGTGTGATGCTCTGGCTTTTCCTATCAATGATTAAAAAGTTGCTAATTACTGTAAACTGTTATATAATATGTTATTGCTACGAGATGATTTGAACATGTTATGACCTACTTATTGTACTACCGCTGTATATCCTACTGTCCTTGTAACTCCCTTGTTGCCCCTGAAAAAGGGACCTCCGGGGCCCAGTGGGCCTACCCGGTCACCCAAATTTAATAAATAAATAATAAGAATTGTATCTCTATTAGCTGCAAATAAAGAAATGCTCAGCATTTCACACACTAAGCATACTATTCATTACTTTAGTTGAAGGGTAAGTATGTTGGAGATTATGTTCCCTGATATTGTCAACTGGAAAAGTTAATATCTGGGAGTTTAGGAACTCACTGACTACTGTACTTTATGTCTGGGTATTCTTTTTAAACCTATGGTATACCCATCAGGTGGGTATGGCACATTCATCCATGTCTCTTCTAGTCTTACACACCATTAAGCCACAAATGTAATTGTTTACTTAAGTAAAATGTTACACAAGGGGGTCACTTAATTTCATTCTACTAAACATTACATGCATTTTATTGCTTAAAGCAATTATATAGTACACAGGAACACTTTTTGACATATAATGTTCACACAATTGCATAGAAATATAGAAACGAGAAAGACAGCAAAAGATCAGAGCAGCTCATCTAGTCTGTTCCTAGGTACCCTACTTGGAATCATATTTACTTAAATGGTTTCCCTCATACTCCCACTACTTATCGCATTATGCTGTTTTATAACTCCCTTTAATGCATCCCAGCTTCTTTTAAATTCTGATATTGTCTGTGCCACCCAAACCTTGTCTGAAGGTGTGTTCCACCTGTCTGTCACTATTTCTTCGAAATAATACTTTGTAATGTCTTTTGTTAAACCACCACCTTCCAGCATATGACCCCTACTGGACCTACAGTTTCTTGCTGTGTCTACTTCATTAATCCTTTTCGTGGACTTGAAAGTCTCTGTAGAAACATAGAAACATGGATTTTGACGGCAGATAAGGACCGCTTGGCCCACCCAGTCTGCCCATTTCCCTACCTAATGGATAAGCTGCAGATCCTAGTTAACCAGCAGCCTACTTCTTCCTACCCCCAACCCCTAGAATTGCCTTATGACTGTCCCATGCATGCTTGAATTCCACCACTGTTTTTGACTCCACAACCTCCTCCGGAAGGCCGTTCCATGCATCCACAACCCTCTCTGTGAAAAAATACTTCCTTAAATTACCTCTGAGCTGCCCCCCTTCTATCTTCAAATTGTGCCCCCTTGTTCTTGCACACCTTTTTTGAAAGATGCTACCCTCTTGGACTTTGTTGATTCCCTTGAGATACTTGAAAGTTTCTATCATGTCCCACCTCTCCCTCCTTTCCTCGAGGCTATACATATTCAGCTCCTTAAGTCTCTCTTCATATGTCTTCCATCTTCATATGTCTTCTGTGATGTCACCTTTTCCTTTCATCCTCCAGTGGTTACACATTAAGACAATTCAGTCTTTCCTTGTACATTTTGCCTTCTCCATGGATCATCTTTATAGTGTATGGTGGAACCCTGTCATGCATGGAATTACATATCTGGAAATTGCTTGTCGTGCTACAGTAGTGACATCATTATGTTGTTGTGCTGCAGTAGTGATGTCACAACTGCAGCACAACAACTTAGAATGCTGCCACACAACTGCTTTCCAATATCGTATCGACCTGGAAGCTGTATTTTTTTCATTAAGTTGAGCTTGTCATCAACTCTTAAGTGCCTCTCCCCCAACCCCCAGTTCAGGGACAGGAGCTATGCATCTGAATTGGGTATGGATGCCCATACATTATAAAAGATAATGTATGGGCAGCCATACACAGACAAGCCTGTGTCTTCATCTTGTGCTTTCTATGACATCCAGTGAACTTCTTAAGCTTCGCTCTCAAGGTTCCTGGCTGCCATAAAAAACTCTAGATGCAGACACAGGCTTTTGTGTATGGCTGCCCATACATTATCCTCTATGTTGCCTATACTTACCATTCCTTAGATATAGACTGCAGAACTGCACACTGTACTCATCATGTGGCCTGGCCTGTGATCTATACAGGGGCAGTATCACCTCACTCCTGCTAGTAGTATCTGTCCCTGTGCAGCACAGCATCTTGTTAGCCCATCTATATTATTTATTTATTGAATTTTGTTGACCGGGTAAGCCCACTGAGACTAGAAATCCTTTTTTCAGGGGCGACCCGGGGGTGGAGATACAGATGGTAACCAACTGAAACTGAACCAGGTTAAGCTGTTGGTGGTATTTCTAGTGAATGGAGGAAATTTGGCCAGGACACCGAGGACATTTCCCCTACTCTTTTCGAAGAAGTGCCATGGGATCTTTAACATCCACCTGAACAACCACAAGAACAGGCAGACAGAACCTCAGTTTAATATCTCATCTGAAAGACAGCACCTCAGGAGTGTAGTACCACCCCTCATGCTGCACTTCAGTGTCAATATTGGGGTATTAACCCAAGTGCCTGCTGTGGGGATAGAACCCACAGCCTTCTGATCTCCCAGCCTCAGAGGCGAGTATGCTACCTGCTGAGCCACTGACACTGACTATCATCTATATGCCTCATTTTACCAAGAAGTAAATTGTTCCTGGATTCTTTACCCATTTATGCATCACTTTTCAGCATTGACTCTTAACTGCCAAATACTTCACCATTTCTACATTCTTCTTGCATCCTGTTTTATGCTATAAACTCTTCATTTTCAACCCTCCCACAGAGTTTTGTATTATCTTCAAATAGATCTTCTTTAACATCCTTCAACCCACTGTCTCTCATCACATCTCCTGTAGCACTGCAGCAACCACTCTAGTTTGGTCACTTTTTAACTATTATTATACACTGTAAATTAAATGTGTAAACTGTAACTTGTATTATAAATTGTGAACTGTTTTTGTATGTAACCTTCCCTATTCCCTCTCCCCCCGGGTCACACCTGGAAATGAGCTCTGTCTCAGTGTGCCTCTCCTGGTCAACAACTTTAAATAAATAAATAATACAATTGTCCTGAATACCCTCCTACATGTTACAGATATACATATTAAACAGTAGTGGTCCCAGGACTGAACCCTGCAGTACTCCACTAGTCACTGTCCTGCCTTCAGAGAATGTACCATGTAGGGTCTCCCTCTCAGTTCTAATAGCTAACCAGTTTTTGATCCAACCCATTATCCCAACCCCTAGCCCTTGTTGGCTCATCTTCCTAACTAGCATCAAACGTGGTACAGAGTCAAATGCCTTGCTAAAATCTGGCCCATCTGCCATTTGTGTCACTACATTAAAAAAGTCTGTTTAGCTGATCTGATACAACTGGTCCCTGGTGCATCTAAGTTTGTTCCTATCCCTTCATTTGTTTTCTTCCAAGAATGTAATTATCTCCTCCTTGATAAATGTCACCAGGGAGATCCTAGTTGTAGTTCTCTCCCCCCATTACTGTCAGGCTCACTTGCCTATTCAACTTCTTTATTTAATTAGTTTTCGGTATTCATCACCCTGCATTTATTGTTAATGAGGATATTACATGAAAACAGAATCTTTGTGTAACAGACTTCATCTCCTCTTTCTACTTTCCCCTGCTAAAGTCATAATCCTTTATTTATAAGGCTGCAGCAGTTCCCACAGCAATATATTGTGATGTCATAAACAGGGAATTATAACTTAAATGGAGGGAAAGGCAGGAGGGTGACATGAATTCTGAGGTACAGGGATCATGTTTTCATATAAATGTTCTCAGTAATAAACAACCAAGGAGTCCTAAACCCAGAAAATCATTTAGATCTGAGCTGAATTGTTTTTCCAAGGGATAACATGTCACAGTGTGTGTGGTTATAAGGGAATAATGCAGCCTCTGGGTGTTGTTAGGCACTAGGTGTAGCTGACTCCACAACCTTCTGGGTAGGGCCTTATTTCCTTGTGACCACACACCCTGGAGTGAGTTAAACCACTTATTAAATGGGATTTTATTTATTAAAAAAACATATCACGTTATGATGTCAAAATTTCTACTCAGAAATCCAGTACAGCGACAACCTTGAGGTTGTCACTGTACTGGACCTGATGGTGAACTTTCGATGATTTTAAGAGCCCCCTCGAATAAACTCCAACCTGGAGTTTGTTATCTGTAAGATGGTGGGTGTGGGGGAGGGGGCATAAAAACACACTCAATGTCAACAGATGAAATTTCACCTGCTGACATTGTTTCTGTCGCCGAGCCACATTTTGACAACTTTATTGTCAATGCAGCTTGGTGGAACCTTAAAAAACATGTAGTTCAGGTGATTTCTGCAGTTGTCAGAGGATATTCAATTGTCACATGATGTGATTTGACCAATGCAGTTACAGGATTTTCAGGGCCCATTTTATGAATTTATTTATTCAGAATTTTGCATGCCAGGAAATCCATGTGTAGGCATAGCACCTAGTTTTCAAGTGGGTCTCAGGGAACAGATTTCATCAGTAGGATTGTGTTTGATTATTCTATTTTAAAAAATTTGTATGGATATTGGAAAATCACTTTATAGCAAGTATAGTACTACAGATATAAATGTCATTAGCATCAGAGATGTGATAATATAATGGAGCCTTCTAGTGAATTCTGACAGAGCAAATTTCTGGTTAGAGTAAAGCTATCCCATTGTCCCAGTCTTCCTTCATTAATTCAATGGGCTGTCATTCTTGTTATGGTGAAACAAAACTCTGCAAACTGCTGTCATAATGACTTTTTCAACTGCATGTGAAGTAGCATGCTACTTGTTTAATTCTGATATCAAAGTTTACATTAACATATCTATTATAGTGGCTGGCCCGTCAGTGCAGTGGTTGGATTTCCGCTTGTGACGCCAGCGACCTGGGTTTGGGAGTGGACTCGGGTCACTGGAGAGCTGGCAGGGGGAGAATGGCTTGAGCATCCCACAACAGCTTGTCTTCTCTGGGGGGAGGGAGGGGGCCAAAGCCCGCTACTTGCCTGACCCCGAGCAGAGGCTCGAAGTACAGCAAGCTCTGTTCGAGGTGGGGGGACCGTGACGTGTGGTGGACGTCCGTGCATAGCGCCTTGACGTCAGGGCACACACCATGTGAGGGGAGGAAACCAGAGGAAAACACAGCCTTCCATCACCGGGAAGACAAGGCACCAGCCCTCGATGTGTCAGCACTCGCCCAGACCAACTTGTCCGATGAAACAAGAAAAAAGTGTATGGGGTGTACGGGCCCCACCTCATACCCCACCCTGGGGGGGGCACAACCGCAGCTGCATGGGGCACAAGGTAGGTCCCGGGTCAGGTGGTTGGCAGAGGGATGGCTCCCAGGTGCCCCCGAAGGGTCAGAGATGGAGGACACATGGGGAAACAGAAAGCAAAAAAAATAAACATTTCTGTTATGTTATACAGTACCTACATTTCAAGACTACAATTTAACTTAACATCATTATCCATGATTTCATTTTTATATTGACAAGCATACAAGTGTGTGTGTGTGTGTGTGTGTGTGTGTGTGTGTGTGTGTGTGTGTGTGTGTGTGTTTGCAGTACCATTCTTAAACAGAACTAAACTTAGAAGGCTTGGCCTAATAATTTTTCCCTTCAAGTACTAATGATACATTTGCTAAGAATACTGCAATAGAGTAACTCCTTTGACATGCAGTAACTATCCTTTTTTTAAATAGACCTGGGGCAATCAGACTTTACATATAAATAAATTTGAAGGACGCCTTCTGTAAATAAGTAATTGATGCAGTCAGTGTTTTCTAAAATTGATTTCAGGATGCTGTTTATTAAACAGACAGTTTGACACTTGCAAATAATGACCTTGAAATCCATATTCTTTAAGAATTTCCCCACATTTTAAAATAGATTAACAAACCAGAGCTGACTTTGAGTCTCCCTCTGTAACATGTTTCTGAAATAGCACACACAATCCTATGCAGTGATGTCACCAACACAAGAGTGTACCATGTCGAATACTGTTTCTCTATGCTGCAGTCTTGGGCTGTATTGCCTGCTGTTGCCCTGCTTTGTGCAGTTTATCATACTTATCGATACATGACTCAGTAACTTATGCACTAGATTGTGTAAGATTAATGAAATTAGGTAAAGTGTTCTGCACCACCTGTAGTATGAAGTACAGTGCACACTGTGAGAGAGGGGAGCATATACACACAACGAGTGGATGAGAACTGCATATGAGAAATAGTTACCAATGAGTAGTGCTGATGTTAAGTATGGCAAGCCGTTAGGGACATAATTCATAATCTCTGGCTGTATAGTAAAACACATACACTATATGGTGAAATACATACATCCTATAGTGAAATATATACATTATATAGTGAAATACATACACAATGTAGTGAACCACATACAGTAGCTACTGAAATATATACATCATATAGTGAAATACATATACTGTATACTGAAATACATATATTATATAGTGAAACACATATGCTATATAGTGAAATGCTTACATTGTATAGTGAAATACATACACTATCTACTGAAATCCACATACTGAGTACAGAAAATCACATCACTAATATATACGAAACAAACGATTACTATGTACTGAAACATATACACTACCTATTGAGATACATACACTACAGACTGAAACATCCACATAAACTATCTACTGAAACAAATACTCAATAGATTGTAACACATACACTATATATTGAAAAAAATCTTCATACATTATATACTGAAACAAATACACTATATATTGAAATACATACACTATCAATTGAAATGCATACACTACACACTGAAAAAAAGCACATACACTATATACTGAAACAAATACACTATATATTGAAACATCTACACTTTATATTGAAATACATACACTATCTATTGAAATAAATACACTATACACTGAAAAATCTGCATACAATAGATACTGGAACAAATACACTATATATTGAAATACATACACCATCTACTGAAATGCATACACTACACACTGAAAAAAACACATACACTGTATACTGAAACAAATACACTATATATCGAAACATCTACACTTTATATTGAAATATATACATTATCTATTGAAATAAATACACTATGCACTGAAAAATCTGCATACACTATATACTGAAACAAATACACTGCATGGTGAAACACATACACTATGTATTGAAACACATACACTGTAGGCTGAAAAATTCACATACACTATATACTGAAACAAATAAACTATATACTGAAATGGACTATGTTCTGAAACTACACATCCCCCTGCCTCTCCCCCTTGAATGGCCTGCAGCTGAACTGCTTATCTGCTGCATTCAGTTAGCTGCTGGCTTGATGAGAGGATGTTTTTGAAACTGCAGAGCAGATAAACAAAACAGGGCTATCTCTTATTCTACTTCTTTATGGGATTTTACATCTTGTTTTGCTTGCACACCTTTAATCAAATTTCAGAACATTGTGATGTGACAAGAAACTTTTAGAACTAATTTAAAATGCTCTAGTTTATTCTTTTAAATAAGAGCTGTCTTCATTTACTGTTAGACACTTTTGTATAGGAAGCTAATACTTAGGGTATTCCTAACATACCACTCTCATACCATATAAACACAGAGAACTGCATGCATTTTTCTAAGGTAAAATTGTGATTAGATTTATGTGTAATAAATTACTGTGTTGGTCAAGCAACTTATCTGAGCTGAATGTTTGGGAAGTGTACTGCAGGAGCTGTGAAAGTGTAAGTCAAATGCTTTCAGTAGTTTGTACTCTACTGAGTTAGTTTTGATTTAGTTTTTGTTTTTATTTGAATGTTTTGTTTAATAAAGGTTCTTGGTTAAGAAAAATATATATATTGCAGCCATCGCTCAGGGCCCAATTCTAGTCAGGAGCTCAGTTGGCATATGCATAATTTGCACTTTCTGTTCTGAATAACTTCACTGTGATACCTTACTGGTAGCTCTCACAGCTCCTAACCTCCCCATTACATATCTGCAGAGCATTGCAAGGTGAACAGAGCTTTGCCAGGCACTTGGTCTCCACTAATAAACCTGCCCTGGTCTAGCCTCATAGTGAATAATTACGCTGTTTATATGGTATGACTGTGTTATTGAGTCTGAGATTCCCAAACTATGTTTTATTTCTTTTTCCAATAAGATGTTTATCTTCTAGGTCACCCATTGACCCCCTTGTGCACTGGTCTGTCCATTCACATCACCCAAAATCACCAGGACTTACCTGCTCTGAGAGCTCCCATGGCCTCCCCCCCCCCCGTGGTGGGGCCAGGAGGGAGAGGGCCATTCACAAGAAGCCACATATTCAGGAGCAGAGCCTGGTTAGTAGTGCAAAGCATGTGGCAGGTTGGTGGATTATTTTGCCATTGGACGTTTTCTACCTTTGGCTTATCCCCTGGGCCGTCAAGCATGCAATGATGCCAATCCAATTAAAGGCAAGTACTGCTTTGTACCTACCTGCCTGAACCCTGCCAGCGTTCCTCACCTAGGTGGCTGTTAAAGAATGGGGTGGTCAGACTCCCCCTCTCTGAGAGGAGAGCAGTCCCAGAGATGCTCAGTCATCTCTCCTGTCAGTTAATGTCTGTTTGACCCAGGTCCTCCCCTGAAACTGGGCCACTGGCATGGGAGGCAGTATAGTTACCACTAAGCCTAAACTAAACCACTAAACCAGACTGTTATTTTTATAAGTAAATAAAAACATCACTCAGATGTAAGAAGAAATTGTATTTTAGCTACAGTTGTTATAAATATTTAAGACACATCCCAATGTTTTGAAACTGATTAAAGGTTTTCCAAGGAAAATAACATAAAATAATACATAAAGATGTAGAATAAGATAATCCATTTTTGTTTACTTTCTGCATCTTAAGAGGCATCGGCAGGGGAATTTTAGTCAATTAGGGTGCCATTTTCAGAAGGTTAGCAGAATGATAAACATCTAAGTACTGTGCCATGTGGGAGAACAGCATGGCTGAACAGGTACCATATATTTAGCAGCCCCAGATACTAACCTGATCAGTGCATGTGCATATGTACTACTAAAGCCTTGCAAAGGAGGGATCCCCTCCTGTGTACAAAGCACAGTGTTATATAAAAGGTTTTGAAAGTGCTTAACAACTGAAACTGCAATACTGTTTACTGCTTCCAAAAATCCTGCTCTCATTTGAGCACACAGTGGTGCATATTGTCACCTACCTCTGGTCACCATTATGATGCTCCCAAGTAGTATACTAAAGTGATCCTTGGCATGTAAAGGTTCTATACCCCTGATCGCAGTTTAAATGGTTCCAGTTATTATAGTAAAATTATTTTTGGTGTCTAGTGCCCCCCACCCAGGCATACTAAGCTGAGAGCTCATTTCTAGATGCATCCTGGGGGAAGGGAAACTTGTACTATTGGGCCTTAGGTAGCACAAAATTTCAAAATACATAACATACATGGAGCAGAGTGGTACACAACCACAAATTATATTGGGAATAATACATGCAAGACATAAGAACTTGAGTGATAAGCAAACAATCGACAATGCATATACAGTGCAGTCAGGAGCCACAAACATATGCTGGCAATCAAATACAGAGCAGTTTAAATCAACGCTGGCTATAAACATTTGTGCATAATGCCTAGAGTGGAAGCATAAGGGCCAAATTATAGCTGTACCTAAACTGGAAACAAGTCATAGGAGAGCAAGAGGGAAAACTAGAGCAAGTGCAGGAGGGAGAGGTGAGATCTCTGAAGTTGTTTGAAAGAACCCATGAGAGGAAGATTGATGAATGGCTGGGGTGAGGAAGTTCCAGATTTTAGGGAAGTGGTGGCTAAACGTGGCTTTGCCGATGGTTGTGGAAACTGAAAGGAGTGCTAGGGTTTGAATATTTCAGCTTCTGATGGTATGGCTGTGGGGGGACATCAGAGAGATAGGAGGGTAGGGAAACAAACCAGATTTGCCCACAAAGCTGGCACAGTGGGCATGGTGTCTGTCCACAAGAAAAGAAAAGGAGAGAGATTTATAAATAGAACAGTGAAGGAGGATAGTCGCGAGTGTAATGGCAGAATTGTTGAAGAGTGTGTCTAGTCTGGCAAGGGTAGTGACTGGGGCTATGCTGTAGACCACATCACCATATTCAGAGATTTGGAGGATCATTCTCTGGATAATAGCACAGTATGCTGGAGGTGGGATACAGTCACAGTTCCTGTAAAGTGCACCAAATTGGGGTGCAGCTTTTTGACTATAGTATCCACTTGTTCAGAAAATTTAGGTGTTGGTCTAGCCAGATACCAAGATAACTAAAGGTGGTAACATCCTCCACAATGGAGCCATCCAGGGTATAGAAAGTAGGAAGGGGAGGGAGCCTAGAGAGTCTGTGCCTTGTGCCAAAGGACATGGAGACAGTCATCTTGGCATTGAGGAAAAGCTGATTTGTGTGTGGTCAGGGCTGAACTTGATCAAAATCCAGCTGGAGTCTATGGACCTGCTGTGAAGAGGACTGTGTCATCCGTGTACATGTGAATGGATGCAGACAAGCATTCTCATACCCTTGGTCTATCGGCTCTGAACAGACTCAAGGCTGATGTTCACAGCACAACCCTTAGCTCCCACAACTGCAAGCACAGGTCCTGGGCCACCCGGTACACACTTGTCCATCTCTCTCTACTCTCCTACTGCTTCTAGCCGGGGATGTAGAATCTAACCCCGGTCCTACCCCTCCCATGACACCAGCACCCCTGGCCCTTCCAAAGGGACTGAAAATCCTTCACCAAAACATTTGCAGCATACTTAACAAAACCCTGTGCTACAGTTCTCACTCCAAACACTTGCCTCTGATATCCTGATACTCTCTGAAACCTGGCTCAAACCGCACTATCCTGACTCCTCTGTTGCTATCCCCGGTTACTCCCTAACCCAGCAGGACTGCATGAGAAAAAAAAAGGGAGGAGGCATAGCCATGTTCATTTCTACCAAACACCGATTCACCTCTGTTCACCTCCCCCCACCCTCCCCTTTAATTGAGTCCCTTACTGTTAAACTCTCACTGCCTTACACCGCCCCGATCTTCATAGCTGGAATCTACTGTGCTCCTAATACCCCTGCACCTAGTATAGTAGACCACCTGACCAAACTAAAATCCGCCGCCACAACAGGAAAGCTATACATCTTAGGGGACTTCAATCACAACTGGCTTGCTACAGACTGTGCCGAGCTTCGCTCCAAGGTTAATGCCCTGAACTTCGCACAACAAATTTCCCAGCCCACCAGAATGAACCTAAAAACCCTCAACCACTCCCTCCTGGACTGGGCCATGACCACTCGCCCACATAGATCGATAGGAGCAGGCCTACTCCCTGACTCCTTAAGTGATCACCACATGGTCTATATGGTCTGTAAAGTGCACAAGCCCCCCAAACCTCCCTCCCGGACCCTGCTAGCCAGATCCTTTAAGTCATTAGCTCTCACACCACTCCTGCTGGACCTGACTATGGCTGACTGGTCCTTCATCCCTCAGGCTCCCTCAATTGATGCTGCACTAGAAAGCTTCAAAAACATGTTCCTGAGGGTTTGGGATCAACATGCACCACTAAAAAAAAACAGAGTTAGGGGTTCCCACCTACCCTGGATATCCGCTGAAATCATATGTCAAAGCCGCTCCAGGGACCTGGCCTGGAAAAAACACAAAACTACCAGCACCCACCAAGACCTACAAACTTACCGTGCCCTATGTAACTCCTGTACCAAGGCAATTCACCTAGCCAAACAGAAATACTTTGCATCGGCTCTATGTACAAATCAGAACCACCCTTCCCTCTTCTGGAAAACCATTAAATCTCTTCTAACCCCTCCTACCCAACCACCTACCCCTGCTCTGTCAATCAGTGGCCGGGCCATCACTGACCCACATGAAGTAACCACAGCTTTCAACATACACTTTACCAATAGTGCAGCTTCCCTGGTAAATAGTCTCCCCCCCACCCCTGAGAACTCCTCCTCCCAACCCACAGCCTCCCTTCTCCCACCTCTCCTTCTCCTTCCAACCTGTCACTCCAGCCGAAGTCTACCAAGCTCTGTGCAACCTAAACCCTAATAAAGGCAATTGCTCCCCTGGCTTGAACTCTAGACTACTCCAGCTGTCAGCTCCTACAGTAGCCGCTCCACTAGCCGATTTGTTCAACCTCTCCTTCTCGACCTCCTCAATACCCTCCGCCTGGAAGCTGGCTACTATCATCCCTCTGCCGAAGGGGGGAGACCCTGCCTCACCTGGGAATTACCGCCCCATCTCCCTCCTCCCAACTCTGGCTAAGATACATGAACAACTTGCCCTGGCCCAATTCTCCCAGTACCTATCTGATACTGCTTTCTTCACCCCATACCAATCTGGATTCCGAAAATCTCATTCCACCACTACCTCCATACTAAGAGTAACAAACGACATCCTCTCAGGTATGGATAAAGGGCATATCATGTCGGCTATATTTATTGATCTGGCCAAAGCCTTTGATACCATCTCACACACTCTCCTTATAAATAAACTAAAGGCTTCCGGCCTCTCCACCCATGCCACTAACTGGTTTCAGGCTTACTTGAGTGGCAGACATCAAGCGGTGAAAATTGGCCCCTACCTATCTGCCCCTCTTCCCATCACCACAGGTGTCCCTCAAGGGTCAGTCCTGGGCCCAGTCCTATTCTCGGTTTTCCTTAATGAACTCCCACTAGCTTGCTTCCACTCATCTATCCAAATGTACACGGACGATACGGTACTATACAACACTGGCCCCTCCATGGCAACAGTACCGCCACCTTCAACAGGACTTCAATGCTGTACAACACTGGCTCTCCACAAACCAGCTGTTCCTAAATGCAAAAAGACTGTCTCTCTAACTTTCGGTTCCAACCACGTCTCCGGCTCGCTGAGGCACCCCCACTTTTAAACCCTGGACCTCTCCCTTAGAATCCTGTACCTTATTCCGATATCTAGGTGTTTGGCTCAACCAAAACCTAGATTTCTCTACACATGTGGAATCCTTGCACAAAAAACTTAATCCTAAACTAGGGGCCCTCTACCGCAACAAAGGCTGCCTGTCCACCACGGTCAGGCGGGAACTTGTGCAAAAAATGATTCTTCCAATCTTTGACTATGGGGATGTGGTCTATGGCACCACCTCACCGTCTACTCTGTCCAGTCTGGACACCCTTTTCCACTCCTTCTGCCGGTTCATACTGGATTGCCCAAAACTGACCCACCATTGCGACCCATACAGCTCCCTGTCCCTCCCCTCACTTGCAGACTGATGGCTAATTCACTGCTCCAGAGTTGCTGCTAAATACTGGTCCCACTCTCTCCCCCATACCTGGCCTCATCCCTAACTTCTCAGCTCCCCCCGGCATACTCGCTTTGGCACTCGGATGCTAGGCTATTCCAAATCCCTCTTATGCGCACCTCCATGGGCCAGGCAGCACTAAGCTACCATATACCAAAACTCTGGAATGACTTACCAGCAGATATCCGCCACTACTCCAATTTCAGACACCTCAACACCCGCCTCTTAGAGCATTTCCTCTCAGTCTGCTCTTGCTCCCGCCCTGCCCCTAGGAGGCCTCAAATTTCTCCTTAATTTCCTGATGGCCTACTAATCAGCTTAAAATAGCATTTTATAACCACCCGGCTAGTTAACTACACTTGGTGCCTCCTCCCTCTCTCCTAAGCCTCCTCCTAATCTAGCTCAATAATCTATGGTGGCACTCACCTTTCTCGTACCTAAGTTCTATCTTGCTGTGCACTTAATATCTGGATATAAGCTCATGCCTACCTTAGCTACCTACTGTATAGGCTCCATAACAGTGCCTTCTCATCTGTATTGAATGTGTAATTACTGTTCCTTCCCTTATGTTTACCCCCCCGTCTCCCCCAGGTCGCATCTGGAAATGAGTGGTCCTCCGCTCAGTATGCCTGCCTGGTTAAACTCTTGAATAAATAAATAAATATGGAGGGGAGATCATTAAGAAAAATGGAGAAAAGTAGTGGGCCTAACACAGATCCTTGTGGGACCCAAGTGGGTACAGGCAAGGAGGAGAGAGGGGGTCACCAATTTTTACTGCTTGGGACCTACCCCTGTGGTAGGAGTGGAACAGTTGATGGCTAAGTCAGAGAGGCCTGCAGTCTGGAGTTTGGCTAATAATTGGGGTGGTAGACAGGGTTGAATGCTTTGGCTAGACTGACAAAGATAGCAGAGGCTGTGATCCATACCATTATGGATGGATTTGATGAGCCTGAGCAGGGAGATGGTGGTGGAGTGATCTTTGCAGAAGCCAGACTTGTATTGGGTGAAGAAGGAAGAAGAGTCCAGAAAGGGAGAGAGTTCTGACAAGATAATTTGTTCCTGTATTTTGGAGGGAGGAGAGAAATGAGTCGGTAGCTGTTAGCACCAGATGGGTCACCACCTTTTGGAGGAGGAGTAACAGTGGCAGTCTTCCAGTCAACAGGGATGGAGGAACACCAGAAAGAGAAGTTAGGGAGGTCAGCCAATGGGGAGGAGATTGCAGAAGCAGAGAGATGGAGGAGCTTGCTATCCAGGCCTTCTGGGCTCTTAACCTTGGAAGGATTAAGGACGGGAAATTTGTCAGTGATAAAGGATGGAGTTACTGGACAGAAAAAAAACAATAGGAGGAAGGAAGGAGATGACAATCATGCAGGCTGGCAGGGGAGAGAGGGAGGTGAGGAAGAGGAGAGGGAGGAGAGGAGAGAGGAGGTGCAGGTGATGAAAAGGAATTACATCTCTATGGTGATGAAGGAAAGGTTAGAGATAGGGGTGTCACTGACTTTGAGGACATGCAAAGGAGTGGGAGGGGAGAAGAGATTGTGACAGCCTTCCAAAATTTAGACAGGTAATCAATGTTGGTACTGAAGTTAAATGTAAAATACTCAGCTTTGGCAAGCTTATTGCTGTGGTACAGTTGCTGAGGAGGTGATCATACCTCTGGAAGCCATGGGGGATGGGTTACATTTATTTTCTGGCCAGGCCAAATCATGCACTTGCAAGTAAGCTATAAGCTCAGCCATGATCTAGGGGAGGTGGGGTACCTTTTCTCATGTACTGCTCGGGGGAGGCATGGCAGTCCCATATTTTGAGGAATTTTGTTTTGGATATGTTAGCATGGAGTCAGTGGAGCAGACCAATGAGATAGGGGACCAATCAGGCACTTGGGTCCTTGAGCGCCAGGGAGGTGAGGTCCAGGAGTTTGAAGGAAAATATAAGCAGTATTCTGGTGTGGGGTGAGGGGCTTTAGTAGAATGAGAGGCAGAAGAGGTTGTGATTATGGTGTCAAATCAGAAGAGAGAAGTCAAAAGTGGAATACCACAGGGATCCATCCTGACTCTTGTATGCTCATTAACAACGTTTGAGAATGAATCTGGGTTTGTTTCTCTTTGAAGATGACACAAAGCTCATGGAGAGTAGTGACAGGGAAGTAGGAAACTGTGAGTGACATGTAAAGATTAGAGGTGGCCTAGGGTTTGGTAGTTGAAATTCAATGCCAAAAAGTGCAAGGTGATTCATAGGGATAAGAACCCCAGGACAGAGTACCAGATAGGAGGGTAGAGGCTGACCACTACAGCTGAGGAAAGAAACCTAGTATTCATCATTAGTGACTCCCTTAAACAATCAAGCTAGTACAGTGAGGCATCTAGTAAGGCAAATAGGATACTAGGATGTACCAGAAGAGGTTCTGATAGTAGAAGAAAAGAGGTTTTACTGCCTCTTTATTGATCATTGGTGAGGCTGCACCTGGTATACTGTTCAGAGTTCTGAACTAGAAGATCTCACCTCAGAAAGATAAGGACAAAGGGTGATCAGGCTGATTCAGAGCTGACAGGAGAGATCATGAGGATCTGCTCAGGCACTGAACATGTCTTCACTGGAGATCAGACAAGAGAGAATGATATGATAGAGACCTTCAAGTTCCTGTAAGGAATAAACAAAGTTGAATGGAGAAGAACTACTTAGCATGATAACAGTTCAAGGGCATGGGGCACAAGTAGAAACTGATGGGAGGAGGTTCAGGAGGAATATTGGAAGATTTATTTTCCAGAAATGGTGGTGGAAATGATGGACTAGTCTGCCAACTGGGATGGCAGACACCAAAACTCAGTAATGGTTTCAAGCATGGCTGTGAAAAGACTGAAGGTATAATGGTTACTCAGGCTGATAGTAGTAGGGAGGAAACAAGGGAGTGGATAGTGAAGGCTAGTACCCTGTATGGACAGTAGGTTCTGAGGTTTAATAGAGGAAATAGGGGCAGACAGGATGTACCATTTTTTTTTCTGCCATCGTCTATGTTTCTGTGTTTCTATTTTGCCATGATCCCTGACATCTAGTAGCCCCAGTCACAAATCTGATCCCCCTACCAAAGCCATCCAGCCAGGTCCCTCCACTCCTTCCCCATTGACCCCCCATTTACCCAAGATTGCAGCCACTTCCCTCTGACTGTGATCGGTACAGCATCTTAGCTCATTACCTTGGCTGATCACTGTCTGAGTGAAAGGGAGTGAGTGCACGCCTACTGTAGAACATCTGTTTCTATAGTAGGTGTGTGTGCTCACTTCATGTCACTCAGAAAGTGGCCAGCCAAGGTGGCGAGCAGAGGGGCTGGACCTGTCACTGTTACAGTGGGAGGGACCGGCAGCTGGGGTAATTTATGAGCCACCATGGGGAGATGGGTGGAAGGACCTTAATGGGTGGAATTGGGAGGGGGCTCACACTTGCAATCAGGGTGACCTATATGCCAGGGATCCTCTTAATATACTAATCAGGTGCATCTGAATAGTGATTGGGGGTAAGGAAATTCTAGATGCCAGGGATCATTTTATTATATCAGGGGCATCTGAATTGTGATGAGGAGGTGGGGGCTGGCACTGCTCTGTATAATTCCTCCATGCAGTCATGCCCAGAAGCATTGTGTGGAAATGTTAGTTAGCCCGTATGGGCCTGCAAATGTCCCACTAGCACCTTTCCTGCCCTATGGACTTAGCATGCTAAGAGTTGAAAATGACTCATGGGGTAAAGGTGCTATCCTATTTGGGACATGCTTTCTCCATTTGTTCCTCTGAATCCCTGAATTACTGGAGGATGTGATAGTGCCTAGTCATGCCATAGTGGGCTATCAATGAGGAGCCAGTGATGACTGTACAGTGGTGGTTCAATATTACGATGGGTGCAGAGGCAAGCCACAAAAGATGATGGTCCTGGACTTTAGGTTGGATTTAAAAAATGGAGACTTCTTCAAACAGCCTAGCAGGGAGGATTGTCAGAGAGAAGTAGAGGAACAGTGGAGAAATTAAGTAAAGGCATAGGGAAGGCAACCAGCATCTGCATGAAGGAAGTGAAAAAGCAGGAAAACAAGCATTTGTCAATGCACAGATGTTACTACTACTGGTGTTGGCATTAATAGTGAGGAGTTAGAGATGCATAATAGGAATGGCAGTGAAGTATGGAAGTGGCCAACCCACCATGCTGCAGAGACTGACAGGCATTGGTGTGCTTTGGATCATCGACCGCGGCTCATGCCATTTACCTCATCCACCCTGCAGACTCGAAACCAGTGTCATTGTGCCTTGGGGCCATCGGACATATCACCCATTCCATAACAAAATACAGTGAGATGGGTGTAGTATGGAGAATGGGGTGAACTTTCAGAGAAAAGTCCAAGACACCTTGACTCCTGTCACTGGCTGCAGGGCAGGAGTGAGTGGAGTGGTCTGACCACTACAGCTGACAATCAAAGTCACCCCCTTGATACGGTCCAGTCTATACAGGGTGGGATATTATGGTTAGAAACCTTAATGTCAGCGTTTGTTGGTATTGCACTCAAATTTTCAACATATGCTTTTGTGACCCCACCTCATGAAGGCATTTGGGACCTCTGCTCTGAACAGTGGCACTGTGATTTTATTAATATGTCTGAGCGTTGATTTCCCATAGCAACTGGCATTCTGCATGATGTGAGAAACACATTTTGGATAGGATGTGAAAAATGACAGCTCTACTGTTCATAGGATGTGTGAAGAAATAGCAATATTGGAAAAATCTGGAGAAAAGTATTAAAAGTTCTCAAAGTTACGAGTGTGCATGGAAACTGCACAATGCACGCTCATAACACAATCATTTTGTGGACTTTGTTCTCCAATTTTCAACATAGGCATTTGGGAATGTCATCTATGAACAGACACTGTCATTTCGTGTCGGTCCCAAAGGTGATTCTCCGCAGTGACAAAATCACCTTTCAGGAATGAATGATGAAATGACTTGGTGACTGAGTTCATGAGGTGGGGTCACAAGACCTCATGTTGAAAATTTGGAACAAAAATCACAAAAGATTGGATAGAGATATCTGCCAAGTTGACCCCCATTGATGTCATTATACAGCTTACCAGCGTTTCTTCAGTTAAGTGGTCAGTTTTGAAGAGTGCAGGCGTGTTCCTGCTCCACCGAAGATCATAGCGCTGGACTCTGAAGGTAAGTATGGGGTGGGGGGTTGGGGTGTGGGGTGTGCAGAAGGTGGGTGCAGGTTGGGGGAGGGAGCCCAATTGCAAAGGGCCATTTTCTTTGTTTCAGATTCTAATAAAAATAAAAGAAAGAACACTGAGTACCATTTTCTTTTTTTTTTTACAGGTGTAAGGAAAATGTTGAGCAACTGGGGTGGGTTCCCAGTGTGTCCCATGAGTGTGTGGTGTGATGTTAGCCACACTGCGGTGGGCAGGGGCAAATGCTGACACAATCAGCTTTTGAACACAGAGGCACACTGGGGTGGGCTCCCAGTGTGCCACACAATCTTGGGGGTTAACTATGCCAACAGGGGGATTGGGCACTCCAAAGTCGGCTTGCTGGGGATTATGAGAGGCAGATGGCAACAGCCTCAACCATGTTCATTTAATGTTACACCAGGCAAGGCACGCCCTGCAATGATGGGGAGCACCCTCACTGCAGCGGCAAAATTATTTCAAGTTGGTGGCACGCTTTTGCAGTGCTGTCATAGACAGCATGCTGTTTCATTTGTGCCACAGAACCCAGCCCGAAAAAGCAGTGGTGCCTTTGGCCACAAGGCAACCACACCTCCAAAACCTGCCACCACTATACGTTGTTTGCGCTGTGTGCACAAGACAACATAAAAAGGACCATTATGGTACTGTAGGGACATTGCCATGAAGGTGTCTGAAGGACATCCCCCAACCAGTCTGGTTAAGCAATTCCCTCACTGTTTTAGAGGAGTGGGCTAGTCCCACAATGGCACCCACAGCTGAGACCAAGGTGGAGGGCAGATCCTCAGCGATGCAGCACCAGGAAAAGGGAAAAGAAAATCCCAGAGGAGGAGGAGCTTCTCTTGGTGGGACCAGTTGCCCAAGAGGTGAAGTTAAGGAACCAGCAGGAAGGACAGGGAGGTAAAGTGCATTTCAGAAGGCACTGCATGGTGGGATGAGAAGGTGGATCAATAGGATCACAAGGGGTAATGGCAAGGAGGGAGGAACTGGATCTTATCATCCACCTGGGGATGAATGACGAGCAGGAGACAAAGTGGAGTAGTTAGAATCCAAAGGATTTTAGGAAGTCGGGGAGTCTGGAAGCAAGTAGAACACTTCAGCGAGGCAGTGTAGCGCGGTGGTTTAAGACTCTGAGCTGCAAACCTGGAGACCGGTTTGAATCCCACAGCCCCATTTGCATACTGTGTGACCCTGAGCAAGTCACTGACATCCTGCTCCCAGGTCACACCTGTAAACAAGCTTCAGTTTAGAGTGTCTCTCCTGGTAAAAAAAAAACCTCCATCTCCTTCTCGGAGGTGCCACCTGTCCATGGCGGGGAAAAGCTGAGCACTCCACATCCAGTAATTCAACTCCTGGTTGAAGAATGGCATGGAATGGAGGGTTATGGCTTCATGGGGGACTAGGGCCCCACCTGGACAAACACAAGCCTGTATAAAGATAATGGCCTACATCCATCAGGGAACGTGACCTGAGTAAGAAGTGTGAATACTTTCAGTGACAAGCATTTAAAATGGCTGGGGGGAGTCAGGAAGGTCAGGTGACTTAGTATCACCCCCCTGGGCACATGCAGGAAAATTAGTAGAAGTCTGGGACACTGAGAGCAGAAGCAGAGTGGGAAGCAGTGAATTCTAGACCACATGAGAAAGACAACTGGGGAGGGGGGATGAAGCAGAGATGGGGAGGGGGAAGGAAGCAGGAGAGCAGTAGCAAAGAGAAGGAGGGGGATAGGATGCAAAACATAGAAGGCATGGTAACAAATGCCCGCAGCCTGGGAAATAAAATCCCAGACCTGGAGGCATTGATAGTAGAGGCAGACCTGGACATAGTTAGCAATATCTGAGACATGGTACACTGTTAATCATGGGACATTAATGTACCAGGTTATGCTCTGTTCAGGAGGGATGGAGGGTAAAAAAGGAGGGAGCGTGGCCCAGTGCAACAGAGAGGCTATAAAGGAGACAGAGGTACAGGGTAGACAGGGGGAGGCTGAGGCACTGTGGGTCATCCTTGAACCTGGCAAAGGCTCAGCAATATGAACAGGGCTGATCTTCAGGCCTTTGGCACAGGGGGAAGAAGTGGACAGGGAGCTTGTGGATGGAATACACAACATGGCAACAAAAGGTGAAGTCCTGCTGCTGGGGGATTTCAGTATGCCTGATGTGGATTGGTCCACCCAGGCAGCTGTTTCAGCCAGAGGCAGAAGCATTCTGGATTCCCTACAGGGGGCAGGTCTAAGGCAGCTTGTGCTTGATCCAGATAAAAGGCTATTCTTGACCTGATACTGACCAATGGGGACAAAATTCAGATATCTGTGTGAAGGGACAACTGGGATCCAGCAATCACCACATAGTGTAGTTTAGCATGAAACCCAGGATGCAGTCCAGTCACACGACGGCAAACATTTTGGATTTCAAGAAGGCAGACTTCACTGACATGGGGAGATACATCTGAATAGCCTTCTTTAGAAGCTTGTAAAAGCATGGCATTCAGGAGGTATGACGAAACACAGAAAAATGAGAATAGAGAGGTGTATCAGGTAAAACAGAGGGAAACAGGTAAGGTAATGAAGGGATCAACTGCTCAGATAGGAGAAAGCATAGCCAAAGGGTATCAAAAGAAGACCAGACTTTCTTCAGGTACATAGACAAGGGAAGGGATTCTGAGGATAAGGAGGATGCCAAAGGGAGACTGCACAGAGGGGATTAGTAAAAAGTATACATCCTGAACAGGTACTTCTACTGCTTTCACAGAAGAGAGAGACAGGGACAGTTCACCAAGCAGCAGCATGAACACTGTAGGGGGAAGTGGACACAAGTCCATTTTCCAAGGAAAGAGTATTATTGAAGGGACTTCACATTTTAGGGTGGACAAGGTCATAGGACTGGATGGATACACCCAAGGGTATTAAGGGAACTAGGCAGGGAGGTGCTTGCTGTTCTACTCATGGCCTTATTCAGCAACTCACTGGAAACAGCAGTGGTTCCAGAGGACTAGAGGAGAGCAGACATAGTTCAATTTTGTAAAAGCATCAGCAGGGAGCAGGCTAGCAAATATAGCCTGGTCTGTCTTACCTGAGTCATGGGGAAATTAATGGAATCCATACTAAAATAGAGACTGTTAGAGTATCTTGAATCCAGTGGGCTGCAAGACCACAGGCAGCACAGATTCACAGGAGAAAGGTCATGCCAAATGAATCTGGTAGATTTCTTTGACTGGATGACCAGGGAAATAGATAAGGGGAGAGCAGTGGACATGATTGATCTGAAGTTTAGCTAGGCCTTCAGCACTGTGCCACACAGGAGGCTGATAAAGAAGCTGAATGGCCTAGGGGTGGGATCCAAAATGGTTAATTGGGTTCAGTGTGTCTGTACAACTGGTTTTATGCTTGTGTAACATAGATAATCTTTGGCTGTTCACTTCTCTATCCATAGGATATACCACTCTGTATGGGTATGAAGGGTAGGAACCCTAGAGGAGGGTTCCACCCCTTGAGGTGCTGCAGGAGTGATTCCCTTGGCTAATGGTACCTTAAGAAAAAGCCCATGGGAATGAAAGACATGCTGCTGGAGAAGGAGGGGTGGATGGAGGGGCAAGGAAAAAATACTTGTGTGTGGAGTGAGGAGAGCAGCCCTTAAATGGGCTGAATGGGAATGTGTCCGGTTGCGCTGCCCCCTTAAACTACAGACTGTAGCCTACAGTAGCTAGTAAATGGATAAGAAACAGAGGGTGGTGGTTAACGGCACTCACTCTAATGATGGGAGAGTGATCAGTGGGGTACCACAGGGCTCAGTACTGGGACCAATCCTTCTGAACGTAGGAACACTGCAGAAGAGCTGAAGGGAAGGTATGCCTTTTTGCAGATGATATCAACACTTGTAACAGGGTAGACACTGAGGAGTGGTGAAGAGAATGATCAGGGATCATGTGAATTTTGAGGAGTGGTAAAAAGCATGGCAGTTGGATTAAATGCCAAAAAGTGCAAAATCATGCACCTAGGGCATAGGAACCAAGAGATGAGTATAGGATGGGGGGGATTATTGACAGTCAATAAACAGGAAATGGATCTTGGGGTTTTTATGTCTAAAGACTTCAAGGTGGCACTGTTGCAAAGCAGTGAGTAGGGCTAGTGGGATGCTGGGGTGTGCAGAGAGGGTATCTCCATCAGGAGGATGGAGGTGGTGTTGTCAGACCCCACCGGGAGTGCAATGTAATTTTGGAGAACAAACCTCAGAAAAAACATAGGGTGGAGGAAGTCCACAGGAGGGCAACTAAAATGGTGCAGGATTTACATGAGAAACCCTAAGAGGAGAGACAAAGGGATCTCAGCATGTACACCATAGAAGACAGGAAAGAGAAAAGTGACATGATACAGGCCTACAGGTATCTTACAGGAGTGAACAGGATCTGGGGAGTCACTTTCAAATGTGAAAGAGCACCAGGACCAGGGGGAATGCAATGAAGCGGGGGGGGGCAAGAGAGAGATGTGAGAAAATATTGGTAGATGCCTGGAACAGATTACCAGCTGACGTGGAGGAGGCTAAAACAGTAAACAGTAGGGGGCTTCAAGCATGTGTGGTGTAGACATAGCGGTATATTAGAGAAGAGGTGGGAGGGTCAATGGAGATCAGACAGCATGTGAGAAGGAAGATGAGACAGGAAACATCTAGACAGACTAGGTAGGCCAAGTGATCCTTTTCTGATGAAAAATTCAGTGTTTCTATGTTTATGATCGCACACCTACTATAGAAACAGCTTTTACTACAGTAGGCATCTGATTGTGAACTGTCATTCAGTTGGTGGCTGCTTTGCATGTGAGTGGAGGGTCTGTGCTGGTCGCTGTACACCATAGGTTGGGGGCAAGTGGGGGTAGTTGTAGTGGTACTGGGTGGGCTGGTCGGGGGTAGATATTATACTTCTGGAGCAGGGGAATCACTCAACACCAAGGGTCTGGTAAGGAAGAATTATAGCTCTTTCCAGACTACTAATTGGGACACGTGGGGAACCCTGGTCTGGATATCAGACAAATGGTACCGAGGAATAACTGATCTTATCAAGTGTCTGATTGGGGCCCAGTTAATCAGTGGTGGGGGGTCTGCTGTCTGCTGGACACATGGGACAGATGTTTTATTATACAGGCATGCAATTTGGGGGTTGGGGCACTGGACACCGGGCCAGTTATGCCATGTACCAGTGCAGGGACCAGGGCTAGTGGTAGCCTGACATGGCCAGGTGTTGGGAGTGTAGGAATGTACAGTCCATAACACCTGGTTTGGGGAACAAGTAACTAGTGTTGCACTAATGGATAGCTACACCTCCCCAACCCTCCCAGCATGCTGATGTGCCTATGCGCAAGGTGCTGTCAGCTGCTTTACACAGATGCACAAGGATGGATTAGGGCCACTTACAAATGGGCTAGTGACTTGGTCACCAAGCAATCATATGACCCTGTGCAGTACTATCCTGCTTTAGAGGTGCAAATTGGGATTAGCAAGTTGATAACCAAACACTCACAAAAAAGCTTGAATATTCTGCCTTAGGGCTTTTTAAAACCATTGTAACTCTGTTAAATGAACAAGGAAACACCCCGGAGTTGTGGTTGGTGACTGTGCACCTTGGCCTCATACCCACTGCTGGACTCCACCCACCTGGATCCCAATCCTCTGCGTGCCTCCTCTGCCTGGATGATACTGGATGTCTTGGGTGCCAGAGGAAGTGGCAGTCCCACCCTATGGATAAGCCAGGGAGGTCTCTCGCCAGGCAGAGGTAGGCATTAGTGGAGCCTCGGGAGGGGACCCAGAGTGTGGGCATGGGGGCAGGTTGGGTGGGAGAGAACTGTGGATGATGCCTGAGAGAGGACACATCTCCGGTGATCAGAGGAAAAAAAGTTGATTAAAAAAAAAAAAACATTTCCCAAACAGCAATCCCCCTTTTGATTTGAACCCAAATCACCTTTTGATGATGCAGCCACCAAACTACCTGACTATCTAACTGCTGCAGGTATTACCAAACCCAAACCCACTGGTATCAGTTCAAAAAAGACACCCTGAATTTTGTCCCCGAATACCTAAATGCCAAGAGGCAAGCCTGAGGTGCAGCTGGTTGGCTGGCGTTGGAACACCCACCTGAACCAAACATCCCCCCAACATGTTTCCCTTGATGTCTTTAAATATTGAACTGATTTTCAGCACCAGTGGACTTGAACACAGATAACTATAGATATAGATATATATATATATAATATTCCCCAGGTGCAGGGCAATTCCTGCCCTCACTCACAGCTCTGCTGTATTAGTCCAAGGATGGCACACATGACTGAAGTCCTGGGGAGGATGGATCAGTAGAAGCAGAATCAGAACTGATGCTTAACACTTGAAGGTGTGGAAGCTGCAGCTTGGATCTTCAGTGCGACCCAAGGTCTTGCAGCCCTGTCCCCCCCGGCCCACAGAGGACCACTGCAGGGCATCACACAAGACCCACCAGCCACAAAGGACCCAAACATGGGAGCGTGCCCACGGTCTGGCTCCCCCACAGGTCAGAGCACCCCAGCACCTGGGCACAAACCCACAATCCCTTACCACCAGCAGCTCCACTTGATAGGGGTCAGCGAGTTCCCCACCTAGCAAGTTTAGGATTGATTCTTCAGATCATTTCCATTCTTTCCTCAGTTACCTGCTACTCTGTGTAGTCAAGCAGTCTCAGCTACCTTCTCAAACATCAGGCTCTGGGGGCACTGTGCAGAGTCTGAAATTCCAGGGATTTAACACAACAGTCTCCCATCTTGCTGCATCTCAGGAGCAGACAGCAGGCACCCACCCAGACAGCACCCACTCATCCCCTGCCCCCACAGACTTTCAGCTCCAACACAGTGGCCACTCTTGTGCTCTGGCTCACACACAAGTTCAGCAACTCTTTTTCAAAAATACATCAAGAAAGTCCAATTTCTCACCATGCAGGTGCTAGTCAACTCCAGGCAGAAGAGGCTGTCTTGTCAGCTTCTTAAAACCTGGGTTCAAATCCAGTTTTCATGTTCATTTTCTACAATCCATTTTTCCTGCCAAAAAACAGTCCTTTAACCTTGTCTTTCCCTTGTCCTGTTGACGTCTTGCCATTGCCAGGGTCAGACAGAACCTTTTACACTTTTTCTTCTCGCATCAAAAATCTTTGATCATCCATGTTTCACTGATGTGGCACAGATAAAACTGAAGAGGCTTTCTCCCCATCCTCTTGACACAAATTCATTTTCTTAATCCTTTTTCTCAATCCATTTAGCCTGTACTCTGAACAATTTCATCACTGTGGTGCAACTTCTATGGCAGCAACAAAATACTGCAGATCTCCCTCTCTGCAGAGCTGCCCACAAAATCCTCTCTTTTCTCTCTAGATGGGGAAAGGCACAACTAGCTCTGGGGGACAGACGGCTGGCAGCCCCCCTCACAGCCCCACAACCCCACCTTCTCCCTAGTGGCTGGAGACCTCCTCCCTGTGGAGGGGCTCCCACAAAACTGAACTTTGAAAACAAAGTTCTTCCCCCTTGGGAGCTTTCTGGCAGCTCTCCATTGGCAGGAGCAACTGTCAACCAAAATTAACATGTACAAGGTTCCCGTGACACCTCACTGGTTGCTGAAAAAGGCGCACAGACTGTCCCCAGTATTTTCCCCCCCAAGAGTCTTCACTGAAGTTCTGCTCTTTAGTAGCCTCTTCCCTCTGATGGCCCAACAAACAATTTAGCATTTTTAGTTATTTTCCAGCGAGTTGCTAATGCTGAAACTTGTTTTCCCCAGCACCAGACAGGCTGAGAAATATGTGTAGTATAACAGCAGCAGGAATGAGGAATAAATGTTCTAACTCTACGTGGAGTAGGTGAGTGGGGCTCTACCAGACTACCAAAGAATTATTGTTTTATTGTTTCCAGAACTGACAGTGTGTGTATGTGTGGGGGGGTTGCTGGCAGGCTCCATTTGAGCAGTTAAAACACGAGTCCCAGAATCATTAACTAGCACCAACCACGCAGTGTGTTAGCACTTCAAGAAAGCATTTAATATACCTGTATGCCTTATATGCATTAGAGTAACCCAAGTTGTATGAGCACCTGGTTGCAATTAGTAATCCTGTGCAAAAAAAAAAAAATATATAGTGCCACATTAACAGGTTAGCACTGCACAGAAGAATGCTTTTTAAAATAGTACCAGCTGTGCTTATCACAATGCAGCGCTAATTCTGTTACAGTGGTACGTGGGCCCCCATTTTCAGATTAGTGTTGTGCACTCCTAAGTGCTGCACCTGAGATTGCGCACAGCCACAGAAGGTGGTGGTAAATGGCACTCACTTCAGTGAGGAGAGAGTGACTAGTGGGGTGCCAGAGGGCTCAGTAATGGGACACGTCCTCTTCAGTGTCTTTATAAGTGGCATAACAGAAGAACTGGAAGGGAAGATGTGCCTTTTTACAGATGACGCCACAATCTGTAATAGCGTTGATAGGTGCAGATGGAGAGAATGAGTGGGGACCTTAGAAAACTTAGAGTGCTATGGACATGGCAGATCGGGTTCAAAGTAAAGGAATTATGAGGGCGCTTCAAACAAATATATATCCGCAGACAGTCTTCTTTTATGTTTTCAAACTTCCTTTTTATTGCTTTGACATGTGGCAATCCTCAACGTTTCACCAAGTATCTTGGCTTTATCAAGAGATGCCCTTATAAAAATATATATAAATACACAAAGTTAAAAAGACTGTCTCCACCTATACATATAATCTTCTAACTTGTACAAATGTATAAAAATAAAAATAATAAATATCCACTGATGCCACTTACTTCATGAGGTCTTATCATTTCAATAATATTTTCTTTCCCATTTGCATGGATTTCTGATCCTATGCAAAACAAAATGAGACAAACCTCCATATATGTTGTACCCATGTCTCTTATATCGATTATAAAGAATGGAACCCAACACCAAAACACCAAATCATGGACGATAATATTTAATATGGTTCGAGAGAGATCCTAGGTGGAGTATTAGAGACGGAGTCACAAAAGATGTCACAACGTGTAATATACGTTTACAAGTAGAACGAGAGAAGGAGATTTACCTTTAAGAGGGGATTGTGTGACGTCATCAAAGGAGCGTATTTAGGTCAGGGCGGAGCGCTGGGCTGGAAATTAGAAAGAAAAATTGCGGAGTACTAGATGCAGGAAGAAGGATGGAGAGAGGATAAGAAATATTTCCTTCTACTGTCTGCGGATATATATTTGTTTGAAGCACCCTCATAATTCCTTTACTCTGTTTTGGGAGATGACATCTACAGTATTTACATATCGGGAGAGGCAGCTTCTAAACGTATAAAAAGGACTTTTTCCATTTCCTGTGGAACTGTTTTTTCTTGATTAAGATTTTTGGATGGCAGAGATGTGCTGCATCTATTAACACAGAGGTTGGATTGTTCATGATAAAGGTGATATAATATACATTAATAAATTGTATGGAAACTACGGAGAGTATTTGTACTTCAGATATAGAAATTTGATAAACGTTGGTGAAAATTGATATTTAACGGGTGTATTCCACTGATGCCTTGTATAAAAATAGGGATTTGATTTTTGGAATAATATAATCTAAAAAAATGGATGATTTTAATGAGATAGGAATGGGAGCCAAGGCTAAATATCATTTTGTTACATTTTCTGACGCGGAGAAAGAAAAGTTGTTGGATCAGATTGGGGGGATAGGGATCTCTCTAATAGTATGATAGATAATGCAGGACAAACTATTCGAAGGGTTGAGAATCAGGCATTTAGAGACTGCCACTTAGACTGGCATGCGATTACTTTAGGACAATATTTGGCACACAACTTAATACCAAGAGGACTCAGAGTTTATGTAGAACATAACATAGGAATTAAATCTGCTAAGCTAGATACGAAATGGGATGGGATCAGAACAAGATGTTCAGTGGATTTTATGTATGCATTAATTGAGGCTATAATAGAAGAGAGAGGTAAGATAGCGGAGCAAGTCAACTTGGATAAGGAGGCTTTGAAGCTCAAATTACAGTTGGAGGAATTTAATAAGGTAATGGAACAGATAAAACAGAAAATTGACTCCTATGAAAGAAACTTGAGACAACAGAAGTTAAAGAAATTTAATCGAGACACGAACGATTACAAGGAGAATAGAATATATACACATATTAGGGGTAATATGAGAACCAATTCGACTACGTGGAATAGACAAGAAGAAAGTGGGTCTGATAGTGACAACAGTTACAGTAGGGCCAGTAATAATATGTCTTTAAATAAAAAAACACAAGATCCAAGTAGGTCAGTTAACAGGATGACGTTTAGGGCAGATATGGATGAAAGACAAGTTCATGAGACACATGCAAGGGAGCATTTTTCCACACAGGACATAGAGAACAGAGACTCGTCGGGTCAAACAAGGACAGAAGAACAAAGGGAACCAAGGTATATAATGAGAAACAGAACTGGAACAGAAGAGGGTGTGGAGCAGGGAAGAACAGGTGTAGGAGGAGGAATAGGCAGAGGGTGAGGAGACACCCGCCCCAAGCAGAGGTATTATCAGAAATAGTACCTATTTTCAATTTGAGCAAAAGACATTTAAGTGACATAGAAACGCAAGTATTGGCAAAAGGGCTTTCATTTGCACCGACTGTAGGAATAAATATGTTTGAGTTGGAATGTGACTTACAATTGTTTTTTAGAACCTTGCGTCTGAGAGCACAATATAATAATACCATACAAATGGTTGACTATCAAAAACAAATTAAAACTGCTTTGGGTATAAGATCTACTTATAATCCAGCTGTAGGTAACTGTCCTATGGTTGAAACATATGCAGAGACAGTCAGAAAAGAGATATATGAGCTTTTTAAAACTGATAAGGAAAGAATGACACCTTATGACAATCTAACATATGGGGAAAGACAGGCTTTAAATGTTTTAAAAATGATGGAAAGTAAGTAATCAAACCAGCCGATAAAGGAGGGGCATTGTGATTTTGGATTATGAACATTATAAAAGGATCTGTGGTAGGTTGCTTGAGGATCCAATGAACTATGTGGAACTAGATTCAGATCCTTTGAACAAATAAAGGAGAACTTACGGATTAATAGAAGAACTGACACTTTGTAATTTCTTAAAAGGACGGGAAGGAGAACTTTTAACACAGGAATTTCAAGAACTCCGGTCTTTTATACTCTGCCAAAATACATAAAATGAGGTAGATCCACCAGAGGTCCGATAGTATCAGGAATTTCCAGTATATTTGAACCGATTTCAGACTATTTGAATTTTCATTTACAACCTTTGATAGAGGAAATTCCTACATATATAAGAGACACCTCTCATTTTATTAATATTTTGAGAGAAGTAAATTTGACAGAGGAAGAAAAAAGATCAGTTCTTTTGGTTACTTTGGATGTATCAGACCTATATACCTCTATACCACATCAAGAGGGGATTATAGCCATGGGAAAGATGTTGGATCATAGGGAAAGGGGGATACATCCAAAGACAGGCACACTATTAATGCTGGCAGAATTTATTCTAATAGTTATTTTAGATTTGAGAAAGTCTTTTTCAAACAGACAAGAGGAACTGCCATGGGGACAACTATGGCACCGGGATATGCAAATGCATATATGTCAGAATTTGAGAACACCTACATATTGGATGAACAAAATAATTATTTTTTTCGATTCATCAGACTATATAAAAGATACATAGATGATTTGTTCTTGTTATGGCTGGGTACAGAAAGTGATCTCTTGTCATTTTTTGAATACTTGAACTCCTGTGATACCAACCTGAAATTTATGATGAATCATAACATAACCTCAATACCCTATTTAGATGTGAGGGTTGTAAAAGGGGAAGGGGGGTTTACGACTACATTATATAGGAAGGAAACAGCTCGGAATACTGTTTTACATGCGAAAAGTTTTCATGCGGAACAATTGGTTAAAAGTATTCCTTTCTCACAGTTTCTGCATATTCGAAGAAACTGTGGGGAAGAACATGATTTTGTAGATGAACTTGAGGCAGCGTCAAATAGGTTCAGGGAACGTGGATACAACAGGAAAACCCTATATCAGGCAAGAAAAAGGGTTATGAGTATTACACAAGCTGAAGCATTGAATGGTAAAAGTAATATGCAGTCTGATGGGCCTATAGTCTTGAGCATGAAACATAATCATAAGATGGGAGAAATAAGAAGGATAATAAATAAGCATTGGTCAATCTTAAAAGATTACCCTATGGAAAAGAACGTCTTCCAAGTATTTCCAAGAATAGCAGAAAAAGAGTATCAACTCTAAAAGACAGACTAGTGCACACTGATCATAAACAAGGAAAGGCCCTGGAAAACAGACAGCTATTACTGGGCCCTCTGCAACCTGGTATGGTGCCTTGTGGTAGGTGATCAGTGTGTGGACACACTAGCAAGAAACAAAGATATAAACACCCATACAATAATAAAGAATATGAGATTAGACAGTCGATTACATGTGATTCAGTAGGGGTGGTATATGTGTTACAATGCCCATGTGATAAAATATATATTGGTAAAATGATAAGACCCCTTAAACAACGCATCCAGGAACATAAATCTAATATTAGAAATAAGAAGTCCACTCTGGTGGTAGATCATTTTTTGGAAGCAGGACACACAGGGGCGTCTCTGAGGTTTTGGGGACTGGAACAGATTAAACCATCAGATAGAGGAGGAGGAGGAGACTATAATAGGATAGTGGAAAGGGCAGAGACAAAATGGATTTATGAAATGAAGGTACTGGATCCAAAGATCGGTTTAAATAAAGATATTAACTGGAATTGCTGCCATAGATAAGGATGTTTTCCTTTATTTCCCTTAATTTCCTTCTTTGATTCTTACTCTAATTCTTCCCCCACCCTTTCCCCACCCCTCCCCTTTCTCACCCCACCTTTTGGATTGATCCTATTCATTTTCATTCTTTTCTTTTCTTTAAATCCGGCTTTTATTCTTTGTTTCTTTTCCTGTCCCATTTTTCATTCTTTTCTTCTCCCCTTCCCCTTCCCCTACCCTTTCTCTGACCCTTAGCTTCTTTCCTTTTTCCCCTTCCCTCCCTCCCCCCGTTTCTTCATATTGTCTCACTTCAAATATATATGGAATGCATTTTAAAATCGAGGACATTTTAAATTTATTCAGGGGTGATTAACCTATCCATTTTTGCTATAAAAACTTTCGCTCGTATTTGAGACTTGGAAGATAATATTTATTATGGTTCGAGAGAGATCCTAGGTGGAGTATTAGAGATGGAGTCACAAAAGATGTCACAACATGTAATATACGTTTACAAGTAGAACGAGAGAAGGAGATTTACCTTTAAGAGGGGATTGTGGCGTCATCAAGGAGCGTATTTAGGTCAGCGGAGCGCCGGGCTGAAAATTAGAAAGAAAAATTGCGTGTACTAGATGCAGGAAGAAGGATGGAGAGAGGATAAGAAATATTTCCTTCCACTTTGAAATTTACAGCGCGACATGGAGATGGCAGGTAAAGACTCTACACGGATACTGGGTGTTTGAGGGACACAGTGCTTGTTTGCGCATAACCAATAAATTAATACAGGAGACAAACGACTGTAGAAAGCACTGAGGGGGAGAAAAAAGAAAAAAATAAAGGTTTTAAAAAATCATGCGACCTAGTTAGAGGAAATGGGAAGTTATGCTATAGCAAATAATGCTAGTCCGAGTACAAACATCACGCTAGCCACATTTGTCTGAAAGTAAATGGAAGAACTTCACTGTTGCTGAAGGCTTTAAAAGATTTAAAGATCAAAAGATGGTTATGAATTAGTAAAAAATTTTCCAAGATGGAACAACAGTAGTGATGGGGTTCAGAAAGGTTTCTAATAAATATAAAAAGTAGAAGGCAGTTTGTTAATGTTAACAGAAGTTTTAAAAGGTTTTTAGGGTTTTAAAAGGTCATGGAAATGAATAATCCGTGGTAATATATAGAAAAATAAAAAAGTATGAGGATTTTTATTTGTGAAATAAAGACATATTGGTCTAAATGAATTAAGAATCCATTAGACATAAATATAGTAAAGTGAAAAACTTTGATAAGAAGAGGTAGTGTGGGAATAGAAATTTAGATGCCGCCTCACTTTAGTTTGAATTAAACTTATTAAAAGGATATCCTGATTATAGAATAAGGTTGAAAGGGATGTTCTTCTTTTTTGGTTTTTGTTTTTAACTGGGGAAGATATATGAAGAGACAGACAATGATGAGGCCACATTTGATGGCACATATTAGAGTTTAGGATATTTGTTGGGACTGAACAGTTATTAAACAAGCACCTGTTTGAAATATTGGTAACATAGTGCATCACGATTTGGTGCTTTGGTGTTGGATTCCATTCTTTATAATCGATATGAGACATGGGTACAACATATATGGAGGTTTGTCTCGTTTTGTTTTGCATAGGATCAGAAATCCATGCAAATGGGAAAGAAAATATTATTGAAATGATAAGACCTCATGAAGTAAGTGGCATCAGTGGATATTAATTATTTTTATTTTTATACATTTGTACAAGTTAGAAGATTATATGTATAGGTGGAGACAGTCTTTTTAACTTTGTGTATTTATATATATTTTTATAAGGGCATCTCTTGATAAAGCCAAGATACTTGGTGAAACGTTGAGGATTGCCACATGTCAAAGCAATAAAAAGAAAGTTTGAAAACATAAAAGAAGACTGTCTGCGGATATATATTTGTTTGAAGCGCCCTCATAATTCCTTTACTCTGTTTTGGGAGTTGACATCTACAGTATTCACACATCGGGAGAGGCAGCTTCTAAACGTATAAAAAGGACTTTATCCATTTCCTGTGGAACTGTTTTTTCTTGATTAAGATCGGGTTCAAAGCCAAAAAGTGCAAAATCAAGCATCTAGGGACTAGAAGCCTAGAGGCTGAGTATAAAATGTAGGGGGAGGTACTTATGGTCACTGAAGAAACCTTTTACACAACACTGTGCTTTGTATGCAGGAGAGGATTACTCATTTGCATGGCCGTAGTAGTATATATGCACATGCACATGATCAGGGTAGCATCAGGTGATGCTGAATATGACACCAATCCAACCATGCTGTTCCCACAGTGTAATGTTTAGCTCTGCACGCTACCCTTCTGAAAATGGGGCCCTAATTGACTAAAAATCCTGGCCGATGCCTCTTAAGATGCAGAACGTAAACGTAAAAGGGTTATCTTATCTATCTGTTTATGTATTGTTTTATCATATTTTGCTTGCAAAACCTTTATCCGATTTCAAAACATTGTGATGTGACTTAAAATGTTTATAACAGACTAGTTAAAATACAGTTTTGTTTTCTTCTTTTACCTATATGCTGTCTTTATTTACTTATAAAAACACAATCTGGTGGGATGGCCTAGCAGCTTGGTGGTGATTGCACTGCCTCCCATGCCAGTGGCCTAGTTTTGGGGGTGGACCTGGGTTGCACAGGGGTTAGCTGGGGGGAGATATGATTGAGCATCTCAGGGAATGCTCTCCTCTCAATGAGGGGAAGTCTGACCACCTCGCTCTTCAACATCCACCTAGCTGAGGAGGGCTGGCAGGGCAGTGGAGTTGCATAAGTGGGAGGGCTCAGTTAGGCACAAAGCAAGTATGTGTCTTTATATGCAATTGCATCATTGCATGCTTGGCTGCCCAGGGGATGAAACCAAAGGTAGAAACCCCCCAATGGCAGAATGATCCAACAACCTGATGCAGATTCTGCACTGCTAACCAGGCTCTGCTCCTGTCTTAATATGTGTCTCCTTGTCAGTGGCCCTGGCCCTCCCATTCCTGGCCCCAACACAGGGGATGTGTGTGTGTGGGGGGGGGAGGGAATCTCAGAGCAAGTATGTCCTGTGGATAATAAGTGATTGGGCTGCAGATGTCAGTGGGCAAAGGGGTAGCAGGGTGACTAAGGAGATAAAAATCTCTATGGGAAAAAAAAAGAAGTAAAACACAGTTTGAGAAGCTCAAACCACAAAACAGACCGTGCATGCCTCCAGTGAGGCATAACAGTAAAGTTATTTAGTAAAACAATGCAAATTATATGCATATGCCAGCTAAACTCCTGATGAGAATTGAATACTGAGGGATTGCAGCAAAAATTGTTTCTTAACCAAGAAACGTTTATTAAACAAAACATTAAAATAAAAACTTAATCAAAACATAGTCCACAGAGTACAAACTAACAACGTTTTTGGCTTACACTTCCACAGCTCCTGAAGTGCTTCCCAAGCATTCAGCTCATATAAGTTGCTGGACTTACACAGTAATTAATTACACATAAAACAAATTAACACTTTAACTTGGAAAAATGCATGCAGCCCCCTATATATACAGGTATGTTAGGAAGATCCTGTATTAGCTTCCTATACAAATGTGTTGTCTAACAGTAAATGAAGGCAGCACTTATTTAAAGGAATAAACTAGAGCATTTTAAATTAGTTATAAAAGTTTCTTGTCACATCACAGTGTTCTGAAATGTAATTAAAGGTGTGCAAACAAAAAAGATGTAAAATCCCATAAAGAAGTAGAATAAGAGATAGCCCTGTTTTGTTTATCTGCTCTGCAGTTTCAAAAACATCCTCTCATCAAGCCAGCAGCTAACTGAATGCAGCAGACAAGCAGTTCAGCTGCAGACCATTCAAGGGGGAAGGGCGGGGGATGGGTAGTTTCAGAACATAGTCCATTTCAGTACATAGTTTATTTGTTTCAGTATATAGTGTATGTGAATTTTCCAGTCTACAGTGTATGTGTTTCGATATATAGTGTATGTGTTTCACCATGTAGTGTATTTGTTTTAGTGTATAGTATATGCAGATTTTTCAGTGCATAGTGTATTTATTTCACTAGATAGTGTATGTATTTCAATATAAAGTGTAGATGTTTCAATATATAGTGTATTTGTTTCAGTATATAGTGTATGTGCTTTTTTCAGTGTGTAGTGTATGCATTTCAATAAATAGTGTATGTATTTCAATATATAGTGTATTTGTTTCAGTATATAATGTATGAAGATTTTTTTCAATATATAGTGTATGTGTTACAATCTATTGAGTATTTGTTTCAGTAGATAGTTTATGTGGATGTTTCAGTCTGTAGTGTATGTATCTCAATAGGTAGTGTATATGTTTCAGTACATAGTACATTTGTTTCAGTATATAGTGTATGTGGATTATCAATACTCCGTATATGGATTTCAGTAGATAGTGTATGTATTTCACTATACAATATAAGCATTTCACTATATAGCATATGTGTTTCACTATATAATATATGTATTTCAATATACTGTATATGTTTTTCACTATATAATGTATATATTTCAGTAGCTACTGTATGTGGTTCACTACATTGTGTATGTATTTCACTATATAATGTATATATTTCACTATATGATGTATGTATTTCACCATATAGTGTATGTGTTTTACTATACAGCCAGAGATTATGAATTATGTCCCTAACGGCTTGCCATAGCTTTGGGCTGTTAGTTTCTGCTTAAAGTGATGATTCTAGTCTTGTGTATTTGTACACTGCTAGGCTGTGCCTGATGTCTTGAGTTGAGTGAGTTCCCCAGCAGACTCCTTATATCTGGTAGTACAGTGCTGTGTGGTTCCCTTGGAGGAGAGAGACAGTAGCCTTTGTTAGATGTTACTAAGTAACAAAGAAGAGGCTTCAATACGGCTTTGTAAACAGAAGAAAGTAATGAGACAATTTCATGCACAAGTGCTTTCCTGCACTAACTGCTGGAACCTCTTTGGCTCAACTATGAGGCTGACTATACAGGTCTTTTCGTGCCCGTTGCGTAAAGGAATTTTCATAAAGATTCCTTTTGCCAATTATCTCTCAGCTGCTATGCATTTCACACAACACTATATATTTTACACCCAAATTTACCCTGAAGTAAATGAAGATGAAGATTTACTAATATTCCTTATTATGTTATATCTATCGTGGGACTTACACAAACTATTAAAAAACGAAAATAACTTGATGGAAACATTCCTTAACACTCAACATGGTGTGCACTATCCTTAAGCTTATTATTATTTGAAATAAGAAAGTACTACCCATTCTGACCTTTGCTCCACATTTTGAAGGCCAGTACTATGCATTTTAATGCAGAGAGGTATGTTTCTGCTAGGATCAGAGTGCCTATATTTTTATTTTTTGTACAGTAATGTTACACATGTGTATCGTGTTCATATTTATGTTAGCAGTGATTCTAAAATGTCAACTCGAAGAAGACCACAATGCTGTTCCGCTGCTACTCAGATGGTGGATTCAGAGTTACAGTATGACATATTTCTGTTTTTATGGCTGCTTAGCAAAGCTAATAGCAGACTTCTTGTAAACAGAATGGTGGGAGGGGCCTAAACAGGAAAAGATGAATTACCCAATGTTGCACCCTGACAGGAGAGGTGACCTGTGTGCATCTGCAATGCAAAGCTATAGAAGGTATAGGGATATATAACATTCTACAGCAGGAAATTTAGGGCCTATATTTGCAGAAAGAATGTTACTGGGAAATCTAGTTTTTTCACTTTGCAATGAATGGCACAGTTTTGGTCGGAAAACCATTTTTCCCAAAATTCTGATTGTTTTTTTCTACACTGTGACTAATGTTATCCTATATTAGTCTGGACTTATCTGATTGTCCTAACAACTGAATTATCTAAATAGCCCTTGTCTGTCATCTCTTAACTGCCTTTTTTTTTTTACAAAACAAAATGTATTACTCCTCCTCAGCATTCTGAGGTAAACAATGATACAGTAGCTTGACTCACATAATAGTCAACCTCAGGAAACAAATGCATTAGTCTGTGTCAAACTCAGTGATTGACCTTACATCATACAAAAAATAGTTCTGCTGTGCTTTTCTTTCATGGCTTATTATGCCAATAGAAAACTCTTGATGGACTTCAGGTGTTAACATTTTTTTTTTAAAGTAAAAAAAAATGATAATGTGTTTACATACTGCAAGTCCATTTCAAATCTGATTAAGTCATGTCAATTGTTTTTTTTAAGTAACTAGCCAAATTCCATTTAGACTTGCCAAGTTTTTCTCAATGCAGCTGTTTAGTCTGGGGTAGAGGTGGGCAGAACTGGGGAGGGTCTTGTTCTGGTTTTGCCAGATCACCCCTGGTTTTGGTTTTGGATTCAAGCCAGTCTTCCTTCTTCAACACCATTTTTAAGAATACTCCCCTTTCATTAACTGTAACCAAGCCTTCCCCTTTATGGGGCAAAAGCTCCATGTCAAAAGTCATCCCCGCTGACACTCCCATAGCATATTTGGCTTTCTGCCAGTCTCTCTCCCCTCCTACATGACATGTTAAATTATAGTCCCCCTCCCTAAACCCACCCCTAAAGGAAAAGGAAAGTATCGGCTTTTCAAAACCTTTCATGCACACTATAGCCCAAAGTACTTTACAAAGCAATGAGTAGGATACTGGTAGTGCAAAGAATATTGAATAGAATACAGTTTAATTTTATACAGTGCATTTCATCCAAACTCTTCATGGTTCTTGAGCAGGTGGGGGGAGAATGTTGCTGCCATTAGGAATATAAGATTCAGACAGATGACATATTACAGAAAGGCTAAGCAAAGGGCAGTTAAGTGAGTTGCTCAGTGTCACACATTAGGTGGCAGTGGGGAGTTCAAGTCTGCGTCTCTGGGTTTCCAGCTCTTTACTAACCACTTGATGAAACTGTCATTACTGGACAACCTCCCACCCCATCCCGCCTTTAATGGGACCTCCCTTGTAAGATGTATTGCTGGTCTTCTGCTAGTCTGTCCTCACCCTAACACACTTTTAGACCCCCCCCACCATCACCACTTATACATTTTGGGGCAAAAGCCCCTGAAGCATCTTAACCCCCACCTCCTCAATCACCAGTATTTGATTGGGGGGGCACATGATAGGCACCAAGCCCAGTAGTCCTTAACTTCTTTTCTGGGCTAGCTCAGTCACCCCCCTGTCTTCCATCCTCTTAAAGCACATCACTGTGTCACTAGTTGAGCAGCGCACTGAGGAGGAGTTTGGTACTGTCACGTCCACTTTTTTGGACAGCAGTGAGCACCATGAGTACCACATTGGGCTGTCACTGAAAGAAAAGGAAACACGTAAGTATTAATCATCACATCATAAACTGGACCAGTACATTGTTTAACAACAGAACTAAAAAAAAAGTTATTGTAAATGGTCACTACTCTGACTTGGGGGGTGTTACCAGTGGGATCCTGTAGGGGTCCGCTCCTGGCCTTATACTTTTCCAGACTTACATATCAGAGATGTGTAACAACACTTACAACTGGGCAAGTAGATACATGGATGATACCAAACTCAGGGGAACAGTAAGCACTAGTGATGAAACTGAGTTTGTACAGTCTGACTTAGATAAAATAGCAAGATAGACATACAGATGGGATAAAGTTTAACACAGACAAATGCTGCGTTATGCACCTAGGAAGTCAACCCATTCCACACTTGTGCACATTATGTAATATGGTGATCAAAGCTGTGGATAACGAAAAAGACTTGGGGTAATTATCAACAAAAACTTTGACAATGATGACCAATGCTCATCTGCTATTGCAATGGCAAATAGGGTACTATGGACAATAAAAAAAATCGTAGCAGCCAAAACATCTGAGGTGATTATGCTCTTGTATAGGGCTTATGTCAGACCCATATTAAATTATGTCAGCCAGATGTGGTGTCCTTTTAAGAGGAAGGACATAAATAAGGTGGAAAGGGTGCAGCACAGGGACACCAAAATGATTTACAATCTAAATGACACAAACTATGAAAATCGACTAATGCAACTTAAATGAATGTCTCTGGAAACCAGGTGGATCAGAGATGATATATTATTACTTTATGATATTATTCAGGATCCTTACCTTTTCAGCATATTAAATTTGAACTTCAAAAATCACAATAGAGGTACACGGGGACATCCATTACAAATTATACCCCAAAAATTCCATACAAACAAAAGGAAAAACTGTTGTAAATAATGCATTGACAACCCTTGGAAAAAGCTCCCCAGTGAAATCATAGTTAGTAAAGATTAAAAAAAAAAAAAAAGAAAAGAAATAGCAAGGATAAAAAAAATAATTTAAATCTAAACTTGGCAAACATATCCTGAGTGGCTTAAATATTGACTATTATTCATAATACACAGGAGCTAATATGGGCAAATTGTTATCTCTGCTCCTTTTTCCTTAGCATCAACCTTAGTATAATTGGAGTTCATTGATTAAGAGATATTTGAGCTCCTGTTGCTTATTACTGTCTTCAAGAATACATGTGTGCAGTGCAGAACTCCTCAGCACTCTGCTAAACTACTGTTATAGTGGCATGTTGCAGGGTAAAAGGGGACAACTGAGCTGGCCCAGAAAACATGTAAAGGACTACTTAGCTTGCCGTCCATCAGCCCCCTTAGTAAACTATTGGCAATCGGGGAGAGGGGGCAAAGATGCTTCAGAGGTGTTTGCCCCAGAAGATATAGACAGGTGGGTGGGACAGGAAGGTTAAAAGAAACTGATTTTTTTCCAGCAAATTCTGAGCCATTTCTGAGTCGAAACTTGGAAGGCTTGGCTTGGACTCAGTTTCTGTTAAGCCACTCAAGTTCAAGGTGGTTTATTTTATCAGAATCGGTTCTGCACACCTCTAGTTTGGACAGCCTGAGAAAGGACTCCATTGATCTAGTGAGGGGGGAAGGAGGCCTTACTACTAGGGGTGTCATAAAGTTTTACTTTGCTGGTGAACTCTTAGCAAAATGTCAAGCTTTGAGCTACACGTGCACTTCACCAACAAGTAAGTTGTTTATGAAATCCTCAGAAGTGTTACAAATATAAGTTCCTATCCTCCGCCCACTAGCATCCTAGCCTATCATACTGCCCCCTGCCTGAACTAGTATAATAATATACCCCACCCACCCACTTAGAAGCACTCAATCCCATTCCCTCCAGCTTCAGAAAAATAATCAATGCAATACTTCCCTCACCCACTCAACAACATCAAATTCCACTCCCACCCCCACCCCACCAACCCCAGCCAAAGAAGACCATGATACATCCCATTCCCTCCACACTCTCAGCAACCAACCCCACTCCCATGTTACAATACAAATGGTCTCAAGAACTGTGGTGAAGAGGGGGATGGTGACTGTCACAGATCCTCCTTTCAGTACCTTGGCCAGCCACTCAGTTGACATTGAATTGAAATCCTCAATCCTTCCTGAATCATGAAAGCTAGTAGGTGACTTCACATCACATTATGGCAAAATGTTGTCAAATAGAAATGAAATAGTGGTGGGAAGGTTGCCTTGGGACTCAAATACCATCTGCATGCTGAGATGCTCAAGAATCTTGACAGTGGACACTATAAGTCCATTGCACTTAACACAAAAAAATTGCCTAGGAAGAGGGAGGTGGGTGGGTGGGCACCAAAACCAGAGGGGAATAACCACTGAAGGCAGACTGACATAAGGGCTTGCCTTCACTCACATCCACCAGGCATGCCAAGAAGAGGGTCCCCAATTGTCCATGGCTCGGTGATCCTGTACTCCCATCCTGCAGTATGCTGAAAGAGGGATCACTAGAAATGGATAAGCTGGTGAGCAATGTTGCTGAAGGAGGTACCACAGCAACTAGGAGGTGACTCTTGATGGGACCTGGGGCATGGCGCCATCGAGAGATAAATACAGTTGCAATAAACAAAGTTGATATATCAACTCTGATCAACTGTTCCCCAGTCCTGACATCCTCAAAGGTCTAAGTAGAAGTCACTCAAGTTCTGTTCCAACTAATCCTTGGCATCCAGCTGCTTCTCCTGCCCCTTCCTCTTCCCAACCTGCAATGTAGTAAAAGATCCAGATCCTGCAGCAGTAGACAGATTAAGCCAAGGAGGTGGCTGCAGTGAAAAGCAGAAAAGAGGGCCCAAGAGCAAGTAATGTGGTGTTACCATGTGTAGCTGGTATTTGGAGAGGGCCCCTCAGTTGAAAAGTTAAAACAACTCGAAACATAGGGGTCCATTCTGGACTGTACTTTGTGCTGGGCTTTTTGTGCCTTAGCTCTGTTCTCTCCATTTGCACTACTGCACTGTTGCACTATGCTTAACCTTCTTTTGCAGCTACTACTCTTTATGCCCCCACATCTCCATTCTGCCCCATCTGCTCAGCCACCCCAGCCCCATCACCCTGGCATCCCTCAAGTCTTACCTTCATCTATGCTTTCTCCCAGAGGTCAGTCCCCTCTGGTGGGGGCAGCAGAGACTCCCCCAGTCTCTGCCACAGAAGGGATGCATTACAGAAGAGGCAGTGCCCGAGCAGCCAGATGTGAGGCCAGTGGGCAGTTGGCATCATCCAGCTGGCCCTGGTGTTTCTGCTTTTTCTTCCACTTGCCCACTAGGACACTGGCAATGAGGGTGCACAAGCACATGCATATGCAAGCATGCTTGGTACAGTACCAGCAAATGTCCTCCCATTTATGAGCCACTCCTGACTGCACTGCCACCTGGGGTCACCCAGGTGGCAGTATGGTGTGGAGCTGGTTGCCCTCCCTCCCCAGATGAGGAAAGCATCCCCTGGGACACTCGATCCTCCTTCCCTGGCTGGCCCCCAGTGATCTGAGCTCTTTCCGGAACCTAGCTCACTTGCACCATAAGCTGTAGCACTATTGCAGCACTGACAGGCCAGCATGTTCAACTGTGTGGTGTAAAATTAATAAATTCTGTGCTTTACCTGAAGGACCTGAGTGTGTTACTGTTTGTTGTATGGTGCTGGGAGAGGTGCCAGGGCAGCTTGTGATGGAAAGTGGAGGAGCAGGTAAATCTGTATGGGTGGGGAGGGGCCACATTATAGGGCACAAAGGAGGGACACAGAAACTCTCAGAAAATAGTGGGCACAGGTGTTCATACTTGGGAAGGGGAAGATAACTGGGGAGGGGCAGAGGATGTTTGTGAAAAGCAAGTAATGGGATGGTGGGGTGGGGAACTGAATTGCAAAGTTGGGGACAGGGGAGCTGGTACTGCATAGGGGAAGATAATGGAGAGAGGGTCAGGAGATGTGTGGGGGCACAGGTTATGGGGTATACAAGTGAGGACGGGGAGCTGGCAGTGGAAGGAGTGACACAGGTAATGTACTGTATGTGTTGGTATCACAAGTATATCCTTTATCAGATTAATAAATTTGCAGCTATTTCGGCTCTGACCGGAGTTTGTATAATTTTGATGTTGATGTAAAATCACAAGAAACACTGGTGTATTCTGGAGTCTGTAGATATATGTGGCAGTTATCATTGTATCACAGTCCTGCACATGGAAGGTAGTGCATCACGATATGCAGAGTCCAGATTGTGTAAAGAAAGTCATTCTAAAAGCTGCTTTAAGAAGAGGGAAAATCAATTTAAGGGTCTTGTTTGTTTTTTCATTTGGTAAAAAAATGCTTTATGATTTGCCAAGAGTGTAGGCAGACACACTCATTCTACATACAGTATTTGTGTACAGGGTTTTGTGTACCTCACCCTAACCATATGCTTTTTTGTTACCATTGTCATGCTTATCTGAAGTATTTGAGTTGGTGTAGACCACTGAGTAGTTTGTGTAGCTATTTAAATGTCTGTTGTTTAGGACATAGGTATCTGTACAACCTATTTAGAGATTATATGAGACATATGACAACAATCTGTTTTGTTTTGTTTGTGGGACAGCCATTGGTGACGGAAAGGTGTGAAAGGTAGTAGGGCCAAGGATGGAAGAGGTAAATCCCCCCCCCCAATATTGAGTGGGTTTACTCACAGCCTTGGCTTTTTCTCATCCAAATTTGTAATCTGTGGAGTAAATCCCCCCTCTGCCTGACAGTAGCTTCCAGTGCCTGGTTTCCTTGAAGCCTGCCTGAAGGCCTAGCCCTTCCTTTTCATTTCTAAAGTTTGAACACTCTGTCTTAACTCAGCATGCCATGAACCCAGCCCATCCCCATCAACACTACTCAGACCTTCACTTTTCAGAATTCTGTTGACACATTGCAAGCCACAAAGGGAGTGATTAAGAAGTAAAATTGTTTACTGCATATGCTGCATTTTAATGACACAGTCCTTCCTAGTAATAAATTAACATGATTGCAAAAACTAATAGAGCCAGGCCCTACCCTCCATCCCCATTCCGGCACCTATGGGGGCAGAAGTTGGAGAGTGTAAATACATTTTTATGGCTGTGGTTGGAGCCTACAGCCATCTTGCTTTAGCTAGAAAAATGACATACCGTGGAACACATTTTTTGGCTTTTCAGTGTATTCTTCCACAACTATGGCTATCACTCTGACAGTTAAAGAAATACTCTCTTCTTTCTGTTTAGAATGTTGGACACGGAACTTCAAGCTGCTTTTCTCTTAGAGCAAATGTGCACACATTCAAAACAAATCTAAATATCTTTAAAACTATTCAAGGTGCACAAAAACAACCAGCTTGAAAGTTGTGCAGGACAAAAATACCTTTAATTTAAATTATGCATGACAAGAGATTTATGGTCTGGTCTTGTATTTCATTCAACTGGCAGAGTGGTTTGCAAAAATGGGGCTGTTTGAAATGTAATAGAAGTTATGCCAAGCAAATGTAAATATCTCTAAAACATATACGAGTTACACATAAAAAAAACAGTATGAATGTTTTTCAGGACAAAAATACCTTTCAAATGAGCCTATTCATTAAGCCCTACTAATTATATTTTTTAAACTATGGCCATCTGATTACCTGAATTTTCATTTTTCATAGGAGTTATGCCAAACAAATGTAACTATCTCTAAAAGTATATGAGTTGCACATAAACCTATAAAAATTGTTCAGAACAAAAATATCTTTCCAATGAGCCTATTCATTAAGCTGTACTATACTGTTTGAACTATTGCCATCTGATTACCTGAATTTTCATTTTTCTTCACAATTTTCACCTTTCAGGTGGCTATATTTAAAAAAAATCTAATGAATTCAGATTAGTGACTACCCTCATTTGAAAGGTCATTTTATCCTGAACAACTTTCATGGTGGTTGTGTATGGGTAACTGGTATACTTTCCAAGGTATTTACATTTGTTTGGCATGACTCTTACTGTGTTCACTCAGACAGAAAACAATGAGACTGTTTGGAACACCATAATTTACAAAATATAAAGAATTCAGAATAGTGACTACCCTCATGTGAAAGGTCTTTTTGTCCTGAACAACTTTCATGCTGGTTGTTTTTGTGCACCTTAAACAGTTTTAAAGATATTTAGATTTGTTTGGAATGTGTGCACATTTGCTCTTGGAGAAAAGCAGCTTGGAGTTCTGTCTACAACATTCTAATGACCCCTTTCCTTGTTTTTGCTGTAAAAAAAACTGACCCCTTTAACACAAAAACAAGGAGTCAGTTATGGCTTCCACCCCCTCTCCCCCTTTTCGCATCGAGTGAGGAACATTATTATGGGAATGCATCAGATGTACAGTGGCAGCCATAGATGCATAATATTGTTAAACAGTAATAAACTGTACATAAAAGCTTGTTTTTGGGGGGAATGTGTGCGCTTTCTTAATGTTGTCAATATCACTCCACCCATTTTGTACTCTGCTCTTGGATTTCTGTGCCTCAAGTGCATTATTTTACATTTTTGTGTTCATGACAAAAAGGCCTTTCAAATGAGGATAGTCTCTAGTCTAAATTTTTTATAGTTTTTTTTTTAAATAGCCATCAGAAATGTGAATTTTGTAAAAACCAAAATGGAAATGCAGGTAATAAGATGACCATATTTTACTAAATATAAGGAGTTCATATTAGTGACTATCTTCATTGGAAAAGCAGTCTGGAGTTCTACCTCCAATATTCAAAACACACAATGGGTCTGAATGCATAACTTTGTCTAACCTGTTTTGCACTACTCGTCTGGTTCACTATTGCCTCTCTGTGAATGTGTATGTGTTTGACTAATCTGTCTATCTGTGATGTGTTTCCAATTTTAAGCTGTATGCTATTGTTTTATTCCTAAGCTGTTTACCAATTTACTTCAATTTAATGTATTAATGTATTTTCTGTATTCATCCTACAATGTTTTACTTACTGCTTTCTCCTTTGTACCCCCATCCCCCCAGGACGCATCTGGAAACAAGGTATTACAGCTCATGATGTCCTTCCAGGTGAAACTTTTCAAAATAAATAAATAAATAAAATTGGAGAAATGCAGATAACTTAAAGTAAGTAATTTCATCCATTTTAGATCCAAGTTATTATAACTCCTGCAAACAATAACATAACAAACTAGGAAATCACACCAGGAGAGGGTGCTACGGATAACCACAGTAATGTAAAAAAGCAAAACAATCTAGGACTCGCCACCTATATAAAAAACTCGGCTTTCAATTATTTCTTTTTTTTTCTTTTTTTATGCTCCCCAGGCCCCAGCCTTGCCACTTCTTCAGGCCCGCATAGCTCCCTGTGCCTACCATCTCACCTCTGCTGCCTCCCCTCAAATGGTCATGGTCCTGCATGCCCTGCATCCTGAGGGTCTCAGCTCTAACCATACTGGGAGTGCCCCTCCCTGTGGGAGAAGGAAGGAGAATTCAGGGATACAGCACTTCTAAGGTGGGGACATGCACGGGAGGTGGAGGAGGAGGTGCACTTCAGGCAGTAGCATGGTGGGTGGAGGAGCGGCTGTCATCCAGCCAGGCTGGGACCATTTTTCCATTTTCTGTCCAGGGTGTGACGTGCCACGCGACATCAAGGCCTAAGTCAATGTCCATCATGCACCTTTCCTCAATGGAGCCCAACATGGTGCTGTGCCTCCGGCCTCTGCTAGGGGCCAGCATTCACTCAGGCTCTAACCCCCCTCCCTCCCAGGAGAAGGTGAGCAGTCATCGGACGCTCGAGCCTTCCCCCTCTGGCCAGCCCTCTGACTCCCAGATCCGTTCATGAATATGGGTCATCAGCATCACAAGTGGATGCAACCGCTGCACCAGCAGGCTGGCGGGCTCTCAATTATTTCAAAAAAGTGCCAGAGCTTTATTTCAGGTGTCAGGCTAAACACACGCAGATCTTGATGTGTTTTGAAGATGACTTCTTTACCAAAAGATGTGCTACATCAACAGACAGTCTCCTTATATACTTAAAATGATGTCATCAGTCATGGACAAACACTGTGATGTCACAATCTAATAAAATCACTATACATATAAAATCATCACAAAAATACATACAGTCAATAGATATTCACAGAAAATACACATAATGATGAACAAGTATGTGGTTGACAAATAAAAATGTGGGTTGCTTTATTTGTAAAAAAATTACACATCATGGTGTTTGTCCATGACTGATGACGTCATTTGAAGTATATAAGGAGACTTGTCTGTTGATGTAGCATATCTTTTGATAAATGAGTCATTTCCTACTCCTCCAGCAGCATTTATACTGTGAATGTCTGCAGTGGCGCATACAGAGCAACTTACCTCTAAATTATCTGATGTAGGACTCATAATTTTTAGATTGCAGCAGGCTGACTAACCTGAAAAGAATTATGCAATGAAAGAATAATGAATATATTCTAACATGATGTTCTGTTTGGTGAGTTGAACTGACTGCTAAGAGCATGATGTCATTATATTGTGTGTGTGTGTATATATATATATATATATATATATATATATATATATATATATATATATATATATATATATATATATATATATATATATATATATATATATATATATATATATATATATATATATATATATATATATATATATATAGGCAAAAACTCCATTAATGCATTAGTTAGGGTTGTTCCACAGTGACAAAAGTGAGGAAATTGGTGTTAGGGTTAAGCCCCTTGGATCACGCCACCCCAACTGGCATCAGGGTGTGCATTGAGGTTGCCGGCCATAACTCTCACCCCATCACATGTGTAAAGAAGCAGAGGTATAGGAGAATGGGGTGAGAGTTAGGACTGACAACCCCAATGTGCACCCCGATGCCAGTTGGGGGTGTGGGTGGAGGGGTCCAAGGGGGGCTTTCAACCCTAACACCGAATCTCCTCGCTTTTGTCGCTGTGGAACAACCCTAACTAATGCATTAAACAGAGTTTTTTGCCTCTAATTTCCCTTTTTTTTGAGAATGATAATGAGAAATAGTGTATGTAATGTGGCAGCAGGCCCCACGCTCCCGCCACGTGATGTCTTGTCACATAGTAACATGGTGCCCGCAAATGGTAATGTGCATGGTGACGCAAAGCAAAACTGAAAGAGAAACAGTACTGTGGGCACAAATGGTTAAAATAATGCAAACACAAGCACAAAAGGAAACGCAAAGGGTAACACACATGGTGGCGTAGACAGGAACGGTAAGTGAAACGGGTGCGGAACGGCAAGCGGAAGCGGTAACGGTAACAGTAATGTAAGCACACAGGCTGGTTTTCCCCAAAAGCTGCATAGAGAAAGACAGTGAGTACAAAGAATGTATGCATAATAATGGGTCTCGGAGCAGAAAATGAGGAGTTAGAATACTAAATTGCTTATATCTCAGGAACCGTACGACATAGAAAAAAAAATTAAAATTCATATGATTTATGACTTTCCTGGTTAGTTTTGTATTTAGGCTCCATTAGGGGGCTAAGAAATTTTCTGACGAAAAGTCCGTATCTCAGACCGTTTCTGAGATATGGGCCCTGAAAGGCTCGGTGACGCCGTAATGTTATCCTATGGGAAAAAGAGAAGTTCGGTGCCATAACTTTGGCTCCCTGTAATATTTTTTCACCAAACCACTGAAAGGCACATCTGTGGGATGTTGGCTTTCTTCCCTCAAATTTCAGCCCAAAAGACCAAACCGTTATTTTTGCAGCAGGGCGCAAAAGGATTCCTGTAATGCGATGGACGCCGTAATGTTATCCTATGGGGAAAAGTGTCAACTTTGGAGTGCCGTAACTTTGCTGCCCTGTAATATTTTTTCACAGAAATACAGAAAGGCACATCTGTGAGATGCTGGTTGTGTTCCCTCCAAATTTCAGCCCAAAAGACCAAACCGTTCTTTGCAGCAGGGTGCCAAAGAATTGCTGTAATTTTCCCACAGCCTGGAAAAGTACTGTCGAACTTTGCGAAAGCTTTCGCAAGTTCATTCGACACTGTCGTGCATGCGACAGTACTTTGCGAAAGTACTTTTTCCAGAAATTTGAAAAACATATTTCTGGGGTGTTTTACCCCAAAATAAAGACATGCCTAGCATCCTCAGGGTCCGACTAGGTGAATATCAAAAAGAATTAGGTTGCTAGAGAGTCCCAAATTTAAATGCCAAGCATTTTTCTGATGACCAGCTGAAAACAAAATGGTGGATTTGCAACAGTAAAAGGGCCATTTGCCAAAGTAAAAACTGCATTTGCAACACTGTCGAACTTTTGTTAACTTTTTCCATTGACTTATAATGGGAACTCATTTTGAATAACTTTTGAACCATTTAATATTTTTTCATGAAATCTTCAAAAGGCACATTGGGGATTCTGGCTGCATGTTCCCTGAAGATTTAAGACCGATCGTGCAAACTGTGCGACCTGTAGAGACGACCACAGAATTCCAAAAAACCGTAAACGCATGCGCAGATCATGCATAATAACTCCGAAGCCGTATATCTGAACAGTACAAAAGTTGGCAGATCCCAAGATCTATGGTTCTTGGTCATGTACTCCAAATTTCAGGCAAATCCATTGAACAGTTTTGCAACGTTATTAAGGTGCAAAATTTTAGGTTTAACATGTAAATGGCTCCTCAACCATAACTATGGTAGCACTACTGCTACCATAATATATATATGTATATATATATATATATATATGTATCATGTTAAATATATATATATATATATATACATATATATATATTATAAAATGGGTAGGAAAAGTTATCCCTGCTAGTTGGTTGAAACACATCACGTGACCGTGCGTACATCAGAGCACAACCGCACACCTGCATTTTTACCCCCCTTCAAAACAATTTTGACATTTTATAAGATAGATAAACTACTCTGAGGTGTGCAGTCATGTTCTGATATACACACCCTTTAGGGTTGACGACTCATCCTATGTCTCATAAGTAGAATAATCGCACACCAAGGTATGATATCAGGAGCTAGTCCACACACTTCAGAGTGGTTCATCTATTACATACTGTATATATATATATATATATATATATATATATATATATTTATGTAAAAGGTGTGAACAATAAATGCATGCCATAAATAATGTGTATTGTAGCTACTGTGTAAATAAAACCATTTACGTGCATAGTAAGTATGTCATCACTCATTTACGTACATAGTTACTATGTCATTACTCATTTATATACATAGTTGCTATGTCATCAGCCAATTTAGAATGTTTGGCCTCAGTAGCAGTACTAATCATATTCAAATGCAAATAACTCTAAAATGAAAAAAGATAGCATGGTACTGTGAGCACAAAAGTTGTCCAGCACAAAACTATCTACAAAATGAGTGGTGTTTCATTTATAGATACCTTTTAGTTTTTGTAGACTTAGCAAAAAACAGCAGAAAGGTAAGATATTTTTGCACTTTTTTGACAAATAAACACAAATAACTTTAAAATGAAAACTGATAGCATTTGTATGTTGAGGACAAAAGTTGTCCAGCACAAAATTATCTACAAAATTTGAGGTGTTTCATATATAGATGCCTTTTAGATTTTTTTATAATCAGCAAAAAATGGCAGACAATTCAGTTTTTATTTACTTTTTCTGATGAACAAATTCCTGCCCCCCCAAAAATGTAAAAACAAAAGAATTGTGCATCAAACTTTTTCATTATGTACTGTCCATAATGTAAAGTTGGAGTATCCATAGCAACTGCTTAGCAACCACTATGCTAAGCCAAGCTACCCTGGGAAAACTACAAAAAGTCCATGTATGTTAACATGAAAAATTAAATAAACAATTTAAAACAAAACTCCATACACAATCCTAAATAATCCCAACTGCATAAATGAAACATGTAACAGGGACCTTGTGGAATACATGATTTATATTCACTCGAGCTGTTTGATCTTGGGCCCAGCACTCGTGGCTTACGCCACTCGTGAGGTTACCCAAGGTCTACCAGTTCTTGTGAAAATAAATCATGTATTGCACAGGTCCCTGTTATGTATCCCTTATTTATGTAACAGGTGTGAACAATAATGTGTGTATATATATATATATATATATATACCTTTTTCATTCTTTCTGCCACTTTGCTTTAGATTGCCCATTTCGTACTCACCACTGCTCTCTTTACTCAGCTCTTTCCCTCCCCTCTCTTGATGCTAGGTGCCTTTCCCATTGTGTCTTTTTTTAATCCAAATTCTGGTTCGGCACTCTTCCCTCTTATCTCAAATCCCTTCTTTCCCATCCTCCTTCTTCTTCCTACCCTCTCTGCAACAATACTTTCCATTCTCTCTCTTTTCCTTCTAGAAAATCCGCTTTCCAAAACTTTGGTCCTCCTTTCCCCTTCCTTTTCATTCTGCCACTTTTCCCTCCTCCCTAAAATCTCCCTTCCTTGACCCTTCCTTTTTTTCTCCATTCTCTAGTCTTTCCCTCTTCTTGCTGTTCTGCTGTTTTCCCTTTCTGTACATATTAGAGTGTGTCTTATTTTCTAGATGCCTTAATGTACTATTCTGCCTATAATATTTATGATTCTGCTTGTAAAACTATATTATTGTATTTTACCTTGTTATTTTTTATTGTTATCAATCTCCTACTCCCCTCTCCCCAGGACACATGGAAATGAGCTGTTTTCAGATCAGTATGTACTTCCTGATTTTATATATATATATATATATATATATATATATATATATATATATATATATATCTTTGCAAAAATACTTTGTTAATGCAACATTTAGGGTTAAAGTGACAAAGTATGGAAATGTGGTATTAGGGTTCCCAATCCTAGCACCCCAGGCAGCAGACGAGGCATGGGGTGTGCCTTGGAGTTCTCCAGCCTAATGCTCACCCCATTCTCATACACTGTACACATCTCAGCTTCTTTGCTGATGGAAGGTGCTGAGTATTAGGCTGGAGAACCACAAGGCACATCCCACACCTGGTTTGCTGCCTGTAGGGTGGGGGTAGGGTGTTAGAGTTGAGAACCCTAACACCACATTTCCCTAATTTTGTGACTTTAACTCTAAATGATGCATGAATGGACTTTTTTTGCAAAGCATTTCCTTATTTTGTGGGCTAGTATGATTGTATCCTCACTTGTCTGTGGGAGCGCAGAGCCCTCCGGGCCCTGCTGTCTCATCCCTCCATAAATACATACATGTATGTTGGTGTGAAAACATTTCAGCCAGAACAGCAACCATACTAAACAAATTGTCAGCATAGCCTTGTTATTATGCCACCTCATGAATGCTGTGCTGAGAATGTTCAAATCCCCGCTGCAACACCATTCTGCGCCAACACAATGTCATGCCACACCACAGGTGAGAAAACGTGTTTTGGCCATGATTTGAAAAATGAAAAAATGGAAGCTGTCATGTCCATCAGGTGTTGTAAAAAAATGGCTACCTGTATGTTGAAAATTTGGGGTGAATATATTTAAAATTACTGAAGTTACAAGCGGGCATAGTTAAATTTAAATACATGCACATAACTTTGCCATTTTTACACATTTTGACCCAAAATCTGGAGCATAGTCTTCTTATGATGCCACCTCTTGAACAAAGGCTGTGAAAATTTTGAAATCCCTCCCAATAGGTGATTTCACGAAGTGACTGTGAAATCACCTTTCAGGCCAGATTTGTGAAATTCCACTGACATTATTCATGAGGTGGGGTCCCCAAAAGGCCATGTTGAAAATTTGATGTGAAAATGTGCAAAAATGGCCAAGTTATGAATCACAGTTGAAAACCCCTTTGAAGTACATTGAACCTTATTTACCTTAGTTTCTCATATTGCAGTCGCCGGTTCCAGCAGCAAGATGTGTCTTCGATTGGAGAGTGGATCTCAAACCTTGGACCTGTTCAGGTGAGTGAAGGCATGCGGGGGTGTACTGGGGTGTGTGGAGTGGTGGGTGCTGAGTGGGAGGTGGGGTGGGGGTGTTAGATCAGTGATGGACCATTTTATGTGTTTAAAAAAAAAACATTGAAGAATATTTTCTTTATTTCCAGTATGGAGACAGTGATCAGCGGGTGGGGGGTACCATCAGACACCAGAGTAATATACTTCAACAAGGGGGACATCAATCAGCGGGTGGGGGGTGCCACTAGAAACAAGGGAAATATTATTTTCCTAATGGGGATGACAATCAGTGGGTGGGAGGTGCCGTTAGACATCAGGGAAACAAAGACAGACAGGGTGGGGATGGAGATTGGAGGGTGGGTGTGTGCCACTAGACACTATGGAAATATATGGAATTAATGGGTACAGGAATTGGAGGGTGGGGGGTGCCACTAGACACTAGGGAAATACATAACAGTACTGGGGACTGCAATCAGAATGATAGGCAAAGATTCTCCCTTCACAAAAAAGTATCCTTTTTTGTGACTCGTGATATGAAAAAGGATTCTGTTTTCACATCATGCAGTCACCAAAAAAGATTTATAATATTAAAAAAAATCATTTCTAGGGCATGTCTGCAACTATGAAGTGCAGATTACACCTAACGGGGTCCTAATTACCCATATAAATGTGTTGATGTCTCTCAAGGATGTCAGTTTTGTAGCTTTTGAATATTTTTTTAGAAAAAACAGAAACAAGATGGTGGCAAATAAAAAAGGAATATTCCAGTACAAACCAAGATTCCTTTTTCATTTCATGCAACTGCCTTGAAGTGCTTACTGAGCATGCTCAGAAACCTTTTTCCTTCAAAATTTAAAACTTAAAAAACTTTGAAACGGATTATTATTTTTTTCACCAGAGTAGTAAAAGGCACATCTGAGGGCTAGTCCCTTTCTGCCCTGAAAATTTCAAACCAAGATTCCAAACCGTCTGGGCTGTAGGCAAGTTCAAGGAAAAATCCAGCAAAGTCAGTGAGTGAAAAATCACTTTTTCACCTCTCCGGAACTTGGAAGCCACACATCTGACCAGAACATAACTTGGCATACCCAGAGATCTACCCTAGGTGACGGAGCATGAAAATTTGCATGCAAATCTGTTGAACAATTGTGAAGTTATTAATGTGCAAAATATGGGATTTAACACTGAAGTGTCTACTCAACCCTAACTATAGGGGCGCAACCATGCCCCTATAATATATTTATGTATTATATCGACACAGTTCCACATAGAAAACTGGTGAACAAGCTGGTCTGTCTGCGAGTGGGTCAAAAAGTTATAAGCTGGGTACAAAGTTGGTTAAGCAACAGGAATCAGAGGGCGGTGACAAATGGTGTCCACTCTGGAGAAGGCAAGGTGACCAGTGGGGTGCCTCAGGGCTCAGTACTAGGCCCAGTTCTCTTCAATGTCTTTATTAGCGACATTTCAGAAGGGCTAGAAGGAAGAATATGCCTGTTCATGGATGACACAAAAATCTGCAACAGAGTAGATATACCAGGTGTAGTGGAAAAAATAAAGGATGATTTGAAAAAGTGGGAAGAATGGTCAAGGATTTGGCAGCTGGGTCTCAATGTAAGAAAGTGTAAAATCATGCACTTTGGGCACAGAAACCTGGGAGCTAGGTACTTGGGAGGGGAAGTATTGCCAACCACCAAACAGGAAAGGGACCTGGGTTGAATCATTTTTGACGATGTGAAGGTAGCCAAGCAGTGTGATGAGGCAGTAGGGAAGGCTAGCAGGATGCTCGGGTGCATAGGGAGGGGTATCACCAGTAGAAAGAAGGAGGTAATATTACCCCGTACAGATCACTGGTAAGCCCAGACACTACTACAGTGACTGTGACTGTGACTGTGACTGTGCAGATGGAGAATTTCATTGGTCATAGCCACATGAGGTGTTTGCCGGCCGTAGCCGTAGGGAGCAAATCGGCGGCCATACCCACAGAAATCAGAGGGTGATGACCCTAGCAGCAGAATTGGAGGGCAGTGGCTGCAGTCGCTGAATCGGAGTGCTGCCAATCAGGGCCCAGCAAAGTCAGGGTGCCGAGATTTAAATGAGTGGCTGGGCTATAAAGAAGCAGAGCCCAGCCACTACTACCAGTAACTGTGGGGAGAAAAATTCAAGATTTAAATGAGCAGCTGGGCTAAAAAGAAGCAGAGCCCAGCTGCTACTACCAGTGACTGTGGGGAGAAAAATTCCCACCCTTCGGCTCCACCTCTTGATTAATTAAATAGGCTACCTGGGCACCTTCCAGAGAAGGCTACCAACAGCAGAGGAGAAGGAGGGGAGCTTTCTATTTTGACTTTTTAGTAACAGGTAAAGTGAGGCAAAGATAACGGGGACTGCTTATAGTTCAATTTAACTTGTATATTTCTATGGGTCTTTTTAGTGTCCAGGTCACCTCATATATTTCTTTGTATATGTCTATAGTGTATCTTATACTAGTACATACTCAAACAAGCATTTGTCAATGCCAGATGTTTGCTTGCTGGTATTAGCATTGGAAATGCAGGAGTTAGATAGATACAGAATAGGAATGGCAGTGAAGTATTGAACTTCATGCCAACCCCACCTCCACCCTGCAGAGATGAACAGGCATTGGGGTATGCGTTTGGGTCATCACCCATAATGTTCATGCCATTTCACCTCACCCTATCCTGCAGACAAGTGTTGAGGCATGCCTTGGGGTGTTCAGCTTTACAGTTACCCCATTCCATAAGGACATATGCTGAAATGGGTGCAGTATAGGAGAATGGAGTGAACTCTGGGGCCAAAAAGTCCAAGGCACACCTCGATGCCTATCATTGGCTGCAGGGGGGTGGGGTGGGGGTGGAATGGCATGAGCATTACAGTTGGCAATCTAAAGGCACACCCCTGATGCCTGTCAGTCTGTACAGGGTGGTATATTATGGTTAGAAACCCTAATGCCCTGGGTGTTTGTTGATATTTGCACAATAAATATTCAACATGGCCTTTTTGTGACCACCACCTCATCAAAGCATTTGGAACCTATTTTCATGAACAGTGGCACTGTGATTTTGTTAATGTATCCTGAACTTTGAGTTCCCACAGCGACTGTGCCATTCTGTGCCAGATGTAAGAAAACACATATCGGGCAGTATGTGAAGAATGAGAGCTGTACCATTCATAGGGAGGTGTGAAGAGATGGCAATGTTGAAAATCTGTAATGAAAAGATTAAAAATGTTCGAACTTCTGAGCATACATAGAAACTGTGCAACACATGCACGTAACACAGTCATTTAGTGGAACTATTACACCAAATATTCAACATAGGCATGTTGTGACCTCTGCTCACGAACACTGTCACTATGATTTTCTTAATCTGTCCTGAACAATGACTTCCCACAGCAACCCCACTATTCTGCACCAGATGTGTAAATGCATATTTTGGGCAGGATGTGAAAAATGACAGCTGTACTGTTCATAAGAAGGTGTGAAGAAATGGCAATGTTGAAAATCTGGAGTGAAAATATTACAAACGCGTGAAATTACGAGGGTGCATGGAAACTGTGCAACGCACGCTAGTAACAGTCATTTTATGGACTTTTGTCACTAAATTTCAACATAGGCATTTTAGCACCTCTGCTCATGGACAGTGTCACTGTGATTTTCTTAATCAGTCCCGAACACCGACTTCCCACAGCGACCATGCTATTCTGTGCCAGAAGTGCAAAAACACATTTCAGCCAGGATGTGAAAAATGACAACTGTACTGTTCATAAGGAGGTGTGAAAAAATGCCAATGTTGAAAATCTGGCTTGAAAATATTAAACATTTTTAAAGTTACGACGGTGCATGGAAACTGCGCAACGCACGCTTGTAACACAGTCATTTTATGGACTATCGTCACCAAATTTTCAACATGGCTATTTTAGGACCTCTGCTCATGAACAGTGTCACTGTGATTTTCTTAAACTGTCCTGAACACTGATTTCCCACAGCAACTGCGCTATTCTGCACCAGAAGTGCGAAAACACATTTCAGCCAAGATGTGGAAAATGACAGCTACACTGTTCATAAGGAGGTGTGGAAAAATGCCAATGTTGAAAATCTAGAGTGAAAATATTACAAATTCACGAAGTTATGAGTGTGCATGGAAACTGCGCAACGACGTCAGAAGTAAAGTCATTTTTGGACTTTTCACCAGATTTGCCACATGGGCTTTTTGAGAGCCACCTCATGAACAGTGGCACTGTCATTTCGTTAATCAGTCCCAAAAGGTAATTCCGTGCAGTGACCGTGAAATCACCTTTCAGGACCTAATAACATGACAGTGACTGAATTCATGAGGAGGGGTCCCAATAACCCCATGTTGAAAATTTGGTCCCAAAAGTCCCAAAAATGCCCGAGATATCCACATAAGTTGAACCCCCCCCCCCATTTATGCCATTATACAGCTTACCAGTATTTCTTTAGTTCATGGTCAGCTTCAAAAAGTGCATATGTGTTCCAGGTCCACCGAAGATCATCACGCCAGACTCCAGAGGTAAATATGGGGTGAAAGGGGGTGTGGGGAGGTGAGGTGCACAGTGGGTGGGTGCGGGTTGGGGGAGACTCAACGAGGACCGTTTTCTACTTACAGGTTTAAAAATTTTTATAACATGCGGGAAGGTTTTCTTATTTACAGGGACTTTTGGCACACTGGGGTGGGCTCCCAGCGTGCCACCTGAGTGCTTTTTGGGAGGCTGTAGCCGGCGGTTAGGAACCCCCATCCGGCACACTAAATAATGGAGGGTCAGAGAGCCAAGGGGATTGGGCCTCCCTTGGCACACAACAAATGGGGGGAGCATTATGCAGACAGGGAGTGGGCTCCCCCATTGGCAAATGAACTGGGTCGGGGGCATGCCAACAGGGGGATTGGGCATCCCCATCAGTCAGCTTTATGGGGCTCTGAGGCAGCGGCATAAGCCGCCACCATGTTTAGGGAAATGTTACACCAGGCAAGGTACCACCCTGCAATGACAGGTCTTTCCCTTATTGCAGCAGAATGGCTGATGCTGCAATGACAAGATGGCTCCTCATTGCAGTGGCCAAATTGTTTCAAGTTGGTGGCACTTCTGCAGAACCAGTGTCATCAGGACACTGGGCCTGCACTGGGTGAACAGTGCCAAGCCCACAAATGCAGTGCCGATGTTGGCTGCCACAGTGCCACACCTCCACAACCTGCTTCTCTCCTAAGTTGCCACATAATGTTACTTGTGCATGCGCATAAGCAAACATAAAAAGGAATTGCTTGCATAGTGTATCATATAGCAAACTGAATTGATTTAAGTGGTAGCAACATTTGCAAGGTAGAATGTATAAGGGGTTCAGATGGGGATAAGGAATTTAGCACATACTCAAAAAAGGAATTGATTGCATAGGGCTGAAGTAAGCGCAATGGAGGGGTACAGTACTAGTTGTTTCTGTGTCTTTTACTATTAAAGAGGGTATACTAAGGTGATCAAATGGATGGGCAGTGAGTTTGGAGGGGTAACCTGAAAAGGGATCAGACAGGTCTTGAATATGGTCTCCGGGCCACTAGGGCACAGTGAATCTTTGAGAGGGTGGTAGGGTGCAGTGGGTGTGAGAAGGCAATGGTGTTGACTATAATATGGAGGCTGGGGGGGCTGCGTGGTGTGCAGACAACTTACACAGCTAAGACAGGAGGCTGGGTAGTTGAGGTGGGCACTAAGAAGGGCAGGGCAATGGGGTAAGGGAGAGGACTGGAGGAGGTCGAAAGAAAATACCAGTTGGGTGGGGATGAACGAGACAACATAGGAGGCGCTGCAGGGGTAGTAGGAACAGGAGTAGAGGTAGGTGCGAGAAGGAGGGGAGAGGACTGGAAAAGGTCCAGAGGATGCAACAGAGGGTCAAGAAGAGAAAGGAGGAGTACAAGGGAGGCCGCAAGAGACTTAGGCACAAGGGAAGTAAGGAACGGGAAGGGCCAGGGGAAGTGGCAAGTGGTAGGATCGAAAAAAGCACAGCACATACCATCAGGGAAGGGGCAGGAATTAAGGAGGAGAGCATCAGGCAGTAGCCTATGAAGCAAGGGGCAGAGCAGAAAAACAGATACGCACCTCTGGGGGCACTTAAGGTGGAGGATGGCAAGGAGTGCGGCAGCGAGGAACTCATAGGTGACAGGGGAGGGGCTAAGGTGATAGAAGGATCAGGATTGGGGGATGCACCTTTGGGAGGCAACCTGGAGGGAAGTAGCCAAAACGAGCAAGAGAAAGGGTGAAAACAGTCTCAAGTTGGACTCAATGCACAGAAGAGATAGGGAGGGAGACTACAGTAAGCTTAGGAAGGGAAAGGATAAAGGCGGGGGGAAGGGAGAGGGTACCAATACATAGAGGGTTTTGGACAGTAGAGAGGAAAGAAAGGAGCAAAGGGAGGGGTCAGAGCCCGAGAAAGGGGAGGCTAGGATGAGGGGGACTGGTGAACACCAGAGTGGGAGGAATGAGAGAATTAGTCCAGGGAGAGTGCAGAACTCTGGGGAAGGAGATGGACAAGGAGGAAAATTGACCAGGGAGGGAAATGATGTGCCAGGAAAGGGGTGTAAGCAGAACTACAAGCAGAAGGAAGGGAGTTGCATGGTAATGCTCATAGGGGACTCAGTGCTAAAGGGAACCAGATGAGGGGAGGAATGGAGGCAGGAGCAGCACCATTTGGGTTGAGTGTATGCCAGGAATGATGGCGCTAAAGGTGAGGCACAATATACCCTCATGGGGCAAGCAGCAAGATGAGAGGTCACACTTGGTGTTCCACCTAGGCACCAATGATCTGGAGTGGAGTAGTCTTATGGAAGTGCATTCTAAGTTTAATGAGCTTGCTAGGTTCTGCGATGGTGCGGGGTTCTAGTTGATGGCTTTCTCTGAGGTCTTGCTTGTGCCAAGAGCAAGCACATTAAGAAAGCAGTGGATTGAAGAATTTAATCAATGGCTTGGAGGGTTGGTGCAAACAGATGGGGTTTGGGGTAGTGGAGGACTGGGGAGCAACATGGGAGGAAAAGAGCCTGTTTGCCCCAGACAGGCTACACCTGAGCAGGGAGGGACAAGCAGTGTTAAAGAGAAAGTTAGGGGACTTTATCAAAAGAAATTGTAATTTAAACTGATTTCGGGGGGGGTCAAGGAAGGGGCCACTCAAAGTGGCAGGAGTGATGGGAGGCTATTAGCCTCCCCCCAGGATGGAGATAAAGTAGTGGAAGAAAGCAAGAACAAGCAAAGGTTAGTAGGGGAGAACAGTGGGGGGAGGAGGTCCTGGTGTTAGGAATTATCAGCTGGACAGGGGACTGGACATAGTAGCAGTAAGTGAGACATGGTGGACAGAACATCATGCATGGGAGACAGTTATCCCAGGCTACAGACTGTTTAGGAAGGACAGGGATGGTAAGGGGAGGTGAGGTGGCATTATACATCAAGGACGACATTAGGGCAATGGAAGGGCAGGAGGAGATAGGGGAGACAGAGCTGTTGTGGGTCACTCTTGACAGATGGACTGGGGAGTCACTGAGGATATGGGTGGTTTACAGACCTCTGATGCAGGGGGAGAAAGGGGATAGACGGCTAAAACAGGCAATTACAAAGATGGGTCTCATGGGAGAGCTTCTGCTAGTGGGGGACCTAAACCTCCCCGGCATGGACTGGAGGATCCCAGCTGTGGTATCAGCTAGGAGCAGGGGGATCCTAGAGGCACTACAAGAGGTATTCATGCAACAGCTGGTCAGGGAGTCCACTAGGGGAGACAACCTGCTGGATGGGGTCCTCACAAATAGGGAGAGTGTGGAAGAGGTGGAGGTGAGTGACAGACAAGGTACTAGCGATCACAAGACTGTGAGGTTCAGGGTAAAAATTGGGAGGGAGACAAATTGGACTAGAATGAGGGTGATGGACTACAGAAAGACAGACTTTAACAAAATGAGGCGGATATTTGAGGAAGAAATGGCAGGGGAAGGGAATATAGGGGATGTTGAGGAGCTATGGGGAGCTATCAGAGGAGGGGTATTGAAGGCCACTGAAATTTGCATTAAGAGGGTGAGGAAGAACAAAAAAAGGAGGAGAGTGCTCTGGTTTACAAGGGAGGTAGCAGGGGTGGTCAGAGAAAGGAAAATAGCATTCAGTGAATATAAGAAGACGTGAAGGGGGAGGACAGGAAGGCTTATAGAGAAAAGAGAGGAAGGCAGGGCAGAAGATTAGGAGGGCTAAAGCAGATACTGAGGAGAATATAGCTAAGCTGGCCAATAGTGGAGATAGAACTTTTTTAGGTATATGGGGGAAAGAAGGAAGGCGAGGTAATGGATAGTAAGGTTGTGGAGGGAGGAATACAACTGGAAGGGGACTTTGAGAAAGCAGAGGTGTTGAATAACTACTTCTGCTTGGTCTTCATAGAGGAGGGGGAGGGTAGGGGACCAGAGCTGGGGAGGGGAGGGGCAGGGAAGGCAAAAAGGTGGATCCTAGTATGTTCAGCATTGACAGGGTAAGGGATGAACTGGGCAGGTTAAAGGTGGACAGGGCAATGGGACTGGACAGCTTGCACCCGAGGGTACTCCAAGAGCTGAGGAAGGAGCTGGCTGCCCCACTGATCAGACTGTTTAATTTGTCCATGGATACAGAGTGTATGCCAAGGGACTGGAGAAGGACAGATGTGTTGCCACTGCACAAGGGGGGCAGTAAGGAGGCAGCGGAAAATTATTGCCTGGTCAGCCTCACCTCGGTGGTGGGAAAAGTGATGGAGACACTAATAAAGGAAAGGATGGTGGACTACCTGGGGAACAGTGGACAGCAGGACAAAAGGCAGCATGGATTCACGAATGGGAGGTCCTGCCAGACGAACCTGATAGAGTTCTTCAAATGGTTGACCCAGGTGGTTGACTGGGGGGGGGGGTGGTGGACGTGGCCTATCTGGACTTCAACAAGGCCTTCGACACCGTCCCTCATGGAAGGCTAGTAAATAAGCTAGAAAGGTTTGGGGTGGGACAGAAAATAACTAGATGGGTGGAAAACTGGTTGGCAAGCAGAAGTCAGAGAGTGGTGGTAAATGGGGTGCATTCCATGGTAAGGGAGTTAATGAGTGGGGTGCCCCAGGGGTCAGTACTGGGACCACTCCTTTTTTAATATATACATCAGTGATATAGCAAAAGGTCTGGCTGGGAGAGTGTGCCTATTAGTGGATGATATGAAAATCTGCAATAGGGTGGACATCCGGGGGGGGGGTGGAGGCCATAAGGCAGAACCTGAACATTCTGGAGGGGTGGTTGGAAACTTGGCAACTGAAATTCAAAGCCAAAAAGTGTACTGTGATGCATCTGGGATGCAAAAACCCATGAGCTGCTTACACTCTAGGAGGGTAGGGAATCAAAAAAACAGAGCAGCAGAGGGATCTGGGGATTAATGTATCAAGCTACCTTAAGGTGGGTAGCCAGTATAGCAAGGCAGTGAGGAAGGCAAATGGAATGCTGACATGCAATGGGAGGGGCATAGCTAGCAGAAGGAGGAAGGTGCTGATGCTTCATTACAAGGCCATTGTGAGGCCACACCTGGACTACAGGATCCAGTTCTGGAGATTGCACCTACACAAGGACATTGATGAGATGGAAAGGGTTCAGAGAAGAGCAACTAAGATGATGCATGGTATGCAGGGGAAACCATAGGAACAAAGGTGTAGGGAACTGGATCTGTACCCATTGGAGACTAGAAGGAAGAGGAGGGACATGATTGAAACTTTTAAATATGTGAAGGGGATCAATAAGGTGAAGGAGGGTAGCTTGTTGAGAAGGAAGGAGGGGGCTAAAGCTAGAGGACATAGCCTGAGTTTGGAAGGTGGAAGATAAAGAGGCAATGTGATGGGGCAATTCTTCTTGGAGAGAGTGGTGGAGGCCCGGAATAAACTACCAGAGGAGGTGGTGGAGGCTGAAATGATGGAGGGATTTAAGAGGGCATGGGACAGACATATGGGATTGGAAGTGAGGGGATAGGGAAGGCCCGTAAGAGTGGAGATGAGTAGGGAATGGGGGAAAGGGCAGACTAGATGGGTCGATGAAGTCCTTTTCTGCCATCAGATTTCTGTGATTCGGTGAAGACCTCACCTTGAGTACTGTGTCCAGTTCTGGAGGCCCCACCTCTGGAAGGACATTGATAAGGTGGAGGCAGTACAAAAGAGGGCTACCAAATGGTACAGGGCCTGCATCAAAAGCCCCATGAGGAGAGACTCAAGGAACTGAATATGTACTCTCTGGAGGAGAGGAGGGAAAGGGTATTTGAATGACAGAAACATTCAAATACCTAACAGGTATTAATACGGTACAGGAAGGTAGCATTTTCCATAGAAAAAGAAACTCGAGGACAAGGGGTCATGCAATGAAGTTTGAGGGGGGGCTCAGAGGAAATGTGAAGAAATACTTCTTCATAGTGAGGATGGTGGACACCTGGAACACCCTTCAAATGGAGATGGTGGGTGCCAAAATGGTGACAAGATTCAAGCATGCATGGGACAGATACAAGGGGACCTTGGTAGTAATGCAAGCGGAGGAGACAACTGGAGATTGAGAAGGGTCTGAGGTGGCACATTAGGTAGGGAAAACTGCACAAACTAGGTGGGCCAAGATGTCCTCATCTGCTGACAACTTCTATGTTTCTATATGAGTATCATTCTAGTATAAATAAATCAAGTAGGAGTACGTGCTCTTCCAAGAATCTGTCCTCATCATTCAGTCCCATTATGGATGTAAATCAGAGGTACTAGGATTCAGTGGGAGAAAAATCTTTGTTGCCTAGAGGGGAACCAACTTCAGTGCTGGGTCTGCACACAAGACAGACATAGTGACGTTGTGCTCATGGTTTGGTCAGTAATCGACGCTGCCCCCTCCCTTCATTAGTTCTGTTTTTCCCACCGAGTGCACACCATGGGAGATTCAGTTGTTTAAACTGTGTCATAACCTTCTTCAGTTTGCCACCACCTGTTCAATGCTGAATTCTCTCCGGCATCATGATTTTTACCAGGTGTGTGCTAACAGATTACTCCTGTAATCTTCTGATTCAAATTGTCTTTTGCAAGGTATATCTTCTGTTACTGCTTTATTTTTCTCTGGAGCAAAGTGTTTCTTACAGCGTATATCTTCTCTGAAATTATTACAGGTGGTGCTTTACAGGTTTTACAGTTTTATCTAACATTAGGATAAGCTTTCAGGGTTACTGCATTTGTTGTTGACTGATTGTTTCTGCTCTTACCTCCTTGTTCTTTAAGTCCGTGGTTCTTCTTTTTAGGCAGGGGCCAGCCACCCACCCCCATCCCCAACCACCCACGCTACACTCCTTTATAGGGTACCACAGTTGTAACATTTCCTGTGGCAGAGCAGGAAGAGGGCGGATCAGTGGGGCCTCCACAAGGTGATCTCATTTACAGGGGCACTAGTAATTTAACTTCTATAACAAGTTAAACAAAGCACAATTAAACAATTACTTGCATTTTTTTTCCTTTTTTCCTTTTCACTACTCTGACTAGGTTACAAACCCAGCAACTTATTTGGAATGGATTTCATTAACTGCAGGTACTGTGGAACAATTTTCAGAAGGACAGTCTTACAGGATTTAGGACACTGTCCTACATGCTGGGCCTTTGGAGATCTTAGGGCTCAGCTCAGGGCAGCATGGGCAGAGATTGCACACCTCAAATTTCATATTGAGAAATACATTATAAGAACCACCCGCCATTTCCCCAGCATCCAATAGAAAAACCTCGACCGCAGAGGGTAGTTGGTCCAGGAGGTTGGCAGGTGGTTAGGAGGAGCAAATCAGGTGCCCCATCACTCTCTGCTCTCAACACGTTACCTCAAAAACCATATAAACACTACAAACAGGTATCTGCCTCTATCTCTGAAATCAAATAAAGAGGCAGAAGACACTGCAGAGCAGGACACTAGCGCACAGGAGCTAGCACAACAAAACTCACCCAAATCAGGAACCAAAACAAAACAAGCACAAAGGAAATCAAAAAACTTCTGATCATAGGGGACTCCATGATTCGGGAGTTGATACCCATCTCCAGCCAGGGTGATGGTCAGATGTCTCCCAGGTACATCAGCATGGAGAGACACTGACCTCATTACTAAAATTGTTCACAAAGCAGGAGAAAACATTGATGTCCTAGTACACATAGGGACTAATGATCTCACCAGCCAGTCAGTTGTGAGACCAAGGAACACCTGACTAGGCTGGGTGACATCTATCATCTATTTCGTCTGCATCTCCTTCTCTGAGATCCTGCCAGTCTGGGAGAGGGGAGCAGATGGACGGAAGGGTCAGAGAAGGGAGATAGGGGACCTAAACACATGGCTCAAGGGCTGGTGCCAGGAAAAAGGACACAGATTTGTGAGGAACTGGCAACAGTTCTGGGAGGCGAAAGTTCTTTAAATTTGATGGACTGCATCTGACTAAAGAGAGTCAGTGCATTGGGGCAGAAGTTTGACATCTTTGCAGAATATTTAAACTAGCAAATGGGGAGAGGGGTGCAGCACCCCATACGTCGAAAGGGAAGAACACCCCTCCCCCCTCAGCTAGTGGTCAAACAGGAATTCAGCATGTTTGCCGTTCGTTTGCATCACCAGGTAAGAAAAAAGGTTTGTCTCCCCATACGATGCACAGGGGTAATGCCAAACTTCCCCCAACAACTAACACACCAAAATCTGGCCAATGGAGAATCATGTACACAAATGCTCACAGCCTGGGAAATAAGATCCCAGACCTGCAGGCAATAATGTCAGAGGCTAAACTGGACATAGTAGCAATTAGTGAGACGTGGTTTACCAGTAACCACACTTGGGAGACTTCAGTACCTGGCTATGTATTGTTCAGAAGAGACCGAGGTGCAAAAGGGGGAGGAGTGGCCCTGTATGTTAATGAAAATATCAAAGCTACAAAATTCAGAATACACATAAGGAGCCAGAAGAACTGTGGGTCACCCTGTAAACAGGAAATGGGACAGCCATAAGAACTGGGGTTGTCTACAGGCCCCCAGACCAGAGGGAGGACATAGACACATTACTGTTAGAAGATATACAAAACATGACAGCTAAAGGGAGGTTCTGATAATGGGAGACTTCAACATGCCGGATACAGATTGGTCAATACCAGCAGAACATCTGCCAGAACTAGACTCATAGTGGATTCCCTGCAGGGAGGGCCTCAAACAACTGGTACAGCAACCCACAAGAGACAGGGCTATCCTAGATCTAGTACTGACTAACAAAGAAGGGATCACAGATCTCCAGGTAGAAGGTCACCTGGGGCCAGTGACCATCACATGGTATGGTTCAATTTGGCTACTACATCTAAATCATCCCATTCCAAGGCAAAAATATGGGACTTCAGAGGAGCTGACTTTGATAAGATGGCCAACAGAGTTAAGCTAGCCCTGGCAAAAGAAACACAGGTGAGGGGTACAGGCAAAGTGGGCAAGCATTAAGGATGCAATACTTGAAGCAACATCCCATTGTGTTAGACAGAAAAGGAAGTGCAAAGAAGAAGGAAACCACTTTGGTTCTCAAATACAGTAGCAGAAAAGGTCAGAGCCAAAAGGCTGGCCTTCAGGAAATATAAGGAACACAGCGGGATGAAGATAGGGAGGCATACCAAACTGCCCTAAGGGAAGCAGGTAAGGCAGTAAGGCAGGCAAAGTCCCAAACTGAGGAAGCACTAGCACGAACAGTAAAGAGGTGACAAGACTTTCTATAGATACATTAGTGAAAGGAGAAAGTCCAGAGGTATTGCTAAGCTAATGGAGAAAAGGGAGCATGTGAGGAGGAGGACCCTGTAAAGGCATCTATCCTAAATAGATACTTTTGCTCAGTATTTACTGAAGAGAAGGTAGGGCAGGGCCCACAGCTCAGCATCATGGACACAGGGGGAGGAGGTGAGCACTACTCCCTTCACAAAGAAAGGGTCCTACAAGAGCTTGCTAAGCTCAGGGTGGATAAGGCAATGGGACCTGATGGCATACATCCCAGGGTACTTAAGGAGCTAAAGGAGGAACTAGCAGAGCTATTAGCTAGGAATTGTTTAGTGAGTCTCTGAGCACAGGAGAGGTCCCAGAAGACTGGAGAAGGGCTCATGTGATCCCGCTCCACAAGAGTGGTAGCAGGGAGAAGGCAGGGAACCACAGACCAGTCAGTCTTACCTCAGTAGTGGGCAAGATTATGGAGGCACTCCTTAAGGAAAGGATAGTGCAACACCTGGAATCCATAGGGGCACAGGATCCAAGACAGCATGGGTTTACAAAGGAAGGTCCTGTCAAACTAATCTCATAGATTTCTTTGACTGGGTAACCAGAGTGGTGGACCAAGGGGGAGCAGTTGATGTCGCCTACCTTGACTTCAGCAAAGCTTTTGACACTGTTCCACATAGAAGATTGATAAATAAGCTGGGTAGGCATCGGGTGGGTAAGAAGTTGGTCAACTGGGTGGCAAACTGGTTGACGGGCAGAAAACAGAGAGTGGTGGTAAATGGTATACAGTCAGAAGAGATGCAAGTCACAAGTGGGGTACCTCAGGGATCAGTCCTGGGGCCAGTCCTCTTCAACATCTTCATTAGTGACCTTGCAGATGGACTAGAGGGTAAAGGCTTGTCTGTTTGCAGATGACACCAAGATCTGCAACAGAGTAGATGATCCAGATGGGGTGGGCAGAATGAGAAGAGATCTGGATAAACTAGCAGAATGGTCAGAAGAGTGGCAACTGGGATTTAATGCAAAGAAGTGCAAAATCAAGCACATAGGGAAGAGAAACCCTGAAGCCACCTATAGGCTGGGAGGGGAGTTGCTAGCAGTCACAAAGGAAGAAAGAGACTTGGGCGGCATCATCATCACTGATGACCTGAAATCATCCAAGCAGACCTCTAAAGCAGTAGGTAAGGCTAGGGGGGTGTTAGGGTGTATTAGTAGGGGTATCACAAGTCGTAAGAGGGAGGTAATAATCCCTCTTTACAAGACACTGTTAGGCCCCATCTGGAGTACTGCGTGCAGTATTAGAGCCACACCTTCACAAGGACATTAACCAAATTGAGGCAGTCCAGAAGGGCAACCAAAATGGTGCAGGGACTGCATCAGAAGACTTATGAGGACAGATTAATGGAGCTCAATATGTATACCCTTGAGCAAAGGAGGAGAGAGGTGATATGATCGAGGCATTCAAACACCTTAAGGGCATAAACAAGGTGAAAAGAGTCTAACATGTTTAAATATAAGAAAAATAGCAGGACAAGAGGACACAGCATGAGATTAGATGGAGGCTGATTAAGGGGAATGTGAAATTTTTTCACAGAAAGGGTGGTGGATGCCTGGAATGGCTTACCACAAGAAGTGGTGGCTATGAATACAGTGCAGGGCTTCAAATAGGCATGGGATAGGCATAAGGGAGCAATACAAATGACTATGAATAGATAGGCCACTGACAGAGCAAAGGCCGATGGCACATTTATAAGGTAGAAAAAGAAATGGGCAGACTGGATGGGCCTTGCGGTCCTTATCTGCCGTCAACTTCTATGTTTCTATGTTTCTATGTTTCTATCTCCGTTGTCATTCTAATTGGGCACCAAACCTTTTCTTGCTGATTTCATTATTTTTTCTCATCATCATCATGCTGGGTCCTAAGGAGTCTAAGAAGAAGTCAAATAAGAAGGACAAGGGTGACCCCCCCCATGTGTCAATACCCCTGTGGGGGTCCTCTTGCTGTCCAGCACCAGCATGATAAATGTTGAATCTGCATTGGCACTGACCATGACATAGATAGGTGTGACACCTGATTTTCCATAGACTACTGCACCCTCAAAAAGCATGCTTAGAAGTGGGATCACAAGTCCACCACCTTCAGAGGCAGACATCGCAGCAGGAATGCCAAGCTAAGGTCCCTTGGCTCTTCCCCTGAGCCCCTTCCCGGTACCTCTGGTACTAAGGATGTGCTGGGCACTCCATGCACTCCCCTTATTGAGATGTCAGAGGTTCAGGGAGGGGGTGGACAGCCAGCTTCCTCCAGAGGACTGGCTGAGCCCCCCCCTCAGTCCATCAGCCCTGTGGGGCAGTGGACATCCCTGGTGGTGAGGTTGAAGCTATACACTTGGTCCACAGTGGTGGGTACCTCAGTGTTACAGCCTGGTGCCACCCTGGCTCCTGGTACTAAGGCCAGTACCATTGAGCAGGACAGTGCTGGCCGTAAGAGCAAGCCCCCTTCTGGCACTGCTCGTGGTGCCAGAAGAGGGAGGGGTTCCAGAATTGGCCCTGTCTTGGACCCTGAGGTCACTGTTAACTCTTCCCATGAGCACCATTGTAGGCTGGGGGAAGATGATGATGCTGACCTTAGGCCTGGGGGTAGAACCAGTGATGATGGAAGCCATCCTGCGCTGGTTCTGAGCCTGACTCCAGGCATGTAGTGTCCCATATGGTTGCCCCTCAGACTAGCTCCAGGGATGGAGCTGGGTCCCTTTATGGCACTGTTCACTGTGCTGATTTTGATTCTGATGCCAAGGGGCACCCTAAGTGAAGGGTTGGGACATGGTGTTGTGCCTGCAGCAGGCTCCTTGTCTAGTGCTAGTGGCAGCTCCAGTGGGGGTTCTAGCATCAGCCCAGTATCTAGATTCTCCCTGGAGCTGTCTGGCCCTGTCACTGGTGGTGACTGAGGCTGTCCTGTGGGCCCTGTATGACACCACTCTCCCCACCTGGGGGTTCCCCCCAGTCCACTGTCTGGAATGGCCCTCTAAGGTTGGTCAGCTCCATATAGGTGAATTTGCCAGACCGTCCCTCTGGGCAAGGTCCCCTGAGTATTCTCGCAGCCCTGGCAGAGGACCTAGCCTGATCATCTACAACCCTCCTCCAGGAGGGTCATCTTCCACCCCTTTCTCTTTCCCCTGTCTCCTGCTTTACCAGGTATTTCAGGTCCCCTGGGGCCCATGACCTGAGAACAATTCTGGTCTATGGCTGGTGTGTTCCACCAATACACCATTTCAGGCCTGAGGGCTCTGCACCACATTGTCTGAACTTAGTTCCTCCTCTCCTACTTCCTCCTCTAAGGAAGAGCATTTTTCAGTTTACCTCTCCTCTGATGCCAAGTACTCCCAGTACTGGCAGTTCATAACAGAGATGCTGCAGGAGCTGAATATGGGGTCATTCATAGGTTGCAATACTGCTACCCTGGTGCTGAGATTCCTTGGGGATTTCAATGATAACACCTTTGCCATCACTCTTTGGTCCCTGCCTTTCCTGTAGGCATCCAGGAATGTCTGGCTCTGTCCCTTCACCCCTTTTCCTGCCTCTAGAGATGTCCAACACTGATATTTCACTTCTTTGGGGTCTACAGGTGTTATTCTTCACCCCACCTCAAGGATTCTGGTGCTACAGACTTCTCTGGGCCTGAGTGCCCAGTGCATGACCACTCTGCCCCCCTCCAACATCGACTCTGTAGAGATCAGTGCTTGGGGCAGAAAGATTTTTGTGGTGGCATGCACTGTGATGTGCATTTCTGCACACCAGGCACATCGGGAAGCTTACAACAAGTGCCTGTGTGTGACACTAAGTCAGCTCTTAGCATCCATGCCTGATTGCAAGTCAACCAGGCAGAACATTCATCTTTCCACCTGGGGCCTGGAGCTTGTGAGGCACCAAGGGAGGGTGTCATGTGATGCCAAAAAGGTAACTTCTAGGCTGGGGGAACAGCAGTTTGCATTTGTCGAACAACATGGCTTTGCCTCTCCTGGCTGGCACCCCTGGCCCCACATAGGGTGCTTAACTCACATTCCCAGGGGACTCACTTTTTCTCCCATAGGGTCAGGTGTGACTTGTGGGGACACCTTCCTGCTCCAAGGCCAAGGAAATCTCTGCCTGTCCCTGATCAGTCTCGGGTCCCACTGGACCCATAAGTAGTCCCTACCCTCCAATGGTTATCCCCCCCCACCAGAGGGTTGAGAGTTATTTTGCCTTCAGGGTGAGCCAGCTCCTCCCCTGTTTTAGGGAAAGCTTGGTACTCTGACCCATAAGTGGGACTGAATGGTGAAGATTGATTCTTGGATGATATGAAAATTATGTACTCAATGTAATTCTTGCTCTTCTAGAATATCTTCACCATACAGTTACATGCCTGCCCACCTTTCCCTGCTCAGGTAAGAGTCAGGGCCTCTGGGCAGCTCACCCTGTTTTGATAGTGCTTTGCCACTCCCTCAGAGCTGCTCCTCTTCCTTGAGGTTTAGTTCTCCTTTTCCCTTGAGATATGTCTTTTGTCTTTTTCGCTTAGTTTTTTGACACACTTTTAAAAAAAAAGAAATGAAAGTGGGCCCCCTGTCCTCTTTCTGCCAAAAAAAAAGTCTTTTTAGCCCTCTTTTTATGCCTGTGGGCAGAGCCTACAGCCATCTTGCTATCTGTAGCTTGAAAATGGAGTATCGTGGAACACATTTTTTGGACTTTTCAGTGTATCCTTCCACATCTAAAAATCACTATGACAACTAAAATAAAATAATACCTTCTTTCTGTTTAGAATGTTGGAGACATAACTCACTTCTGAAGGAAAGAATTGTTGAGTACCTAGACACCAGTGGGGCATAGGACTCAAGGCAGCATGGCTTCACAGCAGGAAGGTCATGTCAGACGAACCTAATAGATTTCTTTGACTGGGTGACCAATGTAGTAGACCAGAGAGGGGCTGTGGATATGGCCTACCTAGATTTTAGCAAGGCATTTGACACAGTCTCACACAAAAGATTAATATACAAGTTAGCCAGGCTTGGAGTGGGTCCCAAGGTGGTAGCCTGAATAAAAAACTGGCTGGACAACAGGACGCAAAGGGTAATAGTAAATGGAGTCCACAGTGAAGAAAGGAAGGTAACTAGCAGGGTACCGCAGGGTTCGGTACTGGAACCGGTCCTCTTTAATGTCTTTATAAGTGACATTGGAGAGCACCTGGAAGGAAAGGTATGTCTCTTTGCAGATGACACAAAGATCTGCAACAGGGTTGATACACAAGGTGGAGTGGAAAGAATGAAAAGGGACTTGGCAAGGTTGGAGGAATGGTCAAATAGGTGGCAGCTCAGATTCAATGCAAAGAAGTGCAAGGTAATGCATCTGGGAAACAAAAACCCAGGAGAACAGTACACAGTGGGGGGTGAGTTAATAACAACAACAAAAATCGAAAGAGACCTAGGAGTAATTATATCAGATGACCTAAAGGTGGGCAAGCAACGTGAGAAGGCAGTAAGGAGGGCTGGGGGGATACTGGGATGCATAGAGAGAGCATCAACAGTAGAAAACAGGAAAGCTGTTATCCCTCTGTACAGACAGGTGGTGAGACCCCATCTGGAGTACTACGTGCAATTCTGGAGACCACATCTCCATAAAGATATAGACAGAGTGGAGGCTGTTCAGAGGAGGGCAACCAAAATGGTGCAGGGGTCTGACCAGAAGACATCTGAGGGAGACTGAGGCAGCTTAATATGTATACCCTTGAGGAAAGGAGGGAGGGGAGACATGATAGAAACTTTCAAGTATCTGAAGGAATTAACAAAGTACAAAAGGGTAGTATCTTTCAGAAGATGAGATGTGCAAGAACAAGGGGGCACAATTTGAAGATAGAGGGGGGATGGCTCAGCGGTAATGTTAAAAAGTATTTTTTCACAGAGAGGGTTGTGGATTCATGGAACAACCTTCCTGAGGAGGTTGTGGAGTCAGGAACAGTGGGAGAATTCAAGAATGCATGGGACAGGTATAAAGCAATTCTAGTGGGGGAGTAAGAGGAAGTAAGCTGTTGATTAACTAGAATCTACAGCTTATCCATCAGGTAGGGAAATGGGCAGACTAGGTGGGCCAAGCGGTCCTTATCTGCTGTCAAATTTTATGTTTCTATGTAACTCCAAGCTGCTTATCAGATGGCCATTAGGAAACTGAAACAGCTTGTTAAATATTGGTTGCCTATTAAACTGGAGATTTGTTTACCCCCTTTGAAATGCAAAAACTTGCACATTTAAATGCCTAGTATTTAAACATTTTTTGCTACTAACTTCAGTTGAGCATGAATATCTTTCAAGAAAGATTCATACCTCATAAATGTTACCCTTTCCCAGCAAATTTATAAAGATTTACACTGTTTTTTAACCTCTCAAGACCTAACTGATAAAATACCAGGTCTTCAGTGAACTACCAAGACTAAATATATAAATTTATTTTTGACAGCAAGGGCTGAGCCTGCTTCCCAAACATAACAGATAAGAGCTACTGAGATCTCTTATAGTAAGTTTGTATGTGTGTGTGTGTGTGTGTGTGTGTTTGGGGGAAGGGTGGAGAAACGGTCAAACTCTTGGCAAGGGAGACCTCATCTAATGAATTAACTGCTGACAAACCATGAGTGAGAAATTCATCTGTATAATTATCTGATTCCTTATAATCCCATTTAGAGTTATAAAACGTTAGTCAAAACAACTGAGAAAGAAATTTGTAGGAGGCAACAGTTTAGTTTTTCTTGTGTTTTGGACCTCCGACTCTAGACTGTGGAACATAAATGTATTGTTTGTGATTGGAATGAGCAATCTAAACAGTAAGAAGGTCTGAACAGTAATATTTTAATTTACAGTATTAGTAATGTAATCGTGCATAATGTCTATAAATAAATTTGAGGTCTGATAATAATGTAGCCAGGGTATGCGTTAACTTGCTTTGATCTCTCACAACATATAGTAGTACTAGTAAATATTTTATTCTGAAAATTCAGGAAAGGATAGCCCAATTGAGCTGAGGCTCATTTTCAGTGGGGTCCCAATGTGTAAAATAAACAAATAGTTACACAGAATATGTAAATTAATACAAGCATAGCAAACACAATATACAACCTGTATCAAAAGACATAGTACTGCACCTGACAGACATTCAGATGTTTTTCAATTAAATACAACAAACTTTAGGCATTTCAACACTTTTTACAAGCCGAGATCTTATTTGATGCCAAGATGGAGGAGATATTGACTTGACATACTATAGTTTCTGAATTATTTGCTGTCATTTAAATGTTGCGTTCTTTGTGGGAGCACAAATCCAGCTAATATTTAATGCCTGCCAATAATTGCTAATGCCTTCAACCTGTTAATGTGGTAATCGTCTTTAATGAGCATGACTGACATCGATGTAAATTAATTTTAGTGTTGTGGAAATTTAAAGCCCCCTTTAGCTGCGTTTGCTTACCCGCATATTTCTTGTCACTTCATAAAGAAAATTGGTGTCCTATGCAACAAGCATTGCAGTAGTCTGTGCATTTTTAAGTTGGCAGGAGAGTTGAAAGATTGATAGATGGTGGACGATTTTCCTTGAAAGAGACACCTCTATAAGTTTGAATATCTCTGCAGTCAACAGCAATGGGTGTGTCTTTTTTTGTATGGGGGTCAGGACTTGCGGTCTGAGTTGCAAATGATGGATCATCTCTTCCAGGGCTACCGAGAATGCAGCATTTAGGCACTGCATTTCTCCATCAGACAACAGTGCTCTTTCTTTCTGGATTTACAGGATCTGTGGATGGCAGACTTAACTTCTTGTGCTTTTCCTTGTGCTCCCTCTCTTGCTGTTTTTTTTTTTTTACTTATTTTAAAAGCTTTGCTAAATCTTAGGGTAAGGATTTAATTTAATCGTTCATTTTTTAAACAACTGGAAATATTGCAGGGGATACGATGTATTAACACATGCGCGTAAATAAATGGATGCGGATAAGCTGAGATGCTGGCAAGTGCTAACATTTTCATGCCGCTAACATTTTCTGTACTACAGTATAACATGCTTTTTTTAAGAATGAAAGCGATCATGCCATTTATTAGGAGGAAAATTATTGTTTAGATACATAGACACAGTCAGCAGCAGATAAGGGCCTATGGCCCACCCAGTCTGTCCATTTGAGCTTATAAGTTCCCTTATGTTTTTCTGTATTATTGTTTTTATATTTTTTGGAGGTTTCATGTAGGCTTGATAGGTATGTCATCCCTACCTCGACCACCCGACATCGAACCACACAGGTCAACAACAGCAGAGCGATGTCCTGATGAACGAGGAGGCAGGTACAGTGACAGGCACAGGAGTGCGACGACCCCCAAAGCAAACATGACCACAGCACCAGCGGCCATCCCGGACAATAAACAGCATCACTGTAGCACCAGTCGATGAGGGTGTATGGGGCATGGAGGGTATCTACCACAACAGCACAAGGCAGCACAGCGCCTCAGACTCTGCATCACAGCATAAGCGCACCTGTTCAACACCCAGCAGATTGGCAGGGGAGGCTGGGTGATGGCCAATGGTGAACAGGGGGATGGCACACACAGCACCACATCATAAAAGGCAGACAGGGAGGGGGGCAGCCGCTAACATGGAAACAGGGGAATGCGAAAGGTATGCCACTAGATTACATGAAAAGCGCATGGGGTAACGATCTGCTAGCCTTCAGAGGCTTCCTGTACCAGTGGGAATGAATGCGCAGGACATCCACCTATTGGAAATGTGTTGAATACCACTCAGGGCAGTGTCACAGGTGGGCATGTACGATTGATGGGGTGGACGATGTAGCACTCATGACGGTGCAGAGGTCACAGTGCAGCATGTGCGGTTGAAGGTGAAGTAATGGGCAGTTGAAACAGCCGAGACCAGCCAACAGGTGGTGGAAGCATGTTGCAGTGGCCTGCCAGATGCGATGGGTGGACGGCTGCCACCAATGGGTACAATGAAGTGGACCATACAGAGGGCACAGAGAAGCATGCACAGGTCACCGGTGGAGCCACCTTCCCTCTCCGCAATGATAATCCTGGCTGAATACACCATCACTGATGCAGGGGACCCCTTCCTCCTGCATGACTTTGACAGGAGCACTGCCAGATTCTTTATATTCAGTACCCAACAGAACCTGGAATACCTGACCTGTTGCAGTGCGTGGTATGCTGACAGTGCATTCTGCAGTAGCCCACACCTCTTCCAACAGCTCTACAGTCTCCATGGCGTGGAGATGGATGCAGTCCTGCCAGCCGTCTATGCCCTGATGGGCAGCAGGACCATGGGCTATTACACCACCATGTTCTGCAAGCTGCTGGAGCTGTGCCTTGAGCTCAACCCAATGTCTATCCTGATAGACTATGAGCAGGCTGCATACAAGGCTCTGCGGGAAGTCTTCCTCTGGTATGTCTGCATGGATGCTACTTCCACTTCATGCAGTGCCTGTGGAGGCAGCTGCAATGACATGGTGACCTGGTCCAGCTGTACGTGACCAGTGACAAATTCACCCTGCACATCCGCATGCGCATAGCGCTCACCTTTGTGCCACCACCAGACGTCGTCAGTGCATACCAGGTGCTGCGGGCATGGCCCTTCTTCGAGCCCTATAAGGAGACCCTGGCACCATACCTCGACTACTTCTAGGACACTTGGCTGGGGCACCCAGTCCATAGCGGGATACAGTGCCGGCCGGCATATCTAGTGGACTTCTGGAATGTTTATGCAGCCACCCGTGAAGGGCTGCCCAGGACAACAAATGCTCTGGAGGGCTGGCACAGGGGGTTCAATTCCCTCATGGGCGCTGCCCACCCTAGCATCTGGCACTTCATAGAGATGCTGAGTGGCCAACAGAGGCTGACTGAGCTCAGAATGCAGCAGATGTTGTGGGGAACAGATATGAGCACCAGTCGCAGGAGGACCAGGGAGGTCAGCGACAGGGTGCAGCAGATCATGGAGCAATATGAGATGAGGCCCCTGAGGGATTACCTACTTGGCATCATGCTGAATATCTGTCTGCAGGTCTGACTCATGGCATGCCTTTGCTGAGAAGAGTGAGGAGTGACTCTAGGGTGTGCAGTGATGTGTTGGTGTTGGTGGTGGTGTGGCATGGGCACTGTGGTGGGGTACTGTACTGGACATCTGTTTCATCATTAAATGTCCATCCAAGTACTTTCCCCTAGCGTTGTTTGTGGTGAGAGCAGTGTGGTATGGAAGGGAGTGGGAACATCCATCTGACATGGCCGGGGATGTGTGGCTGGGGCCAGAAAGCACTGGGTTGGGGGCCTGTACAGCATGGGGGGCACCCCACCTGGCATGCCCATGGGAGTTGCGATGGTGTGCCAACCCGAGAGGGTGGGGTGTCCTACTGCCTGTTCTGGGCTGGGGGGGACCTTGCTGCAGGAGGGGTTTGATGGTCCTGTGTGGGGCTGGTCCTTATTTGTGGCACCGGCTATGGGTGTCTGTGCTCTGCTGGTGCCATTCCCTTGCCGTGGGGGCGGTTCATCTTGGTACCTGTGCCTGTTCTCTGTGGTGGCCATCGTGCGGGTATTGATGGTCCCACGTCAGTGTGCTGATCACCACTGTGGGTGTCACTGTGGGGGATCTCGCGGTGCTTGGCGTTGCACCGGCATCATGAATCTGTAATGATATTATTCCTGGAATGTCAGCGATCTTCCTGGGGAGCTTGCAAGATACTGATATATAACTATACCATTTATAAAATTCCCGCTCAGACAACTGGAAACAGAAAACTGTTTTTTGTCATTTTATAATATGATGTACTGAGTGTGTATTTGCTGAGTTGCTGGATCAGGGCCTTGAAGAAAATAATAACATTTACTTAACTCATTCAAGATTCCATCAGGTGGACAGAAAAAAGTCTATGAGAATTTGTCTGAAAACTAAAAACTATAAGATGCAAAAACAGCATTTGTGTATATATATATATATATATATATATATATATATATATAAATTTGTTTACAGCATTACTACTATCTTTTGAAAGATTGTCTGACTTGTGATTATTAATTTTGAGTATAGTTCATGAAATAATGAGTGTGATATTTGTTATTTCATATAGTCCCCTATTGTGCCTTATGCATAGCATCTAAATCCAAATCATTCCAAGGCCAGCTTGACATATAATATTAATACCTGACAGCAAATCAGAGCTCTTTTCCTGATAAAAGGCTGCTGATATAATAAATAAAGAACAAAGTCATAAATAAGGAACCAGTGGCTTATGAAAAAATCTTCTGGGATTTATTTTATTTATTGACACAATCAGATTACAGATCTTTGAGTCAGGGACTCATTTCCAAAGGCTCCTTGTCAACCAACAGATTAAACAAACATAGACAATGGAACGAATCAGCCTAGTACGTTTCATACATAGGACTACTACTATAGTGTGAGACACAAAGATTAACTATATACAAGCCATTGCGTTGTGTGTCCGAAGACACCAGGTGACCTATACAATTTGGTAGCTAAACACTAAACACTACTACAGGTGCAGAGAGTGTGATGATCTATATAAGGTGGTAGCTAATACAGTGCATAAGTTATACTGGGTGGTAGCTAATACAGTGCATAAATTATACAAGGCAGTAGCTAATGACATTGCAGATACTATACAGAGTGATGGTTGTGAACAGTGCAGGTACTATCATAGTTGCGAGACATACTAGGCAAGATAGCGAGAGCAGAAAAAATAGGGCTTACAGAGCATGAAGGGTAAGCCAAGCGGGAAAGAATGGGTGGTTAGCGCACAGTGGGTTGCAGAGCCGTCTGAGGAGACCTTGTCAAAGTGGGTGGTCTTGGCTGAAGTGTACAGCCATGAGTCGGTTGGGATTTTATGGGGGCCACCAAGGACAAGTGCTGTGCACCTGTACTGGGCAGGTGTAGGTGCGGGCGGCAAGGAGGTGAGCTTTTAGGGCCCCCTTGAAAGATCCAAGAGTAGCATGTCCAGTTATCCCAGGAGGAAGGGAGTTATACCAGGTGGGGTCTTGACAATAAATGACCTCTGCACCAAGGTGGTCCTGACTCTGGGAATAGCCAGGACAGCCTTAGCCGAGCCATGCATGCTCACAAAATGGGTGGCTAGGGTTAGTGAGGCAGTTAGTCTTGGTGGGGTCAGGCCAAGGAGTGACTTTTTGGCTGTGAGACAGGCCTGGTATTGGACCCTCTCATCAAGGTTAAGTATCTGGGCAAGGGAGTAGAGCATGTACTTGTGAGTTAGGATCCTGCAGGCTTTGTTAATGACCATTTTTATTTTACCGCTGGCTGTGGCATCAGCAGTGGCAAAGACAAGCAGCCCATAGTCAATAAGGGACATGACAGAGGAGGTGAGGGCTAGTCTGAGGGCTTCTGATGGAAGACAATCCTTGTGGCGATACAGTAGGCCAATACGTGTATTGGCAGCAGAGGCGAGGGTATTGATGTGTCCATGGAATGTGAGGGCAGTGTCAAAGGTAACTCCTAGGTATTTATAGGATGTGACCTGCTCCAGTGTGTGTAGTGATTTTGACTGGATTTGCAGCTGGGTATTTCTAAGCTTATTCTGGTGATGGGCAAATAGGAGGATCTTTGTTTTTTTTAGGTTCAAGATTAGCCTATGTTCCATAAACCAGTGTTCCTCTTGGGTGAAAGCATTCTGTAGGGTGGCCTGCAGTTCAGCGGGGCTGGTGTGGGAGGCACAGATGACAGCATCATCTGCGAATATGAAAGGTTTCTCAGTGCATGCAGTGGGGACTCCATTTATGAATAGGCTAAATAGCAGTGGCCCTAAGATGGACCCCTGAGGAACCCCGGAGCGGATAGAGTGCAGGCAGGAGACTGTGTTGTTTATTCGTACACACTGAGCCCTGTCTGCCAGGTAGCTGGCAAACCAATTCAGGGGTCCTTGGGAGAAACCAAGGTGATGGAGGGATTTTAGCAGGAGTGGGTGACTGACCATATCAAAGGCCTTGGATAAGTCTATGAACACGGCCCCAGCAGCATGGCCATTGTCAAGAGCAGAGTGAAAGTGGTTTGAAAACTCAAGAAGAGCCATGGTGGTACAGGGATTTGATTCTGCCACTGTGGGGAAAGCACAGGAAAAATGAGGGCTTTTACAGGGAAATGGTTATTTGGATCTGGGAGCACTGAATATTTCTTATCCTATATTTTGTATCCTGGATAGGGCAGGGGAGATGCTACATCTCATTGTCACAGGGATGTTCATTTACACATTTTTGCACTGTATTTACTCAGCCTGTCCCAGATTAGATGCAATATCTTGTTTTCAGTGTGGTCATGAGTTTACCATTTTTATAATGTATTTATTCAGGGTACCAAGTCCAGGGCCCCCATATTCAAAGCAGATGAGCAGAGCATCCCAGCGGAAAAGGGAGATGAACCGTGCAGCTCCAACAATGCGCAGTAGCATGATATTCAAATGTGTGGGATGCACCAGCCACAAGGGAATGGGCCATGGCACATACAAATGGTATGCCGTGCAAGTTGAGGGGGCAATCTCATGCATATGCCATGCTGCAGCATATTCAGTGGGAATGCACCCCTCCCAGTCCAGAGCACCACGGCCCACAGTTAGGCCATGAATAGCTGGCCTAACCCAGCCAGCCACCCACAGGCAGGCTGTGGATGTGCATCCAGGTGCACAGCAGCCTGGCAGCCCTGGTGAACTAGAGGTACCCCCTTTCCATCCCCAATCTATCCAACTCCATCCCTGAAGAGCTCCATAATGTAGGGTCCCCCTCAGACCCAATCGCACCAGAGGAAACCATGGTCCATATCCACAGCATAGAGGACCACCACCCCTATACACAGACACCCTCACTCTCCCCATACCCGACCTGTTGCAAAGAATGGCACTGCCCTCCACACCCTGCCATGGCCAGCCATTGATTGCACAGAACCCGGGCTGGGGACCTGAACTCTGGAATGACCCAACTGTCTGCACCATGAATTGGGGCATCACACAAGCTGCGGACCCACCAGTGTATGCAGCTGTGTGTATGTCCCTGGCAAACCGTAAGAGGGAATTTACATACCTCCAATGCATGCTTTGCCGATGCTGTATCTTCCTGCTGTCGTATACCGCTGCAAGTCTACACCTCCCCATTCCCCTGTGTAACATGCCACCCTCTGGACTGCTGAGGTGTCCCGGGTGCTATGGGGTGCGGTATCCTGCAATGCCATTTGCAGTGTACACTTCAGGCTATGGATAGTTCATCCACAGTTCCCCAATTGTACAAATGAATGGGAGGTTGGCTGTAACATGCCTGTTTTGGGACCTGTGTGAGTGGATACAACATCAGCCGTCACCCACACTGAGCAGTGCAATGACACCAGGATGATGGATCCACATGGGAGTGCCTGAGGTGTACGGCCACTGGGCATTATCACCCGCACTCAGCTTGTGCCTACACATAACACATTCCAGCATTCTACTGCGAGTGTTCTGCCACCCGCTGATTCAGTGGTACGATCCCATCACAGAGCCAGTCGTCACAATGGGATGGGCTGGAGGGGCATGGAGAGGGGTGTCTGTGCACCGTTGAGGGGGAGCGGGGGCCACTACACTATCGACATGGACTGTAGGTGTATTCAGGTGCAATCAGGGATGGCATTGGGGTCCCTACAGGAAGAAACCAAAAGAGTCTGGACTCTGGTACGATCATGGCTGGTGGAACGGGTGGGGGGTACCACTTTACGACCAGAGACTTCATGGCCTGTCCCACATGGGAGCGATCGGGGTCAGGGCTTGGGGGCGAGAGCTGCTCCAGCGCATTCATCCCCATGCCAACATGCAAATAGGCCAGTAATGATCATGCATAAGGCCTCTTTGCACTCTGCATACTGAATTAGTTCATTTGCATTCCTGGGCTGAATATCACCAGTGGGGGCTGTGGTGCATACCGGTATGTGTCACGCATTCCCCTTGGAAGGTATTCAGTCGGGGTCACCCTGGATGCACCTGACTTGGTGGCCACCTGCACTGGATCTCCTGTCCAGGGTCACATTTTCAACAGGTACAATAAAGCCCGCCAGGATGAAGCGCAGTGTCACAGGTTTACTGCATGACATAGGGGATTAACTCCCATTGAAATTGCATTGTTTGCTGCAGTAACTCTACTACAAAATTCTGCAGTGCTGCACTTCATCCTGGTAGGTTCACTGTAAGCACACCCTGTACCAGTGGCACATTCTCGTTGAATATTGTATCAGTTCTAACTGGCACACCCTCTTTGTGCAACGCATCTTTCTGCTTGCGCATCGGTCCAGCACTTGATATGTCCCCCCAGATGTACTATATTGTTTTCAGTGTGTTCTGATTTTACACAATGCAGCATAATATTGTGTAGCTGTAGAGCCCCACTGAACATAAAATGCCATTTCTTCTGTGACCTATCCAGGCTAAATATATAGCAATCAGCAGGCATATTCTAGGAAAACACATTCAAAAATGTGTAAAAGGAAGACCACATTAAAACTACCTCTCCACAGATCTGCATTGTGCAAATTCATTAGAAATAATGGGTAAAGGCATCTCAAAAGTTCTCCACAGCCATATTAGCTCTGACCAGAGTTTGTTTCCCTTGAATGCACTCTCTCTCTCTCTGGGAATGTCTCATAGAATCATCCCCCGGCTGTTGGCAGCCTGTCTCCTTGCCTATGCTCTGAGCCTCTGCTATGTCGCAGTCTCAAGACCTCACTCAAGGTGCAGCTTCAATTTCTGCGATAAGGGAGAGACAGATGCCATGGGGTTTTATTCTGTTCTCTCAGCCTGTGGGTTGGGTGTGTGTGTGTTTTTTTTTCCTACACCTTTTTGGGTTTCTCCTCTGTTCAGCACTTTTCAGCTCTCCTTGGGGTGGCAAGAAGACTTCTGTATTTTACTTTGTTTTTCTACATTGCTATTACCTCTGCTCTTCTGGAGCTGTTTGAGCTTGTCTCCTAAATCCTTGTCTTCTTCTGAGTACAAGAACACAGGTTAAGTTGGCAACTGCCTTCCTTACTGTGCTGAGGTCCTCTGGGCCTCTTGCTCCAGCCAGAGCTCTATGCAAGGGCTGCTGCCTCTCTCGTCACCTTCCTGTCTAGTTGGCTGTTAGGCTCCGGCTCTTACATCCGCTACCCCTGTGCTACTTAGGCCCAACTCTTAGTTCTTCTGTGCTGTTAGCAGGGTTTTATTATTTTATATCCTATATTCTTTTCATATCTCTTTGGGCTAGGGGTCTATAACCCTCTCTCTTCTTTTTCTTTCCCATTTGTTTTCTCTCCTGGCAAATAGAACTGAGGAAGGGAGAGGGTCTGTATCGGTTACTGGCCAACCCATGAGCATGACATCATTACGTCTGTCTCATGAGCAGTGCCAACACTGATGCTGATCTCCTCCTAGGCTGCAAAGACTTTGTTTCTGTTGGGTCCTAGTGCCACTAGCTTAGATCTATAAGTGTGACTGAATGGTGAAGATATTCTGGAAGATCAAGAATGATGGTGAGTATGTAATTTTCATTTATTAGTTTAGTTTAGTTTTAGTTTCACATAAAACCCTTAGGCAGAGCCTATTTTCAAAGAGTTTAGAGTTGGGTACAACAAAAAAACTATTATTACAGAGTCAGTTACAGGTGTACAATACAATGCAGTGAGACTACAATTATAATCCATTTGATACTGGTAAGACAGTAACCTCGTAGTTGATAAGTTACAATGGCAAAACAGTACAAGGGATACAAGTTGGCATTACAGTCAGAGAAAGTGCAGCATACATAAATACATTGCAGGAAAACACTGGTGGTCAACGGTAGCAATTGTAGGTTCCAGGTGGGGTAAGTGAGGAGAGCAACTGGGATTTAAACTGCTAGATGGAGCAATCAGCTTTGAGAGAGTCAGGCAATTAATTTGCAATTTGTTCACGATCTCAATTATCTAAAAAGAAAATACATGATTTTTGTTATTGAGGAAGGGATATTGAGAATTTAAAAGTCTAAAATGAACATTATGGACAAAACACTGGAGTGCAGTATATTAAAAAATGTTTCATTTAAATCTTGTAGAGAAAAATAAAGTTTTAGATAAAATTCACCTTTTTGACAATTACCCGACTGATCCAATAGTAAGTGTACCCCATTATTAACTCATGATAAAATTTCTATGTGAATACAGATGTATAGAGTAATAATTTTATAATGTATGGTGGAACGCTGTTAACCTTAAGAAATCATCATTTCCTAAGGTTGTTAACCCATCATCCATCCATTCTAATGCTGATAACCTATCAATGCTATGTCACATTGATGGGTTAACAACTGGGAATGGTCTGCACATGTGCGCACCATTTTTTCACTCAGGAACTGATGGATGCACGCAGCGGTAAGGGAATGACTGAACGGCAGCGGTGGTGACTATATTTTGAAAAATAAGGAGCCGTTTTCATTTTTTCTTGGGACCATACACTATAAAAAATAATGTATGGTCCTTCTATCGGCAACTGGTTACTGTTAACTATCTCGAAGTTGCCATAGCGATGTAAATCTCTCGAGCTTCACTCTCGAAGTTTACACGGTCGCCCTGGCGACCTCTCTCGACGGTTAACAGACCGGTTACCGATAGAGGACCATACATTATCCTCTATTTCTGATATATTTAAATGTGATAACATTGTAGGAAGCCACTGAAGTACATAGAAACATAGAACATAGAAACATAGGAGTTGACGGCAGATAAGAACTGCAATGCCTATCCAGTCTGCCCATTTCTTTTTCTGCCTTATGAATGTGCCATTGGCCTTTGCTCTGTCAATGGCCTATCTATTCATACTCATCTGTATTGCTCCTTTATGCCTATCCCATGCCTGTTTGAAGCCCTGCACTGTGTTCATATCCACCACTTCCTGAGGTAGGCCGTTCCATGCATCCACCACCCTTTCTGTGAAAAAGAACTTCCTCACATTACCCCTTAATCGGCCTCCCTCTAATCTCATACTGTGTCCTCTTGTCCTGCTATTTTTCTTGTATTGAAACATGTTAGACTCTTTCACCTTGTTAATGCCTTAAGGTGTTTGAATGTTTTGATCATATCACCTCTCTTCCTCCTTTGCTCAAGGGTATACATATTGAGCTCCGTTAATCTGTCCTCATATGTCTTCTGATGCAGTCCCTGCACCATTTTGGTTGCCCTTCTCTGGAATGCCTCAATTTGGTTAATGTTCTTGTGAAGGTGTGGCCTCCAGTACTGCACACAGTACTCCAGATGGGGCCTAACCAGTGTCTTGTAGAGAGGGATTATTACCTCCCTCTTCCGACTTGTGATAACTCTACTAATACACCCCAACATCCCCCTAGCCTTAGTTTTGTGCAGTTCATTTCCTGATGAAGTGACATGTTTGAAGTCATTAAACGTTGAATTTTGAATTACAAAATGATTCACAAGTGACCCATAAAATAATTAAAAAAACACTGGTGAGTGAAACAGTCTCGAGTGCATTTTCTGATACTCACAACTAGAATGGGACCATCTCCTCCTGTGGTCATTTGTTTGTCTTACTTATTGCAGGACCCTGAGTTCCTGAGGTATTTTTCCTGTTGCTTAATCCAGCACAACCCACACCCCGTCATGTATTACTGCTTACTTATAATACTGTTTTGCCAGGGGGACGCAGATAATAAACTTATGATGCCCAAGGCAGCAGCCTATCTGTCAGCTTGATTAAAAAATCAAAGACCCTATAGAGGAAGTGTGTAAGAATAGACAATTCAACCAGCTTTCCTGGAATTATATTTTTGTAACGAGATCAATTGATTGAAAGATTAAAGGGATTTTCTGATGTTTCACAGATGCCTTTTTCACATAGTATGCCATTGCTGCCCATGCTTCAGATGTTGAAGCTGCAATTTGTTTTGTATAAAAACTGTCATAGTCATTTTATTGTTATGTTTTATCAGTGTGTTGTTTCTGGCTGCCTTCCAGTTTTTCTGTATGGCTACACCCCCAGAGTGATGTCATACCAGGGAGTTGTCAATGTTTTACATACAGCATCAAGATATTATGGGTAATTTATAATGACTTAAATTTGCCTTACTCAGAAGTACAGTCTCGTATGTTGGTATTGGTGAGCATCTAATATGTAAATGTCCATAGCAAGGTGTTGTGGGTAAAATAAGATGTTGTTGTCCGGTTTCCTTACTGTGAGATGCAGTCTCATATTTCTGTAGTGGTGTCAATTATATAAGCTTTTGTATGTTTATTTTCAAAACAAGACATTGTGCATACAGTATCTAGCTACAACACTGAGAGATGTACTATAGTCTCCTATTTCTGCAGTGAGCACAGAAATATAATAGCCTGTATACTAATTTACATAGTGAGGCATTGTGGATACAGTAAATAGCTAATTTTTCTATCTAAAACTACAAACTGTGTCCCTTTAATAACTTAGTTTCCCTTGTATGATGTCACAGTTGGGGCTTGCAGCACTGAGAAAAAAGGAGCGGATTTTGCAAAGGAAGCAGAGCACAGAAATAAAAGCGTTTTTTTCGTGGAAAATGGCACTTTTTGGTTGTTTGAGTGGTAGGAGACTCATTTACAACTCCTACAGATTACTATTCCCATTTGTTATGGCAAACTTCAGAAAACCACTTCAAAGGAAAGCAGTTTGGGCTGTCATTAGCCAATGCTCAGAGTTTCTCTGAAAGTATTATTATACCTTGAAACTGAGGTAGAACCCTGTAACGGAGATGGAATGCCTGTAATAAAAACAGCTGTTGATATAACGAGAAAACTATTTTTCTGCACGCAGTATCTCTGCAGTCCTCATTTTATTTATTTATTTTTTTGGTTTTTGGTAACTGGGTAATTATGCTAGACAACAGTGTGCTATTTTCAGGTACGACCTGGGAGATTACATTTCACAAGTACAATAATATTTTGCAAGCACAATAACAGATAATTTATAAACATTTCCACGAGTGCAGATTACAGTTTTAGTAACACAGCATAATGATAGAAATATAATGCAGACAGTTAGGTGCAGGAAACGTGATTATGCTGGTAGTTCAGTTTTTACAAAGAGTTGTACAAATGCTGTAAGGAGAGGGCTTAAGGATGGTGGTGTACCCTGGGTAGATTCAGGGTGGGTATTTAGGGACACCCAGGGAGTAAACATATACCGCTGGATTAAAACTACAGGCAGAAGGGCAGTGCTGCAACAAGTGCAATGGCTGGTGCTAACTTATTTATTTAGTTTTTGTTTACCAGGAAGGTGCACTAGACAATAAAATGTGGACAGTCAAGAACCTAACAAAATGGAGAACCTTCAGGGAGCACAGTTTGTGAAGTAAATAGACTTCACCCTGGATTCAGAAATATTATGAAGCACTATGTAATATATGGATTTCCAAAATAATAGTATCGAAAACGATCCAAAAAAATCCTTATAATACATCTCACAGAACTCTGCAGACCCAATAATACCACACTTCACTCTCAATAATACTATCGTTCCAATGAACGATAGTATTATCACTGCAGCAGCACAGCGCAAGCGCACCCTTCAACCTTGCGCCCACCACGAGCCACCTTAATCACCACACAGCTCTAATAGTTTGAAAAACTGATTCGCGAGAAAGTAACACTCGCTACTGTTTTACGATACTCTGGCAGTAAAAATCGCAAATATGACACTATCAAAGCCACAAATGATAACAGAAACAAGGCTCCACTTCCTGATGCAGCTTTCAAGCCACCGCCACAAACTTTTACGATCTTTGCCAAATCTTCAGTCAATTTCCTGATGCAGCTTTCAAGCCATCGCAGTTAAAGACTCGCCAACCTCCTTCATCCATATATTACAAAAATAAAATGGGTTGAGTGTTGTATTACTTGGCTGAGTTCATCTCGAGTTTCTGGGGACATAGAAACCTCCCGAGCTTCGCTCTCGAGGTTATCTATGTCCCCAGAAACTCTCGATGAAATTACAGCCTTGTAATACACACTAACCCATCTATTATTCTATTTGTTCACAATTACTCAGTGACCATGGCCAGTAATATTTTTTGCAAATATATTTTATTGAATCAAAGTACAGCAGAAACAATTCAACATAGTACATAGTGCAGCATTAAAGTTCATCAGCTGAGCAAATTAGAATCTATGCACTTATCAGTCCCAAGTGAAACTGTATTAATCAGGTAGGTATATGCTGTATTTCATGTAAGCATCAAGGTACAAGAGGTAGGAAAGTTCACATGCTGTTAAACTTCATTACAATATTGCCTAGAGTCATCTCTCAAAGACATCAGCACATGAGATCCAATCTCCCTTAGCCAATGTACTCATAACTTTCATTTGTTTCAACATTGCCTTGATCTAAACAAGGAAATTGCCCTGCTCAAAAGCTAGACAGTGAGAACTCCACAAGTCTTTAAATTTATCTTCTGCAGAGTTAGTCATCATCTTTGTTCATTCAGCTTTTAGGCACAAAAGTATATTTTTCCTATAAACCTATGGAAGGAGGGACCCTGCTCATAAATTGTTGTCTATGGTCTTGTGGGCATTTGTGAGTGCTTCAGACCAGAGGCCCCGCCCACTATTGTCATTTCTCCTTTCCAGTTCTGCCCCTATAAGGAATTGCAAGGGTACATTGGAGAGTTCAGCGTGCAAAACGTTTTCCATTATGTCATATATTTTGTGCCAAATGAGTCTGAATTGGAGCATGCAAGGGCCATGTGTAGGAACGTGTCTTCCTTGATTTCACAGTTGGGGCACGTGGGTGATTTATCAGTGCACAGGCAGTGCATAGGAACTGTGGTATAGTATGTACAGTACATAAGATTCATTTGGATCTGACTTAGTTTACTGCTGTGGAAATAGCCCTTGAAATGTGTGGAGACTTTTTCCACATTTTGGGTGTTATGGCAGAGTTTTATATAATTGATTAGCAGTTTTTTTTCCTGGGACAATACTAACTGCATAGAAAGTATTTATATAGGTTTTCTAGAAGTGTTATGTTTGTTAAACACAGTGAGGCAAGTGCTATGCATTTTCACAATGTTTTAGCACTTTTAAGAGAAACACGCTAATCAATTTTTAGAGTTAAATAAAACCCTGTATGGTCAAGTCTAGGTCTGCCTCCCATTTGCTTCTGATGTCTAGAAGAGGTGAAAGACAGTCACCCTGTAGCATTTTATAAAATATAGTCAAGTGTCATCTACTCAGTTTCGGGCCTGTATAGTTCCTTTTCCATGGGGGATGGAGATGGGCACCCCACCACCCCACTCGTCTATTAGTCAGCAACTGCCTCACTCTGCGATTAGCAAAAAAAAAAAATCTCCTGTGTGGAGTTTCCAGTCCCTTTGCAGGTTACCAAAGGAATGCAGTGTCCCTCCATCATACAGTTGTGCAATATGGTGCAGCCGCTTTTTACTCCATCGGAGGAGAGCCAGATGCACAAATGCGTTGTACAATACCATACCTATAAAGGCTTTCGTTATCTTGGTGTGTGGAGAAATATCTGGTTTATGGCCAATAAACTGGTGCATGGCCTTCCAAATGTTTGCTGTGTTTTTAACACATGCTTCCATATCACTGAGTAATGCAGAAAGGCACCCTTGCCAAGCCCAGCTTCCAGTTCCTCCTCCTTCAGTGCCAACCAAGCTGATTGGACATTAACCTCACCCGAGGGCAAAAAGGACATCTGGGATGTCCAGTAAAAATGCTTAAAATGGCTGGCCTGGTGTCACTGATGGTTGAGGCACTGGAAGCAAGAACTCGCGTCACATCGGTGACCCGTGTTCAGGAATGAGCGCAGGCCGCCAGGGGTCAGCAGGGGAGGAGAAGGATCGAGCCTCTCAGGGACTGCTCTCCTTCTCTGGGGAAGGGGTGCCAGTGATCAGCATACATCTGGCCCCTAGCAAAGGCTGGGGCAGCATGCCAGTGCTGTTGATGTGGGTGGCAATGGGGCAGATGCCTAGAGGAGTGTGCATGGGAGCATGCACGCTGCCACTGCTGGCATCATTGCACGCCCCATCTCTGAAGGGGAGAAAACTGGAAGAGAAAAGGTTGCTGCGGCAGATGATGGAGGGTGCCTCACAGGTCCCACTCCCAGCTAGCCATAGCACTGGCCACACTGGATCCGGGCCTCAGCGGTGATTGGGGAGCCCCACCAGCCCCACCAGGGGAGTAAGCCCTGAGGGTAAGTAAGGGTCAGCGCTGGCTGGTGGATGCCAGGGGATGGGACTGGGGGCTCCCTCCTGAGGTAGGGCCGCAGCAACAGGAGTACAAACTGACAGCAAAAAAAAATAATTCTTAAAATGTGTTATTAAAATGTGGCAAAGCTGCCCCACCCTAGAGGTAGGCAGGTGCAGGATGGTTTTACATATCCTGGTGACCTTCCCTCTCCAAAGAAATCCATGCAACATAGCATCTATTAGTTTTAGTAGTCATAGTAATAGTTTTACTCATAGTTTTCATATGATGATCATGATACAGTATGATAATCATCTGTGAGGGAGAGAACTCTCTGGGCTTACATCATCAGCCTGCTGTTTATTTGACTTTGATTCAGCAAAGGGACTGCTGTTATACAAAAGCAGCCAAGGAATTCACTGTGCTCCTGTTTCTTTGCTGTTCTGTGTATGTTATGTTCCCTCCCACCCTTGTCCAACTCTGCTTTTACAGCTGAGGTTAATTTGTGACAGGTGAAGCCTATGGGGAGGCAGGGAAGCAGGACGGGGCATGGGAGCACATTAGCTAAGTGATCAATTAGCGTATCCAAATTGGGGTATAGTTTCAGTTGATTCAGTACATAAATCTGTTATTTTATTTGCACTATTTTAAAGTACTAACCAATTTGTGGGATTGGGTATATTGTTACTGGGTCAGAGGCTCAGCTAATTTACTTACAGAGTTTGCCAGCACTAGCAAATTGTTCGAACTGAACATATATGTGCTACCTGCATTACCCAAATGTGGGACCTAGCAGGTAGGATGGAGGGACCTAGGAACTGGGGCAGGCAGCAGTCATGGGGCGAGGCAGGGAGGTGGTGGATGTTTGGTGGCAGCAGTACAAGAGGGGATGCAGGGAGGGTGGTAGGCTGCAATGGCTGTGGGGCAGCCATCTTTTTGGGGAATGTGTGGAGAGAAGGAGGATGTATGGTATGCAGGCAGCTTGGGCAACTTAGGGAGGAGGTTGTACGGCTGAGAAGGGAGCTGAGTAGAGGGTGGGCGGGTTGGGGAGAGTATCTGGGGCCAAGGGAGGGGTCCCCCAGATGTCACAGCTGGCAAACAGCGGGTAAAACAAGGAGGGAAGCTAGGGGGGCAGAGTCAGCATCTACTCAGGAGCCGATGGAATCAGAGTCAGATAAGTGGAGGGTGGTTAAGAACAGAGGGAGAATGGGATCAGGGACTGAGCATGGAATGACGACACAGGGCAGGGCATCAGGGGAGGCTCGGGACAAAGGGAAGCAGTCTAGGAACAGGTTCTCAGTGCTGGCTAGCATGGAGGATGGGGGGGAGTCATAGAGGTAAGGGAAAAAAGTAGTAGCAGCAGCACGAGGACTAGCAGGGTGGCAGGAAGCAAGGTTAGTGCATTGGAGGGTAGCATTGGCAAGGGGAGTGTTAAGGCAGAAGGGGTAGCAGATTCAAAAAGGGGTGAGGAGGAGTGGGTGGGGGATGGTATGGAGGAGGTGTTAGTCCATGCAGGAGCAGTAGGGGGTGGGGAGGGGATGAAGGAAAGGGTAAATCAGGGATCAAGTGAGGCAATGGGGGGTGCAGGCAAGGAAAGAGGTAAGGGGGATAGGGACTGTGAGCAGAAGAATGGGAAGGACCAAGGAGAAGAGCAGGAAAAAGGAGGGAGGGTCATCATTCTGGGGGACTTGATACTGAAGGGTGTAAGATGGGGCAGCAAAGGCACCAGGAAAAGTCGCATATGGGTAGAATGTATGCCAGGCATGATGGCAGGAAGAGTGGAGCAGTTTATCACTAAGTGTGTGGCGAGGGATGGGGAGAAACCTCACATTGTAGTGTGCCTGGGTACAAATAACCTGGAGGGGAGTAGGGCCGAAGAGGTGCAGGAGAGGTTTAAAGAAGTGGAAAGGATATGCAATAAGGAAGGACATTCAGTTACTTTCTTTGAGATTCGCCAAGTACCTAGAGCAAGCATGACTAGAAAACAAAGAATTATGGAGCTCAAAAAATGGCTGGGGAAATTGGTTCACTTTTATTTGTATTCCCAGTCATTGTTTTATAGCAGTTTTATTTAGCTACTCTAATTTCATTTCTATAGTTATTTTGTGTTTGTCTATGTTTATTTTGATCTATGAGGTTAGTAAAAAGCAAAATGAATGGTGCACATATCCCCATATAGCTCCATATGCACTCTGTGCTGTATCAATATTGTGAAGTAAGCCAGCACACTAAGCCACACAAAATGTCCTATTTACATGTTTATTTTCATACATTATGGCATACAAAGCATGGAACTCTCCATTGTAATTTAAAAAGGATGGTACACAACATGCTACAAAATGTAAAAGCAGTCCCACTAGCAGCAGCAGTTATGCCAGAAGTCTTGTGACTGACCCTTACGTTTTGCCCCAGCCTGTCCTCTCTGAAGAAGCCCGCCCAGCCGGGATGAAACGTAAGGGTTAGTCACTAGGCTTCTGGCGTAACTGCTGCTGCTAGTGGGACTGCTTTTATATTTTGTAGTGTATCCTATACCAGCCTTTTAAATTACACAAGAGAGTTCCATGCTTTGTATGCTATAATGTATGAAAATAAACATGTAAGCAGTACATTTTTTGTGGCTTACTGTGCTGGCTTACTTCACAATATTGATACAGCACAGAATGCATAGGGAGCTGTATGGGGAGTGGTGCACCATTCATTTTCCTTTTTACATTTCTTTAATTCACTGGTGCACTTCCCTAGCATATTGTATACTAGTGGAGTGCCTATTTTTGCTGAACAGTCTATGGGGTTATTAGATTTTTTTTTTTGCAGTGCACCATAGTTTATCCATTTGTTTCTTTAGATTTTTAAAACTTAAATCATACTAGGGATCATTTGTCATTTTTGCCTTTTTTGTGCTTCTCAGGGGCATGGATGTTACAAATCGATATAAATTCCTGGTAAAAATAATCCTAAACATCACTAGCTATAGGTATGAGTTCAAGCCTTGTCCAATTAATGGCTTCAATGTCTAACAGCAAGGCTACATAATCCAAGTTTTTATATGAGCAATAAGTAATGTATCTGTTGAATTGAAACTTTTTTCTTTAACCCCGATACAAAAAAAGTGTTTGGTGATCACTATTTTCTAAAAGAATATTCCTGGGAGCGTCATAGGCAATGCCTGAAATAGTTACAAACAACTGAGGAGTGTACACATCTTAATTACATTAATGCTCCACAAAAGTGATCATGGCTGTTTTCCCCAGTGCTCACATCCTGCCTTAAAATAGCTAGGAACGAGGCATAATTGTACTTGTACAACCGTGGCAGTACCACAGGTACACGCACCACCAGGTACTTAACTACATCTACCACTTGGAGTCTCATTGGATTAGAATCAGTATACTCCCAGCGAATCCTGCCTACAAAGAGACTTTTACTCTTTGTCCAATTAACCCTGTGCCCCACCAATTCCCCATATTCCTTTAGCAGAGTTAGAAACTTAGAAACATAGACTTTGATGGCAGATAAGGACCGCTCGGCCCACCTAGTCTGCCCATTTCCCTATCTACTGGATAAGCTGCAGATCCTAGTTAACCAACAGCCTATTTCTTCCTATCCCCCACATGAATTGCCTTATGTCTGTCCCATGCATTCTTTGAATTTCCCCACTGTTTGTGACCACACAACCTCCTCAGGAAGGCCGCTCCATGCGTCCACCACCCTCTCTGTGAAAAAATACTTCCTCATATTACCCCTGAGCTGTCCCCACTCTATCTTCAAATTGTGTCCCCTTGTTCATGCACATCTCTTTTTCTGAAAGATGCTACCCTCTTGGACTTTGTTGTTTCCCTTGAGATACTTAAAAGTTTCTATCATGTCCCCCTCTCCCTCCTTTCATCAAGGGTATACATATTAAGCTCCTTTAGTCTCTCCTTGTATGGCTACTGTTACAGACCCTGCACCATTTTCGTTGCCCTCCTCTGGACTGTCTTCCATCCTGTCTATGTCTTTGCGGAGATGGGGTCTCCAGAACTGGACGCAGTACTCTAGATGGGGTCTCACCAACTGTCTGTACAGCGGGATAACAACTTCCTGTTTTCTACTGGTGATGCCTCTCCCTATACATCCCAGTATCCCCCCAGCCATCCCTACTGACTTCTCACATTGCTTGCTAACCTTTAGGTATCTGATATGATTACCCTAAGGTACCTTTCCATTTTTGTTGTTGTTACTACCTCCCCCCATTGTGTACTCTTCCCCTGGGTCTTTGTTTCCCAGGTGCATTACCTTGTGCTTCTTTGCATTGAATCCAAGCTGCCATACCTTGACCATTCCTCCAACCTTGCCAAGTCCCTTCTCATCCTTTCCACACACACCCCTTGTGTATCAACCCTGTTGCAGATCTTTGTGTTGTCTGCAAAGAGGCATACTTATCCTTCCAGTTCCTCTGCAATGTCACCTATAAAGACATTAAAAAGGACCGGCCCCAGTACTGAACCCTGCGGTACCCCACTAGTAACCCCCTTTCTTCAGAGTGGACTCCATTTACTATTACATTCAATGTCCTGTTATCCAGCTAATGTTTTACCCAGGCTACCACCCTGAGACCCACTCCCAGGCTGGCTAATTTGTTTATTAATCTTTTGTGTGGGACTGTGTCAAATGCCTTGCTAAAGTCTAGGTAGGCCATGTCCACAGCCCCTCCCTGGTCTACTACTTTGGTCACTCAGTCAAAGAAATCGATTAGATTCGTCTGACATGACCTTCCTGCTGTGAATCCATGGTGCCTTGGGTCCTGTGCCCCACTGGCCTCTAGGTACTCAACATTTCTTTCCTTCAGAAGTGATTCCATCATTTTCCCTACCACTGAGGTCAAACTGACAGGTCTGTAGTTTCCTGCCTCTGTCTTGCTACCACTTTCATGAAGGGGAATCACATCCACCCTCTTCCAGTCCTCAGGTACCATACCATCCTCCCATGATTTGTTAAAAAGGCTAGTCAGTGGTGTCACTAGTTTTCCCCTTAATTCTTTTAGAATTCTGGGGTGAATCCTATCAGGCCCATTGCTTTATCCACCTTCAGTTTTAGGAGTTCTTTCAGAACCCTTTCTTCTGTGAAAGGACTGGGATCGCCCCCCCCCCCCATCCAGAGTGCTTCTATTGATTGGATTAGGTACCTCTCCCTCCTCTTCTTTTGTGAATACTGAGCAGAAGTGTTTGTTTAGTATCCCAGCTTTTTCATTGTCCCTGTCTGCCTACCCACCCACCATCCCCTTTATTCAGCATCACTATCCCTTCCTTTGTCTTTCTACGCTCCCTAATGTACATATAAAAGGTTTTATCCCCCTTCTTAACCAAGTAGGCTATCTTTTCCTCGGTTTGGGCCTTTGCTATTCTGACTGCCTTCCCTGCTTCCTTCTGCTTTCACTGGTACAGTTCTCTGTCTTGCTCCTTCTGTGTTTCCTTATTCTTCCTAAATGCTATCTTTTTCGACGTAACCTTCCCCACCACCTCTTTTGAGAACCATAGTGTTTTTTTTCTTTCATTTTGATTTGTTTATTTGCTTCACACAAAGGCTTGTTGCCTCTGTGATGGCAGTATTGATGTTTCCCAATTGTTGTTCCACCCCTCCTTCTAGCCTGTTTGCTAGTGCTTTTCTAAGGCACTCTCCCATCTTGCCAAAGTCAGCCCTCCTGAAGTCCAGTACCCTCACTTTTGTATGGCTTGACTCTGTAGCTGAGTTTATCGTGAACCACACAGTTTGGTGGTCACTTGTTCCCAGATGGCTACCCACTTCTAGATCTGAGATCCTCTCTCCATCCCCATTTGAGAGTACCAGGTCTAAGATTGCGCCCTCATGAGTGGGTTTCAACGTTGTCTGAGGCATGCCCCCTGTGGGGCATCGAGAATGGCCCTGCTCTTGGATGTGGCTGCAGCAAAGGTGCTCCATTTAACATCTGGCATATTCAGGTCCCCCATCAGCAATATCTCCCCTTTCTCTGCCATCCTAAGAATGCCTTCTATCATTTCCTTGTCCATTTCCTCCCCCTGAGATGGGGGTCTGTATACAACCCCTGTGCAGATTGTGGTGCCATTTCCAGTCTCCAGGGTGACCCACAGTGCTTCCTCTCCTCCCTGTTTACCCTTTTGTTCTGTTGCTTTGATCCCCTCCCTTACATAGAGAGCTACTCCTCCTCCTCATCCTCCTCTTCTACCCTCTCTGTCTCTCTGGTAGGTTGTGTACCCTGGTATGGTGACATCCCAGTCATGGTTCTCTGTGTACCATGTTTCTGTGACTGCCATGATATCCAGGCATCCCTCTGCCATCACGGCCACCAGTTCAGAGAGCTTGTTACCTAGACTACGAGCATTGGTACTCATTACCCTCCATTTTTTGATGGCCTTACCCCTTTTTGCCCCATCCCTGTCCTTACTGTCTTTGCCTTTTTCTCCATTTACACCTGCCCTTTTCCCTGTCGACGCCTCTACCTTGGTGTTTACCTCACTAACTACACTGTTTTTTGGGGGGGAGCTAGGATTTCTCTGCTCCTTTTCAGTGCCTCCCCCCTTGGCTAGTTTAAATGCTTGCCAATGAAGCATTTAAACCCATCACCTAGGATCCTAGTTCCCATCCTGGAGAAATGCAGACCATCGCACCAGTATAGGCCTGCATCCATCCAGGTGGACCCCTGGTCCCCAATGAAGCCAAAACCCTGAGCTCTGCACCAGTTTTTTCAACCATTGATTGAATCCTATGGTGTGGAGCACCCTAGCCTCACCCATGCCATAAACAGGCAGCACCTCCAAGAAGGTTATCGTGTGTGCTACTTGTCTAAGGCCCCTCCCCAACTCCACAAACTCCTCGTCCACTGTTCTGATCCCTTTCCCAGCCAGGTCATTTGTCCCTAAGTGGACAATGACATCCAGCTCCCTCCCCCGTGCAGCTGCTCCCATGATCCTAAGGATTCACTCCCTGTCCCTCCAAGCCATGGCACCAGGCAGGCACCTTACCTCCCTCTCCCAGTTCTACCCTACTAACAATGTAGTCCCCCACCAGGGAGCTGTTTCCTTCCCCTGTGGGGTCCCATGCCACCTTCCTGTGGGTCTCCTTTGTGGAGGTTCCCAGCATCGTCCTTGGTCTCCACTGCGGGTGCCTTAATAGAAAAGTTTGCACCTCAATAGTCCAACTGTAAGGTCCAGCAGATATAAAAGCAGGTCATTTGCAAATAATGCAACTTTGTTGGACTTGCCCCGCCCCCCACCATGAATCTTGGGGTTCTGCCTCAGGATGTCTGCTAAAGGTTCCAGTGAGAGGTGTACAGAAGGGGGGGGACAAGACATCCTTGATGAGTTCCCCAGGACAGCCCAAAGGTAGTAGTCAACTCACTGTTTGTTTATCAGTATCTAAGCTATTGGTGCCTCAACCTGTTTGATTATCTGTTACCACAATCCAAACCTCTTAAGGGTCTCAAACATATACCCCCACTCCCTGCAGTCAAAGTTTTTTTCTGCATCCTGAGCAAGAACTGCCACTCCATGACCTCCAGCATTTTTAACCATCTATATATTACATTGAGGGTATGTCACGTATTATGTTTCCCTGGTCTCCCCTTAACAAATCTTACCTAATCCGGAAGTATACATTCTGGGAGGATCACCTCTATTCTGGAGGCAAAAACTTAACCTATTATTTTGTAATCCTCTGTCAGAAGGGAGATGGGGCAGTATGAAGCACAATGCCTTGCCCCATTTTGGATGCACTGTGATGGTAGTAGACTGCATTGAGGGGGGCACACTAGCTGTGAAACTTCCTAGGATCATATCAAAAAGGGATCCTGAAATTCATCCAGAGAAGTTTTAAAAAAGTTGATTGGTAGCCCTGCAGACCCTGAGGCCTTACCACTTCTAAGACTGTGTACTGCACCTACAACCTCCTGTTAAGATAATGGGACATTTAAAGCATCTCTGCACTTGGGGATTATCGGGGTGATGGGGGCTTTTTGAAGAACATGCCTGATACTGATTGGCAGTTGAGGAAACCTCAGAGGTATATAAATTCTTGTAGAAGGATCAAAAAGCTTCACCAGTCGAGGCCTGATTGGACACCAGCCCTCCCGCCTCCTGCCGTGTTTGGGCTACAACTTTAACCCCTTCTCTGCTTTTTAGTTGCCAGGCCAAGAGTCCCCCCCATCATACTGTTGATCTGCTTTAACAAACAAAATTGCCCTTTCTACCTCAGTTTCATCACAATATTTTTGTTAGCAAGTAGCAGTCATGATATCAAACCATACTCATGCCATGGTAAGAACCATGTATTTTTGGATCTGGCAGTCACTAAAACCTAGTATAATTCGTGAGAATAAAACCTATTATTATTATTTAACCAGCCACAGCTAGCATCTGCCTGATAAAGCAACTCCCCAGCCCCATAGCATGTTCCACAGAGAGTCCCCCATTCTTGCCCTATAATTTACCCCCCCCCCATGAAAGGGCTATCAGGTGACTGAATGCAGTGTTAGGGGGACCCTTTTGTGCTAAGCAGACCACCCAAAGCAGTCTCCGACTGCGTGACTCCACCAGTGGGTCCCCAGGTGGCACTTCAGCAGTGGTATCAGTCAGCATCCTGCCTTGAGAAGCAGAAGAGCTTCCTGGCTCACCGACCCTCCTGCCTCCCAGGTTGATTCCTAAACCTGGGTCACTAGCATTGCAAGCAGCAGTCCTGTTACTGTGCCAATGGGTCAGCCCCAATAGAAACATTGTTAAATTCATTTTAGTAAGTTAATGTATGATGACAACCATGGTTTTCCAAAAGTGCGCTGGATACATTTTCCCGGGAAAACTCTGCAAGCTTGGATCCTGGGCCTTGTGGTGGGGATTTAAACACCACCACAGAGGTGGCATTGTTTCTTAAGCGACTCAATTAAATAGGATTACTTGACATATTCTTTTGCCATCGATAATTTTACAGATGGACTGCTCCATAACAGATGGCCTTTTCAAACCAATGTGCTGTGTGACAGCTGCCAGAAATGTCTTTGGAAACACTGTTCTGGTCCAGTGCACCCTGTGTGCACCCAATTATTTTATCAGTTTAAAATAAGTGTAGCATAAACAGAGGCAGGGGTGTTAGAGCTCTATACATAGAAGAGATCTGTTCAGATTGGTAAAAAGATGCAACCGTGACTCACAGAACTAGTCTAAGGAGAAATGTAGCGATTTATTTATTTAAACTTTTGTTGGCCAGGTAAGTGCAATGAGCCATAGAGATGGTGATGATACCAATACAGAAAGAGGGTTAACATCAGACACAATGATTTGGGCAGGGGAAAATGATTTATTTCTTAAAGTATTGTATGTATGTAGGAAATGGAAACTGGGTAAAAACACATTATATAATTAATAATATTCAGTTTGCTACACTGCATACAAATTTTGGAAACGAAGACCAGTGGCCCATCAAATCATTACACACACACACACACACACACACACACACACACACACACACACATAGTGGGAGTACCCTGGCACACCTTTTCTTCAAGGTACTTGTCTATTTTACAGAAAGAAAAACAAAAACAAATGGGCCCTCCACACAGGTATAAGGTGCAGTAACTCTTTTTACTTTAAAGTTAAAGCACCAGACGAACACAACACAGTCCCCAGTGTTTCAAGGCCTTCCACCCCATTCCTCAGCTGCTGATTTGAATTTGGAGTAAAAATTATTACTACACCTTTTCAGGGCATGTATTAGCACTAGTAAAGTAGAGGTCAGTTTGACCCTGTGCTTCAGATGTTGGGGGTAAGCCCAGGCAATCTTGCGGTCAGAAATTTGCTGAAGTGCCTCTGTAAATATTGCCCAGCACCTTTTTTACTAATTATATAGGTGCAAACCTTTAAATATGCAGGGTCAGGTTGAAGTTGAAGCACTGTTTTTATTTACGGTAGAACCTTGATTATCCGAACTGACAGGGGACATGAAAATATTGGGATAATTGAGGGATTTGGGTACTCAGGGGCCCATTGAGGAACACAACAAATGTTTTTAAGGATACTGCACTACATCCAGTAATTGTAACTTGATCTTTATTGGCTCAAAAACAACAAAATCAGCAGTAAAGCAGGATAAAAAGCTTTAATAATTTAATAAAGAAAGGCTTCTGTGTTGTTGATGTTAATTCATTTCTATTACTGAACTGTACATGTACTGCATTCACAGTGTAAAATAATCCTTTTATTACTTGCTCTTTATACTCCCCCCGTGCTCCCTAAGCCCTGCACCTGTACACTGGAAGATCCTTCTTGTGTTGTCAGGCACCCATCAGGACAGGCCAGAGGGAGCTGTGGGGTCTGCACCAGGTGCTCTGTCTCCTGGCATTCAGGGAGCTGGATTTTCCACTGTTCTGGGGGGCGCGATGTGCTCCCAAATGTCAAGGTGCAATCTCCGGCATCTGTCATGCCCCAACCCCTTGAACTGGCTCTGGTGCAGGCTGCGCCTCCAGCTTCCACCAGAGGCCAGTCATGCACCGAGCCTCAACCCCCTCCCTCCCCAGAGAAGGCGAGTGGTCCTCTGATGCTCGAGACTCCTCCCTCCGGCTGGCCTGCCATCTGCCTGGGCACGTTCCCGAACCCAGGTCGACGGCGTTGCAAGTGTTAGCGCTACCACTGCACTGGTGGGCCAGCCCATAAAATAATCTTTAATGGCTCACTGTTTGGAGTTGGCACAGCACATTTTGAGAGCCTTCATTTTCAGTTGCCTAAGGAGCAAGGTGTGTAGGTAATCACACTCGCCTGGCTTTCTAGCCAGATGATGCATTTCTTAAAGCAGTCGGTAACTGTATAGAAGGGGCACTGTCCCCTTCATTTTCACTCTTGACCACCGGTTCCTCCATCAGGCTGTCTTGTGCTATAGCAATATATCCTGGTCCATGAGCTCCCCGTACCCTTCATCCTGGGAGCTATGAACCCAGGCATCCCGGACCTTCCCAATAATTGCATTATCTCTGCTATTACGCGTAGCTCCTCATGTGCCTGTTCCTGCTTCTCTGCTGTTGGTTCTGATTCACTTGTGGGTGTCAAAACTTGTGATTTGTTCCAGCACTTTATCACAGTCTGAGATCATTCCTCCACCTAAGACTTGACAAGTAAGCAGCAGACATCCTGAACAGTGAGTCTCTTTATGAGATCTGTTAAACTGCCTTGATCATTTTCTTCAGATAGCACTCTACTGAGCAGTTTGCCTCTGTAGATGTGCTTCAGGGTAGACAGTATACCCTGGTCCTTTGGCTGCATTTTAGCCATCGTATTAGCTGGAATAAACATGCAGCCAGTGGACTCCTCGTCCATCATTAAAGATTTGGCATGTGGGTGGGCACCTGCATTGTCAACCAGCAGGACTGCTTTCGGTGTGAGTCCCTGATTACGGAGATGGGAGCGTGCAGCAGATACAAAGTCAGCATGGAACCACTGCTTGAAAACGTTTGCCATCATCCATGCTTTGAATTGTGCATGGTAAATAACAGGCAGTGTTTCTATGTTACAGTACTTAAAGCACCTTGGACACAGGAACTTCCTGGTAACAAGCTGTTGCAGTTTGAGTGCCTGTAGCGTTTCTGCACTCAAGCGCTGTAAGCTGCTCCTTATTTTGTTATTCCTGAGACACTTTTCTCACAGGAGCTTGCCAGTGTTTTATCAGGCAATAACCGTCAATACAAGCCAGTCTCATCTGCATTATAAATTTGATCTGGCACCAGGCATTCATTCACCATTGTCAGAGCTTGCTTGTCACAAAAGGGTGCTACCGAATCGCGCGGCTGGCAGATAAAAGTTCACCCAAGACTCACAACTGCCTTATCTTATGTCTTGTTTTTAATTGATCCAATGGTAGCCAGTCAAAACTGCATATGAATTAGAGCACGATAAAAAGCGTGAGTGAAAAGAGCTACTGGAGATGCCAAATTTCGCATTCGCAAAGCTGATGTGCATGCTTCTAAATACTAATAATTATATGGTCATGAGTGCACTATTTCTTGCCTCATCTGCCACTTCTGCATCTCAGTAAAAAACTGCACATGCACACGTGTTGCGCATGTGCAGTTCTGTCAGCGACACCATCTTGGGAATGGCATATTATGCCATTCAACAGAACTACGCATGCGCGAGTGCCGCACATGCGCAGTTCTGTTGGTGCCACTATCTTGTGTGTGGCATTCGTCGGTGCTCATACAAGTTTGCCACAGCCGTATCGGCTTTGACCAGAACTTGTCTGTTTTGAGGTTAGAAATCATGTCAGCTGATACCACTTGTTCGGGAAGTCTGTTTCAAGTGTCCACAACCTATTCTGTGAAATAGTTCTTGTTGTTATTTCCCCTGGAATCTTCCTCTTTTTTTTTTTTAAATTTACAATCTTTGCATTTTCTCCCCAATTTTCTCCCCCACCCAGGACCCTGGCACATACCCACACTGGGTACCTGCTCAGCCCCTTCTGCCCCAACCCTGGCAATCGCCTGCCACCCCCCTCCACCTATGCTTCCTATTGGACCTCCACCTGATGGGAGAGGAACTATGGGGTGGCAAGCATCCTCCCCTGGGAGAGGAGAACTGCCTTTTGGCTGCTCAGTCCTGTACCCTCCCTCCTCCCCATGCCGGCTCCCCGACAAGCCTAGCTCGTTCCAGAACCCAGGTCACCGGCACGACACATGGTAAGGCATCCAGTGCCTTATCCCTCAGTGCCACTGGGCCAGCTGAATCTTCCTCTTTTTAAAGGCATTGAGTGCCCCTTGTCCTTTTATTTTTGTACATCCCGAATAGCAGCATCTGTTATATAAATATCTCAAATGGCCATGCAGTTATTTTTAAAGCACAATGTTGCAGATAAATATCCATCTTAGCTTTATTGTATCAACATGTTGGGCTTACTAGGCCAGTTATGAAAAACATTTGCTCATGCAGAATTTTTTTAACTTAGTAATCTTTATTGAAAAATGTTATAGAAAAACAAACATCACAATTACAGATCAAGCCACAAAGACATCAAACCCTAAAGTGAACACATGCAGAATTTGTAGATTCCCAGATACTTTTATGGGCAAAAATAAATTCCTGTCTTATAATTGTTATGGACATCACCAGAATATACAATAATGATAAATTCTTGTGCTGTCCCCAGAAATTCTGGGCAGATATTTTTCTGCCCACAAACTGAGCAATAATCCACAACAGGGCTTGCAGTAAGACAGAACATACTGCATACCCCGGGTGCATTGCAAAGCATGAGGCACAGTATGAGACACACACAGGAGTGAGTTATTGTGCTTATAATGGCTGTTTACGGAAAAAGAATGTCTGAAAGAAACAGTTTGAATTTGTTTATAAAAAGGGTCTCAGAAATGCTGCAATCTGATTGGCTGTCAGCATTCCAAGAGCCTTACATTAATCTGTTACACTGTCATGTACAGCCCAATCACCATGGTGCATGAATTCTTCCTTTTAGCATTCCATCCTCTAGCACTGCTGAATGACTGGAATAATGCATTCTAATTATGAACAAGCATTCTTAAACAGTTGGTGAATGAACTATTTTATTAAAAATCTCCCTCTCAGTGAGGAACACATTCAAAAGGTATCCTCGTAACACTTTTGGAATAATTTTTATAATAGCAATAAGGTACTCCAAGGAGTTGGATTAATAGTTAATCACACCCTAGGGGCAATATGGTATTCAGCTGCACCTTGTGCCACAGTACACCCCCTAGGGGCATTTAACACTGTTAATCTAACCACTGGGCATGCCTTATTGCTTAATTGAGAGCCAACTATGCTGTAAGACAAATCTTGTCACGCTCTCATGAAATGTGGTATAACCAATCACATTCTTCCTTTTTCAACTGCCATTTTACAAGAAAATGTTTAAGCAATAATCCACAACAGGGCATGGGTTGCGGAGCGATTTACCCATGCCTGGTGTGATTCAGTCACAAGGCCGCAGGCAGCGTTTCCGGCATAACCCACACTCTGGAGTGGATTATTGCAAGTTATATAACTGGTAGCTATTAAAAATTATACAAAAATAGCCGCAGTTGGATTTCCGCTTGTGACGCTGGCGACCCGGGTTCGGGAATGGACCTGGGTCACTGGAGGGCTGGCTGGGGGGAGAAGGATAGAGCATCCTATGGACTGCTCTCCTTCTCTGGGGGGAGGGTAGGGAAGTGCCCGGCATGAGACAGACCCCTGGAGGAGGCCGGGGGTCTCGCAGCTACCGGTGTTCATCTCTAATGGAGGCGTGGTGGATGCTGGACGTCATTGCACGTCTCCGCCTCCCAGAGAAAAATCAAGAAAATGGAGGGGGGATCCTCCGTCTACATGAAGCCCTCCCCGGGCTTCAATTAGCCACTGCCACTGCACTCCCAACTAGATACTGGTTCCACAGCACTGGAATTAGGGGAACCAGTGCCGCAGCCCCACCCTCTGGGGGGCAAGCCGGGGGTGACCGGGAGTATGCGAGCAATAGGCAGTTGGTGGAATCTCCAGGGGCTGTGACCAGGGCAGAGACTGACGGAAGACCTCCCAGGAAAAAGACAAAAAAAAATTATGCAAAAATATTTTTTTAAAACAAACTTTTTTAAAGTTCTTTTTTGTGTAATGTCCTTCCTCCAAGTGGTAAATAGTATATGTTGCTAGGTAGAATAGTGTTGGTAGGTGATGCCCCCCCAAAGTGCCTCCCTACTCACCATATAGTATAGTAGTAGTATAACAAATGGTATAGTGGTAGTATAACAAATGGTATAGTAGTAGTATAACAAATGGCATAGTGGTAGTATAACAAATGGTATAGTGGTAGTATAACAAATGGTATAGTAGTAGTATAACAAATGGTATAGTAATAGTATAACAAATAGTGTAGTAGTAGTATAACAAATGGTATAGTGGTAGTATAACAAATGGTATAGTAGTAGTATAACAAATGGTATAGTAATAGTATAACAAATAGTGTAGTAGTAGTATAACAAATGGTATAGTGGTAGTATAACAAATGGTATAGTAGTAGTATAACAAATGGTATAGTAATAGTATAACAAATGGTGTAGTGGAAGTATAACAAATGGTATAGTGGTAATATAACAAATGGTATAGTAGTAGTATAACAAATGGTGTAGTAGTAGTATAACAAATAATGTAGTAGTAGTATAACAAATGGTATAGTAGTAGTAGTAGTATAAATAAACATTTTACTACATACACATATACCTGGAGGCTGTTTGGCATGCTATTTTTATTTTTTAAGAAAGCAAGAGAGCAAGAGAGCCAGAGATGAGATGCATGCCTATTCTGTGTGTGATTGTAAAGGAGCAAGCAGAGTGTAGTTGAGGGGAAGTGCCCCCTAACTGAGCCATGCATATATGCCTGATGGGTGGTTGGTATCATATTTTTATTTTGTAAGATAGAGAGTGAGAGCCACAGATAAGATGCATGCTTGAGAGAGAGAGACAGACAGACAGACAGACAGACAGACAGAGATGAGATGCATGCTTGAGAGAGAGAAAGAGAGAGAGAGAGAGAAAGAGCGACAGAGGTGAGATGCACGCTTAAGACAGAGAGAGAGAGAGAGACAGAGGTGAGATGCACACTTAAGACAGAGAGAGAGAGAGAGAGAGAGACAGAGGTGAGATGCACGCTTAAGACAGAGAGAGAGAGAGACAGAGGTGAGATGCACGCTTAAGACAGAGAGAGAGAGAGAGACAGAGGAGAGATGCAGCTATGCGGTAAGACAGAGAGAGAGAGACAGAGGTGAGATGCACGCTTAAGACAGAGAGTGAGACAGAGGTGAGATGCACGCTTAAGACAGAGAGAGAGAGAGACAGAGGTGAGATGCACGCTTAAGACAGACAGAGAGAGAGAGAGACAGAGGTGAGATGCACGCCTCTGTTGTGCTTGATCATAAAGGAGCCAGCAAAGTATGGGTAAGGGGATGTCATCAGACTGGTTTGGTTCCACAGTTGTAGAAGTGGAGGGTGGGTGAGCAGTCGTCTGTAGCCAGAGGGAGAGAAGAGAAAGTCACAGTCAGTTTGGCCTGCATTCCGTTTGTGAGGTACCTTACATCTGTGGCAAATGAAGTAGTGTAATAGATGTATGGTGGGATCATTTGTGGGTTTTAATAATTTTCTTTTTACATTTTGCTGTTTTTTATTTTAGATAATGATGGGTTTGGTTTGCTAAGTGTGCATAATTTTTCCAATGGCATTTAGCGGGAAGGCTTGTTTACAGTGGGGAAGCAGAGTAGTAGTATGCTTTTCCTTTTGGTTTTGTGAAGTGGCTGACTGACATCTTTTGCATTGATTATGGTGGGATTTACCACAGCTCAAATATGCCAGTTAGTCAATCAGAGTGCCCTCTTCTTTGACCCCACTATATAACAGAACATTTACAGGGACAACCACAATGCATGTGCACATGTTATGAATGCCTGTCAACTGTCTTTAACAATCTATATAGCATATTTAGGTAAACATGTCAATTCAGAAGCAACTATAGAGCTAAGTATGCAATTAGGCCAAGCTGACAAGATGCAGTAACTTTTATCCCTGCTGCAGTTTCGAGTACCTATAAGTTAACTGCTGGTAAGTATCACTTGTTTTATCGTTCTCCTTGTTGGTGCTTAAAAACAACGGTTACTGAACTCTGGGTTAAATGAGTCATGTTGGCCCCTTTATATTGCAACCCATTGTTAATTAACTTGATGTTAAATTTTTCATTACTACTGTTGCCTTAAACAACAGCTGTGCTATAATAAATGTCCTTATTTAAATGTAATGTTTTAATTTGATTTGCCTTTCAGAGTTATTTACATATTCAAATATTGATTAACTGGATGTCTCGTTTTTTTAAATTGCTCTTTTTTCACGTTCCTCTGTGGTCTCCAACTCCCTTGCACTGCTCTCCTTTCCAGATGCTCCCCTGAAGGCACCCATCCACCGTCCCCTCCAGGTGTAAAAACTCCAGAAGTAGAATCGGTTTATTGACTCACTGATGATCAGCTGGGAAGGCACTTGGATGAAATGTGAGACACTGGCATGCTGGGGGTGCATGCATCGCATTCATGAGCAAGCATTCTCATTGTGCATCAGGGGTCGGAGTGCCCAATTAAGCCAGGATCTGTCAGCATGACTCTCTGAATGCCTGAGGGCAGCCATGCTGTGAGAGATATCTGCCCCAAGGCATTGCACATCCATCTGGATAGCACTATGCCTCCTCACCAGTCACCAGCTGGGACTCTGGGTGTTAGTCATCATGAAAGCGGGTCTCTCACATGGCGAGTGGACATACGCATCACCAGCTTGGCCAGCTTCATAAAATTTCTTCCAAGTTTTAAACATCTTTGTTTATCCACAAACCAGATAGTTACAAGAATGTTAGTCATTATACTGCAGTAAACATTATGTAGCCAATCTGTGTGCAGAACTACTGTCCTGTTATTCAGCCACAGCTGGACAGTAGACTGAGCAATGGATATTTCTAAAAATGTCTGGCATACTCATTTTCCTTCTGGGTAACACACAAACCTCAGTTGATCTAAGCAGTCATGCTGTAGTTGCTACTTGTTACTATTTTGACTACAGTACATGAAAAAACATGCATGCTTCAGTACTTGGTTTCTCACAGCTGCCCTGGTTTTATCTTGTTTTTATGTTTGCTTGTGCAAATATATATGTAGTGAACATATTGGTGGTGCTCGGTCAATGTAGGGGACTGTGGAGATGTGTGCTGCATAAGCCAATGTAGAAATGCAGGAAACTTGCTATTAAAAAGCCAGTACTGCGAAGGTTGATGATGACAGTGTGCAGCTAGATGATGGGTGTAAACTTTGTGTAGTTCAAAGGGTGTAGTCCCATCAGTCACACTGTTTTAAGCCCATTAGCCAGCTAACAGACATCCTCAACAGGCTTTGAACCTCAACATCAAGCCTCACACTGTGTGTGTGTGTGTGTGTGTGTGTGTGTGTGTGTGTGTGTGTGTCTCCCACTTGTACATTCTCCTTGTTACAGACAGCAGTCGGGAGAGCATCTCTTTGAAAGCACTAAACAAAGTGGAAAAAAATCAGCATCCAGAATGCAAATATATTAGCATCAAATATATTACCAGCATATTAATAATGAACAGAAAACACAAGAAATTGTTTATGTAAATTACATATTGTATATGTTCCCTTTAAAGAGCCCCTGATACCAGTTGGATAACTGAAAATGTGAAATTTACACAATTCAGTTTAAAGTTCATATAGTTTGCAGTTTGTTTCTTTGAACTTGATCCTCCTGCCCCTTCCCATCAGCCCCATTCTGCTTTCAACCCCCAGCCCAGTCACCCCACCTCCAACACTTATGCCATCTACTTCTTATCTCGTTGTGTGAGCGGGTGCCATGGATAGTGGTGGTGTGGTGCCTGAGGGTCACAGCATCATCCTGCCAATGGGGGTTCTTTTCCACTCATTATTCCCCTTAAGTCGGAGCTGACAGTGTGCAGACCATGAAGATGGTGCACATTCTCAACACCTGCCTTCAGCTTTCGATTCTGGTGACAGCTGCTGTACCACCTGACTTCTGCCAGATGGCAGCCAAGCAGTAGTACACACTGTCCCCCCACCTCGAAGGAGGAGAATCACTGATGGATGCTCAGTACTCCTTCTCCCTTCCAGCCCATGAGCAACCCTGGCCTGTTCCCGAACCTGGGTTGCCGATGTGGTAAGAGACAAGGCATCCAACACCTTTGCCCTCCACATTACTGACCTGGCTACAAGGTTGCTGTAGCTCAGATTTCCTTAGACAATATTGTTTGTGGTCCTGATAGGGCTGAACCTATAAACTATTGTTTTATAGTTCTGTGCTTTTATCTTCTGTAGCATTCAGCCAGAACTATATTATTTACAGCCCTTTTCCCCTTTTTCTTTATTACTAAAGGAAGTGACATAAACACAAGATTACTGTCCATTGGACTTTATTAGTTTTGGCTGCTTGTCTACACATGACAGCATAATGCCCTGTTTATGACATCATTTTTATCTCCACAGCAACAGATTGGGAAGTCATAATCAGAACTGTGATTGCAGAAGTAGACAAGCAGACACAGCAAAGAGGGCAGACATCCTGTTTCCATGCAAATGTCCTTAGTAATAAAGAAATAAGGGTGACAATTACAGAAAAAGTAGAAAGCTGTGTTGTCTAAATATTATATTTCTCAAAGTTGTCCCAACAATATCAGGAGCTCTTTAAAGTTCAATTACACTGCAAGCAAACATTTGACATTGATAAATGCATGTTTAAAAGTCTGAAGTTCTCCTTTCTGACTTACTTGACCATATCCGTAGTCACGCAGTTCAAATGTAGCCCTGCTCCTTGCACTCACACAGCATATACTTATTTCCTGAATATCTCATGCCCAAAAACAAATAAAAAACAAGCATTTGTCAATGCCGAATGTTTGCTTGCTGGCATTGGCATTGGTAGTGTAGGAGTTACAGAGCTGCATAATAGGAATGGTAGTGAAATATTGAACCGAAGCCAACCTCATCACCACCCTGCAGATAGTGACAGGCATTGGGGTGTGCCTTTGGGTCATCAGGCATAACGGCCATGCCATTTCACCACACCCTACCATGCAGACACCGACAAGTGTCACGGTGTGCCTTGAGGTCTTTGGCCCTTATGCGCACCCTTTCCATCAGGAAATACAGTGAGATGGGTGCGGTATAGGAGAATGGGGTGAACTTTGGGGCCAAAGAGTCCAAGACACACCTCGATGCCTCTCAGTGGCTGCAGGGTGTGAGTGGGGGTTGAATGGTATGAGCATTGCAGGCGACAATCCCAAGTCACAGCCCTGATACCTGTCATTCTCTACAGGGTGGGACGTTATTGTCGGAAACCCTAATGCCTCAGGCACTCGTTGGTATTTTCACTCCAAATTTTCAACATGTTTTTTTTGTGACCCCATCTCATGAACAGTGGCAATATCAGTTTGTTAGCTGAAAGCTTCTTTTGCACAGCGGCTACGGCATTTGTCACCACAGGTGCAAAAACACATTCAGAACAGGATGTGAAAAATGGCAGCTGTACTGTTCATGGGGAGGTGTAAAAAATGGCAATGTTGAAAATCTGCAGTGAAAATATTTAAAAAAATTGGTGAAGTCACGAGTGCACGTAGAAACTGTGCAACGCGCACCCGTAATGTAATTAGTTTGGGATTTTTTACAGCAGATTGTCAACAGAGGCATTTTGAGACCTCCAGTCATGAACAGTGTCACTGTGATTTTCTTTATCTGTCCCAAACAATGATTTCCTACAGCGACCATGCATTTCTGTGCTGAAAGTGTGAAAACACATTTCGGCCATGTTGTGAAAAATGACAACTGTACTGTCTGTAAGGAAGTGTGGAAAAATGCCACTGGTGAAAATTTGGACTGAAAATATTACAAAATCATGAACTTACGAGGGTGCGTGGAAACTGCGCAATGCTCACTCATAACACAGTCATTTTATGGACTTGTGTCACCAAATTTTCAACATACCCATTTTAAGACCTCTGCTCATGACCAGTGTCACTGTGATTTTCTTAATCTGTCTCAACCATTGCTTGCGCCCACCAACTGCACCATTGTGCGCTACATGTGCGGAAACACATTTTGGATGAGATGTGAAAAATGGAAGCTGTACTGATAATAACAAAGTGTGGTACAATGGCAATGTTGAAAATCTGACATGCAAATATAAAAAAATTTGCAAACTTGCGAGCGTGCGTAGGAACTGTGCAACGTGCGCTCCAAAAACAGTCATTTTTGGGAATTTTTTCACCAAATTTTCAACATAGCCATTTTAAGACCTCTGCTCATGAACAGTGTCATTGTGATTTTCTTAATCTGTCCCAAACATTGATTGCGCACACCGACTGCACCATTGTCACTACATGCACGAAAACACATTTTGGCGACATGTGAAAATGACAGCTGTACTACTCATAAGGAGGTGTGGTAAAATGGCAATGTTGAAAATCTGGATCTAAATATTAAAATTTGTGAACTTCATTTAGTGCATAGAACTGTGCAATGCACCGTAAAACAATACTTTTAGGAATTTTTTCACCAAATTTTCGACATAGCCATTTTAAGACCTCTGCTCATGAACGGTGTCACTGTGATTTTCTTAATGTGTCCCATACATTGATTTCACACACCGACTGTGCCATTGTGCACCACATGCGCGGAAACACATTTTGGGCAAGATGTGAAAAATGACAGCTGTACTGCTCGTAAGGAGGTGTGGTAAAACGGTAATGTTGAAAATCCAGAGTGCAAATATTAAAAGTTTGTGAACTTATGAGTGTGCGTAGGAACTGCACAACGCATGCTCATAAAACAGTCATTTTTAGGAATTTTTTTCACCAAATTTGCAATATACACTTTTTGAGAGCCCACCTTATGAACACTGGCACTGTCATTTCTTTAATCAGTCCCGAAAGGTAATTTTGTGCAGTGACCAAGAAATCACCCTTCGGGCCCGATTAATGCCATGACAGTTTAAAAATTCATGAGGAGGGGTCCCAAAAACCCCATGTTGAAAATCTGGTGCCAAAATTCAACAAAATGCCTGAGATATGCATCAAAGTTGAAAAAAACATATTTATTATGTTATACAGCTTACCGGCATTTCCTCAGTTTGTGGTCGGCTTTAAAGAGTGCAGACGTGTTCCCGGTCCACCGAAGATTATCACACCAGACTCCGGAGGCAAGTATGGGGTGAGGGGGGTGAGGGGAGGCAGGGTGCACAGTGGGTGGAGTGCAGGAGACTACAAAGGACCTTTTTTGTTACAGGTTTTTTTGGAAGGCAGCCTTGGGGCGTTTGCCATGCAGGTGGGCTCCCAGCATAGCAGCTGGAAACTGTTTGGGGGCCTGGAGCTGACGGGGATTGGGCACCCCGTCATCAATAACAATTTTTCCATGCTGGGTGGGCTCCCAGCGTAGCAACTGAAAACTTGTTTTGGGGTGGGGTGTGAAGCTGATGGGATTGGGCACCCCCATCGGCCCATACAGTGTGTGCGTGGGGGTGGAGGAGCACATGAGCATGCAATATGCATGCGTGCACGTGCATGTGTGTGTGTGTGTGTGTGTGTGTGTGTGTGTGTGTGTGTGGGAGGGGGAGCACTGCTCACTCAAGCGGTGCTCTCCCTTTCAACTGTACAGCACTGCATTTTGGATCGTCGCACTATGTTTCTTGCACATGCATGCAAGCAAACATAATAATGAAAGACAGCCTTTCTAGCTTTGCAGTCCACACACTCTCTCTCTCTCTTCTGGCCTTTGGTGTCAAAGCTGTCAGCCATTTCTTGCTCTGTCTCTCCCCCCTGCAAATGTCATGGCTTTTCTGCAGACCACAACACACATTTTCTTACAACCTTGCACAACTCTCTGTTTTTAACCATGATCATGGTGTTTTCTGCAGTAAAAATGCAATAACTGCATAGTGAGCTGGGTTTCTTGGGGAATAACCGTAGGGGGATGCCAATAAACACATTGCAGATACACTGCAGAAAACATTCTGTAGCCAGTCAGAATTCAGAGCTAGTGTCCCATCATGTAAGCAGTAATACCTGACTGGGTGGGTGTTATTGGGCTATACCAGACTGCCCAAGGGCACAATGAGGCCCGACATCATAGGCAGAGGGCCTTATAGCCCCTGAAAGATCCTGTGCAGCCCACACCGCCCACCCTGGAGGGTATTGTTGCATTTAGAAAGTGATTTATAGAAGACATCTTTATAAAATATTAATAAAATACATTTTGCTTTGAAAATAAGTAAAAAATCAGTGAAAAGCCAGTTTTCTTGTAAAATAGTCCTTCTACAGGTATACTTGCCAGTAGAGGGCACTGCTGTGTTTGAGAGCCTTTTTTTTGGGCTAATTTATCTTTACAAGTGTCTTCACCACCCCACCCCCCGTCCACCAGGTACATCTTTAAGTACTAGAACCAGTCAAGTCAAACTTTATTGATTAAGTGCCTTTTCCCTAAATCTCTAGGTGCTTTACATATAGGTAATTATGGGAATGTACATTTTAAAACCTGATTATCAAACAGTAACTAAGCAATTTCACCATCACATATTAAAACTATCATTAAATTATTAAAATTAGTGGACGTCAAATGCCAGATAAAAAAGATGGGCTTTCAGGCCCCGCTAGAATGCATCCACAGAGGAGGCCTCCCTCAGAACTCTTGGCAGGGAGTTCCACAAAACTGGTCCAGCCACTCCAAAGACGTGGTCCCCAGATATTTTCAGCTGCACCCTTGGGACCACAAGGAGGCCCTCCATGGACCAGATGGAAGTGTGCATAGTCATCATTTTTCATGTTTTTTTTAATTGAAAAAGGATTTCTCACAATAAGAGACTGGGCTAAATTTTTTCATGGCAATGAGCGCTGTTGGCAGCTGGAGTTACGAGGGACGTTGGGCTGCATTTTGGTATGGCACTAAATATGGCAGGACTTCAATGCCATCAACTGTGCATGGTCAGAAAGCACTATTTGAATTCTAGCACAACCACAAGGACTTAACTAAGGACATTCGGGAATGGAATGGCTGTTGTGTGCTATCAGATCAGCTCCATTTAAAAAATAATGGTAGGATTGGGAGGACCCGTACCAGCAGGTAAAAACATTTCGGAACTCAATATTCTGTGTGACCTACCTCCCTGGGTGGTGGATGTTGAGAGCCAGTCAGAAAGTAAGATTTCTCCAACCCATTTTCTAATCAGCCTGAACCAGACAATAGACTGGACAAAGGCACTGCATGCTAATGCCAGAATTCTGATTGATCACCACTCAAAAAACCTGCTGTTAACTCTCAAGATTGCATCACTCACTTTCACTGAGTAGAAATGACAAGAGAAGCCTTTCACTTCTAGAGCCTCACAGAAAAAGATAAATGCACTTTTAGAAGATGGGTAAAACAGTCTGATGCTTCTGATCTGCTGAGAGACTTGCCTAGGTAGGCACTTATGAGACAACAATGCTCAGCTAAAGCAAGTTCCTCTGCTAACTGTCCCAGTACCTACTCAAATCCCTGTGTCACTTCGGAAAGAAACTTTGAAACCTCCATTTTTTTCCTTTCACTTAGTGGGGCAGAGATGAACTGGCTGACAGTAGAAGTACAGAACTGGAAGACATATTTCCCCCAAACCCAAACAACAGTCACCAAGGAAAAGTACCTTATTTTAAGTAAAAAAAATAATTTTTAAGAAACAAACTGTCATACTCCAACAGAAGTACTTGCAACTCCTGCTCCATGAAAAGTGGGCTGATATAGTAAGTTAAGGAACCCGACAATGCCACACATATCCATGTCCGGAGAGCTGTAGGGTTGGGGTACCGCTCCTCAGCTGATTCTCCCAATCAGAAACAACCTGTGTCGTCTGACACCATGCCATTCTCTGTCCACACTGAACAATTGCTTCTCATTGACACTATGAAACCAGAACAACTTTTAAATGGTAAAAGCTTGTAAAAAAAAAAAAGAGAGGTTAGCTGTATCACAGTGATTAAACTCTAGCATGCCACCAACACTCCTTTGTCTGATTGCACATCTCAGAACCCTGCTCAGTACACTAGCTGAAATCACACCTAAAACCATGGTAAAAACAGAAATGTACCTGTCTTTGTAACACGATTTCTGTCTCATTCGTGGTCGGTCCACCACCCTCAATCCAAATAGGGTTACCGCCTGTCCTGATTTTCACAGGACAGTCCTGATTTGGGCAGCTGTGTCCTGCAAAAAGCATGAAAAATACTAAATGTCCTGATTTTATAGTATACAAAATATTTTCTAACTTTCCACTAAATGTTGCAGAAAACTACAATACTTTAACTAAAACACCTTAAAATGATAAGAAACAATAGAAGCAACTAAGAAACTACTACACTTAGCCTTAATTCTGATTATATAGAGAAAACAAGTCTGTTGCATCGGTCGAGGTTACGTACTGTCCTGCGAAAAATCATGCTTCAGTAAGAAATGTCCCACTTTGGGCTTCTTAAAAGGTGGTAACCTTAGATCCAAAGCTGTCTCCTCGGCTGCTGCATACTACAGCCACCCACCCTACCACAGTGGGAGCCAAACCATTTAATCATATTCTTTTTTTAGGGACTATTTTTTGTCCCACCATTTAAATGTTGAATAAAATTAATTGTTTACATTTTTAAAACTTAAATTCTGTGTCTGCCTCATTCTTTGCAACTAAAACCCATTTTCTAAATGTAATAATACCCTCCATGGTGGGCGGTATGGGCTATACCCATCCTTCCAGGGGCTATAAGGCCCTTCACCTGTGACTTTGTGCCTCATTATGCCCCTGGGTGGGTGGGTATAGCCCAATATCTCCCACCCTGTTAGGCTATTATTGCTTGCTTAATGGGCCGGTCTACATAACAACTGCATTCATTAAATGAAATCCCATAACAAAACATTTTCTTTGGTCTGTGTCTGTGCATATTAAAGGTAATGCTTTGGTAGTGCTTTTTTTACCATGTTGTGTTCTGCAGTATAAAAGCAATAATGGCATAGTGACCTTAGTTTAGGGAAGAATAACTGTACAGGGATGACAATAAACACCTTGGCCTGCAGCCTCAATGTTTATTGGCATCCCAGTACGGTTATTCCCCAATAAACCCAGCTCACTATACCATTATTGTTTAATCATACAGAAAAAGATCCCTCTCAGCCAATCAGAACAAAAAGCTAGTGTTCTGTTATTCTGCAATAATTGGACAGTAGACTCAGTGTTGGGACTGTATGCTAATCCCAATGTTCTGATTAGCTAAGATTAACAGTACACCATGTCTGTGAGAAACTGCCTAACATTTTTGGTTTTCACAGACAACTATAGTGCTAAAGAGAGATATTTCAGTGCTTTAATTCAAACCCTTTATTCACTGGCTTTACTCTTTAATACTTAGACCAGTGGGTTAATAGCCACCTCTGCCTACAGCCTTGACCCTCTGGTCTGGGCATTACGTCGCAAATCCTGACCACTATACCGTTTTATAATACTTTTGACCATTTTATGAATGTTGTATCTGTAAGAAGCCACTCAAAGAATTTGACAGTGCTGTAATACCCTTACTTCATGGGTGGTTGAAGACCCTCGGCTGCGCCTCACGCTTCACAACACACCCAGGTCATTTAATTATTAAAATATTGCCACACACCTGACTAGGGATTATTGCTTACATCACTTAAAAAAGATGCTTGTAGCAGATTGTCCCATTTGTAACTAACAGTGAAAAACAGTACGCATGTTTGTACCTTTTCCACTGTTAACTGTAGTGATACAGTAGCATAACAGAAACAAAGGCAGCATTTCCAGTGCACATTGCACATGCAAATTGTCATCCTCTCATAAGGCATTCTGAATTACTACAGTTAAGAACACCTGGTTGTATTCAAATAAGTAAGTGATAAGACATGACAGGGTATGTGTTAGACACTTTAACACATGGCTAGGAGGCGTAGTGAGGCACAAGGCCACCAGTCGAGTGTATCCAGCCTCCTAGCCATGTGTTAAAGTGTCTAACACACACCCTGGAGTGGCTTATTGTGCTTATGAAATGGCCATTTAAATCATAGAGGGATGTGAAAAGTAAAAATAACTATATTAAGTAATAAAAAATTTAATCTTATTCTTTAATTTAAATAAAACAGTTCCTCCGCCAGTTTACTGTGTGTTTTTTTTTTTTTTTTTGAGTTGTGGATTTTTGACCTGGGCCGGCTGTCGTAGTTGTAGCATTTTTAATTGTCTGGTTGTCATGGCATTGACACCTCCCCCCCCCACTCCAGTTCTGTTCTTTTGCATAAAAACAGTAACAGAAATTGGAGGGATAAAATAAGGACTTATTGAGCAGGGAGCAGCTATGGTTGAGGAGGACTGTGACTGAGGGAGCGGATGGGCAGCAAGGATGGGAAGAGATCTGGGAGGGTGAGAGCGAGCAAGTGGACGGGTGAGTGGAACGGGAAGAGATCGCAGCAGTAATTGATTTTTTATTAATGTGTGGCAAAGAAGTTAAAAAGAGCAGTATGTGAGGTGATAAATGGGAGCCGGGAAGGGAAGTATCTATTGGTTGGCAGGTTCGTTATTGAGGACTGTGAACGAAGGGGAGGGGGGCAGGCTGGTCGGACTGGAAGACATTATGGCAGTCACAAGTTTTTTAGTTTTTTTTCACATGTTGTATTGAACTGAAATAGGTATTGTGTGTTAAACTTGGACTGTGGCACACATGACAGTGAGCTGCTTAACTACTGCGGCTAGTGGAGAAAAAATGGTGTCCGTTTCAATTTTGAAAGTTCTAATGTGGTAGTATCACCCATATCAATGCCCACTGGACATTGCTGGATCTTTTTCCTGTGTGTTAGACACTTTATCGCAGGGTCAGTGGCCAGTCACATTGCTTATATTTTGATACCCATTTCATAATGTGCTTTATTGTATAGTGTTAAAAGTTTGCAGGGAACCTTCACAAAGGAGACCCACAGGAGGGTGGCATGGGACCCCACGGGGAAGGAAACAACTTCTGGTGGGGGACTCAATCATTAGGGGGGTAGAAATGGGGGAGGAAGGGGAGAGGGAGGTAAGGTGCCTTCCTGGCACCACGGCTTGGAGGGACAGGAAGCGAATCCTCAGGATCGTGGGAGGAGCTGCACGAGGGAGGGAGCTAGATGTCATTGTCCACCTAGGGACAAATGACCTGGCTAGGAATGGGATCAGAGCAGTGCAAGAGGAGTTTGAAGAGTTGGGAAGGGGCCTTAGACAAGTAGCGCATACGGTAACCTTCTCGGAGGTGCTGCCTGTCTATGGCAAGGGAGATGCTAAGGCACTTCTCACCAGGGAATTCAATGAGTGGCTGAAAAACTGGTGTGGAGCTCAGGGTTTTGGCTTCACTGGGGACTGGGGAGCCACCTGGAGGGATGCAGACCTATACTGGTGCGATGGTCTGCATCTGTCCGGGGAACCAGGATCCTAGGTGAGATGTTTAAATGCTTCATTGGCAAGCATTTAAACTAGCCAAGGGGGAAGGCACTGAAAAGGAGCAGGGAAATCCGAGCTTCCCCCCACAAAACATGGTGATTAGTGAGGTAAACACCAAGGTACAGAAGTTATTAGGGAGCAGAGCAAATTTAAATGTAAAAAAAGGCAAAGGCAGTAAAGACAGAAATGGGGCTAAAAGGGGTAAGGCTATCAAAAAGTGGAGGGTGATGAGTACCATTGCCCGTAGTCTGTAACAAGCTCCCTGAACAAGTGGCCTTGATGGAAGAGGGTTGCCTGGATATTGTGGCAGTCACAGAAACATGGTACACAGAGAACCATGACTGGATGTCAACATACCAGGATACACAATCTACAGGAGGGACAGGGAGGGTAAAAGAGGAGGAGGAGTAGCTCTCATGTAAAGGAAGGATCAAAGCAACAGAACTAAAGAGTAAACAGGGAGCAGATGAGGCACTTTTGGTCACCCTAGAGACAGGAAATGGCACCACAGTCCGCATGGGGTTGTATACAGACCCCATCTCAGGGGAGGAATGGACAAGGAAATGATAGAAGGCTTTCTTAGAATGGCAGAAAAAGGGGAGATATTGTTGATGGGGACCTGAATATGCCAGATGTTAACTGGAGCACCTTTGCTGCAGGCACATCCAAGAGCAGGGTCATTCTTGATGCCCTACAGGGGGCATGCCTCAGACAGCTAGTATTGGAACCCACTCGGGAGGGAGCAATCTTAGACCTGGTACTCTCAAATGAAGATGGAGAAAGAATCTCAGATTTAGAAGTGGGTAGCCATCTGGGAACAAGCGACCACCAAACAGTGTGGTTCACAATAAACACAGCCATACAATCAAGCCATACAAAAGCAAGAGTACTGGACTTTAGGAGGGCTGACTTTGGGAAAATGAAAGAGTGCCTCAGAAAAGCACTAGCAAACAGGCAAGAAGGAGGGTGGAGGAACAATGGGGAGGATCAAAACAGCCATCACAGAGGCAACAAGCCTTTGTGTAAAGCAAATCAATAAAACACAACGTGAAGAAACGCTATGGTTCTCAAAAGAGGTGGCAGGGAAGGTTAAGGAGAAAAGGACAGCATTCAGGAAATATAAGGAAACACAGAAGGAGCAGGACAGAGAACTTTATCAGTTAAAGCAGAAAGAGGCTGGAAAGGCAGTCAGAATAGCAAAGGCCCAAACCGAGGAAAGGATAGCCAATTCTGTTAAGAAGGGGGATAAGACCTTTTATAGGTACATTAGGGAGCGAAGAAACACCAAAGGAGGGATACTGAAGCTTAATAAAGGGGAGGGAATGTGGGTAGAGGGTGACAGTGAAAAAGCTGGGATACTGAATAAATATTTCTGCTCAGTATTCACAAAGGAAGAGGAGGGGGAGTTACCTAAACCAAACAAGAGAAACACTCTGAAGACAGGGGTCGATACCAGTCCATTTACAGAAGAAAGGGTTCTGAAAAAACTAATAAAATTGAAGGTGGACAAAGCAATGAGGCCTGATGGGATTCACCCAAGAATTCTAAAAGAACTAAGGGTAGAACTAGTGACACCGCTGACTACTCTCTTTAACAAATCATGGGAGGATGGGGTGGTACCGGAGGACTGGAGGAGGGCAGATGTGATTCCTCTTCACAAAAGTGGGAGCAGGACAGAGGCAGGAAACTACAGACCAGTTAGTTTGACCTCAGTGGTAGGGAAAATGATGGAATCACTTCTGAAGGAAAGAATTGTTGAGTACCTAGAGGCCAGTGGGGCACAGGACCCAAGACAGCATGGATTCATGATGGGAAGGTCATGTCAGACGAATCTAATAGATTTCTTTGACTGGGTGACCAAAGTAGTAGACCAGGGAAGGGCTGTGGACATGGCCTACCTAGATTTAGCAATGCATTTGATACAGTCCCACACAAAGATTAATTCACAAGATAGCCAGCCTTGGAGTGGGTCCCCAGGTGGTAGCGGATAAAAATGGCTGAACAACAGGACGCAAAGGTAGTAGTAAATGGAGTACACAGTGAAGAAAGGAGGGCTACTAGCGGGGTACCGCAGAGTTCAGTACTGGGACCGGTCCTTTTTAATGTCTTTATAAGTGACATTGCAGAGGAACTGGATGGAAAAGTATGTCTCTTTGCAGATGACACAAAGATCTGCAACAGGGTTGATACACAAGATGGAGTGGAAAGGATGAGAAGGGACTTGGCAAGGTTGGAGGAATGGTCAAATGTATGGCAGCTCAGATTCAATGCAAAGAAGTGCAAGGTAATGCACATGGGAAACAAAAACCCAGGGGAAGAATACACAATGGGGGGTGAGATACTGACAACAGTAAAAATAGAAAGGACCTGGGGTAATTATATCAGATGACCTAAAGGTGGGCAAGCAATGTGAGAAGGCAGTAAGGAAGGCTGGGGGATACTGGGATGCATAGGAAGAGGCATCAATAGTAGAAAACAGGAAGTTGTTATCCTCTGTACAGACAGTTGGTGAGACCCCATCTGAGTACTGTGTGCAGTTCTGGAGACCCCATCTCCAAAAGACATAGACAGAGTGGAGGCTGTCCAGAGGAGGGCAGCAAAATGGTGCAGGGTCTGCACCAGAAGACATACGAAGAAAGACTAAAGGAGCTTAATATGTATACCCTTGAGGAAAGAAGGGAGAGAGGGGACATGATAGAAACTTTCAAGTACCTCAAGGGAATTAACAAAGTCCAAGAGGGTAGCATCTTCCAGAAAAAGAGATGTGCAAGAACAAGGGGGCACAATTTGAAGATAGAAGGGGACGGCTCAGAGGTAATGTGAGGAAGTATTTTTTCACTGAGAGGGTTGTGGATGCATGGAACAGCCTCCCTGAGGAGGTCGTGGAGTCAAGAACAGTGGGGGACTTCAAGAATGCATGGGACAGGCATAAGGCAGTCCTAGGGGGGTAGGAGGAAGTAAGCTGTTGGTTAACTAGGATCTGCAGCTTATCTGTTAGGTAGGAAAATGGGCAGACTAGGTGGGCCAAGCGGTCCTTATCTGCCGTCAAATTCTATGTTTCTATGTTTCTATGTTTGTGAGACCTTTCCTGTCTTTTATTAAAGGAGAGCTCTACTACTAATGTAGTTTGGTATGTTGAGCATGATCATCCAAAGTCGGTAAGTCTCTGAGTGAATTTACAATGAGAAAAGAGGCAGAGTGAGCCCACAGGACCTACACCTACAGTCCAGTCCCATTGCACCTGGGTCTGGTGTCTGTAAGGGGTATGCAGCTGGCTGGATCAGAGGTTGTTCTTTATTTGCTTCTCTTGTTCCGCACATCCAAACCTTTCATGTGATACTATACTATGTTACTATGTTTATCATAAATACAAAGTATATTTACAGTAGCATGTTTAATTAAAGCCACAAGAGAATGACAGTAGATCGTGGCAGGATGAAAAGGAGTATTTGCTGACATTAAAGCAGTAACGAGCATTTGTCTATGCTGAATGTTTGCTTGCTTGCATCTGCTGTGTAGTTGTTGGGCATAGACAGCAAGGGTAACATGAACAAATTAATAACAATGCTGTAGCAATATTGAAATGTGTACCTACCCTTAATTAAACTCTAGTATTGACGCACTCTGAGACTGTATACATTTCTGTATTGGTACAACTTCTTTTTTCCCAGTACTTCCCCCTCATTTGATTTCCTGACTCCTTTTCAATCTTCTCAGATTTACCAGCAGGACCTCACTATAGCAGAACCTCACTGATATGGAGATATTGCATCTCAGCTGATCTGTCCTGGGAAAAATATATAGTAAAAGCTGGACTAAACTGAAAATGAGATATTGTCCCTCAGCTGGGCTATCTCGTGTAAATACTTTGTAAAAAGTAATGTAAGTAGGACCTCAGTACAGCAGAACTCCAGTGAAAAGGAGAAATCTTTCTGTCCCGCTCCGTACCTTATAGGGAAATGTTACTGGCCTGGGTCCATGGAAGGTCAGGTAACTGGAGACTGGATAGGCAGCAGTTATGGATCCTTGGTCCAGCAATTGCAGCACCAAAAATACCATTCTTCATGTAAGCAATAAGACATGAAGGGGTGTGTATTAGACAGGTCTAACACATGGCCAGGAGCATAGTAAGGCACAAGTCTGCAGGACATGTGCCCTCAACCCCTGGCCTTGCATTAGAACTGTCTAATGCATATCCACAGGGTGTCTTATTGTCCTTAGAAAATATAATTTGTTATATGTAAGCAATAATTAAAACTTATATGTTTAAATATTTGAACATTATTTAGTTTTTAACTTAATGTATGATAAAATAGTCCCTCTGGCTGCATGGAATTGCTTTTTTTCTACTTTGGCCACTGTATTTGTAGTTTTTATTCATATCCTTTGTGTAGGGCTTGATTCCCCCCCCCCCCCCATTTTGTACAAAACTTCTTGATGTGCAGTATGTACGTTAACTTTTTTTTTTTTATCTGATGGTCTCTGGGGATATAAACATTTATTTTTTAAATCTTCGATAACTAAGTAAGGACAACTAGGCACAATGCCTGCTTTCAGGGGTGACTTAGGAGCACTGAGAGGCTTAAATTACTTGTTCAAAGTCACACAGTATCCAAGTGGAGGTTGTGGGAAACAAACCCAAGTCTGCTGGATATACCTAGTTCATTCACAGCTGTTACTCTAACCTCTAGGCTATATTGCCAGCCACAGATTTATTTAGCCAGTGTTCATCATTTATGTGGTGTTGAGGGGAGAGTGAGTGCGTGATCATTGAAGACATTCTGTAAGCAGTAGAACAAGTTGGCATAAGCAGTTTGTTTTGTATGCAGGTCTCCAGGGGGCATTTAATGCCTTTTATCTCACTGTGTATCATTCATATGCAGAGCCAGTTCTGGGGCAAAAGCATGATCACTGAAGTGCTCTGTAGTGTTGTGAGCAGCCAAGTGAGTGGACATGAGGTATGAAAGGTGCCAGATTTCCAGCGGAGCCCTAGCCACTTTTAAAGGACGTAAAAAAAAGTACAGATGCTTACCATTGCTGCAGCGATTTTGGACAGTGGTGGTACAGGTCCTGGAGAACATATTCAGTGCTCCTGGAGCGATTACACCCTTGTTAATTCTTTCAGCTATCCCACATCAAAAAGGCCTCTTTAGAGGTCAGTCCCTAAAACTACTTCTCACCCTGATGTTAGCTGCTAAAAAGACGGTACCCCGCTTTTGGCTAACTACAAAAATCATCACACTTGACGAATGGTGAACCATAACACAGGAAATCTATGTTTTAAAAAGATTGACACATTCCTTACACAATACACTTTCCACCTTTAATCTTCATTGGAGGAGATGGGTCATTCACCAGCTGCAAATAGACCCTGCTTTTGTGCCATAGCCGGCTCCTCCTTCCTCCCCTTTTTCCCCTCCAATTTTCCTTCACCCTGTTTTCTTTTATTCTAGCTTGCTTTCCTGTTTTCTTTTCTTGCCTCTGTCTTACTTGGGCAGCTATTCAGATAGTGTCTATGACTTAACCCTGTCTACTCTTCCTTTTATGTACTAAGATAGTTTAGATACAGAAAACCGATCTTAAAAAAGATTATCAAAGTATTAGCTAGCTCCCACGTTCCTGAACTACTAAAGCTACATAATCTCTTATATAAAGTACGTTCAGCTATCAGGTAATGTTTTTATCTGTAAGGACATCATTGCTTTTACTGAATTAGTATTTACAACATTGCAATATAGTCCAGTAGATGAATTTGATCTGCTACTACTTCTTTCTATATATATGTTATATTTTGTAGAGTAACTGTGTCTTTTAATGAAAACTGAATAAAAATTTAGATATAAAAAATACAGATGCTGCTTATCTGCAGCATCTCATTCATTCATTGTAGTGTGCTGCAACTGCTGGTTGGTTGGTTGGTTGGCTGGGTGGAGGGATCGTGTTTTAGCTGTCTCACTAAATGAGAGAAAAATGTCTGCTGATTTGTTTTTAAAATTCCATGCTAACTCAGGGATTTCTTTACTGTCCAGGGTCTATGTTGGCAGCACTTGTTTTTAGCTGTGCATTAGACACTTTTAATGCATGGTTAATGACCACTCAGGATGCTATATTTCCCCTACCATTTTAAAATCTTCTTTATGTTCTGCCCTTTCTACTGTCCAGTTTGGCCACTCTTCACTTTCTCCAGAAAAGGAGATGAATGATGCCACCCAATGAGCCTTTTCTGTCCCCTAAGTTAAGAAGCACCCCCACTAAACCCTGGACCCTGACAGGCAAACTGCAAATCGTACTTATCATATTGTTCCCCACACCTCAAGAGAGAGTATGAGCCTCCCCATCTGGGGCCACCTTGGTGGCCAGCTACCTGGTGGTTGACAACCCCAGGACTTTCTTTAGGCCCACCAGGCACCACTACCTCAGATCATTAGGGAAAACAGGTGCTGGACATTTTTTGCTGGTACAAGATAAGGGGACTGGGGAGAAGTCTGTGGGGGCCCAGGGGTTGGGAAGTGCTGCTGCTATACTTAGGGGAGAGACTCTCACTGGGGGGGGTGGGGATCATCTTTTGTGGAGTGAGTGAGTGGACAAAGTGGATATTACAAAGAAAACATAAAGGAGATCATAGCGTGTTATTTTTGGCACTGTAGCCACCGAATCATAACTGGCACCTATCCAGTCACTTGACCCCCTGGAACCCCAGCCAGACAGCATATCAGCAGATATAAAATTAAGTTATGGGGAGGTTGGTTGAACAAGAAAGGTTTTTTTAAAAGCTTGGGATAAAAAATGTGTTCTGGTAAGGGTGATATTAGGCTTAGAACAAAAGTGAAAGCTTTTTTCTTCCACATCAAAGTTTGTGCAATCCAGCCATGCTGTTACCGATTGGGATCCTTCTGTATATCTCAAACTCCCTGTCTTGGCCCATTTCCTTCAAAGTGATCTCTGCAACCTGGGCTACCAGCTCCCTCACATGTTCTTTTCCCTTTGCAATCTCTACAATATGGGATGCCATTTTTCTGGCACAAGAAATAGCTCTTTCATGCATGCGCTGGGGTGGGGGGGACAGATAAATTACAGCACCACAGTAGCAATGAGGGGGACAGGGAGAGAACCACTTTCCTCAGGGTATTTTACAGAGTAGCTGTGGAGGAGGGTAGAGAGAACACCAGGAATGAATGGCAGGTGGGGGTTGCATAGCTGAGGGAGGAAGTGAGGGAAACTTTTTGGTATCTCTGCAACCAGGGCTGCCACTTCTGATCCTCAGGGATTCTCTCTCTTTCTGAAACTGAGACAAAGCTGCAATGGAATGACTAGGAAAGGGAGCAGATACAAACTCAGTACCAGGATATGTAACAGCCATGCTGCAAGCAGGTGGGTGGGGGGGACAGATAGAAAGCTGTGGATGGCAGCAATGAGGGGGACAGGTACAGAACCACTTTGCGCTTTGTGAGGCTCCATTGGTAAGGGGGAGGGGAGAAAGGAAAGTCTGCCATCTCGCTGAGTGGTTTATTTTTTTTTTTTTTTTTTTGCAATTTACTGTGCTTTTTGTTTATGCTGCACCTCCCAGGACTCAGCCCCCACTGAGTGGATCCATTTCTAGGTGGTAGGGGGGACAAGACAGCACTGACTGTGCTGCCAAGTGGCTCCATTTCTGGGAACACTTTGCAAGTGGGCAGGTGAGGGAACAGATAGAATGCTGCACCCTGAGGCACTGGGAGTAGCGATACAGTCACGCTGGGGGGGGGGGCAGATGCACAGTTGTGACAAAAAAAAAAAGACATGGTTGAGTCACATATTGAAAGTAGCGGGCAGACGATGGCAACCAGGGGACAGGAACAGAGCAACCTTCTATAGCATGTGACTCCATTGCTGAGGGGATGGGAAGATGAAAGAACTAACATTTTGCTGAGGGGCTCCATTTATAGGGGCAGGGAAATTGGAAAGCCCTGACATTGCTGCTGAGTGTCTCTGTGTCTGGGAAGGGAGGAGTGGAAAAGGGAGCCATTCTGACCTTCGACACACAAGAGCTGTTAAAACACACATTCATGCTGAGAGGTGGAAAGCTGGCTGATGGACACAACACATGAAAGTTCTACACTTAAAATGTTACTGTCAGACTCCTGACCCTAACTTTTCTCTGACCAGAGACCACAGACAGTCCTGATGTGTTGGGGTGGGGGAGTGTGCAGGGGATTACAAACAATAGGGTGATAGTCATGCCACTCAGCTAGCTGCTAGGTGGTGTCTTGTACATGAAAGAATTCAGCCACACTCTGATAGGTGTGGCTTCTTTCCTTCAGCTACACAAAGTTTCCACCCAACTGCCAGCCTGAAGAGTGTCACCATCAGCCTGCTTCTCATTGGGCTGTGACTGGCTGCCTCATGCAGGCTCACCTGCACTGGATGCTACACTGCCACACCTCCGAAGCCCCTACTCTCCCAAATAAAGACAACATGTTAGCTTTGCATATACGCAAGCAAACATACAGTAAAAAAAGGACACTATTGAAAATGAGCTGTTGCATCTCAGCTGGACTATCCTAAGTAAATAAATTGTAATATAAAAACAGCAGTGCAATACGAGAAAAATCCTTTGTTTATTTCCACATCTAGGAAAAGTTTCCAAATGGATGTGTTTGTCTGTAAACACTTGAGATTAACTAGTGAAGTCATACCTCTCAAAATGTAGTCACCGAAAAGTGGGATACAGATACTCACACTGCAGCCCTAAATGAGGGACACATCATCAGACATGGAGATACAGACTCGGCACTGTGAAAAAAAGGCCTTTTTTTGTGCAAGGGTTAATTTTGATTTGGAATATTAAAATATTATGATTTTGTTCAGCTTTAGAGTCACAGTTTATAATAGAAACATAGAAACATAGACTTTGACGGCAGATAAGGACCGCTTGGCCCATCTATTCTGCCCATTTCCCTACCTACAGGATAGGCCACAGGTCCTAGTTAACCAACAGCCCATTTCTTCCTACCCCCTACAAGAATTTCCTTATGTCTGTCCCATGCATTCTTGAATTCATCCACAGTTTTAGACCCCACAACCTCCTCAGGAAGGCTGTTCCACGCATCCACTACCCTCCCTGTGAAATAATACTTCCTCACATTGCCCCTGAACCCCCCCCCCATCTTTAAATTGTGTCCCCTTGTTCTTGCATGTCTCTTTTTCTGAAAATGCTACCCTCTTGGACTTTGTTGATTCCACTGAGGTACTTAAAAGTTTCTATCATGTCTCCCCTCTCCCTTCTTTCCTCAAGGGTATACATATTAAGCTCCTTCAGTCTCTCCTCATACGGCTTCTCTTGCAGACCCTGCACCATTTTAGTTGCCCTCCTCTGGACTGCCTCTATCCTGTCTATGTCCTTGCAGAGATGGGGTCTCCAGAACTGGATGCAGTACTCCAGATGGGGTCTCACCAACTGTCTGTACAGAGGGATAACAACTTCTTGTTTTCTGCTGCTGATGCCTCTCCCTATGCATCCCAGTATACCCCCAGCCCTCCCTACTGCTTTCTCACATTGCTTGCTAACCTTAAGGTCACCTGATATGATTACCCCCAGGTCCCTTTCCTGGGGGAACGTCTCTGTGTGGGTAGGGGTAGCATCCATTCTTGGTGGGAAAAATGTGAAACAGAGCAATTTTGAGGAGGAAAATTAAGAATGTGCAGGGGTGTTATTTAGGGGTAGCTAGGAGTTGCATTTTGAGACCCCACTAGGAGTTCTGTCCAACCCCTATGATGTCCATTGCAACCCCAATCAAACTCCTAAAACAATGTATTCCCTAGTAATTATATATAAAATATGGCGGGCTGTGGAGCTTTCCAACCACCATGACTGCTGAAATGGTAGTTTATAACCCCCAGGGTCATGGTGAACTATTGCTACCAGTAATTGGAGAGATACAACTGTATTTGCAGACATTGTTTTTGTACAGAAGAGGCGAGCTACAGATAGGCACAGCATAGGGTAACACAACTCTTTGAATAGTCCCTTTGTATAATTTGCATTCCCTTATTTCACAAACATTTTTGGAGTGGCACTGGACTGGTCTGAGCAGGGATTTCTGAATATATTTACTTTTGCCACAGCTTAAAGGGTCAGAACTGCAGCAAAATTACCTTTAGAATAAACATGGCATGAGGCTCACCCGTTATTGTAACTGGTGAGTAGGCATTACATAATGGAACTATATTTTTAAATTATAGTTAACAGGATGATACTTTTTATGAGGTATAAGTAAAAAGTGGAAACATAGTTTTTGGCATCCAAAATGTACCCTATTTCTTCGTTGGGCATCTATTCATCTGAAATCACTGCTGTGTATGGAGCAGGTAAGGCACACCCCAAGGTTTCCTACATTCGGATCTTCTAGGCAGAGGCACCCTTCTGGAGCTGAGAAAAGGTGGACCCAGTTATTTAAATGGGGGTCTATGCTTTTTTAAATAGGGGTTTATGGTTTGTTTCAGTTGTGAAAGAGACAGATATTGATTAAGTAAAACCGTCCCTGGCATTAACTCATTTAAAGGGACTGGAACTGAAGTTATGCCCTCCTGTGTACTTGGGGACCAAAAATAATACTAGTCTGGGAAAAGAAAGGCTGGATTGGATCATATGCATTACAAAAGCAAAACTCTTAATTTCAGGTACAATGACTGGAAGAGATGCATTGTTTAAGAAGAAGCTGCTGAGCAGCATCTTGTAGATGAAAGGGTGGAGCAGCACCATGATCGGTGCAGCATTATCCTTTCAACTACATGAACTTTCCACCCATCAGACAGGCTGAACATCATCATGGTCAATCTGCTCTAGACTGGGCTATGAGTGTTGAGCCTCCCGGAACCTGAGCTGCGCTGGATGCTATGCAGACACACCTCTGCAGCCCTACTCTGTATTGCCACAATATGTTTGCTTCATGCTGCACACATAAGCAAACATAAAAAATATGTACAAGGTAGCAGCATTTATAGCTCTGAGACCGCATCTAGGAAGTGTCATGAGAAAGTTAAGGATTGTATATGGGCCATGTATCTTTTTAAATGTCTGATATCTAATTGCCTTGTTCCTGAATTGACCGTGTCTATCCACTAATGACACTAATGATGTACAGGAGCTGATAAGGCGTTAGCCCAATGGTTAGCTCCTCTGAATTAAGGATACTGGGCCCTGTTCATGAACGGTGGGGGGATATGCGCGAATCTCACATACCCCACCCCGCACAGCTCCACATCTGCCAGAGATCCACTTGGGGACTGCATTCATGAACAGTGGTCCCTGCCTGGCTACATTACATAGCCCTGCACCCCCCAGTGTGCAGCTACATGGGGGGCAGTCTGGTGCAGGGCTGCAGACCCAGCCGTACAGCCAATTGACTGCCCGGACCGGGACTTCTAGTGGATCCCTTGCACCCATTGGTCGCCATGTTTCCAACAGGTGCATAGGCGAACCATGGTCCAAGGTGTGGGGGACCCCATCTGCCACTCCCCCACCCTCCCAAATGTGCCCAGCAATCAGGGGTGGCCTCAGTGAGGGGTCTGTTGACCCCCACCATCCCCACCGCAATCAATGGTGGCATCCGAGGGGGGTGCACAATGGTTACGGCTGCCTCCAGAAGGCATAGCCATTGCCCCCTACACAAGGTACCCATGCCATTGTGCATGGTGTGGAGTGCTAACACGCCCCCAATGCCTGTCTCCAGTTCACCCCCACATGGAGCTGTGTGTTCTGCCGGTGTGCCGGGTGCATAGTGGGGCATACCAGGATCCTGAATGGCATTCAGGGGGCGTAGTGTGTGTGGCCAGGTGCAGGTGGGCTATGCGCCGGGCTTATGCAGCATGTAACCTATCCGCACCATTAGTGAATAGGGCCCACTATGACAGATTGCCACCATTGGACATGTAACTGTCCAACCTGTTTCTAAAGACACCCTTAGATTCACTAATAATGGGAGGGCTTTAAGCCTGCGTTTCAATGGGTGGAGCTACAACGTCACTCCCCCATCGGGCTTAAAAGCTCACGCATCCTGGAGCTCATCCAAGATTCATTTTCATTGCAGCCAGAGGCGCCACCCTTCCTTGCTCATTTCTCTTTTCGTGGGTTTGTTCCGCGGTCACCTCAGCCACCTGCATGTCTACCTCCCAGTCTGTTTGCTTCCCTCCGCCTGTGCGCCCATCCGTTGCCACTCCGTGGGGCTACTGTGTCTCTGTCTTTTGCCTGTGGTTGCTGATTCTCCTGCCGTGTCCCTCTCCCTCGGCTCTTTGCTCCTCTCCACCCGCCTCCTTGTGCCCTCTGCCTGCTCAGGTTCTGCAGACATGGACTTCTCCTCTTTCCCACCATTTCCTGGGGTATGCCTGTCTGCCCTGCCTATTCCCTTCTCCTGTACCTGCTCCTCTGGGACTGCCTTTGGCTCTCTCCTATCAGGCCCTTCCTGCTTCCACCTCACTTCAGCAGTCCGCTGCACCCGGCCTCGCATCTCCTCCATCTGCTTCACAGACACACAGGATGCCGAATTTCATTTGCAAATCTCCCTAAAGCAAGGGATACTTTCTAATGCAGGTTCATAATATGCTGAATGGTTTGAGTATGGTCTTTGTATGCTGTGTTCTGAGCACTATGGGGTATCTACCGTATGTTAATGCCATGAGAAACAGTGACGGTATAGTAGGCCTTCTAGTGATTGATAATGCCTGGAAGTCTGAGAACACATAGAGCCCTCCAAGGGAGCCTTTTCACGATTGTATGCAGTAACTGTGGGACAGGCCCTGGGTGCAAAGATGTTTAAATGGAGAATCCCCTACTGGTTGCATAACTGGAAAGTCTGTCATGGAGAACGGTACTGCTCTTTGGATATCTGCAGCTTCTATGCTCCTCTGCCTCTGGTTGTGCATCCTGGGTTTCTCCCTCTCTTACTTGCTACTGCAACGGTTCTTTTCTTGCTCTCTGCTGTCTGTGTTTTGGGGCTCTACCTAGTGATCTTACCTGTCTCATATTTACCCATGGCTCCTACGACTTTTGCCAGCCCTCACTTCTCCCTGTCCTGCTTCCTCGCCATGCCTGTTATTCATCTGCCATACTATCTGCCATTTTCAGCTTCATTTCAGGATTTTCTACATGGTTCCTGCAGCCCCCTCATCTCCGACCTTGGGGTCTCCTCATTCCGAATGCCTACTCCAGCTCTTCATCAAACCGCATATCATGCCATCAGTCTCAGCTGATTTCGTTTGGCCTGCACTCGCTGTTTCTTTTTTGGGCATACCTATCATTACTCATATGCCCACCTCATCGATCCACGACCCTCATGCCGCATGTATCTGGTTCCTGCTTCTATCCATCACCAGCCATGAAGGATTCACTCCAGTCATGGCTTCTATATCTCCTTATACCACGGTATATCTATTCGCTTGCTCTGCCATTCACATCATTGGGCCATCTATGGGCGGCTGACTCCATCTGGCCTTCCATCAAATCTGGCCTGCATGCCACCTACTCCAGCTCGCCCTACTGCAGTTCTCATCCCGTATCGACTGGGTTCTATGTTACCCCTTTGACCTCCCTGCCATCCCTTGTTCTTTCATACCTCGCTTTCCCGAACCAGCCTCTATGGTGTCAATCCATCGTCGTACCTATACCACGTGTAGTTTTGCTCCTCGATCTCTCAACCTGAGTTGCCTCTGGTTCCTGATTTACCTTCTTGGCCTCGGAGTCTACCTCCTTTTGAAGAGCCTATTTACTTTTACTTCCTTTGTACAAGATTCATTTTCAAGTTCATTGGCCATTACTTTCAGTCTGCCCCTTGCTACTGGCTGGCTGGCATCTCTCCACCATCATTCAAGTTCAAGTTCATTTCTCTCATGGTTAATCTGTTCCATCACTTCCTCAAGCATTGTCTCACACTCATGGCTTCACTGCTCATCGTACATCATCCAATGTTTGTTCTAGACGTGCCTTCTTGGCCTCTTCTCTATCTCCTTTCAAGGAGCTTACTCACTCATACTTCCTTCCTACCAGTTCCTTTTCACCTATTGCCTTCGTACCAGTTTATTCCACGTTCTTTCCTGTCTTCTCATTTTCCAATTCTGTACCGCCTGTCCAGGAATCACTCCACTCACGGCCTGCAATTGATATTTCTTTTTGGGCATACCTATCATGACTCCTGTGCCACCTTATCAACCTGCGGCCATCCTGCTGCCTGTATCAGGTTCATAACTCCCGTCATCATTCACTGTGCCTTACCTCAAGATTTATCGGTTTACATCGTTTACTCGAGCATTCACCTCGGAGTACATCTCCTTTTGAGGAGCCTCATTACTGCATCACTCTATTGAATCCTATGCTATTTCATCGCTCTCAACATCAAGGTCTAAATGTTCCCATCGCATAATCGTGCCTTATTGGCCTCAGCGTCCACTTCCTCACCTTGCTCAATCAGGCATACCTCTCATTGGATCTGCTACCTCATCGACCTGCCACCATCTTGCAGCAGTCATCACCATCAATATTTATTTTTGCCTCATGTTCCTTCGACCTGTGCGCAGCCTCATGTTCCCTATTTGATTTGTGCTTTCTTTTGGAGAGTTTCCCTATTCCATCATCATCTTCCCTACTCTTATCCCTTTCATTACCGAACCCTTCTTTTTAATGACATGCATCCTCAAATCAAACGTTGTCAGCCTGGAGGGAAGGCGATCTAGGCCTTGGATCCCCAGAGGTTTCCTCCTCAAAGGGTTTTTTTCCTCTCCTCCATGCCAATGGTCATAATATTAGTTAAAGTTAGTGCTTTCTTAGGTTAGTTAGTTAGTTAGTTAGGTTCCGCTGTTGGATGGAGGTGGATGGTGGCTCTGGCTTTCCCCTCTCTCATTAGGAAGTCAGTCCTTATCTTCCCAGAATTCATTCATTCATCATCCTTGCCTCTTCGATGCTCAACACCTTTAGGTATTCTTTTTGGGCTTCTTCCTAACATACCTTTAGCCAACGCTATCATTTCCATAGCACCTGTAAGGAAGGAACTCTCCTCTAAGGGTTCCTTGCGTCGTACCCCTACAGGGTGGTATATCCCACAGATAAAGAGGCGGAAAGCCACAAATCAAATCAAGTTACACAAGCATCATCTTATATCATCTCATCAGGTTGCATAAGCACATCAAATGGGAGGGCTTTAAGCCTGAGGTTCAATGGGCGGAGCAACAACGTCACTCCCCCATCGGGCTTAAAAGCTCACACATCCTGGAGCCCATCCAAGATTCATTTTTGTTGCCCACCATCCTCCTCCCCTCCTCCTCCTCCTCCAGCGGCTCATCTCTCTTACCCGTGGGCTTCTTCCTAACCTACTTTTAGCCGACACTATCATTTCTGTGGCACCTGTAAGGGGGAACCCTCCTCTAAGGGTTCCTTGCGTCATACCCCTACAGAGTGGTATATCCCATGGATAGAGAGGTGGAAAGCCACAAATCAAATCAAGTTACACAAGCATCATCTTATATCATCTCATCAGGTTGTGTAAGCATATTGAACAACATTTTCTCAGGGATTGTTCCACAGGTTAACTATTCTCCATGTAAAAAAGCATTTCCTTTATCAGTATTGAATTTTACAATTTGCACTTGCAGAAGATGCCAGCGTGTGTTATGAATGTTTTGCTTATAGTTTATATTTAACTACTCTATCAGGTGTTGATCTTTCATAACATGAAAAAACATCAGCAAATCCCTTCTCTTTCTATGGTCTTCCAAGGAGTATAGTTTAAAGTCTGTTAATCTCTCAATGTATGAAGGTTCTTTATATTCTATTATGAGTTTGGTGGCACTTCGATGCACTCTCTCTACTTTGTTTATTTCCATTTTTCTATAAGGACACTACAGTTGACTGCAGTAGTCCAAAAGTGGTATGACATATGACTTATACAATGGCATAATAACTTGTGTGTTTCTGCTCTTCATGTTACGTCTGATGGCACCCATCACTTTATTTGCCCTTGACACTGCGGCAGTGCACTGCTCATTAAAATTTAATGAGTTGTCAATAATGATACCCAGGTCTTTTTCAGATGTGTTTGATTTTAAGACAGTTTTACATAGTATGTACTGAGTCTGAGTGCTATGTATGCCCAAATGTAAAACATTACAGTGGCTTAGATTAAAAGACATACCCCATTTGAAAGCTCAGATGGTGAAAGTATCCAGGTCTTTTTGGATACTTGCTATTTGTTCTTGAGTACAGGCTGGGCCACCAATATTAGTATCGTCCGCGTGATTCACTATGGGATTATTGCTGTTATTATGTAAATTGGATATAAACAACTGGAACAGGATCAGACCCAATATGGATCCCTGAGGCACACTGCTGGTCACACACCCCTTATCTGACAGAAAGCCATTTATAGAGACTCTCTGGGTGTGATTTGTTAACCAATTTGTGATCCAACCCACTATAACATGACTGATCTTATGTTTAATTAGTTTTTCCACTATTGCCCAGTGTGGGACAGTATCAAATGCCCTACGGAAATCCAACAAGATCACATCTGCTGAGCCACCTTGATCTAATATTGCGCTGATTTCTTCATAAAAACCAGTTGCACTATTATACATTTGTATAAACAGGAATGAACTCAGCACTTAGAAGGGTACTATGACTTTCTTGATGTTCAGTTAATGAATAAGTATTACATTTATTAGCTAAAGACAAATATTGAGAAACACTGTACATGTGATAAAGGATTATATTACATTTCTTTGAAATGTTGCGTTTTGCCTAGAGGTTCCAAAAAGGCTTACTTTGTAGTTTATTGTAAATTTTTTCTCTGATAAATAAATCAAGTAGTAGATATCAGATTTGATTCTTTTGAGGCATGTAGAACCCATTCAAACTATACAATATCAGAAGTATTTGCAAAATTCCAAATATTGTGGTTAATAAGGTACACAGAGTAGTTTAGCACACTTTTGCATAAGCTCATTTTCCTTTTAACAGGCAGATCCATGACCTCTATAGTGCACGGCTGTATAGTGAATTAAAGCCAACTCATGAGTCTTCACAGGAGTCCCTGGTCCCAACTGATTCAAAATGGATCAGTGGGCAGGTCCAACACCCCATCTGGACAAATCCAGAATGTAGGACCTATTTTAGTCATTGATCTTCATCCAGTATATACGGCCCAGCTGCTGGAGTTACAGTTTGGGTTTTGATCATTGATTTGTTTTGAATTATTTAACTATTGAGTCATTTTATTTATTTAGTATTATTGTTTGCCAAGAAAGCAGGCTTAGACAAAGTCACCTTTCAGCTATGTCTTAAGCAAAAGGGACAACAGCAGCATTAGAATGAGCATAATCCACAGGACCGAGACTCTCTTGGATTTGTTATGCTGGGTAAGCATGACAAGGGTGTGTATGTATATGTGTGTGTGGGGTGGGGGGTGTTTGTTGCTGTAGTAGGAGCCATGCTTTTGGATGGGATGTTAAGCCAAGTTCCCCTCTGCTGGTGCTTGTCCTGGTAGGAATTAAATATTGCATCACATTTTTCAGAAAATGTATGGTATTTGTTTATTGGATTTTGTTAACTCCATGGGCTCTCTGAGATGTGTCCCTTTTTCAGGAGCAATCCAGGTTAACTACGATCAGTACCGAAATTAAATGTAGTGACAAGGTTCAGAGCATAACAATGAATATCTTATGAAACAAAGAACAGCAGTTGCAACAATGGTAGTAAAAGATTTGTACTCTCAAAACAGAAAACCAGAGTACAATATGCATTATCTATTTGCATAGTACAACTCCGTGGATAGGATGGGAGAGAGCTCATAGATCACATATGATGACTTTACAGCATCATAAAGTGATAATAACAGGAATCAGCAGAGGCAGTTATATCTAATGTTAGGAGGGGATTGTTCTTTGAGCTGCCTTTTGAAGAACAGAAGTGACTTGCTTCACTGGATGGGAAGAGGGAGCTTGTTCCAGAGCTGGGAGGCTCTGTGTGAGAAGGAGAATTGGCCTGTTGTAGTCAGGGCCCTAGGGACCTCCAGTAGAGGAACAGAGGAGGAGTGGAAGAGACTCCTTTGGGGCTTACAGACCATGATATCTCTGAGATTAGGGAAGTGGTCATTTAGCATCTTGTAGGCCAAGCATAGAGTAGGGCAGTTGAGTCTCTTCCATGGTGGGGCAGTTGAGGGAGGCAAGGACATTGCAGTGATGTCCTCTGTTGCCAGTGACCAGAGCAGACCTGTCAACTCTGTGGTACAATAACTTGAGCTTATTGAGTTCAGTACCCTTCAGAGGGCAGAGAATGGAGGCTCCATACAGGAGTGTGAGGATCAGAACACTGCCAGTTACAGACAGTCGGGTTTTGGTAGTGAGATAGGCCCCAAGCCTGTAAAGTATTACCAGCTTCTGTGTGAGGAGCTTAGTTGCTTATTCGGGGGTGATTTGAAGGAAAGTTCTTGACTGAGCCAAACACCAAGGTACTTTATAGCATCCAGAACCTCTAACCAGGTACCCTTAGAGGCAATGATCTGAAGCAGCTCCCTTTGGTCAGAGCCAAATTTCCTTAACCCAGATAGCAGGGCCTTTCATTTTTTTGCATTAAGGACATGATGGCTAGAGGTGAACCATGTTTCTAGTTTCCTAAAGTCCTAGTTATGTCCAGAATTGATGGCATTGGGGTCAGGGCTGATTCTGTAAAGCACTGAGTCATCTGCGTAAAGAAGTGCTTTGGCTTCACTGCAGTTTGAGTGGAGTTCACTGATGAATAGTGAAAAAAGAATGGGTCCCAGAATAGAACCCTGTGGTACCTCATCTGTGATCTCAGATTGAGGGGAGAGACTGAAGAATTTCAGCCCATGAGGTAGCTCTTGAACCAATGGCAGCAGAGGAGGTCAGGGCTCAGGTTCATTGGTTTGGGCAGAAGGAGTTCATGATTCACCAGGTGAAAGGTCTTGGTTAGATCAACAAATATGGTTCCTACAGGTTTTCTGTCATCTGTGGCTTGTAGGGCATCTACGGTAAGGTACACCAGTGCAGTATCAGTGCCATGGTGCCTACAGAAGCTATGTTGGACATCCGTGAGAAGAGAGTGCAACTCAGTATGGGCTAGGAGCTGATTATATACTAGTCTTTCTTGAACTTTTGCCTAATGTGGAGTATGGAAATATGGGGTAATTCTCTCTAGATTCCCGGGCTCCTCCTTTATGGACTGGAACCACATGTGCTACCTTCCACTTCTGGTGTACTACACCTTGTAGCAGCAACAGATTAAATAGCTTGGTCGAAGGGTATGCTAGAACAGGCGCAGCCGCTTGTAATAACTAAGGTTCGAGTTTGTTGTGGTCTGCAGACTTGTCCATTTTAATTTTTAGTAAATGATTCAGAACCTCCTTTTTCATAATCAGCTGAAAGTGAAAGATTTGGTGGACAACGGGGCAAGGGGAGCCAGGGGTAGGAACAGGAAGGTCCTTATAAGCATCCAGATCCATAAACAATTTATTAAATGCTTCAGCAATCTGCTTAGGGTCACTGAGAGTGTCTGCATTATATTGAACTTCATGGTTAGGCTCTCCAGTCTGCCGTTTTAGGAGACTGTTTACTTGAGTCCAAAAATGTTTTGGATTCTGCAAGTTGTCAGACTGTAGATTCAACAGGTGAGTAATCTTGGCCTTTTTTAAACTGGACTTACAAGAGTTTCTGAGCCACCTGTAAATGCAAGCCAATCTTGCTGATGGCTTGAAAATTGTATACCCCCCAAAGTATAATCTTTCAGTTTCACTGAGTTACGTAGAGGTGGGCTTAATCATTTGGAGCAAGGACCCTTAACCCCTCTTTGTACCAGGGGGACATGCTTGTTCACCACATTAGTTAAGTTATTAATCAAAAGTCCAGGTCCAGTGCAAGGTTAACATCCACGAATGGTTCAATGTCCACCCAGTTTACCCTGGCAGGGTCTTCAAGGAATACATTATCATCCATTTTGGAGTAATCCCCTAGTATTTATGGTTTGAGAAGGGATCTTAAGGCAAAAAGTTGTTCCAGGTGCAGTATACTGGGGAATGGTCACTTAGTGCATCACAGGAGGTACCTGCTGTACAAACACGATAAGTTCTACTAACCCAGGACCCAGTTGATTAAGTAGTGTCTCCCAGATTTTGCAGTTAGCCAGGTGACCTCCCAATGACTTGGTGCAAGTTAGAGTCCCTAAGTATATTTTTAAAAGTACATGGGCCTTTGTCTACCCAGCTCAGGTTAAAGTCTCCCAGCAGAATAAGCTCACCAAGTGTAAGCTGCCCTAGACAGCCCAGGAGTTGATCCAGTCCCAGCATGGCTACTGTGGGAAAACTGTAGTTACAACCTATGTATAAGGGCTTAGTGTTACCTAGGATTACTTTAACAAGGACACATGTGTAAGAAGGGTCTGTGGAGGGTAAAGAGACTTCGGTGGCACCAAGACTTTTCTTGACATAAAGAATGACTCCCCCTCCTTTTTTGTCCAGTTTGTTTTTTTGTTACAGTTCAATCTTTCCTATAGATATTATAGCCAGAGATATCAATTTCATTCCTCAGAACATGGGGTTTCAACCAAGTTTCAGAGACAGCTAGGATATCAGGGAAGCATAAATTCATCCAGGCCTCACTTTTTGTGATTTTAGGCCTTGGCTGTTTGTATTCATATGAGCTAGCTTAAGTACCTTGCAGTGGGACCAGGCTTGGTCAGAGGGGGATATGATTTGAGAATTGGTGGGTCAAGGGCCAGAGTTCTTATCAATATCCACAGCAGATAATAAAATAATTATCAAGGTTGACTTGGTTAGTAGCCTAAGAATTAGTGCAGTGCTCAGGTTAAATGATAGCACCAACAGTCTTGACACCAGGTAGCTAAAACCCTTCTGTTTCCCACTGTACAAATTCATAGCAGCAGGAGAGAAAGCAAGTTGGGTTTTGATGTGAGCCTGGGAGATGTTGTGACTGGGGTAATGCCTTGAACTCAATCTGTCCATTAACACCATTAAACTCAGGCAGAGCAAGACATGGACTGAGCCCTTTTATGCCATAATTGCTGGAGTATTTAGGTGTAAGCTTAGCTAGGGGGAGGAACAGCACACTGGCAATGGTACTATACACTTCAAGGAGCAAAACCCATGTATCGAGGCCAAGTTCTGGAGCAAGAGGAGTGGGAAAGATCCAGCTTGGACCAGTACCAGGATAAGGTATGTAATCCACCCAGGCACAGTTTTGCAAGATCTGCAGATTTTAGTGCAAGGTAACCAGGACAGGGATATACAGGCTGCCCAGATACATAGATACATAGACAGCGTCAGCAGATAAGGGCCTATGGCCCACCCAGTCTGCCCAATTGAGCTTGTAAGTTCAGTTTGTTTTCCTAGAAGTCTGTTGCCCCTTACCCCTGACCCCCAGAATTCCTTTATGTCTATCCCATGCATTCTTAAATCCCGTGATTGTTTCAGCCCCCACCACTTCCTCTGGCAGGGTGTTCCACTTGTCCACCACCGTTCTGTGAAGAATTCTTTCTCATGTTTCCTCTGAATCGTCCTCCCTCCAACTTCATCCCATGCCCTCTAGTCCTGGAACATCTTTTCACTTAAAAATAGTGTTTTCCTGCACCCTGTTCCTCCCTGTAAGATACTTGTATGTCTCTACCATATCCCTCTCTCCCTCCTCCTCTCCTCCAGGAGTACATGTTCAGTTCCTTCAACCTGTCTTCATAGGACTTGTGATGCAATCCATGCACCATCTTTGCTGCCCTCCTCTGAACCTTCTCTACCCTGTCTATGTCCTTACGTGAGGTATGGTCTCAGAACTGTACACTGTACTCCAGGTGGGGCCTCACTAGTGTCTTGTATAGCGGAATTAGGACCTCCCTTTTCCTGCTGGTGATGCCCTGCCTATACATCCCAGCATCCTATTTGCTTTACCTGCTGCCTTGTCACACTGTTTCTACCTTGAGGTCATCAGAGATGACAACCCAAGATCCCTTTCCTGCTTGGTGCATGCTATATCCTCACCCCCAACTGATATATTGTGTCAGGGTTTTGTGCCCCATATACATTATCTTGCACTTCTTTGCATTGAATTTCAACTGCCAAACCCTGACCATTCTTCAAGTTTCTGCAGGTCGCTTCTCATTCTGTCTACACCCTCTGGTGTGTGTCTACTCTGTTACAGAGCTTTGTGTCATCAGCAGAACAGTGAAATTCTGCCTTCTAGGTCCTGCGCAATGTCACTGATGAGAGATGTTGAATAGGACCGGTCCCAGCACTGATCCTGTGGTACCCCACTGGTCACTCTTCCCTCTGTGGAGTGACAGCCATTTACCACCACCCTCTGTGTCCTGCCACCCAGCCAGTTACCTACCCACCACACTACTGTCCTGCCCACACCCATATTCCCCAGTTTGTGTAATAGTCTTCTATGTGGCACAGTGTCAAGGCCTTGCTGAAGTCCAGATAGGCCATGTCCACTGCCTCCCTGATCCACCTCCTAGTCACCCAGTCAAAAAATTCAATGAGGTTGGTCTGACATGACCTCCCCTGGTGAAACCATGCTGCCTTGGGTCCTGTAGTCCATTGACAACCAGATGTTCCACCAATCTCTCCTTCAGTAGTGCTTCCATGATCTTCCCCACTACCGAGGTGAGGCTGACTGGTCTGTAGTTCCCTGCTTCCTCTTTGTTCCCACTTTTGTATAGGGGACTATCTGCTGTCCTCCAGTCTTTGGGTACCTCCCTGTTTCCAGTGATCGGCTAAACAGGATAGCCAGAGGTTCAGCCACCACCTCTCTTAGTTCTTTAAGGACCTAGGGTGCACCCCATCTGGCCCCATTGCTTTATCAACTCTTATTACTTCCAGTTCCTTCAGGACCTTTCTCGTGTAAAGGGACTTGTGTCCATTTCTGCACCATTCTCACCCTTGTACTCCCTTCAGACCCATTACCTCCTCTTCCTCAGTAAAGACTGAGCAGAAATACCTGTTCAATATGTCAGCTTTACTGTTGTCATCCTGCACGCGCCCCCATCCTCCCCTTCAGTCTCACTATCCTCCCTTTGTCTTCTTTTTCACTTATGTACCTGTAAAAGGTTTTGTCCTCTACCCACTGATTTTGCAATGTGTTCTTCTGTCTGAGCTTTGGCTTCCCTTACTGACCTCCCTGCCTCCTTTGCTTCTCCTGGTACTTCTCCCATCCCTTCTGCCTGTGTCTTTTTGTATTGCCTGAATGCAATCTTTTGGCTTTCAATTTCTTTGTTACCTCTTTGAAACCATAATGGTCTCCTTCCTTTTCCTCTTGCTAACCTGCTTAATGCATAATTCTGTTGTTCTTGTAATCCCCATTTAAATACTGCCCACTGTTCCTCAACCCTGATTCCTGTCCCATTCCCTTAATGCCTCTTTCAAGTATCTCCCCATTTTCCCAAAGTCTGCCCCTAAAATCCAGGATACGTGTTTTTGTGTGGTTTGGTTCCTTCTCTTTCTGTGATTTCAAACCACAATGACTGGTGGTCACTGTTTCCCAGGTGCTCCCCACTGTTACCCCCCATCACACTGTCCCTGTTTAGAGCACAAGGTCCAGTATTGCCTTCTGCTGAGTTGGTTCCATGACCAGTTGCTTGAGGAAGGCACCTGAAGGAGTCCAGGATAAATCTGCTCTAGTTGATGCTGCTGCTGGGATGCTCCAGTCCACGTCTGGAATATTGAAGTCTCCAACCAGTACTACTCACCTATGTCTGCCATCCTTGGATGGCTAGCATCAGCTCCCTATCTGTTTCTTCCTCCTGGGCTGGTGGTCTATAGACCACACCCAGCGGATGGCTGTCCCCATTTTCCTTTCCAGCTTAACCCACAGTATCTCTCCACCATTTTGTTCCTCCTGGATCTCTGTGGCCCTTACGTCATTTTTCACATACAGTGCCACCTCCTCCCTTCCTGCCTGCTCTGTCTCTTCTGAATATGTTGTAGCCAGGTATGGTCATCTCCCAGTCGTGGTTATATTACACCAGGTTTCAGTGATGGCCACAATGTCCAGGTCTGACTGTACCATGACAGCCTCCAGATCTTCCATCTTGTTGCTAAGGCTCCTGGCATTTGCACACATGGCTTTCCATGATTTGACCTCCCAAACTGTTTCACTGTTCTACTCCAGTCCCTTCCTTGGTTGTCATTTATCCCTGGTTCTCCTTGCTGTCTGCCCTTCTGCTGAATTTTGCCCTTTTCTGCTTATCCACCTCTTGGGCACTAATCTCCATCTTTTACACTGCTTTGCAGAGATAGCCACTCCTCTGGTTCACTGGTTCCACTGCTAGCTGTGGGGTGAGCAAGGAGGTACCCTCCTTGCTGGCCTGTCACCCCTTTGCTAGTTTAAATGTTGTCAATGTAGCATTTAAACTTATCATTGAGTCTTGGATTCCTCCAGGATGGATGCAGGCCATCAGGCTTGAACAAACCTCCATCCCTCCAGGTGGGTCCCCAGTCACCAATGAATCAAACCCTTCCTCACAGCACCAGTTCTTCAACCATGAGTTAAAGTTCCTGGTGCATGCACTCCTATCTCTCCTTGCCTCTCACAGGTAGTACTCTGAGAAAGTGACAGAAGTAGCTACTTGCTTGAGACCCTCCCACTTCCTAAACTCTTCCTGAACTTCCTTGGCTCCCATTTGCCAGGTCATTAGTACCTAGGTGGATAATGACATCCAGCTCACCTCCTGTCTTGCCTTCCCAGTGATCCCCAGGATCTTCCTTCCATCCCTCCATGCTGTGGCACCTGGTAGGCACCTCACCTCCTGCCCTCCCCTCCTGTGTTCCTAGCTGGATCCCTCTTATGATGGAGTCCCCACCAGGATTCGCTTCCTCCTCCTCTGGGGTCCCTGCTTTTCCCGCTGAGAGTCCACCTCCTTGGCTAACCTCCACATCCTTTCCTTCCACTTCTCTGGGTACCTCTATTTGGTTGTCCTCATTTGCCAGTGTGGCACATGAGTTCTTGAGTGGAATAGGATCTGGGATGTGCCTCTGCCTGACTGCTCTAACCTCCTGAGCCCACTGTCATCCAAGTGCTCCTCGTTCTCGGCATCCTTTGAGGCAGTTGCATTGGACTGGTGGTCCCTGGATAGGGTGATGGTACTCCTGACCCAGTTTACTTCTGCTCTGAGTCTGGCTACCTCATCCCGCGAGTCCAGAGAGATGCATGCAGATAGGGCAGCACCTCAGTGTCCAGAAGGTCTGCCTGAATATGGCTGCCCAACAGCCACTGTAATACCACTCCCACATTATACTGCAATTCCACTACTTGTCTGCTACTGAAGCTCTCTAGTTCCTTTTATTAATTTACTGTACTAAAATCCTGCCACTGATCCTCAGATAATTTTTTTAAAAGAAAAAGAAACCAATAAATAAACAAATGAGTCAAAACACTTGTCGTGCTAAGGGTGGGCTTTTCCTTATGCCCTCCTACTTCACACCCCTTACTATACCCTGTGTTTAGCTCCTGTCAGTCAGATTTAACAGGGCATATAATTAAGAGTTGGGGGAATGGGAGGGGGGGCTAAAATTTGCAGCAATTAAAGACAGCACAGAATTACACCACCACTATGTTTTAAATTTTCAACAGCCCAAAAACAATTATAAGTAAAGACAACAAAGAAAGTATAGTGTCACTAAAAGCCCACAATCTAAGTTTAAAAGAAAAATAACAATTACCAGTTACTCTAAAGCACTGAATTGAATATGTTTCCTTCCTTCCCCTTCTGGCTTCTTCTGATAGGGTTGCTGTAGGCCTGCAAATATTGACTCAGTGGCTACAGGGCCAATGGAGGGAATAATGTGGACAACACAGGGAGTAACAGCATCCCTGCAGGTATAGCAAAGATTCCGCTGGGGCAATTATAGTTACAATGAATGAAATGCTACAATAATGCAAATGAGCTGTTATTGGAACCAAAAGCAGGCAAAAACACTCAAGCAATATCCATTTCAAGAGCAGAAAGGTACTTACATCAGGCAGTACAGGTGGAACAGGCTTAGACTCTATTAGTGAACAGTTTAAATGAAGCAACAGGTATAACTCTGTTGATCTAGTCAGCATTCTGCCTCTTGATTAAAACGTCTCCAGTACAGTTACAGTATATACATTATTGCTGTGTGACTGCTCTGCATGCAGGTAATCACTGCTGCCTTGTTTGTACACATACAGTCCTCACACTAACAGGTTCCGACACAGTGATATGAACTACAGTGTGTATGATCAACACTACTGTATATAAAACCAAATTCTATTCTATTCCATGCCCTTCAATAAAATACTATTTGGGATCAACTACTATTTGGGTAGTCTCAGTCTTGTGGTATATCTATGTTTAGGACAGCACTTAGATGAGAATATACAGTTTACTTGTACCTGAGTTCTCCAGGAAGCAATCTTCACATACTTGCTCGCTCACATACACAAACCCATGCAGCTGAACTTTTCCACCTTCTCTTCTAAACATACAAATTACTGTAGGTTATTGAATCTAAAAGAGCATGCTTGACAGCAGTTCTCCACCCTGCACTTCAACAGCTGTGAAGCAGAGCATCAGGAGTGAGTTGACCCACTATTGAGCAGCATGATGAGGTCACATAACTAGCAAATAATTGCCCTCCCCTGACTGAAATATTGAACTATCATGTTAACAACTTTGTTGGAAATCTCACCTCATACCTTATGTTGTTTGGCTGGCTTCTAGGAACTTATTATTTAACAATTACAGTATGTCTAAAATGTATAATGTGTAACCTGATAGCCATTGTACTGCTGTTTGAAACTTCATGCTCATGATTTCCGGTGTAAAGAAGCTATTGAAGCAATATGGAATGGCAGGTTGTCTGTCATGCTGGGATAATGTCACACCTCAGGTGTTGTATGAGGCACGAGGTGCAGCCAAGTGCTTTCAACCACCCAAGAAGTGACATAAATCTGAGTGCTTTCAACCATTGATTACATGAAGATGTGATCGACATTTCAGAATAAGTGCTCATTTTGGCTGACTTACTTTTCTGAACTGGAATCATCTCTGTTTTTCTGTGAAACTTCTGGTAGTTCCTACAATTCCCAGCTGGCCAGCAGATGGATATCAAACAATGCTAGCAGCACAGCACTGTTTTGCACCTTTTTGATCAATTTCCAAATGTACTGAATTGAGTCAATCTGAAAAGAAGTTCATAGACCAAGTAAAAAAAAAAAATAGCCCACATTACATAAAGGGGGAAGGGGGCGAGTGGGGGGAAGGAAACACACTGTTGCCACATGTCACTTGTCAGACGTGTCAGTGTCACCAGACTTTCAGCACATCAGCATGACTTGTATACGTAATGTAATGGTCACGCCTGGTATTGCTACTATTTGTCAATAAGGTGGAGGACCTTGTGAGAGGGGGAAGACAATTCCTGCAGACTCAGCCATACATTAATTCTCAGGCAACCATGTATTACTTGAGCATTAATGTATGATCATCTGGTGCTCTTGGACCAATCTGACACAACCCTTTCTCTTCCCCATGTTATAAGCTGGGATAATGTTACGCCTCAGGTGTTGTATGAGGCTCGAGCTGCAGCCAAGTGCTTTCAACCACCAAGAAGTGACGTAAATCTATTTAACACATGCCCTGAAGTACCTTATTATGATTATAAAATGGATCTCATAGAAAAGAAAATAGTTTTTTTATGTAGATTCATTTTAAGATTAGCTTCATGCAGTGATGTTGCACTAAGATAACATCTTGCCTGGAACTGGCTCTACATCACATGATTTTTTCTGCCTACTTCACATTGCTCGGTGCTTACTCCTTGACCAGATCTGACTTTTATCATGATTCTGGAGACGATGTAGTTCGCTACTTAGTGCATGGAACCATGAGTCGGGAAATCTCATATCTGACTGCCACTAGAGCTGACAGCTCACTTGGTAACAGGCAATTTGCACAAGTCTGGCTTGACTTAATTGTAGGCCCTCTGGTTGAATGGACAAAAACGAACACTGTTCCATTTTTTTCATATTTTTGGCAGTTTGGAATAATTCTGTAATTTCTTCATGCTTTTGAACACAAAGTTGAGCTGTGTTAAAATGTATATATAACCCTTGGGCTGCTGACAGAAAAAGAATGTATAGGAATTCTAGACTGAAATATCAGTCCATGGCACAGCAAGAGTTAATATTAAAGCCCTATGCTGTGTCAAAATGTATATTAATATTAAAGCCCTATGCTGTAAAACATATGCAGCTATAAAACATTATTTAAGAACATTTAGGTATGGTCTAGAAATTAGAGCTTAGACTTGGGACTCAGAGACCCATGTACAAATATCAACTGAACCACATCATGTATTGTGTTGTTCTATAATAGTTGATTTTAAGATATTTTTTTTAATTTGTAGTTCATTTTAACAGTTATATATATATATTCTTTGCAAAAAATCTGTATTAATACACCAGTTAGGGTTCAACTTAATGCCACAAATGTAGGAAAATGCAAAACCCCAAGTTACACCCCATGCCTGATTTGTGAACATTTAGGAGAGGTGAAAAAGTGATGGTTTCTCCTGTTTCTGCCTGCAGGGTGGGGTGGAGTGTTAGGACTGGGAACTCTAACACCACATTTCCCTACTTTTGTGACTTTCTCTTCAACTGGTGCATTAATGAAGATTTTTGCAATGAATGTCCTTACTTTGTGAGATAGTATAACCACATTCTCATTCACACAAGTCCCTTTGGGACCTGTATGAATGTTTCCATTTGCCTGTGGAAGCATAGGGCCTTCTGGGCCCTGCGATTCCATCCCTGCATAGATGCATACATCCATGTTGGTGTGGGAGCGTAGGGTCCTATGGGCCCTGTGCTTCCATTTCTGCCAAAAACCAGTGTATCTGCTTTGCTGTATGGCTTCTTCAACTACCAATGTTATCCTATAGGAATTTTCATGTTTAAAGTTTTTGGTTTTGTTACATGCTCCCTAAATGGTTGGAGGGGGTGTTATGTATTATTCTTGTAGTACTCATTGAGATCTTTGTTTTGATATATAGATTGTCCCTTAACTCCAAACACTGAGGGAGTTATGGCTTGTTGAAGCTGAAATGTGGCAAACAAACAAGGTCCAAAATCTTTTTTCATATGAAAGGATCCTTCTTCGTATGAAACGAAAGACCCATACGAAAAAGGAGTCCTTCATACAAAAAAGAATCTGCAAAAACCAAGTCCAAAATCTTTTTTTCATATCAAGGGCATCATTTTTTATATGAACAAACAAAACATTTGATAAATGATCCCTCCATAAGAAAAAAGAATTTGGACTTTTTTTTTTCCCCGATTCTTTTTTTACATAGACATTCTTTTTCGAATGTTTTTTTTTTTGTTCATATGAAAAAGAATGCCTTCATATGAAAAAAGAATTGAAAAAGAAACCAAGTCCAAATTCTTTTTTCACATCACTGAATTCCCTTTTCATATGACCATATGAAAAATGAAAATCGAGTCATGAAAAAGGATTTTAAAATAGAAAACACATTTTGGGGTAATTTTTCCAAGAAGTAAGTGCAGAATCCACCTAATGGGGTCCCGATTAGCAAGATGCATGTGTTGGTGTGTGTGCAGAATGTCATTTTTGTAGGTTTTGAAAAATGTTTTGGGGAAAAATGGAAACAAGATGGCAGCCATACGAAAAAGGACTTTTTCCTGATGAAAAAGGATTACCCCTATACAAAAAAGGATCCTTTTACATATGGGTCAAATTCTTTTTTCATTCCAAGCAGTTATCCAAATGACCGTACTGAGCATGCTCAGAACCAAAATTTTAACATTTTGTAACTTTGGAACAGATTAAGATTTTTTCACCAAACCAGCACAAGGTACCACTGTGGCCCAATCCATTTCTACCCATAAAATGTCAGACCAAAATTCCAAATCATCTGGGTGCTAGGCAATGACAAAAACAAAACAGCAAAAGCCACTGCTTTTTTGTTTAATTTTATTTTGCTATCAATATCTCAGAATCTGCACATCTGACTGAATTGAAACTTGGCATGTCAAGAGATCCCTCTACCCCTGGAGACCAGACATACAAAATGTTGTGCAAATCAATTGAATGGTTGCAAAGCTACTATAGTGCAAAGTTTGAGGTTTAACATAGATGTATACCATTAGTGGGGTGCTGTGATTAGGGCATCATAATGTGGGTGCCACAATAAGGGTGTGAGTGACAGGGGCGATCATGATTTTAGATCACCCCACACTCATGCCGTGTTGGACATCCAAACAATTTCTTTGCCCTTCAAAGCATGCCTGCCCTGAAGTAGGTTATATTTATTTGGGGGGGGGGTGAGGGGCGAAGCTCACCTCAAAACCTGTTTCCTGGGACAAGGCTTTGACGCTCTAACTCCTGGGAGGTGCAATGCCAGCCACTGTAATGCTGGGTGGCATATTGCCTGGGCCCTAATTGACGTCAGCCAGATTCCTGGTGCACCGACATGGGTGAACCTAACATAGAAACCCCTGCTTAACCCTAACTATAGTGGTACTACTGCTCCACTATAATACAGGCACATTAGTGCCTGTATATTAGAGTTCTGTTGAGGTATTTCTAAAAAAAGGCCATTTACAAACATCTGTAACTTGGCTGTATTGGACCTTAGAACTGTAACTGTCTACTGATGTGGCACGTCTTACAGACATCTGTCTGTTTTGGATTTATACAATGTTAACATTTATGTATTTTTGCCTGCTTTTGAAACCAAACTTTTTGCCCGAGGATAGAGAAAAAACTACAAGTAGTTATGTTATGAAATGTAGAGGTTTGTTAGATGTTATGTAGGAATAGTTTTTTTCTGTGGTTTGGTGAAAAAAATTGTATTTCGGTTTGAAGTTATTAATGATTTATTGCTCGTATATGCTCAGATCACTAAAAGAAAGCTAAATATTTCATCAAATAGAAGCCGCCCTCAAATAAAAAACACTCTTAAAAACCAGATGCAGGTCAAACTTAATACTTTAAATAAAGGCTGTTTTCAGATATGTGCCACAGCGTCTAGTCAGGGTTGCAGCCATGTCAGATTAAATACTGTTGCTGGGACTCTGATTTTTATCCCAGTAAATAGGATCATTATTGTAGTTCATTTTAAGACTAGGAAAGGGGAGTGAGATGCAGGTTAGCTGCCTAGCTGGCAACATGGCCTGGAAGGATGGGAAATGGATCCTGGAGATTGCTAGTGCAGCAGGATTAGATATCATTGCCCATCTGGAGACTAATGATCTGGCTAGGGATCTGGTTGGGATAGTGCAGAGGGAGATTAGGGAACTGGGGAGGGATCTTGGAAAGGTAGCATGATCAGTGGCTTTTGCCGAGGTGCTGCCTGTCTACAACAGGGGAAAGGAAAGGAATCTTTGCACTAGGAGCTTCAATACATGGCTAAAGGAATAGTGCAGAGTGGAAGGGTTCAGCTACATTGGGGACTTTGGACACACCTGGGAAGATAAGGGCTTATACAGGGGGGATGGTTTGCATCCATCTGAGAGGGGAACCGCAATCCTTAGTAGACAGTTTAAACGTTACCTGGATGAATATTTATACTAGCTAAGGGGGTGGCAGAAGGAATCAGGGAGTCAGAAACTGCCCTCCCCAGGCTGAAGTAGAGAGTATGAAGAACCCTAGGGGAGAGAAATCCCCCAGGCTGCAGATTAATAAAGGAAGCAGGGTGGTAGAGATAAAGGGTGAAGAAAACAAGAGCATTAAAAAAGAAGGAAGAAGGAGGGAGGAAAAAAGGAAAAAGGGGTGGCATCAAGCAGAGTGGATACAAAATCTGGAATGCCATATGTGTGAAGGCTAAAAGATTAGAAGACAAGATTCCAGACCCAGAAGCCACCATGGCAGAAAACAACCAGGATATTGTGGCCATTACCAAGTCATGGTGCACTGAAAACCATAACTGGGACATGGCCATACTAGGCTATACTCTGTTCAGGAAGGACTGGATAGGAAGGAAAGGAGGGTGTGTGGTGCTGTCTGTGAGGGAAAGCATAAAAGTGATGAAGATACAGGGAATACAGGGGGAGGCAGAGGTACTGTGGGTCACCCTGAAGACTGGGAATGGAACCACTGTTCACACTAGAGTGATCTACAGACCTCCAGCGTGGGGGGTTATATAAGGTACTAGTGGAAGACACTGGCAAGATGACAGAAAAGGGGCAGTTGCTCTTGATGTGGGACTTCAATCTGCCAGATGTAGATTGGAGCCTCCTAGCAGTGGCTTCAGCTAGAAGCAGGGACATCCTGGACTTTCTGCACGGGGTATTCCCAGGCAACTAGTCAGTGAATCCACTCATGATGGGGCAGTACTGGACCTGATACTCACTAACAGGGACAGTTTTGCAGATATCAAGGTGGGAGGTCACCTGGGGACCAGTGAGCAATGTACAGTGTGATTCAGAATAAGGATGGCTGAAAAATCAAACCACACAAGGGTAAGGGTCCTGGACTTCAGCAGGCAGATTTTATAAAGATGGGTGAATGCCTCAGGGATGACCTGGTGTTTGGGGGGGGGGGGAATGGCCTGGGTTGGGTAGAGGAATAGTGGGTGAAGTTAAAAGGGAGCATAGTAAAGGCAACAAACCTCTGTGTCAAACAAGTGAGCAAAAGCAAGAGGAAAAAGAGACTGTTATTGTTCTCGAAAGAGGTGGCTGAAAAGGTAAAGGCTAAAAGGGTAGCATTCAGAAGGCATAAGGAGATTCAGAGGGAGAAGGATAGGGTGGTGTATCAGGGGAAACAGAGAGAAGCAGGGAAAACAATAAGGAGTGCAAAGACACAAGCTGACGACTGAATAGCCCAGGAGGTAACAAAAGGGATAAAGGCATTTTTTTAGGTGTGTAAGTGAAAAGAGACCAGGCATCAGATTAGAAAGTTAAAAAGGGAAGGGGGAGACTATGCAGAAGGGGGCCAGGAAAAGGCAGACATCCTGAACAAATATTTTTGCTCAGTGTTCACAAAGGAAGGAGGAGGTGAGGGGCCACAAAGAAGTAACACGCTTTGGAGGGAGGTGAACACTAGTTCTTTTTTGGAGGTGAGAATCCTGAAGGTGGACAAAGCAATGGGGACAAATAAGGTGCATCTAACGATATTGAGGAAGCTCAGGGAAATAGTGGCTGCACCTCTGACAGTTCTGTTTAACAGCTTACTAGAAACAGGAGTGGTTCCAGAGGACTGGAGGAGGGCGGATGTAGTCCCACTACACAAAAGTGTTAGCAGGGAGGAGGCTGACAATTATAGGCCAGTCAACCTGACATCAATGGTGAGAAGGTTAGTGGAGTCACTGCTGAAGGAAAGGATTGTGGAATATTTTGAATCCAGTGGGTTAAATGACCTGAGGCAGCATGGTTTCTTGGAGGGAGGTCATGTCAAATGAATGTGATAGATTTCTTTGATTGACCAATAAAGAATTTAAATCAGGGTAGAATGGTGGATGTGGTGTACATAGATTTAAGTAAGGCTTTTGAGACCATTCCATACAGGAGACTAGTACGCAAGCTGGGTAACTCAGGAGTGGATCAGAAGGTGGTAAACTGGATAAGAAATTGGTGATGGGATAGGTGACAGAGGGTGATGGCAAATGGAGTTCACTCCGAGGAAGGGAGGGTGACCAGCAGGGTGCCTCAGGGATCAGTGCTGGTCCGGTTCTCTTTCATGTCTTTATAAGTGACATTGTAGAGGAGCTGGAAGGAAATATCTGCCTCTCTACGGATGGCACCAAAATCTGCAGTAGGGTAGACACTTGGGAGAGAGGGGTGGAAAGGATGAGCAGAGACCTAAGAAAACCAGAGGAGTGGTCAAGGGTATGGCAGCTGGGTTTCAATGTGAAAAAGTGCAAAATAATGTACTTATGGCACAGAAACCCAGGAAGGGAGTACAAAATGGGTGGAATGGTATTGATTACTACCAAACAGGAAAAAGACCTGGGGGTAATCATATCTGATGACTTAAAGGTAGCCAGGAGGGTGACAAGACAGTCAGGAGGGCTAGCGGGATGCTGTGTTGCGTAGGGAGGGATATCACCAGCAGAACGAGGGAGGAAGGGGGGAGGGAGGGAGGAGGTGAAGTTGCTCTGTATAGATCACTGGTAAGATCCCACCTAGAGTACTGTGTCCAGTTCTGGAGACCACATCACCAGAAAGACATGGACAAAGTGGAGGCAGTACAGAGGAGGGCAACTAAAATGGTGCAGGGTCTATATCAAAAGCCCTATAAGGAGAGACTAAAGGACCCCCTGGAAGAGAGGAAGGAGAAGGGGGATATGATAGAGACATTTAAATACCTCATGGGGATAAATAAGGTATTTTTCAGAAGAAACGGTGCTCAAGAACAAAGGGACATGCTATGAAGCCGGAGGGAGTTAGTTTCAGGAGAGATGTAAGGAAGTACTTCTTCACAGAAAAAGTGGTGGATTCCTGGAACAGCCTTCTAACAGAGGTGGTGGGGGAAGAAACAGTGGTGGGGTTTAAGAATGCATGAGAAAGCACAAGTGAACTATAATGGGAAGGAAGGAGGGTGGGAGGGAGGAGAAAGAGCTATAGATTGGGTATGGTCTTCTGTAATAGAATGGGCTGACTGGATCGACCAAGCAGTCCTTATCTGCCATCAAATTCTGTTTCTGCACAATGATTTTCAAAATCTACCCACTGAGAGAAGGTTTTTAGTTAAAGTTCAAGGGAACCAAAACCTTTATACTAAGATAACTTCTTAAATATTTAAATGCTAAGGGTGATACTTTCGTGTTTGTGAGGGAGGGGTAGAACAAGATACATAAAGACCCCATATTATGAAGGTTAGCACATGGTTAGCAAGCATACTGCCAAACTAACCAGTCAATGATCTTTGCCCACCACCTGAGCCCACTCAGCAATGCTCCGCTACTCATCTGTAACTCCCAGGGTCTCCCTCGTGAACAGGTCTCCAGCTTCAAATAACTGGGTGTCACTCTGGACACCTCCCTCACCTACCACACACACATCCAACACCTTTCCTCCACTGTAAACGCCAGCTTGGGGATCCTATACAGACATAAGCATTGCCTATCCCCGCAAGCCCTACACCTGTAACTTCATCAGTCCTATCCTTGGTCGACTATGGCATTATTATTTATGGATCTGCTGACCAAACGGCCCTTCGCTGCATTAACATTGCCCTCAATAAAGCCTGCAGACTGGTCACTGGGAGTGATAGAGGCACCCATACATGTGAGCTTTACAAATGTGCTAACTGGCTCACCTTCAAAGATAAGCTTAAATACCACACCAACCTCCAAGCAAAAATAATTCTCATGAATCTAGCACCCAAAGGCCTCCATCCCCCTCATCCAGACTGTCCCCCACAGAAGAGTCACTAGATGCACCACTGGCACCTCTCTCCTAGTCCCCCACTGTAGGACCACCCTAGGACAAAGGTCTTTTCGATACCGGGCTCCCCTATGGCTAAACAGCATACCACTCTCTATCTCCCTTGCCCCTAGTCTTGGCCAATTTAAAACTGGCCTCAAAGACCTCCTCCTTGTATCAGCCGCCTGTGAATGCAACTGATACACCTCCGCCATCTCCAGCATACAAAAGGACGCTCATTGCTAGTAGTCTATCTAGTGCCTAAGAATGCAGAAAACCCGTAATGTCAGGGACAAAAATGCCCAACCTTACCCCTGACAGCATCCTCAGGTACCACAATCACATTGTATAAAAAATCTGACTCAGGGTTCAATTAGGACCCCCTGAATCTGTAAACTACCTTTGGTCATAGCTAAGACCAAAAATCCACA